>JAUPFV010000002.1:331301403-332791114 GCA_036936605.1 Limnanthes douglasii subsp. nivea
ATCCTATCATATCACTGAACCTTTGAAAGAAAAAACAAATGGAGGATACAAAGACCTTACGCCTCAGTAAAGACATCCTCATATACTTTAGGTATAAACTTATTGATCTTTTGAAAAACAAATAACCTTAATTTATTTGCTTGGAATACCCAGGATGTGACAGATGTCTAAATCTAAGTGATATGTCACAAATTATAAACCAACTGAGCTTTGGCCAATCAAATAAACACGAAGATCATATTCAGTAGAAAAAAGAGGAGATGGTCAAATAAGTGGATAAATTAACTGATAGCAGCCACATCAGAGAGGCTAATTGCATTCTCTAGACGGCCAATTCAATCATGGTAAAGAAAAAAAGAATATTAATTGGTGCATGTGTGTCAATTTCAAAAATTTAAACAACCCTTCCTAAAATACTCATTTCTATTACAACAGATTGACCTACTGGTAGACGCCACATTTGGTAATCGTATATTATCATTCATAGATGTCGATTTAAGCAAAAACCAAATCGAGATACACAAAGATGACCAAGAGAACATTTTTCAACATGACCGGAACAAGACTTCATTTCTATATATTCATGCACTTTAGCTTGATGAACACAAGTTCTACATATTAGCAACATGTTAATAAAATATTTACTATAAATTAGCGATAAACTTTCATGCCTATATTAATGGTATACTGGTTATAAGCAAGGAATATGAGGATTACATCATGGATCCGGCCAAAACATTTAATAACCTTATATATTTTTAACCTTGAACTAAACTTGGAGAAATTAACCTTCGGTGTAAGATCATAGAAAATTTATTTACTGAATTCCAATCATAGCGGTCAATAGTATCAGAAAAAAAAATCCACGTGGAAAGTCTGCACTGATGGTGGTGGTAATAAACAAGGCTGCAATGCAGTAATATAACTTACTTCACCTACAAAGGAAATCCTAACATAAATTATCAAGTTTGGTTTTGTTGCATCTAAGAATAAAGCCGAGTACGACATCGCTATTTTATGGCTTTGGCTGACAAACATATGTGGCGCTAAAAGCGTCAAATTGTTCACTGATTCATAGTGTGAACCAAGTGTTGGGCTAGACTGATGAAATGAAAAACAAAATAATCAAATACCGTAAGGAGCTCCAACAAAATATAACATTCATTAACATATAGTTTTTGAGCATGTACTTTGGGGAGATAACGCTGAAGTGGATGTCCTGGCATCTTCGACTTGCATCAATATTGGAGAAAGAGTTTTCTTCCAAGATAATTAATTAATCAGCCTCCAAAGAAACTTTATAACAACCCTCTTTAATCTCGAGTTTATGATTATTGAGTGGGAATAATAAGAAAAATACTAGAGGACTCCAATTATAAAATACTTAACTGAATGTATCATTTCATATAACAAGTTTGAAGCAAGAAATCTCAAAATAAATATTTTCCGATTCATCCTACTTTAATGAACAATTTACAAAGAGGATTAACATAATATGTGGTACAATTCATTGCCCTAAATGAGTTTAGTTTTAACATGGAATTACTAGACAGGGCAAGGCGTCACATATTATGCATATAAGGATTTACATAAAAGAATTCTCTTATGTGGCTTTATTGGCCAACATTTTTTGTCGTTTCAAAAAAAGTAAAACACTACGATTATTGCCAACATTATTCCAACTCTAATCAACTCACTGTAGTTCTTCTAGAGACCATATCTAAAGCAATATTTTTTAACTGATGGGATATTGTCGAGACTTTCCCCCAACTTCAAAAGAAAGGAAGTTTCTAGTTGTGTCTATGAAGTATTTCTCCAACTGGTCAGAGACAAAACCATTGAACGGAACCACAACCAAATTCATCGATTTCTTGGACGCCCACATATGTTGTTGTTATGACATACCAAGAACTCTGCTTCCCTTGACGGAAATACCATATTAGATTCAAAATATAATAACTTATAAGATTATTTACTGGTCGCATAATTAATAAACACACATATAACTTTAGGACCTATCTTTATTCATCTTAGATCCGTGTTTTTGAAAAATTCAAAATATCCACACAGTTTAAAATAATCCATGTTTAATTTTTTTTCTTTTACATAACTCATATGAAGACATTTTAGTTTTCTTGATAGGAATACGATTAAAAATAGGACATGCAATTAGAACAATTTCACCTTAAAAATTAATAATAAATTTTGACTTAACTAGCATGGCATTTGTCATCTCGATCAAAGTTCTATTTTTCCGCTCAACAAATCTATTTTTTTTGCGGCAAGTAAGGCGTCGAGCATTAATGAATTACCCTAATGCTATTCACAAAAATTAGAAAGTTCTCCGAATATAAATTCCCCACCTCTATCACTGCAAGATTTTAATCTTATTTTCTAATTGATTTTATACTTCCACTTTTAAGATCTTAAACATACTAAAGGCATCATCTTTATGTTTAAGAAAATAGACATAAGTAAATCTATAATATCCATCAATGAAAGTTATTAAGTATATTTTATCCACGCGTGTCAAGGTATCTTTTAACTCACATATATCAGTATTTATTAAGTCTAACAATTTGGCACGCTTTTCTACTTATTTTTATGATTTTTTAATCATCGTTAATTCTACACACAACTCATATTTTTCATATGAACCTATATCATAGTTTATAAATCTGATTTTCACAATTATATTTATCGTACCTGATGTATTATATGATAAAGACTACTATATCATAACAAATATTCACTACGAGAGCAAGAGTAAATAATTTTTTACTTTATTAATAATACTTTCACGAGTATATAGTTTCACTATTTGTTACAAGAGTATATATATCCAATAAAAGTTACACCATTGGACAACACAAGGTTACCGGATTTGTACATGGACCGAATTTCAGCTTTAAACAACAGATCTCCAGAAACTAAATTTTTGTCAATTTCTGTAACTTATTTGTGTTTCATATTTGCACTTTATTTGTGTTATTTTTGGCTTCTATTGTTTTAAACAAGTATTTACCATAGGAGACATGAACGGATGCGCAAGTATCGTACAACCAGTCTGAAGTCTTATACACAATGGCATTCACCTCCGCTAGCATTGCAATAATATTCTTTTTACATAATTTATGTTATCGTCCTTCCTTTTAAGATCGCATGTACAAGCAAAATGTCATAGCTTGGCACACACAAAATGTTTCTTTAACTTTGGCTCTATTGCATTTACACTTCTACAAACTTTGATCTTGGATTCTTCTTTCGCATCTCTAACACGCGATTGTTTTTTAATCTTTAAGTGTTTTTGGATTTGCATTAAACTATACTCTTTAGATTTATGAAGTATCATATTCCGATGATTTTTCCATGATGGAGGCAAATTTGTTATGATTTCTCCGATTTCAAAATTTTCTTGAAGTACAACTTTAGGGACATGAGTTTGTTTACTATGATTTGTAACTCATGAATTTGAGAGAGAAATGTTTTACCATCTAAAAACTTGAAATCAAAATATTGAGAAATTGAGAATTTTTTCATACCTTTTTTTTGTTTTATATTTTTCTTCAAGAGAATTCCAGAATACCGTCAACTTCAAGTGATGTCAATAAGAATGTAATCTTGGCTTGACATCGAGTAAAATTCAAACATCAAAATGGTCCAGACGAATAAGGTTTTGGTTCATCAGTTTGATTTTAGTCACAGTTGTTTCCGCTGCCATGATGCTATTTTTTTATTGCTAGAAAATAAAGATTGGAAAATAACACTTACAGTAATTGATCAAGATAAGTTGTTCGGAGAAATACCGGAAATTTGTCGACAACTATAAAGCTTGAGATATGTATATGGATACATTTTCCATAAGAATTTATTCTAATCTTCTATATTGCTTACATCTTGTTTATGAAGCTTTTTGGGGATATAACAAGCCTTTAAATTTATATTAAAGGCAACACGAAAATCTAAATTAGAGAACCAATGTTTGAAATATCAAAGAGAGAGTTTTCACGTATTTGAGAGATTTTGATTGAGGCTAAATTTTGTTCTTGAATTATTTACCTATTCATAAACATAATTAAACATTTTTCAAAGAATTATAATTTTTCATAAATCTATAAATACGATCACATTTTTTCAAGAATAATTGTTTTCAAACAAACATTTTCGTCCAAAACTACACTTATTCAATTTTGGAGGGCTTTACCATGACCACCCTTGTTCTGGTTGCGGCCAAACATCACCTCTATCAATTATACTAATGAAGAAGCATACAGATCGTGAACAGGGAGTCCCTGGACAATATACCAATTTTATGTGTTGCCTTTGTGGCGATCAGCATTCTGTGGATCGCTGCAAACACCTTTGATATCATATATGACGTGGTTTGTTGTTATCCATACAAAGTTGATCGGTGTGACCCTTCACTCTAGATTATTGTTGACCTTGTTCACTTGTTTGCTTCATTATTTTTATGTTCGTAATTTATTTCCGGTCATCCATATTTAATTAACATTTCCATCGACGTCGGTATTTTTTATTTGGTAGTAAAAATGTTAAGAAAAAACTAGAACGAATATTTAAATATTTAAAATTTATTAACAATATTAAAAACACCCGTGCATTATTCCGAGATTCTGGTTAGGGAGTACTTGAACACATATTTTTACTAGTTTTGGGACTATCAACTCCTCCTTAGGGCTAGGAAAAAGGAAGTTTGTACCCAAAATGACAGCAAAGTTATTTTAGACCATTTGTTGTCAAAGATTTTATGTTCGTGCCACTATAAATAGCAATACCATAATTTTTAGATTAATTAAAATAGTGACGGCCAAAAGAGCTCAATGATGACGTCCGCCAAAAAGGCGTTCAGAATTTTGTCTTTTCAAATAGCATCAATATCATTTGCTTACTTGAAACAAAAGTTAATGTTGACAATATAGACCCAATTATGAAAGTCATGCTCCCTTGGTGAAATTTCACCACTAACCACCAAGACCACCAATATGGGCGCATTTGCATTGCATGGAACCCTAATGTTTTCAAAATTTACCCTCAGCTCATGCATTTCAAAATTACTTGGATTTCCAAAAAAGTTAATTTTCTTGCCAGAATCATCGATGGTTTTAATAACCCCCCCCCCCCTCCCTGACCGTCTCCCCCTTTGGAGTGGCCTTCAATCTATAGCCCAGACATCGACCTCCTACCTTTAGGTAATTATTGGGGATTTTAACGCTATCCGCAGTCTCCATGAGAGTTCCAACGGTGGTTCCAGTTGAAAAAACTCTATTAATTCATTTAAAGACCGTTGATGAAACTGCAACCTTCATGATCTTCAAACCTCGGGTTTCCAATTCTCATGGTTTAACCACCAATTGGACAACCCAATATCTTCCCGAATTGATAGGGGCTTTGTTAACGACCTCTAGGACAATTCCTTCCCAAACTCTTTCGCGTACCTTAACACCCCCCCCCCTCCCCCGAACTTCTAACCACACCCCCATCATACTCTTCTTTTCCGCTCCCTTCATACCCAAACCCAAACGTTTTATATATTTCAACATGTGGAACCTCCATCCTAACTTCCTTGAGATAGTTTCAAATAGTTGGTGCCCCCAAACCACAACCATCCTATGAAATCCATTGTAATTAAGCTAGCTCGCCTTGCGCCCATCCTCGAATCCCTCAATAGGAGAGAGTTCAGTGACATCAGCCTAAGAGTCAACTCTGCCCAATCCAACCTGGCCTAAGCCCAGCTTTTCCTCACCTCTAACCCGACTAATCCCTCTCTCGTCCTCTTTGAGAGAGAAACCGCAAAAAACTATATCTTTTATAACCGAGCGGAGGAATATTTTCTTAAACAAAAATCCAGAGAAACTTGGCTCAAGTTGGGTGACAAACACACAAAATTCTTCCACAATATCATAAAAGCCCGTCGCGCCCGGAATAAAATTCTCTCGATAACCACTTATGAGGGAAGATCCAGCTCCAACCCTACAGTAATTTCGTCTACATTTCTCTCCCATTCTAAAAAAAAACCTTCTTGGCTCCCCTAGCCCGAAAGGTTATCTCGGACTCATAAGAGTCAGATCCCTTCTGAAAAAAGTTGTATCCCCCTCGGATAAGTCCAATATGACCAAACCAATCATTGTCACTGAAATTAAGTCGACCCTTTTTTACATTGATAACGACAACGCCCCTGGCCCTGATGGCTATAGTGCGAGTTTCTTCAAAACTTGCTGGTCTATCGTGGGCCACGACCTATGCACCGTCGTCTAGCATTTCTTCCATCATAGAAAAATAAACACAAATTGTAATAAAAATCTTATTGCCCTAATCCCGAAAACCAACACCCCCTCATCGCCCTTTGATTACCGTTTCATCTCCTGTTGCAATGTTATCTACAAGATCATATCTAAAATCCTAGCCAACAGACTTAAGCCCACACTCACCTACCTTATTGAGTCGTCCCAATCAGCCTCCATCCCTGGCCGCTCCATTGTTGATAATATCCTACTCACCCAAGACCCCTTGCATGGCTACCAGACCAATCGCAAAGGCTCTAGATGTACCCTTAAAATTGACCTTTAAAAGCTTTCGATAATGTTCGTTGGTAGCTGATTCTTGATGCTCTCTATGTGAAGGACTTTCCCATTGAGATGATAGGTTGGATTATTCGTTGCATTACTACTCATTCTTTTGTTGTTGGTATAAACGGTAGTCTTACGAGCTCCTTTCCTGGGAGAGAGGTCTTCGCCGATGAGACCCTTTATCCCCATATATCTTTGTAATCATCATGTAGGTTCTCTCTCACATCCTCCAGCAAAAGAGTAAGGACCCCCATTTTAGATTCCATTGGAAATACAACTCGCTCAAAATCATCAACTTCTGTTTCACCGAAGACCTTATGATCTTCTGCAGGGCCAACACTCAATCCTTCAAACTCATTCATGAGGGCCTTCAAGAGTTTGCATAACTTTCGGGACATCAACTCAACCCGACAAAAATCCAAATCTTCCTCTCGGGCACATCACCAAATGTGGAGAATGTTATTCTACACCTTCTCGGTTTTAGTGAAGGCTTTCTCCTAATTTGTTGTTTAGGGGTTCCCATCATCACTGCTAGGATCACCTACAACGATTGTCGTCCTCTTTTTAAAACGATTACCAACCGCATCAAATCCTGGACAATGAAGCACCTTTCGTATGCAGGCCGACTCTAACTCATAAAATCCGTCCTCTTTGTTAGTCAAGTCTACAGGTCTTCAATCTTCATTTTCCTGGTCCGGGTACTTATAGAGCTTTCTTAGCTCCTGAGAAGGTTCCTTTGGTCAGGATTTCGTTATGAAGATATCAGGTGCTAAAGGAGCTTGGGATACGATCACCTTACCAAAAGAGGAGGGCGGCCTTGGGATCCCAAACCTAAAAATTTGGAATCAAGCGGGCACCCTAAAATCTTTTTCGTTCATTTTTACAAAGAACCCAACTCTTTATGGACCTAATGGACTATTGTTGAAAAAAATAAAAAATAAAAATGTTTGGACGATCCCTATTCCCTCCAACTTATATTGGGGATGGAGAAAGATCCTTAAGCTTAGAACCCTAGCCTCAAGCCTTTATAAGGTGGTGGTAGGTAATGGCACCAAAACCTCAATCTGGTACGATCCATGGCTTTTCCCCTCTTCTCTCATCAACTTCTTCGGTACTAGCATCACCAATCTATCCCGGCTGCACAACCTCTCTCTTGTCTCAGATCTCAATTTCAATGGTAATTGGCACTGGCCTCCTCAGGCAAGGGCTCACAAGCGTCAACTGCTTTCCCACTTATCTGAAATTAGAAACGCCCTCACCTCGTTCCCCCCTACCACTTCTGATGACACCTTCCTATGGATCCTTAATAAATCAAAACCTCATTTTTCCATTAGCAGTACCTACTCTGTTATTCGCCCCTCTAGGGTCAAAGTCTCTTGGAGCTCTCTTATCTGGAACAAGTTCTCAATTCCTAGGCATTCTTTCATCTCATGGCTGGTCATTCAGAACAAGTTGTCCACTAGGGATAAGCTCATTAGTTGCGGATTAGACTCTCCCCCTGATTGTGTCATATGTTCAGCATTGTCGGAAACCCTCGACCACATTATCGTCACTTGCCCCTTCGCAACCTCCATCTAGGAAAATATTTGCAGAAAGATTTTGATACCATCCCATCCCACATCCTGGGATACTTGGATTGAAGAAGCATGTAGATGGACGACATCCAACAACAATTCCTATATTTGGGGCATTGCTTTTTGCTCAACCATCTACCATATCTCGCAAGAGCGTAATACGTGAATATTCAACAACAAATCTTCTTTATGTTCAAGTATCACCCACCGGATCCTCTCGGACCTTCGATATCGTTTTTACAACACAAAAGTTTTGTTTCCCCTTGTAATTCTATTTTCTTATGTAATAAATTTCCTAGTCTAGATAGAATCCCAATGTATCATGACCATACTGCGTAAAAAATGCCCCCAAGGGGGTAGCCGAGTTGGTTGAGTATGGCATTCTTATGACCAAAAGGTCATGAGTTCGAGTCCCTCTACATACGCTTTCTCGGCTGAGCCTGTCACCTTGTGTGGTTTACCTTCTGGCGTTGGTTTGCAGGCTATCGCGTGAGACTGAGGGTTTACCCTGTGCGCACTCATTGCACTCTGAGTAGCGGCTGCGTGTTCCCTCCGAAAAAAAAAAAAAAAAAAACTGCGTAAAAAACCATTGTATTTTTGTTATGATAAATTTACAGTTTTTTATAAATAAATAAAAAAACACTTGTTAATCCTGCTATTTATAATTTTTGCTTGGGTTGAGTAATTGGTCTCAGTGATCTGTGAATCTATCCGTAAAAGTAACTCCATTTAATATGATTTTGAAATGTGTTAGATTTATATAAACAGATGAACAAAGTTACCTTTTTTCCAACTAGAAAGCTGTGAGATTCAGATTTGGTAATTGCCGTGTCCACTCACAGATCAATTAATAACATTTAATATAGATATCTGCAAAGCTTGCTTTTCCTTACTCTAGTATTAACTTCTGCAAGCTGTGATCCAATTAGCTCTAAACTAAACCAGATATACAACCAAGTTAGGATAACGATCACCAATGTGATTTTATAGTGTTAACTGTCAATCTGGATTAATATAATGTCACACTGTCCAATGAGTATCGATCCTTATTTATAAAAGATTAAAAAGCAAAACAGTATTAGACCATAATAAATAGCAAAATAAGAACAACTTAATTTGGATAACGTTGGCCAAAGTGATTCCTCCTATCAATTTTGGAGTCACGCGACGGAGCAACTGGAAATGGTTCCATGAGCAGCAGGTGAAAAATCTCAAAAAATTTGGAGCCTTTATCAAATTTCATTTTGCTGCCTTTTTGTTTAAATGGAAACTTTTGTAAGTTCCGGAATTCCTATCACTCTCGTTAAAGAAAAACAATTTCCAATGTGATTAGAAACCAGGTGACTACTAAATTATAGATATAATATTACTTATTAATGTTTTTTATTTTTACAATATCATTTTTTTTATTGTTTTTTTTATTTTATCGTAATTTCACGTTTTTAAATTATAATTAATTTAATAATAAAATAAAAAATTATATATATATATATATATATATATATATATATTTAAAAATATTTTTCACCTCTAAATCGAGTATCATACAAGATCAAAATGTTTATTAATAAGCAGAATAAATTTTCGGATTAGACTATTTTTCGTTCATGGTTGTTTGCCATGCTAAATTATGGAGAATAATAAACATAACGTTGTTGATGATATCAACAATTATAAAAAGTCTTACTAATTTGGATCATCACCAAAATTCATCCAGAATCTTGCCAAAGCCTCAAGACATTTAAAACATATTTATTTCCCGGTACTTCCACTTGTAAGAAAAACTTTGAATCAATGCGAGGACAATACAAACATAAACAAAAATCAAGATAACCAAGGAAGTAAAGATGGAATCACTAAAATAAAATCTTTTGCGGAGGTGACAAAAATTAACAAGAACAAAGCATAATTCATTATGGAATCAATCACATTTAAAAACGATCATGTCTCAATCCAATTTTCAGAGGTTAAAGACAATCTAATGTCTTCTATTGAATTCACAATAACAAGCAAATTTGCTAAAGGTGTGCTTAAACTTAACATCATCAAGCAACTTCTGGATTCCCTAAGATTAGTAGGTGAATGTAATGTCTCTATATGGGGCATAAAACATATTTTAATTGAAATCAAGTTAAAAATAGACATGTAAACTTTGGGCTAATACATTTAGACTATAAGAGAGCACTCAATGAGAATTCTCAAATGGACTACTCATTTCAATAAAAAAAAAGTCCAGTGACCCTTGTTTGGATTAGATTAGCCAATTTGTATGAATTCCTCTACAACGAGGACATCATTCATACAATTTCATCTACCATAGGTGAACCTCTTAATACCTGGATCCCTGAAAATAATAGAGCCTTCTATAACGCTTTCAATGCTTGGATTGAATTAGACATATCTAAGAAAATTTAGTATCACATGTGGATGGGCTTTGGTGACAATGAAGGGTGTTGGCTAGACATAAGTTCGAAAGACTTACCAAGATATTGTAATGTCTGCTATCATTTGGGTCATCCACAATAAAATTGCAAAAATATTCTACAAAACAAGAAAACTTGGCCCCTCATGATAACATTAATAAAGAAGCCAGATCAACAGTAAAATCCATTATGGTAAACATGCAAGAATGATGTTAAATATGAAAACTATAATTCTAGGGAGGCTGAATTAAAATATCAAAATAAGATTACATCTAATATAAAGAATCAGAAACCAGATAATAATCTTCAGAAATCTCATCCCTCCCAAAAGAGTATAAGCAGGTCTAAAGGTCTTGAAAATGTTTTACTATATTTTTTTATAAAGGGTCATAATCAAGTTGAGATTAAATCTCATAGGGAGGAAGAAGTTATAGAAGCAATAAAAGCCCTAGATTCTGATTTAAACATTTTAGATTATGAGAACTTTGATTATATTAATTGGTAGCGCCAAGCTACGAGATAGAACAGGCGGCTGAAAATACAGAGAAAGAAGACGAACAATAGAAGATAGATAGCTCTAACCCTAGGTTAGAGTAAAAGAGACTTGAAAGAAAATCAAATTCTATTAAAAAAAAGTCTAAGGCAAAACTAGGGTTTGAGAGCCTTTTATAAAAGTCCTTGAAACCCTAGACCAAAATTAGAGATTTTTCAGTATGCAATAAAATAAAGCTCAGTTCAATTTCAAAGCGATTGGAGTTGGTTAAGTATTTTAATAAAATCCAACAAAAATAGGAAAATGCATAAAATTTACTAAAACAGCAAAACGACAGTTTAAACGATTAAATTTAGAGCTTGGACTGCATCACTTCGTGATACTTTCGAAATTCGTTGGGCTTCTCGACGCGTTCGATTTGAGTGGTCGCATCGGCTAATTCTGATATACAGGCCCCAAATAAAGCCTGTTTCCGTTTGTCCAAAAGGACCATATAGTCATGGGCTTGTGCAACTACATCATTAACCATACCTCAAATCAAGATAATATAAGTAGTTTACCTACTTCCGTTATATTAAATAGAAAATTTGTTGGCCAAGAGTTTCATAATCTTCTAGCTAGAAAACTTAAGGAAGCCAAAGGTAGAAATAAAAAAAATGTTACATTGAAAATTGAATCCTTATTTGAGGAAAAAAAATCTATCAGCTCTCCAAATAAATATTATGGATGGCTATAAAACTTCTTATTTAATATATAGGTGGGATTGGTAATAAAGCTTCATTTAGAAGGCTTAAGTCCATTAAAAGGAAAGAAAATATAATTCACTTTGCATTGCAAGAGCCTTTGGTGAAGATTGAAAATCTGGAAAAAAATAGCTTTCTCACTTGGTTTTGGATACTTTACGAGCAATTTAAATAATAAGATGTGGCTTTTATGGAATGATGACTTTAATATAAATGTTATTAGGGACCATTAGCAATTCATTCACAATGGGTTAACTTATTCTTATATAGACAAGATTTATTTTGCAATATTATGTATGCTAAGTGCCAAAAATATAAAAGAACTGACCTTTGGACCAAACTCATAATTTTTTTAATAACATCCAAAGAATGGATTGTTATTTGTAATTTAAATATGATTTCCTCTACTGATTAGCAATTGGGCTGCTTAACTACCTTCCACTAAACTATTGAAGACTTCAATGACACTATAAATATTTGTTCTCTCAAGGACGCTCGTTATGTTGGCACCAAATATGCTTGGGCTAATGGTTGTAAATGGAGAAGACTTGACCGTGCTCTCCTGAACTCAGCTTGGAATGACTATTTCCTTAACACCAAGGTAGTTCATATGGTCAGTACATGCTCTAACCATACTTCATTTTGCATTACTATATCTCAGACCATAAATATCTCTAAGCACAACTTTAAATTCCTAAACATGTGGACCCTTAATCATGATTTTCTTAGTGTTGTTGAGAAATATTGGAGTGGTGAAATGAAATTCAATCCTATGTATGTTTTTTTAGAATTAAGCTAAGAGACTAAATGAGGATCTTAAGAACTACTTTGGGAATATCTTTAATAAAGTTTTAAAATATACAAAAAAATTATTGAAGACTTTGCGATCCTTTACCAAAATTCTAACAATATTGAGGATAAAATTAGTTTTGCTAAAGCTAATGCCATATATTTTCAGTTCCTTACCAAAAAGGAATTTTTTTTTGCAGCAAATATTGTACTCCAATTGGCTTAAAGACGGTGATAGAAAAACTGCCATCTATCATGTTTATATCTAAAATAAAAAGGAGAAAAAACAAAATCATAAGCATCAAATATAGTAATAATTGGATTATGGATACCAACCTGTTAGCTACCTCTATTGAATCCTACTTGAAGAAAAATCTAACTGATCCTCCTTATAGAAATCCTGAGGCTGAAAACAACTTATTATATAATGAAATCTTTAATAACATTCCTAAAATGATAACTAACAAAAAAAGACCTGTTGATGGATCTTATAACCACAACAAATGGACATTGTAAGGTTTATTAGCAGATTATGGAAGCAAAAAAATAATTTATGGCACCAGTGACCTTAGAAGATTATTTCTAAAAACAATTTATGGCACCAGTGAATCCATAATGAGTATTTTATTATGTTTTCAGTAGTGTGAAATTTTTCTAGGCCTCGAGGAAATTATAGGATTAAAGTCTCCTAGGTGTGGAAGGTTCTTGTGAATAAATTCTCCTTGGTTGGGGTAATTTTTTTTATCGTAAACAATGTTGCATTATCCAATTCTCCAATTAGAGTGATCAGTTCCAAAGGTTGACACCAGAATAAGAACCATGTGGGATCCTTATTTGGATTATATCTAGTTACATCAAAATTTATTTTTTTATATATGAAGGGTGAATGATTCCGTTTAGGATTTCTTTTAGAAATCATCATATTATCCTTTGTTTATTTTCGAGATACGTGGACTCCCTATGTTACTTCTATTTTTGTTTTGTTAATTTTTATTTTTGCTTGGGTGAGGCCGAAGTTCCTTAGGGGTCGGTGACTATGTTCAGACTTATCATATATTGTTGTTTATTTATCTCGATGAAGGACATATCTCTTCAAGGGGTTGGCGACTATGTTCAAATGCATCCCTTTGTTGTTCATCGTTGTTTGGATGATGGTCGAAGATCCCATACGGGATGAAAAACTATGTACATACTTATCCCTATTTTAGGTTTTTGTTTGGATGAAGCTGAAGCTCTCCTAGGGTTTGAAGACTATGTTCAGACTTATCAATGTATAAATTATTATATTATACGACGTAAAATAAACTAAGACTTGTGTAATGGTAAGAATAAATATTTACTAAGATGGGTGCTTTTTTAAAACCCTCTCGCACCATCGAGGTAAAAAAGAGTGCACCCCAAGTATAATAGATCATTTAGATATATAATTACATAACAAAGATTCTAAGCTTAAGAATAATGGTAGAGCTTTAAATACTCAAATTTCCAAGGGTATTGAATTTGTTTTCCTTGTTCATCCAGAAATTTATATTTTCCTGAATTTACTTTGGTTTCATTTATGTAAGAAGGCACACCAATGGGGGTTGGCTTGCCAAGACTTCAGTTCTTAGAATGAAAGAATACTATTCTTTGAACTTTGCCTTCCACCTTAAAGCGTCGAAATCGTACCTTGAAATTATATATTTTTGCATCAGAGTTTTATCTGACCAAATGTGGACTTTAATTTTTTTTCCTCAATCACATCGAGTTTGCACTTCTTACTTCTGAATTATTTCCCTTTAAATAAATTTCCAAGGGTATTGAATTTGTTTTCCTTGTTCATCCAGAAATTTATATTTTCCTGACTTTACTTTGGTTTCATTTGTGTAAGAAGGCATACCATTGGGGGTTGGCTTGCCGAGACTTCAGTTCTTAGAATGAAAGAAGACTATTCTTTGAACATTCTCTTCCACCTTAATGCGTCGAAATCGTACCTTGAAATTATATATTTTTGCATTAGAGTTTTATCTGACCAAATGTGGAATTTAATTTTTTTCCTCAATCACATCGAGTTTGCACTTCTTACTTCTGAATTATTTCCCTTTTCATATGTTGAAATTCGGTAGGAGGGTATAACAGTTTCAGTTGTTACTTCTTTTTCAATGTTCTACACCAAAGAAAACGATGTTTTGCATGTTGTCGCATGCGAAGTGGTTCTATAATATTATAGTATTTGTTGTAAGAAATTTGGACCCTTAGCTGCAACTTCTTTTAACATATCTTTGGTATCATCAGATATAGTCATGTTGGTCACCTCCATTTACAAATAGTAACTTTTACGGTCATAAATTACCAAAAAAAAGATAATAATAAAGATCAGAATATCTAACATTATTTTCTTTTTATTTTAATATATAGTTGATTTAGTCGGTATGGTAAAATCATATTTCTTTCATATACGAAATATTAAATTTTAAAAATATAGTAAATTGATAACAAAATCAAAGAAAACAAAATATAACACATGAGTTAATGAAATGGTTTGACTGAACCGTAGGTCAGACTATCATTATATCTTAGATAATCTTAGACCCAAATGTAGTCTCGAATAAAAAATCTAGCACCAAACAACAAACTTATTTTATTTATGTTCAGAGTCATTTACATGTTTCTCTACAAAAGCACTCAAGATCTCTTAACTTTCTTTTTATAATTTTTTGTATACGTTTTCATTTGTTTGTTTGATGAATGCAATGTGCACTGTATAAATTTCTGACACTTTTTGTATGAGAAGAACCAAATCTCTTTTTTGAACAAAAACCTATGGCCGTGGCATTTTATTTTCCTCAACTCTACCCTCATCGTCTTTAAATTTGTTGAACTAGTATCTATAAGTTGTCTGATGTAAGCGGGGGTGCCCCTTAAATTGTCCAACATCACAACTAAATGTTTGGAAAAACTAAACAATAAAATGAGTTTAGCATCTAATGGCTTAATGTTTATAACATTTATATAAATTAAATAGTAGGCCTAACAACTAAATATTTAGAAAAATTAAATAGCAAATAATCATTTAATTAATAGGAAAATATCTCGAAAAGATTTTTTAAAAGTAATAGACAAATAAACTTAACATCTAACAAAATAATTAACTTTACATATGACACATAAACTAAATCTAACAACCAAATTTATGGAACAACTTTCGTACAAAAACTAAATTTATCAAAACGAATTCCTTCGAAAATTTGCTAAAATATTAAAGTTTTTTAAATGACGTGTTAATCATACATCTAAACAAAAAAAATTCAAAAGAATTTTATCTTTATTCACTATTCTTGGTAAGTTCTCTAACGGGATACCTCAATTATGATTATTAAAAAATTATAATTTTAGATTTTGGGGAGAATACCATTTATCTCTGTGGGATCATAGTCACATTTGTTTGGAGTTTGATTTGAATTTAGATTATATTTTTTTTGGAACAGAAATGTGTAGCATTTAGGACAATATACCATGAAGATTCTTGAGTGGTATTCATCATTTCAACCTGATAATAGAGTCTTCAATTACTCCAGTGTAGATTAATATACCTAATCTTCCTCAGTACATGTAAAATGAAGATATGATACATGTAATTGCCAAGTCAATTAGTGTCTCTCTTTCAGTCTGGGTACCCCCTAAGAACATAGTTAAATACAACTGTTGTAAAGCCTAAATGCAACTAGATGTATCACAACACCTAATACCCAAATGTTAGATAAGATTTGGTGACAACGGTGGTCTCTGGTTAGACATCATTTATGGGGATAATTTTGCTTCTTGTTTAGAATTTCTACACTAGGGAAATAAATATATAAACGGTAAGAAACCGCTACCTAAGCGAGATAGTGTGATTACAAGTATAAGCCAGTTTCAACCACATTCATTGGCAACACTACCCTAAAATAATCCTCCAAAACTGGCTTATACTTGTAGGTCGATAGGACAGCACTACTAAAACTGGCATAGTCTGTCCTATCGACCTATTTATGTCGATTGTATCTCCAAAACTGGCTTATACTTGGATCCCTAAAGTAAAATCTATCTCAATCAATGATAATATATCATAAAAATTAGATGACAAACAATTTCAACCACCAAACATAAGAAGTAGAGTTGATCAGCTCGTTTAGAAATCACTAAATGAAACCTTATCAATAAAAGGATAAAAAACTATGATGCAATCTCTCTACAAAATCAACAGATGTCAAAAATAAAAACAACTCAAAAATATTAATCAGCAAGAATGTGAAGCAAGTTAATGCATCGATTGAGGAAAATCAGACAACGCATGACACTATGAACATAACCATATAAGAAAGTTCAAAAATTATTGAAGTTCTTCACTATATTGAAAATAGAATTATATTATCCTCAAAACAATTAGTTTGATACCTCGAATACACAAACTAGATCACCAAAGCAAACAACAGCAAGAAGTCTACCTATCTCTCCAACTGTTGATAATATACTAGAAGACAAAGACATGAACAAGATTACAAATAAGACTAATATTAAATATTTTAAAGGTTTGATTAGCCTAAAAGCAGTTCATTTCAAAAGAACTTGTAGACCATCTAATGTTATATATATGATAATATACCTCTATTTATATTCGAGTTCCCGTGAGTTATGTGAAAAATTTAGACAAAGTTATATGGAAGCTAGGAATTCAAATTGGTACAACAAATATCAATAACAAAAAGTTATTATAGCTAATATTTTATATATTACAAAACTTAGAAATTAAATATCTAATGCTTTGAAATCCAGCATACAAAAAATCGAAATTTATATCATATAAATTCGAATATTTTCTCTATCATCTTTTCATAGAATAAGATTATTTTGTTAAATTTTATTTTATTATTTTTAACTAAAAAAAATTCATCAATTTTTAACCAACACACATCGTTGTATAAAATAATTTAATTTTTTTTCATAGCGGTACTTTAAATTTAGTATTTATAATTTAATATTCATAATCAAATTCATCTTCCATTTACATATTGGATAAATTTTTGTTAGTCAAATTCATTATACTCCCTCCATCCTTTTATACCTATCGTTTTAAGGTTATAGACAAATATTAAAAAAAAGTGATAATTGGTTTTTGTTTTTATAAAAAATGAAAGAGGAACTTACCCAATAGATAAAATCAATAGATAATATTAAATTGTGTTCGTACAATGCAATAAAAACAATTTTTTTTAAAAACATGTTTTGGATTGTTTTCAAACATAACCTTATCTTGAATATTATTATTAGTTGAGTCTTAAATTTGACTGTTCGTTTCGCATCAATGTATTGGATAGTGACCGTTTTAAAATATAACCAAAACTAATAGTAACTGTTACTCTGCATTTGTAGTGTTATTGAGAATATATATGTGTTAAGATTTTAGAGATCCTACCAAAATAATTATGCTCGGCACTCAAGGCTATTAAAGTCTTAAATTTTGGTCACGTATCTTCCCACCAGTTTAAAATCCCAGAAAATTCGAAACACTAATGATCTTCGATAATGATGTCTAATCATCTCCTTTAGACAAAACTAATGGCCAATAGATTAGATACTACTGGCTGGCTGGCTACATTAAATGGAGCAAGAAACTAGAAGACAAACAATACAGATATGGCAGGTAAGGTGTGAAATCATCCGCACGGATTATATTCAGAAATATAAATTTAAAATTGTTAGCAAGTTCTCATAAAATAAGAGACAGGCTCTACCATAGAATCTTTAGATTTTTTTCCCTCCAAACATCAAAATAAAATATTAATTTAGGTTTTTTTTTTAAAACATTAAATAAATAAAAAGAAAATGTTCATACAAGTGCATAAGACATATCCCGAGGAGATACAATCGACATAAGTAGGTCGGTAGGACAGCAGTACTAAAACAAACATAGTAGGAATGATAGTATTGTAGAGATAAACTTAAAATAACTCAAACATTGTAACAAGGGCCAATCGAGCCGACATAGGGTAACTCCAAAGAAGTCCACAACAAAACTACAGCGAGCGAAACCGAGAAGGAGAAGATCCACAAATAAAGTAGAAGAATAAATAAATTAAATTACAAACAGTTATACATGCCAACAAATCTTGATACCATGGAATCTAAAACGAAGATCAGAGAAGATTCGGTGAGAAACCAGAGAGGCATTGGCCGGAGAGGAACAAAAAATTCTTGAGTTCCTCTCCTTCCAGACGTGATAAATAACTGCGTCAAAGCAAGAGCGCCAAATGTGATGGTTTCGAGAGTGAGACCAATTTGACGCCTCACATACACAAGACTGATAGCACGAAGCATAAAAAGAGAAATCTAGTTTTGAACTAGCAAATGTCCAAATACTCTGAGTGAAACTACATTCGAAGAGGAGATGAACAATAGTTTCACAAGCAGAGTTACATAAGACACAATCAAGTGGAGTATTGAAACCCCAGCTGAGAAGCTTATCTTTGGTAGAAAGTTTTCCCAGGATAGCGAGCCATAAGATAAAGGAGTGACGAGGAATATTGAATTTATTCCATACTAACCCTGCCTACCCCACAACAGGGGTAGGCGTACGAATAGCGTTATAGGTATCCTTGATAATGAAGTTGTTGCAACTATCCTTCGCAATCCAAAAAGGAAGATCACAAGAGTTGATGTTATGAGGGGGCAGATTGAGGATGAGGTTGTTGATCTCCGGAAGATTAGAATGACTTCTAGTTCTAGCCGATCTGATGTTTGGAGGCCAATTCCAATGACCATCGTGAATGATATCAGATACCTTGAGGTTTTTTCCGAGCCGGGAATCCTTGATGATATTGGTACCATAGTGTGAAGCTAATGAGGTAGGGAGGAGCCATGGGTCATACCAGAAGGAAGTACTCGAGCCATTACCAATAGCTACCCTGTACAAATTACTAGCGAATGGGCGAAGACGAAGAATTTTCCTCTAAATCCAAGAAGGGGAGGAACCAATAGTTAGATCCCATAAATTATTATTTTTGATTTTTTTTTTCTATTTTAATCCAATCACACCAGATAGAGTGATTGTTATTACTAATAATAGATCAGAGATGCTCAAGGACAGCCGCCTGTTTTTAAATCCAGGATCCTAAGGCCGCCCTCTTTTGTGGGAGAGGTGATATTAGACCAGGCCACTTTGGCTCCATGGATTTTCATAGTGGAACCTGACCAAAGGAAACGATGGAGGTTTTTTAGGTCAACTCTTTAATGATCCTAGAAGGGAGAATAAATATGGAGGACCAGCAAATAAGACAGATTTGATAAGCTGGAGTCTACTCGCATAAAACAGATGCTTGGAGGTCCAAGAATCGATCCTGGCGGTAATTTTATGAAGAAGAGGACGACAGTCCGTGTGGGTAAGACGACCAGTAAGAAGGGGGACTCCTAGATATTTGACTGGGAGAGAACCTTCCAAATAACCCACAATAGACAGGAGCTCAGTGCGAAGAGGATTATTGTACCTGATAGAAATATATGAATTTTAGAAGGGTTCATTTTTAGACTAGAAAGGGAGTAGAAATCATCGAGAGCCTCTTTGACAATGAGAAGGGATTTAACATCACCGTGACAGAAAATCATAAGATCGTCTGCAAAGCAGAGATTTGTAATTTTGAGTTTGTGGCACTTCCAGTGAAATCGGAAGTTTTTGTCATTACTCTTCTCTTTGAGGATACTAGAAAGGACTTGCATGACAAGGACAAAGAGAAAAGGGAAAAGCGGGTCCCATTGCCTTAGATCCTTTCTACCTTTGAAGTTACCATAAGGATTTCCGTTAATATTGATCGAATAAGAGGGGGAGGAGATGCAGTTGATGATCCAAGTGATCATCTTTTCTGAGAAGTTCATCGCCACACGAATGTCAAGGATGACATGCCAGCGGATATTATCAAAAGTTTTTATAAGATCAATTTTAAGGGCCACCCTTTTACCTCTACCATTAGAATGATAGCCTCTTAGAAGTTCTTGAGAAAAAAAATGTTATCTGAGATGTTCCTACCCGAGATGAAAGCCGATTGATAATTATCAATCATATAGGGGAAAGAATCCTTGATTCTATTAGCTAAGATTTTAGAGATGATCTTGTAAGCAACATTACAAAGAGAAATAGGTCTAAAATCTGCAGCCACAGAAGAGGTATACTTTTTAGGAATGAGAGCAATGGAAGTAGAGTTCCAAGAGGTATCAAAAATTCCGATTTAGACAAACTCGAGGACACTATTACAAATGGCATGCCCAACAATATTCCACGTGGATTTGAAGAAACTGGAATTAAAACCATCGGGACCTGACGACTTATTACTATCAATACTAAAAAGGGCTGACTTAATCTCATCGCTAGTGATCTCAGGAATCATTGAGGCCTTGTCAGTGTCACTGACTTTAGAAGAAAGAAGAGAGGAAACTTTCTCCAACCCCGGATAACCAATAGGATACCTAATACAAAGGGAGTCCTCAAAGTAACTCACAATGACCTTAGAAACACTAGCAGGAGTTGAAACAGTGATACCCTGGTCATTATTTATAGAAATAATTTTGTTACGGAGAAGACGGGTTTTAATACTGTTGTGGAAAAATTTGGTGTTTTTATCACCAAGCTTGATCCAGTCTTCTCTAGATTTTTGCTTGAGAAATGATTCTTTAGCACGACTAAGAAAGATGAAAGTCGTGGAAGCCTTAACTTCTTTGGTGACAAGAATAGGGTTGAGGGGGTCATATGCGAGATTAGATTGAGCTTGAAAGAGAATGTTTTGAGCATTAGAAACCCTAGAACTAATGTCGTTAAACTCCTTACGATTGAGGCAAGCAAGCTCATGCTGAAGACGATTGAGCTTATCAGTGACAAGACTCATGCCTGTTGAAGAGATCGGAAGATTCCAAATTTTGGAAACAATGTTTTTGAACTGAGGATGAGATTGCCACATATTAAATAATTTGAATGGTTTCTTACGTCTTTGACGAGGTAACCCAAGATTGAGAGTAACAGTGGTGTGGTCGGAGGAATAGAGAAAAACAAAGTGAGCAAAAGGCATAGGAAAGAGATCGTCCCAGCCAGGGTTGACTAGAACACTATCGATTTTGGAGAGGATAGGATGAGTAGTTGTTTATTAATCCAAGAGAACTGAAATCCAGTGGATCGGAGATCACTGAGCTCACTGAGGTAACAACAATTATTGAAGTCATCAATTGCTGAGGACTAATTTTCGGAGAAGCCTAATCGCTCCTCCAGATGAAGAATGACATTGAAATCCGCCAAAGAGACCCAGGGGATGCACTAATCTTGTTTGGAAATGATTATTAAGTCATTCCAAAGATGAGTACGATCCTGAGCGTCATTAAAAAAATAAATGGCAGAGAATCTAAATGAGGCATTGAAATTATGACACTTGGTCGTACAGTGAATGTACTGAGAGGATTGGGATAACCTAGAAACAGTGATAACACTAGGTTCCAGATAATCCAAATTCTACCAAGAGGATGGGAGGAGTAATTGGTAATAACATGCCAAAAAGGAACCATATACCTAAACTTAATAATAAGATACTATTACTAATTATGAAATCAATAACATCTTTTTGCCTAACAGGTTCATTAAGACCCTGCACATTCCAAGAAGCAATATTCATAATGAAAAAGACTTATAGTGCATATGATGATGAATCCTATCGGAAGACAAATCCATATTACCGTAAGAAATTGTGCTAGAAAAGCAAAATATCTTAAGAAATGAGTCCACATTTTCATCGCTTCCAACAGATTTGATCCCATCCAATAATTTGGAAATCCAAAAACAATAAAATACAACTTTCAAAATACCATACGATGGTCCGCTCATTAATATAAAGAAAGGACCCAAAAGAAAACCCATTTTCTTTGGGTGAACCAGAAAATCCAGCCTTATTTCGATAGAGTTAAGCAGAAAGCCAAGCACCCCCTAGACAACGCCGTCACTCTTGAACATCACTGCAGAATCAGAACCGTCCTCCGCAACCACAATCAGAATTCGCGTCATGCTCGGCGACGCTTCATTACCCGGAAAGACGTTTTATATCTCGAATGAATATACAAACTCTAACGACCTCTGGTAATCGATTCGAAACCACGAACCGGCGAACTCGGACCTCTTCAAAGTATAGAATGAAGAGCGCGACCGAGACGCACTAAAGACAAAGGAACTGAGCCATTTACTATTGCTCGACGCACTAGGAGCATGGATTTCGAGCACTCGACATTGTGACAACGTTGACGCCCGAGAAACAGGACACCAATGCATCAGACTGAGGCTCGAAAAGAGGTTCAAATCTGTTGAGGAAACATTACGACTATCCCATAACGTCAAAAACGATTTGCTCGAAATAAGCATAGGAAGGAGAAAAGTCTCGTTCCACTGTGATCCCAAGAATAGAACTTTACTTACCAGACTGGTGGAAATAGAAACAAATAACGATGACGAGACAGAGGGAAGACGATGAGAGTGAAAAAGATGAGAGTGAAAAAGATGAATGAAACAAACGATGACGACGCCGTCGATAGAAGAAGAATCCAAAGAAACTATGAATATTCGCAACTCAGACGATAAGGTCGAGAAAGAAAACAGAGAAAATCGACAGAAAAGTTATACACCACCACGAACTGGATTGAAGCTTGAGTTTGGATCTCTGTTTGATTTCGATTAATATAGTTAATGTTTAATAAATTTTTAAAAGATATTAAAAACTATCTCTTGTATGCGTTATTAAATACAAATGGTAATAGAAATCCCACTATACTTTTATACTTTCAGTATGATAAAAATATTTAAATTTTAAAAAAACCAAATCTTTAATGAATTATTTGTTTACCATATTTTTTTATAATAATTGTTTAATTTTTAATTTCATTTACGTTAACAAAAGTTAACATTCATTTTTTCCGAAATGTACCTAAATATTAGAGTTCGCACAGATATATAATTAAAAAAATATATAATTCAAACAATATATAATATTTTTAAAATTTATATTAAAATAAAAATATAAAACATAAAATCTATCTAAAATAAAATAATAAATAAATCATTCAATAACGTAGTAACGAAACATATCAATTGATTCACCGTGTTTTTGAATTGTAAGATTATTATATGTTAAAAACCTATTGAAACTATTGATTTATAATATTCGCAAAACTTAGTGCGATTCAAAGACACAGTTACTTGCTTTATTTAAAAGAAAAAATCGATTCTAAAATACATAGTTTTATAATTCTGTTGTAAATTACTTTTAAATAACTGATTCCGAAATACTGTTTGGAATCCGTTATTTTTTTAGACTACGTAACGATTTTGAAACACTATTTCAAAATTAGTTATTTTTTAAAAACAAAATTATAACATAACTTTGAGACTTAATCTCAAAATCAATTGTATGTTTAAAAGTAATTGATTCTCAAATTATGATTTATAATTATCTTTGATGCCTCCATCTATGATGCTATCATACTTTCGATGTCATTAGATGAAAAAAATGAGACAAAGGCTCAGAAAAGAGAAAACAGAATCACACAATAGACAATTGATGCTCGTAAGGATGTCTTTGATTGAAAGAGAAATTTTTAGGTTTGGGATATAAATTTTTATCTTCCTAGAGACATGTAAGGTTAAATGAAAAAATAGACCAAATTCTTGACTTCAAATATTCGTGCCCCACTTATTTTTCAACTTAAAACAACAAAGAACAAAACAAAAAAAGAAAGTCTAAAAAATAATTTTTAAAAGCACGCTTGTGAAGACAGTTCCTTCTGATTCTAGAAAACGCTCCAAAAAAGAGAAATTCGAAATAAACCTAGCGACAATCATCATATTAGATTTGTCATAAAATTGAGATTCTTTCATTTCCTTCCTTATCAGAGAGGGTCCTTTTAGGGCGTGGGGCTTCTTTATTGGAAAAAAAAGAGTGATATGATTTTCGTTTTGGTTTAGGAAAGGTTCAACACAAATATCTTACTTCAAAGCAATCTTAGGAGTTTTCTTTTATCCGAACGGGTCTTGCAAGAAAATAAGATTTCATATTGAGCTCTAAATATACGTTATTGGAATAAGATGACTTATACTAGCCTGCCCCGCCAAGAACCGCACGTGTGAGGCCCCCACCCCACGCCCACGTACGCCTCAAGTGGCGAAGGCCCTTTCATTTGCGCTTGATAAGTGTTTTGATGTAGTGAATTTTACTGCTAGCCTATCTGATAGAGCCAACATTTTACCGCGACTGCTCGTCACTTTTGGCCGCCTTATTCTGTTCCCCGAAATCCAAGCCATCATCGACGAAGATCTTTTGATTACTTGCGGCCGGGCCAACTTGGAAGTAAGCTACCAGTCGCATATTTCATTCAATTTCTTAAGATAGCTTGTCCATTTCCCCTTCCTCTAATCTAATAAGGTAAGGTTACAAAGCTCCTAATTTTAGTTGGGAGACCTTTCGTTTTTTTTATCATCTTGTAATTATGGTTTTTTAACAAGTAACTCATTTTGGTATGGTGTCTCATTATGTAGTTTTTGAAAATTAATGTTTGTTTGTGGAATCTTCAAATGATACAAATTTTGTAGTTCTTTTAACAACTTACCAACATTTTGTACTTATTCACGGTCATAGTTGTCAAATGGTGATGTGGCGGTCGCCACGGTGGTGTGGCGAGGCGTGGCGAGCCTCCGGCGCCACAGGATGGGGTGTGGCAACGGTCTTAGCGTAGCGGCCGCCACGGCGCGCCACGGTCGCCACAAATGGTGTGTCGAGGTGCTCGCCATGGCGTGCCACACTAAGACCCATACATATATATATATATATATATATATATATATATATATATATATATATATTAAATAATAAAAACCTAATAACTTAATAGACCCATTTTCTCTGTTCTACTTCTAGCATCTTTCTTTCTTCCCTCAATCAAGCAGCCACAAACCCGACGGCAACGTAGAGACCTCCGTTTCGGTCCTGTTTTTATGGTAATTTGTCCGAAACTATTCCCTGCACATGTATCTGGAATGCTTTTGTTCTAAGGGTAAGCTTCCATATCCTATCTTTCATATCATCATACTCGTTATATTAACTTTATCCCAGCTCTAAATATTCATTGAAATTAATACTGGGTTTGGTTAGTCTCTTAGGTAGATGAATATTCAAACTGTCAAACAGTATATGGAACTGTTTTAGGCTATAAAGTGAAAATCGAACAGAATTTCCAAGAGGAATTTTGATTGACAAAAGGCTTAGAAGGGGGTATTACTATTTGGTTCCTATTAGTGCATCACTATCTTCTGCATTTCAGTATTCTCAACGAGAAGACCATGTACTGACTATAATATTATATGCCGTGTACACAACCGGATGGGTTGGAAGTGACTTTGTTTAAAAAATATGTCGATAGGACATACAGTGACTTTGTTTAACAAATGTATTCCTGGAATATGGACAATGATTTTAAGTCTTTGTGATATAGCAGGAGTATGCTAGGAAGGAATCAAGCAGCCACACATACCCGAAGGCGACGTAGAAACCTCCAACGGCGACGAGAACAGCGACACATAAACCTTCGACGGCTACTCTTTTCTTGCACATAACTGAACTATAAGTTACCTGTTCCGTTTCGGTGCTATTTTTTTATATATAGTCTCATTTGAGTGTTTCAGTGCTGTGTTTTGGGTATATATAGTGTCATTTGAGTGTTTTGGTGCTTTTATTTTGGTATAGAGTGTTTTGGTGCTGTTATATTGTGTCATTTGAGTGTTTGGGTGCGCCATCTTCTACAAAAGCAACACAAATAGAGTGATTAAATCAGAAGATAGAAACTTTGAACATCAATTGATAGTTCATATTCTGATTAAGATTGAATTTAATCAGAGTACTAGAACTCCAAACATCATTTGAATGTTCATATTCTTAGTACTTTACTTTTGAATTACCGTGAAGTTAGTATTTGAGTTTAAAATTATATTTCGAAGCAACCATGATTAAAAAGATTATAAATGTTATACAACCATGAATAACTAGACCATTTCCATTACACATTCATGAATAACATGATTATTCATGTTATTCCTCTTTCATATCTATGAATAACATGACTATTCATCTTACATACTTATGAAGATTGTATTTTTGTTCTAAAATTTATTGATATAAAATTTATTTTTGACAGTTTTGGCGATTGTTACAAAAAAAATTATGTTTTACAATTTTTTTTAAATATGATACTTCTTGAGTTAGAAATTAGAAATGAATATTTGAAATCATATATAATATCAACATTGAAATGTTTTCAATTATTAAAAAATTAAATTTCAATCGATCTAATGCAAATTAGTTTTTGAGAGTTTTAACGATTGTCAAGAGAAATACCATAACTTTGTTATATATATAATTAATTTTCCATTAGAAATTAAATTTATGAATATTTGTAAACTTATATAGTATCCATATTTAAATATATTTCATCAGTACAAACTTAAATTTTAAATTTATCTGAATTATATTGATGAAATTTTAATTTGTGACAACTTCGACGATTGTTAGAAAGACCATAATTTTATCTAACAATTTGTTTTTAATATAATAATTTTTTATTTAAAACTAGAGATGCAGATCACGAAAGAAAGTGTAATTGTTTTTACTAACTATGAATCACCAATAAAATATTCACAATCCACGATCAGTTTTTAATATAACATTCAAAATTCACATTATATACTTTCGTGATTCACATTAGAAGTGCAGCCTTCAGATCTAAACCATCTTCAAAAGACCCCGCATCAACCTCTAGTACTGGTCGAAGATCAAGAATGTAAGTAGTTGGATTCTTTTAAGCTTGGTCCAACATAGTAAATGCATTAATCATCGTCTGGAAAATCAGGAAAACACGTGAAAGAATCATAAGTATACAAACAGAAAAAACAATTATAATTTAGTGACATATAATTACATGTACTCCCAAGTTTATATACTTTTATTTATATTATTGCTGAAAAATAGGTTGGTAGCTTCCTTTAGTTGGTCAAATAAGAAAAGTAACTGATTACCTCTGATATTTTCTCCAAAGGAAAAATAGGATTTGTAAGAATATATGAATTCTTAGGCGTGTCAAAATTAACAACCATTAGACCCATATGAATGCCCATACACATTGCATCGTATGTAGTTACACGAGGGTCTAAAGTACCTAAATTATGTTTAGAACATATCTGATAAACATGTGTGTCTATCAGAGTTTCATAAGTAGAGAACTCATGAGTGTTGTTAGTGACACTACATTATGTTTTCATTTGGGGAAGTGCAAGACATAACGCAAGCGTATCAGAGACTTTACCATTCAAATCATCTTTCGCCTGTAAGTTTTTTAATCTTGATCTTTCAGCAGACCTTCATATATTTTGTTACAACCTCATCATTTTATATATTCTCCAAGTAGATAAATAAATTTCGCGAGTCACATTATGCCTCATAGCTTGAAAGTCCAGCTTCAATGATACATCAGCCATAAGGTGTTTACCTTTGCCTACACAAGGAGAAACCTTTTTTATGTGTTAAGAACCATCGTTAAATATCACAACCCCTTTGGTGGTAGTCGAGGTCATATACATAATAAAATAAAATAAAAATTAGTAAACCCTTCACCACCAACAACAAACTTGGCTCCACCCGTCTTTATATTGGTTAGATATTTTGGACCTAAAGGGCCAACGGTATTAACTTCCTTACTTTGTTAGAAAGATCTGCAATCTTGTTCTCATAAACAAATGTGGTCTCGGTTCAACACCATATATTTTGGTAACAAGAGCCTTTTGAAGTAAGGTCTTGGTAACCAAAACTATAGTACCGTGAATAGAGGGAATTTCTTAAACTTGAGCTTCAGATTTACCTATTATACTGACGAATTAACATTTTGATGATATTTTGGCATGGGATAATCAGCTTGGCCTTAGTCTTTACGTGACTTATCTGAACTAAAAATTCTCTACGGAAAGACTTCTCCAAATACCAATAGCAACAAAGTGTTCATGAACAAAAAATAATTGATAAGAATAGAACCATTGTTTAAACTACTTCACAAGCCTAGCATACTGTTCTTTAGCATGTGACATCTGATTCTTGAATGTCTTCTCGGTAATTGGTGATATTATTCAAAACGAATTTAAAAGTAATTATATTCATAAACTATAAAGAAGTTACAATAATAACACATACATGAATAAGTCTTACTTTCGAAAATCCATATGTGGGAGTAAAGGAAAGTATCATGTTTCGATCAAGTTTCCAGATCTCACGAGATAAAAATTAATTTATTTTCATATCTTATTGTAATCATAAAGATTTTCAAGAATTTCTGCTACATCATCCATGATAAAGAAAGGAGAAATCATCATTCTTGTTATATGAAATTATCATCATCAACAAGATGTTTTAACACTATAATGTTGATAAACTCATTGAGAAAAAATAATGGTTGTCATTAACATCCTCAAGGCCTTCAGGATAAGCTCACTCAGAAAAATCTGAGCTTCTGAAAAGAAATCTATTATGTCTCGGCTAAGAGGGAATTTAATCAACAACATAACTTTATGAGGCCAAACGTCTAATGGGGTTTCCTCTTCTATAAGAAACCGAATATTAACATTAGCAAGAACCCTCCAATATTTTTTATTTATGTTATGATATTTATTTTTAATGTGTGTGTGTGTGTGTGTGTGTGTGTGTGTGTGTGTGTGTGTGTGTGTGTGTGTTTAGACAATCTCAATTGCACTTAATAATTCCTAACAAAACTAAGATAAAATCCTTTATCGGATTCAATTGGGACTGTTAATGCCAAAAAATAAAGCTCAGGAATCGTATGGTGGGATGTAAGAGTCCAAAGAATACAAAAAATGTTTTTAGGTAATACTGATATGGGAGCAACTTCAATGGATTCAGACGAACAATTATTATTATGAAGAACGCACGAATCCATAATCTCATCAAATTAACTAGGATAAAGACTCTCATAAAGAGTACGTGTACTCTGATTTTAGCTACCTGAGTTATCTTCTTAATGGTTGGTGGTGGATTTAATATTTTTTTATTGTCATTGCAGAGAAAATAAAGAGTTCACAACAAAATTCATAAGATAAGAAGTAAAAAATAAGGTAAAGTCTAGAGCATTAAAGACAAGAGATGAAGAAATCTGAAATATGATAAAAGCTTTAAAGTGTAACAATGTATGGTTTCCAAATAAAAATACAAAAGAGGGAGACAATAACTATTTATACTTATGAGGGTAATTCATCAAAACCCTTTCATATTTTTTTTTTAAATTAACTATTTAGATTGTGTTATAGATTAGTGGTTAAGATCCAAAAGTATCAAACGGTGAGAAAAAATGAGATAAAACTCTTGTACGCGTGAGTGACACGCGTTAGAACATTACTCTTTATCTAGCTTTGGATGCATTTATATTACTTTCAATGCTGAGTTTCCATATGGTTTCCCCTTCTATTTTAAAACAAATATCAATATTTGGCCAGGCAACAAATTTAAAGTATTTACTAGATTAACAATATTTCAAGACGAATTCAAGCTTTCAAAAATATAAAATATCAACTCCCAGATTCCTTATTTCATGCAATGTTTTAATTAGCTAGTCATTTCTTCATCAGTTGAAAGGACTGGAGGGTTACTCTCATACAAATAGAAGAAATCTGGCGTAACTAGTTCAAATGAAATTCTACAACTTTTCTTTCATTTCAAATTATTTTTTTATTTTTACGAGATTACCAACTACTAGTACATTAAAAACAAAGGAATGCTACTTATGTGCATACTCTTTTCCCTTTCGAAAACAAATATTTTTCCTCAATGGAGGTTGGGCTAGCAAAGAGATATCAATGAGGCAAATATAATAACAACATACCTTAAGACTCTTACGAGTCCATTCGTAAGTAACTCATTAGTTCAGATAAGTAGACATTAATCAGACATGATATGATATAATCAAGATTTGGTAATTTCACAATAATAAAGACAACAAATATCGTATATAATCAAAACTACTTTTGGATTATATACTTTCATCAATACTCTAGGCTCATTGAACTATTTACTTGAAAATGACAAAGATTGGATGAAAAATACAATCAATTAAGTACATATTCCTCAAATTATATACAAAATACTACAATTTATTAGATTAAATTAATTAATATAATATTTCAGACTTTATTTTTATTTTTATTATTATCGTCCAATCCAAATCTAAATTAATCGTACCACATGAAACTAATCATACCAGAATCGAAACACTAATGGTTTTATATAATTAACACAAGACTGTAGTATCGGATATAAGGTATACAATATACCTTGTATGTACAGGTACATTTTTGTGTAATTGCTAATTGTTAACAATAGGAGAAATATAATAGTCTGCGAAATATATGATCTCATTAGGCCCATTATCCAGAAAGTCTAATTATTTACTATAAAGTACTACTAGGACTATATAAAAGGAACAAATGAAATCTTTAATCGTTATCTATCATAGTGAAACACTTTTCTCTGGCGGTATCCGTGGACGTAGACATTTGACTAACCACATTGAAATTATGTGTTCTTTTCTTTAATGTTCTTTATTTTATTTTGTGTTTGAGTCATTTGTGTAAAATTTCATATTGTTTCATAACAAATTGGCATCACAACTCTATGTTGTGTAATTAGGTTTTATTATTATGATTTATAATAACGTCTACATCAATAAAATATGAAATCAAAATATTTGATGAGGGATCTGGTTTTGTGTTGTAGAATACTAAGTTGAAATCTTCTTTGATACTGCAATGACTGTAGAATGCTTTGGAGAATAAGTTACCGACATAGATAAAACAAGATGATAAGAAAAATCTTCAAAAAAGGCTCTATATTGGATTCTAATGTGTATAAGGAAAATAATTTTTCACGAGATTAGTGGTGATAATATTGTTACATACGCATGAGAGAAGTTAGAGAACTTGACTCAAAGAAATCAACCGTGAACTAGTTATACTTGAATAAACAATTGTATGATTTTAGATTAAAACAAAGTATGTTCATAACTGAATACCTTGATAATTTAATTAATTATTATGGATTTGAAGGATATTGATATCATAATTGAGGACGAGGATCAAATTTGTTTGTTTTAAAATAGTTTCCAACTTTCTACGAGATTTTTTTAGATACCATCATGTATAGTAAGGAAAATTTATCTCTTACAGATGTCAAACGGGCGTTAAAATCAAAAGCGTCGAGACAATTGCAGCTAGAAAATCAAGCGGAATGGAAACGTCTTATGATCCTAGAAAAATATGGAAACAAGGTGAGTTATTCAGAGAATAAGAGTTTGAGGTACAAATTAAGAGCCAAGAACTTGAATTGTTATGAATACGGAGAGCAAGGTCATTACAAGAGAGACTGTCTCAAATTAAAAGATAAGAAAATAAATTAAAAGAAAATATTGCAAACCTATCAGATGGTACAAACGATTATGATGATAACGAAAATAGTGGTTTATAGGATGTGTTGTATGTGAGTTCAAACTATGGGAAAATAATTTAGGTACTCGATACTAGGCCTGCTAGCGGGTCGGGTCGGTTTGGGTTTGGATGAGACCGAGACGGACTCGTTAAGCTACCGAGCGGGTCGAGCCAGAGCGCTAAGCGAAGGGAGCCAAATATGATGGACCGGGACCGGCTCGTTAAGAGTCGAGTTGGTCTGGTCCGACTCTTAACGGGCAGGTTTGTTAGTTTATCATAATATTTTTAGGGTTTTAGTTAAAAATATACTTAGATTAAGAAAAAAAATTATATATCTCCCTTACCGAGCTGGTTACCGGGCGGACCGGTCCAAACCGGTAAGAGAGTCGGTCCAAAATTTTAGCTCCCAACCCACTCCCTAAGCTATCCGGACCGTTCTCAAGCGGGTCTTACTGGTCCGGTCCCGGGCGGGTTAACGAATTGGGAGGCCCCCTAACAGCTCTACTCGATACTGACGCTACATACCACATATCTTAGTTCAAGTAATGATTCGTTACTTACAAGCTAATACATAAAATTTTTTATTTGGGGAACAATCATTTATTGCATGTTGATGGGATTGGTAACATCAAGATTATAGTGTTTGATAGTGTTGTTAGAGTTGTGAAGTGCTGGAAAATTCCTCGTATAAAAAGAAACGTGATATGTTTTGCGAAACTAGACTCTCGAGGTTACAAGTATCATGCAGACAATGGTGTAATAAATGTGACAAAAGGATCAATGGTGTATGAAAGACAGTTTTCATAATGGGCTTTACATTCTATATAGGAGTGTTGTTAGGGGAAAAGATGAAGTAACATCATCAAAGAGTAATAGCCAAAGTTATCATGATCATAATTAGTTGTGGCGTTGGTGTCACGGTCACATGAGTGAAAATGGATTAATTATTTTAGAAAGATAAATTTCTTAAAAGAGTATAAAGCATAATCATTCGGATTTTATAAATATTGTGCGTTCGGTAAACAAACTAAAATGAAATTTAAGAAGTCGGCTATAAGAAATACTAAAGGGACAGTGAATTACATTCACTCATATATTTGGAGCCCAAGCATAACGTTATCAAATAGTGAAACTAAATACTACATGAGTTTGATCGATGATTATTCAAGGATAGTGTGGCTTTATTTTGTAAAAACTAAAGATGAAACATATTAAAAAATCAAATAGAAGAAGATGATTGAGAAACAAAAATTTAAAAAAAAGATTGAGCGTCTTAGAACATTTAATGGGTTAGGATTTTACAGACGTGAATTCAACAAATTCTATAATGCCGAGGGAATATTGTCATCGCACTTGTTCAACAATACGATAACAAAATGGGATCGCTAAAATAATAAATAAAATGCTTTGTGATTAAAAAAATAAAGCATGATCTCGTATTGTGGCTTGAGAAATAATTTCTAGGTTGTAGTTATCATTGCAACATGTAACTTGGTAAATATGTCTTCATCAATTCCTATTGATTGTAAAACTCTTTTGAAATTTGGTTTAGATTGTTGGCTAATTATGAATACTTGAGATTGTTTTGTTATCATATGCATGCTCATGTGACATATGGTAAACTTGGTCTGAGGGTAAACAAGTGCATATTCTAGGATATATTACTAGAGTGAAAGGATATAAGTTATGGTGTACCTCTCCAAAATCTTCAGGTTTTCTCCTTAGTATGGACATGACCTTTAATAAGTCTGATTTGTAATATAGTCAGAGTAAAATATAAATGGTTTAATCAGGATCAGTTGTGAGTAAACAGGTGGAGCTTGAAATAGAATCGGTTCATAATAGGTGTAATAATTTGAATGGTTCTAAGATGGATTCAGGATCATGAGATTAAACATCATCATCGAATGGCAATGATGATGATACGTCCAAACCATAATAACAACCTTATAGCATCGCATTGTGAAAATAAAGAATAAATATTAGACCATCAAATTTATATGAATCTAGTTGCATATGATACGTTAGTTGCCGAAGAAGTTGAGATGTAGGAACCTAGTAGCTATAGGATAGTTATATCTAGTTCAAAAGAGGATTAATGAATTCGTACTATGGGAAGATTTTGAATCTCTTCATAAGAATCAGATATAAAATCTTATCAACTTTCCTAGAGGGCAAAAGGTAGTATGTTGCAAATAGGCATTAAGGAAAAAAGAATGTAATTCAAAGGTTGAGGTACGTTGATGCAAGGTAAGACTGGTTGCTAAGGGTTTTACTCAAACGGAAGGAATCAAATTTGTTAAAGGAAATAATAATATACATTGACTAAATAATTTATAAATAATTTATTATAGTCAATATTCAAACGTAATCTATTATAGATATTATTAGATTAGATTTTATTACAGTAGACTAGTATAATAATAAGATATTTTCAGAGCCTATATATATGGCTTTAACTTGTACTGAAATTCTATGATATATTAAATCTTTTCTAGTATTTACATGGTATCAGAGCCATTAGGGTTTCTATAAAAATAAATCTAGATAAAAAAATCTAGATGGAGGTTCATGGTAGATCAAACTATGGATATAATGATTATGGTAGTCATGGTAGATCAAACTATCGTGGTAATCGTGGTGGGTATAGTAGATATAACGATTATGGTAGTTATGGTAGATCAAACGATTATGGTAGTTGTGGTAGATCAAACTATCGTGGTAATCGTGGTCGGTACAGTAATCGCAGTAGTCGTGGTGGATACAATAGTCAAGATGGATACAATAGACATAACAGTTTCGGTAACCGTGGTGGTGATCTAAACAATGTTCAATTTGCTAATATGGCAACGAACGAGGAACCTCATGTGCTTTCCGCCGAGGAATATGCTCAATTTTCCAAGTACCAAGAGTCTCTAAAGTCACAAGATCTTAAAAACCCTGCAGCTTGTGTGTCAGGTGCAGCTTGTGTGTCAGGTAACTCAACTACATGTCTTATTTCTTCTTCCTCTGATTGGGTCATTGATTCTGCTGCCACAGAACATATGACAGGTAATAAACAAGTTTTTACTTCTCTTTCAAATACACATCATTTTAATGTCACATTGGCAGATGGATCATCATCTCGTGTTTTAGGTTCAGGGACTGTCAATCCCACCAAAAATATCTCTTTGACATCTGTTTTACATCTCCCTCAGTTTTCATTCAACCTTATTTCTATTAGCCAACTCACTAAAACACTAAATTGTTTTGATACCTTTTATTCCGATCATTGTTTGTTTCAGGATCTTACGTGGAATAAAATAATTGGTAGAGGGCATGAGAGTGGAGGTCTCTACTATCTTGATAAAGACTATCATACATCTACTGGATGTTCTAGTATTACATCTCCATTTGAAGCACATTGTCGTATGGGTTATCCATCTTTAATCTCTTTAAAACAACTTTATCCTAAATTTCGGCATTTGACATCAATAGAGTGTGAGTCATGTAGATTTGCTAAACATCATCGTCTTCCATCATATCCTCGTATTAATAAACGGGTTGCATTTCCTTTTGAAATCGTTCATTCAGATGTTTGGGGTCCTTGTCCCGTTGTTTCTAAAACTGGTTTTAAATATTTTGTTAGTTTTGTTGATGATTATTCTCGTGTTACATGACTGTATTTAATGAAAAATCGTTCTGAGTTATTTTCAATATTTTGCACGTTAACTGCAGAAATAAATACCCAATTTAATCGTCCTATTCGTATTTTAAGAAGTGATAATGGTAAAGAATATTTCTCAAATGCATTTCAATTATTTATGGAACAAAAAGGAATGATTCACCAAACTTCGTGTGTGGACACGCCATCTCAAAATGGTGTTGCTGAAAGAAAAAATAGACATCTTTTAGAGGTCACTCGTGCACTTCTTTTTCAAATGAAAGTACCGAAATTATTTTGGGCAGATGCTGTTTCCACTGCATGTTTTTTAATTAATCGTATGCCATCTACTATCCTTTCAAATAATATTCCATATTCCGTGCTTTTCCCATCTAAACCTCTATTTCCTGTTGAACCGCGCATTTTTGGCTGTAATTGCTTTGTTAGGGATGTAAGTCCTACTCGTACAAAATTAGATCCCAAATCCTTAAAATGTGTTTTTCTTGGATATTCTAGGTTTCAAAAAGGCTATAAATGTTTTTCCCCATCTCTTGATCGTTACATAGTATCTAAGGATGTTACATTTTTAGAACATGTGGTGTTGATTATTCTGAAACCTTTTCTCCGGTAGCTAAGTTTACTTCTATTCGTTTATTTATTTCCTTAGCAGCATCAAATGATTGGCCATTACATCAGTTAGATATTACAAATGCATTTTTACACGGAGACCTTCAAGAAGAAGTCTATATGAAGCAACCACCTGGATTTGTTGCTCAGGGGGAGAGAGCAAAGGTATGTCGTTTGTATAAATCATTGTACGGATTAAAACAAAGTCCCTGTGCTTGGTTCGGCAAGTTTAGTGATGCATTAAATGAATTTGGGTTGAAGAAGAGCAGTTGTGATCACTCTGTCTTTTATAAACGTTCTGCAAATGAAATTATACTCGTTGTTGTATATGTAGATGACATCATTATTACTGGGAATGATGCTAAAGGCATTTCATTGCTTAAAACATTTTTACATTCGCGATTTCAAACAAAAGATTTAGGACCATTGAAGTATTTTTTGGGGGTTGAAATAACAAGAAACAACAAAGGTATTCTTTTATCGCAGAGAAAATATGTTCTAGATTTGTTGATGGAAACAGGAAAGCTAGGAGCAAAACCATGTAATACACCAATGGTTCCTAATTCGCAATTACTGAAAGATGACGGAGAATTGTTTAGTGATCCAGAAAAGTATCGTCGATTAGTAGGAAAACTCAATTACCTTACAGTAACTCGACCAGATATTGCATATCCAATCAGTGTTGTAAGTCAGTTTATGTCTTCTCCAACAGTTAATCACTGGGCAGCACTAGAACATATCTTGTGTTATCTCAAATCAGCTCCTGGACTAGGATTGTGGTATGGCAGTATTGGTCATACAAATATAGAGTGTTTTGCAGATGCAGATTGGGCTGGATCTAAAATTGATAGAAGATCGACCACTGGTTAGTGTGTTTTTGTAGGGGGTAATTTGGTATCTTGGAAGAGTAAGAAACAAAATGTTGTATCGTGATCAAGTGCTGAAGCTGAATATAGAGCCATGACCGAGTCTACTTGTGAGATAGTTTAGATTTTCCAATTGTTAAATGATATTGGCATCAAAACTACCATGACTGCACAATTATGGTGTGATAATCAAGCGGCCCTGCACATTGCGTCTAATCCTGTCTTTCACAAAAGAACGAAGTATATTGAAATTGATTGTCATTTTATCCGCGAAAAGATTCAACAAAATCTCATTCATACGAGATATGTCAAAACAGGAGAACAACTAGTAGATATATTCACAAAAGCGCTCAATGGATCACGGATTACTTATATTTGTAACAAGTTGGGCGTGATTAATATATATGCTCCAGGTTGAGGGGGAGTGTGATTTCGTTTCAGTCTTTCGATCAAGCTTGCACTTCAAGTACTTCAGTTCAAGTTTCAAAGAGAATGTTATTATCAAAGCTACGACAGTTTCAAGCACTTTTGCACAAGCTTGAGGGGGAGTGTTAAAGGAAATAATAATATACATTGACTAAATAATTTATTATAGTCAATATTCAAACGTAATCTATTATAGATATTATTATATTAGATTTTATCAGAGTAGACTAGTATAATAATAAGATATTTTCAGAGCCTATATATATGGCTTTAACTTGTACTTAAATTCTATGATATATTAAATCTTTTCTAGTCTTTACAAACTTCAATAAAATGTATTCTCTAGTGTTGAAACATAGTTCAATTTCAAGTTTTGTTAGTCATTTCAGTTTTGCAAAACTTAGGACTTGAGCAGTTAGATGTAAAGACTACGTTTGTACATGGTGAATTGGAAAAATGAAAATATATATGAGATGACCATAGGTATTTACCCAACCTAATATGCTAGACAAGGTTTTTTTAGCTTGAAACATCACTTTATGGTTTGAAACAGTCACCTAGGGAATGATTTGATACATCCATGGTGTCAATGGGGCTCAAAAGGAGTATATATGATATTTCTGTGTATCCTTAAAAGATGCATATGATTATTATGTTTATTTGTTGTTGTATGTGGATGATATGTTTATTGTTGTTTGTAGTATGTCGCATATTGTACAGATTAAGAAGCACTTTAGTGTAGAGTTTGAGATTAAGTATCTGGGTAGGGCAAAGAAAATTCGTGGGATGGATATTAGCAAGAACATAAGTGTATGATTATTACACTTGTCTTAAAGAAGCTACATTGAGAAAATGCTAAAAAATTCAAAATAATTGATGGTAAGGTAGTTAGCATTCTATTTGCCACTCATTTTAAGTTGTATGCAGTAGGATCGGTCAATGACGATGTCGGGTCAGAACAAATTTTAAAGGTTCTATGTTCAAGTGTAGTTGGTAGTATCATGTATGATATGGTATACACAAGTCTTGATATTTCACATACGGTTAGTGTAGTTAGCAGATACATAAGATGTCTTGGGAAAGAACATTAACATATAGTGAGATTGATACTCTAGTATATTAGGAGTACTAGTGAATGTTGGTTTGATTTTCAACGAGACCAATGATGATGAATCATTGAACGATATGGCAGGAGTAGTGGTTCATTTTGTTTATTCTGATTTTGCAGGTGATATGAATAAAAAGAGATTTTGGACAAATTATGTTTTTACATAAGATAGGAGTGTGATCAGTTGGAAAGCACACTTGCAAATTACTATAGTTTTTTCTACAATAGAGACATGCAATATGGTTGCAAGGTTTGGTGGCGGATTTGGGTTTGGTAAAACTACTAAAAAAGTGTTTTGTGACAATCAAAACGGCATACACCTTATAGAGAATTAAATGTAGTATGAGCATACAAAGCACATAAATTTCAAGTATCATTTTGTTTCTGATATAATATCATAAGAAATTGTTGATATGAAAAAAATGTCGACACCCAATAATCCAGCAGATATAATTACCAATGTAGTATTAGTTCGAATGAAGTGTCTAAACTATATTGGTGTTCGCAGCATCAATTGAATGTCTTAAGAGTATTTGGTGAGTCTGATGAAGTGAATTTTCTTTGCTGATAGTGAATTTTATATGTATTTTGAATAAAAAAAGTAAATAATTAATATGGAAAAAGATATAAAGGGTAATCAACCATCAATACCTCCTTGAAATTTGCAAATGACAATTAATTTGGAACAAAAAAATTTGCTAGAACGTCAAACATTTAGGAACAGAGAGAGTATTATTTTATAACATGAATAATAAAATATTCCACTGTATCAAATCAATAGTTAAGAAACCATCAGCTTAAGTGAAAGGTGAGTAAAGGCTCTTGAATTTTGATTCAACATACAATTATTACCTACGAAGGACGGGCACCAAGACTAGAAAAGAGAGGACTAGAAGCTACTACGTGCGGAATCACACTAGAAAAGTACTCCCTCCGTCTCATAATATTAGTCGTTTAAGGTTTCTTCACCAATATTAAGAAAAGTAATAATGACTTTGAAAGAATAAAAGAAAATAAGTTTGATTGGTGGAGTTAATAACTTATGCAGAAAGTTAACTATTTTATTGGTTGAAAGTGGAATATATGTAATAATGCTGCATTGGAAAACGAGAACGACATATATTATGAGACAAAAAAATCTCTTCTAGAAGGACACATATTATGAGACAGAGGGAGTAAGTTAACACGATATCTACTCAGAGCCTCGATGATCATTGTTTTACGGTGTCACGTTGAGATAGAGATGTTTATCATGATGTGTTATTGTAACGAGATTTGACAGATCACGACGAAGTCATCACAGTATATGTAATAACGATCGGAATAGAATATGATATAATTTGCGGCTACGGTCACAACTGGTTACGATTACATAGAATACGGTTACGATCGTTATGATCACGACGACTGTGATCACAACATAATAAAGTATCATTGACGTATCATCACAACAATATATTATAATTTAAAATAAATATAAATGATTAAAATTTTATTATTATATTCTGGTTATAAGTTATAAGTATTACAAGTGTTATATTTTTTTAACAAATATAAATATATATGTAGTATAAATGTTGTTATTGTTGGACAAATTGTTATATAGTTTGTATATTATAATTTTAAATTAATATAAGGCTATTATACTTTGATTATTATTAATATGGTTTAATCATAATTTATAAGTATTATAAATGTTGTTATATTTTTATCATTGCTTATTTGTGATAAAGTAATTGTAATAGTCTTATAGCTTAATTATACTATAACTTGTTATAGTTTGTTTATTTATATTCGTGGTAACAAAATTATGAGAAGTTGTTATGTGAAGGTATTGAAAGATAAACAATAAATTTTATTAATTTAAGTCTTTCATTTATATTCTTGTGACCTAGAAGTTGTACAAATGTTCTCAAATTGAACTACTCTATTACAAACTCTATTATAAATGACATTAAGCTAGCCAACTTTTGTCATTATCATCCAGATCTTTATAATCAAATCCTGCAAAAGCTTCAACCATAAGATCTTGTTCCACATCTTCTTCAACATCATTTGGAAATTCATTGAACATGTTCATTGGATTATCTTCTAATTTATACTCTTCGTCTTGCATCCTTTGATGCGACACAGTACATTCTTTGATTGCAACAAGCACTCCAAGTCCATGTTTGTCAATTTTGTTCGTTTAGTCGTGTATTGCAGTCTAGCTTGACTAAATGTACACTATCTTGCAACTGTAAACATAGGTATTAAAAAATCACATTGGCTAACCTGCAAGGAATATTGTCTTCTTTAAAATTCCACCACCTTAAGGTATCATGTGGGTTGTTCTCGTCATACTGTTGTAACTCAAATTGAGTGTTCAAGTATCTCGTCACTCCATTATCAACTTAAAGAGTTTTTATTGTCACCCAACTATTTAACATTTATATTTTCACATAATTAGGACGACTTCTGCATCTCCCCTTATTACTACTACTACCCGCTACATTTGAAGATGTTAAATTTTCTCATATTTGTCAACATATTAACTATAAATTATATAAAGATAGACGTAATTTTATTGAATATATAGTTCATGTTTATAGATAATTTTTTTTAATGTTGGTTTAGTTTTGTTTTCGAGTTATTGGTGTACAATTTCAAATTATTTACGGTTTTGAATGTCTAGAGTTAGATTACGAAATGGATTTGTGATACACTTTTGGTTAGGATTCATACGATATGTTGTTCAATAGTTATCGACTCATGGATTGGAAGTCTTATAGAGTTCTTTTTAAAACGTTTTAAAATATACATCCATTAGTTTTGGCTTACATACTATAATCAGTGCAGTTTTTATGAAACTAATTTTTTTTTATTGTTAATTAAAGTGTATTTTATTGTTATTATTATTAATACTTATCCATTTTTATGTTAGTATAATAGAGATGCGACCAAAAAAACGTAATCAAAAATTCTGCAGTCTCATCTTCGTGTTCGCGAGTCTATGACCACGAGTTTTTTAACTATGTTGATACCTTATAGATGTTGGTTAGAATGCTTAAACAGTCACATGGATGAAACCTTTTTTAAATCCTGTAATCATCATCCGAGAAAAATGTACAACATGAACGCATAAGTCATAAGTATCAAGATTTTATAAATAATTATTGGAACATATGATATATTACATGCACTAGAATAAGATAATTGTATAAGTTTATATAAAATTTATGTCAGTAGTTACATTATTGTTCATACACTAAATATAATATTGTTGGTTTATGGGAACGTTATAGAGATTTTTTTCCATATTTTATTGCGCATATAATAATGCATAATTGAAACTTGGCTAACCATATATAGTGTGAAACCTATATCGATAATATATTTTTTCGTTCCAGTAGTAGAAATACCATTTAGTTGTCATATGAACATACCTCTTCCATGAAATTTCATAAATTATGATGCTTCAAGACCAAAAAAACTACATCTCATTTAGAGAGATTAAAGATAACATTGAATGATATGTAAACAATTACGGATCAACTAGTCATAGTGCAACTCGTCCAGCTAAAGGACAACATATATATATATATATATATATATATATATATATATATATATATATATATATATCACGATCGCGACTGTATTGGTGTATAATATTCTCAATGTACTAGTACACACAACCAAATAGGATCTTGAAATACGTAAAGGTATCAAGCTTACGATAACTTAACTCAATAATATTCACTCTAACGACCGATACCATGATGAAAGTACATAATTAAGGTCGCATGATATACGATGTTGTGCATAACCTATTGTTTTCCTATTTTGTAGCTGCAATTTCACTAAATAAAATAAGTCAAAGTTGATTAGTTATATATCCAGCAAAACTTAGAAGGATTGGATAACTACACATAAAGGATGTGTACTTTGGTAGAGTTATATAAAACATCATGTGCAACTCAGAATTCGAGTAGACAATGAACAAATTTGTGGAAGTTTTGGAATGTTAGATATATGATAATTTCAATCATTTTTAACAATCTTACTCAGATGATTTCTTTAGTTATATACCACATATTATATTTGGGTTCTACCAAAGTAGACGAATATAAGTTCTAAATCTACAATCTTATAGGTTCACGTTCGACAGTTTACTGGTTAAGTCCATATGTATATATTATACTATATATAATTTTTTTTATTTTTGAAATGAAATTATATAGGATATCACATTTTTATTATATCGTATATCATATTTCAAACATACAATTATTTATACATGCTCTACTATTTGAGTTGATAACATTATTTGATTACAATATTAGATGTAAAGCATATTAAAGGTTTACATGCTCAAGCGCGTGGTTTGACAGTTTAGACATATCCAGTTTATATTTTACCATACAAAAAAACTGGCTAAGAGAAGCAGAATTACAAATATCTGTATGAAATGAAGTGAATCCATTTAGAAAAATTAGATTAAAAAATGTATTGGATAAACTAATATGAATACCAGTACGAGAAAGTTATGGCATTACAAGTACAATAAAATATTACGACAATTTAGTTCCAAATACACAATGGTACGTAGTATACGATGGTGACCCATACCAAAATATTTATCGGTAAAAAAAAACTAGTTCATACGACTCATCATGAGATTATTAGCAGATGTTATCATACAATCTTCAAAAAATACAAAGATAAAATAAATGATATGACGTTCAAAAAGTATTGCTCTAGGTTACGGTACGTGATAATGGTAAATTAGTCGTATTTACACTAAGCAACAATCATATATTTTTTATGATATTTATTAAGTGATTTTTATTTTGTTTTGTATAAATATTACGCTTTTATGATATTTTAATATCTTATACGTATAATGTCTAAGGATATTTGTATGTCCTGCAATGGATATTAAGTTGTTTTTATTGAATATTTTATTGTTTTTACGTTGTTAATTATTTTGACTGATGATTTTTATCGTGTCGAACTTAGCCTAACTAATTTTATTTTTAAAAAATCTTTAAGTCCAAACTGTGGAATCATACTAAATTTAATTTTTTAAAGAAAACAACTTACTAAGCGCATCTGAATCAATTATTAGTTTATTATTAAATTTTTAAGCAATCATCCATTAGGAGTCCACATGTTAAAATTACTATATTTAATTTTTAATCAATATTTCCAAAATATGAGCTCATAATATGAGATTTCTATTTTGAATATTATTACTACTATTTTCAAACCTGAGCTCAAAGTTATGAGAATATATTTTAACGTTTATGAAAAAAAATCAGTAAACTACTATACGGAGGTTACATATGAAGCCAAACTTCATGGACCATGGAATAGAAATACAGAGATTCCCCTTAGATATGGGTTTGAGAACAAAAAAAATGACAAAAGTATGAATCCACAAAAGCATAAAACCTAAAAATTACCATACAAGCGTAAAAGCCTTAGATGTATGGAGTCCAAAGAACCAAATTAGGTGATCATAACATCCTCCTCTAATGAAGGGTGATATAGGAGCGAGCAGTGAAACACAAACGTGGGATAATTCAAAGACGAGAGCTCCAACAGAAGCCAACATGAGAAGAGCCTACGAAAGCAAAAATCATGTAGCATCTTAAAAGTGGGAATCCATATATCAGAATTAGTATTTATTTTAAATATAATCCTTTTATCAAATTTATAGTCACTTTTGTTTTACAAAACTACTACAAATTAAAACCCACCGATGCAGGTATAGTGGTTTTTTCAATTACAACTAGGTCACTCATTTTGAAATACGGGTTCGAAACTAATGACACGCGTAGCATTATACTTGACTACGAGTTTAACCTAATTCATTATAATATATATATAACAGTTATTTTATAATAATAAAACTCAATTCAAATCTATCATATGAAACGGAGCAATGATGCATATTTGACGTAATTGTGGTCATGGTAAAAAAAATTAAGCTTTGATAGAAAAATATCATTTTGATGATGTGTTCTGTAAAATATGTTATATTTACAGGAGAAAGTATAAACATCATGATGCTGACCTCACGTAGTCACAACGAGAACATTATTAAAAACAAAATGGTTTGGTCATCTCATCTTTTGCAACTTTGACTTAATAAGTTTTTTTTGGTTATTATTAAACTGCAACAATTAATGATCGAATCACATGGATTTTTATATATCAGCAATTTGGTGTACTTGACTGTTTTTTATGATTTAAGTACGATAGGTTGGAATGTTTTATATTAACATCTATTTTGTTCTGTTTTCTTTTTTTTTGGACGGATATAGTTGACCAACAAACGATTTGGTTTATCTCTTAATAGTTTTATGTAGTTTTTTTACGAATGTTTCTAAAAAATATATTTTAACCTCTCATAATTTTAGATTTCGTAGTAAAGAACGTTTTTTGAAGTGATATATTTTTATTCAAATCTTTTATCTTTTACTAGAATATATTCTAACATATATACAAACTTTCTTTGCTATATTTTTTATTTTAATAAAATTAATTAGAAATTTGATTTTTTTTATAAAAAAATTAAAAAGTAATAATCATCATTATATGTTGGGGATTGCTCCATTAACCTATTATGAGTGTTACAATTTACTCATACTTATAAAAACGGAAGTATCTTACATTTAGATTTTCAATAGATTATTAAACTTCAAAGTAAGTCAATTTTAAGTGGTATTCGAATATTTTTATATTATATAGTTTAATTAATAAAATTTAAAGTAAAAAATAAAAACTTTCAGCTTTTCTACAAAAGCAAAAAGTATACGATCGATTTTTTTTGCTTTATTTAGAAATTTTTATTATTAGTTTTTTAATCATAACACTTATCATTTAATCTTGTTTCCATATTAGATAATATGAATAGTTGAATAGATATTACAATATAAATAATATTTGTTAATTATTTATTAATTTTGATATCATAAAATTATTTTTATAGTGTTCGTTGTGCAATAATTCATTATGTCTATTTCTTTATAATATATTTTTAATAACTTTATATATATAGGGAAATGACATACTAAGTACCTTTTGGCCAAACCTATTACAACCTAGTGCCCAAAAATGGGTTAATGCTCACTTAATACCCATCTCATTAAACATATCCACTTCTAATACCTTTTTTTTTAATACCAAGATTACCCTCAACCTAGTATATAAGGTTGATTTGTAAAAAATTAGGGTTTTTTGTTACAGCCCCCATTCTATTTTTGAATTTTGAAATTCAAAACAGCCTCTACGCTTACTCTTCTTCTCTCTCTCCTCTTCTTCTCTCTTTCTCCTCTTCTTCTCTCTCTCCACCGGCGAACCATACAACCACCGTCGAACTAGTCTTAATCACCGGCGAACCATACAAACACCGTCGAACTAGTCTTAATCAACTCGACAGAAGTTTTGTCTTCCGGTAAACAACTCGACACGGTTCTTCCGGTAAACAACTCGACACGGTTCTTCGAAATTCATGGAGAAGCAGTTAGCTTTTACTGGAGTTGTTGATTATTCTATCTTGAGGTATTCACATTGGTCTCTAGGAGTTTCAAAATTCAGTCCATGGTTTCAGTACCATATTGTGCTTATATTTTCACTTCATAATTATATTGTTCATTGCGTCTTCCGGTAATAACGTCAGAAGTTTTGTCTTCCGGTAAACAACTCGACACGGTTCTTCGAAATTCATGGAGAAGCAGTTAGCTTTTACTGGAGTTGTTGATTATTCTATCTTGAGGTATTCACATTGGTCTCTAGGAGTTTCAAAATTCAGTCCATGGTTTCAGTACCATATTGTGCTTATATTTTCACTTCATAATTATATTGTTCATTGCGTCTAGCATTATTAAATGGTATAATGCTGATGCTTTTGTCAGGCCCGCAAACTTTATTATCGAGGTCAATGCATCTGGCAAGCAGCTATGGAGTATCTACTGACCATAGGAATGGAGAAGGCAGACCAGGTTTTGTAAATGGGTTAAACTTGAAGAAAATAGGTTGTGGAAGTTGATTGGTTTATTCGGCATATAAGAAACAATATGCGGAACTTGAAGAAAATGGGTTGTGGACTGAACCTACTCCTTCTGGAAAGACAAATTTTTGGGAAACATCAAACTTCAAGATTGTAGTTTTATGTATTTTGTTGATTTTGGTGGTATTTTGTAAGAGGTAGTGTAGTTAGTTTTGTTTTGTAAACATACTCGTCATCTAGTTCTATTTGCTTGTTAATTGAAGTCAATGCCGATTTTATAGCCAAAATGTCTAGTCCAACCTCATTTAGTCTTAAAGTATCATGATGGAAATGATAGATTCGAAGGAACACCTTGCTAGATAAGAAGGGACACCTTGCTAGACAAGAAGGAACACATTGCTAGACAAGGAGGAACATCCTGCTAGATAAGAAGGGACACCTTGCTAGATAAGAAGGAACACATTGCTAGACAAGAAGGAACACCCTGCTGAAAACGCATTATCTATCAGACTATTGTGTTTTAAAACACAAAGAACTGCTGAAAACTGCAAAAAAAGCCAAAAGTATCAAAACTCATAACAAGCTATCATACTTGTAACTTATTAGTAATTTCTATAAGTCGTGTCTATCAATTTCTGCAATGTGTCTATCAGAGCAATATACGAAACAATCGCAATGTATGTTACTCAAATCTATCAGGCTACTAACAAAGAAGCTATCATACTTGTGATTACTTAACTAGCATTGTATTTATGCATATCTATCGGACTCATACTAGAGAATCTATCATACTTATTAGTTAACTATCAATGTTTATAATTCAAATCTATCAGACTCCGACTAAAGAATCTATTAATATGTATATGTGATATCTATCAATCGCAATATGTTTATAATTCAATGTATATGATGCTGCATCTGTCTAGCAATGTGTCCCTTCGTATCTATCAAGGTTTTCCTTCGTATCTATCACGGTGTTCCTTCGTATCTATCATCTAACTCAACTGACACACTAGTAGGCAGTAAATGAGCCTCATCTAACACAGACAAAGCCATTTACTCCTCCAACTGTCCTAAGCTTATTGGTAAACAACGAATTAATCACACAATGAAGAGTCTTTCTCATCTCTATTATTGTACCGGAACTCTTTTTACCTTATTTCATCTCTATTACTTTTAATATACTTTGGTTTGGTCAGTCAAACTACATTTAAAAGTCATAAGTAAAATAAATTTGAGAATCCATATATTAAAGTTATAAAATTTGTAAGTCCTATGCACAAGTAACACAAAGCATGTACTGTAATGCTAATATTCTGAACGAGGAGGGATACTGTCAAACACACATTCAGGGACAAAAAGGAAACAGGTGCCAAAATCCAATGTGGCACCATGATCAGCTTTAGGATTCATCTATGAATGTGCAATAGGAATAGTGGCACCTGTTGATTCAGGATTCTGGTGGATTAAAAAAAAATCTGATAGATACGATATTTGACATTGCTAGATACGTGAACATTAGTCTGATAGACACGATATATAACATTGATAGATCCTGGAGTATACATCTGATCGACACGATATTTGACAACAACATACGTAACTTTTCCACTTGGTTTCTCCACCCCTCTTGACAGATGTAAAGCACGGGCAGCCACTCCCCTGATAAATTGAGATAATATATAAATATCTTTATGACAAGAAGTTAAAACCAAACATAAGACAATTGCATGTGCAAGCTTCAAAAGTAAAACAGTATATCCAAATAAGATCCCTCATTCATATAGATGAATCTAATTTTTCGTTAGATGTTCAATAAGTGAAAATTTGAGACATACTAAAAGTTGAAGTATACCTGTTATGCCAATGGATAACTTCATGGGCACTTTTTCCGTCCGGCTTGTGTGTATCTGACAGACCAACTAGAGTTTTGGAGCTTGCTTCTCCAAATTCACTTCCAGAACCTGACCAAAAGGAATTAAAAATTGAAGAAGAAAACCATCAGTTTGAGAGAATCAAATATAGCTGATGGTAGTTTTGGGTACCAGGAGAGAGCACGGAGCCAACTGCCTTTATCTCTGCATCATCTCTAACAGGCAGAATCCCAATTACTCCCTTCTCTTCTTTTTGCCATAACTCTTGTTCAACCAATGTCACACTGCATCGATCAAACCACTGTCAGCCTCAACGCTCAAGCATGAGGTAAAGGTACAACCAAATATGCAGATTTACAGTTTGAATCAGTACGCAACATCAACCAACCTAAGAACCTAGATCAAAACGGCAACATGTACTGAAGATCAACTAGAACAGAAAGTTCATTTTAACAAACACATTGGACATTGAGTTGATCCTTATCTAGAAATTATATACCATCAATTTGTCGAAAAAGGCAAACAGTACACTAAACTGGACCGTGTAGAACAAAAGAAAGAAAACGGCTGATCACTATCCAAATACTGCAACCAAACACCGAATCAAATACACGGCAACAGACCTTTCTCCATTCAGCTCATAATTCCAATACTCATACCTTCGCACTAAAGCCAAAAACACCGAAGCAAATACACATATCTAGCAATGTGTCCCTTCGTATCTATCAAGGTTTTCATTCGTATCTATCAAGGTGTTCCTTCGTATCTATCATCTAACTCAACTGACACACTAGTATGCAGTAAATGAGCCTCATCTAACACAGGAGGTTGGCGTTAAATTGAGAAAAATCAGGATGATGACTAATGTTTGAGGGTTGTACATGAATTAAAGAAGCTTGGGTTCCAATTGAAGAGGATTGAATCCTCTGCATCATATCAGCATTACCTTCTACAGTACCATCCATTTCCTTATCTCACAAACACTATACAATAATTGGTTTAAATTCCGATTCGATTGATGAAATCGGTACCGAATCAAGCTCAGGTAAGTTCAATTTCAATCATACTTTAGACAATGCAACAAAACAACACCAAAAATCTACAAAAACAACAAACCGAAACTAATCGAAATGAGCTAAAACACGAGCTAGATAACTACAAAGCACAAGCTAATTCGAAGTTAACCATAAATTGAATACCTTACAAGTGAACGGCGGTCGGGTTTCTCCTTCTCGGACGGTGGAGATGGCGACGGAACAACTTATAGTAGGTGGTTCCTTCAAAGGTTAGAGAAAGCAGGTGGTTCGCCGGTACGTTTCCGTAATTTCGGAACGGAGATGAAAGTTTTCGTCTGTGGTTCACCGGTGGGTTTTAGTACTATCGGAAGAGGTTTCTTCCTGGTCGCCGGTGGTTCGCCGGTGGTTGTCAGGAATATCGGAACAGAGGGGCGACTGAAATCGCCGGTTACGTGAGTTTTAAAAATGTCTTTTGGTGTGTTTCTCTCTCCACAAATTTTGAAATTTGAAAGTGGGGGAATTGGAACCCAAAAGTCTGATTAGAAGAAGAAAAAAAGGGTTTCAACAAAAACAACCCCTTTTATACCCTAGAGGGTATAATTGTCCAAAATGTGGCTTTAGGTAGTTTATGAAACTAGTCTAAAAACGGGTACCATCTTGGTATTTGATATTTGAGAAGGTATTTAGGGGTACTTTTCTCTTATATATATATATATAGAAACGAGAAGTAATGTCCTATAGATGTATTAATATCGTAATTATTCATTATAAATATTAAAATATTTTTAAAATTTATTAGTTAATAATTATGAATATAAAATTATATTTTTATCAGCATACCGTATCCATAGGAATGCCTATAAATTATGAATATAATTTTTTAAAATTAAATATCAATAATAAAAATCATTTAGATGATTGTCGACATATATTTATGTACGTTATGAATATTAAATGTTAATTAAACAATTAGTCTAGTAATCTTATATAACTAGTGATTATTGCAAACTATTTATCATGAAGTCCCACCCCTTACGAATTTTAAAGATACTTGATATTAGTCATGAGGACGGTTTAAGAATGAATTCAAAAACAAAGTTTTATGAAGCTTGGTAATCTGTCTCCATCATCAATCCTCTGGTTGCTTGCTAGATTAATAAATATACCATGAAAATCAATGATAGCCTTAGTATTTCCAAATTACAATCTCCTCGGGAAAGAAAAACTTCTTATCCGGGAAGAACAACTATTAGATCTACTCCAACAATTTGATCTTCAGAAAACAGAGTACCTACACAAGAAACACAAAACATAGATTTAATAGATTCTGAATTTCCAACTTTTCCATCGTTCAAAATAAAGGCTAACACACATGAATCTCGCAGAAAAACTTAAACATTGATATGAAAATGATCACATAAAAAGATGGAAACCAATCAACAATGCTCCCAAAGACATATGCAGAGGCAACAAAAGTATTAATAAACGAACATGCGTATGCTCCCACATTTATCTAGGAGAACACATATCATGTTTCAATTCAATATGCAATTCAAGACAAAGAAAAGCTGTTGGAATCTTCTAAAATTTACCTTAATAGGAAAATTCACGACGAAAGGTATACCTAAACTCATCTACATTAATTAGTAGTTGGGTACTTCAAAATTTTATGGTGAAGTTAATATGTCTAATTAGGGTGTTAGACACATATTTATTGAATTTACATTAAAAAGGACTTGTGCAAACTATGGACTCAAAATTTCTAGACTATAGGAGAATATTCAATAAGGTTGTTCAAATGGACACCTGCATTTAATCCTAAATATGAATGCCATATAACTCCTGTGTGAATCAAGATTTCCAATTTTCATGAATTCCTTTATAATGATTGTATTATGAAAACAATATCATCCTCTATAGGCCATCCTTTAAATACTTGGATTCTTGAAAGACATAGAGTTAAACACAACTCTGGATAGAACTAGACATTACTAAAAAACTTATTTACAAAGTTTGGGTTGGGTGTGGGATAATGATGGTTGTTGGGTAGATATAATCTATAAAAAAATACCTTCATACTGTGATATCTGTCAACATCTAGAATACAAGGGTGATGACTACAAAAAAACTGCAAATCAGAGATCGAATCAGTATAGATTAACAACTGGAAAATACTTTGCAACAACGAGCCTTCTAATCAAAATAAGATCATGTTATCCTCAACTACCCTAACACAATAGAGGAAGAAAATATTTTGCTCGATAAGGACATGTATATTCAGTTAAAGATTATCACAAAGATCCAACAAAAGAACATTGAAAATCATAACACAACCCTAATCAGTACCACAATGAAAGATAAGGCAAAAAATATGGAGTATAATAAGATCACATCTACTAGGTATAATAATACCCCCAAAGAGGCCGAAGTCATTGAAGTTATTTGATCATTAGAAGTTGGCTTCAACTGCTCAATCAAGACAGACTATGAAAACTTGGACTCTGAACACCACTCATCCAACAAGAAGAACATAAGTAGCTTACCCACCTCTACTACCTGCAACTAAACATAATTAGAAAAAAACTTTAAGGAACTCATTAACAAGAAACTAAAAGAAGCGAAAAAAGAAGAAAAAAATGAACCCAAATGGCCTAACAGATCTCACCCTATCAACTCCAAATGACCATCAAGATTCTTAATTGAAACATTATGGGAATTGGAAATAAATATTCTAAGATAAGACTAAAATCTATGAGAAACAAGGAAAATATTGACCTCAATGCTTCATAGAAGCCTTTTTATAAATTTGAAAAACCTATAATAAAGAGTGCAGCGCTTGGACCTCTGGAACAACCTTGGAACCTTATCAAAAATATCTAAATAATGGAGTGTGATGGGAGATTTTAATATTATCTCATCCTCACATGAGAAACTAGCATGTTCCTTCTTATGTTTAAAAAGCATTAAAGATTTAAATGATACGCTAAGAGACTCTAGTTTTCAAGATGCTTGCTTTTTTTGGTACTACGTCTATATGGTGTAATAATACTAAATGGAAGAGGTTAGATAAAGTTCTCTATAATCCTTCCTAAGTTGATTACTTCTTATATACTAAGGTCAAACACATGGCCAAAACATGCTCAAACTATAGCCTTATATGTATATTAATATCCCAAGATGTAAATAAGCCTAATAGTTCCTTTAAATTCTAGAACATGTGGATTCGTAATCAAGACTTTTTAGCATAGTTTAGCAAAGATGGAACCAAGATATGCCAGGCCATCCTGAATTTTTCTAGAATAAAGTTAAGAGACTAAAATGAGCCTTATATACTTGGAATAGAGAGAGTCTTGGCAATATCTTTGATGTTATTTTGGATGCTGATAAAATAGTCAGATACTTAGAAACTAGATGCCTAGACATCCAAAATGTTAAGGATATGACTAATTTATCAAAAGTTAATGTTATCTACATGCAGTTACGTGCTAAAAAAGAGGTTTATTAGCATAAAACATGATATACCAACTAGATTAAAAATATGGACATGAGTAAAACTACTTACCATAAAAGAAGAAAGAGAAATAGAATTCAAAGAATTATCGAGGGAGAAGACTGGATTACATACCAATATCATCATGGTAGCTCAGCTGAGTCTTATTTTAAAACTACCCTAACTGAGCATCCAAATCATGATGAAGCTGAAGACCTTATTGACATTATCCCTAAGATGATTACTGATTTAAAATAATATATTATTGATAAACTCAACTTCTGAAGATGAAATCCATGACGTAATTAGAAACCTTAATCTTGTAAGTGCTTCAGGTATTGATGGATTCAATAGTTTATTCTTTTAAAACGGCTGGCATATTATAAAACAAGATCTGAGTGTTGCTATAGAGGAATTTATTCTTGGCCGTGCTATTCCCCTTTATTGGTGATATGATATTAGCATGCTCCAATTTGTCTCCGATTAGGCTTTGAAGATGAGGTCCGGAGTGACTAGCAAAACCTGTATGTTGTATTAATCACATGGTAGAAGGTTTATCGTTGGAAGGAAGGTTACACCTCGAAGGCTATGATGCAGGTCGAAAATGTCCAGCGACTAGCAGGGGCCCCGTTAATGAATCAACATCGGATATGGATCGAAGAGCATGAGAATTGGTAATAAAATCAGAGGAACAAGTAGCCAAGGTGCAGGATCTGTCCCTATCGTGCCGGTGGATCGGTAAGATGTGCTCCACTGTTCAAGACTCAAAAGAAACGTGGGTTTTAAGAGATTCATCATTTACTGAAGCCATTTAAGACATCATTATCACCATACAACAGACGTGCTCTGACCAGAAGTGGGAGAGGAACACAATGGCGTTCATGTCACCAAGGTTATGTCTGCTACCGGTAGCAGCGACAGAGGCAATCAAGAGGATATGCCAAATCGAGGATGTATCCCTGTGATTTAGATAACAACTCCATGAGTATTCTTTCCTCGTCACCGTTTTGCCATTGTTCGTGAAAGAATAACTACATATTCCAGTATCGAGATGGAGCAAAATCTACTTCCACCCACGAGCCACCATGTAGAGCTTCTGATACTGATATTGGTAGCCTTCGATGAATTCCATGGGGACTAGGTATATGTTAAAAATGGCATAGACCGCCGTGTTGTGAATTTTAGTCGATGCCAGAGAAGCCATGGACTAGCCAATGTTAATAATGTGAACACCATAAAAGTTGAAGGGTTGACAGCTAATGTTATTGGCATAGAAATCTCTAGTACAAACCTCCACTAAACTATACAAGGGAAGGAGCTTGACCCTAACCGTGGAAACGCAACCGACGGTAGCAAGGCGTCGATTGGGAAAGACAAAAGCTTGAAGGTGGTAGGGAATCGTTCTTCAACAACTCTTAGATATATTGAGCACGATGAAATATTTATTAGAAACATCCTCCAATCAGAACTGACCTCCGAGAGAGAATCTCAACCGAATACCTCCAGAGCACTCTTTGATAATACCACTATTCACTATAACAACACTATCAGGATCTAGGTAGCGTAGTCAGACTGTGCACCGTAGACCATCTTCAAAGACTAACGGACCAACGAGACTAAAAAAAACTAGCCAATGACGAAACTTTGAGATTATCTATAGGCATGGTCGAACGGAAAGAGTTTTTGGGTTTCATATGCGTAAGAAAATGAGTGAACTTACTGAATCAATCCACATATACATATCAATTATCAACATAAAAAAGTTACTAAATTTCAATAATAAAATTTAGTCAGACGATTATCGACGTATGTTTCTATAAATTTTGAATATTAAATGAACATAAATAATCGTTTAATCTAATATTATTTCATGTAGCTTAAATAGTACCTTTTTGTCTAATATTTGGTCAACCAATGTTTTTGCCAATAATATTCTCTTTTAAATTTTAATATTATTGGCAAAATATTAGGCGTGTATTATTGACAACAGTTTGAGAAACCAAATATGAGATGAAAATCTATTTTTTAAGCTGTCACGTAATAGATCATAATTAATCGAACGCGCCAGAGGGTTAAATATAAAAATTATTAAAAATATACATACCCTTGTTGACACATTTTTCATAATTCATCATCATTTTTGTTGGATATTTTAGTGTAATTAGATTTACCAATCGACCAATTTAATCATGATACATTAACAAACAAATCCTATAGTATGCAGTGTATGTTTGTTAGATTATATCATAATTAACGGGGGCAGAGCCTCTGGCTGGGGTCGGCTATCCCTAAGTCAACATAATTTCAAATTTGGAAATTTAAACGTTTATTTAAGTTTCAATTATTTTTTTTACCGTTTAATTCAAAATTTAATTCATGTTATAATCTATGGATCCTAACTACCCTAATTGTCAAACCAATTTTATTGGTCGAAATATTTTAAGATTGGGTTATGTTGGAAAAAAAAGTCACATATTCATTTTCTTTGTTCGAAAAAGATCTCTATGATTTTATCCAATTAGAATTTTGTAGAGAATCCCAAAAATAATTTTAATTAGAAATTATTTACAAGACTTCAGAGATTTATCCGGAAATCAAATAATATTACCAACAAATAATTGAAATCATATGTTCTTGTTTATGAGGATAGAGATGACAAATGGAGAAGAATCAACGAAGGAGATGACAAGTAACTTCACTAAACTGGACAAGGTCGAAAGACATGATCTCAGACGATGGCAGAAAAATATGCATTTTCAGTTGACTACCCTCAAGGTTGTGTATGTCCTGAGTAAATCCTGCCCATATATTATTGAGAATGAAACGCTAGAACAAACAAGGAGGCGCGACAAGTGGGAGAATGATGATTATATTTGTTGGGACCACATATTTTAAGGCATGTTTGATACTTTGTTTAATGTAAACCAAAATGTCAAATCTGGAAAAAAAATTATGGGATTCCATTGAATCGAAATATATGGCAGAAGATGTTTATAGTATGAAGTTCATGATCAGTAATTTCATTAATTACAAAATGGTTGATTATCGACCTGTGATGGAACAGTATACTGAATTACTAAAAATTCTAGGTCAATTTGTTCAATAAAATACGAAAATCGATGGATTTATTTCTATGTCTTCTGTTATTGATAATTTCCTTCTTCATGAAAGGATTTTAAACACACTCTGAAACAGAACAAGAAAGAAATGACTTTAGTCGAACTTGGTAGTCATTTTAAGATTGAAGAGTCTCTAAGGGCTCACGATGAAATCAGTAGTCATAAGGGTAAAAAACAAGTTGGAAACCTATCTGTAAATATGGTTGAAAACTGTGGATTCTTTAAGAATTCAAATACAGATAAGGGGAATACACAAAAGTTTAAGTGAAAAAATAAAAACAACAATTACTCCAAAAAAACCAAAAATGACATGCTGGAAATGTGGCAAACCTGGTGCCTTTAGGAGAGATTGTCAAGTTGGAAAAGGAAAAAATAATGTTGGTCCAAGTGGGAATAATACTGGTCCAAGTGGAAACAATGATGGTTCAAGTGGATCTAAGGATCCTGAAAAGTAACAAGGTCAGATTTTATTTCATAATTTTAATTTTGATCAAAATTATATATCTCTAATCTTTGAGGCATTTTATGTGCAGGATGACGATGTTGCATGATGGATTAATTCGGGAAATGTTCAATTAAGATGGGAAATGTTACAACCAAACAAATTAAAGGACTAAGAAATGTTAACTTATTATTTACTTCTCGAAAATACATATTATTAAACAATGTATTATATATTCCTGAGATTCGAAACTATCTTTTGTCTGATGTTGTTTTAAATAATTGTGGTTTCAAACAAGTGTACGAAAGTGGCATATATGTATTGTCAAAACATGGTGTATTTATAGGATTCATATATATGTGTAATAAATGTTTCGTTCCAAAATGATTTTGTTTGCACGACTTCTACTAGTATGTGTAGAAATTTGAATAAAACAGAAGTATGGTATACTAGATTAGGACATGTTCATTATGGAAGAATAAAAGACGTGTAAAAAATTATTCTTATTCTTCCTGTTGATGCAAACAATGAAAAATGTAATACTTGCATGTTAACTAAGATAACTTGAAAACTTTTCAATAATGTTAACCGAGTTTCTGAAATGTTGGAACTAGTACATAGTAATTTATGTGATTTCCATGCTACACCTTTGTTAGGAAATACAAAGTATGATATTACTGTTATTGATGATGCATCTAGATATTGTTATATATATTTGTTGCATGCTACAAATGGAGCTCTTGATAAGTTTAAAATATATAAAGAATAAGTAGAGCTGCACAAGAATGATTTTAAAATTTTATGAACGGATAAAGAAGGTGAATATTACGATCCTATATACTTTTAGTCTACTGGTATAATTCATCAAACCACGACTCTTTATACACCACAACAAAATGGTACAACTAAGAGGACGCATATGACTTTAAAATAAATGGTTAATTCCATATTGTCCTATTCAGGTTTGAGTGAAATATTTTGGGGTGAGACTATGTTAACAGTCTATTATTTATTGAATCATATCCATACTAAAATGAATAAGACGACACCATATAAGTATTGGTTTAAGAATCCTTCCACACTAAATTATCTGAGAGTGTGGGGTTGTAGAGCTGTTGTAAGACTCATTGAACCCAAAAGGAAAATTAGGGTGAAAGATGTATAAATTGTATCTTCATTGGATATGTTGAGCATTCCATTGTGAATGGGTTCTATGTGTTGGAATCTAATGATTATCTATCGGTGAACACGGTTATTAAGTCAAGAGATGCAATTTTTGATGAAAAACGATTTATCTTTATACCTATACCTAGAGATATGATTCAAAAATATTTGGATATGAACTTAATTCAAACTGAAAATATATCAATTGGTACTGTTTGTGTACCTGAACCTTCCGAACCAAGGAGAATTACTAGCTAGAAAAGCTAAGTCATTCGGATATGATTCTTAACTTTATTTAGTTGAAGGGTTAAGAGATAAGATTGACTATCAATATCAATATTGGTTTGTTATTAAAGATGATCCAAGGAATTTTAGTGATGCTATGGCATCAAGGGATGGTGCATTCTGGAAAGAACCTATCCAAGATGAGATAGACTCTATCATGCATAATAATAAATGAGAGTTGACGGATTTACCTTATGGTTGCAAATAAATTGGACATAGATGGATTTTTGAACAAAAAATGAAAATAGATGGTACTATTGAAAGGTATAAAGCCAGATTGGTTATCCAGGGATTTAGACAAAGAGAATGAATTGACTTCTTTAATAATTATGCTCTAGTTGCTAGGATTTCCACTATTAGATTTGGAGGAGGAGATTTATATGAAAAAAGCAGAAGGGTTTATTATGCATGGTTGTGAAAACAAGGTATGCAAGTTCAAAAAATATTTGTATGGTTTGAAACAAGCACCAAAAGATTGGCATAATTTTAATGATAATGTGATATTATTTAATGACTTTATTCTTAATCAAGCGAACAAGTGTGTATATAACAAATTTGATAATTATGGTAAATGAGTTATGATTTGTTTATATGTTGATGATATGTTGATTTTTGGTACTGACCAAAATCAGGTTGATGAAACAAAGAAATTCTTATCATCTAATTTTGAGATGAATGATATGGGGGAAGCTCAAATGATTTTTGGAATAAGAATTAAACGAAAGAACAATAGTGTATCGATTTCTCAATATCACTATATTGAGAAGATGTTGAATGAATTTAATTTTAGAGATTGTTCTCTGGTAGGCTCACCTATAGATTCTAGTCTTAAGCTTCTACCTAATAAACATGTTGTTATATCTCAACTTGAATGCTCAAGAGCCATCAAGTGTCTTATGTATGCCATGACTAGCACTGGGCATCTAAAAAACAAACTTGTACTACTGATTCAATAATAAAATCAAAGTTTGTGGCATTAGCGACAGCGAGTAAAGAAGTTAAGTGGCTAAGAAATTTAATGTATGAAATTATGTTGTGCCCCAAACCGATATCACCTATATCTATCAGATGTGAGAAGCTACTTTGGCCAATCACTATGGTGAGTTTGATTGTTAGAAATCGCCTTAGTAAAGAATGGTATGTGTGTTTTAGTGAGAGAAATATTTTAGAGAGAGAAAGTCTAAGCACAAGTGAGTTAGATCAAAAGTGTTCAACCCTTTTATTAGTTCAGCTGTGGCCTTTATATAGAGGCGTTGAGACTTAGCTCAAAACCGGAAGTGGTTACATTAAAGGATAAATTACCCTTAGTCCTCAATAGAAATACATAATCCGAATTGTTTTGTAAAACTTTATTATTTCAGTTTAGTCCCTGAACTTCTACTTTCTTATCAGTATCCCCCGAAATATCATGTCAGCAAATGAATGAGAACTAAATGTCTTCGAATCCTGCCAGAAACAATTCCAGAAACTGATAGTTTAAAATCGATGAGATCTTTCTTTCTCCTCAACTCTCGTTAGACACAAGTTTGATTATCAAAATTTTAACTCAATTTTCATCGAATTTTACCAGACGTGGCAACACATCGGAATATACTTTCAAATAACCAATGCGCGAGGTTACTTCGAAGTTGATCTTATAAAATATAACCGTTTAGATTCATCATGAATACCTAGCTACTAGGCTTACAACTAGTATGACAGATGTGGAACTCGTGACACGGTTACTGTTTCGTATTTGGTCCAATCATCACAAAGGATTTTCCACTTCTACACACACACTCTTCCTCCTATAAATTCATTAGTAATTTCATTCTCTGTTTCACTACCCAAAATTATTGAGACAGAAACAGAAAACCCTTGGCTACCTTCAACTCTTTCCTCAAACTTCCCAGTTATCTTCGCCAGAAAACTCATACTTTCCGATCAATCTTCAACCTTTTTATGAGAAAAAATCCAAAATCCAGAAGATCTAAAGCTAGGATACCCAAAAAACCCAAATTTCCAAAACTTGGCTATAACATAGTCTTTAGAGTGTACGATTATTTCTGCATAAGTGAGAGAGCAGACGATTATAGAGCCGCTGAATTAATAAGCAATGCTCCCCTCAGAATATCAACCAAAACCATTTATTACGGTAACTTCGATCCATTTAAAGTTCCTGCTTTTTCATCTTCTCCTGCTACTGAAGAGCGTCGTTCCTCTAGAGTTCAAACACCTAGAACACCTCGAACTTCTTCTTCCCGTATTAAAGCATCACCTCGAATTAGTGGGGAATCAAGAAAATAATTTTCAAAACAAACTGAAGCAACTCCTTCTTCAACTTGTCCTCCAGAAACTCGAAGAAGACTAAATTTCATAGCCATGGGAGACGATTCTGACGCTACCCTAAATTTTTCCTCATCAATTCCACCTATCACATCTCCTCCCGGAGAGAGATTGTTGAGGAAGTCTCATTACCTCAACAAAATCCCTCGAAGAATCCTCCACAACTAAGAGATGACACATCAGAAGTGGGGGAAATTGACTCTAAAGCTACTTGATCAGATAATGAAGCTGATTCTGATGAAGAAGAATCAAAGAATTCTACAGAGAAGAGAGTTCGTAAGCCAAGAAAAAATAAGGCTCGGATTACTATATCCGATGAGGAAATAGAAAAAATTGGCAAAAATCTAAGATCTCTTGATGCTATTTATATTGTCGAACTGAAAAAAGTTCCTTACATATATTATCAAGAGATTCAAGCAGTGAATTTGAAGAAACAAAGGGGTATGAGAGATAGCATTACCCTTCAATTACCAAAAAAGGAGAGACTCCCCTAGATTGCAAAGACAATGAGTTGGTGGTCTACCCCGAAATCATCAATTGGGGTCTTCGGTTCCCATTAGATCTTATGATCGTTGAGTACTTCGAACTTCTAGATATGTGCCCAACTCAAGTGATACCGAATCTATGGTTCACTCTTATGTCTGTGATTATAGCATCTCGCTTGTCCAAGATTCCGATCAGATTCAAGGATTTCATATCTTTGACAAAATTATCGAAAGGACCAAAGCTTCCATTTTACTATCTTACTCTAATGGACGATCTAAATATTATCGACGAACTCTTTGAAGCGAACAAATTTTGGAAGAAAAAAATTATCTTAATCTCAGGAACATGGGAAAACAACAAAGATATATCTGATGCCAACCCATCAAAACTGAACCTCCTCTGGAAAAGCAACCGTGAGTACTGTTGTATTCCTTATTCACTATCTATTTATATGATCCTTTCAGAAATTGTAAGGTGTTATGCCATCCGTTGAGCAAAATCCAAAGACATACTCATTAAGCTTGCCGCTTGGGCCGAAGAAGAATGGAACAATGCTTTTCACACTGTTTCCAACCAATTAATTTCCTTAATAGTCATCTCTTTCCCATCACAATTGGAGATTTTCCTCCTCCAAATTTGATGGAGCAACCCAGCCCCCATCATGCTTGCAAAAGACTAGTCCATCCTGACTGTAAGGTATTCCTCCCCATTCGTAACAAATCAGAGTCTCGCCTACCTAAAAAGAAAAAATTAAAAAAAAAGAGAAAAAAAAGAAAAAAGAGAAGAAAACAGCTACTACATCTGGTGCTAGCACTTCAACAAAACTCAAGTCCAAACTCCTGAAAAGAAAAAAAATAGAGAGCTTCGAGATGAAGACTACTTCGATCCCGATAGTTTTATTAATTTCAATGAGTCACAAGAGGAACTGGAAAAGAGGATCTTGTCATCCAAGAAGTTCAAAATCGTGTACACAATTTTGGGAGAAGGTCTACCGTCGCAGCGTCTCGAGAGAAGATTTATCCTTCTGTTCCTTCTACATCTCTGGACCTTATTCCTTATCCTAGCCCAATGGTTTTTCCTCCCATTCCACCCAACCCAGCTTTCCTTACTGCACTCCAACCATTTGTTGATCTCGATGCTGCAGCAAACTCACTTTCTCAACAAGTCGAGGCTTTCTACATTCACTTGAAACAATTGGCCAAAGATATGGTTCGTTATAAAGGAATTGTCGATGCTGAAAAATAGTTAAAGGAAAATTTTCAAAATCACATAATCAATCAGTTCTATACCTTTGAAATGGCAAGATCTGAACTTATCCGAGGACTTCTTTTTGTCAAAGGCCATTTACGAGAACAACACCGAGCCAACAAAGAAAAGTTGATCGCTTCACATCAAGAGGAGATGAATAAACTCAAGGTTGAACACCTTGAGGACTTGGCTACTGAGGTGAGAAAATCTGAGGGTCTTCAGACTTCTCTTATTGCAAGCGAAACCGAAAAAAAAACTTGAATGATGAGATAGCGACACTGAAAACCAATTTTGAGAAGGAGAAACAACTTGTTGCCACTGCTGCAAAAGCTGAATGTACCCAGGACATGTTTCCAGCTATCAACAATGGTAAAGAATATATATTCATTACTCATCTTCGAGAAATTCATGCAACATATCCAAAAATCAATCTTTTTAGCTTTTGGAATGATATTCCTATCAAACGGCGTCCTAATGAAGCCTTCGACCCTATCCCAAGCTCATCGTCAGAGGAAGAATCATCCGAAGAAGAGTCATCTGAATTATCTTATTGTCCTTTGAATTTGTGTTAACTTTTTTGTACTTGTCATTTTAGTATCATATCCATTGTACTCCTCAAATTATTCTAATTGACAATTTTTTTTGTTTATATTTCATATTTCTCATAAATTTATGTGATCCTTTAATTTTTATTATAACTCATCGAATATTATGGTGCACTTGATGATAATGAGACATCGAAAATTATACTTCAAACATTACAGTGCTTTTAATAAATGTAGCACTTTGAATATCTCAGTGCTTTTAATGAATGTCGCACTTTAAATATCACAATGCTTTTAATGAATGTAGCACTTCGAATATCACAGTGTATTTAATGAACGTAGCACTTTGAATCTAGTTGTTTCTTTGAAAAGTTTTCTAAACACTTCAGAACATTCTACTCTTGATCAACCTCAAAGATGATCAGTCTTTAATCAGTTATCAAGATAGTTTAAATAAAATACTTGTAAGCAACCATTGGCCAAAAATGCATTTTATTGATAATGTTGAATATGTACATAGCACCTCATTAAAACCTTCTTGGGCCAACAACGTAGGAAAGAGTGCGCTATTTAATCCAAAGAAACAAATTCAAAATACAATAGAACTATTCCCGATATAATTTCAGATGTTGTATATTCCATGGGTGTTGAAGCGTCCTCCCCTGAATATCACAGAGACGATAAAATCGTGCCTTTATCCTTTTCACAACCATATAAGGTCCTTCCCAATTTGGGGCCATTTTTCTGAGGTACTTTTCCTTAGTATGCAAGAATACTTTCCTCAACACTTTATCACCTGCTTTAAGCTACCACCTTTTTAACTTCGAATCGTATTTGTTACTCATAAGAGTCTGATAATGGATTATGTTTAAATGAGCTCAAACTCTTTTTTCCTCAATCAAATCTAAATTTTCTCTTTTACCTTCATCATTAGATCTTCCAGAATATTGGGCTATTCTAAAAGATGACATTGTGCATTCCACAGAGCTAACAACATTCATTCCATATGATAAGGCAAAAGGATTTTCTTTGGTAGCTTCCCTGGGAGTTATCCGATAAGCCCAAAGTACTTCTTGCAAATAATTCGGCCATTTTCTTACTGCCCCTGTCAAATGTTTCTTCAAACCATCTAAAATACTTCTATTTGTCACCTCGACTTGTCCATTGTCTTGAAGATGAAAATACGTCGAAAAACATTATTTAATTCATTTTGATGCGTAGAATGAGGTCATTTATTTATTATTAAACTGAGGGCCATTATCCGTAGTAATTTTCTGAGGTACTCCGAAGCGACAACAAATATTGTAAACGGTGAGTTTGATTACATCTTTTGATTTTGTTCCAGATAGTGGTTCTGCCTCATCCATTTTGTAAAATAATCCACTGCTACAATTATCATTTGCCTCCCTTCAAATGCCATCGGCAAATGTCCCACCAAATCAATCCCTCATCTATCGAATCGTATGGCATCGGTTATAGACATAAGTGGATCTGTCGGCTTGTATATAAAATTGGAAAACCTTTGACAAGTATCACAGCTTCGAACTAAATTTTTGGCATTGTTCATAATTGTAGGTCAATAAAATCCTGCAAGTAAAACTCGACGAGATAAAGCTTTGAACCCGCAATGAGTTGACCCCTCTCCATCATGCAACTCTGACAATACCTCCTGTGATTCTTGCCTGTCTAGACATCGTAATAATGGCATGCTTAACGCCTTCTTATATAAAATTTCATCCAAAAATATATATCCAAAAGCTTTACCCCTCAATTTTGTGGCTAACTTTGCATCATCTCGCAATATTCATTGAATCAAAAAATTAAGAATATCCGCTCGCCAATCGCTTCAGACTACATCTGGGGTGACAAAGAGTTCCTCTAAATATTCACACTCACGTGACTAGGTTAAGATCGAGGGACTTTCTTGTTTTAAAATCCAAAAATGTTCCTCCTTGTAAGCAATATTTGCTAAAGAATCAGCCACTATGTTACTTCCTCGACTAATGTTTAACAACAACATGATCGAATAGTAACATTAAATTCCGAAGCTCCCGAAAATACAAAATTAAGCGGTTATTTTTTGCCTCAAAAATTCCAGATACTTAATTCGCTACTAATTGAGAATCCGTTTCTAAGAACACCGAAGTTTCTCTACATATTTTTTCCAACCTCAAACCAGACAAACCAACTTCGTATTCAGCTTCGTTATTCAAGGCATGAAAACTGAATTTGATGGACTGAAGCATCGTTTGTCTAGATGGATCAATTAATTAAACTCCAGCACTGCATCCTGAAATACTAGATCCTCCATCTGTTCGAACAACCCACCTCGAACTTACTGGTGCAACATCTTGACTTTTTTCTATTTACGATCTGTTTGAATGAAATTCAACGAAACAATCTGCCAGCGCTTGATCTTTTGTTGCAGTTCGAGGTGCGAACAAAATGTCATAATCCTTTAACTCCACTGACCAATTGGTCATCCTCCCTCTGGTCGCTGAAAAATATTTTTTAAAAGGAATGAAGTTCGGACTTCGATAGTATGAGCTTGGAAGTAGGGGCGCATTTTCCTAACAACGATCACCAATGCTAACGCTAATTTCTCAAGATTCAAATATTTCTTTACTGCTGCCACTAAATTTTTTTTGATATTGTACAGTGGATTCAGAATTTGTGAATCTTCACTGACCAGCACTGCACTTAGTGCAAAATCCGATACCGCAATGTACAAAAAGAGCTTTTCTCTACTTCGAGGTTTTGACAAAATCTTTGGTGATGATAAAAAAATTATGCTTGTAAATACAGTTTCAAATTCTGATGTCCATTCAAATCTACTTGGCCCTTATAACACTTGAAAGAAAAGAAAGCATTTATCAGAAAATCTAGAAATAAATCTATTAAGTGTTGCTAACCTTCCTGTCAAAATTTGCACTTCTTTAACAGATCGAGGTGAATTCATTGTTATTAGAATTTTCAACTGCTCTAGGTCAGCTTCTATTCCTCTTTCACTGATAATATAACCCAAGAAATTCCTTGATCGAACTCCGGAGGTACACAATTCAGGATTGAGTTTCATTCAGATTGCCCTTAGATTTAAAAATGTTTCCTCTAAATCCTTTAGATGCGCATCATCCTTTAAGATTTTTACCACCATATCATCAATATACACCTCTATGTTTCTTCTGAGATGAGTGGCGAAAGCTTTATTCATCAACCTTTGATAAGTAGCTCCAACATTTTTCAGTCCAAAAGGAATAAACTTATAGCAATGCAACCCTCTGTTAGTTATGAAGGTCGTACATTCTTGGTAATTTGGATCCATCTAAATCTGATTGTATCCTGCAAAAGCATCCATGAAGATTAATATTTTATTTCTGAAAATGGAATCAATCAGTTGATCTATTCGAGGAACAGGAAATGGATCTTTTAAACATGCTCAATTTAAGTCTGTAAAATCCACACATATTCTCCATTTCCCATTCTTCTTTTTTACCACTACTGGATTCGCCGTCCATAAAGGATATTGTGACTTTCTTATATGTCTGACCCTGGATAGCCAATCCACTTTGGAAACTATTGCTTCTGCCTTCTCCGATGTGAATTCTCTTCTTTTCTGAATTACTGGTTTTACCTTCGGAACAATAGCTAAACTATGACAAATTACATCGATCGGCACCCCCGTTACATCCTCCATTTTCCAAGCGAAAACATCCAAGTTCAAAAACAAAAACTCTAGCAGTTGTTGACGTAGAACTGGGGTCAGTAAGACTCATATTCTAAGTACTCTTCCTTTTGAAAAAGTATATGCCTTAATTTCTTCTCTTACTGCCAAAGACCCCGGGGTTTCCCTCGGATCGTCAACCCTTTATTCAAAATCCAAGGTCAACCCCTCTAACTACTATTCATTAATCAAGTTTCCACTGCTGGATCCTCGGATCCAAAGTGCAGTGGCGTAACACTCTCTTGCGACTTTCTGGTCGTTTCGAACGACCCCTACACGATCATCTACCGCATATTTAAAACATTGATGTACTTTTGACACAACCGCATACATTATGGATAGCCAAGACTCCAAAAATAGTGTTGTAACTTGTGGTGCAGCCCAGCGCCATAAAGAGTACTTGGACCTTATTCTTGAAAGTCCATTTCCTAAACTCACCTCTGCTTCGAATTCTTCAGTCACTTGTGTTGTCACACCAGCGAATCCTATAATTGTACGCTCCGATTGAGAAATTTGAGGAGGGTTACGCACCCTATCATACATCAAATTTCAACACCATGCACTTCTGCCCCAATAACTACGACGTCTTCACGCGGCCTCGCTGTTCCCCGTAAATCATCATCATCAAACAAGATAAAAGGTATAGCCTTTTTGCCATACAAGTGGGTAGACATTTTTCTCTCAATTTGGGTTGTCAAATTGACAACATGTCTATTCCTCGAACTGTCAATGGTACCAACCATTGAATCGCCTCTGAAAATAGCTAACGACTCAAAAAATTCACACAAGCTTCGTACATGTCCTTTCCTTGACGGCTCCTTAACATGAATTAAATTAACATGTCTGGATCATTGTCCAAATATTCCAAAGCAACATCGAATTCAGTAGCCTCAGAATCGAAAATCATTAAATTTTCAATTGGTGCACTTGGGTTAGCAGGCTGTGAATTTGATGCTGGATTTTTCAACGCGCCTCCTTGTGATTTCACATAAGTCAAGAGTTTTCCATTTTCAATCAAAGATTTGGACCTATTTTTTCAATAATATACAATCATTGGTATCATGACCAATGTCCTCATGATATCTGTAATATTTGTTATTCTGCTCCTTTTTTGGTCTATTTATTGAATCTGGCTTCCTGAAATTCATGAAGCTTTTGTTTTGTCGAAGATTGCAGCTACACTTTCTGTTAAATCTGCATAATATATGGCCTAATCCATTGATTTGGCCTCGGTCTGCTATAATTTTAGGTTGGAGCATGGCTTAAATGCCCCCCGGTTTGAGGTGGCAAATTATTATTCCTCGAACGCGACTGCTGATTACCATTTGAGGGTTGTCCTTGGTTATTGGCCACCTGACCCGAATATTTTGGTACATTAATTGGTCCTCCTCGGACCCTGGTTGACTCTTCAACCTGAGCCATTAGTGCCCTAAAGGTTAAAGCTCTTTTTTTTGCTGTTTTATTAGCCAGGTCCACTCGCTGTGAGCTCGGGCGAAAAGCTGCCATCTCTACACCTTCTTCGCAATTATCCAAATTTTCCTTAGTCAGAATAAACCTCTTTGTGTAGTCCTTTAATTTATCTCCAACCATATGTTTACATTGGATAATCGTATCTCCATTCACTCCCATCTTCTTACTTCTAACAAACTGCCTTCGAAAAGAAATATAAAAATCCCTGAAATTCGAAATGGATCCCCTCGAAATCTGGTTGTACCATTTTAACGATGTTCCTTTGAAAGTTTGTGAAAAAGCACGACACACCAACCGGTCGTCATCTTCGAAATTTATCATGTAATTCTTGAATTGTTCGATGTGGTCATCTGGATCCTGCATCCCCTCGAAATTTTCAACCTTAGCAATATCAAAATGTTTTAGAAGCGTAATAAATCGAATTTCATTTGTCAACGGAGAGTTCATCCAATTAACACCTTGCACATAATGATCATCAGTCCTCATGACTACATACAAATTCCGATCAGCCTCAACATATTGATTCGATGTGTTCCCTCACACCAAGTAGATTCTCTCAAACAACGAGGAATGTTGTCCCTCTTAGATTTATGTTCCCTTTTATGCTTCCTTGGATATTCCATTTCTTGTTCCTCCTTCGAAGAAAGTTTATACCTCTTAAAGCCTGAAGCAGAACTTTCAACCTCTTCGCCACTAGAAGCGACATATTTCTGTTTGTCTTTTTTCCCTTTCCGAGAAGAATAGCGCTCTTTTGGAGCTTCGAAGCGCGCCTTCTTCTTCTCATTCCTAATATGTCGATCAATGCAAGATCGATCAGACTGATTTCCCATCTCAGTTTTCTCATTTACTTGCCTCACCTCGGGTTTAAGCTTCGCCGAATGAATTTCTTGTTCTCTTTTCTCGTATTTTTCATTTAGCGCATTTATTTTATCCAAGAGCTAATTCATACGCATTTCTATATCTGACTGAGTTTGGATCGGAACAGATCCTTCTGGTCTGTTTTCATTCCTTTGTAAATCTTCTCCTAGCATTTCCATCGCTGATCGAACTGATGAATTGTTTTCAGGATTCATTGCAAGAATTCGAACGAGAAAGTAAGAAGATCAATAAAATTCGAACAAGAAAATAAGACACTGATTACTAGTTAGGTCCCCAATGAAGTCGTCAATTTGGTGAGTTTGATTGTTAGAAATCGCCTTAGTAAAGAATGGTATGTGTGTTTTAGTGAGAGAAATATTTTAGAGAGATAAAGTCTAAGCACAAGTGAGTTAGATCAAAAGTGTTCAACCCCTTTATTAGTTCAGCCCTGACCTTTATATAAAGGCGCTGGGACTTAGCTCAAAACTGGAAGTGGTTACATTAAAGGGTAAATTACCTTTAGTCCTCAATAAAAATACATAATCAGAATTGTTCCGTTAAACTTCTATTATTTACACTTTAATCCCTGAACTTCTACTTCCTTATTAGTCTATAGACAAGTTTACAAAGGAAGGTCTAGACACTTGGTGTTAGACACACTATGATTCGTGAGTGTATCATGCATGATGTTATTTGAGTATAGTTTGTGAGAACTCAATATAATTTAGTCGATCATTTAACCAAAGGGTTAAGTAGAGATCTTTTGCAAATCGGCTATTTGGATGAGATTAAAGTCCATTTGAAATCTCTCATGTATACCAAATTCTCATCTAATATGACATTAGGTGTTGAATTCAATGTGGAAAGCTTAACATCTAGAGATTGGAACACATTTGTACTATCATCCCAAGGTATGTGTTCAGACCTGCAAGTTGTGAAGGTTGAAGATTATCTTCTTAATAGTTCTTTTGAAAAATTGTATATTCATGTGCAAGAGGAAAATAACTACCTATTTGAGCATGAAGTTTAGCCGATTCAAGAAGCTAGGACTTGGGTTTGATATGGTTATTAAGGATAAGGACATGAGGCTAGTAAAAGATGGTATCAAGTAAGAACAAGTGAATATGTAAATTTATGTGTATATTATCTTCATTTATTCACTATGCATAGTAAAGGTTCAATCCTTAGTGATACCTTGATATTCGACTATTTGGAATATGTAATATACTAATGTGAAATTCAATCGTTACGATATTTTATTTATGCATAAATTTGTTAATTGTTATGATTGTATTTAGTTGATCATAAGTTATATTGAAACGGGAGAAGATTGTTAGATATTTTAGTGTAATCATACATGTAGTCAACAAAAGTTTTAGTTTGAAAATTTAAACGTTTGTTCAAATTGCAAATTTCCTGCCAGTTTCATTCAAAATTTAATTCCGTTATAATCTATAGACAGTAACTATGAAACCGATTTTATTGGTTGAAATCTTAAAGATTGGGTTCTGTTAAAAAGGAAATCGCATAAAATATTTCATTTTCTTTGTTCGAAAAAATCTCTCAATTTAATCCAATTAGAATTTTTCAAAGGATCCGAAAATTAATTTTACTTAGAAATTATTTACAAGACTTCACATATTTATCGAGAAATCAAATAATATTACCAACAATCTTCGTCATAAAAATAAGCTTCACCCATATAATCGGCTTCGTCATGAGCATCCACATCGTTGTATTCCTCCTCTTTACCCAAGTGATCATCATCGTTGTATTCCTCCTCTTTACCCAAGTGATCATCATCGTTGTATTCCTCCTCTTTACCCAAGTGATCATCATTCACTTGATTATTCAAATCGGCATTATTGTCCTTCTCGTCATTGTTATCAGAGAGTGAATCACTTTTTTGTTTCTTGACCTGCTGCAAATATACGATGGTTATATATGATATTTACGTAACAGATGAGCCAAAATGTTAGATGGCCAAAATGTTGTAACAGAAAGCAAGGTATGATAGACTCTAGACTCGGTTCTAAATTAACAGTAAGACAAAAGACGAGGAAATGGAAGTTGGATAAACAAACGAAGGGTGGACATTAGCTTATAAAATGATCAATAAACTTACAGGTGTTTCGAAAAGTTTCTCCAGAGCGTCGTAATTGATTTTTGAACTGATTCTCTGCGAGAATTCAATATAATACTACTGTTAAGTTCATACTCCAAAATTAGTACTTATATGAAAGTTGGTACCTTTTTAGACAGCATCTGGCGGGTGGCTTCCGCAGCAGTTTGAGGAGCATTTTTCGCTTCCGCAGCTCGCTTCTTTTGCTTTTCCTACGAATATGAATGAAATAAAAGTTTTTAAAAAAAAATGTCTTTAGGAATATGTTTGAAAGTTGTCGACGTTGGCGAAGAATTACATATATGTGCTTTTTTTACGATAAAAATAAAAATTCTGCTACATATCAGCAATTTGAAGAAATCACCTTTCTAGCTTTTGTCACAAGTTCTGCAGTAGCCTTAGCAAGCTTCTGTGCTGCTTCGATGTCGTGTGGTGCACAGTTTGCATACTTGGCTTTCAGAGCTTCTTTAGCAGCGGCTAATTCTGCTTCTTTGGCTGCTTGTTCCTGTAGGAACATCAGAACGTAAAGTTACAACCAAGCTCTAGCACACAACAAGGAAATAATAAAGAAACAGCTCGAACTCAGAGAATGAGCAAAATTAAACTTAAGAAGGCGTGATCGAAATCACCTCAATATATTCCCGGTTCAATTCTTCCCATATAGTCTTTTTGTAGTGCTTTTCTTCCTCGAGGAGAAGATAGCCATCAACCTATTCCATATAACAAAAAAGAAAGCCTATTACCATGTATTCTCTAACTAGTAGCTCAAGTTCATCAATGATAAACCACTAAAATTCTATATATGATTGCTCACCTCGTCGTCATCAATATCAGAAAAGTTGTCCGAACCATCAGTTCCACCATCAAGTCCGCTAGATTTATCATTGCCTCCCTCTTGCCCTGCTTTCGATGGAAGTCATGAAACAGTTGCAAATCCAGAGATGATTAAAGCAATCAGATGAAGAACAAGGGCCATAACGACGATAGAGAATAGCTAATAAATACCATTAGACTCGACTGAGTGTAACTTCTCCTTTCTACTCACGCTTGGGATACTAACTTCGTTCTCGGACTGCCAACCAAAAGAAAAAGTTAAATCATTATGGTACCCAAATCCAAGTACATGGGTGCGGTCATGAAGAAAAATGCAGTAGTTTTGTTCTATGCTTGTTTACCTGCTGAGAAAGCGGGTTCGTACTGTTTCCATTTGAAATATCCTCGGTAGATTCTCTGGCTATTCTCTCTTTCTCAGCCTTCTGGAAAGCTGGAGGATCTGATCCTCCCACAAGTCCTCCTGAAACTGTCATGAACTGAACCAACCCGTACAAAAATTATTGAACGAATTACTATACAACGCTGATCAAATATTAAGAGCAGAAAATTTAGGAGAAGCACTTTGGAGCTTACATCTTCGTAACAACTCGCACATAGGCCATAGCCAAAAGGTATTTTTCCCTGATGCCTGCAAAGCACCACATCTTTACCATCTACCATCGGCCGTTTGCTCACAGATTCTTTGTGCAGGTCTTCTCTTTCCTGAAGCTCTTCAACCTAATAACAACGCACGAGCACATGGTGAACTACAGAACTTAAAATTTGAAGATATATAAAGATGTACAGAAAAAAGAAACTTAGACACAGGAAATATTTGTTTCTAAGAGTTAACATGTACACACTTTTATAGTCAACGTGAATCTCAACGAGCCTAAATTATAGCCCTATCATATATCACAGGTTTGTAAGACAACCATGTCGCAAAAGGATTACCGTTAAGCTTCCGGATTCTGTATTCTCAAACTCAAGCAACCGTTTCGTCAATGTTGCTTCACATATATGCACGACTTTTACCTAAAAACCATCAATAACTACTTTAAAATGCAAACTATTTCAATACACACAGGAGTCTGTGACAAGACTAGTTGCAATCACAAAGAACATATGGCTTTCATACAAACGTAAACTGTAAACCTACTTACAATCTCAGTCTTGGAAAACTTGAGACCATGTGAAATGGCAGATATGTAAAGTGCCGCACCACATATCCCACTAGGCTTCCTGCCAGTCTGCAAATACAACATATGAAATCATGTTCGACTCTCGCATAAAACTAAATTCGTCAGCAATAAAGCCATACCTGCATCCAATCCCGCTTCATGCTAGCTATAATATCCCGTGTTGTTTTTATGACTGCCTTATTTTCCTTATTTCCTCGTGGTAATAACCCTACATGGGGTAAAGAACAATTCTGGTTTAGACCTCACAGGTTGGATATGCAGTCTATACTCTATATATTAAACCAGAGTTCGAGTCAAAACCAAATAACAATAGGGATAGTTCATGGGTTGAAAACTAACCATATGTGAACTTGGGAATGAAAATGGAAGGATCAACCAGTTTATCAAAACTCATGCTAGCTGTAATATATAGCGTCTCGCACAATTTCAAGTAAACTGCCCCCAGCTCGTAACTGCGTAATTTTACAAACAACTTAAAGTAAAGGAATAGCAAAAATAAATGAAGAGCAATCTGGAGGAGGAAAGCTTGCTTACACACTAATTTTCAAGTAACTGGAAAAATCTATAATCAGAATCGGGATATTATTTTCCCTGCACGAAAAAAAAAAGACAAATAGAGATAGATCAAGATATCAAATTAAGGAGAGTCGAGATTAATATTACTAGATAAGCTGGATAACCCAAAATAGAATGACCAGGGCTGTCAATTGTTCCGGAGAACCCAACCGGACATATGCGTAGTTAAACACAAGCTAGACTCACAACCATGGCTCCACTCAACAACATATGCTTATTTTACAAAGCAAGAAAGTAGTTACCTGCACGAAAAGTAAAGGCAAGCAGCTTGCACTTGCTCTGACCTACGTCCCTTTGTAAAATTGCGTTCAACTGCAATCTTCATAAGAGAAATCAAGAGATGTTAAAGCTTTTACAAAGCAGCGATCAGAAATCCATGAAATATGGTATACTGAAACCTACTCCATATAACCGATTGGCCATGTCAACCACGTCGTCTCGGTCACTCCCAATTCGTAAACCATTTTTCATGGTCATCATTTCAGCTCTAGCTGTAACACCAGCAAGAAGAATGTCAGAAGACATAGAAAACATTAAAGTGTGGTTTCAAAATCAACTATTTTATTAATAGAAAACATACAGTTTTTAAGTGTCCGTTCCCGTGAAGCTGAAATCTGGCTCTGTCTACTCCTTGTGATATTCCCTGCAAATTGGCTCTGGAAACCAAAAGTAATTAACAAACTCAACAAAATATCGTAAATAAAACTGTGTTCCGATGTGAACAAACACCTGAACCCAGTTTTATAGTTGCAAATCAACGAAAACTCCCACCACTCTCGTAATTTCAAACTAGGAGTCAAACTATTGTATACAAACATGAGAATTGAGTAATATTACCTGTCCAGCTGCATTTTTAACAAAGGTTGGGTCCAAAGAAAAATTTGATTCTTCCAACACTTTCCCGCATACATCACATGCCCTAACGAAAACAAGCATGAGCTGATTCATATAGTAAACAACACAAAACCTAATAATATAAATGATGGTGAACTGAAAACTACTTACAATGAACCATCGAATGGGCGAGAACCGGTCACATGCTGGAAACAACCATCACACCACACCATACTCTAAGCTTGATTCTTTTCCTTCTCAAACCAACAGCAATGGCCAATGCCAGTTTTCTTTGATGTCACGTAACAAAACCCTAACTTGTTTAGTAGAAGTCAAGTATTCGTAGTGTAGTGTAGGTAACAAACTTTATATAATCTTTACTTTATACTATTTTTCCTATTTCAGAGAGTACCGTTAAATTTGATAATGTTTACCCTCAAATAATAAAACAGAATATTAATAGTTAAGTTAGTTAGACATTTATCTTTTAAAAAGGAGGAGAATAACAAGGAGTATTTATAGAGATGGTCGAACTTCTACTACAAATATATCGGTTTGGCTATAACCGGTGCGGCTTTAAAAAAACATTTATTATTGTCTTTGGTGTTAAAATTATGTATTTTTTTTTTTTTTTTTTCGGAGGGAACCCGCAGCCGCTACTCAGAGTGCAATGAGTGCGCACAGGGTAAACCCTCAGTCTATCGCGATAGCCTGCAAACCAACGCCAGAAGGTAAACCACACAAGGTGACAGGCTCAGCCGAGAAAGCGTATGTAGAGGGACTCGAACTCATGACCTTTTGGTCATAAAAATGTCATACTCAACCAACTCGGCTACCCCCTTGGGAGAAAGAAAGCGTATGTATTTTTTTGTTTCCATTATGTATTAGTGGATACCATGTAGGAGAGAGAAATTTGATACGAAAGAAGAAACAATTTTTATTTTTAATATTTTTTTATTTTTTATATATCTTTTAAATGTTATTTAATTTTATTATTATATAAAATTTTAGATATTTTGTCTCACTATTTTTATGTTGAAAAAAAATTATAAACTTTATTTTATATTGAAAAAACGAAAAAGAGAAGTAAAATATAAAAAAGTAAAATAAAAATATATATCAGTAAAGATATGATTTCTTAACAAAATATTAGATAGTTGAGAAAAATAAAGAAATATAATAAAATAATATTTTTTTAGTTTTATCATATCTCTTAAAATATTTTTAATATATCTTTTAAATAACAACTTTTATTTTATTTTGTTATTAGTTTTAAAATACAATTTCTTTTAAAAAGTTGATTTTATTTCGATCTATTTTATAACAATATTCTTATATATAACACATTTCATTTTATTTCTATATAACACATTTCATTTTATTTCTATTTGTTTTTAAGAATATTTTTAAATTGAATTTTGTTATATCTTATTTTTAAAATACTTTTCAAAAATAGTATATTAAAATTTATTTCTCATTTTATAAAAATATTATTTTATTTTTACATTTATCAACAAACACTGAAAATAAAAATTAAATTAAATTAAAAACAAGTAAAATAAAAAATAAATAAAATAAAAAATAACGACATAGCTTTAACCCATTACCCTACTTATATATGCGCACCATTCATATTTGATTTAACTAAAGTTATTTTAATTAATTATTGATATTTTATTTTTTAAATTTATGCTAAATCAATTAATAATAATAATATTATTACTGCGTTTACTATAAAAAAAAAGTTATTGATTATTCCGAGTAAAACTGCCATCAATTAACTTAATGCCAATACTTCACCTAAATTTTTTCCTTCATTCAATTAAATTTTTAAAATTTATTTTTACAAGTAATAAAGTAGATGTGATTAAGAAAGAAGTTTAACTAGTACGACAATAGAATAAAAATTCAGTTTCAATCGACTTGAAATAAATATGAACAAAAATTCTTAAGAATAAAAAGATGGAGTGGGGGATTAAATACCACCACCTAATAAATCTTTCAAATACAATAATTTTCATTATCAACCGAGTACAAGAAATACAATTACAACAGCCTGAGAGTAAAGAAAATATGATTTCATACAGTAAGTATTACAATATGCAAAAAAGGGTACTCGAAACTAGCAAGAAGCTGAACCAAGCAAGTCGGCACTCGAAACTAACAAGATGCTGAACCCAGCAAGTCGGCACTTGAAACTAGCAAGAAGCTGAACCAAGCAAGTCGGCACTCGAAACTAGCAAGAAGTTGAACCAAGCAAGTCAGCTATGTTTCTAGGTGACCTCGGCCACCACATTCTGTGCACATATTGTTACCGGATCCTCCACAACCTACAATGAAAGAGATTCCTAAGTGCCATAACATAGATAAAAGAAAAACAGAAATAAAACTTTAGTTAGATAATACTTTTAAGTCATACACCAAAAAACCTTTAAATTGATGAACTTGACATAACAACCTCTGTAATGATAAACATGTACTTCCCATCTTCAGTGAAAATGTTATTTAAATAGGTAAGAAGGCGTACCTAGACATCGGACTTTGACAATGATGCCTTGGCTCTCCATAATGGAATCTACGTATAAACCTGAGCCGCTGCAAGTCATACAGAGGACTGCACCTTTGGCGTGACAACAACTGCAACGTGCATTATTGCCAATCTCTTTTTCAGCTATCGATATACCAACTGGCTTCTCAATTCTCTCCTCTGGTATAGCCTTGTCATAACAAAACAAAGACTCGAGACTGTTTCTTCGGTTGTGCATGTTTCCCTTAGTACTGCCTGAGTCCGTCAGCTTCATCAAAATGCACTCTTAAGTTTGTATACTTTTTCTTTACTAATTAGTGTCATCAATATATTTTCTATAGGTCAATTTATTGACACAAATTCTACAGCATGAGTGCACAACATTATCTCAGAGGCTATATTGTGTCTCGGATAAAGTATACAAAAATAAATTATAAACATGTGTTTTACACCTCTAAAAAATTATCTGAATATTACTTCGAAGTAGCTTTTAATGTGCACAGACACTATTAACTTGCATGGACATAAAAATTCAAAAGATTTAGGAAATAAAAACTCAAATTACAAATCGAAGGATGTCTATTCATTCGACTACACAATCAAATGATCCATTTTCACATGCAAATTAACTCATTAATTGTATAGTAGCATACTGTCTTTCTATTGCAGTTTGATGCAACATCTAAATGCAGCCAAACCAAGTCAAAAAAGCCAACTATCCAATCAATTTTATCCCAAAAGTTTTCTAAGTTTCTCAATCTGACAGGAATATGCTTTCCTCAATCAGTAACAAAATGTAGCAACTATTGATAGTTATTACTCCTGAAACAGATTTTCAGCTGATCTAACAAAATTTTCTACTTCGGTAAAATGGAAGAAAGATTTTGTACTGAAAACCAACAATCTCTTAATTTACTTGTCCTTGTTCTAAACTTCTAATTAGTAAGTCTACTAGCATAACTATACAGTAGCAGATAAAACAATTCTTATCCCAATAATTTCTCGGAATCCAAGGCATAATGCAAATCTTTATGTAGTGATTTGATATATGACTACATGTATGCTGAGGCTTAGATCAGTGATTGGTCCTTCGACTTCAAAACATCCGGGGTGAGGTCCCTCGACTATGACAATTTCTTCTATATAGTCCTTTGATTTTAAAATTTCCGATGAACATCACTCCACTATGAAAAATGTCCGGTGAACGCCCCTCGACTACGAGGGTTTTGATAAATTTAGTCCATTCTTTAGGACACTAAATTTATCAAAATCGGTCATAGTCGACAGACGTTCACTACACATTTTGGAGTCCAAGGACTATAATTAAACGGTCATAGTCGAGGGACCTTCCCGACATTTTTAAGTCCCGTCCCCGGACGTTTTGAAGTACCAAAGAAATCCTCATCGGACCACTGATATAAGATATAAGCCTGTATGCTGATATGTAAACATATTATAGTTGCTGTTCATATCACAATCACAATCATAATCATAATCTTACTCTAACCAGTTGCTGTTCATATCACAATCACAATCACAATCATAATCTTACTCTAACCCGTTGCTGTTCACATCAATCCACACAAATCATTCCCCAAATCCATATAAAACATCTTACAGCAACAATCAAACATCAAAATATCTAATTCATAATCCCATAACTTTTACTAAACAAATCAACATCTCTAAGGAAAAACCGATTCCAAACATGTGAACAAATTGAACTCGCATGAAGCAGAAAATCGAATTAACTAACCCCATTTGAAGCGCAGCTACTAACAGAGCCATTGATAGAGACGGCAGATATTTTCACGGTGGAATCTCTTCGGTTGAACCAAAACATGGTGCGAGTTTCACAACCGATACGCGTTCCCGACGAGGAATTTATCGGCGAAACAAATGAAGATGCAATTTTCAGCGTAGAATCCATTGTTAGTGCTCAAAATCTTACATAAACACAGTGGATTGATGAAAGTATAATTTTTTTCTAGTGATGCTTAATATGAGAAAGAGATTGGTGGTGGTTCGTTTGTTCGATTGGAGTTTGTTTTCGTCGATACTAACAATGCAGATGGAGATGCGAATGATGGGCCTTATGTGTTTCAGAATATGGGCCGAGCTCTTCTTCTAATTAAGATCGTGTGTAGCCCATTTGCAAACGGAGTTAGTTCGATCTAGATGATTATTTGCAAGTCATTTTTACTCTTTCCCCGTGAAAACAAATCCGTGTATTCCGAAGTAAAGCAAATCATAAACAATCTGAAATTCTATGCACAAATTTTGCATTGAATTTGATTATATATTAGAGTATTATTATTATTATTAATTTTGGGATTGAAGACGTCAATGCAGGATGACCAAAGTGAGTTTACTCTTTGTTACGAAATGTAAATGTGGTTACACATTTTCATCTTTCTAATTGAAAAAGAAAATTAATACGTAGTTTTGAAGCATTCAATTGAAAACCAAAACTTCATCTTTTACCTTATTTTTCACCATCACTTCAGAAAGTGGAGAGTCCGGTAGAAGTGGTAAATGGTTGAACCCAGGATCCGTCAGAATCATTTAAAAATTTATGTTGCATTGCAGGTCGGTCGGATTAGTGCTTATGCAGGTCTGTCGGATTACTGCGGGTCTGTCGGCTTATAAATATAACGGATCAAGTTCACAGGTTACTCGGCATGCTACCAACTAGAAGACTCATTTAAAACACCATTTATCAAGTATTTTATAATATTATGTAAAATTAATTTGTATGTGTTAATTAAGTCGAATTTCAATAATTGAAATATGTACAATATAAACGAAGTAATTATGTTATTTATTGTATTTTAATTTAAATATTATATTATTAAAATCGAAATTCTATCCTAAAAAATATAAATTTTGATATTGTTTGATTATATTTATATATTTAAGATATTTTATTTAATGTTAGGTAGATATTAAATAAAATATATACATCTAATTGTCTTTTGATTATAAATTTCAGTATTATTGAAAAACAAAATTACGATTATAAAATTAATAATTTGATTGTCTTAAAAAAGATATCACAAACAAGATAATTAGATTTTGATATTGTTTGATCATATTTAGATATTTAAGATATTTTATTTAATATTAGGTACATATTAAATATATATCTATTAGACATTTAATTGTATTTTGATTTTAAATTATTAGGTAGTTCTTTAGATCTTTCAAGCTTGAAGTGTATATGTTTAGATCATTTAAATAGTTTATTGTATTTTGGAACTATTCAATATTTGAAGTATAAATTTAAAGTTTTTAGAATTGTATAAGTATATGCATAAACATAAATTACTTGTAAATAAAAAATAAAAATTGAAACTGAAAGAAATTTAAATAACATTTAATAAAAGATGGAAGCAAAACAAACAATTCATTAATAATAAAAATCAAACAAGTAACATAGTTGTTCAATCAAATAAAAAAGAAAAACTTTACAACGAAAATGCTTAATACAATCAAATGTAAAAAAACTAAGGAGTTTCATTGTTGTTGTTAGGTGGTGGACCTTGCAAATGCGTGTTCTTCATCATTCGTCGCATGTATTCCGATTGTTCGGCTTGAGAGTTTGCAAATCGCTCATTCCATTGTTATTGTCTATCATGCCAGTGCACGTATTGACCATGTCACTGCAGTAGGTAACCAAGCTGCTCACTGACTCCTCCCTGCCACTGATGTATCTAGCTAAGTTGGTCATTTACCCCTCCCTGCCACTGCTGAAATTGATCATGCCACTCTGTATATTGAGAACGCAACTATGTATGTTGAGTATGCACCCAGTGGATATACTCGATCTGTTGCTCATGCGAATGCTCAGCAAACGCGGTCGGAACATCTTTCTTGTCGCGGTAGTCCAGAAGAACCACCATGAGTAGATGGATCGACATGCGGCTGAATTTGTTGCTCAGAAGGTAAATTTGGCAGTTTGGTAAGATTGTTCGCAGCCCATATATCATTCAACGCGTGCCAATGGTGACGTCATGCCTGCGATTTTGATATCAACTCTCCATCTCAAGTGTATATCTCCTGCAATTTCAAAGAGTTTCCACTTATAGTACTACTTGGCCTAACCTTCATCGGAGTGAACATAATCACATCAACCTTTTTCGTAACAAGCATATGACTCAATATCATCCCATAAGGTAGTTTATCCCCCCTAGACCTCATAGCCATATTTCTAATTATCAAACTAGGTAAACTAATTCTTCCCTCATTTCGCCCCATAAAAGAAGTTTAAAATATTTGAATATAGGAAAGTTGCGAATCATTGTTACTATAGAGAAGAAATAAACCGTTTACCAATTTCAAAGCTAATTTCCCATTAGCATCCAAATTAATTCTTATGGCTCGGAATTTACCGTTAATTTTTGGAGCCTCCAAACCACAACTGAGAAGCTCTACTGCTTCTTCGTAGGACATAGGCCAATAAGCACCCCAATCCGAACGAGGATAAGAAATGGAAGGTAATTTTTCATCAGTATATATATCATGGGTTGGAACGAAAAATATATGTTCAAAATAAGTTTCAAAGAAACTATATGCAACACGATCAATTAAACAACTCATTCTTAAACCTCTACTAGGTAAATCATTCTCAATTAAACGTGCGGTGGCATAAAACTTTTGTACTAATTCGATATATCATTCACAATTGAATCTAGCAATTCCCAACCTGCACCACTATTAGGTTCAATAAGTCAGATTTTTTTTTTGCATACCTTCAACTTGGATCAGTTCATCGTAATCCAAATACATACCCGCCCAAAATTTGGTTACACCTCGTGGTGTTAGCGAATTACGGACGTGAACCTCCCATTCGCCGTGATGTTCGATTGTCTCGCTATCCGATTCATCCACCTCTTCATACCCCAAATCTCTTTCGGTATTTGCTCTTTGTCTCGAGGATGATGAATCATCTCCTCCACTCTCCCGGACTTGCTTTTATTTTCTGAGAAACATTCTGATAAACCTGTAGGATTTTTTTGTGTTTGAAAATTATAAACAAAATTTATAGAGAGAATTGTAGCTAATTAGAGAGAGATTGATGATGTGAGTGAATAAATGGGGGTGGACGTCTATTTATAGGTGTTTTTATTGGAATTAGCCGTTAGGATGACGTCATTGCTGACGTCATCCATCCGGGTCATCGGGGCAAGAGTCCGGATGGTCCGTTGTTCCTAACAGCTAGTTGTTCAAACTAGTCGTTAGGGCGATCTAGACCATCCGGATGGATTAACAACTAGTTTGAACAACTAGCTGTAGCACAGTTCGGGCCATCCAGACAATTGTCTGAATGGTCTGGATCAGTCCGTTACGATCCGGGTGGTTCGGATGATCCAAATTTTCAATTCGGATATCCAGACAATTTGTCCGGAAGGTCCGTATTTGCAATCTGGGCCATCCGGATAATTGTCCTGATGGTCCGAACTTTTTTTTCCGAATTTTTGAAAAACAATTCAATGGGTCTCCCCTATAAATAGAGGATACCCCAACTCTAAACTCACAAACTCGCTAAATATACTCTACATCTCTCTAAATCTCTCTACTTGTTCTAGATATTCTATAAAACTCAAATTTCTTATTTGACATATTGTAATTCTACTTTCGGAATAGTTCGATTTTTTTTCCGCAAATTGTTTATATTTGATAAAAACACTTAAATAACGTTGGGATAACATTATAATAGCTCAATTAAGAGCTTCTTATAATCTATCAAGTTATTTACTTGTTGTAGTTATTTAAATTAGTTCTTTTAATTTTAATTTTATTAGTTGTTATTAGTTGGTATTAGTATAAATTTAGTTTTTATTATTTTGGATATTAGTTTCGATTAGTATTTTATTGCATTTAAAAAAACATTGTTTTAAGTTTTAAAATGCCTCTAAAACGTAGAAATACTAATGCTCACCCACCCGCTAATGTGGATCTCAATACCGATGATGATTTTCCTAGAGACTCCCTTCACATTGTTACACTCTCCTCCCACGAAAGTGGTGGTGGAAGTACTAGTGGTGGATCGAGATCTCGTAAGAAAAAATCTTGGATTTGGAAATACTTTAGTGTATCAAATGATATTTTATCTAATATTTGTAAAGTGTGCAATAAAGTTATTTACGCAGGAGGAAATATAAATATGGGCACTAGCACTATGGTAAAACATTTTAAAAAATATAAAATATATGATCTTACAAAACCTAACGCAAATAATATTTGCATAAATCCTCAATCACATCTTTCTTTTGAGTTTAACCACGATACGTATAGGGAAGAAACAGTGATTTATGCAATTGGTAGTTTACAACCATTCGGTTATGCGGATACTTGGAGATACGAAAACTGGATGTAAGCTGGAGTAAACTCAAAATCCAAACGCATTCCACATAGCTTTTGCGATCGCTAGCCTTTAAATATTTTTTAAAAAGAAAAAAAAACATTATTCAAACTATGCTAACTTTATCACGGAATGTTTCGATTACTAGTGACATAGCTTCTTTTACTGATTTTGATATGGTATGTGTTACCCTTCATTGGATGGATCCCGAATGGGTACTCCAAAGGAGAATAGTGTGGTTTGAATCTATTGGTCAGCATAACGCACAATTAATTATAGAGCGTATGGTTGAATGCGTGAATATTTATGGCATTAAAAATAAGATTATGTCTATTTCGTTCGATAATGCATGTGCTAATTTGAGTGCTATAAAAGTTCTTAAAGAAGATTGCACTCCCATTTTTCCTAAATTGTTTCACACCAAATGTTTATTTCATGTACTTCAATTACTTGCGAAAGATGGAATAAAGATGATTTTGGAAGATTATATTGCTCCTATTAAAAATGGGATCCTATTTTGCACGACCTCCACTACCAAAAAAGAGCTTTTAAAACACTTGTTATTGAAAATGGAAAACAATATAAGAAACTTATATTAGATGTCGAAACTAGATGGAATTCTACTTATACAATGCTTACACGTGCTCATGTTTATAAAGAAGAGATTATGTCGCTTTATAATGCATCTTATCCTCAAACAGTTATTGAAAATCAGCATTGGAAATATTTTGCACACATGTTAAGATTTTTAAAACTTTTTAAAGAAAACATTCTAACATTTTCTTCACAAAATCAACATAATGCTCATTTGGCTTTTTTCACGATTACTAATCTTGCCATGCATATGAATGAATTTAGATCAAATTTTGTATACGTAGACATGGTGCCCCAAATGGAATTCAAGTTCACAAATTATTTACATCCAATCCCTATGACTAGTTAGATATTTTTATCAATCCGTACAGTTTTCTAGAAACTAGTCCACCGGATGATCCAGTTGACCCTGAAGGGTATATTGTCAGCGTATATGAATGTATGCATAATATGTATGATAAGTATGTTGAAAGATATATATTAAATACAACTATAATGTAAGGAGTAGTAACAATAGGGGTAGAGGGATATTTTCTACAAACTATGTTCAAATGGCAATGTTACGAAGCAATGAATTTACAGAAACCCATCAATCTGATAATGAGCTGTCTAGATATTTGAGGACTAGGTTTTGATTGTACGAATTTTCCCGACCGTGGTATTGAAGATATCATAAGATGGTGGGGTACCAAAACTGAAGATTATCATATTCTTTGCAGGTTTGTTAAAGAGATTTATGCAATACCTATGTCTACAGTTGCAAGTGAGTGTGCTTTCAGCCAAACGAGGTTGCAATACACGAGTAAGAGAACAAGATTGATGGGCAAAGCACTTGGAGTGCTTGTGGCAGTCAAGGATTGGACCGCGGCAGATAAAATGATGCAAGACAGAGAGTTTAGAGACGAAGTGAATGTATACGACATCTTCGAAGATTATCCGGATAATTATGAAGATACACTTGAACAAGAAATTATGGAAGAAAACAAAGCTGAAGGTGAATCAAGTAAGAAAGAATATTTTACTTACGAAGAAGAACTTGAAGAAGATGAATGATGTTTGTAATAGTTTTTTACTATTTTGTATTTTAATTTGAAAACATTTGTACTACTCCTGGCCCGCAAGAGTATAAACTGTGAACGCCTAAATAAACAAAAAAAAACTATTTACCTTTTATTATAATAACAACAATTGTACTATGAAATAATTATAAGATCTGATTTTGGTTTAAAAAATAATAACAAACACTTGTAATATATATAACCAAATCACAATAGTAATCAAAATGTAATAATAAAATGACAACCATATGACTTATAATATTTTACCATCATAAAATATGGTTTAAAAAATAATAACAACACTACTACTATTTATAACCAAGTCATAATAATAATATTCAAAATGTAATATTAAAATTATAACCATAAAATTTGTAATATTTTAACATGATAAGATATGATTTTGGTTTATAACATAATATAGACACTTCTAATATTTAAATCCAAAACATAATAATATTATTCAAAATGTAATGACAATATTATAACCTTAAAAGTAATATATATAATTTTGGTTTATAAAATAATTAAACACTTGAAATATTAATAACCAAAGCAAAATAATACTAACCAAAATGTAAAAATAAATTTATAATCATATACATTATAAAAATATTTTTTAAATATAACTTAAGATATGATTTTGGTTTATCAAATAACTACAACACTTATAATATTTAAACAGGTCTGTCGGGTTGCAGGTTTGCCGGGTTGCTGCTTATGCAGGTCTAACAGGTAAACAGGTGTGTCGGGTTGCAGTCTAACAGAACAGGTTCGCAGATTACCCGCCAGGTTACTGACAGGTCTCCAGTTTTTTCTCGCGATTCCAGAACCATTTTCCACCTCTAGAGTCAGGTATTATCGAAGCGAGTTTCTTAAAAGTTAACTAGCATAATATCGAGAACCCTTTAAACCTACCTTTCAAAAGTATAAATTTATAGCCAGAGTTACGTGGATTTTTGTGTGGGCTTAATAACCCTCTCTTTTTAGTCTATTGGAAATAATTAACGTAAAAATGTGTGTATAAAACAATTATTCTTCTATTTTGTATAAAACAAAATATATAAATTTTATTCGTCCAAAATAATAAAGCTATATGTTTTTATAAAAAAAACTACAAATAAATTGCTTCCAAGGGGGTAACTGAGTTGGTTGATTAAGGCATGCTTGTGACCAAAGGTCATGAGTTTGAGTCCCGCTACATAAGCTTTCTCGGCTGAACCTCTCACCTTATGTGGTTTACCTTCTGGCGTTGGTTTGCAGGTTATTGCGTCAGACTGAGGGTTTAATCTGTGCGCACTCATTGCACTCTGAATAGCGACTGCGGGTTCCCTCCCAAAAAAATACTACAAATAAATTTAATTGATCATGAATATTTATATTATTTAATATTTTATAGCTATCCGTAAACGATGAAATTGTTTTTTTTAAACCTTAATTGTTAAAGAATGATCCGTGTAATATAAACAAATTTGAAAGGTAATGATATTTATTCATTTATATCATATAAATAAATATAATATCATATATATCATTTAGTTTTGAATATATATAATATAAATACATATATTGATTTTAAAAATATATAGATTTATATATAAATTCTATAATATTCGTAAGTAGTAACTGAAATAGTTATTATTATTATTATTTTATACATTTACAACCCTATGAGAATTAGGATCTTTCGATTTTGGAAGCGAATAATTTTCTTGGATTGAAAAGAATTTTGAAATTAATAAAATAGTAAACTAAAATTATTAAAGGAATACACGTAATTATTATCGGAGACTAAAATTTATATATGTACATTTGGCCATTCTAAATACAACTTTATAATTCAATATATATTTGCAGACAGACCAAGGGGAGCGTTGCTTATTAATTCAGTTGTTCTGTATTCATCTGCCCTTTTACTAATACAAAGGTAATCGTAAGCTCCGAAGACGTTGTTATTTGTATTCGAAGATTTGGGTTTTTTAGGAATTATGGTTTTAGATCTTCTAGTATTTGGATGTTTTCTCATAAACTAGTTGAATATTGAACGGAAAGTTTGACTTTTCCGGTGAAAGTAGTCAACACAGATTAAAGAAGCTGTTGTAGGTAGTAAAGGAATTTTAAACTTTTGCAATTTCTCTCTCAAGGAATTTTTTATGTGAAACAAACAATGAGTCGTAGCGATATTTATAAGAGAAGAAAAGAAGCATCGAGAAGTGGAAGAGGTGGACATTGATTGGGCAGAATTTGAATTGATTACGTAGATAAGAGTCTAACGCGTGTCATGCTATGGGTTTAGTGGCAGACCTACTATCTAGGGTGTCATTATTTTCTAAGAGATAGATTTGGCATCTAGAGCGTCACCCTATACTTGGCTTCCTCTTTGAATCATGATATAAGAAAAAAAATTCTTGTTAAAATACCTCGATGTGTCTGACATAAATTAAAGTGGAACAACATATTTGAAGCATTTCGGATTATGGATAAAGGGATTTTATTCACCTCTGAATATGTTTGAGTCTAGTTAGTTCTCATTCATTTACTTAGATGAGAACTAAGGGGGCTATTGATAAGAAAATGGAACTTCGAGGACTGGAATGTAAATAATAAAACTAGTTTTGACAGATTGTAAAGTTGGAGGAGGAAATTAGAACTTTGTATTTAAGTCGGGGACTAACATGTAATTATTCCTTTTATGTAATTGTTTCAGTTAAGAACTAAGTCTTTGCGCCTCTATATAAAGGCCAAGGCTGATCTAATAAATTGGTTGGCATTTTTAGATAGATCATTTTAGCAATATGATTTTCTCTCTCTAAAATTAGTTTCTCTCTTTACATTCTCACTTCTCTCAATTTACTTATGTAATCCAAGTAATCAACTCACCAATAACCATGGGGTATCATCCAGGACACCACAGTGTTTTGGTCCTGGCTACGCCATTGGTTGTGTTTATCTTAAAAAAACTAATAGTACTTTTGTATATCTTATTCAAGCCATGGTTTGAGAGATATATACTTTTTTTGAAATAACCACAAAAAGTACAGTTATCGTGATGAAGGGTTAGTTATATTAATAATATTTTTTGTTAGAAATGTTCGTTGAAATACCATGTTCGTAATATAAAAAAATCAGTCCTAACTAGTATTTGAATTTTAGACCATTTTATAAATAAACAAACAAACACGCTCGTATTTAACATAATATAAAAAAAATTAGGTAAATTATATCTCTTGTTAGAGTGACGTGTTTAATTATAAACAAAATCATAAATTATGATATATTTGATGTATTTTTCGTTATATTAATCGATATTTACTTTAATTTCATCAATTCATGAACTAATAGCCTTGATAAGTATTTTTTAAAGTAACACATCTTTAGTGTATTCAAATTTGATGAAAGTTTCAATCACAAATACATTTATTATACAGTTGAAATATTTTATTATAACGGTCATCTCGTTAAAGGTAAAAGGAAAATATTGCTTGTTTTATGTGGGTTAGTTTTTATAAAACGATCCATGAAATTTTTGTTAAAATTCTAACCATTAAGGATATGGTTTCAAACACAACATAGACTCGTCTATTATTTTTGAAAAACTATTTCAGTAGAATCGAATACATGATAAATATATAAAAATATCCTAATTGAAGTGTCTCATCCATTGGATTCTTGAAATATACATTTAGAGAAACATGACAAAGAAAATACAAACAAAATATCTAAAAAAGTTTGAAATGTCTAAAGTTAAAATTGTTGAGACTCTAATTTGTGCTCGACTCAAACTCAACACTACAAAACACTAGTTGATGTAAAATATATTAAGTACATATAAGAGACATCCTATGACAATGTCATTGACAATATCATATATGATATCGTTTTTACGACACGTGATGTTGCACTAGATATATGGCAGATCCATATAGCTCAAGAGATACTTTTATGGTACATTAATTTTGTAATGTTTTATAATGAGAAACATAAATATAGTAAAATTTGGAGACTATTTGTGGACTCTGATTATGTATGTTATCTTGATACAAGGAAGTCAACTGCTTATATCATAAGCTGAATATATATAGTCACAATTGATGCAATAAAATAATTCATATAATTAAATAGATTTAGGAAGTGAGGTTACAGGTGTAAAACAAGAAGTGACATTATTATGTGATAATACTAGTGATTTTTGTTTATTGTTTCTGATTTTGAGACATATGCATTATTAGGTGACAAGAGAACTTACAATTACACGTTTATGAATTGGTTGGTGCAATCGATGGTGTGTAAATGTGTATATATTATTGATGTTTATGTACAAATTTGATTTTGAGAAATTCAGGCCAAAACCCTAATTCAAAACCAACTTCAGATTTTTGGATTTTTAGAATCGAAAGAGTTCACCGTGACGATGGGTTTAGTCATCACAGTGAAGTCACCCTAGAACCAATATTCCACGACAAAGTGTTATTCGGCACGACCATCCATGTTGTGATCGCGTCGAATATGTATAGTACGTGATTTTTTTATGTTGTGTGTGTGGTTGTTGCATTATACCTCATACAAAGGTAGAACTAACCAATTCTGAAATTTTAGATGTTTGTATGTATGTATGTATGTATGTATGTATGTATGTATGTATGTATGTATGTATGTATGTATGTATGTATGTATGTATGTATGTATGTATGTGTGTATGTATGTATGTATGTATGTATGTATGTATATATGTATGTATGTATGTATATATGTATGTATGTATGTATGTATGAATATATATATGCATGCATGTATGTATGTATGTATATATGTATGTATGTATGTATGTATGTATGTATGTATATATATATGTATTTATACATATATGTATGTGTATATATATATGTATTTGTACATGTATATATATATATATATCTATGTATGTATGTAAGTATGTATGTATATATGTAAGTAAGTATGTGTGTGTATGTATGTATATGTGTATATACGTATGTATGTATGTATATATGTATGTATGCATGTATGTATGTATATATGTATGTATGTATGTATCTATGTATGCATCTATGTATGTATGTATGTATGTATGTATGTATGTATGTATGTATGTATGTATCTATGTATGTATGTATGTATGTTCATTGCATATTTAATTCAGTCACAAATATGTGATGACAAACACGTTTCTATTACGATTGTGTAACATGTTTAGGTTGGCTCATTCTGTTATATGTATGCCATGTTTAGTTTTATGCTAAATATTTAGGGTTTTATAGTTATGTAACCCATTATGTGCAGATTGAGAATCATGTATTGCTAAAAATGTATGGTCATATTATGTGATATAATTACCGGCTGCTACTGGTATTTGGACTCCTGGATGTACGGGATGATGTCATCTATCTCCAAGCCTTCTTTTTTTAATTCACATACATAGATTTTAGTTGATATTCATCTCCTTTCATATATATATATGATCACTTGAAGGAATATTTTACATCCTTCAACTTCTTCATATGTTTAAATAGTATTAAGGTACATCGTGCTTTGGTCTTATATGTAAAAATATGCATTCAACAGCTTTGTATGAATTAAAATACGAGCATTCAGATCTCATTCCTTGGGACTGATTTGCAGACCTAATGAGAGAAGTAGGAAATGTTAGGCAAGTCATGAAAGATAAAAAGTTTGGATCCTCAAATTTTAAGGAATAGTTGTTGTGTATGTAAACTAGCCCTCAAGGAAGGCTATCATACATATTTAGTGATGGTGAGAACTTGTAAAATATAATCTTGTTGCGTTTACATGTATTATACTCATGTATAACTGATTTTTTGGCGTTGAAAGGTTTGTTCAGTTACCATGAATCAGTCATGTACGATCCCAAAAGAAGGATTGGATGATTTCAAATATGGCATAAAACCTACACGCTATAACCTTAAAGTACTGGCTCTAGAGGTAAATGTATAGCGCGCCGAAGTCCAGCGTCTTCGCTATTAATTGTGATGAGTGTAGTACATATAAATGACCAATCATAACTTATAGCCTCATTAACTTCAGTATGTGTTAGATAAATTTGGTAAAAAATTAGAATTATTTCCTTAATTCAGTATTTCTTTTTTTATTGTTCAGCTCATGATAACCAATTGTGAAACTCACTCCAGGTCCTTATTTTGGTGGGGGGCAATTTAAGGAGTGAGAAAGAAATTTTTTACTCTTGTTGGGAGTCAATGATATAGACATTTTCTTAGAGAATACCAACCACCTGCTCCTATAGAAAAGAGTACTATTGAGGAAATGGTATACTTTAACGATTAAAACTCTCCAACCACCTCAGTAAAAATGTTTCTCATCTTGAGATGAGTTTTATTAAGTCCTCTCTAGTAGAAATTAAAAAATTGAATGAGAATATATATTCAATGAAGTAAAATGATCGTGGAAAAACTATAGTCCATATTTTTGAGATGGTTGATATCCATGGGAAACTTAAAGCTCCAGAAGTTGGGCTCCTTGAGATTTTGTAATTGAATATATTTTTATATCTCTCATTGTTAAATTTAAAATACTCAAGATAATCCATGATATCCAAGATAAGAAGTGGAATGTGTCCATTCTTATCGCGAATTTGGTCAATGAGGAAGAAAATAATTCAAAGCAAGGGACTTTGGGGGCAATATGGTTGATATAAGTAAGAATACACCTCAAAACAAGAAGAATCACTCATCCATTTGAGTGGCACATGCTAAACCTTCAGGATCTGGCAAGGATGGGAGAGACTCAAGAATGGAAAATTTAAGAAATTACCTTATTTCCATTGCAAGAGCACAAATCACTAGAATAGAGATTTCCCCAATTTAAGGCATGGTTGCCAAAGAAAGGCAAGCTAAATTATGTTGTAACTTTAGAATGTAATTTATTTTCAGTGTCAAAGGACATATGGTGGGTTGATACAAATACAACAACTCATGTATATATTTATTTGCAGAGCTCAAGCCAAAACAAGCCTCTTAGTGATTGATATATTTAGTTTTACATTACGAATGGTGTGGCTTGCCAGGTTGAAGCCATATACTAGTTCAAGATTTGTTTAAATTCAAGACATGTAGTGTTTTTAAATGATTTTTTGTATATCCCCACTTTTAGAAGGAATTTACTCGTTTTTTTATTGTTCGACAAATGTGGTTATTATTGTTCTTTTGGAAAAGGGAAAACTTTAGATAATCAATGACAAACATTTAATTGGCTCATGTGTTCTTGATTGTAATGATAAATTGTATGGATTATATAATATTTATCACTATCTAATTACAATAAATGTAGCACATACAGTAACTTCTGAAAATCCGGCTTCTCTATGGCACAAGCGTTCAGGTTGTATCTCTAAATGTATAGTAAACATGCTTGTTGCTAAAGTTGTATTAGGTCCACTTGATTACACTAATATAGAAATATGTGTAGAGTGTATCAAAGGCAAATACACAAAACATTGTGGGTTTGAAGCCTCTCGATACTAAAGACATCTTAGCGTAAATCCATACATAAATATGTGTCTCATTCCCTTCAACATCATAAAATAGTCAAAGATTCTTCATTAATTTCATAGATGAATTTCCATTATATAACTATATATACTTGCTTCATGAGAAAATATAGGCAATTGATAAGTTCAAATACTTTATGATTAAAGTTGAATTAAAATGAGACAAACATAATAAAGTTATCAGATTTGACTGTGGTGATAGATCAGGAGAACAACATTACTGGTTTTTCCCTCTCTATCTTGAGGAGTGTAGAATTATCCCTTGATACACCATGTCAGACTCGACCACTATGAATGGTGTATCTAAACAGCGAAACCACACATTAATGGATATGGTTAGGATCATAATTGCCCATACTAGTCTACCCTATTTACTATAGGGAGGAGGTCTTAAGCGTGCATCATATATTCTAAATAAGATACATACTTTAGTGGAAACTAAAACACCGCATGAATTATTCAGAAGACGTAAGTCCAACTTTAAGCATTTTTGTGTGTGGAGATTTTTAACAAAACAATTAGTTACAACTTCATAGGTTACTTAGAAAACTGTAGGGTTATAAATTTTGATATCCAATTAAGCAATTTATCTTTGAGATGGGAACTGCATTAGTTTTTTAAGGTGTAAAATTTGAAGGAAATGATTCAGAAAACAACACCATATTTGATGAAAAATTGTAGCAATACATTCAGTCTCTGACATTGATGCTCCGACTAAAGTTAGCTCAGCGGTCACCAACAGTATGCCAAATAGTTTAGCTACAGTTCCTCAAACCGATATTGTACCTCTTACCTCAAGGATAAAACGTTAATGTTGTTTCTGATGAACAAATTCAACAACCTCAAGAAATAGAATAATATAATGAGTCAGGATTACATAAGTCCACTCAAGAGAGGATAAATCCAATTTCTTCGAACTATGTGGCATTCTCAGTCATCTTTCAGAATGATATGAAGAGTTAAAACTTTAAATTTTGGATTGAATCAATGAATATAAAGTACAAATCGATGTAGGATAATTCAGTTCGGGATCTAATAAATCAATGCATGACAATTTAGTTTGGGATCTTACCACTCTATATGAAGAAATGAAAGTAATAATATATGCAAATGCTTGTTTAAAACCAAACATTATGCCTCGGGGAAAATGGAAATATACAAAGCTTGTCTTTTAGTGAAAGAGTACGATCAGACTAAAGGGATTGATTACTCAAAGACCTTTTTTCTAGTATCAGCGAATGACTCATTCAGAATAATCATGGCTTTTATTGCTCATTTTGACTTAGAGATCCACAAAATGATGTTAAGAAATAATTTCTCAATGAAGACATTGAATAAAAGATTTACATGAAGCAACTTGAACATTTTATGGTTGGATACCCAAAAATGATGGTATGTAAACTATAGAAATTCATCTATGGACTCAACCAGACGTCTAATTAATGGTACCATGAGTTACTGAATACTTATACCTCATTCGATTTTAAGGTCAACCTTAACAAATATTGTGTATACCGTAAGATAAGTGGGAATAAAATAATATATTTAATGCTCTATGTTGATAGCATGCTCATAGCCACCAATAATATAGGTATGTTACATGCTACAAAGGAATTTATGTGGAGAAATTTGATATGAAGGACTTTGAGGAAGCTTCCTATGTTTTACAGATTTGAATTGTAAGGAACTGTCTTAGGGGAATTATAAGTATATCACAATAGGCATCTATTGAAAGCATGTTGCGTAAATATGGTTTGGATAAATACAAACCTTTGGATAACCTTGTAGAAAAATGAGAAAATTTATCACTCCATGAGGGCCCTAAAATAAATCGAAGATTCAGTTCATGCAAATGATACCATATATTCCGAAAGTTGTAGTCTTACGTATGGTTAGGTATGTACAAGATCGGACATAACATTCACTGCTGGAATGTTTGGAAGATACATGAGCAACCTAGGAGTTTCCAATTAGAATATATTGAAGAAGGTGCTCTGGTATTTGAAGAATACCAAAACTTTTGCATTAACATATAGCAGATCAGATAACCTAGAGATCTTATGATATTCTGATTCAGACTTTATGGGGTGTATAGTCACTAGAAAATATACCAACGGTTATGTATTCATTCTAGCGAGATGTGTCATATCGTGGAAGAAAGAAAGAAAAACTCTCATCACGACTTTGATTATAGAAATAAAGTATATGGTATTTTACTGCATCGATCCACGCACTCTGGTTAAGAGAATTTATCACAACATTACATACAATGGATAAAACTGAAAGCCCCTTTCAAATTTCTTATGATAATAGTTAAACTATCATATTCTCCAATGGGAATAATATCATCCACAAGTATAAGCATATAAATATTTAAGTTCGAGTCCGTAAAGCGACTTCAAAACAACCAGATAATGGTGAAGCATGTTGATACACACTTCATGGTTGTAGATTTTTTTACTAATGCATTATCATCCTTCACTTTTCAGAAGCACGTGATTTGTATGAGTGTTATTATTTTTGAAGGTACATAGGTTCAGTGAGAGTGGTGAATTTATATTTCAGATTATATTATCATTTTAGACCATATGTAAACATTTGTAGTTTAAATAATATAATGATTTAGTTTTTATTGCCCTTGTTGTTTGAATGAAATTAAACGATCCCAATTTGGTATGAGTAGTTAAATAATTGACACGTTTTGATTACAAGTACATGCCATACTATCATGGAACATTCCATAAGCTATTAGTAGTAAGGTAGTAGTTAACAATGTGTGTTTATGTGTGTGTGTGTGTTCTTGCAGATTCTTTCAGAGACCTTCGATCTCACCATTACATGATTGATTCTTGTGTGCCGCTCATGAAGTTTTGGAAGAACCATTGCATGTGATATGTAGATTCTCAAATCAAAACCTTCAAAACCTCCGTAATAGACTATCCTAGATAAGAAAAATGGATTATAACTCACAATAAGTACTTCAATCTTTTTCTCTTATTATATTTACATGAAATGAATCAGTTTCTTAGATTTTAACCATAAGTAAGAATTCCCTTGAATATTAAACAAGTAATAACAATATTATATGTTTGAGAAGTGTTGTATAAAATGTGTGAACTTATTTTTTATATAATTTATTGTATTTGTTATATTTATAAAATCTTATATATTGTTGGTAAATATAGGATTTCTCTAGGCTAAAAACATTGACTGATCACTAGTGTTTGATATTTGTTACAAACTTGCCACTAAGGTTCATTCATCCCTAAAATTGGTCATCTTTGTTTAGGAATATTGCATATATGATCACTAGCGTGTGCCAATTAACCCGATGATGACATGTGGCACTGAAAGATATAATTGATGTTATAAATACAGTCACTGAACAATTGATACCTAAAATACCCGTAGTTTAGTTTTTTTTACCTTTTACCTTTAATTTTTTTTACTTATTTACCATATCTTTTTACTTTTCACCAACTTGACCCGTTTAACACTAGTGAACCAGGCCAGTCATTATATTTAACAAAACTCGGCCCGGTTATACCCAATTTTAAACCCTAATTGTTCTCTTCGATAAATCTAAACCAATAAATGATATTTAATCCCTTCTCTTCCTAAATTAGTATTCAATCCCTTTATCATTTCTGATAGTGCTTACCAGTATTCGATATTTGATATTCGATATTCATTGAGTTTTGAGGTATTTGAAAAGAAAATGAGAGAGAAATCTTTATATTGGAAAAATGAATTTTGGTATCTCCATTTTTCTCTCTTCCTACAGTTTCACGTTCGAGTGTTTCATCTTTATTTTTTCTTTATCTAAAAGTATATCTTTTTTTATACTAAGTGGTCTGAATTTCGATATAAAATTAATATAAATCACTTAATGGATTGCGTTATGTGATTTCTCTCTGGGTTGAGTTTTGTATTAACATAAACACAATACCATTTTCCGTTGATTCACCTATGAGCTAAAGGTATAATTATGAATACGTATGTGATTCAATTTTTTTTTTCTCAAGGCAAAAATAATAAATAAAATAAAGAAAGTTTGGAATAAAAGTCTCACATAAATGAAATACAAGTAAGACAAACCTAATTGTGGAGTAGTAACAATGTCATTATCATCCTATTAATATACTCCTCACAATAGTGCACCAGTATTTGATATTCGATATCTAGAAAAGACGAAAGGATTTAATACAAGTTTTAAATTAGATATAACCGGGTGGGTTTTGTTAAATCTAATGGGCTGATGCAGTTCACTTATGTTAAATGAGTTAAGTTGTTAAAAATTAAAACTAAAGGTAAAAGGTAAAAAAAAACTAAATAGGGGTAGGTGTTAATTGTTGAGTGACCGTATTCGCAACAACAATTGCTATATTTTGGGTGACACACGTCATCACCTAGTTAATTGGCACGCGCCACATACCATATATACAACATTTATAAATAAAGGTGACTGATTTTGGAGACGAAAAAAAAAACAAATTTCAAATATCATTGACCAATCACGTTTTTAACCGCTTGTTATACCATCTTAACTGGGTAAAAAACATGAGATATCCCCATTGTTTGTCAGTTTTCCCACGCCAGTCCCCATTTTTTACCTCTGTAATAAACAGGTCCTCTTCGTTTCCAAATTTACAATAAACATGTCATTATTGACCCCAACCCAATTTTTATCCCATAAATGTCCTTTGACTTTCCACATCAGCTTCCATGTAAGACACTAAAAATACTAAAATTACTTTTTATTTTTACCTAAACATAATAACCTAACTTATAACTCATACTCGGCTCAACTAACTTAATAACCTAGCTCAAACGCAATGTTGTTAATTAAAATTAGCCCAATCCAATAGCGTCTTCAACATAGAACTTTCGATCCTTGAGAAACCAGAGAATCATCTCTTCATCGTCCCTTTCATTTTTGCCTACACGGAGATGACTATGTTCTTTTTCAAGTCTTTTTTTAACTTCCAAAACAAGTTGCTGGGTTAGACATCACACTATCAAGTAGTAAGCCATTCTCATCTAAAGACTAACATTACATTTTAATACTTAACAAGTAGTCAATTTGACAATAATTATAGCATTTTCTACTGCATTTTACCATAAGAGAACTTGAAATCTATAATCACCCTGATAACATGACCGATACCTTTGTTTGGTTTATAGAGAAATTCTTAAAAACAAATTAAACAAACCTCATAACCTTTTCTTTTTCTTATTTTTTATTAGCTTGAACTCCATAGACAACTCAAAAAATTGTTTCCCTATAATATAAAAATATTACCTTGCGAGAGTGATTTGGTTCTAAGACACAATTTTTGGAATTGAGGATTTGCAGATTCGATTATGCATCCAACTGACCGAAGAAACTAAATCAAGACCGAAAATTGGTAAATGCGAGTCGTCATCACTAAGAACTGAGAACTTTCGAGCTCCGAGGTCCATTTAAATGTTAGACAAACAAAATTCTATTTTTTTCTCTTTTTGTTTGATTTGGACATGCCTATTTGGCTCCCGAGAAAACCCACAACCGGTAGTAAAATACTTCCCACGATGAAGATATGATTCTCGGGTTTTAAGATGAGCTAATTGATGTTGAACTAATTTTAATTAATAATGTTGGGCTTGGGCTGGAGTATTAAGTTAGTTGGGTTGGGTATAGATTTTATGTTTAAGTAAAAGTAAAAAGTAAATTTAATATTTGATGTTGGACTAATTATAATTAATAACGTAAAACAGTGATGTGGAAATTCAAATGTCATTTATAGGATGAAAGTTGGGCTAGGGTCAATACACATTTGTTTATTGTGTTTTTTTAAAACGAAAAGGAACTGTTTATTACATAGATAAAAATAGGGCTGGCGCGAAACAACCGACAAACATGATAGACCTGCCGCCCCCAATGGGGTAGCCGAGTTGGTTGAGTATGGCATTCTTATGACCAAAATGTCATAAGTTCGAGTCCCTCTACATACGCTTTCTCAGCTAAGCCTGTCACCTTGTGTGGTTTACCTTCTGGCGTTGGTTTGCAGGCTATCGCGTCAGACTGAGGGTTTACCCTGTGCGCACTCATTGCACTCTGAGTAGCGGCTGCGGGTTCCCTCCGGAAAAAAAATGATGGACCTGCCATTTTTTTACCCCATCATTCATGATGCGTTATTTAATGGTTTCGTTTTTTAACCTTTTTTTTATATCTACATAATTTGAATGTAAACAAATAATTAACTTTTTCAAATTTTATCTATACTTAATTCTGATAACAAATAATGATAATAAAAAATAAGACCGACACTTTTGATTTTTCTAAATATAACTTAAACAAATATCGAAATATAAAAGTTACTTCCTCTATTCCACAATAATAATTGTTTTAAAAAAATACTAAAAGTTCTATTCTAGTTGTCGATTGCTAATATCAATACATCAATTGTTTTTACTAATAATATATTGTTGTTTGTTTCTTTTTATTAAATTAATAATTTTTTACAAATAAAATTAGATTGATTTGTGTATTATAAAAAATTATTACCATTGTATTTATTGATTTCTATTCCAAAACTTTAAAAATTATTATTGTGGAATAAAAGAAATAAATTGTTTTGTTTATTAAGAAGTAATGGATATAATAATGAGACTATGATAACATACCTAATGCTCCCTCTATTCCTTTTTAATTTAATTGACGTTCTGAAATTTTATCTATATACCAAATTATCTTCAGCAAATATCAATAAAATAGTTTTGGACTGTTACTTTTTTATCCTTTATCTTACTAGCTGTGTTGGTATAATAAAAAGAAAACAAAATAGTATTGTCAATATTAGTGGGGGCAAACACGTCAGCCCACGACTCACCAGATTCACTTAATAATTTTAAACAGGTTGCAGGTATAACAGGCCAGGTTTGCAGGTCTGACACGTAAACCTACGCAGGTTACCCATCAGAAGACCCATTTAAAGCACTACTTATCAAGTATTTTATAATATTATTTAAAATTAATTTGTATGTGTTAATTAAGTCGAATTTCAATAATTGAGATATGTTTAGATGATTTAAATAGTTTTTAATTGATTTTAAATAATAAATGTTTACATGATTTAAATAATAGCTAATTTAGAGAGAGATGGATGGTGTGAGTGAATATAGGGGGTGGGTGAGGTGTCTATTTATAGTTTTTTTATACGGATGGTACAAAAAAAAAATCCGAATTTTTTAATTTTTTTAATAGACCCCAACTCCAAACTCACAATCTCTCAAATCTGCTCTACATCTCTCTAAATCTCTCTACTAGTTCTAGAAATTTTATAAAACTCTACTTTCTTATTTTACATATTGTAGTTCTACTTTCGGAATAGTTCGATTTTTTTTTGCTATTTATTTTTATTTGATAAAAACACTTAAATACATTGTGATAACATTATAATAGCTCAATTAAGAGCTTCGTATAATTTATCAAGTTATTTACTTGTTGCAGTTATTTAAATTAGTTCTTTTAGTTTTAATTTTATTTGCGATATTAGTTGTTATTAAATATGATTTTGGTTTAAAAAATAATAACCAACACTTGTAATATTTATAACCAAATCACAATAATAATCAAAATGTAATAATAAAATGATAACCATACATATGTAATATTTTACAATCATAAAATATGATTTTGTTTTAAAAAATAATAACAACACTACTACTATTTATAACCAAGTCATAATAATAATATTCAAAATGTAATATTAAAATTATAACCGTAAAATTTGTAATAATTTAACACGATAAAATATGGTTTTGGTTTATAACATAATATCAACACTTTTAATATTTAAAACCAAAACATAATAATAATATTCAAGACGAAATAATAACATTATAACATTAAAAGTAATATTTAAAGTTTTAGTTTATAAAATAATTACATCACTTAAAATATTAATAACCAAATCAAAATAATACTAACCAAAATCAAAATTTAATAGTAAATTTATAATCATATACATTATAAAAATTATTTTTTAAATAAAACTTAAATATGATTTTGATTTATAAAATAATTACAACACTTATAATATTTAAACAGGTCTGTCACGTTACATGTCTAGCAGATTAGTGTTTATGCAGGTCTAATAGATAAACAGGGCTGACAGACTACAAGTTACCGCTAGTCAATATACACAAATAGCATATTACTGTTTATGCAGGTCTAACAGATAAACAGGTCTAGCAGACTGCGGGGTACCGTTAGTCAATATACACAAATTTTACGCTATTATCAATTCGAAATCTCAAAAGTTGTGCTTCAAAATCTTAAAAGGTGTGCTTTTTAACAAATGTGCGTTTTCCTTGAACGTCTAAAATTTAACCCTCCTCGAACGTCTAAAATTTAACCCATCAACATAAATTTTATAAGGCCAAAGCTATTTCTCCCATGAATTTTTTTATTTCCTCCATAATTTGAAATCTCTAAAACACTTGAAACATGATATTACTAGTTTACCCTTATTTTGTTTTCAAATTTAATATTACGTGCCATTAGTGAAATAGATTGCTCTACTATGTAAAAACATAACATTAAACCCTTCTTAATTCTACATATCTGATTTTTGCAACTAAAATTAACCCTAAACTAAAAACACATCAGTTTTTTTGAAGATTGAATGTCGTTCGACCATGGAAAATCAAGAATCTCAGTCCATGAACTGAAACACTGAACACTGAAGAATCTTGTTCTTATCCAACCAACAATTTTTTTTAAAGTGTTTAGACATTACGAAACAATCAAATTTTAATATAAACTGGGGTTTTGCAACTGATTCCGAGTGGCCATCTGGGAATCAGTTGCAAACAAATTCAAACCAAGTTACGTCTGATTCCGAGATGGCCACTCGGAATCAGATGGGCCATCACTGTTCTACTGTTTTTTTAGCAGAGAGCATGTGATTCTGAGTGGCCATCTCGGAATCACATGTTTTTTTTAAACCGAAAAGCAGGTGATTCTGAGATGGCCACTCAGAATTACCTGTTTTTCGGTTTAAAAAAACATGTGATTCCGAGATGGCCACTCGGAACCACATGCTCTCTGTTAAAAAAAAATAGAACATCAAAGTCGAAACCAAGTCGAAACAGCAGACGTAAATTGAAATCCTAATCGAATCTAACACCAAAATCTAACAGCAATACCACCACCATACTCGAAAAATGAAGAAAAAGAAAAACTAAAGAACCCTAATCGAGTTGGCTAAATGTAGATAAACTAAAGAACCCTAATCGAAAAATGAAAAAACAAAGAAACTGAAGAAATCTTACCTTCTCCAAGGGCTGCTCCCTCTCTCTCTCTCTTTCTTCGATGTTGTTTTGTAAGGTACTGAAAAAACGTACAGAAAAAATGGAAGGTAGAAACTATTTGTAAAGGGTAATGGTTTTGTTAGGGTTTTTTTTCTTTTAATTTGTTAATGGGTATGGATAATATAATGGGCGAAGGAAGGTAGAATAATGACGTTCTTGAAAATGAAAAAGATAGAATAAATAGGTAAAAGAGCAAATGTGTAATTTCCTTAATGGAGGAGATAATAACATAGAGATTTTTTCAAATTATGAAAAAAATAAAAAATTTCATGGATGAAATAGGTTTGGCCGTTTTATAATTACACAAATTAACTCAAATCCATCGTACAAATTAACTCAAATCCATCGTGCGATTTCGTCTAAAAAAACCTAGACATTGTATAATAACACGTCATTTTAAGAAACATGGTCACTAAATAGTCTATTATGTACCCACTACCCTCATAAAAGTAGTAAAATTTTGTAATATACATAAAAATTAAAATACAGCGGTCGAATTCATTCGGGGAAAAGTATATGGTTAAAGTCATGAAAATATGAAGATAGTGTAGATAGTTTATAAAATATATCTAAAGAAGAATCAATGCAATAGCGTAGTCTATGTCTATGTCCGGACAGACGTTTGTCATCTAGATAATGGCATTGAGTGGGTGAGTTACATTATTTTTGCTACTACTGTCTACTAGTACTAACACTTGAGCAAAGCAACCGACCGACATCGATATCCAAAAGAATAAAGTCAAAATTTATAGGTAAGCTTTATGTAGTGCCGTTTGCTTTATTTCTCCGTTCGCGACACCTCTAATATACGACGTCACGGGTGACGCCACCATTATCATCGTTTGGATGAATCCCGTCTTATTGCGTATTTAATGTAGCCGAGTTTCAATTTCTTTTATTTGTTGGTTCTAAATGTTAATATCATGTTGAATAATGATATGGTGACAGTTCATTATTAAAAAGAACTACCGTTTACACATTTATTAGAAAAATAATCATGAATATAAAATAAATGATAAATTAGGTAAATGAATGTCATTAATATATATTGTATGTCGATAATAGAATATTTACCATATAGGATATTAGCTTATGGGATATTCATAGGTTGTAACATTTTTTAGTCAAATGCTTTTTTATTTTGAGAGTTTATGTTGTTCAAAATGACTCTCAAAAATTTTTGAATAGGTTTAAATGATCCTATTAAAAGTTATGGTCCATTTTAACACTTGAATATTGAGTTTACCTGTTGTGTAACTTATGGATACTAACCAAGCAAATAACATATAAGATCTTTTAAGAGAAAATTTTGATATAATGAATTATTTACAAAGTTTAAAGTTTTAATCTTTGTCTTCTTCTTATTTCAAATCATTGATCTAATTTCAAACTTATATACATCTACTTTTAAGTCTATCAAAAGTATAATTGTTGATCCTCCGAACAAGAGTTTCACGTGATTATCCGAGATTATTTGATAAATCCAAAAATTATTATTTTTAACGATCAATATCCTAATGATCAAGATCTACTTAAAGTATACAAGATGACAACACGTAAAGTTTCATTATTTTTATATTGTTTATCGATTTATATTCACATGAGATCTTTAATTATACGGATTCGATCTTTCATACTTAACAATAAACATGTATTAATTATTTTAAGTTCATTAACGCAGTCAGATGCACTAAGACAACAAACGTTGGTCTTAGAATTGAAGGTTCAAGTTCGCGGGTGTCAAACTTGAAATAACATTAAGATTATAATTTGGATTAATAACTTTGTAATCATTTGTTTGGTACTCAGTTGGCTAAGTATGGAATAACAAAACAGGTTGAGGAACATTTAGAAATATTTTATACGCAACCTAAGTTTGCTAGACAATACCAATTAAACTATGATATACTTGCTCTACAACATAATGATATAAGTATTTCTGATTTTTATCTTGTCATATCAAGTTTTTCGGATCAATTAGCTCTGACACAATTTTCGTATTCAAAGGCGTTCAAACTTTATGTTGCTCGAAGGGAAGAGAAAATATTGGTGCAATTTTTTTTATGGCTTTACGCTTTGAGTTTGAAGGGTTATATAGAACCATTTTCACAGATTTTCTTTTGGGAATTGCTAAAAAACAGTCCAAATTACTCGACAAAGTCGCATGTTTTAATTTTTCGATATTTACAAAATTGCCACTTAACAAAAAACACAAAAAATCATTCGAACTCTATTTATTTACGTTTTATGCCATTATTTACTAAATGAAGTTGCAAAACAAAAAAGATCTAATAAAAACTAAACTTTTACCTCTTACTACTTACTAAAATTTTAAAATATCAAAAATATTAAATAATTATTAAACCATAAACAAGTATATGCATACAATTATATTCCGACTTGACGAGTTCTTATAGAAATTTCAATTGATACGTACATATCGTACCCATCTTCTTCTCAGCCATTAAAACTATTTTCAACAGTCCACTATACTCAAAGCACCCAAAATCTCTCCCTTATAAATTTTTATTTAATCCAACTAAGAAGGGAAAAAATCGAATATGGAGATATGAAACTTTGAAATATATATATATGATCACGAAACTTTGGACTAGCTTAGTAAATATTTTAAATCCTTATTAAAAGTTAATTTTGCAGGTAGTGTGTTCTTCGCCAGTTAATGGCGAAGAACACCTGGTTGTTGCATTTAATCTCAAACTTTAATTGTGTCCTTTGAATTTGTCCGTTTCTTTTTCACATTGTCGTTTCACTTTGTGCTGTCTTTTTGTGTACTCAACTTTGGACTATTTAATAGTCGCTCTATTACCTAATAAATCAGATCTCAGATGTAGCATTATCCCTGTTGTCTCAAAATGGTGTATATTGATCTGTTTCAAGATTAGATTTGGTATCAGAGCCTGAAGGTCTTAGCAGACGTATTTGTTTCACTAACGATGGAGGTGAACAAAGGAAAATGAGGTTCGTACGGCCTAAGCTACCCAATGCTGGATAGAAGTAATTATACGGCTTGGGCTATCAAAATGAAAGTTTATATACAAGCGCAAGGGGTCTGGAATGCAGTAGAGCCAAAAGATCCCAATGTAGCTGTCGAAGAGAAGACAGATAAGATAGCGTTAGCAATGGTGTATCAGGCAATTCCCGAAGATGTATTGCTCTCAATTGCGAACAAGGGAACAGCAAAGGACGCCTGGGATATGATAAGAACCTTATGCCAAGGTGCAGACAAAGCAAAGAAGGCACGGATTCAAACCCTAAAATCTGAATTCGAAATGCTAAATATGGGTGACAATGAAAAATTTGAAGATTTTCACATGAGAATGAATAGCCTCGTTACAAATATTCGAGCTTTGGGGGAAACGATGGAAGAATCATACGTCGTAAAGAAACTTCTGCGTGCTGTCCCTGCCAGAATTCTACAGATAACTTCAACACTGGAGCAATTTGGAGACATCGAGAGCATGATTGTCGAAGAAGTTGTGGGTTCACTCAAGGCACATGAAGAACGAGTAAAAGGAAGGACAGAAACGAAGAAGATTCAACTCATGTTGACAGAAGAGGAATGGGCTAAACGAGAAGGAGCCAACAGAAAGCTTCTATTGACGCGTGAAGAATGGCTGAGGCGAAACAATGGTGACAGATCCACAAGGCAGAGAGGCCATGGAAGGTTTGACAAGAGTGTTATCAAATGCTTCAACTGTAATATCTATGGTCACTTCGCCTCAGAATGTAGGAAACCAAGGAAACACAAGAAGCGGAGGCGAATTTGGCTACGATGGAAGATGATGAAATGGCCCTACTCTTGGCCAAACATGATAAAGACTCGTCAAAGCTTCTCCTGAATGAGGGAAAACTACTATCTACTCAATTTCCAAGGCGTGGAGAATGTGCAGGCGAATCAAATGTCTGGTACCTGGACAATGGTGCAAGCAGTCATATGACAGGTTTTAAAGAAAAGTTTGCAGAACTGGATGAGAGTATATCTGGTGTAGTGCGTTTTGGAGATGGTTCAAAAGTCGAGATAAAAGGAAAGGGCACTGTGATATTACTGTGCAAAAATGGAGAAGAAAAGATGTTGCGAGAGATGTATTATATACCTAGTCTACGTAATAACTTCATATCATTGGGACAGATTTCTGAAGAAGGCAATAATGTGGAACTCAAGGGAGAATTTCTGAGGATCTACGACAACAAAGACAGATTATTGATGAAGGTAAAACGATCTGCCAATCGACTTTACAAAATTATTATTGAGACTAACAAACAGGAATGTCTGATGACTAAAACGGATGACATCACGAGATTGTGGCATGCCCGTCTTGGGCACGTCAATTATCAAGCCATGGCTCTCATGTCTAAGCACCAGATGGTAGAAGGAATGCCCAAGATAATAAAACCAAATGTCGTGTGTGATGGGTACTTAATGGGAAAGCAAACTAGGAAGGTATTTCCAGCCAAATCCAAGTTTAGTGCAAAAAAGGTACTAGAACTTATACATGGTGATCTGTGCGGTCCGATATCTCCAACTACTGCCTTTGGATACAGATATTTCTTTTTGTTAGTTGATAACTTTAGCAGGTTTATGTGGGTGTACTTTCTAAGAACTAAGGATGAGGCATTCGAAGCATTCAAAAAGTTTCGTGTATTGGTTGAGAACGGGTCAGAGAAAAGAATCAAGGTGCTGAGAACTGACAGAGGAGGTGAATTCAATTCTAATGAGTTTAAAGAATACTGTGAGAATGCAGGAATTGAGCGACACCTCACGACACCCTACACTCCGCAACAAAACGGAGTGGTAGAGCGTCGAAACCGAACTATTGTGGAGATGACTAGAAGCAGTCTCAAGGAAATGCAATTGCCATCAAAGATGTGGGCTGAAGCAGTCAGAAACTCGGTATACATCCTCAATAGACTACCCACGCGAGCATTGACAGGCAAGACGCCGTATGAAGCATGGACAACAAGGAAACCGCAGATAAGTCATGTACGGGTCTTTGGGTGCTTATCGCACATGAAAACTCCAAGTGTGCACAACACAAAGCTGGATGATCGCAGTAAAAAGTTAGTTAATGTGGGGAGAGAGCCTGGAACTAAAGGATACCGTTTATATGATCTCAAGGAAGATCGTATACATATAAGCCGTGACGTCATTTTCGAAGAAACGAAGCAATGGCCGTGGAGTATGATTGCAGATAGGGATGAGACACAGGAGAGTTTTATTGTGGCAAGTATGCCTGAGGTTGATGAAACAGGTCAAGATGAGACCGAAATCGTGGAGTATGGTGATGACAACCATAGTGGCAATAACACCCAGACGTCAACACCACAGTCGCGGGCTTCTGAGTCTTCTCAGTCCTCTGTTGGATATGACAACTACAGTAACACTCAGGTATCCACTCCACATTCTCAGTCGTCTGCTTCTAGAATCAATCGAGATAATTACGATGATAGCACAGAGCCAAAAAGATTCAGACCTTTGAGTGAAATTTACAATGTCACAGAAGAAATTGAGCTTGATGAAGAAGAATTGTGGCTCATGGGGGTAGATGAACCTGTCAATTATACACATGCAGCAAAAGATGTCAACTGGAGGCAAGCAATGAGGCAGGAGATGGATTCTATTGAGGTAAATGATACATGGAAATTGACGAGTCTACCACCTGGACAGAAGATCATAGGTCTGAAATGGATCTATAAATTAAAAAGGGATGCTAACGGGAAGGTGGTAAAATACAAGGCACGCCTCGTAGCAAAGGGTTATGTACAAGAACATGGCATTGATTTTGATGAAGTATACACACCAGTTACTCGGTTGGAGACAGTGAGGTTGCTATTAGCTTTGGCAGCTAAAAATCAATGGGAAGTGCACCATCTCGACGTAAAGACGGCCTTCTTGAATGGAGATATAGTGGAAGATGTATACGTTGCCCAACCAGAGGGATTTGAAAGAAAGGGACAAGAGCACCTAGTGTACAAATTGTCTAAAGCTTTGTATGGACTTCGCCAGGCGCCTCGGGCTTGGTACGCCAAACTGAATTCAGGTCTTATAAAGCTTGGATTTACTCGTTGTCCGTACGAGCATGCTGTATACACAAGGAAGGAGGGAGAAAACAATTTGGTTATTGCAGTATACGTAGATGACATTCTAGTAACAGGCACGAGTGTCTTAGCAATCAAGGATTTCAAGAACCAGATAAAGCTTCAGTTCGAGATGAGCGACATAGGAAAGCTCAGCTACTACTTGGGAATGGAAGTTGAACAAGGAGAAGGATATATCGAATTAAAACAAGCAAGTTATGTATGAAAAATTCTGGAAAATGCAGGCATGGCAGATTGTAATCCGACGAAGTATCCAATGGATCCAAAGGAACAGCTTGATCGAGACGAGACAGGAAAATTGGTCAATGCTACAGACTACAAGAGTATGGTAGGGGGTCTACGATACTTGGTTCATACGCGACCAGATATCACATACTCAGTGGGAATAGTCAGCCGATATATGGAAAAACCCACAAAAAGGCACCGGGATGCAGTGAAAAGAATACTCAGGTACGTTAAGGGAACTATACAACACGGGTTGGTGTATACAAAAAATAGTGGCAATAATGTGTTAACTGGGTTTTTAGACAGTGACTTGGGTGGACAAATTGAAGATAGAAAGAGCACAGGAGGAGTAGTTTATTACTTGAATGAGAGTATTATCACGTGGGTCTCACAAAAACAGAAGTGTGTTGCTCTATCATCGTGTGAAGCTGAATTCATGGCTGCTACCGCAGCAGCTTGCCAAGGTATTTGGCTTAGAAATACTCTTAAGCAGATAACACATGAAGCTGTTGGCCCAGTGATCTTATGCATAGATAATCGATCTGCAATCGACCTGGCTAAGAATCTTATGTTCCATGGTAGAAGCAAGCATATCGACATAAGGTTTCACTTTATCAGGGAATGCGTAGAGCGAGGAGAAGTAGTCTTGAAACATGTTTGCAGCAACGATCAAAGAGCAGATATTTTGACAAAATGGCTAGCTACTGTCAAGTTTGAAAACATGAGGAAACTATTGGGAGTCAAAAACTTGAGTAAACGAGGTTGAGATTAGGAGGGAGAGTGTTGCATTTAATCTCAAACTTTAATTGTGTCCTTTGAATTTGTCCGTTTCTTTTTCACATTGTCGTTTCACTTTGTGCTGTATTTTTGTGTACTCAACTTTGTACTATTTAATAGTCTCTCTATTACCTAATAAATCAGATCTCAGATGTAGCATTATCTCTGTTGTCTCAAAACGGTGTATATTGATCTGTTTCAAGATTAGACTGGTTTCCGCCAAACACGGGCGGAAACTAGGCATCTCATTCCCAACGTTTGACATGCGACTTATCTCTCATACTATATGTCTGGCATAGGATGCCTTGTTTCCCTCGTATTTGCCGGAAACCTGGTGTTCTTCGTCATTAACCAGCGAAGAACACAATACCTGCGAAAATAACTTTTAATTTAACAAAATTCAAAATCAATACTTATATTAGATTTGTCTTACTCCAATTTTGGTTGTTCCTCTCTCCATATTGATTCGTTCTAAAATCAAGTTCTGATTTGTTTTTTCCGAGGAAAAATAGAGCGAGTGTTCTATGGGTTTCATAAACTAGTCGCCGAATCTGTTCGTCGGTTTTGATTCACTTCCGATGGTGTTTCTGATTCAGTCTTCAAGTGGATTTTGGTGTATCGTGATGGGTTTGGCTGTTGCGAGGGAGTGAGAGAGTTGAGATGTTAAGGGTAAGAGGTGTGTAGGGGTGATAGGTTTAGGTTTAATTTTTGGTTTAATTTAATTTTAATAAATAGTTTAGTTTTAATTTAGTATTAATTTAGTTCTAATTTAGTTTTTATTTTGGTTGTTTATTTAGATTAGGTTTTTATTAGGGTTTTTGAGTTATTTATTTATTTTTTTAAAGAGAAGGTAGAGAATTTGTAAAAAAATTTAGGAAATTATGGTAACTTCACGGAGTAAATTTTACTATCTATAAGATTTCATAAAGGGTAAATTGTCAAAACAAATAACTTCGCGGAGTAGTTTTGAAAGAAAAAATGGCGACTTCACGAAGTAAAAACGGCTTATTTTTTTAACAATTCCCTTTTCTCTTCCACATGGTCCAAAGTGACTAACTTTTCTACCGTGTTTGTTGTTGTTGGTAAAATTGCAAGTGTACAATTTTTAGTTCAAGTAATAGTAAATATAAAAATTTAGATTATCGAACCAAAGAGATATAATATTTTTTATAATTAAATGTAAATACAATATGAAATAATATCTAATTAATAAAAGGAAAACAATAATAAAAGAATTCAGTTTTGATCCTTATGATCGAAAACTAGTGTAGGAAAACCACTTTGAGAAAATAAAATAAAATAGAATTTGAAATCTAACTTGTAATAAATGTGGGAATACTGTTCCAATGTATCTTTTAAACATTTATATACAATTATTTTAGAATTTTTTTAGCAATTACCTAAGTTTAATCTAAACATAATTATTTCAAAGTCAAGTTCTCTTTCAAAAGAGCGTCGTGATCATCTATCGATCTCATACAACTAACTATTTTGTATGACTAATTATATCTCTAGTCCTCTACCTCATACAATTAGGTCATATAATCTAAGAATCTAGTTCAAAATTCACTGGATCGTGACCGTATCGTACTTTCTTTCTTTTTTTTTTCCGGAGGGAACCCGCAGCCGCTACTCAGAGTGCAATGAGTGCGCACAGGGTAAACCCTCAGTCTGACGCGATAGCCTGCAAACCAACGCCAGAAGGTAAACCACACAAGGTGACAGGCTCAGCCGAGAAAGCGTATGTAGAGGGACTCGAACTCATGACCTTTTGGTCATAAGAATGCCATACTCAACCAACTGGGCTACCCCTTGTGCAATGAGTGCGCACAAGGTGACCGTATCGTACTACTCATTCAACCCAGTGGTATTAGTATATACCAGAATTAGATTTTACCTCTTAGTCTCAACCTAAATGTAATGTCATTTAATTAATCTCGTATGAAATTGAAAGTATTAAACTTAATATTAATACTCAAAAGAAATTATGTAAAAAACATTGAGATAAAAAGTTTAATTCACAAATAAAAGTACAAAGGCCCCAAAGCATAAGGAGTTTAGCTCATGTTGAGCATTGTTAGAAATATTAGGCCCAAACCCATTAGCTTATATGTTCAATATCTCTAACCAGTAAAAGATAATGTTTGATAATTTTGGTTAATTTTTTGTCGTCTTGATGAATTGTATTTGATGGGTAAATGTTATATTTATTGGAAATTTATGTTTTTATTTTCTTTTTTAAACCTTATTTATTAAAAATAAAACCTTTATTTCTAAGCATAAATTCATAATTCTCATCAATAAAATAAAAGAATTATTTTATTTTTTAAAATTAAATAATAAGATATTATAATTTATCCTAAAGAGACCAAATCTTTCAAAAAAATAAAATCCTTCATTCTAAGAATAAAATAATGATTCTAGTCCCATAAACTAAAAGAATTATTTTATTGTTTTAAATTACATGATAAGATATAATAATTGATCCTTAGGATATAAAATCTTGTCTTATTGAATTGTGTTTGTAAATTTTTTATTCTTCATTTCTTTGTTCTTGATTTATTTATCTTCAAAACTTTGGTTTTAATTATTTTTGCCAATTGAAGCTATTTTTTCGATTGAACTCTTTCTATCTCTCAATTAACCATTATTGTTTGAATATGAAAGAGTAATATAAAGAGATAATAAAAGTCAATGTATTAAACTGAAGCACAAAATGACTTTAAATATCCTACAAGAAGTGTTTAGTATTCCAACCAATAAATGATAGCTTTTATTGACCGAAATAGTAACAGCTAAATTACTAATTCATATAACGTCTAAAATACTAATTCATATAATGTATAATTATTAAATAAGATAATTACAACAATTAATAATTAAACTAATTCCAACAAATCCTTCCCTAAAATTTGATATACATGGAAAGAAACTAGTTAAATCTTCTAGTGTTTGCACCCTAAGTGAACTTTGACACTTAACAAACATCACCAGCTTCACTGCCTTTGTTATTATATCTGATTTTTTTTTTCTGTTCCACAATAGCCAGCTTCACAACTTCTTGATTTGTAAGATCTCGTAAAAAATGATACCTTACATCGATATGCTTCGTGCGCCTATGCATCACTGGATTCTTCGAGATTTTAATTGAAGAAGTGTTGTCGCAATAAATTTCTACACACTCGGATTGTTCAGATGTGATTTGTTCCATAATTTCTTTGAGCAAAACACAATGACCAGCACAAGATGTTGCATCTATGTACTCTGCTTCGGTTGTAGATAAAGTAACTACCTCTTGTTTTCTCGAGCTCTAACATATTGTAGCTTCATTGAACATAAAAAAATAACCTCAAGTCAACTTGGTGTTGCACTAATGCACCGTTATCCAAAAATTAACATTCAATGGCTCCTCTGTCAAGAAACAAGAACAATGTAACTAACTATGATTCAGATCTTTATCTTGCTTAGATTATACTTCCAGCCATGGAAGACGGTGAATTTGTGCCTTCATCTTCGTCTTCAACACCAAGATCGACAAGCTCCATGCCTGTCATCAACTTTGTTCCTAAGATAGAGTTTCCTTCTTTAAAACCCCAGAAACAGAGTATAGAAAATCTGAAGATTATGTCTAACCCGACATATGAAAATACTTGTCAAAGAAAAATGAAGTTAGCTACCAAGATTCCTAGAAAAAGACTTTTGCAGAGCTGTTAAAACCAGGAAAACTTGAAGTTCTTCACAAAAACGTAACTTTCATTCACAATTAGGAGAATACAGTGGTTCGTTTCAAAAAAACTGATAAATATCCTCTTCTGAAAGCTTCAAAACACACTATTGTGGGAAATTTTGCTTTTGGGAAACCAAAATACGAAACCATCAAATCATTTCTAACAAAATTCAACTTCATCAGCCCATTAAATGATGCAATTTGCGATTATCGACATGTTTTCATTGATTTCGATCATTTTGAAGACCTGAAGAAGTTATGGTCTCACAATGTTTGGAAGGTTGGAGAAAATATTATGCGGTTACTCAAATGGAGTCCATCATTCGACTCTAATGAAGAGAATCCTTTGAATCCTATCTGGATTACATTAGCTAATCTACCGGAATACATGTATAATAAAACAACCATCATGGAGATTACTAAATCCTTTGGTGTTCCATTAAAGATTTGGATCCCTCAGTTCAATCGAGCTAGATTCAATTACGTAAAAAATTGGGTTAAAATGGATGTATCCAAGACAATGGTGAATGAAATCAAGATAATGTTTGGTAAAGACGATGAGTTTGTTCAGAAAGTTGTCTATGGATCACATCCTCAATACTGCAACTATTATAAACACACTGGCCACAGTGGGAATGAATGCAAGAAAAGGTCTGGCTATACACAATTCAACCAAGAAAAGAATCAACAAGCATAGGTAGAACAAGAATTTGTGGAGTCGACTAATCCTCAATTAAAATCCTTGATTGTGGACATAGACAAAACCATGGAAATTATTGATCTACAGTTCAAACATGGCACTACAAATATACATAATGAAGGCAATGATGAAAGTAAAGATCACAAGGAATCTACTGCTAGTGTTGATATAGTCAAAGAGTCTTTGTCGGAAACAGAAGGGAATGCAAAGGGTCAAGAAATAGAATCTGAAATGATTGAAGCTCTGTAGATCTTGGAGACTAGAGCTTTGTTTAAGATTGGAAAAGAGGAAGATCCTGAATCGAATTCTCCTTCGAAAGATAATTCTGGTAGCTTGCTTTGTTCTCCTACAAAAAGATAACAACGGGTTATTTAAGAACCAGAGTAAAAGAGAAAGGAAAACTAAAAATTAGAACAACAAAATCCCTTCTACGTCAAAACTTCTAAAACTGAAAAAAAGCTATTAAAACCAAATCAAGTAAATGACATAAAGATCATTAATTGGAATGTCAGAGGGTTGGGTAATAAGAGTACAATGAGGAGACTTAAATCATTAAAGAAATCTGAAAATCCTATCTTAATGGATATACATGAGCCAATGATAGACTCTAGTAGGATAGGAAGTGTGGCTGATAAGCTGGGCTTCAAGCAATTCTTTGCTAACATGAACAATAAAATATGGTTGCTGTGGAGAGATGACTTTACTATAGATATTTCTTTTAATGGAGACCAGATTGTTCATGCTGACGTTAGGCATGTTATGTTAGACAAAACATTCAAATTATCAGTGGTCTATGCTAAATGTAATAAAACTCAAAGGCTTGATCTTTGGGATTCTTTGAGAAAAGGGAATGAGGATGACAGTGAATGGATTGTGTTTGGTACTTAACACAACTTTAAACTCTGATGAGTAGCTTTAATGCACTAGAACATGCTTGGGAAGTATGGACGACTTTAGCAATGTTATCCTGGACTGTAATCTTGTGGATGAAAGCTTCACGGGAACGAAATTTACCTGGTCCAATGGTAGGAAATAGAAAAGGCTGGATTGGGTTCTCTACAACAGCTCTTGGACTAGATATTTTGACAATGTCATGGTGGATCACTTAGCAAGAACTTGTTCTGACAACTCAGTGATTCATATCACAATCTCAACCAATCTCAACACCTTCAAGCCTGCTTTTAAGTTCTTAAACATGTGGGTGAAACATGATGGGTTCCTTGATCTGGTGGAAAGAAGTTGGTCAGGGTATATGCCTGAGAACCATATTCAAAGGTTTTGGCATAAGCTGAAAAGACTTAAAGGTGACTTAAAGGTATGGAACCGTAACGATTTTGGTAACGTTTTTAATGTTATCAAGCAATCAGATGAGGATATCAGTTTCAATGAGACAAAATATCTTTCTACAATGGATGATGCTGACAAATTCATGCTTGAAAGAGCTAAGGATAATCATCAAAACCTTCTTACTAGAGAGGAATGTTACTGGGAACAGAAGGCTTACAGTGATTGGTTGAAAGATAGTGACAAGAACACTAAGTTCTATCACAACCTGGTGAAAAAGAGGGCTAAGAAGAGCAGAATTCATAGAATCAAAGAGGGTGACCAGTGGTTGGAGGACCAGGATGCTATAACTGAATTTCCTATAGTTCATTTTAATAAATTTCTTACTATTCCATCTAATCCTACTGCTTTTTATAGTTCCTTTGATTTTATTCCTAAAGTTGTTATTGATCAAGAGAATAATATGTTGACACATATACGTACGGATGAAGAAATTCATAGGTATAAGGAGTGTTGTGCTACTATCTCTTCTTACTTATGTGCTGCTATCAAGGAGATATTTAAAGGAGTTTCTATTCCTATTGGTATCAAGGCCTCTCTAATCTGTCTAATCCCTAAGGTCAGCTCACCTAAGAATCGGAAGGAGTTTCGCCTTATTAGCTTGACTACTGTCTTTTACAGAATATATTCAAAGATCTTAAACAACAGGTTGGTAATCATTCTTCCAAATTTGACATCAGAAGAACATGGAGCGTTTGTTAAGGACATGAGTATTCAAGAGATTATTCTTATTGCTAAGGATCTTTGCTATGACATAAATTACAAGACCAAATGTGGAAATTCTATAGTGAAGATCGATATGGAGAAAGCTTTTGATAAGCTTTCTCACAAGTTCATTCTGGATATACTAGATGCCTTTGGTTTCTGCAGGACTTTCGTTAATCTGATCAACAACAACATCAGTAACAATTACTCTTCTCTAATTATCAATGGTGCCACTAAGGGTTTTTTTAAATCTACACAAGGTTTGAGACAAGGGGATCCCTTATACCCAAGTCTCTTCATCTTAGCTGAGGAGTTCTTGATTAGAGGGTTAAAGAAGCTCAATTAATCCAAGAAGATCATATACAGGAATAGAGAAATAAGCTAATACCATGTTTGGCCTTTGCTGATGATTTAACAATTTTCTACAACGGGTTAGCTGAATCCATCTCAAGTATTTCAGACTTCCTCTCCTATTACCAGAGTATATCGGGGAAGTTGATAAACAAAGGCAAGTCAAAGCTTATCACTTCAAGTAATGTGAAAAACCATAGTATAAACAAATCAGAAAACATCATGGGAATTAAACAGAGCTCTATGTCATTCAAATACTTGGGGGTCACAATGAGTAATACTGACAGAATCAGTCATTACGACGGGCTTGATTCAAAGATTAGAGATCGTATCTTGGATTATGATGGAAACACTTTATCCTTTGGAGGTATACTGTACATCATGTCTTGTCTACATTTCCTAACTATCACACTCACAACACTCTCCTTCCTAAAGCTGTTAAGAGAGTTGAAAATCTTTATAACAAGTTTCTATGGGGAAACAAGAATGAAACTAATGATATAAACTGGGCTTCGTGGAGTAAGATCTGCAAACCATATGCATAAGGGGTATTAACGCTAAGAAGTTGGAATCTATTCAAGAAACATGTTCCTATAAGCTGTGGTATAATCTTAGAAGAGGGAAGTCGCTCTGGGCTAGGTTAATGGTTGCTACATGTTGTAAAGGTTAGCATCCAACCATTTCTCCTAATCATAGAAGGAAGTCTAAGGTTTGGGCAAGGTTGTACAATATAAGAGACAAAACAGTAGAGTATATCTTCTGGATTCCTGGTAATGGTGAGATTGATTTTTGAAGGGATAGATGGTGCACTGATAAGCCTTTAATTCAATCAGACATTATGGATGACAAGAACATTCAACAATGTACTAAACTTAAAGACTTTTGGACAAATGGTGATTGGGACATCAACAAGCTACGCAATTCAGTAACCAATCCTTAAGCAGTGGTTCTGATAGAATAAATTGGGTTATATCCCCAGATGGTTCCTTTAACTCTAAGACAACTTGGGACATCACAAGAAGAAAGGTAAATGTGTCAAACCTCTTCATCAAAAGCTGGTACTAGGTCACTCTAAAAAAGTGCTTCTTCTTTCTTTGGAGGGATCTTATGAACTGGTTTCCTTCTGAGATCAATCTGCAGCGAAGGAAGTTATATCTTGCATCCAAATGCCAATACTATTGCAATGAAAAGAGCTTCAATCACGTTCTGATTCAGTGCAAGCATGCGTGGAATGTGTAGAACTACTTTAGTTCAACTTTGGGCATTTAGATAACCAGAAATATGACGCTTCCACATATGGTACCCACCTGGTATTGGTCTTCTACAATAGTATGTAGTATAAGATCGATTCTTCCTGCTATTATCGTCTGGACCATCTGGAGAGCTAGAAACCTCAAAAAACATCAATATGTAAGCACCACAACTGATTCCTTAATTGACCAGGTGATTCGTATCATCTCTGGACTCTCTCATGCTAACCTGTTAAAGAGAAGACATTGGGGAAAAGATATTAATAAAGCAACTCAACTGGGCAGCTATAATCATCACACCAAAAGACTGATTCCTCTCTCACTAAAATGGACTGCACCAAAGCTTAACAGGCATAAGCTGAATACTGATGGTGCCTCATTACCATCTGGTGAGGCTAGTGGAGGAGGAGTAATAAGAGATCATGAAGGTTCTACTATTCAGGGTTTTGGCAGAATTTGTGGGAAGTGCTCAGCCATTATCACTGAGGCTAGAGCACTCATGGATAACTTAAGTATCTGTTCTGCCCTCAAGATCTATGACATTGATATTGAGGTTGATACAAGTACTCTGGTGGAGCTTATTGGCAATGAGAAGTCTATATGGTTGTTGGATCCTATACTATGATTTTTCAGAAGATTAATTATCTCTTCAATGATGATAAAGCTGATTTAATGAAAGCAAAACAACATAGCAGATTGGATAGCTAAGTACACCATTCAGATGAAGGGGAACGTAGAATTTGACCATGCTTCTACTCCAAATCGTTTGCAAGCAATGATATTTCTTGAAAGTATCGGAACTGGGTATTTAAGAATCATGGACTAAGATTGTTGTTGGTTTGTTAAAGTTGTGGTCGAGGTTGATGTCGAGACTGAGGTTCTAGTGATTCTGCAAGAAGGAGGGATGGTTATCGACAGTTCAGTATGAAAGAGGCTGATTTTGATTGTGATAAATCGAGGACCTGGTAGCTCAAAGAATCAGGCCCTGGGCTGCAATGGGGGCTGTAAGGCATAGGATCTTTCTGAATTTTGTTTAAATCTGTTTGAAGGGAATATTTTTGGTTTTGGCGCACTCTAAATGTGGGTCCCTTGTAATATTGTTTCACATTACCATTTAATACATATTTAGATTTTATAAAAAAAACATAACCTAAAGTGATTTTTCTATCATTGAGATCACCAACATAATTGTCTGTGTATGATTTCACCTTCATATCTGATCCTCTCTTATAAAAATGTTGAACTCCATTGTACCTTTTAAGTATCGCAAAACTCTCTTAACTGCCTGCATATGTCACTCCATTGGTTTGACCATGAACCGAGACAATAAGAAAACAATATACATCATGTCAGGTTTTGTAACTATGAGGTACATTAGACAACCCACCAACTGTTTGTATATAATAACATCGACTTCTTTTCCAGCGCCTTCCTTTGAGACTTTAAGACCTAGGACAATGGGATTTTTTTACTGAATTACAGTCTGCGATGTCAAACCTTTCGAGCACCTAATGAGCATACTTTTTCTATCTTAAGTGAATCCCATATTAGCTTTGACTAATTTTAACACCAAGAAAGAACTTTATCAAACCAAGATCATTTATCTCAAATTCTCGTGTCATTGACAAATTAGACTCTTCAATTAATTGTTCATCATTTCATGTTAAAATTAAATCATCTACATAGAGACTTACCATGATATACTTCACTACTTTCCTCGTAATGAATAATGTGTGATCATTACTAATTATTTTGAATCTTCCTTTCTTCAAATACCTCTCTACCTGAAAAAACCAGGCTCAGGGAGCTTACTTCAAACCATACAAAGATTTCCTGGGTCAATATACCTTATCTTCTTCACCTTTTTTGACAAAACCCTATGGTTGATCCACATACACCACTTCATTCAATTATCCATATAAGAAGGCATTTTTTACATATGATTGATATACTTTCCAACTTTTGTGTGCAACAACAACCAATAATGTTCTGATTGTATCCCATCTTGTAAGCAGTGCAAAACCTTCATCATAGTCAATGCATTCTTCTTATGGATATCATTTCACCACCAATATTGTTTTGTATTTATCCACATCCCTATCTTTATTTGATTTAGTCTTGAAAACGGCTTAACCCGGATTTTCTTCGCATTAGCAAGGAGAGTTACAAGTTCTCATCTTTTGTTTTTCTCAATGGCTTCGATTTCACATTTCATTGCTTCAATCCATTTTGTTTCCTTGACAGCTTCTTTAAAACGCATCAGATCAACATGAGATATAAAAAGTGCCAATGTCATTTGTACTTCAATCTCTTCATCTGAAATCCTTTCTCCACTTTCATAATCTTGCATCCATATTGGTGCTCTATGACTTATTTTCCAATTTGTTTCAGGTTGAGGAGACCAATGATATCTTCCTCAACAACTTCGGTCTCTTCATCATTCTCAACTCTAGTATTGTCTTCTTCTCTCTATTCAAGAGTATCATCAGAATTTTTCACATCAACGTTCCAATCCCACTTCTCTTCCTCTTCAAATATTACATCCCGACTAATGACATTTTTCTTTAAAGTTAGATCATAAAGTCGGTATGCTTTTGAATCCTTGCTTACTCAAAGTAAAACACTTTTTATAACTCATGTTATCTAGCTTTATTCTACGTTGTTCAGGGATGTGCACATTGATAAGAAAAAATAAAAAATGAGGGAGATAAATTGCAAAGAAGAACTTTAATTTATGAAAGATTGTAAGATATGTATTAGAAAATGACTAGTTAGGAACAAACAATAAAAGTAAGAACTAATTATACAATTATTAGGTTGTTAGGCGTGTGGGACCCACTGTGGTACTATAAAAGCACCCCCAAGTCTGGGAAAAGGGGATTTTTAAGATTCAAATATATTTTCTCTCTAAAAGTGTAGAGATTCTCTCTCTAGAAACTAGTAACTAAGAAATCGTTAATACCAAATACTCATTCAATACTTTGTTTGACTCAGAATACTCCTCTAAAGTTTCTTACATCATCATTGGCGCCATCTGTGGGAAATTCTTTTGGTACTTGGATTTATTTTCCAAAACTAGATTTAATTTGAAAATATTATGGAAGAACATGGGGAAATTTTAGATGAATTGTGGGCAACAACTATCAGAGTAATGTAGATTTTGGAAGGCACGATGATCAGTGCGCTGGGGAAATCTTAGATGAATCGATTTTAGTGGCTCGAAGAAATAAATTATTGATGAAAATCGAGAAGTTAAGAGTAGAAAAAGAAGTGGCGTAGGGAAATCTTCGTTCTGAAATTCGAAAGGAAAATGACAATGAAAAGGATGAATGTGAAACTTATCATCGTCCTAGGATAAGGATGATATGTATAGGGGGCATGGTCGTTATTCTTTAGAGGAGAAGAGGAAAACGTCATGAAGAATCTTCTGACTCGAGTGATTATTCCCGTTATAGCTCATTAGAATCGTCCCCTGAATGGAGTCATCGAAAGAAAAAACGTGGTAGAAAGCATGAAGAATATCATCGAGCTAGAAGTTTGGAAAAGAAAAATCTGAAGGAAAAGAATCATCATGTTGATGAGCAAGCTTATAACCAGAGGAATTTTCCATCTGGGAATTAAAATTTGAGCAACAGAATTTTGAGTGGAAACATCAGTATACTTTTCCTTCCGATGAGGGGCTCTATGCTCTGAACGATGAAAGTTTAATGGCTAATATGTACAGGACGGGTCACATTTGGAGATCTTCTCATTTGTCCTCGGAAATTCTTTCAGGCAACCTCCCAAAGCATTTCGATGACAAAGGTTCTTCCAAAAAATATTGACACAAGGATGGTGATTTCCGAAGAAGTCGACACCTTTGATATTGCACAGAGTACTTGGACCCACATGTGGGAAGGAATGATATAAATATGGTAGAGGAAGTCGTTCCGAGAGGAAAAGTTAGTGGTCTTTGTGCATTTTTCGACTCACTAGCTATTTTTGGAGGTGACATTATTGCAGGGAATTCCAATAACTCACGGAAGAGGCACATGGTTAATTTGACTACTCAGTTGGAAGTAGGATCTTCAGCGTATATGCACCATTCACTCTCTCCAATTATTTGTTTTGATGACGATGACATGAGAAATGTGGCAGGTCTGTATGAGGACGCAGTGGTAATTGCCGCAGGGATAGCTGGTGATGAGGTGCAGAAAATATTGATTGATACTGGCAGTTCAGCCAATATTCTATTCATGAGTACTTATAGGAGAATTGTTGATCCCCATGTAATTCGGAGGTCGGATAGAACTATAGTTGGTTTCACAGGGGCAACGAAATAGTTGTCTAAGAATTTGAGTTCGTAGTGGAGCTTGAAAGAGGTTGAGATTTTGTTTATAGTGGTTGATGCTCCAACATCTTACAATGTAATTTTATGGAGGTCTTGGTTGTCAAGGATTCACGGTGTTATCTCTACGATTCAATGCTTAAAATATGTGGTGGGGAATAATATTGGAACAATAAGGAGCAGCCAGAAGATGGCCAGAGAATATTACCAAATTGCGTTGTCTTCAAAACAAATTCGGGAGAGCGAGTCGGAGAAAGCATAACAGTTAAAGGGGACTCTCCCAAGAATAATTCCTTGTGATGACCCGAGAGAGTTCCCCCGGACTTTTGGTACTAGGTGATCATTACGAAGATTAAAAATATCTTGATGGGAAAATTTTAAAAATTAGAATAAATCTTCCTTTTGAGTTAAGAGAAAAGTTGATTATGTTTTTATCTACAAAGCTAAACATGTTTTCTTGGTGCGCAGAAGATGTGACAGAGGTGCCCCCGGAGATAGTTTTTCATAAGCTATGAGTGCAGAATAATGTTACGCCTATTATACAAAAAAGATGACCTTTTTCTCAGGAGAAATCTGCGACCATACTTACAGGAGTTGAGCGGTTGTTAAGCATATGCCATATTCGAGAGTCGCAATATCCTTTGTGGGCTTCGAATCCAGTGTTAGTCAGGAATAAGAAATGAAAGTGGCGGATGTGTGTGGATTTCACAGATTTGAACAGAGCTTGTCCAAAGGACCCTTTCCCAGTCCCTCAAATTGATCAGTTAGTGGATTCTACGTCAGGTTACCGATTGCTATCTTTTATGGATGCCTACGTCGGATATAATCAGATCAGACTGGATCTGAAGGATGAAGAAAGTACTTCATTTATCACTGGGAGAGGTTTGTATTGTTACAAGGTAATTCCATTTGGCCTAAAGAATGCGGGGGCAACTTATAAGCGTTTGGTAAACAAAACTTTTACGGACCAAATTGGGCGAAATGTGGAAGTTTATATTGATGATATGCTGGTGAAGAGTTTGAAAGATGAAGATCATTCTATGGACTTGGAAGAGACCTTTAACAACTTGAGAAAGGTCAATTTAAAGTTAAACCCGGAAAAATGTACGTTTGGTGTTAGGTCCAGAAAATTTCTTGGGTATGTGGTAAGTGAAAGGGGAATCGAGGCTGATCCGGTGCAGATAAAGGCTCTAACAACAATGACTCCTCCTTGAAATATCAAGAAAGTTCAGGTAGTGACAGGACGGTTAACGGCTTTGAACAAATTTATTTCTCGTTCCTCAGATAAGTGTTCACATTTCTTTCAAATACTCAGGAATGCAAATAAGTTTAGTTGGACAAAAGAATGTTCTGAAGCGTTTCGCCAGATTCAGGAGTACCTGTTGTCTCCGGAAATACTATCTAAACCATTGTTGGGAGAGAAGTTGATTGTCTATATATTGGTTTCATATTTTGCAGTCAGCGCCGTGTTAGTTAGTGAGGAAGAAATCATTTCAAAACCGGTGTATTACATTAGCAAGAGTCTACTAGACGCAGAAAAGCGATATTTGAAGTTGGAGAGATTAGTTATGGCCACTGTACTTTCAAGTGCATTCCATAGTAGTTCGAACATCATTCCCTCTTAAAATTTTGTTGCAGAGGCCGGATATCTCGGGGAGAATGACGAAATGGTCGGTCGAATTGGGAGATTGTGATATAGCATTTGAGCCTCTGACTGCTATTAAAGCTCAAGCTTTGGCAGATTTTTTAGTCGAATTTCACTCAGAACGAGCAGATATGGAGATTGATGACCAGCAGGATAAGTCTGAGTGGTTAGTTCGAACAGATGGAGGGTCAAATGTTTTTGGAAGTGGAGATGGAGTACAATTTATTTCCTCAGATGGGATAGCAATGTTTCAGGCTATAAGTTTAGGTTTTAAAGCGACAAATAATGAGGTGGAATATAAAGCGACGTTAGCATGGTTGAGATTGGCTCAGATATGTAAGGCAAAAACGGTTAAGTTGTTGAGCGATTTACAACTTATGATCAATCATGCGTTGGGATAATCAGAAGCAATATAAGATCATTTAGTCAAATACTTGAAGGCGTTGAAAGACTTGGCCCTTTTTTATGAAGATAAATATGAGAATGTTTGACGAGAAGCAAATTCGATTCCCGATTCTTTAGCAGCTGCTTCGTGTTCAGAAAATTACCCTTGGGTAATAACTCATGAATGTTTTTCGATTACAAGAGATGCAGAGCAATTGATGATAATAGATGAGGAAAATAATGTTATTGTGGATAATTGGAGGTTGGAAATTGTTGAATTTTTGGAAAATGATGCTTTACCTGTGAATAAGTCAGAGGTAAGAAAAATACTTTTCAAGTCTCATGGTTATATTTTCTTAGGAGGAGTTTTGTACAAGAAATCACTGAGTAGGCATTTTCTCAGATGTTTGGCAAAGGAAGAGTCGCAAATTATTTTATCAAAATTACATGACGGAGAAGGATCTGCGCACGGTGGATATAAAGTATTGATTCGAAGGGTATTTCTAGCTGGCTATTATTGGCCGACTATATCAAGGGACGCTAAAGAGTTCGTGAAAATATGTGATACGTTTCAGAGGTATGCTAATATAATTCATAAACCAGGAGTCATTCTTCAAAGTATTACTGAAGCCTTGCCATTCGATCGGCAATTATAGCGGCGATTGATTATTTTTCTAAGTGGGTGGAAGCGGAGCCTTTAACAGGAATAAAGGCGAAGGCTGTCAAGTTTATAGTTTCGAACATTTATTGTCGATTTGGAGTACCAATGAAGATTACAACTGATAATGGACTCCAATTTGATAATAAAGAGTTCAAATATTTTCGTACTACTAAGCGCATACATCTATGTTTTTCTGCTCATTTTCATCCGCAAGCTAACGTGCAGGTGGATATTACTAATAGAACGATCCTTGATGGTTTAAAGAAAAAATTTGGAAGGTAAAGTTGGAAAGTGGCCAGATTATTTACAGGAAGTGCTTTGGGCTTACAGAACAATTCCGCGAACATCAACTTTAGAATGTCTGTTTGCTTTGGTTTACGGAATGGATGCGGTGGTTCCCTCGGAAGTTATTTTCCCATCGTATCGTGTGGCAGCATACACAGAGGAGCTAAATGATCAAGGTAGAGCAATAAAACTTTATCTGGTGAAAGAAAAAAGAAAACGTGCACAGATGAGGGAGATAATTGCAAAGAAGAACTTTAATTTATGAAAGATTGTAAGATATGTATTAAAAGACTAGTTAGGAACAAACAATAAAAGTAAGGACTAATTATGCAATTATTAGGTTGTTAGGCATGTGGGACCCACTTTTGTACTGTAAAAGCACCCCCCGAGTCTGGAAAAAGGGATTTTTAAGATTCAAATTTATTTTCTCTCTAAAAGTGTATATCTTCTCCCTTTAGAAACTAGTAACTAAGAAATCGTTAATACGAAATATTCCTTCACAACTTTGTGTGACTCAGAATACTCCTCCAAAGTTTCTTACATCATCACACATGACTTATGCAACCAAAAATTATGAAATATCCCACACTTTGTTTAATTCCACTCGAGCACTCTTCTGAAACCATATCACTTACAACACTTGTCACACTTCTGTTCAACACATGACACATTCACTTAGCCGCCTCAGCCTAAATATTCTTTGGCATGCTCTTTTCTGCGAGTAGACATCTGACCATGTTCATGATTGTGCGATTTTTTCTCTCAGCTACTCTATTTTGCTGAGACGTGTAGACAACAATTAGTTGTCCTCTGATTCCATTTTATTCACAAAATTGGGTGAAGCTATTTGAAGTAAATTCTCATTCTCTATCAGTTCTTAGACAACATATAAATTTTACAGCTTCCTTTTCAATAAGGCTTTTGAAGTTTCTAAAAATAGTAACAACATCATTTTTTTATGACAAAAAATATATCCAGCTTTTGCGACTATAATCATCTACCAACAAGAATATGTACCATTTTTCACTCTGAGAAGTAGGAGATATCAACCCACATAAGTCTGCACGAACAAGCTTCAATTTCTCTGTATCTCGCCACTGACTTTTCTTTGACATGATTTCCCAATGTTGCTTTCCAATATTGCATACTTCACACACTTTCATTGCCTCTTTCATTTAAGGTAATCCATTTACCATTTGCTTTTCTTGCATTGTCTTTATGTATATGTTTCTTAAATGCCTATAACGCTTGTTCTATAAACCCGATAACTCATCCTCTTCTACTTTCAGACATCTCTAGATTTTCTAATTGAAGATATAGTGAACATATGGTTTATTATCATTGTAGAGTTTACAATCAAACCTTTACAAGGATGGTAGATTTTGCATGCTCCTTGGTCGATCAAAATAGTTCAGCCTCTTGGTTGAAGTTGCCTAATACTCAGTAGATTATTAGTCAATTCTGGAACAAAAAACACACATGTTAATATTTAGGTCATCCCTTCGACTTCAAACTTCACATTTCTTTTTCCCATCACCTCAATTCGTGAGTTATTCCTTAGTTTTTCTCAATGTCTAAAGTTTTCATTGAGCTCAACAAACCAATCTTTGTTACCTGTCATATGATTTGAGCAACCGGAATTGGTAAACCAAATCCCTTCATCTTCAACCTCTTTGATATTTATATGAGCCATTAAAAGTAATTTTTCTCATTCATCAAACTCGACGTAGTTTTATCCTTTTTTTCATTTGGGCACTCGTATTGATAATGTCCTAGCTTGTGATACCTGAAGCACTCAATGTGAACTCTTTTAATAGTTCATCCTCTTCCACCTCTTCCCATGGCTCTTGAGAAATTACTTCCCCCGCTGCTAAAATTACTCTTTCCATTGCCTTGTCCATATCTGCGATCACCCTCAACTTTCAATACTTTTTCTTCAGAGAGCTTCTGTCGTAGCTTCTGTTCATGTAAAAGTAATGAAATTTGAAACTCATTGATTGTCATTTGATCAATATCTTTTGACTCTTCAATGGGGCATACAATATAATTCAAATCGTCTGTCATCATGCACAGGATTTTCTCAACAATCTTTACATCTTCCAGGTCTTCTCCATAGTTTCTCATGTCATTTGCTATGACCATGAATCTTCCAAAATAATACGTCAATGTCTCACCACTCTTTCATCTTCTCTGTTTAAAACAATCTTCAAAGCCTCTGAAGTTAAACACACTTCAATCTTTCATTGATACTTGGTATTCATTGCTTCCCAAAGTTGTTTGGATGTCTGCTTTTGAGTGATAATCTTCAAAATAGTCTTGTCGATGGACTGAAACATATAATTATCTGCCTTCAATTCTTTAAGCCTAGATTCATCCAACATATTTTCCTACACCGCGGCCAACACTTCACCTTCTCCAAGTTCCTTGTGACATGGTTGAATCACAGACCAATACTCTTTCGAATGTAAGAGTAAACTCCAATGATTTTAATGTCCGTCAAATTTGGGCACACATTAAGCAATAAGGATCTGCGCACGGTGGATATAAAGTATTGATTCGAAGGGTATTTCTAGCTGGCTATTATTGGCCGACTATATCAAGGGACGCTAAAGAGTTCGTGAAAATATGTGATACGTTTCAGAGGTATGCTAATATAATTCATAAACCAGGAGTCATTCTTCAAAGTATTACTGAAGCCTTGCCATTCGATCGGCAATTATAGCGGCAATTGATTATTTTTCTAAGTGGGTGGAAGCGGAGCCTTTAACAGGAATAAAGGCGAAGGATGTCAAGTTTATAGTTTCGAACATTTATTGTCGATTTGGAGTACCAATGAAGATTACAACTGATAATGGACTCCAATTTGATAATAAAGAGTTCAAATATTTTCGTACTACTAAGCGCATACATCTATGTTTTTCTGCTCATTTTCATCCGCAAGCTAACGTGCAGGTGGATATTACTAATAGAACGATCCTTGATGGTTTAAAGAAAAAATTTGGAAGGTAAAGTTGGAAAGTGGCCAGATTATTTACAGGAAGTGCTTTGGGCTTACAGAACAATTCCGCGAACATCAACTTTAGAATGTCTGTTTGCTTTGGTTTACGGAATGGATGCGGTGGTTCCCTCGGAAGTTATTTTCCCATCGTATCGTGTGGCAGCATACACAGAGGAGCTAAATGATCAAGGTAGAGCAATAAAACTTTATCTGGTGAAAGAAAAAAGAAAACGTGCACAGATGAGGGAGATAATTGCAAAGAAGAACTTTAATTTATGAAAGATTGTTAGATATGTATTAAAAGACTAGTTAGGAACAAACAATAAAAGTAAGGACTAATTATGCAATTATTAGGTTGTTAGGCATGTGGGACCCACTTTTGTACTGTAAAAGCACCCCCCGAGTCTGGAAAAAGGGATTTTTAAGATTCAAATTTATTTTCTCTCTAAAAGTGTATATCTTCTCCCTTTAGAAACTAGTAACTAAGAAATCGTTAATACGAAATATTCCTTCACAACTTTGTGTGACTCAGAATACTCCTCCAAAGTTTCTTACATCATCACACATGACTTATGCAACCAAAAATTATGAAATATCCCACACTTTGTTTAATTCCACTCGAGCACTCTTCTGAAAGCATATCACTTACAACACTTGTCACACTTCTGTTCAACACATGACACATTCACTTAGCCGCCTCAGCCTAAATATTCTTTGGCATGCTCTTTTCTGCGAGTAGACATCTGACCATGTTCATGATTGTGCGATTTTTTCTCTCAGCTACTCTATTTTGCTGAGACGTGTAGACAACAATTAGTTGTCCTCTGATTCCATTTTATTCACAAAATTGGGTGAAGCTATTTGAAGTAAATTCTCATTCTCTATCAGTTCTTAGACAACATATAAATTTTACAGCTTCCTTTTCAATAAGGCTTTTGAAGTTTCTAAAAATAGTAACAACATCATTCTTTTATGACAAAAAATATATCCAGCTTTTGCGACTATAATCATCTACCAACAAGAATATGTACCATTTTCCACTCTGAGAAGTAGGAGATATCAACCCACATAAGTCTGCACGAACAAGCTTCAATTTATCTGTATCTCGCCACTGACTTTTCTTTGACATGATCTCCCAATGTTGTTTTCCAATATTGCATACTTCACACACTTTCATTGCCTCTTTCATTTAAGGTAATCCATTTACCATTTGCTTTTCTTGCATTGTCTTTATGTATATGTTTCTTAAATGCCTATAACGCTTGTTCCATAAACCCGATAACTCATCCTCTTCTACTTTCAGACATCTCTAGATTTTCTAATTGAAGATATAGTGAACATATGGTTTATTATCATTGTAGGGTTTACAATCAAACCTTTACAAGGATGGTAGATTTTGCATGCTCCTTGGTCGATCAAAATAGTTCAGCCTCTTGGTTGAAGTTGCCTAATACTCAGTAGATTATTAGTCAATTCTGGAACAAAAAACACACATGTTAATATTTAGGTCATCCCTTCGACTTCAAACTTCACATTTCTTTTTCCCATCACCTCAATTCGTGAGTTATTCCTTAGTTTTTCTCAATGTCTAAAGTTTTCATTGAGCTCAACAAACCAATCTTTGTTACCTGTCATATGATTTGAGCAACCGGAATTGATAAACCAAATCCCTTCATCTTCAACCTCTTTGATATTTATATGAGCCATTAAAAGTAATTTTTCTCATTCATCAAACTCGACGTAGTTTTATCCTTTTTTTCATTTGGGCACTCGTATTGATAATGTCCTAGCTTGTGATACCTGAAGCACTCAATGTGAACTCTTTTAATAGTTCATCCTCTTCCACCTCTTCCCATGGCTCTTGAGAAATTACTTCCCCCGCTGCTAAAATTACTCTTTCCATTGCCTTGTCCATATCTGCGATCACCCTCAACTTTCAATATTTTTTCTTCAGAGAGCTTCTGTCGTAGCTTCTGTTCATGTAAAAGTAATGAAATTTGAAACTCATTGATTGTCATTTGATCAATATCTTTTGACTCTTCAATGGGACATACAATATAATTCAAATCGTCTGTCATCATGCGCAGGATTTTCTCAACAATCTTTACATCTTCCAGGTCTTCTCCACAGTTTCTCATGTCATTTGCTATGACCATGAATCTTCCAAAATAATACGTCAATGTCTCACCACTCTTCATCTTCTCTGTTTAAAACAATCTTCAAAGCCTCTGAAGTTAAACACACTTCAATCTTTCATTGATACTTGGTATTCATTGCTTCCCAAAGTTGTTTGGATGTCTGCTTTTGAGTGATAATCTTCAAAATAGTCTTGTCGATGGACTGAAACATATAATTATCTGCCTTCAATTCTTTAAGCCTAGATTCATCCAACATATTTTCCTACACCGCGGCCAACACTTCACCTTCTCCAAGTTCCTTGTGACATGGTTGAATCACACACCAATACTCTTTTGAATGTAAGAGTAAACTCCAATGATTTTAATGTCCGTCAAATTTGGGCACACATTAAGCAATAAAACTGTTCGAAGCAGATGCCATTTTCACACTTTCTTCACTCTTTTTTTCACTCAAACACTCTTGTTTCACACAAACACACATGCTTCACTCTCATTCTTCCTGTGTTATAATGACAGAATTTATATCTCTCACCAACTAATGTGATAAAATTTATATTCTCATTCTTTCTGTGTTACAATGACAAAATTTATATATCTCACCAACTAATGTGATAGAAGTTATATTCTCATTCTTTATGTGTTACAATGACAGAATTTATATCTCTCACCAACTAATGTGATATTGTCCGTTTTGAGCGATTAGTCCCGCACGACTTTGATCTTCGTTCACTCCCCAAAGGCATCACGTTAGTAGTTGAGATATTTCATTCACTTATATATTGTAAATATTTTTTCAGTCTAAGCGATGTGGGATAAATTACCAAGTTTACTCACTCTTAATAAATATAAATAAACAATGAGAATATTTTATTCATTATTAATTAAAACTAACAATTAAATTAATATCAAAATCAAAGATAAATATCATTTGATCAAACTACCCACACTTATTTATTTGGAAGTCCCGAGCAATAACAATATATCACAATTAAAAGTCTGATCAAATGATATTATTGTATGGTAAAAATTAAAACCAAAAAACTTAATTTCAAAACAAATTAATAAAATAAGCAAAAAATTCCTAACAACATGCTACATATAAAAATTTGAAGAAGTTTATTTTTTTCAATATATTTTGAAAAAATTAAACTTTCATTTATATTATTTATTTGGATATTTTTGAAGCATTTCTTTAGTAAACCTATAGAAAAAGATTAAAAAAACGACTATGGTTTTATTATTTAGAAAGTGTATCAATACAAAAAAAGTATAAGCTCTTATTTATACATAAAACATATGAGCTAATGGGCTTGAGCCTAATATCTCTAACACATTTTCTCAAACTCATAATGCAACAGACACATTGAGAGTTTGTAAAAAATAAAACAAAACTGAGATACTGACAGAGCCTTTGTAAAGAAATTCACAAGTTGTGTTCAATCTTTAAAAATTCTTCTTACATCTTCTTCATAATGCTCACAACTAGTCCCAAAAAAATAAAAGGAACATAAACACTTAATTAGAGGAATGAATCCAAAATTGTTGAGAAACCAGAGGTACACAAGAAAGCACAACAATGAGATACTGGATAACTCTTTCGCCGATGAGTAAAAATTTGATATTTTTCACATATTTTTCATAAAGCTTCTTCAAATACTCTTCTTCATGCATATTCTTCAAGTATTCTTCTTCGCGTTTCTTCAACATCGTCATCTTCTTCAACCATATCTCAAATCCAAATCTAAAATCTAAAATATCCAATCTCATACCTTCACTTCAAAAGTTTCTCATATTTCCAAATTCCAATTCACATCTCAAATCATAAATCTTAAGGCGTCAAGTTCCAAATGTCAAACGAAATCCAAATACCAAACACTATATAAACGTTAAATACCAAAACGAAATCCAAACAAAAATTGTCGATCTAAGCAAACATCAGACAAAGTTCAAATGTCAAACGAAATCTAAAATACAAACGAAATCTAAACGCCAAATACTCAAGCGAAATCCAAAAGACAAATGTCAATCTAAGCAAACGTTAAACAAATTCCAAACATAAAAAAAAACCTAAACACCAAACGAAATCCAAACGTGAAACGCCAATCTAAGCAAAAATGTCAAACATAATCCAAAAATCAAGCAAAACCTAAACACCAATATGAAAATAAAATCCAAGCAAAATCTAAATGTCAAATCCAAATATTATATCTAAATCCAAAACTAAATCCAAATACCAAATTTGAAATCTATATCAACAGATATATCAAATCCAAATCCAAACAAAATATATACCAAATCCAGATCCAAAACTAAAATTAATACTAAATTCAAATACCAAATCCATATTCAAATCTGAGTTCCAGTCAAAACCAAAACCAAAATCAAAACTGAACCCATGCTTTTACCAACAAAAATACTGTACTATTCCAGTAGCGATTTCTTTCGAATCGTAATACCAAATCACAATCCAACCTGTCAGATTGAAGGATTAAATGTCCCAAACATAATGTCCAAAATTAAGGAAAAAACGATATCGTTTACCTCTTGAACAGGTTTGTTGATTGCCTATCACATTGAAGGATTAGATATCCCAAACATATTATCCGAAATTCAGGAAAAAATAACATTGATTGCCTCTCGACCAGGTCTGTTGATTGTGGTTGCACACACTAGATCTGGAAATAATTTTTTTTTCTCTCTCTTTCTTTTTTCCACCGACACAGGGAAAAGACGATAAAACTCAAGATTTAAACCCAAAATATCTCACATCAGTTGAGATATTCCATTCACTTATATATTGTATATGATTTTCAGTCTAAGTGATGTGGGATAAAGGACCAAGTTTTTACACTCTTAACACTCTCCTTTAAACTTGATCTATCGAATGCTTTCCGCCTCACTCAATACACCCATCGCATCGCTTTGAACGTAGGTTTCAACCTCTCTCTAATACAGTTTAGAAAAAAGATAAAACAAAAAAAAACGACGATGATTTTATTATTTAAAAAGTGTATCAATTACAAATAGTATAGGCTCTTATTTATTGATAAAACATATGAGCTAATGAGCTTATATCTAATATCTCTAACAAAACCAACCAATTGGTTAAAAGCAGTAGGTGATGAAACACCCTTAAAGATTTACCGACTCTAACTAATTAGGCTACAGAACTAGACAAGCCACATACGAGAATTACATAAATCTCTTATCTTTGTGCGTGAAATCTCGACAAGTTAGAAAGATACCTAATCAATGAGTAAAGATATATGCACTATCTTTATTTATTTAATAATATATAGTTTTTATTATTATTTTGGTTTTTTAATAACAATTATTTTTTAAAAAAACTATTTATTATATATGAGTAAATTATTTTCTATGTAAAAAAACATACTCAAAGTAAATTTGGAATCTAATTTAATTTAATAACTTTTAGACACAAAGAAATCTAATGGCTTAATCAAATGAAAATCTAAACATGCAATCGTTAACCTTTTTGAACTTAACTAGCACTTCACAAATTTGAATTAATTATTAAGGTCTTAAAATATAAATTGAACAATATTAAATAATAAAAAACCTTCAAATATTTATGATAATTAAATTAAACAGTTTCATACTATCTAACACTTAAAATATAATATTCTTCCCAATATTAAGAATATAAAAAAATAAAAAAATAGAAAAAGAAATAATGGTACATGAGAAATATATTTGGGGTCAAAATTTTGAGATTGAAGTTAAAATATAGAAACTAGTTGGTTCCTTCGTAAGATAAGTGAAAGAAAATAAAAAAGCACAAGTGATACTAACACGATAAAATTGAAAAGCTAATTGTCAACACGCCTACAAAATAAAAATAAATTATACCTAAAAATAAAAATAAAAAATACAAACAATTTTTTTAATGAAGAGTGTTTTCTAAAGAAAATAATAAAAAGTATAATGAATAATTTAGTAAATAATGTTTATTTAAAATGAACAACTCTGTCAAAAGTGAATAGTCCTTTCGAAAGTGAACATGAATAGTGCAGTTAATGATAAGTGTTTTCTGAAAACACTATTCATCATTCTTTTAATATTTTATGTTTTTCAAAAGCAATACTAGAATAAAAGAAATTAAAAGAAAAAGAAAAACTTACATTGGGTGGCTTTCCAACCAACACTTCACATTAAGTTTTTAGCATGACCTTTCGGATCACGAAGCTAGAGCTTGGAGAGTAGTTGACACCCGACCGTCATCAACTACTTCTTGATAGTAACAATGGTTCAGATGATCTTCATTCACCAAACAAAGCCATTATGTGGAATATGGTGTCTAAAAATAATTTCATCTTCTTCTTTGAAATGAAATCTATTCCAATATAAACCATGATTAGTGTCTACAACTCACTTTTTCTTCTTGAATAGGTTTAGACGCTTTTGATAACTCGTTAGCAAGATGTAGTTCTCCTCCATTAAAATCTTAATGTGGTAATTGAGAGGGTTGATCTTACATTCTTATGTTATCGTCAAACCTATATCTTATTTGTGTTGTCACAACACCTTCAATAATTCATCTTGATCCGTTTAACTCGAAGACACATTAGTAATAAGAGAAAAATTACTAGGTTTATTTAAATTGACACTCAGTGAACACGAGGGTGATGATTTTGACTTAAGATAGATGTTTCAGCTTTTGATGATTTATCTTTTAATTTTAAAGTTTGAATATCCCTATATTGAAATGGTACATTTTTTTTATTACAATTCATAATCTTATAGTTTTTAATTCATGTTTCATCTAGTATATCACACTAATGAATTTTGTAAACGAAAATGAGAATTATTTTATGTATAGATTCATCAATGGGTGCCTCTACGACATCAATGAAACAAACATTAGCATCCTTAAGAAGCTTCAAAGCACTTAATATGAAAAACTCTACTTGCTCATCCCCAACTCGTAAAATTAATTTCCAAGCCTCAATATCAGTCATAGTCTTAGCAGTAGCTAAGAAAGGTTTCCTTCGAATGAGAAATACAAATCTATATTCCTCTATGTCTAAAATTATAAAATCTGCAGAAAAAGATAAATTTATCAACCTTAATCAAAACATCTTCTTATACGAACTTACGATATTCAATAGACCTATCAACTATCTCTAAAGAAATATTATCAGACTTTAATCCAGTTATTCCTTATTTCTCACACATAGAAAAAAATATTGAATTTATGTTAGCACCTAGATCACGTAAAAACTTTTCATAAGTCAAATTGCCTATTTTACAAGGAATTGTAAAACTTCCTTGATCTTTTAGTTTGGGTGGCAACTTATTTTGAATAAACACATTGCATTCTTTTATCACCATAAATGTCTCGAAGTCTTTGAACTTCCTTTTGTGTGATAAGATAGCTTTGAGAAACTTTGTGTATTTATGAATTTGCTCCACAAACTCTGCAAAAGGCATATTAATTTCCAAGATGTGAAACAGTTTTAAAAAATATAGAAATTTATCGGTAGTGTTTTTCTTCTTCTTTCGAGTTGTGTATGGAATTTTGGAGTATATTTTAAGATCATAGAAGGATTATGGGCTGCAACTTGGGTTTGTTCACGGTCAACAAGAGCGTTGATGCGTTACAGAGTTACATTGCTACTTCTAGAATTTTGTTTCAAACTAGTTGTTGTGATTAACTAAATAGCTATCGCAATCTAGGATTGTGTTAGGAGCCCTTCCATGATCTTGCTCTATGTTACCGCGTTCAAGTCATGCTTCAAAGCTATTGTTGCGATCATCAAGGATGTTATCATGTTGTGATCAAGACCAATTGCAGATCATCTGGCCTAATCTGAGACATGTTTGATGCCATCAAAAGACATATTTTGAGTTAAATCTTGATTTCTATTACTTACTTGTTTTTTGCGAACACCGAAATACTCATCTTCTTGACCTATTTATCTCATTGTTCTCAATGTTATTATATTAACTTTTTTTGAGTCATTTTCTATGTTGTTGAGCCACGTTCATTGAATTCTAGATGGCATCATCGAGTGTAGTTGTCATGTATTATTACTTTATAAATAATGATTAAATAGTGGCTTAAACTCTTTATATCATTCTAAATAATAATTAAAAACCCTAATCGTTTTCTTTATTTTTCTATTTTAACAATATTGATTTTTCTTTATTGTAAGAGAGCGTTGCATATGTAAATGAGTCTTAGTGCGGTTATTTTCTACCAGATCGAGCTCGTACCGTCTCTCGTTTGAATTACTAGCCTCGAATAATTTCTACCCAGAATGAAATTTTCACGGTTTCTGTAAGGATCACCTCATTCATGTCAGAAACCTGAATAATATGGGTTCACTAGTTGTCGTTCTAGGGTTCGTTTTATATGCCCAACATGTTCTACAAAATGGTGTTTTTGAAAGTTATGTGTATGTTTTGGGAAAACATTTAGTTTTCCACAAAAACATCCCCATTGGTCTTTCGGTCAAAAAATGCTGAAAAATTCTATCGTAGGTTCAAAATTGATAAAAAATCGTCATTTGAGCGTTATAGAATTAAAAGTCGTTATTTGTTTGTCCAAATTCTATTACATTAATATGCTAAAAAATAGTGTAACCTATTATTGTACATATTTATTATCTCAAAAAAAAAAATCTTACAAACGATAATATTAAAAAAACATAGCTATATACAACTAGACTAATATATACCGTCCTAAAATAAGTGTGAGAGAAAACATACTATAAAAATAAAAACAATGTGTATTTTTTTAAATAAATAATTAGTAATTTCTAAATTAAAATACAAATGTTATATATAGTAAATAGTTTTTGTTTTATAATACAAAAAATATATAAAAACAAATCTACATACAAGACGATTTTGCTATTAGTTCATTTTCGAAAAACTTCATTAATATAAAAATATATTTTAAATTTATATACGGATCTTTGTTCTCATGTATGACCTATGTAGGGTACGAGAGCTTAATCTGCACCTATCCATGTCATGAACAGCTTTAGTATACAGCACTCAAATTCAATTGTGAAATAGTTACGAGTGAAGTCATGAAAATATCAAAAGTTTATTGATACTTTACGAAATGCATTTAAATATAAGAATACAATAAAGCGCTCAAATTCAAGAGTGGAGTAGTTTATGCCTGAATAGAAGTTTGTCGTCTGGATGATAATGACGTTAGAATTTTGCTATTATAATGCAAACGACCGACACCAATATCCAAAAAAAAAGGTTAAATTTTAAAGTTACGCTTTTTGTAGGCCCTTTTGATTTATTTCAACGTTCACAATCACAACACTTCTAATAGACACGCTCGTAAAGTGACACCACCATTATTATCATTTCGATGATGAGAGTTCTTTTTTTGTGATTAGTGTAACCCAATTTTAAGTTCTTAGTTTGCAAGTTTTAATAGGATGGTGTAAATATCACGGCGTAAATTTTGGACATTTCATCCCAAGTTAGGAATGATTTATGAATAGTAAAATAATAATGAAATAACAGTAATAAAAGTTAATAATAGTTGAAAAATAATAATAATAAAAAAATGATTTATTTGATTTTTATTTATAAACTTTATAAGAAAAAAATTATATGCTCAAAATATCATTAATTTTTTATTATTATTTTTAACAGACGAATCTTATTTATATTCGAAATGTTAGATTTTGATATTGTTATTAAATATTTTTAATAATTATTTAATTTATGATTCATGGACTAAAAATTTATATGACAAATTATTATATTTTTATTAATAAGTTTTCGTATTGGAAGAATTTGTTTTTTGTGAATTTGAAGAAAAAAAAAGTCGTTTGGATTTGAATGAAAATTTTATCTTTTAGTCTTTTAGCTAGTTTTTTTAGGTTGACGATCGGTAATGATAAGAAAGTCTCATTTTGGTTTGATCCCTGGTTATTTAATATTTCTTTTGCTTCTCATGACGGACAGAATATCATTCATAACTCAGTGTTGGGTAAGAACTATGAACGTTGGACTATTCTTCTAATATGAGATGTACAAGTGTAAAAAATAGAAACAATCTTTTAAAAATCTGTAACATCATTGTCTCCCTTCCTCTGCTAAGTACACTCCTCAAAGATATCCATTATTGGATTGCTAAGGAAGGATCCTCAAGTTCACGATCAAAGACACCAACAATGCCATCCAAACGCATATCCCATGTGTCAGGTGGACGGGGTTAGTATGACATATATTTAATATTCATCGTTATTCTTTTATCTTTTGGCTTGCCATCCATGACAAGCTAACCACCTGCGACAAACTTTTAGGGGATTAACACTCCCCTTACTTGTTGCATTCTTTGCAATTCTGTCGATAAAACTATCAATCACATTCTCGATGACTATAGTTTCTCTCGTGGCTCTTCGAAGCCTCCAATTTCCCCCTCCAACTTACGTCACTTATAGCGGGCTTGTTTTGTTGCTACTATTTACCACATTTTGGGCAAAATAAACAACATAAGTTTTGGCTCCCCTCCCAACATGACCTCTATAATCTCGTTTTGTATGATAGCTGAACTTTGCTTCAGATTTCTTGGAACCAAGAATGTCTTGCATGTCCAACTCCACTTCAACTAACTTAAATATATTTTATTTGATTTCTTTACAGAGCACAGATGGCTCCCTCTTGCTGGTCTCTACATCATTTTGAGATTTCTCCTAGACCTCTTTGAGTTTGCGAATTTTTATCTTTATGTTTGTTATTCTATCGGATGCTAATTTACTCTCGCACGTCTTGAACTGCTTACTTTCTATCTTATCTCTTTATGACTCTAATGTCAACCATCGGAGTATGCCCTAGGTATTTGTACGATTTTTTTTTATTTTTTTTCTATACATTTCTCACCCAAATTTTTTTTATCGTCTTTGTCGACGTTTGTACTTCTGCATTTTCCGAGGGCCAAAGCTTTGTCTTCACAGTTGAAGTTATTATTTTTTACATGTGAAATACTTATGTCAACAATCTTCGGCTAGACTCTTAAAAGTCTTAAGATTTGTTTATTTGGATTTTAATTTACTCTAGTCAAAATATTATTGGAGACATATCCGATTTGGTTTGTATTTAATCTGTTTCTTTCTCATTAAAAATCACTCTCCGACGGAAACCTTCTTTAAGGGAAAAACAATTTTATTTACAGAAGAAAAAATAGTATAATAACAACTATTAGGTTTCTAGAGTATTATTTATTCTTTTATTCACTTGATCACTTCTTTTTATTAAATTCAGAATGTTTTATTTTTGTTGAATATGATTAAGTATCCCCCTTAGCTCTTGGTGAAGAATGAAATAAAAACTGATTAGATGATTATTCTGAGAACTTTGGATCGCCAGAGTTGCTTTTGTTTTTTTTTCCGGTCGAGCTTTTGCTGGAGATAGTCACGTAGCCCCCTAGTTTGTGATGAAAGATGAAAGAAAGACTACGAAATCTAGTTTTTAATTTTGAGAGCCTCAAATACTCGAACTTGTTGACATTTGCTTTCAGCCGAAATTATTGAAAATAATCGTGTATCTCTCTTTCCTAATATTTAGTGAAGATTAAAATAAAGGTTGAATAAATGAACAATATATTTAATAAAAAATTTGTAATTTGAAACGGCTAAAGTTGGTATCTCTTATCATGCTCAACCAAACTTTTATGAATGCAAGTAAAGTCAATGACACATACTTTTGCTTGGAGATGGTTTATCTTTAATTTAACTTGTGTCTAATATTTTAAAGTTATTCAAACTGTACGGTTTACTGTTGTTGAGTCTCTTATCTTAGAGTTATGTGTGCATTCTTTTCACCTTTCTTAATCATTTCCATCGAAGCCCTTTAAATATCAACTACTCATCATGCAAGCAGATCTAAATCATATAATGTTTTTTAAAAATCGAAGGCCAAGATAATTTTATCTCTAGATATAAATACTATTTCATATTTTCTATTCTTATATGTACTTCATTCACCTTTCTAAATTCATAATTTTTTGGTTTTTCTTATTGATTTTTATTAGCAATAAAATTTTCCATCGTATTTTTACGTCATATAAATGGGTAACAGAAATCAAGAGGGTGATTACTCAGACAACCACAATAAATGTGGTAGTGCTTTATTTGGCACTTCATCTTCTAGTTGCTCTGAAAATAAATAAAAAATTGTTCAAAATACGCACCCAATTATTCAAACTCGGCACACCAAAAAGGTTATTGTGAAGAAGTAAAAGACTCTTAAAGTTGTTATTCCACTACAAATTGTTGCTCTCATGTCTTCTTTATTTGATATTTTGAATATTTCTTCAGTAAGATTTATCACCAAAACCTGGTTTTTGCAAAATTAAATCATAATTTATGGAGACTTATGTAAATGAGACTAGATAATGAGTATTAAGAAACGATAATATAATCATATATATTCCTAAAAATCAATGTATAAAACATTCTTAAGGTTGGAAGATTCTTGAAGACATAGTCATTCAATTTCATGCTATCGGGAAAACTCTATTTGACACTCATAAAGACGAGGTTGTCTTCTTTACTTACTTACTTACTTGATATGGGTGTTTGAATTCCTCTTGGTCCAAACCTGCTGAAATCTTTAAAGCGACCAGGGGTTTTATGAGCCAACTTGTACCTAACTCTTGGAGAATTCTTCTTTCAACCATAATTTTATCACAAAGGGTTTATCAATAAATCTAAATGAATAATTTTATTACCATGGTTAAAGTCTCTGGAAAAATACGAATCATTTTTTTATTTCTTAATGGATATATGTGGGGGATTTTTTGTGATATTCTAGAATTTAACAAGATATGGAAAGACAAATTCATATATATCTCCAGAAATTAGAAGACTGGTAGTACAGAAATATGACCGTGTTGCATCCAAACTTGGGTTTCGAACGGTAAGTTGTTATCCTTTCACTTTTTAGTTTCTGCAATCTATACTATCGTGATTTCATTGTATTTAAATAGGAGTGTAATTATGATTGTATTTGTGAGGTTTTATCAGCTCCTTATATTGAAATGTCACCTGACGATAGGAAGAAAGAACGTGCCCGTATGAAATATGCTAGACTAGTGGAAGAAACTTCTTCGTTTTTATAAAATAACTCTATAATTTTGATGAGAAGGAAAAAATACTTTGTTGGAGGTTTTCCCAGAGCCTGATTTGTTGGCTGTGAGAGCAAAGAAAATTCTTGAGGATAAGAGGATGATTCAACAATAATGTGATGAGTTCTTTTGGCTTAAACTTCAAAGAAATAGGTCTGAAGGTACCTTTAAGTCACATAAGCCTTCACTTATAAAAATTTCATTTCCTGGTGATGATGAAATTATCGTTGGAGCTTCTAAGATAACGGAAGTTGTGGTAAGTGAATCTCCAGACTTGTTAATTTCTTTAGTTATTAATTTAGTGAATAAAAAACATGGCTAAGAAAATATGTTTTTATCATTACTATGGTTTGTACTAACTTCTCATTAGTTTATAATAATCTTATGAATGTTATTAGTAGTGTCATAGAGTCTCATACTACTGAAGTTGTTTCAAATACATTTGATATTACAAATGATACCGATAATGAATTTATGGTTACCTACCCATACTATGGTTAATGTAACATGGATGGTTATCCAACTGAGGTTTAACAACATCATATGTTTTTTTGTAGATTAGACTATTACCTCATTATATTGCTTTAGTCAGCATAAATAAGCTTCCAACCTATATTACTACCCTAGACTTGGCCAAAGGATAATTGAAATTTTTATTTAAAGTAAGGTTCTATTTTTTATTTTATAAATTTTGTTTTTATTTTATAAAAACCGAAAACCGACTATCCTTTGGATATTTGTTGTATGATGTTTGCAGAGTATGTTTAATGGCATGCTTTACTTCATCAGTCTAATACCCAACCTTCAAGTGATTTTTTTATATTTTTATGGGATTTTTGAATGCATTGTTCAACCTTTTGAATGAAGTTCAGAATTGAAAGTCAATTTTCAAACTAAGATCGATAGTGAGAAGCAACTAAACATCAACCTTATAATGTCTGATCAGATGTAGATTTAGGGTATCTAAGCATGTTGGTATATAAGTTCAATTATTCAAATGTAATCAACCTATAGTTTATTGGACCCACATATAACAAGATAAAAAGTATCATGTATGTTTGTAGAGTCAGATTGATGTGGATCTAGAGGAATGATCCACAAAAATATAAATTTAGCTATCACGACTTGAAGGCCCAATAAGATTATTGTCCTAATATGCAAGGACATCAAATTTTAGCAATTTAGAATAAAAATAATGGATAAATATAAGAGAACGTAAACGATATTCATTTCAATATGTTGAGAGAAAGTTAGATAAGAAACTTAGTGTATGCTTAATAAAACATTTAGTAATATGCATGAGCCTTTATTTAATTTAGAGTATTTCAAGCTTTAAATATAAATAGAATCCTAAATACTAAAGTTAATAACATGAGATTAATATTTTCTTTTCCAATTGCTATTTTTCTCTTTTCTCTCTAGCCAGATATATAATTACTCACAAGCTATTCTCATTTCATCAATTGATAATAAAGAAATAAACTTGTATTATGTTAGATTATTTGTAACTGTCTCAATATCCAAGATTTATATTGGAGAAGAAAAACAATAGCAGAAGAATGAATCGAGGTAAGTCTGTTTTTTTTAAATTTTCATAGACCTCCAAGTTATAAGAAATAAGATTATAGCGTTTTAGACTTTCTAATCTAAATTTAAAATGGATATAAAATTTAATATTTAATAATTTGGAGTCTACATAGACTATTAATTAAGTTTTTTAATCAATTTTATAAATTGATTCAGATTTAGAGACAACCCCAACTTGTATTTAATGTTGAGAGTCTTTTAAGCATGTTTAAGTCTAGAGAATTTAGAATGCATGTTTAAGATTTGTATGGTGTCATCAAGAGCAAAACAATGGTTAATTGATATGCATGACTAAAGATTCAAGCCTCATATTTGATTTTTTTTTTTGGATAAACCCCTAATTATTCAAAACTAAAATGGGTTTTGATATTTTTGTGCGATGGTTGCGATTAACTAGTTAGTTTCCCAAACAATCCCCTTCAACAATCACATTATCACAGTAACCCTTTTCGAAAACTTCATTACCACGATACCTGATTTTATTTCCGCAACCGTGATAATGCATCAACATTTTTTTCCATCACGACAACCTTTGTCACTTGTCGCTGCAAGTGACCTATATTCATTGGCTAACCTTCACTTTTCTTAGTTTTTTATCATTCACATTTTTCCTTCTCCGAACCTTCCTTCATACATAAAGCAAACCAATTTAGTTTAATATTTGAGTGATTTAAGTTTGCTTGCCTTTTTTCTGTTTGTTAATTTTAAACTTGTAAACCAATTCACTTTAAACTAGTACATATAAGCTGACTTGTTTAGATGTATTTATATATATACACACACTAAGTGCTAGATATTTGAGGGTGCAAAATTATATAGCCCATTTTATGTGAGCATTAAATGTAGAGATGAGAATATATGGCATTCATGATGAGAAAATAATAACTCTTTTTCATTTAAAATTTTGATTATATGATGCATGAGTGATGTAATGAATACCCAATGTTTGTTTGTTTTTCAGGTTTGGATTTTTGAATGAGATTAATCTCCTTTCAAATATTTGAGCTTTTGAAGGGATATTTTTCACTTTAGATATTTTACATCATAGAATTACTTCAGATGTTCACAACGTAATGAAATATAATAGAAAAGTTTAATAGTTGGATAGACACGTAAGTTGTTTTTGTATTATTTTTATAAAGTGAACATTCCATATGACTATTCTTTGGAACCGTATAAGCAGACCTATCATGCTATCCATGTGGCCTCTATCTGGGTGAGGCATGCATGTAAGAGGTCTAAAGGCTCATAGCTAAGGACCATATGTTGTGTACTAGGATGACTCTTATGGAAGAAAAACTCATATTTATCCCAATGATGAGTACCATGTTGCATGATGTACTTACTACATTCACACACACCATACTCATACACAACATGTTATCACTTGAATGATTTCAATTAAGCATGTCATGACATACTCAAGTAGCCCTTACAAAAGCTTGATTGTTTTCAGATATGGTTAAAGAACTGGTCTCTAGCGATCATCTTTTTATTTTCCTCTAGAAATCAATGTGAACATTGCTAGTAAATAATAAGAAGTTGTAGTTGTTCATAAAGGATAAACTCAACATTCTAAAATAACTGTAAAAAATAAAGTTAATATAGTCCTTAAAATACAGAGAGATGAAATAATATTTATGCAATGTATTTATATAAAGAGTTCTAGTCAGACATTAAGGTTCTTTATAGTGCAAAAAAATTATTTTTTATTTACGTGACGCTCAAAGAGTTCTAACTGAAGATTAAAATTATTTTTGATATAACAGAATAAATAACTTAGTTTTGGTTTATGTAATATTGCAAAACTTTCCCCAAGAACATTAGAGTTCTTATTATGTGAAAGAATAAAGTTTATGTAACATTACATATAATTTAAACTCTTAACCGTGAATTATTGTGACAAGAGTGAAGATTGATACAAAATGATTAATTTTATCTATAATCTAAATAATCACGATTTGTAGGTTTCGAACCAAGTTTGAAGCATAATTAACTTGAAAGATATACATAAGATCTTATATCAAGCAAGCTTCACTTAATATAAAAATATTTACCTTTGGAAAAATCTTCATTTTAGACAGGCGAAAAGTTATTTCAAGACAATCATAATATAAAATCCATACGTTAGCATTTCGCTTCATCAAATGAATATTAAGACCATATTTTTTCACATATAATTAACATTAAAAATACATGATATCTAGTTCATCTGGATGAATTTATTCATTAAGAATGATATTTACAAAATTTAACCAGACCATAAGAATATTAAGGAGTTTGTGATAATTAAATGTTTAATTAATGCAAATTCCTTTATAATGTTAATCTAACGTTTCATTAAGGATGTCATGATTTCTCAAAGTTACAATCTCGTTTGGTTTTAAGATAAATTTAGTAGAATATTATGAACTTCACGAGGTTAGTGAGATTTTATTAAAATTTAAATTTGTATCTAAATGACATATTCTTAACCATCAGTTAAAACAATATGTTTCATGCCACCATAGTATTTCCTACCGAAGCAATTTGATGATAAATTATATACTAGGAACTCGTATTAATCAGGTATAAAGGTTTAACATGAAAAATATACATTAAGAGCATGAAAAAAAATATGGTAGAGAAATAACAAGTTTATAGATCACATTGAGATATAATGAAAAAAATTAACTTCATTGAAATGTTTCAATACTAATTTGGAAATTCAAGAGACACATCATATTCCTTACATTTTGACAATTTGAAATTCTATGTATGCTCACTTTGATTAGGATATGGTATACAATTTATGAAAATAATTATAAGTAAATTCTTAAGTATTTTGAGGAAGAACTGTTGTACGATTTGATATGAGTCATTCAATATTAAAGTAAAAACAAAGTATCACAATATGACATTAAGTAAGTCGAGAAATAAAAGAGATCATTTAACATCGCGACTTTATGAATTAAATGGATGTTGGATAAAGTTTTATAATTTTGATCTATACATCTATTTGAGAACAAATTAACGCACAAAATAACATCTAAATATTGAAAAGTCATTAAGTTTCTTGCAATTAATAAGAACAAGAAAAGATAATGATTTATTTCTCATTTTTCATCTTTTCTTACTAAGATATTGAGGTTTGAGGTCTTTCCTAAACACAACATTCACGTGGACGTCCTTCGTTTAAAGATATTTAAATTCAATCGGAATGTTTTTTTTATTCTAATTTATTTGATTTAATATTAATTCAGTCTTTAAATTTTAGTTCAGTTTTTAAATTGCATTATTGTTTCAGATTATATGCATATATTTATTTGAATAATATAATGGTAAAGTTTTCTCTTATCTCTTCAATATAAAAAGATCTTAATTTAGTATCGTATGACCATTAAGAACACATAGTGATTAAAGGATCATGCCACTTCCATGAATGTCCTTATTTTAAAGGATATTTATGATCCATATAAGTTTTTATTTTTATACAAATTTAGGTTTAGTATTATTTTGTATTGTATTTTTTTGTAGTATGCATGCTTTTAAATTAATAATATACTGTTATTTTGCTATTTTATTCTTAAATCCCTTATATATTCAGTATATGAATCTTAACTTCCGTTAAAATAGTTATAAATTAACACATTATGATTACATAGTCGTGTGGTTCATAAGACATACCATAAGAAGTTTACATTTATTCGGGGTGATAGTTGACAACATGATTACAGTAGAGCTATCATGTTTTAAGTGATATAATATTTTTATAGTTTTTTTATTGTTTTCTAAAATGATAAGACAATTTAGATTACATGTTAATGAAATATTGTTATTTTGCGCGCACTTTAATGAACGCATTTAGTAGATGCGGTTATTTAAGTTGGATATTGTCATAATGTCTCATCCATTATAAATTTATAGCATCCTAACTATTATAAATGTAGTTTAGTAATAAACATGTTCATACTTTATTAATTAGAATCGAACCACCGAGTAATAATATGTGGTATAATAGGCATGCTAGTTCTATAGATACTACTCGAGCAAAAAAGTGTTATGATGAGTAATTATTTAGTCTAACGCTTTAACTAATAGGATCTTTGATCCCGATAGAAATACGAGATATTTATTGGAGATAACTTATTACAACCAAGATTTATAGACCAAGCAAGCATAAGATGCAATCCAAGATAATAATTTATTATTTTATAGGCACTCAAGCCATACAAAGGGTTATAAATTATTTACTTTTCTAGTTACCATACTAGGTTTTAGACATTAATTTCAAAAGTTTTATAAAGATATTGAGTTAAAAACAAAACTTTATAAAAATAATAATTTAAATAACAATATTATTTTTTAAATGAATTTGAACCAATTATCCATTCCCAAGATTAACGCCCCAATTATAATTAGTTAATTAGTTTTTCAGACGTCTCTTACTTTCTAAAGGGTTTAGTGTCTTATACAGATATACTACATCTCACTGAAGAATAAAATATTGGTGTTGTTGATGATAAACAAACTCAGAATTCTTAGCTAATTATTTCTCCTGATGAGTTTTTGTTGCATAAATCCATTAAAGTGAAAGAAAGTTTAATAATTTGTTTTGACATTTATGCACAAACATAAAGATATTTTTAAGATAACAAATAATGATCCGATCAACTTTTTGAATAACAAATAATGTTTTTGCTCTCAATTTTGGATAAAGATAATGAGTGAAATATATAGAAGGATGTTAGACGGCTCATTTTAGGATCTTATCTATTTATTTGAAAAGAAGAAGGTGGTTGGTTACAAATGGATATAAAACCAAACATCATATATAAAGTAGTGTTAAAAAATAAATTTTTACTTCGTAATATAGTTTCGTATTTGCAAAATTTGAGAACTTTAAAACTGTTTAGGTTATATGATGAGAGATCTAATAAAAACATTATATATGATCATTAATATATTAAGATGAAATACTGTGTTGTGCGCAATAAAGGTACCATCACGAGATTAAAATCTATTATAAAATCTGAGAAGATTGATATCATTGCTCTTCAAAAGTCAATGATATCAATTGATAAAATGGATAAAGTTCTTAATCAAACTGGTTTCACTAAGGGTCTTGCAAATATTAATAACAAAATATGAATTCTTTGGAAAGATAATTTCCAAATATCCATATAGTATTGTTGATTTACTTTATGTTATTTCTTGTTAAACTTGTTCTTAAAATAAAATAAGAGCCAATGATCTGATTATCTTCTATAGTCTCTTGGGTAGGTGTTCTCCGATTGTTGTCCCCTGCTTAAGTTGAATAGTTAAGATTTGACCTAGCGATTCTTGTTAGGACTGAGTTAGATTTTGTTCTAATATTTATGATTTCCATAATAAATGGTGCGGTGAGCGTCAAAATATATCAACCAATATGCTTTATTGGTGAAGAAGATAAAGTAAAATAATGAAGATTGCAGATTTTAGAGTAAAGTCAAGTGTAGTCGTAATGATGTATTTCATAAAGTTTAACCTTGAAAAATTAATATAAGATAATAATTTTAATCTATATAAAATTAAGATTAAAGAACTCCCTTTACAGATGAGATAATATGCTTCCATTGAAGGGAAGGGTACACATAAGATTGATACCGAGTTGTTGTCTGAAGCCTATACTATGTTGATTTTGAACATGAGGTACAATGTACTTCCAGAGGTTTTTGAAGAGTCTCCAACCATATGGATATGAAATAAGGTGGACGTTGTTTATAGATGGATGTTAGAAGAGAGATTTGAAGATACTTGGACGACTTTAATAGAATCATTCTTCATTTGAATGCATTTGGCTTCAAGGTAGAAGATAATTATTAAGAAATTATCATTTTAAGCTCTATATCAGAAGTGTATGAGTACTTCGTTGATACCATACTTAATGGTAAAGAGTCCCTTACGGTGGACGAAGTGAAGAGTGCTTTGAACTTGAAATATCTTTAATGGAAGACTATTTTGAAAGTTAACTTCAAATGTGTTACACCGAGTGTTAGTGTAAAGCCTGGATGAATAAATGAAATCATAAAAAATGTGTTGGTTCTAAGATAATATGTTGGTGCTGCAAAAAGACGATATATGTAGGAACTACCCTGAGAGGAAGACGACTGATAGTTATCCAAAAGATGAAGCTGGTGATGTTGGGATCGTCTTGAATGAATGTAAATATGGTGATGGATTAATGGTTTCTTCTTGCAAGCACAATAACGAGTGCGTTCTTGATTTTGTCATTCCATATGACTTCCAAAAAGTATTGGTTTGAAAACTTGGAAGTGTTTGAAGGTGTTAAGGTTATGTTGTAGAATAATGTGTATTGTATTGTGAAGGGAATGAGGAGTCTTAGATTCAAGTTGTCTACTGGAATGGGAAAAGCTTTAACAAATGTGAAGTATGTTCTTAAACTTAAACGCAATCTTATGTCTATAGGTATGTTAGATGAGGAATAATTTTGAACAAGCGTGGAGATGGTAGACTTCGAGTCATAGGCGGATTCAGAGGGTGGTTTAGGTAGTCTATGAACCACGCAAAATATTAAAACAAAAAATGTCAAGACTAAAAGTAGTACATCCATAGACTAAAACTAGTACATCTAGAGACTAAAGATGTTTGTAAACCACCCAGTTTTCAAATTATGGATCCGCCTATGCTCCGGGTCTTGCAAGACTCACATGTTTTTAAGAAAGCTAATCAGACGGATGGTGTTTTAGTCATGGATGGCCCCGTAGTAGATGAGTGTCTAGTGTTGGTAACGATTTTGCCGAGATTTGGTTGGAGGTCGTTAAGGGATTGCCGAAAAAGGTTGGTATCCAATCTGGGAAGTACATGAAAAGGCTTAGAACTGACAATGACATGATATTAATATTGAAGAGTGTCTCAAAGCATGAAATAATTTAGAAGATGAGTTGTTGCTTACTTGGAGTTAATGTTATGCTTCTGACAGTTGAACAAAACAAGACGTTGAGTAAAAAAGTTATTAGGACAACGTTAACATGAACCTTTAGACTTTCGATCCTCATGGAGATGTAATATATGTAAAGGGTGAAATTGGATTTGAAATAAAGTTTGAAAATCAAGATAATGATGAGAGTGCTTTTGCTAAAATTGTTTCAAACTCGATTTGGGTTTGACCTTTACAAATAAAATGCAACCATTGCTCGATTTGAGTCTTGATTTGAAATCTAATAAGTCAAGAGTTTCAAATGTTCAAATAGTAGATAAGACATCAAACGTCACTCTAATTCTGAGTTATGTTCAAATAGTTGATAAGACATCAAACGTCACTCTAATTCTGAGTTAGATCAGATAAATATTATTATCGCTTTCTTCGATGTAAAAGGTTAGCGAACTCCGTTCACTTAATTTATTATCATTTTTAAATATTGAAAAATATATATGATTTGTAAATTTAAATATAATTCTTTTTTGGAAAGAAAATTATTTCACTTTCCAAACAAATATTTTGTGAATCTTAAGTGTATTTAATGTTTTTCAATAAGAATAATTAGCTTATTAATTTGCTTCGGTCTATATTTATCAATCCACATCGATTATCTAGATGAATAGCGCGTAACAAACGCTAATGATATGTTAATGTATATAGTAATAACATCATAAACTTTTGACTATGTCTATCAAAATAAATACAGAAGAGTATAGATTCGAAGTGCCACGTCAGCACGTAAGATTCTGCCGCGTATGCCATTGCCAAATGCCGATTGACTTTAAGCTCAAAAAAGAGAGAAGAGAGAAGAGAAGAGAGGGCACACACACATGTTCTTCTTTAAACAATTCGGTAGTGGGTAAACATATAAACTTTCCCATTTCTGCAAAAAGATTCTCTACTTGTCTTCGACCAACAGAAACCTCAAGAAAAAACTTCCAATTTTTATATCCTCAGATTTCTCTCTTCTGCTTACATCTCCTTTTGATCTCAGATCACAAACTGTTCATTGACACGATCAACCTTCGATTAAAACCCAACTGCGATCGATTTTCTGTAATGGGTTTCTCTCAATTCGTCTATACACGTAAGAAATACGTCAATTTTTTGAACATATCGTTCCTTGTTCTCTCTTGTGTTTTTCTAATTTCTTTGTACTTTCACTACCCAGATATTCATGCTCTAACCAATCCCTATCAGTTGAACAGAATCACTGGTAGTAACGATTGTAGTGAGTTAAAACACTTACCCGACTTCAAATCCAAATGTCTTTACCTTAAATCACATGTTCCATGTTTGTCACAGGGATACATAAATTATCTGTCTTTTCTCTACTGCAATTTCGATAAGTTTCCTATTTTGGGTTATGTTCTTCTCTTCCTCTGGCTTCTTGTTCTGTTTTATCTTTTGGGAGACACAGCATCCGAGTACTTCTGTTTCTCACTTGAAAGCTTGTCGGAGTTCCTTAAGCTCTCGCATACTGTTGCTGGTGTTACTCTCCTGTCTCTCGGGAATGGAGCACCTGATGTTTTCGCAAGCTTTGTGTCGTTTATGGGTACCGGCACTTGTGAGATTGCTTTAAATACTGTGATAGGTGGGTCTTCTTTTGTTACTCTTGTCGTTGTTGGGATCATTAGTATTTCGTTACACCGGAAACAAGTTCGGGTCGATAAATTTGCGTTTCTTAGAGATGCTTGCTTCTTGATTACGGTACTTGGGTTTTTGTTTGTGATTTTGATTCATGGGAGTATCAATTTGTGGGGTGCAATTGGGTTTTCCTCTGTGTATGTTGTTTATGTGGCTGTTGTGTGTCTGTCGTTGAAAATTGGTGTCAAGGGTATTGATATTGAAGCTTGTTCGATTCAAAATAGTGATTTGACGGTTCCGATTCTAGAGAATTGGATAGATGATGGTGTTTTGTTGGATGTTGATGATAAAGCTGAACAGAAGAAATGCTGTTTATGTTTAAGATCATCAACTGTTTGGAGAATTTCACTTTGGGTAACGAAAATGCCACTTTACTTACCTAGAAGATTAACAATTCCTGTTATTTGCGAAACGAAATGGTCCAAGCCGGTTGCTGTTGCTTCAGTGACACTAGCACCAATCTTTCTATCAGCCCTGTGGGACTTTCATTACGAGGATCACAACTCTAACAGAACCCTATTAGTATACGGCATCGGGTGTTTCATGGGTACGATTTTCGGGTTCCTCGCATTTTTCACTACCGAAAACTCAAACCCACCCGAGAAATTTCTTTTCCCTTGGCTGGCCGGTGGGTTTTTCATGAGCATAGTTTGGAGTTACATAACAGCACAAGAGCTTGTAGCTTTATTGGTGTCGCTCGGTTACATATTCGCGATCAGCCCTTCGCTTCTGGGTCTAACAGTCCTTGCGTGGGGAAATTCGCTCGGTGATTTGATAACGAATCTTACAATGGCGTTGAAGGGTGGGAATGAAGGCGCACAAGTAGCTATATCAGGTTGCTACGCCGGTCCGATTTTTAACACCTTGTTTGGTTTAGGGGTTTGTTTAGTGGGTGTTACTTGGAATGAGTATCCTAATTCTGCTGTGATCCAGAATGACAAGTATTTGTTGGAAGCGCTAGGGTATATGTTTTGCGGCTTGCTTTGGGCGATTGTGGTTTTGCCTAAAAGAGGTATGAAGCTTGATGGTGTGTTAGGGGGTGGGCTTTTAGTTGTTTATTTTGTTTCTCTCGCGAGTAGGTTGTTGCAAGGAGTTGGGTCTCACTAACTTTAGTCTTTTGTACATATAAGATGGCAGCTAGTTACTCAACTGATTCCTTGCATAGTTCTATAGTTTCTATATGCGACAGAAGTTATAGTTGTAGTTATAGTTTTAGTATTTTTGTAAGGTTGAAGTAAAACACGAGAAGTCTTATAAAGAAATTAGAATCTCAGTTTTTATAACTTGCTTTAGAATCTCAGTTTTTATAATTTGCTTTACCTGTAAACATGATTCAAAGCGCAATGCACATATGTTTCGTTCCCATGATGGGTAAGAACTAGTATCTGTTTGGTTTAGGAATTGCAAGAGTGAGACCGGCCTGAACCTGGACCGTCCAGGTCGGGGTTGAAGAATGTTGATTTTACCTATTACCCCAACCCGTTTTGGTGGGGTTCTGGATTATACAACATTGAACTTCTGAATATGGTCAGGGCCAAGCTAAATTTATGAAAATGAGGTTTAACTCCACCCACTTATAACTCTCCTAATTGTTGTATAATCCTATTTATTCTTTTACCAAAATATCTTTTTGGGAATATATAAAGTGTTTTTTTAGTTCCGAAAAGAATAGTCGAGTTGGTATGAGTCTGTCAATTTATGAAAATGCTTTCTTGGTTGAGTCTGTCAATTTTTTTGGGTTTATTTTTTGCTTTTAGTTTGCAAGCTATTTTTGTTTTTAGTTTGCAAGATATTGGTTGTGATTGAAGGTTTATCCTGTGCGCATTCGTTAAGCAGAGGCTGCCGATTCTCTCCAAAAAAAAATGTATTTTTTTCAAAATTTATCACCCATTCAAAATAACTCATTTTTTTACTCTCTCTTGCTTTTTCTCTTTCTAAAAAAATCCGGCCCCCATTGTTTATTCCAGCTATCTTCCGATAACGTTTTCTATTTCCGGCAACCTCCTCTTCCGCGATTGTGAAGAAATCCGACGTTCCTCCATCTATACCAAGGTGAGTGTTTTTGTCTATTTTTCAAAGTTCGCTTAGTTTCTCGATTATCTTGGTTGAGTTTATGTTTGTTGTTATCGATTTGAAATTGATTTTATTGTGAATTCGATGGGTAATATTTACTGTTTGATAATGAGGGTTGAATTTAAGGATGTCGGGTAGCTAGATGATTAATTGTTTTAGGGTTTAGGGGTTATCTCCCTAGTCAGGATCGGAAGGAAGATGACTAGCACTAATGGTCGCGCTTCCGCACCATGTAGCGGATGCACCTATAGTGCACTTTAGTATTTATTTTCTATAATATTTCCCAAGTTTTTTTTTTTACTTTAATTTTTTCAACAAATTAATTTTATTTTTTTGTGCTTATTTAGTTTTTAGTATATGTTTGTTATATAATTTAGTTATTACGTTTTCGTGTTTTCTTCCATTCTTTTAATCTAACATTTATTATTTTTACGTTTGAGAAAGATTGTTTTTCAAAAATATTACAACATTTTTTCATATAAAATCTGTTAAATATTAATATATAAAATGTAATTTTTATTGAATTTTAATAGTTTCATTTTTTTTTATATTGTGGATAAATTTTATATTACACATTAAACGTAACAAACACGTATTATATTTAAATTTAAATTAAAAAAAAAAATTCAATTGTAATTTTTTATATCTATATTTTTTTAATCTTATAAAAATTTAATAAATACATACAATAAATGATGAGTCAGTTACAAAAGTTTAAAATTTAGACTTTAATTGATAATTTTTAGACCTTTATTAATAAAATTTGATAATTTTTTTAATAAATATCTATATAGTAACAAACTAATTTTTTACCTATAGTAAATTATATTAAATTTTAATGGAAGAGTTACTAATAAAGATCCATTTTACAAATCTATTACTAGTTAAGATTAATTTTTTTTATAAACTATGTAACCATATATCATTTTATAAAATATTTTTTTAATTTAAATTTATATATATTCATATTTAGGGATGTCGATGTTGGTCCAAACAAGCCAGATCTGGTCCAAACTTATAAGGGAACGGGTATAGAAATATAATGCCACATTATGTTATTTATTATTTAACCTAACATTATGTTATTTGTTAAGTTTGTCACCAAAAGCAATGCCATATTTAATATCGACATTTTAAAATTTTCTTAATGATTTTGACAATGAATGTGGAGATGAAAACATTGTGATAAAATATAGATCCATTTATGATTTTTTTACGAGAGACGAGAAACGTACATACGATATAAGAGATGTAGATACGATAGATGAGAGAGCAAAGTTGATACATGAGAGACACAGATAGCATAGATGAGAGACCACATCATGCGAAACCAGTCCAATTATAAGTGATGAGAGACCACATTATGTGAAATCGGACTAAACATAAATGATGAGAAACTATATCATGCGAAATCAGACCAACTACAAAGGATGAGAGACCACATTATGCAAAATCAGGCCAACTATAAGTGATAAGAGACCACATTATGCGAAACCAGGCAAACTACAAATGTTGATATACCATATCATGTGAAACCAAATAACCTTAACACCTTTTTGTATTGCATTTATTCATCCAGGCTTTCTACTAACACTCAGTCTAACACATTTGAAGTTAACTTTCAAAATAGTCTTTCGTTGAAGATCTTTCAAGTTCAAGGCACTCTTCATTCCGTCCATCGCGAATGGACCATAGAGTATGGTATCAACGAAGTGCTCATACACGTCCGGTAGAGAGCTTAAAATGATAATTGCTTAATTCTTATCTTCTACCTTGAAGCCAAATGTATTCAAATCAAGAATGATTCTATTAAAATCGTCCAAGTGTCTTCAAATCTTTCTACTAACATCCATCTACAATGTGTAAAATCATTTCTTCAAGTACAAGTTGTTCGCCACAGATTTTTTCCTATAAATAGCGTCCAACTTATTTTATTTCCATACGGTCGGAGACTCTTCAAAAACCTCTCGAAGTACCTTTTCCCCGTGCTCAAAATCAACATAGTATGGGCCTCAGACAGCACCTCGGTACCAATCTCCTTTGTACCCTTCTCTTCAATGACAACATATATTCTTATCTGTAATAGGAGTTATTTAATCTTAATTTTATTCGATTAAAATCATTATCTTCTATTAATTGCTTAAGGTTAAACTTCATGAAATCCATCATTATGACTACACCTGACTTTACTCTAAAATCTGCAATCTTCGTTATTCTACCTTGTCTTCTTCACCAATAAATAATATTGATTAACATATATTTACGCTCACCGCACCACTTATTATGAAAATCATAAGTATCAGAACAAAATTTGACTCAGTTCTAACAAGACTCACTATGCCAAATCTTAGCCACTCAACTAAAGCAGTGACCGACAGTTGAAGAGCACCTATCCAATAGACTATAAAAGATAATCAGATCTTTGGCTCTTATTTTAGTTCAAGAATAAGGTTAACAAGAAATAACATAAAGTAAATCAACAAGACTATATGGATATTTGGAAATTGTCTTTCCAAAGAATCCATATTTTGTTATTAGTATTTGCAAGACGCTTAGTGAAACCAGTTTGATTAAGAACTTTATCCATTTTATCAATTGATATCAGATTTTACAATAGATTTTAATCTCCACAAATGATATTGAGCATTAGGAAGGAATATCACCACAAATGATATTCTGCAAGAATCCCTCTTATTCCCCAAACTTATCCATAAGTTTTAGGGAAGATCAGAGGAGACATTAGCAATGAGCCAAACTTTACAATAGTTAAAACTTGCTTTATTTCTTTTAGGAACCCAGATTGTTAACGATAAACTAATCTCCTTAACAATTTGTTTGATAGAATCAGGATTGTTTAAAAATTCAGGAAATTTTGGGAGGGATACCCGAATTGAAGTTTAATGGCACTCCAATTTAAGGTTAAAATCTGGGGTCTATTTGATTAATCCGAGTGGGATTTGGACAATACTGTAAACATTTTTTCCACAATAATTTTAGATCTTCTAGGGTTTCTAATTCGATTAATAAGTGCCTGTAATCATAATTAGCTAAACTAAAAGAACCAGTAAATCTAAAAGAACCTAAGAAATGTTTTATATCCTCAGGTTTAGGCCTACCATGTGAAAATTTTACTATTAAAGTATGCTTAAAAGTAGAAAGAAGGGGGGGGGGGTACTTATCTGCAATCAGGAAGACAACATCTTTGAAGTTATCTTGAGTTTTGTAGGTTACATTTCCATGAATAAAATCACGGTGTTTGGGTCCTGCAACTTCCATGTACGTTATTGGTCTTGAGTACTGGATAACCTTCAAAGGTTGGATTTGCGAAGACTACTGCTCGTTGGTGAGAACCATCAAGATTGCTCGCCTTCTTCAAAGATTTTAAATGGGGGAAATCTTATCTTTCTTGCTTTTGATTTGCTTCAGATCTTGATCCATAAGTGGTCTAGACCGTGATTCTTGATGAGAAGTTAATTTAGGTGGTTGATTTTCATGATTATATGATGAATCAACCTCGAGATAAGGTTTCATGAAGAGAGTCTCGATTGAGGGGATTAAAGGCTTATGGTTTGAAGAGATAAGGATTTGGGGGCGCTTTTGTTGGAGGAGGCAAAACAAGCCATTTTTTTGTTATATTTACATGTAAGCTCACTAATTTGGTAAAAGAAAACTAATATATTCATCAATATAACCATAATAAGGCAGTTGGACTATAAAAAATAAGTTTTATCAAAACATAAATTAATATTATAAGTTGTATGATCCGTAAGTACTATATACACCATATATTATACACCATTAAAAATATTGATCAAATAATTGATCTTAAAACTACTCAAAATAACTCTTTTGTACAATCAATTAAGATAACATTGTTATAAAAATAAAGTTAAACAATAATTAATAAAATAAAATGAAAGTTATATTATAAATGTGATAATTATATGTTTTGACAACCTGGCCACATCGAGTACAACAAAACTAAAAAATAATTATAAAGACTTTTCGAAGAACTAAAAATATAAAATTGTATCAAGTGAGGTTGTCAAAACCAAAAATGAAAATAAGGTTGTCAACTTCCCTTATATTACAATACAAGAGATTAATATGATTCATATATTTTTTTATTTATAATCTATATATTAAGGAGGTTACTAATTTGAAACATGATATGAATTATAGTTTTAAGATGTTTTTCACGCATATTTAAGCTCTAAATACTATTGGCACTACATGAGACAAACTAATGGACAAAATTCAAACGAACTTATTTTTATGGAAAACAAATTATAGTTTATGAAGATCTGATTTTTTATACATGCGACCATATTGGATAAATGTATTATATTTCATGATATTTTTATGTGATTGTGATGAAGTTTTAATTTGTCTTCTTTAGTACTTTGTGAGAATGTCTTTTAATTTATTGAACATTAAAATACAAGTTGTAATATGTTTAGAGAAAATCATAAGTGATTAGTTATGTTATTTATCTAGATGACTAAATTTTATATGATTGAGTATTCTAGATTACAAGGAAACTATAAAAAACTTGAGTATTTATAATATTTTAGCAATGTATCTACTACTCGCATATTATGGTATAAACTAATAATACCATTTACATGTGTAATATTAACTTATTTTGTGTTTGAACATTGTATCATTTTTGTTGTTTATTATTTAGATATTTTTTTAAAGTGTAATATTTTTTAATAATAAAGCTTTTTATTTACAATAAATAATTGTATAATTTTTTGATAATATAATAAAGAGGAATAAATAATTACAACATGAAACAAATTAGTAATTGTAATCATGTTTGTATATTATTTGTCCATAAACAAACCTGTCGCGGGGTGAGTCTATTAGTTGCAAGTATTTATCGATATGAACATACTTAATCATCATATACTCGTGTTAGTTCATTTTGTTTGTAACATAGCATATCATGGTTTTATCTATTACATCCTTAGGGAGTAAAAGATAAAACCATAATATGCTATGTTTTCTTTAATTTACGATCAACTGGGTTCAAAGGTTTCTCTCACACATAACGTGTTAGATGGGTTGATAAAATTATTCAAACAACAATTGATACATTTTGCATACCAAAATGTAAACAAATGAGGTTATTTATGTCATTGGTATAACAATATTTTTTTTCGTTTGTAATCCAATCTTTCGTAAGTGATGAAATCCAAATTTATTTTCCAAATTTAGGTTTAATTTCTGAATGGAGACGTGGTCAATATATATAGCAAACTAGAAGGATAATTTATATAAACTAATAAATGCTCGATGTGTGGCAAATAACGGTTGCAAAAAAGGTGAAATAGTATAGATTATACCATGTTTCAAACATTGAATGTGAGAAGTTAATCACTCTGAAACCTACGAGTGAGATTAAGAATCATAATTAATCCAAAATTAGCTTTAGGAGACAGTGTCACATGTAAAATGTTGTATATTGTCAACTATTTCACTCAGTGCGAGACTATGTACTATTATAGGAACAAAATCCTAAAACAACCTAATGGTTTATATCGAATCATGTATGACATATTTTGAAACTTCTCACATATAATATGTTGTTGGTATATGTTACACATTTATTACAATATTGTGTCGAGTCTTCTCTGTATGCAAGAGTATGTTTTTATGACATTTCATCCAAAACATATCTTATTATATTATTTGAACAACAAAATTGGCACGGAAGACCAATAATAAATAATAATAAAATTAATTAACTAATAATACAACATATAATATAATTGTTCAATTTAGTAATTGATAAATAACTTTATCAAATCAGTAAGCACAGGATTTTAATAATCATTTATACATATATTACATATATTTGCTTTTTTAAAATCAAAAAGATTTTTGAATATTGATAGACTTTTAATATGATTGATATCATCCAAGGTGACGCTTAAATCGATGAATTATAAAAAGAAATTATTTGTGCCATTTTTTTGTTAAAATACTAGCAAAATGCCCATTTAATTTCTTACGCATAAACATATCTATAAAATGATTGAATTGATTGGCATCATAATTAACATCAAATTAGGTGTAGTAAATCATTATCCATGATAAAAAATACATGCTAATGACATAGATTATTTTCATTGTTTCGTACAAACAAAGATAAACTCAATTCTGCTAGTAGTAAATTTAGGTTTATCATGAATGCCCATGCATGGACTAGCTCGCTTCTGTTAGTAGGAAATTGGACGTTTGACCTTCATTACCATCTTTGGCACACTTTTGTTGGTTTTGTTATTTACCATATCTAGCGGAAGAGATACACACAAATATTTGGCTCCCTCACCTCTATTTCTTGAGCGATCTCAAACCGTATGCTCTTTGACATTTCTTACAGATTACTTGATACCAAAGTTATTTAGCCATTTTAGCCCTTAACTCCTCATATTCCTAACTTAATTTTGGTTCACTTTAGGTAGTTTTCTAAATTTTTGGAAGGCTGCAATTAACTTGGATGGTCATCATATATATTCTCATTGTTAACCACGTAACTTTATATATTGTTTCTAATAAACCACTAAAATCTATAGTCGACAAAACTTTTGCAGATGTGTAAGCTTTATTCGTGTTGCGTTTGTTGATTGTTTTAATCAAAATATCGTAAGAACCCATGCCACAACAAATTCATTTCTTACCATGTCACATTCTATAATAACAGTAATATGTATAAACTTAACAACAAAAATAAATATAGTGTTAAAAATAGTATATGAATTTTTTTATAAAACAACCAACCTCACACGTTGGGGTTAGATGGAGTAAAGTTTTGAATATAAAATATGAGAAGTTTCTCCATCTAAAATGCTAAACTTGTACGATTGTCCCAAGAACTATACAAAAAAAACATAAATAAAAATAACGGAAGCAACAAATTCAAATACATAGAAAATTAATCTATATATAAATCCGAACGTACAAAAATATAAATAATACAATCAACAACATTAAAACCTATAAAAAACAACTTGAATAAAAAAAAAACACATATAAAGTAATAAATTATGGATCATTTTAGTTGTAATTATGTACTAATAATAATAATTAGAGATCTTGTAAAATATTATGTTTGGTTTTATATATCTATTTGTAACCAATCACATTATTCTTTTCAAATAAGGAGATAAGATCCTAAAGTGAGTTGGCTAACATTCATCTATATATTTTAGTCATTATGTTTATCCAAAGTTGATAACAAAAACATTTATTGATATTCGAAAAGTTGATCGGATCATTATTTGTTATCTTTAAAATATATTTATGTTTTTGCATAAATGTCAAAACAAATTATGGAACTTTCTCTCACTCCAATGGATTTATGCAACTAAAACTCATCACGTGAAATAATTAGCTAAGAATTCTGATTTTGTTCATCATCAACAACACCAATATTTTATTCTTGAGTGAGGTGTAGTATATCTGTATAAGACACTAAAGCCTTTGAAAAGTGAGAGACGTCTGCAAAACTAATTAACTAATGGTAACCGGGACGTCAGTCTTGGGAATTTAAGATTTGTTCAAATTCATTTTAAAAATAATATTTTTATATAAATTATTGTTTTAAAATCAATATCTGTAAAAAAGTTCTGAAATTAATGTCTAAAACCTAGTATGGTAACTATAAGAGTATATAATTTATAACCCTTTGTATGGTTTAAGTGCCTATATAATAATAACTTATTGTCTTGAATTTTACCTTATGCTTGCTTGGTCTATAAATCTTGGTTGTAATCGGACATCCCCAATAAATATCTCATATTTCGTTAGACTAAATAATTACTTTTCATAACACTCTTTAGCTCGAGTAGTATCTACTACTGAACTAACATCTCTATTATATCATCATATTATTAATAAAGTATGAATAGATTTATTAATGATCTGCATTTATAATAGTTAAGATGTTATAAATTTATAATAGATGAGACATTATGACGATTCTAATTAATAAAGTATGAACACATTTATTACTGAACTACATTTATAATAGTTAGGATGCTATAAATTTATAATAGTTGAGACATTATGACGGTATCCATCTTAAATAATCGTATGTACTAAATGCATCCATTAAGTATGCACAAAATAACAATATTTCATTAACACGTAATCTAAAATGTCTTATCATTTTAGAAAACAATCAACAAAAAACTAAAAAAATATTATGTCACTTTAAACATGATAGCTCTCACTGTAATCATGCTATCTTATCACTATATATTTTTAATATTTTATTTTATATTATTTATGACATGTTTTAGATTACTTGTTTTATAAAGATTTTTTTTATTTGAGTAAAATTTAATGGTTTATTTAAGTATATTTGTTTTGGTTTAAAACGTTTACATAATAAGTTTTTTATAAATTAAAAAGTAAAGTCAAGTTTGAGATGCGTTCAGACCGAGTTGAACCGAACCGAAAAATCCAAATATTAAAATATTATTTGGGGGTTGGGTCGGGCTGACCCGCGGGTTAGTCCGCACCTAGTCCGAACAATGCCCATTGTCATCCCTATTCATATTTTTTAAACGGTAACTCAGAAAAAAATATCCAAAAATATCATTAGTTTTGTTTTTAAGATGAATAAAACTATATCCATTAATGATAATGTTTTAATTTTTTTTGTAAAAAAACATTCGTGAGCCCATCTACCTTTTTGGTCCCGCATCTATCATCTAAAAATTATATTTTAAACTAATTTTCCATGATGTGGTCTCTCATCAATTATAGTTAGTATGGTTTCACATTATGTGGTCTCTCATGATTTATATCGGTTTGGTTTCGCATGATATGGTCTCTCAACATTTGTAGTTTGTCTGGTTTCGCATGATGTGATCTCTTATCATTTATAGATGGTCTGATTTCGTATGATGCGGTCTCTCATCGTTTGTAGTTGGTCTGATTTCACATGATATGGTTTTTATCATTTATATCTGGCATGGTTTCACATAATATGGTCTCTCATCACTTATAATTGGTCTGGTTTCACATGATGTGGTCTCTCATCTATGCTCTCTCATCAATCGTCTCTACTTTTTTCATGTATCATCTTTGTGTCTCTTATCTATCGTCTCTACATATTTTATCTATCGTTTGCACATTTCTCGTCTCTCGTAAAAAAACATAAAAAAAATCATAAACGGATCTAGATTTGTTCGTATTAAAAAAATAAATTAATGGTAGTTTCAGATGTTTTTTTAGAATTACGGTTCCAAAGATACGATCTTCTAAAAAATTAAAATTAAAAAAACAAAGGAAAGAGAATATATACATGTCAAGTAATTTTGTATAAGAGGGTATTTGGGGTATTATAAAAAATGGTTGGGTCTAAAATAATAAATAGTAAAATTAAATAGATATTTCTTAAAATATATGAAAATAAGGGTAATAGGTGGATAATAATTTGGCTTTTGAGTCTTAATTAGTAATTAATCCAACTTTGATGTAAGAAAAATGTTAATATGAGTTGCATTTTTTTTAAAATCAAATACATTTATTGTAGGTTGAGGCTAGTTTAAAAAAAATTAAATCTTAATTAATAAAACATCACAATATTTCAGTAAATACATATAGTAATCCACCATTTTTTAATATAATATATAAAATAATAACTATATTTAAACGTCAATTAATAAAAACGTTGGTGTAGGTTATAATGTTTTTTTAAAATTTACTTTAATTATTTAAAAATATTAAAATTTAACCTTAAATAATAAAACCTCACTTCGAAGAAATACATACAATAAATGTATTAGATTTTGATTTAATTTAAAAATAATAATATTAATTAAATCAATTGTTTATTTCTCGGATTCAAATAATATTCGAGAATAGTCACTACTAAAATCTTCAACGTATCCATTTGTAACATCTTCTTGTAACATCTTCTGCAATACCAAATTTTTAAAAAAATCAAAATAAGTAAGAAAATAAAAACTACTAAAATCGGCGGCTATAGGGATTCGAACCAACAGTTCACCAATTAGGACCGATTATTTTGTAATCATGTACCACCAGTTTAGGGGTTCCAAACCGGTGGTGCATGACCACAAAACTGGTTGTGCATGGCCTCATAACCGATCGTGCTAAGGTCATGCACCACCGGTTTAGAAACCCTCCACCAATGGTCCAGGGTGCTAGAACCGACGGTGGTGCACCTACGCACCATCGGTTCTAGCTTACTGAACCAACTGTGCATGGGTATACCATCGTCGTAATGTTTTTTTATTATAAAAAAACTCTTACCGTCTCTGGCGAGTGTGGCTCCTCTTCCGGTGATCATAGCTCTTCCATGGAAATTTCATCCTCCGTTTGATCCATAATTTAGGTTTTGTTTTCTTAAAAATGTTTGCTTTTTTTGAATAACAAGCTATATTGTTGAAGAACAACTTCAATTTTTTGAAGAACAAATTTTAATTTAAGAAAAATAAATTTTAGTTTTATTTGTGGGTTTAGTAAATTCGGTTGTATTTGATTTTGGGTGAGGATATGATACACTTAGTGTTTTTGTCGTTAATGGCAGTTTCGTAAACAAATCGAATTTGGGGATGAATTTGGTATTAAAAAAGTCAAACATGGTCAAAACTGATTTTTTGGGTAGGCTTAAATGAGATTTAAGTGAATTTAGCTAGACGCATATGGTTAGTCTGAAGCCTCACCGCTCCGGTTGATTTTTGAGATATAAAATGCTGAACTATAATCCGAATAGGTCGGATATGTTTTTTCTTTTTTCTTAGAAACCGGTTGAGATAAAAATCATCACTCGTCGTATATGTATCGTGCTTGTATCAAATTACTCTCTTTCGTTCACGTTTGTCTTGTAGTAATCATCCACGTTTTAAGACTCTGTATATTTAATCGTTGCACGTGCAATTGTTTAGGGAGCATAACACGTGATATCTTAAACCATAGATTTTCGTTTATGATCCTTTAATTTTTTGTCAATAATACACTATCAATTTTTTCCCACTAATATTCAAATCTAAATGGTGAATATCATTAACAAAATATTGCAAGATCAATTGTGAAATAAAAATTTTACCGTTTGAGCTGTCACGTGGCAGCTCCAAAGCAATCAGACATGCAGAAACTAAGCGTACAAAATTTTAAAACGTAAAAAATAAATAAAAAACATAAATAAAATAAAAAACGACTAACTTTTAACAAATACCAAACATGAATCACTAAATGTTATATTTAGCCACTATCTCCACCCGACAAAATATAAAAAAAAAAATTAACAATATTAAAAAAAGAGATATTTTAAAATTTGTTACGATACTATTATGGCACACGAATTTGATTAGGATTAAGACACCTGGATCCGAATCAAACCTATTGCCAAATCTCTTAGTTTGGTTCATAAAATTTAGCTGAAGTTATCCTTATCAATAACGTAAATGTTTGTTCATCATTAACATAGAAACGAGAAAACTTTCTTCAACAAGTTTAACAAAATCACTTATTTAATATGCAAATTCTATCTTTTTCCTAAATTTTATAAATGGTTAGGTAAAATAAATTGATAGTATGAAAAAGAAATTTATGTAGTGATTGATGGATGGATACCAGAATAATGATTGATTAGATAGATAAGGCTTTCATCAAATTCAAGTTGGTAGATAATGATCCAAACTCAACTGGTCCAGATCCAACCATGACCATGAGGCGGCCAAATAAAATGACTGGTCACTAGATATGCACAGCACAATCATACCACCACCTCCAACTCTTTCTTTACTAGACCATACAAAAGTCATAAAACCAAACAGAAGAATTACAATAAATCATATATATATATATATATATATATATATATATATATATATATATATATATATATATATATATATATATATATATATATATATATATATATAAATTAAGGATACTAATAGCTACGGTTTTGCTTATTAGGTCTATATCTATTATTATAAAATCTTAGGTGGAATTCTAGTCTCATAAAACTTATAAATATCACCGAAGATAACGCTAAAGTTAAAGTTATGAGGCTGATGTTTATTTATCCAGATCCGAAAGATATAGTCAAAATGGTTGAGTAGGTGAGTGATAAGATCCTGGGCCGATTCTTTTTTATAAATATTTGTTTTGGTTTGAATCTGTCATTTTAAATGGTTTATTTGCTGTGGTTGCTTTACACGTTATTATATTAAATTTAGGATTTATGCACTCGTTAATTAGCGGTTATGAATTTTCTTTAAAAATATTTTATTTCAAATCTGAAATCCTAAATAAAAAATATAAAATCTAATATAATACCTATACATATAATATATTTTATAGTTGAAAATCGATATCTAATGCACGAATCACTCTTATTCGCATTTCTAAAATTTCAATATAAATTTTTCATAATGATTGTTTATTCTTTTTAGGGAAATGACACACTAAGTATCTTTTAACCAAACCTATTACAACCTAGTATCCAAAAATGGGTTAATGCTCACTTAATACCCATCTCATTAAACATATCCACTTCTAATACCTTTTTTTTTTTAATACCAAGATTACCCTCAACCTAGTATATAAGGTTGATTTGTGAAAAATTAGGGTTTTTTTGTTACAGCCCCCATTCTATTTTTGAATTTTGAAATTCAAAACAGCCTCCACTCTTACTCTTCTCTCTCTCCTCTTCTTCTCTCATTCTCCTCTTCTTCTCTCTCTCCACCGGCGAACCATACAACCACCGTCGAACTAGTCTTAATCACCGGCGATCCATATAATCGCCTTTTCAGATTGTTCCGATCACCGGCGAGTTTCAGAATTCCGGTTTGACGTCGTCAGCTTCATCCAGAGTCTCCTAGCTCCGATTTTGCACCGTCTCAGCTGGTCGAGCTCCGATCTTGCACCGTATCTCAGCCTCCTAGACCACCGTATCTCAGCCTCATAACAACTGATTTAAGTTTCGAAATCGTAGCCAAAAAGCGGTACATCTTTCAGGTCAGTAACAGAGCTGAGTTTTTAGTTTCAAAATCGTTTTCCATTTTCGATCGTGAAGTATTTCCAGACAGTGAAAGCCTGAGGATTTAACTGTTCTTTACGACCTCAAAAAATATATAGATCTACAGTGAAGAAGTTTCGACCTCTGCAGGTGGGGAGAAATTACATATGTGCCGACTCGAAGCAAGAGCTTATCACATTTTCCCAGTTTCTGGAAAGGGTTCAGTCCAATGATTGTTCTTCTATACCACCTACTTATTTAGCTCAGCATCCATTATTTGATCAGGTTTACTCTCTTCTGTCGTATCTTTTGATTTTTTTAAATTAATAGATAATTATCCATTACTGACCTCTTATTAATTGCCAGATAGATGAGCTGAGGAATGACATATGTATACATGACTACTGTTTCTCTGGTGGTAGGGAACTTCGATCGCTTAATGCCTGGTGATCACTGGTTCTGCTCAATATAATCTAAGTTAATTGCAGGAAACTTATTACCATTTGCTTCTGCTCAATTTAAATCATCCAAACCAGCTCCGATCACATTCCGGTGAGTAATTTCATTTTTCCACCTCTGTTTTGAACCCTGATATTTATATGGATACACATTGCGATTTGTCGCCTGCAATTGTATGTTTGATGTTGCTAGATCACTGCATAGACCCTGATAGGTTTGATATGTTTGTAGATTAAACCTGACAGCATACACCCTGATATCTTAGTTATGGCATGTTGCTATATGTGTTGATAAATAGACCATGACTCTTATAGTTTAGGTACGTGATATTGCTATATGTTTCAAACTATTTCCTCTTGCTGCATACACCCTTATATGTTAGCTATAATAGGTTGATATATGTGTTTGAAACCAGACCAATAGTCCATATACCCTGATAGTTTAGGTATGACAGTTTGCTATTTGTGTTGAAAAATATCTTGCAACTTATATAGGTATTGTGGCTGCTTTTTGAAATAAGTTTCCATTTTCGATCTTAACAATAGATTCACTAGCGTAGCTAATGTATATTAATGGCAAGAAATCGTTTAGTTTCTGTTTCTGGTCGAATCAAAGCATCGATACCGGCTCTGATTACATTCTGGTAAGAAATTGCAGTTTTCCAGCTCTGTTTTATACATTGCGATTTTAGTGCATATCTGATTGCTAGACACTATATTATTTATCAGTTGCGATTTATGCCTTGTATACAGTGCTAGATACAGCATGAGACATTGCTAGATACAACATGAGCTTTCGAGGTATTTATGGGTAGTTTCTTTTGAGGGAGCTTCAAGCTGTGTTGGGTACTGCAAAATGGGAGGTGCAAAATGGAGATGGAAAAGGGAGTAACTGAAGAAGTGTCGTTTTCATTCCTTTCGTTGCCATAGTTCATGTACCTTCTTTAAGTTATTGCATTGTATATATAAACTGACTCACTGTTTCAATCCAATTAAGCTGTTGTGATTCAATTCAACATTTTGATTATGTCATAGCCAGTCCCGTTGTGGTCGATGTTTCAAATCGGGGCATAATAGGAGGTCATGTGATGCTCCGTTCTAAACATTATTTACCGACTTTTTTTGTAACATTTTACATTTCAAAGATAAGCACTCCTTATTTTTCGACTTATGTTTTGTACACTTTTAACATTTACATGTTCCATGTCTGTTTTTTTCTGACTATGATATCTATTCACTTATACATTGCTATCTATGCTTTTATACTCTGATAGCCACTCTATTCAACATTGATAGATTATGGATTTTGCATCTAACAGATACATCAAAGTATGTTTACTGTTTTCGTTTACATCCATCTAATACTTTACTTACATTTGTTAAAGATGTACTTCAAATCTTTCATGCCTGATTCATCTCAAAGATAAGCACTCCTTGTATTTTGACTTACGTTTCTTACACTTTTAACATTGACACGTTTAATGTCTGTTTGTTTCAGACTCTGATATCTATTCATGTGTACATTTCTATTTATGTTGTTACAATCTGATAGCCCATTTATTCAATTTTGATAGATTATGTATTTTACATCTAACAGATAAATAAAAGTATGTTTTCTGTTTTGTTGTTCATCCATCTGATACTTTGCTTACATTTGTTCAAGAGGTTTATCACATCTTTCATGCCCGATTCATCTCAAAGATAAGCACTCCTTGTATTTTGACTTATGCTTCTTACACTTTTAACATTGATACGTTTCATGTCTGTTTGTTTCAGAATCTGATATATATTCATGTGTACATTGCTATCTATGCTGCTACAATCTGATAGCCACGATATACAAATTTGATAGATTATGTATTTTATATCTAACAGATAAATTAAAGTATGTTTTCTGTTTCGTTGTAGATCCATCTGATACTTTACTTACATTTGTTAAGACTCTGATATGTATTCATTTATACATTGCTATCTATGCTGTTATACTCTGATATCCACTTTATTCAACCTTGCTATCTATGCTTACATCTTATACATTAGGTCTACATACACTGTTCTTTTAAATTTACCATAACTCTGATATCTTAGTTTTCCGACATTGCTATTCTTTTAAATAACTGCAAGTAAAACTGCTTCCTTCAACTGCACAGGGTTTGTGTGTCGTTACAGTCCAAAAAAAGCATAAACAAACGTTAAACACAACAAAATATAAACCAACAGTTCCATGATACTACATCGACATGTTCAACCCTAATCAGAATCATCTCCAGATTCCTCCGCCTCTTCTTCCTCTCCTTCTTCTTCCTCTTCCTCCGCCTCTTCTCCACCAGGTTCAAACCCATGGCGTCGGACTGTAAACTATACACAAACACTGATAGATAATGCAACCAATATTGCTAGATATGGACCAACCCTACGTAAACTCACAATGCTTACAACAGCAGCCACATACCTATGATACACGACGTTACAGCATTCTAATCGACACAACACCATTCTAACCAACACAACTATAACCTAAATATGTTATGAAAACTTACCGCGTAATATACGAAGTTTAGAACTGGATGGTCCAAAACGTCGAGATCTGTTGCTTTATCAAAAGCACAACAGCACATCTAGAGCATACAAAACATTAGAAGCCAATGTTAGATGGTCTCAACCTGCTTTCTATAGCATTTGAGAAAGCAAGTTGAAAAAATGCTACACAGTTCAATCTGCATCCAGGATATACAAACACTTTTGTATGAGGTATTAATTTAGGTTTTACCAAATATAATAAAGGTTTCGAGTCATAAAGTATCTATAAAATTAAATATTTCAGCAGAAACTGTAGAGCATGAGGGAACTCACCATGATGCATCTGACAAGGAAACATGAGAAACATATGGTTGTCACGTAACCGACCTGCCAAACCAAGAAAAAAATGAGAAAAGAAGAAGACGAAGCTAAGTGGTTTTCAGAAACCACAACCAATTTAAGGCCCACAATACTCGATGACAAACCTCCAACCCTGGCAAACTTCAGATTTCCCAGAAACCCATTTAGATAGGAAGGTGGAACCGGGTGTAACCAATCACAACCACTGAGAGCACTTTCCTGCACAAACTGATCCAACTTTTGAAGGTTTTGAGCTATCTGGTTAGTTACGGCGACAAACACAGAGAGTAGGGAAGACGGCGACAAAAAACGTACCTGTTCGACGGAGACGGAGGCGGACGATGGTGCTATCGATGCAGTTACGGTGGCCGGAACGTTCGGTATCGTTGACGGGTTTGGGTGACCGGAACGATTACAGAAGACGGTTCAGTCGTAGAAGACAGACAGTGTTGGAGGAATACCTGCTCGACTGTGTTCGACGGAGTAGGCGGCTCGACGGAGTAGGTGGTGAACGGTGTTCTCCGGTTCGATTGATTGATCGGAACTGCTCGCCGGTTACGGTCGCAGGTTCTGGTTTGTGTTCTGGTTTGCGATGAAAACTGTGGTTAGTTTTCGTCGTTGGTTCACCGGTGGGTTTCAGTACTGTCGGAGGAGGTTTCTTCCTGATCGCCGGTGGTTGTCAGGAATATCGGAACAGAGGGGCGACTGGCTGTCGCCGGTTACGTGAGTTTCAAAAATGTCTTTTGCTTTCGCTCTTGTAAAACGTGTTTCTCTCTCCACAAATTTAGAAATGTGAAAGTGGGGGGAATTGGAACCCAAAAATCTGATTAGAAGGTGAAAAAAGGGGGTTTCACCAAAAACAACCCCTTTTATACCCTAGAGGGTATAATTGTCCAAAATGTGGCTTTAGGTAGTTTATGAAACTAGTCCAAAAACGGGTACCATCTTGGTATTTGATACTTGAGAAGGTATTTAGGGGTACTTTTCTCTTCTTTTTATCGTTTTTTCGGTTTCTTCTACGATTTTTTTTCTTTTTTTTTTTCCTTCGGAAGGAACCCGCATCCGCTACTCATAGTAGAATAATGAGTGCGCACAGGGTAAACCTTCAGTCTGATGCAATAGCCTGCAAACCAACGCCAGAGATAAACCACACAAGATGACAGGCTCAGCCGAGAAATCGTATGCAGAGGGACTCGAATTCATGACCTTTGATCATGAGAGTACCGTTCTCACATGAAAAAAGAGAATCAATCCTTGATTCTCTTCTTGCCTTACTCAACCAACTCGGCTATTTTCGGAGATATTTTGTCTTATTCTACTGATTTACTCGTTTGATTATTTCTTATCATTTTTATTATTTACTTTATCTATCTCAAACAAATAACGATAAAAGATCTGACATAATAAATTAAAAAAATATAATATTCAATATAATGTTGTAAGAATAGAGTTTTATTACTCTTTTCTCTCCTATAAATTAAAACATTTACCCTAAAACAGTTCATAAAAAATGAGGTTAAATATAGAAAGTGGTGGATATTATTTTTTATATTATCTAAACTGCTATCTATTATAGGACAAATTTTATTCTCCTAAACGTCATCTGTTGTGCGACAGATGGAGTATTTATAAAAAATTTAGCATTCCAGTACTATTTACAAAAACATAGTCTCGACTATAATATCCCATTCCAATGATCATCTTTCCAATAAAATCTCGAGTATAATATCTTATTCCGATTGACATTTTTTCGAATTAAAAATTTCGACTATAATATTTCACCCTGATAAATACCTTTCCACCGGAATTAACCAATATGTCATTTAGAAACTCAAAATTACAGGAGCGTAAGTTAAAAAAAAAATTATGAAGATATTAAAAAATGCAAAAAAAACTTGAATATTAAAATTTTATTGTATTTGAGGCCTATTTCGAGTGAGAAAAAAAAAACAAAGAGAAAAGAAAAAAGACATGCATGCACGTAACCGTGGGACAAATATTTGGAGTTTAATTTGAAAGGAACAATTATATTATTAATAAAATAGATTGAAATGTATATTTAATTATAAGGACGTGTTTGGTTGTCCATATTCAAGAAACAACCTATGTAGCCATCAATGGAGACGTGATGCCATTTGCCTTTTTAATGAGTTTGAGGTGCATTTTAACTAAGGCTCTCTGAACTTGACCACTCTTCGATTATACCAGAAATTAAAGATCTAAATACGATAAATCCGGGGTACGGCGGCGCGTTACGGGTGTGGTAAAGTTTAGTATAATTTAGAAGGCCGGTATGACATGGGTATTTTATAAAGTTTTAAAATATAATTTTATTATTGTCGATGATGTGCGAAATATTTATATATAATTAGAAGATAGGTAGTTGGTGACAACTCCGTTACAAATTAAATTATCAATAACCACTCAAATTATCAAATTTATTAATAATAACTTTGTATATAAAATATTCTAATAACACACTTTGGATATAGAAAAAAAATATGAAAAAATCAAATAACTTTCTATTTTGTTATTTTTTTCGCGATTCTTTTTTTTTTATTTTTTTTTTGTAAATTGAAACTCTCGTATCCCTCAGATTATTACAAATTCTTGCAACAAATTTAAGTGAATTCAGAAGAGTTTCAACACAAAGCAACTACTGAATTTGGTTTTCACGATAAAATTATTCTATTCCCGTCTTTAATTTTTCAATTCCTTCATTGTTAATTATATGCTTGACTTAGAAACTGTTCGTGTTTAGTTTTGAGGATTTGTATATCTTCTTACCCAACACTGCTGTTAGTAACGTATGAATTATTTGTTTACCTATTTAAAGATCGTGAATATTTTTTTTTTTCAAACCTGAGTTGTACGTATTTACGCAGCCAAATTACACTTAGTTTCAATATTGATCTATATGTATTTTAAATTTGTAATATAGATGAAAAATGTCAAAATAATCAGTACCCTTTAATGAGAGAATAAATGACAAAAGAGAATAATGTTAGATCTTGGACCTGATGTGACTAAGGCTCAAAATTCTAGAGAGAAAGTAGAAAGAGAATAATATCTTCAAATTGTCCCACCTACCAAGAATAATGGGTCTCCTTTTATAGTGGGGAAGGGTGGACCCATTATTGTCCTTGGTGGTCTTGTTTTATTTCTCTTTTAGTCCTTCATAAAATACTTTGTTTACAAATCATCCTCTAATAAACAATAAGTACTGTAATAGACGTGTTTAATTTCCTTTTATTTACAATTGACTCCTTTTTATTAATATTGGCGAATTGCTCCCTTATCAGTAGCCCCCCAGTCTTCAAGAGCATCGAGAATGAAGACTTGTAAAAGAATCAGTTTGGAGCGCCTCTGTCCCTTAACCTCCGGTATCGATTGATAGGTTTACCTTGGCCGGACCTTTTCTTCAACTGATGTCCGACCCTCCATATGTTTATTAAATGGTCGGTAGCGTTTAGCCCCGACGCTGTTATAAATCATCTTGGGTCTGCTTCTGATCTCTCTTAGTGCCTCTGCCTGAGCTAGCTAGTACATGCCTACTGTGCTAGTCTGATTAAGGGCGACACGTGTTGATCGATTACTCGAAGCGTGCTCATTTGCAAATATTTTCAAGAGGGCCTTGCAAATATTTTCAAGGGGTGCCTATAAATACCTCACAAACATGAATCACTCTCAGAGGCGTTCTAGAGAGAGAAAGTGTTGTCCGGTTTATTCTAGAGAGAGAGAGCCTGTTTTATGAGAAATAGGTACCCGAAGCCAAAACCAAAAACTAAAAAGAAGCGAGTGGACTGATTCAAGAAGTGGGCTAGCATTGGTGACCGCGCTAAAGAGTATCGAGCCGCGGGACTGATCTGGAATTCTAATTCGAAACCTTTTGTACCCATGCCATTGCCTCACGATCCCGTACTACCCAAACCGGTTCCCGCTAAGTCCTTAGTTATATCGGTCCTATCCGATGCGAGTACCCCTGACAACATTGTTAACCCTTCAAGCAGCAGTTCGTCACCTTCCCCTGCTACTCAAATCGATCGCTCGACGCCTTCGTCGGTGAATTCCTATACCACTCCGACTCTTTTTCCTCCCCGAAGACGAAGCAAAGCTAAATTCCTTTCTATGGGTGATTCTCCAACCTCTACTTTGCCCGCAAAGGAAAAATTCCTTGAAATGGTCAAACTTACTCGCGGTATTAAGGGGTACCGGACCGACACCAATACCGCGCGTACTTTCCTAGGCCTTAACCGACAAGCGCAACTTGCCCGAACCGGAAGCAGTTCTGGTGCCGCGGATCCTCCTACTCAATCGTCCGACCCTCCCGCGGCTAGCCCGCCTAAATAAGATGCAGTCCCGGTAGATAATACCGAAGAGCCGGAAACGGATGCTGTGGCTGCGGGCGAAGGTATTGCCATTGTTGGTAGCGAAGCTACTCCTCCCGAAGATTCTCTCCCCGCAGAGATAGAGGCGGTCATTACTACTAACTACCATCGCTGGTTTCCCCACGACGATGTCATTTCCCTCTTGGAGGGCAAGTATCTCTATTTTTCGACTAAAGAGCAGGAAGAGCTTTTGATCCGGTGGGGTATCCCGGAGTGCGTTAATGTTCGATTTCCCGTGCCCGGGGAGACGTCAGTGCATGTTCGGTCACGGGAAATCGTGATCTTCACCGAACTTTTCAACTGGGGTCTCAGGTTTCCTCTAGACCCTGAGATAGCTCTATACTTTCAGACCCTCAACATCTGCCCCTCACAGCTAACGCCCAAAGCGTGGTATACACTGATGTCGTGCATCATGGCTTCGCGCTTATCGGGTCGGGAAAGCCAATGGACTAGTACATAGCCATGTCCGGGCTCTCGAAATCTCCCAAGTCTTCCTTCTTCTATTCTTCCTTGGCCAACACCTGGAAGTTCGTGAACGATTTTCTCGAGGGCGATAAGGGTTGGAAGCATCAGTTCATTTTTCTCAGTGGCTGCTGGAAAAACGGTCGTCCATACAGCAAGGAGAATCCGAGGCGATTGCTGCGGACTTGGGTTCCCAATGGTATATATATATATATATATATTACGGACCGACCCTTTGTGCAGTGTCGAAGGAACTTATCCAGGGGTTGAAGAAAGACCATTTCAAGCCTGGCAAAGTGACCTTCCAGATTTTGAAGGACTATGCAAGGAAGCATTGGGGTCGGGCGTTCCATCGCGCTTTTAAGGATACGAACCTGATCATGAGCAACCTCTGGCGGTGGTTTTCAGAGCCACTGACCATTGAGGAGCTGCGCCAACGCCAAGATTGGTGAACTTGGTTTCGAAGACAAACGCGCCCGACGTGCACTTGTTTCTTCCGAAGCGCAACAAGGCTCCCAGCAAGCGTCCTAAGTCGGATGAAGAAGTTGAGCGTGCTGATGCCGAGGCTGAAGGAGGCACTTCAGAATGACAACAAGGAGAAACCGCCGGGGTGGATGGTGAAACCCGCCAGACCGAGGAGCTGGTCAAGAAGCGGAAGGATAAATCTGAGGCAGACGACGCTCAAAACAAGAAATCGAAGCGTGCGAAGAAGGAAAACCGAGCTGCCGCTGCATCTGTGTCTGCTGATAATGCGACCGTCCCAGGACTGTTTGAGCAATTCGGGGGGGGGGGGGGGTTAAAGGTGCGACTGTGACCGACCCCGTAGCGGTGCTGCCCGACGATGCGAGCCCCGTAAAAGCGTCGAAAGACGTTGTGGCATCCTCGAGCGGTACCAAGCTGCTGGTTAAGGTTAAATGATTTTTTGTATAAAACGTCCCCCAATAAAACGTAGCCTCGGGATTTATTTCGTATTTTTCGAGCTGATAGACTATCATCTGGTAGTAGTCCTTCGGCTAGGAAGGCAATAATATCCCTTCGCCAATCCGAAATAGTTACCGAGGACACCTGACAGACCATTTCTGGTCGGTTATCCAGCTCTCTCCTCCGTATGATCGATGGGTTTTCTTGCTCGGTTACCCAAAGGTAACTGTTTGAACATGAAGCCGATGCTAGCAAATCGGCTACCATATTTTCGGTCATCGGGACATGCTCATATGTTACTTTAGCAAAAGACGCGGCTAACACCCGTAGTGCTGCTAAGTACTGAACCATATGCTCTCTCCTAGCTTCCGATGCTCCCGAGGCTTGATTGATCAAAAGTTGAGAATCACTGATAAGGTGCACATGCGTAGCTCCACATACCTGTGCTAGTCGCAAACCGGCCAGGGAAGCTTCGTATTCGGCTTCGTTGTTCGAGGTTTGAAAACCAAATCGGTTTGCCTGATGCATACTTATGCCCACTGGAGTAATTATCTGTACGCCTGCGCCGCACCCGTTGACGTTTGACCCACCATCAGTGCGAACAATCCACTCATCTGGTTCGACCGACTCATGCGACGTGTCTTGGTTTGGGCGATCGGAATGGAATTCCACTATAAAATCAGCCAGAGCTTGGCCTTTGATGGCTGTCCGCGGCTTGAAGTTGATATCGATATCGCCTAACTCAACCGGCCATTTGGACATTATTCCTGACATGTCCGGTCGCTGTAATACGTACTTCAGTGGAAACACGGTTCGGACGATGATGGGGTGTGCCTGAAAATATGGTCGCATTTTTCGCGCTGCGGTCACCAAAGCTAGAACCATTTTTTCCAACTTCAAATACCGTGTCTCCGCGTCAAGTAAGCTTTTGCTTACAAAGTATCCTGCTTTAGGGACCGCCCCCGATTTGCTGATCAGAGCCGCACTTACTAGAAAATCCAAAACCGCTATAAAGAAAAAGATTTTCCCCCGTCAAAGGCTTTGTTAAGAGGTTCGGGGAGGATATATAAGCTTTGATCCCTGAAAAGGCTGCGTCGCACGCCGGCGTCCAAGCAAAATTATTGGCGTTTCTCAAAACCTTAAAAAATGGAGCGCACTTGTCAGACAAACGAGAGATAAATCGATTCAAGGCCGCGAGACGCCCGGTTAATATCTGGACTTCTTTGATATTCTTAGGTGGTGTCATATCGGTAAGAGCCTGTAGTTGAGTAGGGTCTGCCTCGATTCCTTTCTCGCTGACAAAAAATCCCAGAAACTTGCCCGACCTTACTCCAAAGGAACATTTCTCCGGGTTTAGCTTGAGATTTATACCCCTTAGATTATCAAAGGTTTCCCTTAAATCGGCGAGATGGCCTTCGTCTGTGCCACTCTTTACAAACATGTCATTGATGTAAACTTCCATATTTCTCCCTATCTGGCAGTCGAAGGTCTTGTTAACTAACCTCTGACAAGTTGCTCCAGCGTTTTTTAACCCGAACGACATTACCTTATAGCAATACAAGACTCGGCCTGTAATAAACGTTGTGATTTCCTGATCCGTTGGGTGCAACTTGATTTGGTTATAGCCCGCGTATGCGTCCATAAAGGAGAGTAATCGGTTACCGGATGTTGAATCCACCAACTGGTCGATTCTTGGCATCGGGAAGGGATCCTTCGGGCATGCCCGATTAAGGTCGGTGAAGTCCACGCACATCCTCCATTTTTCGTTCTTCTTTTTGACCAGGACATGATTGGATGTCCAGAGTGGGTAGCTCGATTCTTTAATGTGCCCGACACTGAGCATTCGTTCGACTTCTTTCATGATGATTTCTGCTTTTTCCGGCGAAAAAGCCCGCCACTTTTGTGAAATGGGTCTGACATTCTGGTTGACAGTTAGTTTGTGGATCACATGGGCTTCTGGGTTCCTGTAGTAATAACAACAACTGTTTCTTGAAGACTGACGACAATTGGATTCCGATCTGTAAGACTTTTCCTTCGGTAAATTGGTGTTTTTCGCACTCTTCGACGGTAGTTAAAAAACTGGGAACTTCTCTAGGATCATCAACGCACAGTGACCCTAAGGGAAGTCCCATTAATTGCTAGTCTCGTGCTTGCTCCATCACATGGTCCCTTTTTGGGGCCAAAGCTGCTCGGTAGCATTCTCTTGCTGCTATCTGGTTGCTCCGCACTACCCCCACGTTGTTCCCGACCACGTACTTCAAACACTGATGAACCGTAGAGGATACCGCGTGCATTCGCAACAACCACGATCTGCCAAAGATTGCATTATGAGAGGCCGGCGCGTCTACCACGACGAATAAAACCGTGACTTCCTTTTTAAATGGTCTGCGGCCAAGCTGAACGATGCCTTCAAACTCTCCAACCACGTCTGCTGCCGAACCTGTAAACCCTACAATAGTTCGATCCGAACGCGTAATGACTGGCGGTTCCCTGAACTTGGCAAAAGTTGATGCAAAAATTATGTTGGCTGAACTCCCGGTGTTAACCAAGATGTGTCGGACCTCTTCCCCCGCAATGGCCGCCCCAATAACGACGGCGTCCTCATGAGGTCCGGTAATGTCTCTCATGTTGTCATCGTCAAAATACATAATTGGTGAAGGAACGGTTTTCGAATGAGGATAAGGCCGAGCTTCTAACTGAGTAGCCAAGTTCACAATATGTCGCTTTCTGGAGGAGTGCGTTATTGCTGCCATAGAGTCACCCCCAAAAATAGTTAATGATTCGAAAAATAAACAGAGGTTTCTTACACTCCTGTTACTTTCCGCAGCCTCCTCCTCGATGACCCCGATGAGGTTACGATTGACATCTGAATCTAGATACTCGATGGAGACATCGAAAGGGTCGGTCACTTCGGAAATTGTCATGGTTGCCTCGGACTTCGGTATCGTCACGATTTCTTTTGATGTAGTGCCCTGCTGCGATTTATTTTTCACGTACTCGAGTAGTTTTTCGTGCTCTATCAGCATCTGTATCTCCTTTTTTAGGGCAATGCAATCCTTGGTATCGTGTCCCACATCTTCGTGGTAGCGACAATACCGGTTGTTCTTGTGCTCCGAGGTGTCGGTATGGGAAAAGGCCTTCAGTACATCCCATTTTTCCTAGTTTTCTCAAAAATAGAAGAGACACATTCTGTTAGGTCAGTGAAGTAAGCGGGTCGGATCCACTTATTAGACATAGGTCGCGAGACCATTTGGTTCATCGACTTCGCTTTTTGGCTCTGGGGAGCCAGGGGCTTGACAGGCAAGGACTGGGTCGGTGGAATTGTGCTGACTGGCTGGACTTGCTGAGCATAGCTAGATTGAGCCCCATGTTTTATGACGACCAATACATGCGCGCTCTCCTGAATTTGCGCAGCCAATTCAGACGCCTCGGTCTCTTCTATCAGTATATGTTTTTCCACCTGGGCCAGGAGGGCGGAAAAAGTGAAAGCTTGCTTTTTGGTGACCGCTTGCTTCATCGAACTTGGAAAAAATCCCAAGCGGTATGCTGTTAGTTCCACGTTTTCTTCACAATGATCCAGGTCAGTCTTAGCATCAATCAAACGCCTGGTGTAATCCCTGAGGCTCTCTCCTAGCCTCTGCTTATAGTTCATGATCGTATCCCCGTTGGCTCGGAAGCTTTTGCTTCCGACGAAGTGCTGACGGAACATCATCCAGAACATCCCAAAGCTTTTGATACTACCCTGCGATAGACGGTTGTACCACTTTGATGCCCGGTCTTTAAACGTCATTGAAAACGCCCGACACAAAAGCTTATCGTCGTTGTCGAAGCTTAACATAAAGTTTTTGAATGCTTTCAAATGATTATTTGGGTCCCGCTTATCGTCATATTTTTCTAATTTGGAAATATCAAACCTCTTCGGGAGATGTCCCGATAATATTTCGTCGGACAACGGCGAGGCTCTCCAATTCATTCTGAATCCGGACGCACCGCCTCCGAGCCCCTCGGTCTGAATCCCATACAGACCTTCATCTCTTGGGTTGATGAACTGGCTGCTGACTCGGTATCCCTGGTTCTGGCTGTTCGATGGTTGCCACTGGGCCTGAGGCAGAACCACCCGCTCTTCTCTACTGCCTGGTTGCATTTCTTTTCCCTCGAAAGACACCAGCGTCCTTTTCTCTGCGCACGCTTGTTCAATCTCTCATTACATCGGTACTCTCTTCCCAATGAATCGTCTGAAGTTTCATCAATAGAAATCCCCTGATTATCCTTAGTGTACTGCCCTGTTCCCCCATTATACATGTCCTCCTGGCGAGATTCCCGATAATATCTAACGGGGCGGGCGTCGATACGAGGGTCAATAGTCTGGTAGCCTTCGCCGCATTTGTCCACAATTGGTTCTTTCCTTTTGGCTTCCCGGGCCCTTTTATCAGCTAACGACCGCTCTTTTTCAGCGTTTAGCTTTGCGATATCTTCCAACAGCTGTCTCCGAGTCATGATGAGGGTCGACTTCTTGTCCCGACCCTGAGCGTAATATTCCCGACCCGGTGCTTTCTCACCTTCAGACACCGAAACGGCTCCGTTTAATTCTCTCCCGACCCTCTCTCCGATTGCTTGGTCATTTATTCTTTAAGATCAGTTCACGATTTTAAAAGAAAAATATTCCTTTTTGGTATCACAGATTCCCACAGACGACGCCAATGATGAGAGAATAAATGACAAAAGAGAATAATGTTGGATTTTGGACCTGATGTGACTAAGGCTCAAAATTCTAGAGACAGAAAGTCGAAAAAGAAAATATAATATTCAAATTGTCCCACCTACCAAGAATAATGAGTCTCCTTTTATAGTGGGGAAGGGTGGACCCATTAATGTCCTTGGTGGTCTTTTTTTATTTCTCTTTTAGTCCTTCATAAAATAATTTGTTTACAAATCATCCTCTAATAAACAATAAGTACTGTAACATACGTGTTTAATTTCCTTCTATTTACAATTGACTCCTTTTTATTAATATTGGCGAATTGCTCCCTTATCACCCTTCACATCAAGAATTACAAATATATCTCAAATCACAGAAGAAATAACAAATACTCTCGAAAATTTATATGATTTGAAGAATCTATCACAACAACTAAATTTTCACCCAAATTACTCATAGCTACGTAATATTTTTAACTCATATAAAAATGTATTTCCATAACACAATTGTACGTAATTACGCAACCATAGTTTGACAAACATTTATTTATTTTTTATTTTGCAGTCAAAAGATATGGATCTAGATGAAGACAACATTAAACAAATTGAAAAACTGAAAAAAAAAACCAATGAACTGATTAATGCTAGTATTAAAGATTGAAAAACTTGATGAGGTGAGATATTTTAAGCGTTGTGACTTACTTTTATCCGGACGACTGTTCAGACATAATCACTACTATAAAAAACCGAACATGATAAATGTAATGGAATGTGACTATGCTAGGTGTTGGTCACCTCACATCTTGGACTAATGGGTTCTTAAACTTGACCTGACTCCTCAATCCGACCCGACAGGCCCATGAGTCGTTAATTAAGTATATATACCTCGACCACTTTCATTAATAAGGTAATCAGAATTTAATATAAGCACACAGCTTAATTATCTCACTACACTCTATCTTGAATATTAAATTCTCAAAACGTTTTATAAAATTACCCTTAAACAAAAAAAACCACACCAAAACTGATAGAAGAAAATCAAGGTATTATAAAAAAAACCATTCACAACCACATCTTGCGTCGAACAAAAGAAGATCTTGCATTAAACAAAAGAACATAAAACCTTTAGTTTATTTCTTAAATATGTGTTTTTGGTAAAAGTTATATGTCTCTAAACTACACTTTTTTTGGTTTGGAATATTAATTTTTTTTATATATTTTTCTGTCACAACTACAACCAACTATAACATAATTTCGTAACTAATTAAAATATAATTTCACACCCCAATTACAATTTTATTTTCTCATAAACATATGTCTATTTACTCAACCAAAAGTTTTTATTTTACACCCTATCATAAGGTAATTACACAACCCATCATAAGGTAATTAAGCATCAAATTACACTAGTATTTTTTTTCACACCAATCCTTTGTTTCCAAAATATATTATTACTTAAGTTCAAACCAAACTAAAAAATAAATTAATTTCATAGATATATATGTCTAATTCCAAATTATTAAAATAAATATAAATTACCGTCTTTCTACATATTTTATCATATCTATATTTAAATTTGTCAGTAATTTTTTTTATTAGGTAATTAATTGTTTGATTTGACAAAAGTAGATAAATCATCATTACTGTGGCAATAATCCACCAAAAAAGAAAAAAGACTTTAATTACTAAGTGTATGGTTTTAAAAAAAATTGGCCATAAATTCAAGTTACACTTTTAGAAGCTTTTGAAAAACCTCGAACAAATATAAGATAATTCTGTAATCAAGTACCATGTAATAATATAACACAACAACACTGAATAATCACAACCATTTATAAGATAATTCTGCAATCAAGTACCATGTAATAATATAACACAACAACACTGAATAATCTCGAACAAATATAAGATTATTTGATTTTTATTTTTATTTTCTAAAACAATATACAAACTATTGGGGTAACTTGATTTTGTAGTATAATTACTTTATGGACAAGGGAATCATGAAACCACCCATTAAATTTAAGATTCCCTTAGATATTCCATAATAAAAACCAGGTTTTGTTGATTATGGAGTTTTTGTGTGCGAGTACGTAAAGTGCTTTATTCAAAAACAAAAAAAAATAACGAAAACATTTGAACCAGATTTTACGATACAAAAAAGAGTTGAAATGTTTGGTTTATTTCTTAACCATGAAGTTACAAATAGATTTTGGTAGATACTTGTATGCTAAATTCATAAAAATACTTTCTTTGCAAAAGTTGTGTGTCTCTAAAATAAAATATATTGTGTTTGCAATATTAATTGTGTTTTATCATTTCTTTATATATTTTTATTTTATAACTGCAACAATTTGTACGGTAATTAAAATTGGATTTTAAAAAACCAAATATAACGTAATTTTGTAACCTTTTTACATAACCACTTATAATGTAAATCTACAACTAAGTAACACCTAATTTCGCACTCAAAATTATAATTATATTTTCACAACGTCGATCTTTTTTTGTAACCTATTATAATGTAATTTTGCAACATAACAACATCGATTAATTTCATAACCAGATTATACGCAATTACGCACCCAACCACGTTTGATACTTTAAAAACTAAACAACACATTATTACACAATTAAACCAAAAAAATATTCACCGAATTTATTTTCCCAAAAGTAATATTTTCAGATAATTGTCAAAATACTTACATGAATGTATGAAAATAAAGAACAACACAACCAAAACAATCATATTATCACAAAATAACAACAATATAACTCGAAACAATAAAAAAACCAAAAGTTATCAAATAAATAATTGATGAATTAAGAAGACAAAGAAAAAACAAACGATCGACAATTGCAGAAGATCTGGATGGTTATCAGTACATTCTTAAACCATGAGTAGTTATAGGTAGATCAGGGTGGTTATCAACAAATACGCATCATTAAAATCTAAAAATAAACAATAAAAAATAATAAATATATGGAAAGTAACTGATAAGAACCCTATTAAAAATAAAACTACTAATAAAACGAGATTTAAGTTTATCAATAACCACCCACTATATAAAATCTTCCAAGAATATCCATGAACGTACATGTACAACCTTAACAATTAGTTATTTTTTGTCTTAAAAAATCTGTATCTTTCAAACCCTAACTTAAAAATCTAAAAATACGCATATTTGTATTCTGTTAAAGATGAACTAAATGAAACTCATGAGTGATATTTCAGAGATGTGTTTTTCATACTAATTTCCTACCCTAATTACTCGTATTTTCACGTTATTATTTATTAAAAAAACAAGTTTTTCAACATAAAATGCACATATTTTATCAACTATAAAAGTTAGTTGTTTCACACTGAGTTAACACTTATTTTTACAAAAACAAATTTTATTTTATTTTTCACACAATCAAACTTATTTCACAATCAAAAGTTTCTTCTTAATTTCACAACACATGTGCACCTAATGATGCAACTATAAGAAATTTTTTCCGTACCACAGATAGATGTAATTTCGCACCCTTATTTTAAATAAAAAAAATAAGTTTTAACAAAAAAGTGCACATATTTAAGCAACTACAAAAAAATTGTCGTTTCACACCCAATTAACACTCATTTTCAATGGAAAAAACAAGTTGTATATATTTTTTCACACAAATAGACTTATTTTACAACTAAAAGTCTTATTTACGCAATCATTTTATTTTTATCTTCGCAGCACATTTGCACATAATTATGCAACTATAACACAATTGTTTTTTGCAACGGGATTACACGTACTTTTGCACCCTTAACAAGGTCAATTATATTTTTAAACACAAAATCACATATTTTAGAAACTATAAAAAAAATTGGTTGCTTCACACCCAATTAACACTTATTTTTGAAAAAAACAAGTTGTATTTTGTTTTTAACACAATCATACTTATTTTACAACCCATCTACATGTAATTACACAGCAATACAATTCTGAACAAATTCCAAAAATATCTTTCATGGATCAAGTTTTATTCGTCATAAAAACCAAACTAATGATAATTTTGGATTTTTTGGAGTCATGGTCTTAAAGATATGACATTTAAATAAAATGAGAGAGAGAGAGTTATCAGTGATTAACTTCTAAAACCATGTGGTTATTAGTATTTTTTCAAACCACGGATTATTATAGGTAGTTTTATTTGTAACCGGGATGTTATTGGCACGTTACTAAAAATAAATATATAAAAAATTTATTCAATATCAAGTAAAAAAGAGACTGTGATGCGTATTATTTATTTGAAGTAGGTGAATTATTAATTTAATCATATTATAGAATAATTCTTAAACATAATATTTTATAATAAAACTATTAAAGACTAGTAAATAAAACAATAAACAAGTAATAATTAAAATTAAATAATTAAAATTGATATCAATAAATCTGGACCGGTAAACTTGGTCAAACCGAAGACTGATCTAAGTATAAAAGACGCATTTTTTTTAAGTTTGATGATGAGAATGATTAAGGTAGATGAGAAATAAACGTATAAAATTATATGGATATGTTGAAAAAGGTGTTAGTTTTATTGATCGAATGTGGACCTTTATATATAGGTCATAATACAATAAATATTTTCGAGATATATTGAAGATTATGTAGGATATTTCTCTAACAACCAAGATATGCGGTTAAATATATTTTTGACTTAATCTAACTAAATATTTGCATGCTAGCTAATTACACCCTTATCGGTAGCCCTCTTAGTCTTGCTAAGAAAACGAAGAAAGACTAGCTCAATGTTGCCCACAACGGTCTGGTTATTGGTTAGACCTTTATTAATATTTGTTCGTAGCACATGTTGTTTACTCACTTCTTTTTTGTCTTTTGTCGAAGTGTCCTTTACCTTTCACTTGCCTTGTCTGAGTGATAATAAATCGTTGAACTTTTATTGCTTTAGAGGCTTCTACTTACTGTTTATGACACTTTAGAGTCTTGTTGTTTTTTGAAATGTTTATCCTTATTTTGACTTTCGCTGTTTTTCCTTATGTCTACCTTAATATTGCTTTAACATTATTTATTCTTGCTTATGCCTTTGTTATTTTTGATTTGACATTCTTTATCGTTGCTTAAGCCTATTTTGCTTTTGCTTCGATTCTCTTTACTTTTGCTTCGGCTTTACTTATTTTTGCTTTGACTTTATTTGTTTAATCAATATCTTTATATTTTCTGTCATTTTTGCATATGTATCCTAATAACCCCTTAGCCTTTAATGAATGGCAAGAGAATACATATGGAATCCTAAATATGTCGATCTTATATTTTTATGATACGAAGTCTCATTGTTTCCTCTTGAAAAGTGTATATAAGGCCAAAACATATAGGTATTTAACTGAATTGAAATGTTACTTGTTTTTTTAACGTTTATAAAATACATTATGCTTGTAATAATTTATTTTGTTTTATAGAAAAAACTATCTCAAAATATATTATTACTTTGAGGTATGAATTATTTTGCCATATTTATTTTCCACGTAATCATACACTTGGAACTAAGAATGTTATACTAATAAAAATATTATATAACATCGTTGATAATAAGTGACTCGTGTATACTTTCTAGGTACGTGTGCCGTCATTTAGATCGCTCTTATTTCGACCATTCATTTTATTTAGCTATATTTACCATTAGATTTGTGAAACATATTGTTATAAAGTTTTACTAATAAGTTTACCTTTGTATCTTATTTGTCTAGCGTGTCTATTTATTTCTCTTTCTTTTTTCGATCTTAGATTCTTTTCTTTCAAACTTAGATTTTTTACATGGAAAGACATGTAGGAGATAACAATTTCGTTGATAGTTTTGCTACTGAAGTTAATTTCTATGATCACGATGTGCCTCCGGCTTAAAAACATGTTCTTGAGGCTATTTTCCCATGTTTTACTCGTGTTTTAAACAGAAATGTTGCTGTAATTAGGTAAGAAACATTTAGTTCTAAAGTTGCACATGCATTTATTATCAATTTTATTGTTGTTGGCTATGGTGATACCTCTGGTGTTAGGATTTGTTTGTCATGTGCATCTTTCAGAAAATATTCATATTGGGAGTCCTGGTGATTTGCTTCCTGGGAATTAAAAGAGGTAACCAATTATGATTACCAATATTATTCCAATGATGAACATAGCTAAAAATGCATTGATTGGTGCATTCCTCAAGGATTTATTATTAGATTTCCTCGTCATATTTAGACTTCGTTTCATGCTATTGATCAAGAAGTTGTTTTCTAGTATTGTACACTAGAGAAAGTTTTCTGGTTCTCCTTGAATGAGGATCTTATTAAGATTTTCAAGATACTTACATTGCTCCTAAATTGATGAAAGTTATTTGTATGTTTTATAATTTTGGTAAATAGACTAGATTATCGCTTTAGGATGAATGACTTATTTGTTGAAAATCTCATATTGCACTCATTAACCTCTTCTTTCTTATCTGCAGACATGAAGAAATATGCCAGGGTTCTCATTGGTCTTCTTTCTAACAATAATGGTTCAAAGAATAAGTTTGTTTATGTTTTTTATAATTGGAAGACGGATTGTGGTCAGGCTATTCCCCCACTCAATAAAGCGGGGTCCACAAAGCCTAAGCTTGTTAGCCCATGATTTTTATTTGCTCTTTTTTGTTCTTAATTTACTTATTATAATTTTTTATCAACGCATATTGACTTATTTTTTTATGGCAGAAGCAAGAAGGTATCAAAGAGTTATATACTTGTTTAATAGCGGAAGTTAAGAATTTTATCAATTCTTATTATTATATTCTTACTCCCCCATAATTTTTTTTATAGTAGAATGTGTTCTAGTACTGTTAAAAATGATACCCCTTCAAATAAGATTGCTAAATCTTGTCCCAAAATTAAAAAGATAATTAAGAACCCCCCTCCTACAAAATTAGATGATAAATTTCTATCAATCGTCTATCATCGAAAGGGTAAGATTCATGTTATTGGTTCCGTTATTAAGCCGCAAGATGAAGTTAATGTTTCCTTGTATACTAAGATGCTATAATGTTACTGAGTTTTTAGGCAAAAGAAAAGAATTTTATTCTTCTAATTGGGCATCGTTGATGTTTGAGAGAGTTGTGGATTCAAGTAAGAGGCAAAAACTTCATGCTATAATTGATTATTGTTCCCCTAATATTTATATGACTAGATATGGTCTAAGATTAGATAGTGGAGCCTATTTTGTTGAAGCCATTATATATAAATGCAACGTTACTGGTTCAAACATCGTTCATATCACTAATTTTATTTATGTTTGTTTCCATTCATCATTATTCTTGATTTTGTGTTAGATAAAATATGTGTGGGAGAATCTTTTCTTTTCTTTGATATTGAATCATTCATGGGTATGATTACATGAAATGTTGATATTCATATTAATAGCAATCGTAAGGAGTTTATATATATGTGTAGTGAGCAGAAAAAGGTGATCTCTTTTAAAGCTTATTATCCCTCTTTTAGATGAGTTAAGGCCTGATTTATGCCAGAATAATGTTGTTATTCCTATTATTCTAGTTGATCCTGCAATAATTTCAACCTCTATTAGTGGTGATGTTAATTTTGAGAGAAATTATGTTCCACTATATGCTTATTCTAATTATTTGCTTACTACTGTCATTTACCAAATTTTTCAATTGATCAATCCTATATCCGATCTTATATATCATATGTTTCTATTGTATTCTGTTGCCCTTCATTAAATTCATATAGTCTTTTTCACCATCTCTTGAATTGGTTGGTTTGTTTTTTAGAGTTTTTACCTCCTCAAACGTAATATTTTCTTCTCAGAGCAGTTCTCTTTTGGCTATGTTTTCTTCATTATTCTCACCGAGCCAGCTATGTGAAATTGTTGTTTGGTATGCTGAGTTGGCGAGACATAAGAATCTCCATGTTGATCATTCCTCTATTGATTTAGCACATCAAAAAATGAGTGCAGGTTATGAGGGAAGTTAATATTTTTTTAGTGGTTTGATTATGATTCTCTTTGACTCTTGTTACGTAGTGGTTTACTTTATTTTTTTAGATTACATATAGTGGGTTATCGGCGTTATGCAATGCTAACATTAACCCTTTAAATCATATTTTTGAATTTTAAAAGCTTCTAAAAGGAGCATGTGAGCCTATGAAGAGAAGTGATAATCTTAGAGCTTCTTTAGAGGAGGAGATTCAAATTTAGTAATGCGTGAGGGAAATACTCGAAGCTAACAGAAAGAGTTAGAGTTTAAATCTTGGGTCACTAGTTAGTTGGGTTATGCTTGGATTTATACTTACGACCATTTGAAGAAAAGTTATTTGTCTTCATAATTTTTTGAAAGAATTATACTTATGAAAAATGAAGTAGTATGAGCTTTAAGCGAGGAAACTTATATTATATTTATGCTCTTGATGATTTGGATAAAATTTGGTCTTCTATTGACCAACAACGTTTGGCTGCTACAACTTCTGCTATCGAGCTTCGATAACGACTAAATTCCAAATTCTCTGATTATGAGGCTATAAGTAAAGAATAATTTGATGAGCGTCAGGAATAAATGAATGAATATGCTGCTTTGGAACAACAACTTACTGACACTGTTTGGAGACCAGTTTTTATTGCACGTAGTAGGACGATCTTGGATAGCGTTTGGTGTTGTGTTCATATTATAGACAGACTTCCTAGTTTGAACTTGAATGCTTATACGGAAAAACTGGATACTTTTATGCCTCGTCCAAGTGGTGCTATAGTTGACGTTGTTGCAAACGATGTTCTAGAAACAAATATTGACCCTTCCACTATTGTTTCCTATTCTTCTAAATAATTATAATATTGTTTGATGTGTTGTGTATGCCTTAGAAGCTTTTTGTTTTTAAGTATATCTTTTCAATACATTGTTGTTATATATTGTAATACTTTTTTTGGTGCTCTTCTGTGTTTTTATGAATGAGTCTTTATAATTTAGACATATTTCACATTTTCTATTTTTATTGACTGATCAGGTACAATCTGTTGAGATTTTGTTTCTAGAATAACATGGTACTATACTTGGAGTTTTCTAGAATTCGCCAACTATGTTCAAGGGACATGATTCTTTGGTATGGTGTTCCCTTCTTTTTAATCCAATATAGCTTGTTATTGCAGATTAATTCTTGGTTATCCATATTTTTGTTATTATCTCGATTTTGGGACACTTTTTTGTTATTTGTATCATCCGAAGCAGATTTATTTATATGTTCAGTTTTGACTCCTCTATAAACACTTTTATTACTTTTGATGTTTTTGTTATTTATGTAAGCCGTTTACTTATAAAAGTTAGTTATTTTATTGACTTGTATTTTTCTATGTTATTCTGATATATATTTCCCCTTCGTCATATACTTTAGCATAAATATCTTGATGCATTTGTAGTTTTACCAGTTTTTTGTATTATATCTTAGGTATTATTTTAGGTTTTATTTGCTACAAACTTTAATTTTATAATATTATTTATTATTTTGTTCTACATCATACGATTGATGAACCAAATTGTTGACAACAAAATGTTTTATTCATGTCGAATACCTCATTAAACATTCTCGTGTCATTAGGAAAGAAAAGAGTGTATCTCCATAGTTTAATAAATAATATTTAGATGAGTAGTATGGTACTAGCTCTTTAGTTTGCAAGATTATGATATATTTTCGAATGTTTTTATTGTAGATTATCGAGCTTGGTTTCATTTTTCGTTCAGCAACATATATGTTCCTGGCTTTATCTTGGCTTTGACCATAATTGGTCATTCCTAACTTGGGTTTTTCTTGTTAAGTCTTTCCTTTATTATATGATGAGATACTCTTTCTGTTAATTTTTCATATGGTTTGAATCTCTAGAATCTAAATTTGGAATTATAGTTTTTCCCTTTTTAATACCTTGTAGTGCTTTGACCAAATACATGTGTCGATCATTATTTCTCCAACTAAGTCTTTCGTCATATTTCTATTTTATCATTATTTTCTTTTTTCCAACTTGTTGTCGTATATGATAGTATAAATATCTCTAGTGGCATTGCGGTTGCTATACCATACACCAACTTGTCGCTTGGTGCGTTTGTATTACAGTGTCTTTTTCAATTTCCTCATGCTTCATCAGCATCTCGTTAATTCCATCAATTATCATTATGTTAATCGTTTCGGCTTGTCTCTTTACTTGATAAAAACGAGGAGAAAATAAGGTTTTCTTAATTCCCTTCTCGTTGTAACATCGCATGACACGATTATTCTGGAAGTATGTTTGTCTCTTTACTTGATGAAAACGAGGAGAAAATAAGGTTTTCTTAATTCCCTTATCGTTGTAACATCGCATGACACGATTATTCTGGAAGTATGTTCCATTATTGGTAATTTCAACTCTCCAAATATCATTCTTGCAACATATATTTAAAAAGAAATCAATTTTTCTGTCACTATGTAGGGCATTACTTTTTATTTTGATAGTTTGGAGAAGTAATATGTTGCAACGAATTAATCTTTCTTTCTTCTCGAAGCCATAATAAACGTTTCTAAGGTGTTCATACCTTTTGAACTTAATATTTTTTAAATGCACTATGTGTATTCCATATCCAGACTAAAATAAGATCTTTAAGTTCTTTCATGGTTGACGGAGAATCCGAGTATAATCAAATTTCTATCTGAGTGGAGCACAAAAGAAAACCTTTACTCGTCCATGAAGAGTTTTTGTATATAAGGGAGTACCACTCCTTTAATATATCTTGTCATCAAGCCATAAAATCTCACATTTTGATAAGAAGGTCAACTCGGACAAGTTGAACTAGTGACTCTTAATTAAGCTCTCATTAAGAGGAAACCTGATGTGAGTATTTGTTTTTTTATTAATATGATTTTTCTTCATTTTCTTCTTATTCAATTTTTAATATATATATCCTGTGAATGGTGTTACCATCATCATCTTGACGAAAATTATTCATTGTCGTAACGAACACTGTTAACAATTGAAAAAAAAAACTTGTGTACTTTTTTAGTTTTATTTATAAAAAACATTCATTTTTCTTTTTTTTCTTTTCTTTTTACGTTTTTTTACTTTGTTGCCGATGAAGTTTTATTTTATGGTGTTCAAATTTTCCATTTATTGTTGGATAAAACACAATTGTACGGTTATTAATGTAGTTTTTGAGTATTTTAATACTCATATTATCGTACCCACCAAAGTAATTATTTTTAAATAATTTCAATACAAATTATTAATATAAAAAATATTAAAAGATAAATGTAAAAAAATTAAGTGATGATCAGATGATCTAGAGTCAGTGTTTATTAAATAAAAAAAGTATTAAATTTAAAATAATCAACATGATAATAGCTGCATAGTTCATTATCGAAAAGCAAATAAAAAGTGAACAATGTTTTTTCTAAAAATCAAAAAGCAAATTGTCAACACACCTAAAATTAAAAATAAAATAAAAGTAAATAATACCTAAAAATAAAAATAAAAATATATATTTAATGTCACGTTGTTTTATGACAACTTTACAGTATTTTAAAAAATGAACAATATTGCCGAAGTGAACAATACCTTCAAAAATGAAGTATAAAAGGTGAACAATGTTTTTTTTAAACCAAAATTCATTGAATATATATATCGGAAAGAATAATATTATAATCTTACATTGGATTGCCTCCCAATTAGCACTTCATTTTAAGTCAATAACTTGACTGTTCGGGCTTCTCAATGCAGAACTTGAGGAGTAGTTGATAGTTTATCATTATCAACTACTTCTTGATAGTAACACTAGTTCAACTGATCTCCATTCGCCGGAAAAAACCTATTCTTTGGAATACGATGTCCTAAAACAATTCCATTTTCTTTTTTCAAATGAAATCTCTTCCAATTTAGACCATGATTAGTGTTTACAACTCGCTCTTTCTTCTTAGCTGGATTAACCACTTATGATAACTCATTAGCAAGTTTTAGACTGCCTTTACAAAATCTTAATGTGGTGATTGGGATGGTTGATCTCACGTTTCTCTGTTATCGTCATACTTATGGCTCATTTGAGTTGTCACAACACTTTTAGCAATTCCTCTTAATCTGCATAACTCAAAAACACATTAGTAATAGGAGTAGGGATGGCAATGGGCCGTCCGCGGGCCGGGTTCGGGTCGGCCCGCTTGAGCCCGCTTTTTTTGCACTTGAGCCCGAACCCGGCCCGACCCGCTCCCGGGCTCATATTTCCAAACCCGAGCCCGCCCGTTAATGTCCGCCGGTCAACCCGGCCCGACCCGCGGACATTAATTTTAATAATTTTTTATATATTTTTTAATTTATTTTAAATATATTAATTTATTTTTTAAAAATATTACTTATATTATATATAGAAATATTATTTTTATATATATTTTATGATTTTCGGGCCGGAACGGGCCGGACAAATTTGAAACCCGAACCCGGCCCGGTTGCGGGTTATATTTTCTAAACCCGAACCCGGCCCGTTCTAAGTTCGGGCCGAACAAAACCCGGGCGGACCGGGTCGGGTCGGGCCGGGTCGGGCCGGACACCACCCGAATTGCCACCCCTAAATAGGAGTAAAATTGTTCGGTGCATTCAAATAGACACTCAGTGAACATTAGGGTGGAGGTTTTGACTTTAAGTTATATATTTAAGCTTTTAATAATTTATCGTTTAACTTCGAAGTTTGAACATCCCTGGATTGAAATGGTAGATATATTTTATTACAATTTATAACCTCTATTTTTAATCCCTATTTCATCTAATAAATCATACACTAATGAATTTTCTAAACTAAGATAAGGAATTTTTTTATGTATGTATCAATCATTAGGTGTCTATACCACATGAGTAAAACAAGTATTAGCCTCCTTAAGAAAATTCAAATAATCTAACTTGCTAAAATATACTTCCTCATCCACCACTTGTAAAATTAATTTCTCAGCCTTAACATTAATCAGAGTCCTATCAGTAGCTAATAAAGGTCTATCTAGAATGAGGGGTACAGATTTATCCTCCTCAATGTATAAAATTATAAAATCAGCAAGAAAAACAAATTTATCAACTTTAATTAAAATACCTTCTAATATCTCATAGAATATATAAGAGACCTATCAACTAACTCTAATGAAACATTTGTAGCATTTAGTTTACAATTCCTAATATCCTACAGAAACAAAAAGACATCAAATTGATACTGGTACCTAAGTAACATAAACATTTATCAAAAAATAAATTACCAATTTTTATAATAAATAGTAAAACTCTTGGATCTTTCAGTTTTGGTGGTAATTTATTATGAGTCATCATGCTCCATTCCTTTATCAATGCAACTGTCTCAAAATCTCCAAATTTTATTATATGAGAAAATATGTATTTAATAAACTTTGTGTATTTAAGCATTTTCCCCACCAACTCTACAAAACGCATATTAACTTCGAACCTACAAAAAAGTTTAAGAAATTTAGAAAATTTATCGTTAGAAATTTATTTCATCTTTACGTTTGGGTAGGGAACTCGTGGTGCATATTTTGAGATCGGATGAGGGTTATGAGCTTCAAATTACGCTTATTCACAATAAACCGGATCCTTGATACGATAAATGTCTGATTCGTGTCAGTTGTTGCTTCAAGAGCTATGTTGTCGTACTCATAAACCTTTATGGGTAAAGAATTGTTGATACGATCAAGGTCAAGTTCCTATCATTTTTTATATCCACATTCACTATTGTCGTATCCAATGGAAAGTATAGGTTATTTTTCGCATCCAATCATGTTGTTGCCACATCAAAGACCAAATGTAGGTCATTTTCACATCCACGTGTAATTTTTCCACATCCACGTTCAATTTTTCCCCATCCAATGTCAAGGGTAGGTCATATGCCCTATCAAAACATGTTGTTGTCGTATCCAAAACCATATGCATATCGTTAATTGTGATCTGTTGTGATGTGACCATATCCATGTATAATGATATCATGTATTGGTCTGAAACTGCATCCAAGTTCCAGTTTGTTGGACATGTAATATCATCAAAAAAGTTGTTCTTAGTTAAAACTTGATTTCGATTACTTACTTGTTAGTTGTAATCACTGAAAGGCTCATCTTCTTGTCCTATTTGTCCCTTTGTTTTCAACGTGATTGCACTAACTTGCTTCAGGTTATTTTTCGTGTTGTTGGGCCACACTTATTAAATTCTTGATGCCATCATCAAGTGAAGTTATCATAATTGCACCTCTAATTTCTTTACGCTTGCTTCATAATTCTAAACTGATACGTCGATATTTTTCATACTCGATTCCTTTCTCTCAAAGTGAGTTATAGAATTTTTAGTGAACTTGTTCACATTTTATTGAAATGTTGTTTTCTTCTTAAACTTTTCCAAGTCCTCATATTTTCATACTCTCTCGTTGTTCTTACAGGAAAATATTGGATTTTTCCTGCTACCTGCTTGATAGTTATTAGAAATATAAAGTTTATGTCATAGTTAGTAGTTTCTCGCATAGTTGACATCTTTGGATTCTTTGAATTGATTTTATATCGACGGATAGTAAGCATTGAAAATTGGTACGACAACCAAATTCATCTTGATTTGGTTAATATGTTGCTCAAGTGCTGTCATTTTCTTTTGAACCAAAAATCTCATTGTTAACAGTGTATATCCTAACATTTTTGCCACGAGATGCATAGTTGTTAATAAATAACAACCTTAATAAGTCATATACTTCTTCTGGTGTCTTGTTCATTAGAGACGCTCCATTCGTCGTGTCATTCATCAGTTTATTATTCCAAAATAATCTATTATAAAAATTTGGACTATCATCTATGTTGGAATCCCATAGTGAGGATACTTATGCAAAAGCTCTTTATATTGTTCCCACGAGTCATATAACGACTCATCATTTTGATGAGTGTAATTTCTGATAGCGTTTTAGAATTTTTCCAGCCTTGGATTTTCCATTTAGATAAAATGAGAACAGTCTCAAACGTATTGCATCAGATGGAATATTGGTTTACTTATACGTATCACACAAATCCATGAAATTGGACAGATGGGTGTTTAGGGCATTGTTCAGAGTTCCGATAAGAATGTTGTTCAGTATCATATTAATCAATACTGGTTTGATATCAAAATGCGTTGTATCTACTATTGGTCTCACTATACTTGGAGTGAATCCCGTCAGTGAGGGATTATCATAGTCATTGATTCTTTTTGCAATAAGTCCGTCTTGTATTACTCTTCCGACATTCATTGTTTTAGATTTTTGAAGTTCTCTTATTCACTAGTGAAAATTTATTTTGATTTTTGGATCCAAAAAGAAGATTCTTTTTCACCTATTATAATAATAGCAGATTAATAATTGAACATTTAATACATGAAAAAATTAGATCTAAAAAAATTAGATTGCCTCCCCAACGTGATAAATCATAAGTATATGATTATCTTTGTAGTTTTAAAGTATTTTAAAACTGAGATTATCATATCAAAGAGATGAATATATTTTTTTCAAATTTAAATCTAAATTATTAATATATAAAAAATCTTAAAGAAAATATAGTAAAATCTAATTTATGCAGAAACTTTTAAGTGATGATAAGATAATATAGATTTAATATTTATTAAATAATAATATCAAAATGATTTAATGGGTGTTAGAATAGGTATATAACCTTGATTATGAATTTTAAATAATTATATAAACTAATCTAAACATATTTTTTTTAGAGACAAGTTTTCTTATAGAATGTTGTGATCGTCTCTCGATCTCACGCAACTAACCTTTTTGTATGACAAGTTATATCTCTAGTCCACTAGATTCCTACAATTAGGTCATAGAATCTAAGAACCAAATTCATACTTCACTAGGTCATGGTCGTAGCATACTACTCATTCAACCATGCCCGTAGCATACTACTCATGATATGTTTTGAATTCTTTAAAAAAATTATATTTTACACACGTTTCTTAGTTATATGGTTTCTCATCTAGTGACTGGTTTCACATCTATAAAAATAAAGAAGGTTTCGCATCTATCAAAATAAAGAAGGTTTAACATCTATCAAAATAAAGAAGGTTTCGCATCTATCAAAATAAAGAAGGTTTAACATCTATCAAAATAAAGAAGGTTTCGCATCTAGCAAAATAAAGAAGGTTTTGCATCTAGCATAACAAAACACGTTTTGCATCTATCATAACGAAAAAGGTTTCGCATCTTCTTCGCGAAACCCTTAAAGCTTTTAAAACTTTAAAAGTCTGTATCTTTTAAACTGCAACTCGGAAAAAAAATCCGAAAATACCGTTGGTTTTTTTTAAGACGAACAAACTAGTACCATTCATGATATGTTATAAATTACAAAAAATAGAACAAAACACGTTTTGCATCTATCAAAAATGTGTTTTTTGCATCTACCGTTCGAGAAGAATTACACGTTTCGCAACTCTCAGTAGGTACAGATACAAAGGTTTCGCATCTTCTTCCCTGAGCCATTTTACTCGACACCAAAATCTCAGAAACTCAAAACAGACTAAAATCAACGAAAAACTAACTGAAATACAACCAATAAGCTACATTAGCAACATAAAAACCAGATAAATACAAAGAATCATAAACAAAAACATATATCGAGTACTTCTAGTATTCCGAAATCAAAATTCGACTTACCACACACAAATCCACTTATCTAAACATATATCCAAAATCAAACTTCGAAATCAACTAAAAACACAACAAAAACATATGAAAACAAAAGAAAAACAAGAAAATTGAGTAAAAACATGAAGAATCGCCTAACATTAGAGCTGTTCTATTCACGTATAGAGAGAGAAAGAAAATTGGGGGAAAAGTGAAGTATGGGTCTAAAAGTCTTTTATATAAATGAACAAGGATATTTAAGGAATTAGTGGGTCTTCAATGGTAAATATTTACCTAAAATAGGTATTTCTCGGAGAATAATGAAAATATGGGTCTTAAGTGGATAATAGTTTGGGCTTTGGGTCTTAAATGGTACTTTACCCATATTTTTATTCATAATAAATTTAAACCAACAATTAAATAAAATAAAAGTACTGTAAAATCAAGGATAAATATCCTTTTATCATCTGTTATTTGTTCATTTTCACTTTTTTAAAATCGTCTTATGGGAGAACCAAATGGCTCAAACAATTGAACCATACTTTTTCATTCCACTCCACGATTTCAACCTCAAATATATTCATGGCATATTATTGTTTTTTTTCGGAGGGAACCCGCAGCCGCTACTCAACGAGTGCGGACAGGTTAAACCCTCAGTCTGACGCAATAGTCTGGAAACCAACGGCAGAAAGTAAACCACACAATGTGACAAGCTCAGCTAAGAAATCGTATCTAGACGGACTCGAACTCATGACCTTTAGTCACAAGCATGACATATTATTGTGCCTAACTTTAATTTTTTCCATTCTTAATGTTGAAGACAATATTAGATTTTAAATGTGCGGTATTATATATGTGTATAGTTGAGAAATATCACTTTTTTATGATCTTCTAATAATATTTATGATATATGTTATGATCTTAATACTAATTCAAACTAGTGAAGTGATTTTGAGTAAAATTAAGAATATATAATTTCTTATTTTATTAGGTTTTTAAATTTATTTTTGTTTAGAATATATTAGAATTAATTACACTACACTTTTACTTCGAGTACGAATTTTTAGATAGAAAGTAATTAAATAATATAATTGAAAATTCAATTAGAGGTGCATAAATATGGCATGATAGAAAGTACTTAGAATAAAGATGTTGCATAAATATTTATTGAATAATATGGTCTGATACATAATTTAGTCGAAATTTGCGTAAAAATGAAAAGGTTTATGGTAATTCTCATATGTGGTTTGTATAGTTTTGTAGCTTAATTAGTCTGAGTTAGTAAATCATTAGAGGAAGAGGTAGAGATGGCTGGGTTTCTGTCGGGGCCTAGGAACCCAATATTTTTTGTATATAACATGATAAGTATAAAAAAATTATGAAATAAATTCTAGCCGAATGGAAAAATCAGATGTATGAACTGAGAGGTCTACCTCAGCAGGCTCCATTTCATTTTTTTAGGATGCTACGCCACTTCTTAGAGGTGCTTCATCACCTAATTCTCTTAACCAACTAGAAAGGATGTCATTGATTTAAAGCTCGTCAAATAGATTAGTTGGAAGTCTTAATAAAATTAGATATTTCACAAGTCATATGTATGTAAATAATAGAATAATCATTTGTTTTCTAAGCTTATATATTATTTGGGTGTCTTATCACCTAATGACTTGAGCTAGCTAGTTTGAGATTCATTCCCTGTCATATAGAAATAAATGATGATAAAAAAATACAATAATGAATAAATAAATTGATAATTATATAAAAATATAGTGTAATGAAATTTTAATTTTTCTCGAAAATAATTAAAAATTATTTAAATTTCTTCAAAATCGAACAAGATCGAAATACCAAATTAAACATAATCAAAACAGAATACTAAATTGAGCATAATCTGAATACCACATCAAACATGATAAAAATACCAAATCGAACATTATCCTAATACCAAATTGAACATAATCAAATAAGAATATCAAATCGAACATGATCAGAATACTATATCAACATAATCAAAACAAAATAGTAATTCAAACGGGACCAGAATACCAAATCAAACATGATGAAATATAGTACGATGAGGGATAGTTACCATTCTCCGATCAAATAAACCAAATATTGAACAATGCTTTGATATCATAAAGAATAAAATAAACAAATACGAGTATGATTTTATTAATTGAAATAATATATTTTACGTTACGTTGGTAACAAGCCCCGAAAGAGGTAGCCGAGTTGGTGAAGTAGATGAGCTCGTGACCAAAAGGTCATGCATTCGACCCCCTCTACAAATGCTTTCTTAGTTTGAACATGTCACCTTGTGTGGTTTACCTTTTAGGCGTTGGTTTGTAGGCTATACGCACTCGTTGAGTAACAGGTTTCTTCCGGAATTTTTTTTACGCTGGTAACAATAATTATTGATCAATGAATATTTATCTTTGATTTATATATATTTTATAATAATTTATTAGCTAGTTTAATTTATAAATATAATATAGTGCTCTCATTATGTTTATTGTTGGATTTAATAGATATTTGAGAGGTTCATTACATAAAATAAAATCAATTGAAAAAAATAAGAAAATGAAAAAAAGAAAATGAAAAAAAAAATCTAAAATTTGAAGAATGTTTTTTTAAAGACTCTGCTTTTACATAATAATATAAAAATTAAATTAGTATAACTTTGAGAAGTAAAACAAATCATATGTTTAATAACCCTAAATTATTTTGATATTGATGTATTTTTTATTTTCTTTTACTGTGTTACTATTATTTTATTATATTTTAATCATCAGACTCCAAAATTCGATCTCCGGATCAAACTTTAAATAAATTAAATAGTAAAATATTAACTTTTATTTATACATAGAAATAAATAATTCATTTGAGTTAGATATTAAACTTGAGTTTGTAATTCTCGTTTTATTTGACGATAATCATATATCTTCTTTATTTTTCACATTAATTACCATAATGTGTCCACCACTATTAATGGTGAACCTCTTACGACGACTCTACACCTTACCAAACTAAAGTTTCATCACGAGGGTCGTTGTAGGACAACAAACTCATCATAAACATTAGTCATTTTTGACACATTGTCAACCTAAGATTTGATTCGAGTCTCATTGTAATAAACTCATTACCTTCCAAATCAACGATGATAAGAGAAGATCAATGAAGAATTTTTTATGCAATCCTTCAAAGTCAAAATACAAAATCATAAATAAATAAAAACTACACTAAATTTGATATTCCCTCGTAACAATAAAATGTTTGAGCACCTTCAAGTCTACAAATTTTATAAGAGCTAATTGATCCCACAAATTAGAAACACAAGCATATAAATCATAAATGCACATATCATTTTGTTGTAGAGTGGATATCATACTCTAACTGGTATTGCTTAGCAAAATTGGACCGAGTATAAAGTCTTTCCAATTTTGATGTTTCACACTAAGCCGAATGAATATCAATCAACTGAGTTATAGAATTGTTAGTACAAGTGATAACCTTAGTGTTATCTATTTCCCTCATATCAAACAACAACACACATCTCTCAATATTTGTTTTATCAGTAAGTGAAAGTTTTGTACTTTAGGTATTCCCACACGTATGTTTATCATGAAGAAATTTCTTCATTACATAGCTCCAATAAGAAAAGTTCATCACATTAAGTTAGGTATTAATAAATTATATAGATTCATTTTTTCTTGCCATATTAGTCATGAGAACTCACAAGATCTAATTGAATAATATCTGTAAAGTGAACCTAACAAGCAAACCACATGCAATCACAAACAGAATCGGACAATTGAATAAAATCAAACTAAAATATCAAATCAAGCATGATCATAATACCAAACTAAACATGATCAGAATACCAAATTAAATATGATTCAGATGCCAAATTAAACATAAACAAAACAAAATACCAAATCAAACATGAACAAATACAAAATCAAACAGGATCAGAATAATAAATCGAACATAATTAAAATAAAATACCAAATTTGATCACAATATCAAATCTAACATGATCAAAATACCAAGTCAAATGTAATACAAAATCGAACATGATCAAAACAAAATACCATAGAGGATAATACCTTTCTCCGATCAAATCAACCAAGGATCGAACAACATTTTGATACCATGAATAAAAAGAAGAATAAATAACGAGTAAGGTTTTATTAAATAGAATATTGTATCTTACAAAAAAAAAGTTAAGTCATAATTTATAGAATAACAATTTAATCGGTAACCATTATGTTGTTAACAATAAATATCTCAAAGAGTACACTATTGTCAATGATTGACCTCTTACGAGAATTCTACCATCTTCTATCTCTCCTGGCCCAACAATGCATAATCCTGATTAAAAGAATTAGTGTTGTAAATGAAACATATTTACAAAAAAAGTCGTTAAAAAATATTACATTCAATCGATATTTCAAAAACCAAAAATCGTTTTATGCAACATATTTTTGTCACAAGCTATAAAAACATTCCAGATTGATAGTGTAATAATAATTTAATAAAAAAAATTAAAATATGATAAACTATCCTATTTCTATTATCGTTTTATGTTCTATGATGGATAATTTTTTTCCAATTTGATTCGATCATTTTACATTTTTTAATAATTTTAATTTATTCAAATTAACTATAAAGCTTTACGTATTTAATTCATTTAAAAGAATTGTGTGGTTAAATATACTATTATAAATGGAATATGTCGCATAACGGTTAAACATTTTATATTTTTAATTTAATATTTAAAAACAAAGGCAGATGACGATTGAACAAACTAATAGAATATATTTTAATAATAGTAGAAGTATATTCCTTTGTACTTACTTAGTCTACCCACTACTTGGCAAGTTGACAAAAAATTTGCTGATGATGTACCATCCAATTAAATTAATATCTAATTTTGAATTAGAGAGGTAATTATAATGTTATTTCATTAAAGTAATGATAATAGAGATTCTAGACCACCCAAAAAAAACGTGTTAAACTTTACCACCCGCGAAAGATTCCAAAGTGATGATCTAACGGCTTGCCTACGACATGCTTCAATATTAAAGCGACACGTGTGTTTCTCATTACGTTATCCGAAAAGTTTTGGATTTAGCTCCAAAATATAATATTTATATAATATCTTATTTCAAAAACGTGTTCGCTCATGAATGTCTTTTCATTTATAGTTTTAGTTTCTCCAGTCAAATAGGCGTACAAATTCTAGTTTTAGATTAGACAATCGTCCAAAACTTAGTATATAACTTTTTATTTTTGAAGTTTCTTATAAATAAGTTTATTTTTATTTTATTTTATCCTTCTACGACTTTTATACTAATTTCTCTCCTATTTCAAACCATTATCATTTTTTTGGTCTAAAAACATTCATCTATTTCTCCAAAAACAAAAGAAGAATAATAATCATATTTTCATCGACTTAAACTTCTAAAACAATCTCTTCTAACTCTCAACAACAAAACCTTTTATAATGGAAGGATAAAAAAAGTATTAAGTATTCTTCCTATTCTTTTATTTAATTATTTTTAGTTTTGAATTGATTTTTGAATATAATCAAAATTTAACTTAATATAATCTTATTTAGCTAGAACTAGAACTACAATTAGTTAAGAAATTATATGATGTAGAATTTTGTTGTTTTGTGTTAGATTTTGGTTTTGCTTAACGATTTGGAGGGTTTATTATGAAGAACAGTTGTTAGAAATCGCAACTGTTGTTGAGCACCAGCGGTAGACTGTTCGATACCGCAAGTGTTATTGTATATATGACATCGAAGGTGCTGAAGTAATGTTTTTTCATGATACTTGGCATCTACAGTATGATATGGATGGTACCGCGGTGCCAAATGTATGTTTTTGGTACCGCTAGTGCCAACCATATCATATTTGCGGTACAAGATGGTACTATATATATTTTAATGCGTTTGACTAACCAATTTCTTATTTGTGTTGCAGGAAGCAGAGTGGTAGGCTGTTGAAATGGTTGAAAGTTGTAAATGATGTTAACGAAGGACGATCAAAACATCATTTTGTCTCACAAATAGAAGAAAACGGTAACAGTTCACTTCCAATTGATGCAAGTGAGTTTGTGCATACCGAACAATCTTTACGGATAAAAAAAATACCAAGTCGTAAGACAATAACACTGAAGAATCATCGGAGGAGGATGATAATTCATACTAAAAAACCGAGCAATACGTCTGATCCGAATCTCAAGCACATGTTCTCTAGTACAAAACAGTATCATCAAGTTTTTGGAGTAAAACATTCACAAGACTTACAACACCGAAATCGGTAAAGTAAGTTTAATGATATATTTCAATTCATATTTTTAAATTTATCTTATATTAATCTTTTTTGTTTTACTTTTTTTGTCTTTTTTACAGTCTATGTAGTGTATTAACGTCTACTTCATGTATGGTCTGTTAGCCAAGTGGGACCTCAGTAATCATGTGGTGATTAAGAATATCCTAGAAACGGCTATACTCTGGCCTGTCATCCGACACTTGAGTAGTTTTTCATCAAATAAAAAATTTAACGAGGTTTTCCTCAAACGCTGTCATTAGTTGACCAATAATTTCCAGTTCTCCTTCAGCAAGATGACTACCACGTTTGACAATGTGTTCCTCATTACTAGCCTTCTAATGATAGAGAGAATAATCGAAGATAAATCTAGTCAAATATAAGGTGATATGTACATAATATTTGTTCGTCTTTTGGTGGTTTTGGTGGATGTTATTCGTTTGAAGTTGGATGCGCAGAAAGAGGTTGGGTTTGGTCTTAGATGGCTTAGGGATCACTGTACCCGAGGAACCGTATTTGGATACAAATCTGCATCGTATTGATGGTATGGTTTTATATGTTGCACGTCTGTACCTCATGCATTTATGTAGTTTTACCATTTTCAACAATACAAGCTAGAAGTTTGTAAATGCAGATTTTCTCGTATATTTGAAGTACATGGATGGACTTGCTCAAATATCATTAAGAAAGGATACAAATATCGTTATAATATATGTAAGTTACTAACAAAATATTATTCAATATTTATTACATCAAACATGTAACAAACGAAGATAAATGCAGAGCTCATTTGTAACTAGTATAAGTAATAGTGAAAAACCTAATTGTAATTAGACCATCTTTTTATATAGACATATATATATATATATATATATATATATATATATATATATATATATATATATATATATTACTCTAAAATATTTTATCTTTCTTATTCTCTCTTCTTAAAAATATTTTTGGTATTTGATTAAGGTTTTTTCCCATCATTATCAACTTGCAAAGCTTCAACATAATTTTTAGGGTCACATGCATATGACAACAAGATATGATTAATAGAGAATGAATAAAGATACATTGATTTATGTATCATTCTGCTTATCCTAAGAGTGGGAACTGGAATAATAAACTTTGGAGAAACTAGACTATCATACTTTATCAAAGCATTTCATTTTCCTAGTCATGGACAACCTTGTCTTTCACATGGATTTTAAAAATATCACCCAAATCAATATAATTATTTACCTTTAGTTCCTTTGGTTCTTCAACTACCTTTGGTTTGTCCTTGTACATAACCTTCTCATTAAAGATGACATTTGTATAATGTTTTGATTTTCTGCATCTCAAAATCTATCGCTAAAGCATCATCTCCATAACCAGTAGAAGCATTTGTTTGATTTGGTATCAAGTTTGTTTCTAGAATTGGAATCAATAAGTGCATATGATAAACAACCAAAATACTTTCAAGAAATAAATATTTACCTTATTATCACTTCATACTTCCTCTGTAAATTTTAAATTTAATGAAACTGATGGTCCTCTATTAATCAGATAAGTTGCAGTATTGATTGCATGAGGCCAAAAAACCTTTGGCAAACTAATATGAAACCTCATGCTTCTAGCACTTTCAATATGACAAACAACCAAATAATTTCAATAAATAATGAATTCCTTTTTTACCACTTTTTTTTTCTAGACAATTCAAAATTAATAGAAACTAAAGGTACCGTATTGATCAGATTAGTTGCAGTATTGATTGCATTAGCCAAAAAACATTTGGTCAACCAGTATGCAACCTCATGTTTCTAGCACGTTCATTTAGGTCACAGCGCATGTGCTCAACTACACCATTATTCTATGGTGCTCCCTGAATGGTCTTTTCTATTATTATTATTATTTTATATTTAGTATAATAGTCTCTGCAGCCACAATTAACATTTTCACACCATTATCTAATCTTAGACACTTCAATTTCAATTTTTTTAAATTCTCTATCATGGTTTTCCATTTCTTAAATACAACAACTATATCACTTTTATTTTCAAAAAGTAAATGCATGCATTTTTAGTTGAATCATCAATAAATGTGATGCATTATAATGAGCCACCAAATGCTGGAACTAGATATGGTTCTAATAAATTAATATGCACTAACTTTAAGTTCCTGGTTTTGGAATTCTGTCGTATTTGACAAAGCTAACTTTCTTTTTCTTCCCAAGCATGCATGTCTTACACATACCAATATCAATGGTCTTCCATTCATGTAATTTTCTGTTCGACTTAAGTACTTTCATATCATTCTCACTCATATATTCAAGTCTTTGGTGTCATAGAATATCACTAGAGTCAGCAACTACAATTGTATTTACTGCACATGTGTCTATTGTTGTCATACTAACTAGTAAACAAGTTTATTGGACTGTAATACATATAAAGATTACACGTCTTATAACCACGATATACTACCACAAATCCCTTGACCTCCTTCCATCTTTTACTACCAATATAAATAATATGCATTTCGTCATCGAGTTATCCAACATAGATCAAATTTCTCTTTAACTGTGGATCGTGTCTAACTTTATGGATTCTCCAAGCTGATCTATTGTCTTTATTAAGCTTGATATATTCAATACCTACTATGTGAAGTGGTATTATAATCAACTAAATAAATAGTTCTAAAATTACTTGTAGTATAACTGACAAAGAGTTCTCGTTTTGAACAGGTTTGCAACATGCTTTAGAGTCGAGAACACGATAATTCATGAGACTTTCAACACTAAGAAATAAGGCATCTTGTATGGTTTTGGGAACAATATTTAGACTTCCATTACTGTTTTTCTTAGGTTTTTTGCAAAATGTATGTATATGTCCCATCTGGTCATATTTCCAACATCCAGATGGACCCTTTGGATCTTTAGATTGGCTCTTGCTTTGTCATCTTTTTTTATTTTGATATTCCTCTATTTTGATTTATGTGAGATGCTATGTCTATTTATTTAATATTAAATGCGGTATAATTATTCAAATACAAATCAAAATATTTCATTCAGACTCCTTAACCGAGAATCAGATTGCTTAAATCATTATAATTTAGCTTCTCTTTGCCATCAGAATTACTTACTGCAATTCTCATAACTTTCCAACTATTAGGTAAAGAAATAAAATTATTAGACCACGAATTTATTCATCAAACTAAAGTACATCATATTATAAAGAATTCATGATTTCACTGAACTCATTCAAGTGTTGTGTAACTAAAGAACTTTCTGTCATGTTCAATCTGAGGAGTTTCTTCATTAGATGCACCTTGTTGTTTGTCGAAGGCTTTTTACTCGCCAAGCTCATCATCAAACCAACGGTGGTATTTTATTTTACAACACTGTGTGTAACTAACTTTACTAGGTCCAGTTGAACAATGCCTAGAACTTTACGATCTAGAAGTTTTTAATGTATCTCGGACATCCCATTTGGCTTTGTTGAATCTAGGAGAGGTTGCTGCAAGTTTTTTTCATACATATAATCCTCAATCTATATCCTCCAGTATGCAAAGTCTGACCCGTAAAAATTTAGTATTGTAATACCTCAAGATTTGAATGTAACATCTCCACATCCGCCTGCAAATGCAGATGATGTCACCTCATTTTTTTACAATATTTTCATCTTCTTATTTTGCTACTGATTATTCATAAATACAACAACTATATCAGCTAGCATGCCCTCAATATTTCTTGAAGTATGTTCCGCAACTTCCTCAGTCGATTGGTTGTCTTCTAAGTATTATAAGAGGTGTAGACAATGAACCATATCAATACCCTTACGTTTGCAGGTGCCAAAATAAGACAGCAGAATAATATTTCACAGTTACCTTCTACAAGTTCGACATCACCTTCTTCGTGAGATTCAGAAGCTTGTGCTTTTAGGAATTCTCTGCCATAAAGTAAAAGTACGGAAGCATGTCAAGGACGATGCAAGCAATAAACAAACCAGTAAAGGAGACTAAGACCAACCTTATCTGACTATTAAACTCAACCATTTGCTGAATGAACTGATCTCTGTATTGAAAATAAGAAAATACAATGCCATAAGATGCTTAGTTATATGCTCACTAGTAACTAGATTGACAAGCAAGATATAACTCTTTACCTCATAGCTGCTTCTTTAGTCTTGGCATGATCCGCGAAAATGAAACAAAATGAATTTAAACATAAGAAAGCAATCATTAGCATAAAGACATGATCAATATATATGCACACACATCTTTATAATGAACTACCATCGTCAGGTCGAGCAACAGTAAGCAATAAGCTTACTATTCCGTTCGAGCAACAGTAAGAAACAACCACTGTATAAAACTACTAATCAGACCCTGATAGTAATTACAATATACATTGCTAGATGTATGAATATACCTACATACGCTCACAACGAGTGGAACAGCATCACTATAGCTGTTAAACACGATCAAACACGTTAACGATTAAACCATGACAGAACCAAATCGATTGCCCGGGCAGTTAAACTATATACTGATAGATGATAAAGCCCATATTGCTAGATATGGGGCAACCCTACCCCAAATCGCAACGCTTAAAACATCAGCCTCACAATGCTATCAACAACACCATACTCAGAACCAATACAACTACCATCGTCAGGTCGAGCAACAGTAAGCAATAAGCTTACTATTCCGTTCGAGCAACAGTAAGAAACAACCACTGTACCATATTATACGTCTAACAGCCATCGACCGACAATATAAAAGAACCTACACATCGAAACAGAGACACATACCTGGTTTTGTTCGAACGCGACTGTTCCGTTCGACGGAAATTTGGTTGCAGTTGGATGCTCGCCGGTGGTGGTTCCAAATGTCGAACCAGAGACAGAGACAGTGGTTGCTTCAAAGGTTAGGTTACTTCTCCGCGGTGGTTCGCCGGAGCGTGTCGTCAGTTTCGAAACGGAGATGAAAACAGTGGTTAGCCTTCCTCTTTGGTTCACCGGTGGGTTTCAGTACTACCCGACGACGTTTCTTCCTGGTCGCCGGTGATTCGCCGTGGTTGTCGGGAATATCGGAACTGAGGTGCAGAGGTTCGACGCCGGTTACGGGAGTTTCAAAAATGTCTTTTGGTTTCGCTCTCGTAAAACATGTTTCTCTCTCCACAAATTTAGAAATGTGAAAGTGGGGGGAATTGGAACCCAAAAGTCTGATTAGAAGGTGAAAAAAGGGGTTTCAACAAAAACAACCCATTTTATACCCTAGAGGGTATAATTGTCCAAAATGTGGCTTTAGGTAGTTTATGAAACTAGTCCAAAAACGGGTACCATCTTGGTATTTGATACTTGAGAAGGTATTTAGGGGTACTTTTCTCTATATTTTAATAATAGTAGAAGTATATTCATTTGTACTTACTTAGTCTACCCACTTGGCAAGTTGACAAAAAATTTGCTGAACCAATTAAATTAAATTAATATCTGAATTAGAGAGGTAATTATAATGTTATTTCATTAAACTAATGATAATAGAGATTCTAGACCACCCAAAAAAAACGTGTTAAACTTTACCACCCGCGAAAGATTCCAAAGTGATGATCTAACGGCTTGCCTACGACATGCTTCAATATTAAAGCGACACGTGTGTTTCTCATTACGTTATCCGAAAAGTTTTGGATTTAGCTCCAAAATATAATATTTATATAATATCTTATTTCAAAAACGTGTTCGCTCATGAATGTCTTTTCATTTATAGTTTTAGTTTCTCCAGTCAAATAGGCGTACAAATTCTAGTTTTAGATTAGACAATCGTCCAAAACTTAGTATATAACTTTTTATTTTTGAAGTTTCTTATAAATAAGTTTATTTTTATTTTATTTTATCCTTCTACGACTTTTATACTAATTTCTCTCCTATTTCAAACCATTATCATTTTTTTGGTCTAAAAACATTCATCTATTTCTCCAAAAACAAAAGAAGAATAATAATCATATTTTCATCGACTTAAACTTCTAAAACAATCTCTTCTAACTCTCAACAACAAAACCTTTTATAATGGAAGGATAAAAAAAGTATTAAGTATTCTTCCTATTCTTTTATTTAATTATTTTTAGTTTTGAATTGATTTTTGAATATAATCAAAATTTAACTTAATATAATCTTATTTAGCTAGAACTAGAACTACAATTAGTTAAGAAATTATATGATGTAGAGTTTTGTTGTTTTGTGTTAGATTTTGGTTTTGCTTAACGATTTGGAGGGTTTATTATGAAGAACAGTTGTTAGAAATCGCAACTGTTGTTGAGCACCAGCGGTAGACTGTTCGATACCGCAAGTGTTATTGTATATATGACATCGAAGGTGCTGAAGTAATGTTTTTTCATGATACTTGGCATCTACAGTATGATATGGATGGTACCGCGGTGCCAAATGTATGTTTTTGGTACCGCTAGTGCCAACCATATCATATTTGCGGTACAAGATGGTACTATATATTTTTTAACGCGTTTGACTAACCAATTTCTTATTTGTGTTGCAGGAAGCAGAGTGGTAGGCTGTTGAAATGGTTGAAAGTTGTAAATGATGTTAACGAAGGACGATCAAAACATCATTTTGTCTCACAAATAGAAGAAAACGGTAACAGTTCACTTCCAATTGATGCAAGTGAGTTTGTGCATACCGAACAATCTTTACGGATAAAAAAAATACCAAGTCGTAAGACAATAACACTGAAGAATCATCGGAGGAGGATGATAATTCATACTAAAAAACCGAGCAATACGTCTGATCCGAATCTCAAGCACATGTTCTCAAGTACAAAACAGTATCATCAAGTTTTTGGAGTAAAACATTCACAAGACTTACAACACCGAAATCGGTAAAGTAAGTTTAATGATATATTTCAATTCATATTTTTAAATTTATCTTATATTAATCTTTTTTGTTTTACTTTTTTTGTCTTTTTTACAGTCTATGTAGTGTATTAACGTCTACTTCATGTATGGTCTGTTAGCCAAGTGGGACCTCAGTAATCATGTGGTGATTAAGAATATCCTAGAAGCGGCTATACTCTGGCCTGTCATCCGACACTTGAGTAGTTTTTCATCAAATAAAAAATTTAACGAGGTTTTCCTCAAACGCTGGCATTAGTTGACCAATAATTTCCAGTTCTCCTTCAGCAAGATGACTACCACGTTTGACAATGTGTTCCTCATTACTAGCCTCCTAATGATAGAGAGAATAATCGAAGATAAATCTAGTCAAATATAAGGTGATATGTACATAATATTTGTTCGTCTTTTGGTGGTTTTGGTGGATGTTATTCGTTTGAAGTTGGATGCGCAGAAAGAGGTTGGGTTTGGTCTTAGATGGCTTAGGGATCACTGTACCCGAGGAACCGTATTTGGATACAAATCTGCATCGTATTGATGGTATGGTTTTATATGTTGCACGTCTGTACCTCATGCATTTATGTAGTTTTACCATTTTCAACAATACAAGCTAGAAGTTTGTAAATGCAGATTTTCTCGTATATTTGAAGTACATGGATGGACTTGCTCAAATATCTTAGGTTATGTACGCGTTGGCATGAATATATATAAAGGTATGGGATATATGTCAAAATCATCGATGAAGACTCTTTATGGCTTTGTCATTTGTTAGATTGTTGGATCTACGACCATTTGCCTTATTTTCGCCCTCAATTTAATAATAAATGTATCATATCCAATCTCAAAATTGTTAGTTGGTTGCCGAAAAAGCTTATGGGAACCAATGTTCGACTAAAAACCTACTACACGACATCATTACTGCTCTCTTGGAGAAGGATGTAAGTACTCTTTAAAATTGTATATTACTTTTATAAAATCCGAAATGTATCTTAATTTGTAATGTGCTTGTTTGAAGGTGATATTTCGACCAATATGCAGAGATGAGGGAAAGGTTTTCGAGACAATAAGTAGAATACCATCGCAATCCTATTTGGATTATGCTTAGAACCGAATGGTATATACCAGATCGATTGATGTAACGGTTTGGTTGGATCTAGGAAAAACCACTAGATCCTCTTGAAGTTAGATACATCATTAAGAAAGGATACAAATGTCGTTATAATATTAACTGCTGACATTGGGAAGAATGGCGTAAGCATTTGTTTGTTGTCGACCGTATGAGACGTCCCATTACCGTAAACCGTAAAATGACGATGACTCAGTACGATGACTACATGAAGAGGTATGGGTGGTTTGTCATCACTACTCATATTCTTGATGATCGTCAAACATTAAAACGATTCATACGATAAACTGTGTTCGACTTCTTGACCAAATTGTGGCTCATTTAAGTATTTTTTTTACCAAATTATGGCTCATTTAAGTATTTTATCACAATGTATATTTTCTTAGACAAAAATAGAGTAATTTCCTTCAAGTATATTTCTAAGTATTTTGTTGTTTTATAGTATTCAGATTTATTTCCTCTAAGTAACATATATTTTGTTATGCTCATTTATGAACCAGAGGCTGTATTAGATGATTTATTTTAGTACTGAATATTGTTATTTTTTATTTTTTGGGTTATGTTGTGTTGTTTAGTAGCCACATAATTGTGTGATGGTATCAAAATCTAAGACATTTTTTTGTTGAAGTAACAGATATATATATATATATATATATATATATATATATATATAACGGTGGTATAAGACAATCACACCGCCGGTATATTATTCATGCAGGTGGTTTAATAACGTAGCAACAGTATAAATTTATATACCACCAGTACCATGCATCTTTTTTTAAGGCAACTTAGTATTTTTTTCTGAATATTATACCACCGGTACACCAATTACATATCGTTGGTAAGATAGTCAATCATCGGTATACAATTTTCATACTGTGGTGTGGGTAATATATCGATTGTATGCTACTGTTGTACCGCTGGTAGACTTAATTTTGTTAAATTGAGGTTACTACACAAAACTAACGGTATTGTGTTACGCAACTGTCAGTATAATAGTCAAATCTTCGGTAAGTAAACTGTGGACCGGTGATAGACTGTACTACCATCGGTAGATCCTTAAAAACTTTTAAAAAGATTGAATTTTTTAAAACATGGCGTGACAACGATATGTGATAACTATACTATATATGTAATATAAAAACCATCAATATAAAAATTCCATACCGACGGTTTGTAGAATATATACAACTAATAAAGTCTTAATTTTTTTTTAATTTTTAAATTACATAAAATAGCATACCGACTGTGAATTATAACCCCATAACCGGTTTAATTGGTAAAATCGGCAGTACCAAAATTCCATACGGTCAATAGACTTTCTTACCAGTGGTATATAAAATTCATACCGCTGATAAAGCCGAATCACTTCAAATTTTTGTGAAACTTTATTAGTCCACACTCCACCACCGTTATATTATTTTATTATAAATATTTAATTAGCTTGTTTTCAAATCTTAGCACAACAATAACATAAAACTAACACATTAAACATATTAGTTTTTTCGGTGGAAATTAGCGTACATAGTACATAGATTATAATGATAAATACTTTCAAAAATAATACACGTATATCAAACAAAAGTGCTTAGATCGGTTACTTCAAAACTATGTTCTTAATTTCTCCATATATCTTGCAACAAGAATGAATCAGTAATACCTAACATTTAGCATCATCTACACACATGGGGAGTTAGTTACAATGGAATAATGCATACGAAAACAAACAAAAAATTATAGTGTAAATGTTTAAAATATTTAGTCAATTAAACCAAATGTTTTAGTTACATTGATATAATGGTTAATGTTGACCCAATCCAATCCAAGTTTCACCATTTATGACATAGGAGGAGTACATCTCTTAACAAGATAAAAGTGAAACTAACAGTCATTCAAATCTTTAATTTTGTCTTCCTACATGACTAATTACAAAGTATTCTATTTTAAAGCAGAATTATCATTTGGTTTGTTCTTTAATATTTTATAACGTTAAATATTCTTTTAATATACAAATTTTGTGATAAACCTAAAGTACTAGGAGTTTTATCGTAATGAATTTGGATTATAACTTGAAAGACAAATCAACAAGGTTAATAATATCAAATTTTGTTGAAAAATATATTTTAACAGTATGCAATAAATCCTTGTACTTTGTCGTCAATAATATTTTATAGTGGTACAATATTAAAAATATGAAATAAATTTTATAAATTTTATAAATTTATGACAATACTAATGAAAGTAGTATCATATTTAAAAAATAAATCTTTGGATGAAATTAATAAAATATATATAAATCCAATCCCTTTTATGTTGAGTAAAAAAATTCATAATGAATTGTGTTTTATAATTTTTTACATTGCGTCTAGAATTATTTATTATTTTAGAATCTATAAAAAGTTAATTTTTTCATTTGAGATAATAGTACAAGGTCATAAACTTCATTATCTTCCATTTATGTATTGTATTTATCAACAACTAAGAATAAAAAAATGATTTTCTCATCAATCAATATTTATCTTTGATTTACATATCTTTTATTCTAGTTCATTGTCTAGTTTGATTAATATACATTATTAATGACGATTGTGAATGTTTTAAAGAACCTCTTGATTAGTTATATCAAAATTATAATTGATGATATTATGTTGGATAGTTTAATAATTTATACTTTTTATTGATTAAATTTTACAAACACATGAATTATTTATTTAAATTTATTTTTTTCTTAACCAAAATATGACATCTCAATAAAAGTTTCAATAAATTATATTGTAATTGAATAATTAAAATTTATTACCCACTAAAATAAATTATTACGATAATCTAGATTTTAAAACACTTATTTTACTTAATCATGATTGTACATTTATATATTATCCACATTAATTTTTATAGCACTTGATTAAAAGTTAAGAGAGGCTACATAATATTTATGTTCTTGAGCATACAACATATAAGTTTAAATATATCGTACTTTTTTTACTTTTTAGTAAACGTTTACTTTGAACTTCTTAAAGAATTTGAGTTTGATTTTCTTAAAAATAAATATTTTGGCCTAACTCAACTAATTGAGTTTACTTATTATCAACAATGTTATTTTGCTTATTGTTAAATAATTATAGGTTGGAGATGAATATCATTTCAGTTTTATGATGATTAAAATCAAACTAAATCATCAAATATTAGAATATATTGTTTAAATAAATTATGAGTTTTTAAAAATATTTCAATAAAATCATCATTTTATTAAATTATTCTATTATAATTAATTTAATAATGTTGGTGTAAATGGCTCATAAATATTCTTATTAGAAAGATCATAAAATCTAAACCTTTTTAAGGTTTTAATAATAATAAAATAAATATTTTAGATTATAATTTTGTGTTTATTTACAAAATATTAGATTGAATGGACATCTCCAAACATGTAAATGATTTTAACAAACTTCTCGTGTGATCAAAAGTTTATTTATTTTTTGATTGGTCAATCTTGAACTTATATACAAAATATACTACAAATTCCATTGCTTTTATTCAAAATAATACAGGTAGAGCCGAAGGAGTAATCATAATTCTCTTAATAGCATTCGACGTATGGTTTTGTCTTTCAAATGCCTCATTCATGTTACGTGAACCTGATATCGTATATTGAAGAACTATTATGAATTCTTCTAAAAATTTTACCAACGATTCATGATGTTATTAACTTAAACCATGATATCTTTGTAGTACTCACCACCAGAGTTAGATCTAACGTACTTAAAGTTTTTACTGAGATGTTTTAATCTTAATATTATAAGTTATAAATTTATCAACAACCTCTGATTTCTCGTGCAATGTATATGTATAATGTCTTAACCATTTATAAATATTATGAAATATCATTGAATATTTTATGATTTTGTAGAGTGCATTTATAAATATATATAATATCAGTCTGAAGACTATTTTCCTCTCTAAAGTGGGGTAATATTGTTCGACCAAGGTACGAAGGTCGAAGTAATAGTTTTAGAGAGAGAGGGAGAGGATAATAAATACAGTAGAATGATCATAGTGTGATAGTAATCATAATGGATATTGAATAATGAGTTGTGATATTTGATAGCATGTGATGTTGGGAATATTGTTTAGATATTTCGGGATAAACTCTGAAGTCTTGTTTTAACAATTTCAGATTGAAATTATTTTGGTGCTTCTCTAAAATTTTCAACCGGATAAAATCAGAGCGTATTCTTTTGAACAAAGAGAATAAATATTTTTATTGTGATTGTCTATTTTCACGGAACCATACTAATTTATTCATCTAAAATACTCCAACTTTAAAACAGTTTGATGTCCAAAGAGTTAAAATTTCAAATGATAAAACCGACCAAAAATTCAAATTCAAATTAGTTTTCCAAATTCAAATTTCTGTGAATTTTCATAATAGTCTTATCATTCAAATAAATTTAACCACAGCCAAGCTCCGCCCCATGGACCCACTAATCATAATATATTCTAACAAGCGCGTACTCCACACACTCTGACTTGTTTGATAATATATTACGACTACATTGGTCGACTAGTCAATCCAATTACACTAAAATATCCAACAATATCCCTCCATTTTAGTGCAATTCATGATTGACTAAAACAAAATCACAACAAATAACAAATTTATGTATAAATGAAATATCTTGACGATTGAATTTCATATTAGTATATTACACATTTCAAATATTCGAATATCAAGGTATCACTAAGGATTGAACTTTTACTATCCATAATGAATACTCGAAGATAATATACACATAAATTTACATTCTCAAATGTTCTCACTTGACACTATTTTTACTAGCCTTGTATCATTATCCTTCTTAAGCATATCAAAGCCAAGTCCTAGCTTCTTGAAGCGGCTAAAATTCATGCTTAAATATGTAGATCTTTTACTCTTGCACATGCATATGCAATTTTTCAAAATAACTATTAAGAAGATAAATTTCAACCTCCATAACTTGCATGTCTGAACACATACTTTGGGATAATAGTACTAATGTGTTCCAATCTCTAGATGTTAAGATTTCCACATTGAATTCAGCACCTAATGTCATATTAGATGGGAATTGGGTATCTTAACATGAGAGATTTTAAATGGACTCTAATCCCATCTCAATAACCGATTGTGCACAAGATCTTTACTCAACCCTTTGGTTAAATAATCGGCTAAATTATATTGAGTTCTCTCAAGCCCTACTGAAATAACATCATGTGTGATGCGCTCGCGAATCATACTTGTCTAACACCTAAATATCTAGACCTGCCTTCGCAAACTTGTCTATAGACATTAGCCAAGGCAGCTTCACTATCACATTTGATAGATTTAGGTGATATCTTTTGGGCCACAACAGAATTTCACAAATTAAATTTCTTAGCCACTCAGCTTCTTTACTTGTTGTTGCTAATGCCACAAACTCAGATTTCATTGTTGAATCAGTAATTTAACTTTGTTTCTTAGATTCCCAAGAGATAACAATTCGTCCAAGTAGAAATACACATTCACTTGTGAAAGAGTGGACTTCCATATTCAAAATATAACTCGCATCCGAATATACTACTAAGCTTTCCAACAACAAATCCAATACTCGGCCTAGTGCTAGTCATGACATAGATATACGAATAAGCTTCTTGACTTCCTCTAAATATTTCATCTCAAAACTAGATGATAAGTATGTCTTGGTTTCATCAACCTGATTTTGGTCAGTATCAAACATCAACATATAGATAAACTATAAATCATTTACCTAATTATCAAATATACTATATACACACTTGTCCGCTTGATTTAAAATAATACCATCCGATAATATCACATTATCAAAGTTGTTATGCCAATATTTCAGTACTTGCTTCATATAATATATTTTTAAAATAAACTAAATATAACATTCAGTGCTACATATATTGCACTGCTATTATATTTAAACTGCATAAAAAACTGATGGAGATTTTCTACTATGTTAATATAATAAACTGCACTGCTATTACATTTAAACTCGTATAAGACTAATGCATATTTTATAGTATATAAATTTAACAGTCAGTGTTATATACTGTTATTATATTAAACTGCATATAAAACTAATGCAGATTTTCTAGTGCATGCAAAACCTTGTAAACATATAATTTTGCATTGTTTTATACAAGTGCAGAAGTACTTGTTAATAATAACTTAATGGTAGCCTTTAAATTTACATGTAATTAAAAATATATAATAAGTAGAGTGCATGCACACTTTCACACTTTTCAGACACATGCAAAAATATTCCCACTTTCAGATAAATAAACTTACAATATGCATATGTTTCTTCTTCTATATTTTCCATGCAGTTCTTTTGCATGTAAACTTCATTCAAATGAATTACGAAATAGAACTACTAACTTTCACTTGTTCTCAGAACACATTATACTGCCATTTGTAGATTTCATTTGGTTGTACCTCGTCATTATCCAGTTTTAACCTTTTTAAACCAACAACTTAATTGCCCAAACAATTATACATACAATCAAACAAATAAACTGCACCATGCAACATTCTTTCAATCGCAGTTTTTCAAACCTTGAAAACAATAGCAGTTAACTTAGTAATTGTAATAGTGGTTATTAAATTAATGTCCATCGGTGCATGATGCTTAAATATTCACTTCAAGATTTTGTTTATGTCTGTACAATAATTAAATACTTCTGTTTAAAAATTTTCATTTTTTCGCAAGACAATTGAATATTCATGTTTAAAAACTTTCTATAAACTGCAGGACAATTGAATACTTTAACCAATTAAATGTCATTAATTTGTTCAAAATATAGCCGTCGTAAACGATCTATATGAATTTTATATTGATACAAACACTTAAATTTTGTCTAACATAAGGTTATTACTTGCAAACAAGTTGCAGGAACAATTATTTGTATACAATCACTGTCGATTCTCATGTTTGAATAACATTGTTAAATAACAAAACTGCATGCAACCCAAAGTGTAAAGTTTCTGTAAAACATTCTCCTTCAACATAATGACCATCACTTATGTTAACGAGGCAAGGTTTAACTAGAAATTCATGTTAGTGAAATAGCATTTTCTTCTTCTTAAAAAACCAAAATAACAATTAATCTAATTCATAGATTATCACCATTTTCATAATCTCAAAAAATAGACAGCCACAAACAAGTCATCCAATAACAAAGGGAGAAAAACTTACAGGACGATGATACCATAATCCATTGATGCTTTAATAATTGTTGCTGATACCTTGATGGAACCAAAACTATATGTTTAATATCTCACCACGACATATGATATAGTTCTCCCATTTGAAGTGCTTTGTCCAACTTTACAAACTTGTTCTTGATTCTCTGCTTTAATTTCAATCTTCATACAGATCTTTTCATAAAACAAGAGCATCTTCAGACAGATCTCTCTATAAAACAAGAACATTTGATTTCAACTAAAGTCTTATTGGGAATATTATTTAGATATTTCTGGATAAACTCTGAAGTCTTGTTTTAACAATTTCAGATTGAAATTATTTTGGTGGTTCTCTAAAATTTTCAACCGGATAAAATCAGAGCGTATTCTTTTGAACAAAGAGAATAAATATTTTTATTGTGATTGTCTTTTTTCACAGAACCATACTAATTTATTCATCCAAAATACTCCAACTTTAAAACAGTTTGGTGTCCAAAGAGTTAAAATTTCAAATGATAAAACCGACCAAAAATTCAAATTCAAATTAATTTTCCAAATTCAAATTTCTATGAATTTTCATAATAGTCTTATCATTCAAATAAATTTAACAACAGCCAGGCTCCGCCCCATGGACCCACTAATAATAATCTATTCTAACAAGCGCGTACTCCACACTCTCTGACTTGTTTGATAATATATTACGACTACATTGGTCGACTAGTCAATCCAATTATACTAAAATATCCAACATGTAAAGTTTTACTCCATGAATGAAACCTTATTTATAGTGTTTATTACATGAGGTCTTGATCATTAAATTAGGAAATAAATATTCTTTCGACGAGGAATAAATCTTAATTGTTATATGTGACTGTGAATAAATATCATAATTGTTATATTAAACTAAGAACAAAAATATCTTACTTAAAATTAGTATTACCTTTTAAAGATCAAAGTTATATTAAGTTATATATTTGATCCTTATAAGTATCCCATATATTCGTTGTGAACAAAGTGAGAAATGATTATGAAAGTATGATCAACGATTGATGTGCATGCAGACCATTACTTTGTTTATGTCTCATCTCTATTGAGACTAAAATGTTCAACGTGAATGAGAAGTAGATCTTCTATGTTATTGAATTTTGTATATGAGCTACCGGTCTTGAGAGTTATTGATTTTAAAAGATATTCGCGCCTTGTTACTTTTGTCCTCTACCGGTCCGAGTCACCACTAGACTAATTTCCATGAATCTATAGCTTGCTTTGCTACTATCTTTACGTCGGCCTCGTTAGAAACCATTCTCCGACTAAAACCTCCGTGTGGAAAAAATTATCTCTTATGTTGAAGAGAAAATAGTTCAAAAGCAAGTAGTGGCCTACTAGTGTAACTAGCATGTTTTTCAAATGTTAATATTCTCGAGATGAATAACCCCTCTAGTGCTTTCAAGTAAAAACTAAAAAAGTAATATTAGTAAGTAAATAAAAAAAGGAAATGTGTACCTCCTAGTAAGAATAAAATATATCTGAAATATTTTGAATTTGTGATTGATTAACCTCATATGTTATTATTTTGATGTTTTAAACTAAATCGAAAGATTGTTACTTTGATATTTTTAACTCATCTATCCTCAACGTATTAATATACTGAACTAGACTCGATAGATGACATATAAATTAATTTATCTTTGTTTAACAGCCCAAAACTAGAATTTCTAGTCAGAGAATATAACATATATTTCTTAGGGGTGTTTTTACGTATAAAAATAAAATATCAAGTAATTTCGATCTTAGTTAAATTGATTGAGCTCTGAAACACTAAGGGACTGAGCTAAGCCTATAAACAAGAGAGTAAAGTTTATTTTGGTTCAATTGGTTTGATATTATATAGATCATGCTCAAATATATAAATTAGGTACTCTGGCTCAGATGCCTAACACACATTGATGTTCGGCTTGTAATCTTAATGCATATTAGTTCTCGGATCGTAAGCCTACTATACATCAATATTCAGCTCGTAAGACTATTGCAAATCGGTGCTCGCCTTGTAAGCCTAATGTACAAAAAAGTTAATGCATAATTAAAAATGATAAAAGATCCAAACTCTTAGTTTCGCTCGTAAGCGTTGATCATGTAAAGTAGGAAAAAAATCTAATTAAAAATGAAGCCGAGCTGAGGTGGTAATGAGGTTGGCTGAGGCTGGGTTTATCTCAAGTTGAAGTCGTGTTGAGGTGATGTTGAGGTCGAGCTGAAGCCAAAATGAGCTGATGTTGTAACGAATTGAGCCAAACTAAGGTAAAAAAGAATTGAGGACGATCCAAATCTGAGCCAAATTAAGTTGAGGTCGAGCCCTTGTAGAGACTACAGTAGTTGTTGTGACCATACAAGCTAAAAAATTAAATATTTTTTGAGGTATAATACTAATTTGTTTGTTGTCAGAGTTTATACGTTTTCCATCACGAAGCTAGATATAGTTGCACCTGGTTTGGAATCACCGCAAGATGTTTGGATTCGAAACATACCGGTGATTCTTTCACCGTTAGGTTCTACATTTTCTTCTCTCTTTAGTTTTTGAAGTTGTGTATGAAAAATAAAAAAATTGAATGAAGGTTTTAAGGTTTACCCATAATTACACAAATCTGATATGGCGGGTTACCGCGTAATCCCATAGGAGATGACAGTGAAATTGAGTAAAATTGCACGGTCGAGTTATACATATAGAAATAATAGTGTTTAGAGAAATTAGAGTTTATGTAAAGAGATACCGTTAAAGGTATAAGATAATAAATGCAATAGAATGATCATAGAGCGATCATAATTGTGTTTGATACTGCATACTCAGTTATACGTCATGAGATATTAAATATTAGATATCAAACATTTTACTCCATATATGAAGACTTATTCATAGTGTTTATTACATGATGCCGTGATAATTGAATTAATGAGAAAATATTCCTTTGATTATAAACTTATATCTTTATTGGTGTATTTGACTAGGAATAGATATCTTTTATTTAATCCTAATAATCTTTAGCTTTTACATATTAAGGTTCGGTTAATGTATAAATTTTCTGTCATCACCTTTTATTTGTATAAATATGATATACTCACATTAGTTTATCTTTTCATGATATCTTTGACACAAATATAAAATCTGAATAATCTATAAACCTTAATAAACTTGTTTCTAATAAGTTTTTATCAGGATAAGTGTAAAGCTCACAACAACTTTATTTGGATGGTGTACATATTTTTACCTTTGAAATCAATTTTGACATTTTCATGATGTGTTCTCTTATATTTATTTATTGCCAATTTAATAAAGGTCAATTTAATAAATAAAACTTTAATTTATTTTATCATTTTTTGGTAAAATATTTCTCAGTTTCATAAAAAAATGTCGAAACAATGATCTTTTCGGAACCGCAAAATTGTTGTTTATTAGATTATAAACACCTCTAGGGTTTTTTGGAGAGATCCACAACCGCTATTCAACGAGTGCACACAGGGTAAACCCTCGGTCTGACGAAATAGCATGAAACCAATGCCAGAAGGTAAATCATACAAGGTGAAAGGTGACAGGTTCAAACCAAGAAAGCATTTGTTGAGGGATTCGAACGTATGACCTTTTGGTCACAAGCTCATCTACTTCACCAACTCGGCTACCCCTTTCAAAGCATAAACACCTCCGTTTGTTGAATAATGCAACACACAAACACATAACATACAAAAACTCCCAAGTGAGTGTACGTTATAAAATATCATATAACAATTTAATTTAATACTAATGAACACACCACTACAATATTTATGTGATATTTTAGACAAACATATTAACTCCTAGTTTAATAAAATAAAATCAATGATAATAATATAGTCAAGTAAATTAAAGAATTTTATTTTTAATCATTTTTTCACTTTTATGTTTAATAAACAATTAAATTTTTTTTTATGGTGAAATGGTGTATACAATATCAAAAATAATAATTCTTTTAAATTTAATTGATTTATTATATCGTTAATCATTTATCCAAGTTTAAACAATTAAAAAATAATACAGATCAATTATATATGATGGATCAAGTTTTAATATTTCGTATTTTAATCATACGACGAGAGAAAAATTTAAAAAAAACAACATTTTAAATATTATTTTCTTGTCAGAACGCCAACATATAATGTAGTGATTCAAATGAATTTATTATCAAACAAATAGGTTAATGTTTTTATTGCATCGTTAAAAAAATTCATGCGAAAAAAATATATTCGGCAACGAATAGGATAGTATAATTTCATCCTAATTTATCATAATAATTAATTTTTTATATTTGTGATAAAAAGTTTACCATGGTTGGATTTTTTTTCACGATAACAATATTTGTAGAATTATTGATATTAAATAAAAGTAATTTTTTTACCGTTTATTATTGGTTCTATGATTTTAATAAAACTAAACACCTAAAAAGTTATTAAATTTTAATAAAAAAGATTGGCTGAAATTATAAAAGTATTTTCAAAACTTATTAGATAGTGACGAGTTTGAATAAGGACTAAATATTTCGCATACAAAATTGAATGTGTTTTTATTTTTATGATGGAATTTTTAAACAAACTTGGTTATTTCATCTTAATGATAATCTGTTACGGATTACTTTTAGTTTTTTATTTTTTAATACGATTTATTAGGTTGAATTGTAAATCAGAGGGGCTTTGTTTAAAACGTTTAAATTTATGTGGGTACTATAACCTTATTTTTATTAGGTTAAATTTATGTGGATACTATAACCTTTGTAAACGTTCCTAAGTAATCAAAATCGTTATTGAATATTATTTGTTAAATTAAATGGTTTGGTTTGGTTTGGTAAATATAATTACAAGGATAATTTAATAATAATCCCCTATCATAATTTTATTATCTAATGTTTTACGTAAAATTATATAATTTTGAATTAAAAATATTTATAACTATTTAGATTTTTTTGTTAATAAAAATATTTTTATAATAATATTTTTTAAATAACATATTTTTCAAATCATAATTTAAAAAAAAATCATTGATTTTGTTTTTTTAAGACGTATAAAACTATATCTATTAAATATATAATTTTTTATTTTAAATTTGGACTAGGACCGGGTGTGAAAATACATATAATTATAGTGGAAATTAATCAGGAAAATAAAATATGTTACAGTTGCGGAATTACGTGTGATTGAGGTGAAAAAATAACTATGTTTCAGGTGCGAAATTGCGTGTAATTAGGGTACGAAAAATCAACTGTGCTAAGTTAAAATAAGAAGAAAACAGTTGCGGAAATAGGATATTGGTTTGATTGTGTGAAAAAATAAAATACAAACTTGTTTTGTAAAAGTAAGTGTCTGTTTGGTGTGAAACAACTAAATTTTTTTGTAGTTACTAAAATATATGTATTTTATGTTAAACACATTTTCTTTTGGAAAAAAATAATACTGCGATTGTGTGCGAAAATACGTGTAAATTCCTTTTGTTAAGTGTAAATCTAGTTTCTTGAGAGTGAAAGAGAGATAGATTTTGGTTATAGAGAGCGAAAGTAAAAGAAGGTAAAATGAGTTCTCATAAAAAAAAAGTATTGTCCTTTCTTATTCACAACCTGAGCCTTTATTTATAGGCGTTCAGACTTGTATAACTGATTCGGTTACACGAATGGTTTGATTGCATTACAGCCCCCATATTTATAAATAGTTTAAAAACTATCTATCAACTATAAAATTTACCATATGTAACTTTAGTTTATTACATTTAAACCCCAATATTCTATATCATTATCACCTTTGACAATTGATTCTTCAAATAATTTATTTATTCACTATTATGTCTTGCAATAAGCATATTATCCACATATATCAATAGAATGATAAAGGTGTTTTCAAAACTATTTATGTGAAAACAACGATCTGATATACATCTAGTAAATCTGGTGGTACCCATTAAGTTATCAAACTTCATATACCACTCTTTTGGACCTTCTTTCAAACCATACAAGATTTTATTCAATTTAAAAACCAAATTCTCATTTAGTTTTCTTAAAAAACATTGTAGTTGCACTATATAAATATATTTCTTCCGATCACCATGAAAGAATTCAATCTTCACATTTAATTGCTCAAGATAGAAATTTTATACAACCACAATTCTCAAAACTAATCTGACAATGTTTTGCTTCACAACTGGAAATAAAATAATAGTGTATACTACACTTTTCTTTTATTAAACATCGTTCACAACAAGCCTAGCTGTGTAGCGTGTACACCCATCATGCTCTTATTTTACTATGTTCATTCATTTGTTAATGAAAAATCATCTTCATTTCCGGTAGCTCGGTTAGCTGTCTAATTTTTAAGCAAAAAATGCATCTCACTTGTCATATATAACTCACACTTGCTCGAATTATCTCATAACGATATATTCCATACATAATATCTGGATAATAATAAAGAACATGAAATATATTTATATTTAGTTACACATAATATATGTAAGTTACTAACAAAATATTATTCCATATTTATTACATCAAACATGTAACAAACGAAGATAAATGCAGAGCTCATTTGTAACTAGTATAAGTAATAGTAAAAAACCTAATTGTAATTAGACCATCTTTTTATATATATATATATATATATATATATATATATATATATATATATATATATATATATATTACTCTAAAATATTTTATCTTTCTTATTCTCTCTTCTTGAAAATATTTTTGGTATTTGATTAAGGTTTTTTCCCATCATTATCAACTTGCAAAGCTTCAACATAATTTTTAGGGTCACATGCATATGACAACAAGATATGATTAATAGAGGATGAATAAAGATACATTGATTTATGTATCATACTGCTTATCCTAAGAGTGGGAACTGGAATAATAAACTTTGGAGAAACTAGACTATCATACTTTATCAAAGCATTTCATTTTCCTAGTCATGGACAACCTTGTCCTTCACATGGATTTTAAAAATATCACCCAAATCAATATAATTATTTACCTTTAGTTCCTTTGGTTCTTTAACTACCTTTGGTTTGTCCTTGTACATAACCTTCTCATTAAAGATGACATTTGTATAATGTTTTGATTTTCTGCATCTCAAAATCTATCGCTAAAGCATCATCTCCATAACCAGTAGAAGCATTTGTTTGATTTGGTATCAAGTTTGTTTCTAGAATTGGAATCAATAAGTGCATATGATAAACAACCAAAATACTTTCAAGAAATAAATATTTACCTTATTATCACTTCATACTTCCTCTGTAAATTTTAAATTTAATGAAACTGATGGTCCTCTATTAATCAGATAAGTTGCAGTATTGATTGCATGAGGCCAAAAAACCTTTGGCAAACTAATATGAAACCTCATGCTTCTAGCACTTTCAATATGACAAACAACCAAATAATTTCAATAAATAATGAATTCCTTTTTTACCACTTTTTTTTTCTAGACAATTCAAAATTAATAGAAACTAAAGGTACCGTATTGATCAGATTAGTTGCAGTATTGATTGCATTAGCCAAAAAACATTTGGTCAACCAGTATGCAACCTCATGTTTCTAGCACGTTCATTTAGGTCACAGTGCATGTGCTCAACTACACCATTATTCTATGGTGCTCCCTGAATGGTCTTTTCTATTATTATTATTATTATTATTATTATTATTTTATATTTAGTATAATAGTCTCTGCAGCCACAATTAACATTTTCACACCATTATCTAATCTTAGACACTTCAATTTCAATTTTTTTAAATTCTCTATCATGGTTTTCCATTTCTTAAATACAACAACTATATCACTTTTATTTTCAAAAAGTAAATGCATGCATTTTTAGTTGAATCATCAATAAATGTGATGCATTATAATGAGCCACCAAATGCTGGAACTAGATATGGTTCTAATAAATTAATATGCACTAACTTTAAGTTCCTGGTTTTGGAATTCTGTCGTATTTGACAAAGCTAACTTTCTTTTTCTTCCCAAGCATGCATGTCTTACAGATACCAATATCAATGGTCTTCCATTCATGTAATTTTCTGTTCGACTTAAGTACTTTCATATCATTCTCACTCATATATTCAAGTCTTTGGTGTCATAGAATATCACTAGAGTCAGCAACTACAATTGTATTTACTGCACATGTGTCTATTGTTGTCATACTAACTAGTAAACAAGTTTATTGGATTGTAATACATATAAAGAGTACACGTCTTATAACCACGAGATACTAACACAAATCCCTTGACCTCCTTCCATCTTTTACTACCAATATAAATAATATGCATTTCGTCATCGAGTTATCCAACATAGATCAAATTTCTCTTTAACTGTGGATCGTGTCTAACTTTATGGATTCTCCAAGCTGATATATTGTCTTTATTAAGCTTGATATATTCAATACCTACTATCTGAAGTGGTATTATAATTAACTAAATAAATAGTTCTAAAATTACTTGTAGTATAACTGACAAAGAGTTCTCGTTTTGAACAGGTTTGCAACATGCTTTAGAGTCGAGAACACGATAATTCATGAGACTTTCAACACTAAGAAATAAGGCATCTTGTATGGTTTTGGGAACAATATTTACACTTCCATTACTGTTTTTCTTAGGTTTTTTGCAAAATGTATGTATATGTCCCATCTGGTCATATTTCCAACATCCAGATGGACCCTTTGGATCTTTAGATTGGCTCTTGCTTTGTCATCTTTTTTTATTTTGATATTCCTATGTTTTGATTTATGTGAGATGCTATGTCTATTTATTTAATATTAAATGCGGTATAATTATTCAAATACAAATCAAAATATTTCATTAAGACTCCTTAACCGAGAATCAGATTGCTTAAATCATTATAATTTAGCTTCTCTTTGCCATCAGAATTACTTACTGCAATTCTCATAACTTTCCAACTATTAGGTAAAGAAATAAAATTATTAGACTACGAATTTATTCATCAAACTAAAGTACATCATATTATAAAGAATTCATGATTTCACTGAACTCATTCAAGTATTGTGTAACTAAAGAACTTTCTGTCATGTTCAATCTGAGGAGTTTCTTCATTAGATGCACCTTGTTGTTTGTCGAAGGCTTTTTATACATACTCGCCAAGCTCATCATCAAACCAACGGTGGTATTTTATTTTACAACACTGTGTGTAACTAACTTTACTAGGTCCAGTTGAACAATGCCTAGAACTTTACGATCTAGAAGTTTTTAATGTATCTCGGACATCCCATTTGGCTTTGTTGAATCTAGGAGAGGTTGCTGCAAGTTTTTTTCATACATATAATCCTCAATCTATATCCTCCAGTATGCAAAGTCTGACCCGTAAAAATTTAGTATTGTAATACCTCAAGATTTGAATGTAACATCTCCACATCCGCCTGCAAATGCAGATGATGTCACCTCATTTTTTTTACAATATTTTCATCTTCTTATTTTGCTACTGATTATTCATAATTTAATTCTTCACAGATTTGAATAATGCTGAAACAAATTAGAAAAAAAACACTTAAAATTACTTAGTTCACCAAAACAATTTATGCTCAATGAGCACTGCAATTTTTTACTATGTCATAAAAAAGTGTTTATAATGATACACAATCCTAATACTATAGATGGAACATATAATGATATTAGAACAAAAAAAACTCTAATAGGACAAAAAAATATAATATGACAAAAGCTCGGGTAATACTTAAAACACTAAACAATTGGATCGTATTTATGTTATGATATTTCACAAGTGTGATTTGTGAAGAGGATATATACTACCAGACTTCACAAAAACATAACATGTATAATTAAAGAAGTTCCATCAAATATATATTAGATACTAGTTGAGCTAATCTATGATTTAAAGGAAGGGTCCATCAATTGTATATTATAGATATTAGATTTTAAGGATCCAATATGGTTATGATCTTTAACTGAGATAAGATATCGAATTAAAGTGGTATTTTCCTTATGAATTAAGTTAATAGTAGAGAAATAATTTATAACTTTTCAATTTTATCTATCCACCATTAAGTTCAAATATGTTCACAAATACTAGACTAAAAATAAGTATAGTAAAAAATAATTGCATAATCTATTATTTTTATTCTTACGCTTTATCTTACATATTCTTCTTATCTCTAACTAAAGTCTCTAAATCTAATCATCACATTCCATCTAGTGTTGTCATCTCATCTTTTTAAGGATTGAATACACAATTGCTCATAATTTGAAATATTTTTCACAACAATTAGAGTCAATTCGTAAATTTATCGCCAATCATTCTCTTACTGACTTCATCGTTTATACCTTCGGCGTATCTATTTCAGTGCTCAATTTCATAAACGTAGTAAGGATCAATAATGGTAAGTCTTTCTATCTTACTGTGTATTCGATTATTCATATCCACATAAAAGATCTTGGTTGTATGTTTATTTGAAGACCATAGATATAAAGTCTAAATCTTACAATTGGTATGAGGGCCTCCTTTTGGAATTTATGAATCTTATAACTACATGTGTATTTCTTCCATACTAAATCAGTTGATTGATTTCATTTTTGCGAAGAAATAAAAGCTTTTTTTATGATTTGATTATGTATTAAGAAATTAGCGTTGAAACTACACATTTGTATTCAGGATTAAATATATATATATATATATATATATATATAAATGCATGTTTTAGGTTTTGCTTCTTATGATTAAGTTACAAGATTATATGTATTATGAAACATGGTTAATGTATAAATATAATGAGTGTTTTTTAAATTTCAGAAAAACTCTAATTAAGTAAAAAAATAAGTTTTTTCAGATTCTAGAATTTAAGGGGTTGTGACGAAAAATGGTTTATTATTATGGTAATGGTGATGCAATATCTCTGGTCTTGCGATACTTATGCGAGTTCTCATGAAAACTGAGCTTCAGAGGCCGCAGCGTCACAACACTAATGTGAGTTGTCGCGATAACGGATGTGTTATAGTCGTAGTGTCGCGGCGAATACCTAGGTTATTGTGGTGATGGTGCCTAAACAACCTAGGTGTTGTCTGAGTTCACAAGGTCGTAACGTTATTCTCGACTATTTGAATCATATAACTCTTTTTTATTACATCTAAAATGTATATATTTACATGATATTTCAGTAATAGAGTTTAAAAGCTGAGTGATTCAGTTCCAAAATCGAAGTATATGTAATATGTTAGGATACTAAATTATGAATATGTATTTTTTTTCCCAACCCTTTTTAGACCTACAAATAAACCATTAAGTTTTAAATATGCTATTTTAGTTAGTTATGATATTTATAATGTTGTATATTTTAGGTATGATTTTGTTTATGTTGTGTTAACTGTTTAGGGATCTAAAGTTATGCTCCATTATTATGTGTGCGTTAAGTAAACATGTGGTGTTGAGAATGTTTAGCCTTTAGAAAGAGAGTGATGATCCATTATCGTTGAGAACTTGGACTCTGAAATGTATGAGATGATGTCCTGCATTCCTATGGATTGTTTGTTTTCATTTTTAGGTTTACATTTTGAATTATATTTTTTTTAAAGATATGTTGACACTTGAAGGGATATTTTAGATTGTGGAGACTGTTTAGGATGTTCATGGTGAAATGAAATGCACAAAAAAGGAGTTTTCATTTAAAAATACCATAATCTGATATGATTTACGCATGGGAACTTCATATGTTTTTACTCTACAGCTGTATGGCAGACTGCTCATGGCAATCCGAGTGTCTCTTTTTTGCGAGCCTTACAGTAAAAGGGGTTGGGTGCTTACGACCAAAAACCAGTAGTTGTATGTGTTACGCTAATCCACGTGAAGACTATACACATTCGTTTGAAGGTAAGAAAACCGATTCATGATGTCGTTATTGCATTTGTCACATACTCAAACACAACAATTTCAGAATGTGATCACGAGCTAACACCGTCTTTTTTAGATGCTGATAGTTATAAGTAATGTATAGCATACTAGCGCCTAACGTTTCCGCTAAGGATTACAACGATTCATTTTATATGAATGCCGGTTAGAACTTAAAACTTGAGAAAATCCAAATGTGAAATTACGCGTGATTTAGTTGTTAAAAAACAATTGTGTAAGAGTTATAGAATTACATATAATTCAGTTACGAAAATAAGAAAATAAAATAAAAATCTTCAAAAATATTACTAATAAATTTTGTTTTATTCATCTTTAAACTAAAATTTGAAAAATATAGAGTTTGAAGGTTATAAATAATTAATAGTTTATATAGATTAAGAGATATTACTAAGATAAATTAGACTAACCTGATTTTTAATAAATATTAAAAAATTGGTAATTCGAAACTTTCCGAAAATTATATATTAGCCTAAAAGTTATTGTCTATATAAAAATATTCCGGATAGTTACTTATCTATATGTTAGCCTAAAAGTTATTGTCTAAATAAAGGTATCCGGGAAAAGATATCCATTCTGAACTTAAAATTCAATTTGTTTACCTATTTATCTGATAAATTCTTGTCATATTTTGTATGATTGCAACATCTGATTTTGGATGATACTACTAAGTAGAATAGACTTAAGTAGACTTTCAATTCCGGTGGCTCACCACAAATTTATGAATACCCAAATTCCAAATAACGTTGTTAAAATTATTATTCTTTTGTTTTCTTACAATAGTACAAATGAATAAAAGGGCAAGCATTTTATTTAACATCATAGATTAAACATGGTGTATAAAAGATTTTGAATATCTTTCTAGAAAGATAGGGTTTGAAGATACAAACTTTTTTATCCACATGTCTCAAGCTAATGAATATGGCACAAAGAACAAAAAAAAAAAGAAGCCAATATGAAATTCACAATTTTGCTTTCTATTCATTAACAAAAATACAAAAAGAAGTTATACATTTCAAAATCTAATCTTACAAACAGGCTCCTTTTGGACATGCTAATCATGAAACACCTAGCATTCTAGCTAACCTCAAGAACAAAAAGCAAAAATAAATTGCTATTAGCCCACCACCAAGCAACCTATCAAGCCTCATATTCTTCCTTGGCAATATCAAGACTGCCCAAAGCAATCCACCAATGAAGAAACCTAGAGTCTCATAAAGAGAAGTATCAATAGGGATAACATAAGAGTTGGGGTATTCAGCCAATGCTGAGTAGACAAATGGAATCCCTAAACCAATCAAAGTATTGAACATAGGTCCAGCATAACAACCAGATATAGAAATTTGGACCCCCCTGGCCCCTCCATTCATGGCCATGGTCACATTGGCTATGATATCACCAAGTGAATTGCCCCAAGCTAGGATTGTTAATCCTAAGAGTGATGGGTCTATGGCTAGTAAGTCACCAATTGACACTAACAAAGAGACTAACTCATTAGCTATGATATAAGTCCATGTCACACTCATCAAGAAACCACCTAGAAGCCATGGGAACAAGAACTTCTTCGGTGGGCTTTGGTTTTGAGTGGTGAAAAATGCTAGAACTCCGAGGATTAACCCGATAAAACCCGAGATTAAGTAGATGATGATGCTTGTTTTGGAGTTGACACCCATGTTTTGGTTGGTCTGAAAATTAAAGATTTGTGCTAGTAAAAGTGGTGATAGTGTGACAGAAGTTATAGCAAATGGCTTTGACCATCTTTTCTCTTCAACAACAGGAATTGTAAGTCTCCTTGGTAAGTAAAGTGGCAAATCAAGCACTTTCAAGAACATAACACCCAATTTCTCGAGATTCTTGAATTTTTTCTTCGAGTCTTGTTTGCTATTTTGACTCCGATCAACCGAAACTGGTTTCTGATCTTCGTCGACGTTACACAATAACGGAGAATCTAAAGGGTTTTCCAATTTATTCTGTTTCTTGCGGCCCAAGAAATGAGACAAGGACACATAAATGACATATAGGAAGTAGATTGACACAAAACAAAGAGCACCGTATATGTTGATTCTTCCGATGAAGATTATCAAGAGCAGCGAGACTAGTGCCAGAACACAAAACAGAACGTCTCTGATAAAACCACTTTTATCGACAGAAACATCATCGTCAGGATCGACCATCATACATATGATTCCGACGACAAAACATGACACAAAAAAGGCACCACCCAATATACTATTGATCCCAAAATCTCCGTTATCCGATTTCGTGAACGATACAACACTCGAAAAAACATCAGGCGACCCGTTTCCTAGAGAAAGAAGTGTCACACCGGCTAATGTAGGGGAAAGCTTTAATATTTCCGACAAATTTTCTAACGAAGAGCAGAAATAAGTCGCGGCCGTGTCGCCTAATAGATAGAACAAAACAACAAGCCAGAGCAAGAGAAGAGCATAGCCAAGAGAAGGGAGTTGTCCAAAAGTACAATAAAAGATTTGGAGATAGTTTATGTACCCTTTTGGTTTACAAGCTAATCGAGATGTTACGTATAAGCATTTGGATCGGTGATCGGATAAATCATGTAGTCCGGTACAAGAGTTGGTTTCGAGGTGGTGTAGGAGTAAAGAGTTGTGTGTTAAGGAAGGGTTTGGGTGTTGAGTATAGAGTTGGTAGAGGAATAAAGTGACAAGGAAGAGGAATGAAATGTTGAAGAGTTTAGAGAGCCTTTTGGACTTAAAGAACATAGGGAAGAGACTTGCCATTCAATGAAGAATTAGAAAAAGTTTGTGTAGAGAAGGTGGTATTGATATATTGAGAAGGTTCATGGTTATTTCTTAGAGAGGGATAGAGAGATAGAGATGGAGAGAGATTACTTGTGGGCAAGAGTGACTAGTGAGTTGTCTTTTTAGGCTTCAAAGTACTATGTGGGGGAGGTTATGTTTTCTTATATTGCTATATTCTGGTTTTTAATCCTAAAATTGTTACTCAGCGGTAAAACTTTAGGTATCATAATGCATTAATTTTTCAATACTAAGATAACCTGATGTCATGTCCATACTATTCGGATTTTTCGGTTGGAATTTTTGAAACCTATAATTCATCATAAACGTAACAGATAATAAATTTTCAAACCCATAACCCATCTCATCAGGTGGGCTCACGTACCCACACATGGTTAGGAAAAATAATCATCCCCAATAAAAACTTTAGAAATTAGTACTTAATATGTTACTTAGGGGTAAGAACAACCTTGGAGATTAGTGCTACTCTCTTCTTTTCTCTTATGAAGCGTAACTCTTGGAGAGATCATTCTCTTTGTAAGACTTACAGTTGGATAGAAGTTAAAAGTGGTGATTGATTAACTTCTAATAAGATATTATGATAGATGAATAATTTGTCAAAAATAATAAGTAATTAGATCTGCTGCAACGATTGCGCCAAGTCACGCCATACTTGATGTCTAGGTTCCTTTGATAACATTTTCAGAAGAGGGCTACTTTGTTTTTGCTTTTTCAGAATTTAAATGATTTTTTCTTAGAATATATATAAAGGTAAAAAAATGATTTTTATTAAGAATGATCTTACTATATATTGAAATACTGTAAAAAAAAACCAGTAATTCATCAAACATGTAGTGTAATTTGAAAAACCACCCGTTTAAGGCAGTTAATGTTTTACTTTTGTTTTATATATAATATTTGCTAAAAAATTGTTTTTATTCTCTTAATATTTCGAGTTTCGATTTTTAATATTTACAAAATTTTCATTAGACACTATCAAATTACAAATCATGTCATTAACTACTCCATAAAATTGCAACCAAAAACCAACTACCAATCCAACATCTTACTTCACAAAACTAACAAAAATCTTTAAAACACTGAACCCATAAACCCATTTTTCTCCAAACCTTCAAAATCTCTAAAACATGACCGACATAGAATCGGAACCGGTTCCCCCACAGACCAACATGGACTACGAGGAGTTACATTGCTTTCCACCTTTTTTTTCGAAAAAGCAAAGTTTTAACAAAATCCAAATTTTTGTGTTATTCGCCATTTGAAAGTGTCGATATAGTGTTCTTCGCCAATCAAAATGGCGAAATAGTTCATGCACACGCCAGCTCATGGCATAATGGAACAAGACTACGCCACATGTGTGGGGTGAGATAGGCCTATTACGCCATCCACTAGCATGTGCATGAACCAGTTCGTCATATCATCGATGGAACAACCTAAACTAATCTGGAATCCAAGTTGTATTGATTTGTTTACTTTGTATGTATTGTAGGAGGTTACCTGATGCCAAATTTCACTTGTTTTGGACTACGCTCACCATTTCACGACTCACGACGAGTATACCCTGGAATCGATGACCGAGTGGGTAAAAAATATGGGGAATTCGTTAGGATTCTCAATTAAGATGGCATATAGAAAACGGGAGAATGAAGGGAGAATACCAAGAGTAGATTATCGGTGTGAGCGATCCGGTATATTTAAGTCTACTGTTAGAGAGTGTGACTGTAAGCGTAAGGCTACCGGTAGAAAAATAATTAATTGCCATTTCATTTGGTAGGCAATCCGGTAAACGATGATGATAAGTGAGCTTTAAGTGTCTTTTCCGGCAAGCACAACCATGAACTGGTTGTGTATGCGCAAGGACATTTACAATGGTCGAAGTTAAAACCGAATGAAAAAGAGCTCGTCGATGTTATGACGATGAGCGGAACAACTTCACGATAAATATTTGGTGATTTAAAGAAGGTCGATCTGGTGCGTCAAATATCCATCACGTATACAATCATCATCAAAGAACAAAGATGGTTGAAAATGATGGTCGTTCCCAAATGCAATGCTTGTTAGGAAAATTATAAATGCACAAGTAGAAGTATTGGGAACGGACGGCCAACGGTGGCTCGAATGTGATAACTGATTCGTTTTTTGCACATTTGCTTAGTATTGATTTACTATGGACATTCCCATGGTTCCTAATCATGGATAGCACATACAAAGTTATTCGTTACATAATTTCTTTGTTCGAAGTAGTCAGGGTAACATCGATCAACAAAACGTTGTGCATTGGTTTCACATTCATGTTGGAAAAAAAACAAGACAACTATGAATGGTCACCTAGATGTTTGAAAATGGTAATAGAGAAAAATAATTGTGAATTGCCTTGTGTTATAATAACGGACCGTGAACTTGCTTTGATGAATAGCATAGAAAAAATATTTCCTACCAAGTCACATGTTATGCAAATGGCATATCAACAAGAATGTTGATTGAATAACAAAAAAATGTTTAAAGATGGAAAAATGTTTAACACATTTTTTGTGGTTTGGAATAACATGGTTTCATCCACCACCGTTGATGTGATGAACGAGAGGTTGGCTAAGATGTGGACGATGTCCAAAAAACACGATAAGACGGTCGATTATGTCGTAGACTCGTGGATTATGCAATATAAATATATATTTATTCACGCATATACTAACAAAATCATACACTTCAACAATCACAGCTCCAATAGGGCCGAAAGCTCGCATGCTACGTTGAAAAAATATATCGGGTCAAGCCAAATAAATTTTTAGTAGATTTTAGGAGAAAGTACATGGTTTGTTGGCAATGCAATATTCGACCATAAAAGAATCGGCGGACCTTAGCAAGTGTCGTCTAATTCACAAATTATTACAGGGGTACGTATCACCTATTGGATTGGCGATATTATACGAAAACTATATTGATAAAATCGGAGGTGACAAATCTTCATGCGTTTGCATCGATCATACGACCCAAGTTTTACCATGTACCCATGAACTTAAAGCAACCTGAAGAGCGAATAGATATGTTTCTACTCGAATTATAAACAAGAATTAGAGAAGACTAGATATTGTTCTCCGAGTCAAACTAACTAACAAAAAAGAGATGACAGTTAATTTTAAAAATCTAAATGCGAAACTCGAAGAATTTGATGTTTATGAACAAATACATTTGCTTAAACAAACTCATATTAGATTTTTTAACATCACTCCTTTGCGAACTCTTCCAAAAGGTTAAAATCCGTGGTAGAACTCCTGGACGTGTCTGAGGTCGCAGTAAAGGTAACAAACTCTGTGTTGATTATTCTACAAAAAAGGGATCCTTTGTTTCACGCATACGCCGAAAAAGAATGGTTAAAATCTCACGCTAATATTGAAACTCCAAAAATGGTAACACACGTCGCGAGTTTGGGAACGCCGGTCGGCACTTTTGGTGGCACCGCACGACCGGCCAGCGCACATACTCATACTAATTCCAGAGTAAACCCCCCAAAAATGAAACAAAAACGGGTTGCATGTGTAGGTCTAGGAAATCCAACTACGTCGAAAACCATTACCGCAAAAGAGTCATTCCGGTTAAACGAATTTCGTCGAGGTCTCCCAACGTGCCAGACTCAAGGTATTCAAAAGATATACCTTAATTTATGCATCCTTTCATAATTTGAATTACAAATGTGATGCCCGACTGCAATTTTGGTTTTAGAGCCATGGCATATGGTTTCATCGGCGCCGAAAGTGGTTCGGGAATCAGAAATCGCCGTATTTGTATCCCATATAGAAATAATAGGCAGACGCTTTGTGTTAGTGGAACGAGTAACATGACGAAGCATAACAAAATGATCATGTATTCACGTGTCTAGCAGATCGATACATCCGGTTATAGTCAGCGTCTCGTGAAAAAAAAAACCTCTCTGATGGTAATACAAGTAAGTGAACACGGTCGTGCCCCAAGCATAACATCCAAAGCCCTGCTTGGTAAAATCTCATAATAGGAACAAGTACTTAAAATTAACATACATGTTACTCTTATCGGTAATAGAACGCAACCGAACATATGTAGAACATAGGCAAGCGCAGGATGTTGTACCATATCGGCAGTGATACCAGGGTTTTCATCACATAATTTTGCCCCACTATACTTAGTCTGAAGCCATGTAAAACCCAAACCTATACCTTTTCATTTCTCGATCATTTTTATAAATCTCACCTCATTCATCCCAAGTAGTTAAGCACCATCATGCATGGCCAGCGACTTGTCGAATATAACAGGTAGAGTAGAAACATCACCTTATACCGGGAGTCTCAATATCGTATGCACATCGTCCAGGGTGATAGCCATCTCACTAAAACATAAATGGAAATTGTTAGTTTTTATATGCCAACGCTCTAAAAATACCTCTGTGATATTGGAATCCATATAGATACACGAAAACGGCTCGATGAGCGTGCCAAAAAGTGTGGCATCTAGTACATCTCATACCCTACCATAAGCGTCCAGACTCCAACTTATGTGGCTAGGATAATGGGCGTAAAGATTAACTACAAATAATTGTTTTAAATATTAATATTAAAAATAATTATTTTTAAATATTAATATATATTAAATTGTTACTAAAAGATTAACTACAAATCTAGATATTACATTTTTCTACCATACGTATGGGAGGTGAATGTCTCGCAAATAAAGATGATAGTTTGGTGGGGGCGGAACTCTAGGTTTCCCTCTAATAGGGAGAGGCGTGTGTCGCCTAGGGGATGCAGAAATGGATGTGGACGGAGCGGATGCTGACATAAGAGGTATAGTATTTATCAGAACCGTTGAATCTGCTACTCATTTGCGTTTGATATTGGTCATTTTTTCGAACAATTCTTGACTTTCTTTGTCTGAGATCCATCACTGGTCCTGAAGCGTCAACGAGATCCATAACTTGAAAAACAAAACATCCAAAATATAAAGGCGTATTTCAAAATAGTAAATGGTAATTGGAAAGTTATTTTTTTTAAACAACAGCACAAACATATATAATGCACAACAATGAAGAAGATTAAATCGGTCCATGGGTATTCCGGTGACCGGAGTGACCCACGCTTATGGCGTAGGCACATAGCACGATGTCGCCCCAGTGGCGTTTTTCTATGCCCTCAGGCCATTCGTATGGTGCTATGTCCCTACGACATACGTATGATATGAGAGCATAGAAAAACGTCATTAGATTGGAATTTGTTTACGATCTCGTATCATGCATATGGCGTGTGTTACATGGTCGGCGGAAATAATATATTATTTGCCAACCATCGGCGAAGAACACCTACGAATGAAGCCTTAGACTTAACTCACCATCACCCACAAACAGAGCTCTAAACTATAAATGAGAAGCAATATAACACCATAAACCACCACCGAACTGAAAAACAAATATTTTAAACACTTACAATACATTCGAAAGATTGTTGCTCGATACGGAACGTCGTTGTCGAGGATTTGGGTCCATGGCTTGGTTTGAAATTTTTCTGTTGAAAGGTAAGGTTTGGTCTATGTCGAAGGTTTGGTGTTTGGTATATTTATCTTTTGTGATAAGGCAAGGTAAGTTTTAATTTTGTCTATTAATTACTTTAAGTTTCTAACTTAATTAGTTTTAATTTAGTTTTATTTATTAAAATAAGTTTCCAATTTAGGTTTTTGTTGTTTATTTAACTTAGGTTTTTTAAGTTATTATTAGTTTTTTAGTTTATGTTTCTTTAAATTGGAAGATTTGTTTTAGAGAGAAAGGAGAGGAAAGTTTAATTTTTTTTTCCGAAAGTATGGTAATTTTATGGAGTAAATGATTTTATTTGGGGTTTTTGGTGTAAAGGAAAAACTTTCAAAAGAATAACTTGACTGAATAATTTTCAAAATCGAAATCAGGAGACTTCACGAAATAAAAACGGTCTTTTTTAGCAATTTCCATAATATATTTGGTTTTTATATTAATAATCTCAATATTATATATTTTAATTTAAATGGTAATAACTTGGTATCCTCTTAAACATTTAATTTTGTTATTAAAAACTATTTTTATTTTTATTAAGCAGTTATAAAATGATGAGTCGTTTTAAAATATAGAATTTTTTTTAGAAAGAGTTATAGATTCTACATTTTGAACTTTTTATAGTTATTGAGAATTGATTATGATCCTTTAAACAATCATATTTTTGAATTTGTTTAAGCATTCGTTTTAAAATAATAAATAAAGTTGATTAGTGATGCTTAAGGTTTTCTAATTTAAAGGTTTTTTTTATTCTTTTTAAAAACAAAAACACGTGTAAAACATTTTTTTGCATGTGTCAAATTTTATCTTTTGAATTTTTTTAGGAGTGCGCATCTATTAAAATAGTTGTCTTTGAAAAATAAACTTTGAAAGTTTTTGCTATAGGATTTATGGTTAGAGAATTGAGATATAATATTTCATTTGAAATTAATATATTTCTCGAATTCTAAGCTTTTAAGTATTCGATGATATGAAAGATATTTTTTAGCAATACCTGAATCAACCACTTCTATATTACACCGAAGCTAATAAGTTTTGGGTTATCCTTCGGGATCTTTATAATATAAGACCATAACAAGTAAAGTTTTGTTAGAATTATACTATTTGCCAAAAGTCATGGCCGGCAGCCAATAGTTAATAAAAAATGTGACATTTATCAGCGGTTGCAAGTGTCATCCACCGTCCGACATACCTCTAGAGGCCATATTAGAAGCTCTTTCTTTTGACAGATGTGAGGGGCTCTTGTTATATTTAAAGCTTCATGAATGAAAATAATATATTATTGTCACGATTAAATATCTCTATTAATGGATAGAAGCATAAACACTATCAAAGAAACATTATCGAACATAAGGACAAATGGTATGATCAACTTTATTAATACTAATATTTGGTATGCCAAAGGTAATCATTACTAATAATGACTTCTATCCGAACGTACAAATAACTTCTTTTCACTGAATAAAACTATTCAACAACACTTCTCGATGTTTTTCCATCATCAGGCTAACGATCAAGTAGAGGTAACAAAAAGAAACTTGTTGGATTACCTAAAGAAGAATTTAGAATGAGCGGCTAAGAAATGGCCTAACTTCATGCATAAGGTTATATGGTAGTATAGAACAATCTCCAAACAACTATGCATAAAACACATTTTGTATTAATGTATAACATGGATGCGGACGTCCTTGTCGATACCATTTTACCTTTCTGTTTAGTTGCTAACTACTTTAAAGAAAATGACGTTGTTGATAGAAGAGTTGAGTTATATGTAATAGGATAAAAGAGAACCATGACCAACCTAAGGGTTCAACATAATCAGATTCTAATGAGAAGTATATACGATCTACATAATCAGACTCTAATGAGAAGTATATATAACTTTCGGGTCCGTTCTCGTGAATTCAAGGTAGGGGACAAGATCTTTAGGAAGGTATTTATAGACACTAAAAACCAAAAGTCTCGAAACCACAATCTCGGGCCGAATTGAGAAGGACCATTCAAAGTCTCGGAAACGATGACCTAGTGGAATATAAGGGAAAGCTTCCTAAGTACATAACTATTTTATTTTGTATTACTTTTCTTTGTTATAATTTGGACACAATGTACGTTTGGGGAAATTTCCAATAAGTTTCCTTAAGTGCTTCTGAAATAGCCGAGGCTCATAAGTGCTTCTCAATGGAACAAAAAACAATATGAAAGTTTAAGCAAATGAGATTTCAATGACTCTAAGCTATTAAACCCTTGCAAAACTATTTTCTAATCAAGTTCATGCTTACGAAAGGTTCGGGGTGTTGAGAGTTTTACAACAAGTTTCCAACAATCAAAATGTTAAGTTTTGTAGAGGTGATCACGCATGGTAGAAGAAACTAGATAAAACATCCTTCTATAAGAGGTTGATAACCTTTGGAGAAAATACGAACGTAAATCATTTTAAGAGGGAAAATCGATTTTATGGTTTATGATGTTGTAAAAAATGATCCAATTTAGTGTATTATTTGATTTTGGATTGAAATAAAATATGAGTCGGATCAAAATATATGGTTTGTATTTAGTAAAAAAATATAAATCGATGCGGCCCGCTTCATTAAATATATTCATATAGAAAAAAATAAAATATTTAGAGTGATTTCTTTATGTGACACTTACGCAATTTTATATATTTTAGTGTAATTGGATTGACTAGTCGGCCAATATAGTCATAATATATTATCGAACAATTTGGAGAGTCTCGAGTGCATGTTTGTCAGATTATATTATGACTAGCGAGCTAGCGAGCTGGGTCAAAGGGCATAGCCCCTTGCGAGGTCCAAGGGGTAGGGCCCTTGGCTGGATTCGACAGTTTGAATTTGAATTTTCAAATTTTATCCATTTTTACCATTTGAAATATACTCGGTTTTAGAGATGCATGCATGCAAACGGTTGACATTTTGTTGACAGTTTGCATGTCAACTTGGAAGTTTGGTTGAATTACAAAACATGGTTCTGGTTTGGAAAAAATATACAATTTCATTCTCTTGTTCAACACATAAAAATATCTCTGATTTCATTTGGTTGAATTTTGGAGAACCACAAAAAAATAATTCAATCTAAAATTATCTTTGTACAAGAATATAGAGTTTATCTTGTAAATCATAAAAGAAATTTCTTATAAAATATTAAATTATCTGTTTTATGAAGATTAAAAAGGCGAACAGATGAGAATCAATTATAAAAATGACAAATAAGTTTACTGAATTAGACCAGTTTAAAGAATACGATTTCATAAGGTAGCAAAAAAGGTATTTTATGTTTACCATCCTGAGGTTGTTTATGTCTTGAGTAGTCACTGGCTGGAGTCATTGAGAATGAATAATTGGAACAAACAAGGAGGCGCAACAAGTGGGATAATGATGTTTACAAATATTGTGGCCACATATTAAAGGGTATGTCTGATCTTTTATTTGATGTATACCAAAAGGTCGAATCTGTAAAAATATTATAAGATTCCGGAGAAATCAAAATATATGGCTGAAGATACTTCAAGCATAATGTTCTTGGTTAGTAATTTTATAAATTACAAAATGGTTTATTCTCGACTAGTAATAAAACACTAAATGAATTATTAAGAATTATGGGTCAATTTGTTCAACACAATTTATGTTATTGATAAATTATCACCTTTATTGAAGTATTTTAAACACATTTTTAAACACAACAATGAAATAATGACTTTAGCAGAACTTGTATTCATTTTAATATTGAAGAGTCTCTGAGGGCTCAAGAATAAAACAGTAATCCTAAAGGTAAAAACCAAGTAGTAAACATTTCTATAAATATGGTTAAAAATAGCGAATACTTTAAGAATGCAAATACAGACAAAGGGAATAAACAAAAGTTTAAATGAAATATTAAGAACAATTATTCCAACAGGAAGTCTAAAATAACATGTTCGAAATGTGGCAAACTTTGTCATTTTATGAGGGATTATTGAGTTGGAAAAGACAAAAATAATGCTGGTCCAAGTGGGAACAATGCTGGTTTAAGTGGTACAATGCTGGTCCAAGTGGTACAATACTGGTTCACGTGGAACTAAGGATCCTCGAAAACCAACAAGGTCAGATTTTAATTATGGTCAGAACTATGTTTCACTAATATCTGAGGCATTTTATGTGCATGATGACAATGTTGCATGGAGGGTTGATTCAGTAGCAACAATTCATATATGTAAAGATCTTCGATGGTTCAATGATTTTCAACCAATTGACGATGAATCTACACTAAATATGGGAAACATCGTAACTGAATAATTAAAGGACTAGGAAATATTAAACTAGTGTTTACTTCCAGAAAATGTATATTATTAAACAATGTATTATTATTCCTTGGGTTCAAAAAAATTTATTGTCTGGTTTTGTTTTAAAAAATTGTGGCTTCAAATAAATATTTGAAAGTGGCAAGTATATTTTTTCAAAACATGGTGGATATGTAGGTTTCGGATATGTATGTAATGGTATGTTTATGTTAAATGTTAATGTATTATTTCAACATGAATCTATTAGCATGGTTTCTACTAGTACGTGTAGACATTTGAATAAACAGAATTATGGCATGCTATATTAGGACATGTAAATTATAGAAGAATAAAATACATGACGAAAATGGTCTATACCACATGTTAATGTAAATAATAAAAAATATAAGACTTGCATGTTAACTAAGATAATTAGAAAACCTTTCAATAATGTTAACCGAGTTTAAAATATTGAAATAAGTGCATAGTGATCTATGTGACACCTTTTTTAGGAAATAGAAATTATACTATTAATTTTATTGATAATGCCTATAGGTATTGTTATATTTATTTCTTGCATGTTAAAAATGAAGCTCTTGGTAAATTTAAAATCTATAAAGAAAAAGTGTAAGTACATAAAAATAATTAGATTAAAAATCTATGTACGGATAGAGAAGGTGAATATTATGATAGTGTGGCAGAAAGGAAAAATATGAGTTTGAAAAAAATAATTTAATTTTACATTTTCTTATTTGGGTTTGAGTGAAGGTTTCTGGGGTGAGTCTATGTTAACAGGATGTTATTTATTGAATCAAATTTATACTAAAAGGAATAAGATGACCCCATATGAGCTTTGATTTTGAAAGCCTCTAAAACTTAGCTTTTTTAGAGTATAGTGTTGTAGAGAAATTGTAAAGCTCACTTGAGCTAAAAAGAAAAAGTTGGGTGAGAAAGGTATAGATTGTATCTTCATTGTGTAACTGAGCATTCTATTGCATATAGGTTCAATGTATTAAATCTAATGACTATGTGTCGGTGAACGCGGCGATAAAGTTAAAAGATGCAATATTTGATGAAGAAAAATTTACTTATATACCTAGACTTAGATATATGATTCAAATCTCTTTGAATGAGAACTCAATTCAAGCTAAAAATATATCAAGTGGTATTGTTTGTGTATCGGAAGATTATAAACCAATGAGAAGTATTAGAGCTAGAAAAGCTAAGTCTTTTGGATATGATTTTCAACTTTATTTAGTCGGAGTGTCAAGAGATAAGATTAAATACCGGTATAAATATTGTTTTATTGAAGATGATCTGAGGACTTTTAGTGATGTTATAGCGTTGATGGATGCTGCATTATTGAAAGAAACTATCCAAAATGAGATTGATTCTATCATGCATAATAATATGTGGGATTTGGCTGATTTACCTCTTGGTTGGAAACCGTTGGGAACTAGATGGATTTAAAAAAATGAAAGTAGATGATACTATTGAAAGGTATAAAGCTAGATTAGTTATCTAAGATTTTAGACAAAGAGAAGGAATTGATTTCTTTGATACTTATGCTCTGATTGCTAGGATTTCTACTATTAGATTGTTGCTAGCAATTACATTTGTATATAATCTTGTAATTCATCAAATGCATGTAAAAACTGCGCTTTTGAATGGTGATTTGGAAGAAAATATTCATATGAAGCAAGTAAAATAATTTATTCTGATTGGTTGTGAAAATAAGGTGTGCAAGTTGAAAAATCTTTGTATGGAAGCACCAAAATATTAGCATAAAAAATTGATAATATGATCTTATCTAATAGCTTTATTCTTAATCAAGCAGACAAGTGTGTATATAGAAAAGTTGATGCTTCCAAGAAATTATTTATGATTTGTCTATATGTTGATGACATGTTTATTTTTGGTATTGACCAAAATCAGGTTAATGAAACGAAGAAAACCATGTCATATAGTTTTGAGATGAAGGACATGGGGGAAACTAAAATGATTTTTGGTATAAAAATCAAGCGAAAGAACAATAGTATATCTATTTCTCAATCTCATTATATTGAGAAGATATTAAATAAATTTAATTTTAAATATTGTGTTCTGGTTAGCACACCTATAAATCATAGCCTAAAGCTTCCACCTAATAAAGGTGTTGTTGTATCTTAAATTCAATACTTAAGAGTTATTGGTTGTCTTATATATGCCACAATTAGCACTAGGTCGAATATTGCTTATGTTGTTGGAAAGCTTAGTATATATACTAGCAATCCTAGTTCACATCTCAAGTATTCAAAAAGAACCATGGATGTTGGTTTGACTTATACTAGATTTTTTTTAGTTCTTGAAGGTTATTCGGATACCAGTTATATTTCCAATATGGAATATATTCTTCCACAAGTGGATGGGCATTCCTTTTTTAAACGTGTTGTCTCTTAGGCATCAAAGAAACAAACTTGTACTATTGATTCAACATGGAACCGAAGTTTGTGGCATCAGCAGCAGCAACTAATAAAGAAGCTAAGTGGCTAAGAAATTTGATATATGAAATTATATTATGGCCCAAACCGATATTACATATATCTATTAGATGTGATACTGAAGCTGCATTGGCCAATGCTTATAGACAATTTTACAAAGGCTAGAAACTTAGTTTTTATATGGCGCATGATGTTATATCAGTGGAGTTTGTGAAAACTTAATATAATTTAGCCGACCATTTAACCAAATGGTTAAATAGAGATCTTGTGCACAAGTCGGCTATTGGGAGTGGATTAAATTCCATCTGAAATCCTTTATGTTGAGATACTAAACATTAGGTGTTGAATTCAATATGAAAATCTTAACATCTAGACATCAGAACATATTAGTAGGATCATCCCTATGTAGGTGTTCGGATTTGTAAATTGTGGAGGTTAAAGTTTATCTTCTTAATAGTTCTTTTAAAAATTGCATATGCAGGTACAAAACTAAAAGAGCTATCTATTTGAGCATGAAATTTAGTTGCTTCAAAAAGCTAAGACTTGGCTTTAATATGCTTAAGAAAGATAAGGACACAATGATAGTAAAAGATATTGTCAAGTATGAACATTTGAGAATGTAAATTTATGTGTATATTATCTTCATGTATTCATTGTAAATAGTAAATGTTCAATCCTTAGTGATATCATGTTATTCGAATATTTGAAATGTGTAATATACTTATATGAAATTGAACTATCACAATATTTCATTTATGTAAATTTGTTATTTGTTGTGATTTTGTTTTAGTTAATAATGAATTGCACTAAAATGATGAAAGATTGTTTGAATTTTTTTTATTGTAATTGGATTGACTAGTCGATCGATGTAGTCATAACATATTAGCGAGGAAGTTGGAGAACGTGGAGTGGACGATTGTTAAATTATATTGTGACTAGCCAACACGGCTAGCTAGGTTAAGAGGTGTAGTCCCTAACTAGGGTTATCAGGTTGAATTAGAATTTTTAAAACCATCGGAAAAAATACTCCTTAATCAATTAAAAAAACAAACATGTTTTAGTTAGATCGCTTATTAGTCGTGTGAATGATTATAAACTTATTATAGCTTTCAGAGTACCAACTTTAAAAAGCAATCACGTTCACATGTAATAATTTGGCCTAAAATATATATGGATTAGGATGCAGCTTAAGTCGCTGACATTAGTTATGCTACATTTACATGCTCATTACAATACAACATTATCTTTCGATTACTCACCCGTGCATACACTTTTCAGATTATAATTTGGATAAGATTTATCTGCAAAGTTGAAGTAACCCATGGGATAACAATTTCTTCCTTTCAATCATTAGCACAGATAAACACACATGGGATAATTAGGGTGATATTAATTCTGGCTCTTATAGAATCCTTTTATATCTCTCTCTAATATTTCTCCAAAATTCCATTTCATTTATTACCCTTTCAATAAATATAAAACCTTATTTTGTGAAAATAATGAGTTTTTATCGACTTGTCATTATCAGTACAATACTTGGTTCTGGTCTATTTTGGCATACTGCCAGGCAGCTTCAAGCTAGTAGTACAGAATCGCTAACTACTTAAATGAAATGGAGTAAATCAGTAGAAAGTTGTATTGATTGGGAAAATAAAATTTTAATCTAAGAAACTATTTGATACAAATAATTTAGGAAACGTAAGCACCGGTTATATTCTATAAACAATTTTCGGTTGTATTATTTTTGGGGGTCTCCAAAAAATTTAATTGGATAAATTAATAGATATTTAATTGGAGATAGTATGAAATTGTCGCGTTTTTATTTTTCAACCGAATTCATTTTTTAAGTAATTCGACCAACGACCAACGAAATCAGTTCGGCAATTAGGGCAGTTAAGGTTTTAAACGGAAATTGTATTAAAACGCTTGAAATTTGAAATTTGAAATTTGAATTTTGAATGAAACGTTTAAATTTCCAATTTTAAAATTTTGCTCGACCTAGGGTTCTGTCCCTTGAACTTCGTCAGGGGCTTCCCCGTTGATCCGTTAATCATGATATAATCTAACCAGTGTTCATTCCGCACTCTACGACTTATTTGATAATATATCATGATTAAATTGGTCGACTAGTCGATCCAATTACACTGAAATATCTAACAAATAATTACTATGATTTTTTTCCGGAGGAAACCGGTAGCCGTTACTCAACGAACGCGCACAGGATAACCATCGGTCTGACACAATAACCTGCAAACCAACGCTAGAAGATCTGACGCAATAACTTGTAAACCAACACTAAAAATAAACCACACAATAACAGGCTCAAACCGAAAAAGCGTTTGATCACGAGTATATTTTGATCTACCAACTTGATTACCTCTTATAGGATTTGATAGATTTCGATAAATAATTAGTATGTTGATTTACTTATGAGTTGTTTAAATAACTCAACGTTATTATTTTTAATCCAACCATAAATTTAATTATGGTAGCATTACTTTATTAGAACTTCAGTTGTATTCTAAAAATAGTGAAACTTTTTTTGTATTATTGTTAAAAAAGAACAAACTGTAAAGTAATATAAACGAGTCATACGTTTGACCCATTTATTTCAAGCGGAAATTTTAACTAAAACTCTATTTTCTACAGGGTAAAGAATTTTGTTTTGACAAGTAGAGTGTCGGCTAAACATTATCTTACAATATATATATATTATATACGTTTTAACAATATGTTATAAACTAAACTAGTTTATGGCCATTCAAAATTGTAGAAAATATCGATAAATATTTTGGTTTAGAATTTCATTATTGATAGTCATTTGATTTATAACATATCATTTAATTTCTTTTTAACGTTATATTTTGAAATCATAGTTTAAAAGATTTTAAAAATTAATACTAATTTTGTTTTTTAAAAATAAATTAAACTTGATCTATAGAAGATTCTTTTGGAATTCTTTTAAATTTCTATTAGGTGTGTAATTGCATGTAATTAGATTATGAAATAAGTATGTTTGCGTGGGTAAAATACAAAAAAAATCATAAATGTTAATTGGATGCGAAACAATTAAATTTTTTGTAGTTGCGAATTTGTTCATTATGTCGAAAAATTTATTTTTAAAAAAAACACTTGCTTTAAAAAAAAGTGGATTGTGTTCTGGATGCAAAATTACATGTATTTTGTATAATTAGATGCTAATATTTTGCAAAAATAAAAAAGAAATTACATAACTAATACTATGGTTGTGTAATAAGTTTGATCGTGTGAAAAAATAAAATACAATTTGTTTTGTAAAAATAGGTGTTAATTAGATTTGAAACAAGTTCGTTTACTTCCTATCTTTTATAATGTTAATTACGACTGGCATTATGAAACGGAGGGAGTAGTTACTAAAATATGTATATTTTATGTTAAAATATTTATTTTTCAAAAAAAATGGTGTTAAAAGTGCGAAATTACGTGAAATTAGTGTGCAAAAAAATAATTTTATTCTAATTCGGTAATTAGATGTAAATATGTTGCGAAAACAATAAGAGAATGGTCAAGTAAGAAAAAAATTTGTGTGAAATAAGTTTGATTATGTGAAAAAACAAAATACAATCTTGTTTTTTCTGAAAATAGCTAACTCTTTTGTACTTGATAAAATATATGCATTTTTTGTTGAAAACAATTGCTTTACATTTATTTTTTAAAATAAATTGTATAAATAGTATAAAATTTTGTGTAATTAAAATACAAATATGTAGTAAAATAAAAATAAAAAAATAGTTAAGTAATAGTATTTTCGGTTATAAAATAAATTTGATCCTGCGAAAAAATAAAATACAATTTATATTTGTGAAAATAAGTGGGAATTGGACATCAATCAACTAAATTTTTTTTTGCTGCGGCTATACGTAATTATTATTAAAAGGTTTTCTATATTGAATGGTTATTAATATATTTAAATTTAAATTGTAATTCGTAGTTTCATTGCGGAATTGCCGTAGATAACCTCACTATCTATATTAAATATATTTCCCTTTCAAACACATGAAAAATTGAAGGAGTTGGAGGTGTTGGAATAAAATTAAGCACAAGAACATTCATCGTATACCAGTAGTCCAGTCAAATTGGACTTCTATACTATGTGACCAATTATGTTGAGCCATCAATCCAGTTTTAGCTTTTTCTACATGTCATTATCCATCATTTCAATTATTCGGACACCTCTTATTTAATTTATGTTACCAATCTCTATTTACAACCTAATACGGGCAATAGTTAGGCACATTTGCTACACAAATCATCTATATCATACAAACAAATACTATCAAATATTGTATATCAACCAATCAATGCCGTCTATGGAATGTCCATATGATATTTCTATTATTATTATTATTTCGAATCGAAACATTTATTTTAAAATGAAAGTTAAAAATTTTATGATGCCGGAATATAGTAACTGGGGGACCTCTAACGAACCTTCCCCACACGATAATGGACAATATAAGGTTACCCCGGGTTTATGGAACCCTACAAGTCCCTATCAGATTCCACCTCCTATGGCTTTGGACCAATTATTGATTTTAGATATCTTCTTTTTATAAATAATTTTAAATTTTTATTACCTCATAACTCAAATTATCCAAAACGATACATTTATAATAGAACTTATTAGCTCATACCTCTAACGATACTAATTTAGAGACCGATCCTCGAAATTAAGTGTTATTTTTCTGTAGATGACAAAAGGTTATATTATTCTTCTGTGAATGACAAATTATAAAAGCATATTTAGATTTTCCTGGATGGATAAGATAACAAAATGGAAACCAAAAGAAACAAAAAACCAAAAAAAAAAAACAGGAAGGAAATAGCATTTAAGAACAACATTATGATTTACTAGCGTATAAAATAGAGTATTTTCACTTACTATTCATCAGTGCCATAAGTCATGCGGCAATACTATGTACATAAGTGACAAGATGAGCACCAAAATTTCATCCTCCATCCTTGTCAGATAGTAAGATGATATAAGCTGCAAAATTCATATGCTATATACAGTGTGCAACAAATATAGCAACGATAGACATACTATATGTACTACTTTTGTGGTATTTATATTGACTTTAACCTTGCTTGGCGACTAACTTGCCCACTCAGATGTGTCCAGGAAAGTCATTCCTTTGCAATGTTCCACTGGATCGGAGTAAGGTGGAAATGTACTCGTATACTGCTGCTGCATATCTACATTTTCCAATAAGCCACAGGAAAAAATTAATTGTCAAATATATGTTATCAACTCATTACACGGTCGATTCTAAACCAATTTTAGAGCAGAAAATAGCTCTTTCAAATATACTAGTTAAAATGAATAGAAGTTCAAACAGGGCTTAGGACTCACCGTCATCTGATGCATGAGCAGAAAGTCGGTCAATTGCATTAAGGAGACACATTTGCTGTTCCTGAATGAAGTAATTTAAAACTTGAGAAAGTATTGCTCACAATCGAGAGGCCTAAATGAATCTTGCAGTCCATACTAACCGATGGATGCTTTGCAACATGGAATCGTAGTTACCTCTAAGACTAATCTTGCTTTCATAAGTAGACAAGCGTCAGGCTCGTTCGCTCCAAGAATCACCCTTTTCACCTGGCATATATGATGATAAATTAGACATTGGTGTCATAAAGAACTTGGGCCGAAACTTACTGTAGGATATTACTGTCGTTTTGAGGTTATATATGCTCATGAACAACCTTTCGCTAAATATATTGCATATGAAAATGATTTCACTTTACTAAATCTATTTAAAACGCATACAAAGTACATATGCGATCTACAAGCTCTTAAAATCATGTATTTTAAGATACTATTTTGAGAATCCGGAGCTCCTCTAAATATATATTTCAGCAGCAAAGAGTATCAATTTCGATTTTCAGCAACGATATAAAATAATAATTCTGTAGTATCTGTAGAAAAGAGTAGCCTTATGAACCACCAAACACTCTTCTGTAACTAAAAGATACTTAACAGACTATAAGCAGCCTAATCAGGCCATATAGAAGAAAAATTACTAATGACCAAGTGACAAGTTATTATATTCTGCATATCTGCATCCGAAACCAATTCATAAAAGTTTGGTATGCCAGTATCTTTGCAAATCTCAAATATTGCTCACCTCATCAAGAAGCTTTGCTGTTTCAGGGATAGTTATTCTTAATTCTTTTTCCTCCGTGTAATTGTCAGGTGTTTGTGAACCCTTCCCTGAATAAAACTGAAAGGTTCCGTGATTCACTACAGATGGTGAGCGACTCTTTACAAGCATTTTTGTGTTATGTCCACGCTTCCCAGGGAGCTGAAGTAAGGCACCATAATGTTTGTCATGCATACTCATCTTCAGTTGTAGTCAAGTGTATGGAATCGAACACTAAGAAAAAATGAGAGAAAAGATAACTCCTCATGAAGAACTTCCCATTTCTGAACCCAACACAGATTTGTATATTTATGCATCTAAAGCAAACACCCAGGCCGGCCACCAATGGTAAGACTTAATCAAACAAACCAAAGTACATAATATGTACTAAAAATAAAAACACCTTTCAGCTATTGCAAAAGCTACTAACCGATAAGTGTGTTTAGCATACAAACGATTCTGAGTTGGGTTAAAAGAATGCTTGGTTCAATTCCCCGAGCTCGAGTTCCAACTTCTACATAGACTCAATAGAAAATCAAATCGTGATCGATTATATTCATATAATTTAAGCACTATTTTCGAGCGGTTCCAAATCTATATTAAAGACGACTTTATGTAGATTCAGTTCAAGTTTGGCTCGATTAATATTGACAAAATGTTAAAGTTGATGAGTTATTAAATAAAACATAAGTTCGAGCGGAACTCGAATCGAGTTTGGTAACAAAAATTGTGGAATTGAGCTCAAGCCCCAGCCTAATAAATAAAACTCAGAAGTCGAATGCCGCATTTTACTCGAATAGCCAGATTATTGTCTTGGCTGGCTTGAAGACAACCCTACTTTAGTACTTACCGGCGTGGGAGCTGCTGAAAAATATTGATTAAAAGACACATGTTTCTGGATGTTTGGAACTGACGCATAAGGTGGGTTCACTATTCTCCCACGCACCCTACTTCTATTGCTTGGAGGAAACCCCAGGGTAATATCTTGAGCAATGGAACAATTCCTCCGCCTTTCCCTGCATGAACATCGACCGAGACGAAAAGTTAGATCAGAATGGCTACAACCAAAATTTTATATACTTTAATCAATAAATCAAAGATAAAAATGAAATACAAACACCTCATCAGTTTGACTGTTCCATCTAAATTGATCCTGGCAAGCAGTTCTTTATGTTCAGTGTCGGTAACATTAAGTTCCTTCCGAAGCTGACTAATAAGCCCCTCCTTCTCCTGACAGAAAAAAGTTACGTTTTTATTCATTTGCACGGAAACAAAATTTGATACAAGTTAAATTTGTTCTTGTTTCGAATGTTTAGATGGTTTGAAGACAAGATTTCTACCCAGGAAAGAAAATCCGATTGAGCAATGAAAGTCTCTAAAACAGAACTATACGCATTAATCTCCATGCTGTGCAACTCAACTTCTACGCCTGGCACCTTGCAGTCATAATAATTCTGCATTCAACAACATTTTGTTACCACGAGCTTACAAATGTTCGACACACTTGTAGTTAATTTCACAAACTACACATTCTTAAAAATTCCCTTCTTCAATATAATCAAATCGAAACAAAAACAATAAAAACAAAGTTCCAAAGAACAGTATGAAAGAGTACAACCTTAAAGATATGATTAAAGAACAGCATCCCTAAACCCAAAACACTATTTTGCATACACAAACAAAATTAAAACTTAATCCGACATAAAACTTAATCAAACGAGGAAGATAACAATGTAGACTATACCTTTATCGTCCTAACATTCTCTCGGAAAACAAGAAAATGGAAACAAACCTGAAAAGCCATGTTAAAGCTGGTCTACAGCGATGAAGCAATACTAACTTTATAATTATTTCCTTGGAAAAAAAAATAGTTTACTTAAAAAAGAAGACTGGGTTAAATATATATATAGTAGAGCATCTTGGTTGAGAGAAAATCAAACGTCCGATCCGACCCGGATCCGCTATTCTTTTTAGAATCCAAAACCATTTGGAATTAGATTTCCATCACAAAATATAGATCCTTATCCGGAATGAATCCGCTATATTTTTTTAAATAAGACTTAATTTATATTTTAATTATTTATATATATAGTATATTTTTTTAATTCACATTATAAATTCCATAAGGATCACTACAATTAAATATAAAACACCAAATCTTTGAATCTTTCAGAGCAGAGCGGGTCGACCCGATTGGTTCGGGTTTTAAAACAGGACTCTAACTTGAATTCACGAAGAAGAAAAAAAAAGTTGATCAGGATATTCCTAATTTCAGAATAGACTAGAAAAGATATGAAGAAATAGAATCGAGAAAAAGAATTATGAACAAACATCGTTCGCATTCGCATTCACATGAGATTTCTATCTAAAGCTAATTCATGCATTTCACCGAGAATCAAACAGAGAACAGAAGTGACCGAAAACGAAGAGGATGAAAGAGATTGACCTTCTTACAAACTCTATCAGAGGTATTGACATCTTCGTGAACCTTCTTCAACACACGATCGGTCTCGCCCTGTACGTTGTGACTCGCTCCCATTGTTGCATAAGAGCTACAAAATTAAAATCGAACTCAAGGAATGTTATGACGCAAAATAAGAAAGCAAGCAAGATAAACCCTAGGTTTTTTATCTGATCAGCAAATGTCTTGTTCACATGGTGATTTTTAGTTGATTGCTCACCCCGAATTATAGGGTTTTCTGTCCGGTACTGAGAGACGAGCAGAGTAGAGAGATTTGATCGGTTGAATGGATTAAATTTTGAGGTGTAGATTCAAAATTTGTACATACATTTACTATACAGGGGTTTTGTTCGGAGAGACCGTCTACAAGAACTTAGTCATACAATCGCTAGACTGTTAAGCAGAGCTGGCTTTATAGAAGTTGAGGTGGTTTGGGTCAATTCAGGTTCGGCCCAAATTATTCGCTTCGGGTCAGAATCAAAAGAAAATAGAATGGTTTAGAAAATGCGAAATTTATTAAGGGAATTGCGAAACAAAAAAAACGAAACTATTCCACGTTTTTTTTTATTAAAAAATCTATTCGGCGGAGTTATTTTTTTTTTTTTTTTTTAGCAAAAAGATATTATTATATTAACTAAAATCGATCAGGATACAAAGCCCAATAGAGTATTATCTTGGGTTTAAATTTAAAGATAAAGGCCCAACACTTTGGCAAGATAGAAGATCCGAATCTAACTAGAAACCCTAGTTATTCACTCCCATTGGCTTCTCTCTTTCACAACCCTAAATTCCCAAATCAGAACCTCTATACTCCATAGCCAAAACCACCAAACCTTTCAAACAAAATCGCCGTCTTTCAAACAAACCATCAAGCCAAATCAAATTCAACCAGGGTCAATATATCCAATACCCATACCCTCCAGAACCATGATAGCTCGAAGAGGAGTTGGGATGTTCTGCACAAATGAACAACTTCTTTTCTCTTCCAAAACCCATTTGGTTAGCCAATCTGCAGCCGCATTTCCGATTCTGGAGATGTGGTGAATCTTCATTGCTGGGCCGACAAGAGCTCTGAAGGTCCTCTCATTAGTACTACTGATTTCATCGGCAGTGGTAAAACGATGGACCAGGGGTAAGCAGTCAGACTCTATGTCTACTGCACTCCATCCTCTCCTAATACAGAGGAGAAGAGCTTCAATCAATGCTCTTCTCTCTGCTTGAAAAGGAGATAGCTTGCCAAAGAGAAAACCGGCCCCTTCTACAAAGCTTCCTTCACTGTCTCGCACTATAAGTCCACCGGACGCCTCACCGGAAAAGCATGACGCACCATCAACGTTAATCTTCAGTCGTCCCACGTCTGGTGGCCTCCACTCCAGGTAATGTACTCTTTTCTGACTACTAGAATAGGATCCGATTTCTTTTCCTGCATTCACAGCACAAGACCAGTGCTTAGGTTGTAATTTATCGTCTATTCCTAAGACAAATCTGTTAATCCTGCCCACAGCCTGAAAGAAGCTATCCTTAGGTTTACCAAATTTAATTCGGTTTCTATTATGCCATATAGTCCAGACAATTAATTGAGGCATCAGATGGGTTATGTGAAAAGACCCTCTGGTAGCACTGAACCAAACATGAAGCATATGTCTTATACTCATGTGTCTCTTGACAGGGATGTTGAATAACAAACCATAGTAGTTCCATAAGTGCCAGGCAAAACAGCAACCTATAAATAGGTGAGAAGTGTCCTCACTGTTGCTGCAGAACTGGCACTTAGAAACAATGTAAAAATGTCTCCTTATAAGAACATTGTCTGTTGGAATGTAGCTCTTAAGTATCTTCCAACTTAAAAAGGAAAATTTTTTTGGTATGTAACTATGCCAAATCTTCTTAAAAAAGAATGACTGAATCTTTTTAACTCTTATATTTTCCCAAGTACTTTTTATACAAAATTTCTTAGTTTTTGACAGTTTCCATTCAACATCATCTTCTTGATCATTAATACTAATACTACAAATGTGTTGGTATTGATCATGTGAAAGAAGTGATGTAAGAATAGGATCCCAATCATTATTTTTCCAAAAAGTTTTAACCTGAGCAGGAAGATACCAAGAGCTTTGGTCTGTTATAAAAGGAGACATTCCATGCCATGAATCTCTCCAAAAATCCATGTCTCCTTTACCAACAGTCCATTTAATAAAACTGTCTGCATGCTTTCTAATAGAACATAAAGCTTTCCAAACAACTGAATCCCCAGAACCACACTTAGCAACTAGAGGGTGACAAGTGTTACAGTATGTGTTAGCCATGATATCAGACCATAGGGATTTCCTTTTTCTGAATAAGAACCACAGTTTGTAGGTGAAAGCAAGTTGAATATCAGCTAAATGCTTAATATTCAGACCTCCTTCACAGTAGGGCTTACATACATTATCCCAACAAGACCAGTGTATAGCCTTTTCATTTATCTTAGGTCTCCATAGGAATTTGTTGAAACAGATTTCAATTTTGCTTAGGATAGTTTTAGGTATGACACTATTTTGCATCCAAAAATAAATTATTGGGTGGAGAACATGTCTTATCAGTGACAATCTGCCACTGAAAGACAAGTTTTTCAAATCCCAATCATTAATTTTATTGTATATTTTAGTTAGTAATGGTGTAAAGAACTTCCCTTTGTTGCTAGTGGCAATGTTGATGCCCAGATAGTTGAAAGGGGCATTATCAGTCTTGAATCCCAATGTAGCTTTCAAAAAGGCTGAATTGGCACTTCTGTGTGATGTAATTATCTTAGTCTTTTCAATATTTATAGCTTGCCCTGACTCCATTTGATACTGTTCTAACAGGTTGCAAAGGTTTCTAATTGAAGATGGAGTGCTATTTGTGAAGATGACCACATCATCTGCAAAAGCAAGTGAAGGTAAGATGTCACCAGATTTTAAATAATACTGCATGCTCTTATTATTTGCATATAAGCATTCCAAACCCCTAAGAAGGGCATCCTCTGCAAGGATAAAGAGACAAGGGGATAATGGGTCTCCCTGTCTCAATCCTGTTTTTTGAGGAAAGTATCCTGTACATGTACCATTTATTATTACAGATATCATAACATTTGAGATAAGTCTGTAAACCAGAGCTTGAATTCTATCAGAGAATCCAAATTGCTTTAGAGCTTTAATGACAAAGGTGTGAGACATCTTGTCAAACGCCTTTGTCATGTCAAGCTGAATAATGATATTCCCCTTAGCTGGCTTCCTTTTAATATTATGTAACATTTCTTTGATCAATAGAATATTATCATGTATTAATCTATCCCTCACAAATGCACTCTGACCCTTGGACAGAAGACTAGGAAGAATAGTAGATATCCTTCTATTAATCAAAGCAGAAAGTAATCTGTTAAGTATTGTACACATACTTAAAGGCCTATAGTTATTCCATGAGATAGGATTAGCTATTTTAGGGACAAGAACTATCCCTGTAGCAAAGACCCCTTTAGGGATATTATCTCCTAATAGATAAGCATTTAATGCTTTGCAAAGATCAGAACCAATTATATTCCAACATTTCTTAAGAAAATAAGTGTTGAAACCATCTGTGCCAGGGGCACTGTCTGCTTTCATTTCATATATGGTAGTTCTAATTTCCTCCATTGTTGCTGGCCTGATCATCTCTATGTTATCCTTATCCTGCACAATCTTGGGAATATAATTTAGAACAGAATTATTAACAACAAAGTTATCATTGTTTTCAGGAGCAATCGAAAGATTCATTTTGAAGTAATCCACCGCAGAGGAGGCAATTCCATTTAGGTCAGTGATCCACCTCTCATTTTCCTTTATACCATTTATTACATTCTTCTTTCTCTTCTTGGCTACAAAACTGTGATATAGCTTAGTATTTCCATCACTGTCTTGTAGCCAAGAGTTAAAACATTTTTGTTTCCAGTAGCACTCTTCATCCTTTAAAGCAAGGATAAGAGTACTATTGGCTTTAGAGAGATCAGACTTTGAAGTATTATCTTTTCTATTCTGGTGAATCAGTTCACATTTTTCCACTTCTAAAGCAGCATCCTTTACTTTATTGAAAATGTTTCCAAAAACAGCAACATTCCAAGTTTTCAAATGCTTTTTCAATCTCTTTAATTTGTACCAAAAAACAGTGCTGTCTTCACCATTACAGTGCTTGGACCAATTCTGACTAACTGAGTTCAGAAAGTCAGAATGGTTGGTCCAAGCATTTAAAAACTTAAAAGACCCTTTCTTTATAGTATTAGTTCCTTTTTTAATTGAAAGTAAAAGAGGAGCATGGTCAGAACAAGTTCTGACCATGTGAGAAACCTGTAAACTGAGATCATTAAGCATGCTTTGGTTGGTGAGCACCCAGTCTAGTCTTTTCCAAGCCTTATTATTACTCCAAGTATAACGTGATCCATTGTATCCAGGAACTTCAAAATTACAATTCCTAATGAGCTCATTAAAGTCCTCTGCTCCATTAGCATCAAAGTTCAGGCAACATAGCTGATCATCTGGACATCTAGTAGTGTTGCAATCACCAGCTAGAATCCAAGGGTCTTCACAGGTAATGTTACCAATTTGACTCCAAAGCTCTTTTCTACAAATTCTCCTGTTTTTTGCATATATAGATGTAAAATAACCAGTAAATTCTGCATGAAGAATCTTAACATGAAGAAATTGATCCATATCCTCCATAACTGTAACACTGACTTCATTTGACCAAAGCATCCATATCTTATTAGATATGTTTGCAACACAATGGTCTAAACCAATACTTTTAGCAACCTGCTCCATTTTATCAGTCCAAGCCATTGGCTCTTGTATTGCAACCAATTTGATTTTCTCACTCTTAATTAAAAACTTAAGCCTAGCCACAGTAGGTTTATTATTTACTCCTCGAGCATTCCAACTTAGGAGTTTAATCATTATCAGATTTTGAGCCTTGTAACACTTTGCCTCTTCTTCTAAGAGAGCTTATAGACAACCTTCTAGAATTACCACTTCTATTTGCAGATTTCATTTTTCTTAAAATAACTGTTTCAAAATCTTTATCAGGGACATTTGAACTAGTTCTTGGCGATGGATTGTAGCTGCCAACTCTGCCAGCTTGGGGAGAAGCTTGTTCATTAACATTCTCTTCAACTTCAAGATGTTGAAGAGCACTGATGATATCTGGTGCCTCAGAGGAACACATTCTTGTAGGACTAACAACATTTGTGGATGGGCAAGAGACTGAATTCCTGTCCTTCTGAGTGATAATTGACTTCAACTTCCTTCTGTAAACATGTGTAAAAGTCTCAACTTTTGTAGGCCTTGAATCCCTTGCTGTATTTTCTTTTATCTGTAAATCTTGTAAACCACAGTTTCTTTCAACCTCAACACAGTTTGCATTACTGTTAACTTTCACACTTTCTTTTATATTTTCTTTTACCGTATTTGAAGCCATTACCAGATTCTTTTTGCAATTAACAGACTCATGCCCAATATGTCGACAAGAATTGCAATATACAGGAGCATTTTTATAACTCACGTTAACATTATACTCTTCTCCATCGCCAAAATCTATCTTCATCTTTCTCTTTAACTTAACTGAAACATCAACCTCTACCAGGGCAAAACACGCATTCCAGTTAGCCCTGTTAACTTCAGGGATCACTACATGGTGAACAAGTCCAAGAGATGAAGCCATCTCTTCAATCACAGCACCATTATACATGAATTCCTGCACTTTTTCAAATCGAACCCATAATAACGCAATAGGACACTCGTAGTTACGTGAACTGTTAGGACACCATTTAACCACCCGCATCATCTTTCCTTCAACTTTCCAGAATCTGCTCACCCAGAGCCTCCCTGCATCAGCCAATACCGAGAACTCGACTAGTATTTGTCTTGAGTCTATAGTCACGTAAGAAAAGGCACCATTGAACCTAAAGGAATCAAGAAATGCTTGAAAAGCTTGGCGCTTAGGAATACCATCATTGAATTTGCACACTAACGTGGTTCTTGATTGAGAACTTAAAGCATTCTTTACCCTTCTTTCAAAACTAACAACATTGTAGTCATCAAATTTCTTTACAACCGATTTGAACCGAGGATCTTTACCCTTATCGACTACAACATCAGAGTATCTCTTAGCCATTGTAACTTTGTTCGACTCATCAACAGCAGGAGTCTTGCTATTCAATGGAGGAAAATCAGCGTCATTTCTATCCAAATCCATGCTTCAAATCAACGAAAAAACAAGACCCCAACAGGCAGAGCCTGTAAGGCAACGAAGAACACAAACTTGTGGCAGATGGTGATGATGAAAGAAAGCAGATATGTAGATATCGATAGATAATCAATCAAATATGTAAATGAGAAGAAGAGTTTCTTAAAGGTTAAGAAACAACTTCAAATCTTGGACCTTTCTTGAGAGAGAAGCCATCCAGAATTTCCTGTCAACTTTGTTTGAGCAATTTTCAAATATAAGTTCAATTCGGCGGAGTTATTTTGTTTGTCGATTTTAGTCTTTACGAAATTTTATAAATAATTAAATTAATTCTGCGAAATTACCATAATTTTTAAGAAATAATATTTTATTTTCTCTCTAAAAAAATCATAATTTCGAAAGTAAAAATAAACTAAAATTTCTAAACTAAAAGTAAACTTAAACTAAACTAATACTCAAACAAAACTAAAATATATAAAGCTACAATTAAAGGTAAAACTCAACCTCTTCCTCACCCATAGCGACACCAAACCTGCATTATATATACCGAAACCAAACCTGCATTATATATACCGAAACCAAACACCCAAACCATCAACGTACGCTAAAACTCATCGAAAGACCGAATCGGAAGCATCCAAAACTATATAAATTAATATATCTACAAATTCAAACAACAGCGAAAGAGAAATAACCAAGATTTGAATCAGACAAATCCAATATAAGTATTGATTTCGGGTTTTTTAAAATTAGACTTAAAATTATTTTCCAAGGCAGTGTCTTCTTCGCCGGTTAATGACGAAGAACACCCCACGCTAGACGTCTGGTTTCGTCCCTATTTGGCGGAAACCTGGTGTTCTTCGTCATTAACCGGCAAAATACACACTATCTGCGCAAATAGCTAAAAGGAAGACAGGGTATCTATCAAACTACACCAAAGTTTTCTCGTTATATATATTTCGAAGTTTCGTATCTCTTTACTTTTGATTCTGTTTTTTTTCTTCTAAATCCAATTATACAAAAATTTATAAGAAGAAATGAGGGCTTTTTGGGTGCTTTGAGTATGATAGAGTTTTAATTCCCATAAAACCTTATTCCATGAATTTGTTGTGTTTAAGGAAAAAAAATGTTTAAGGGTGATTTGAATATAATAGTGTTAATAACAGAAAAGAAGAAAGACGTGCAAAACTCGGAATTCCTTAACAACTTATTTCATGAATTTGTTCTGTTTAATTATGTACTTCATACATATGTATATCTATTTATGTGGTTTAGTATATTATTGATTTGAAAGGTAGGAGAAAATAATGGTTTTTGTAAATTTAAAGTTTTGAAACTCTGTTTGCAACTTGATGGAGTAGTTTGGAGTCTTCAATGGCATGGTTGTAATTTATTTAAATTTTAAGAATTTTTTGGATTTTTTGTCTAGTGGCAATTTTGTAAATATTGAAAAACAGAAAAAGACGACTTCGCGGAGTAATTTCGAAAAATTGGGGCAGGACTCTGAGAGAAAAATGAACTCTGTTTTCCTCCAAGAAAGAGAGTATGAAGATTCCTGAACTTCAAGAATTAAGTCCAATCTATCTTTTATCTTTAATTTATCTTTTCTCTAAATAATCGTGATCCTTCCTCTCCACTTTCATCATTAGCCTATCGTCATGGTTGGTCTTGTCCAAGATGATTTTCCAGTTCTTAATGAAGATCGAAGATGTAAAACATTTGCTGATGTTTTGAAAGACCCATCTGCAACAAAAGCCAAAGAAAAAATTGATCCAACAGAGATCAACTATCATCAATCTCACATATTCATCCAATTTAGCAAAAAACAAAGGATACTCTAGATAAAAACAGAACTCACACCCTTATTGCGAAGTTCTCACAAGAAATTCCTAAAAGGCAGGCAATGAATACCTTTATACAAGGAAGAAAATTTAAAGGTGAAGTCAATATCAACAGTTGAGATTCTAAGCATATTCTTCTTGAATTTTCTATGAAAGAAGATATGTGTATGTTGTGGATGAGACCAATATGGACTATTGGAGACAAAATTTGGTGTCTCCTAAAATGGTACCATAATTTTAATCCTAAGATCGAGAATCCAGTTGCTCATGTCTGGATTAGGATCGAGAATATCCGTAAATACATGTATAATACCCAGATTATTAACGTAATTGCTAACACTATTGGTGAGCCACTTAAATGTTGGATTCCACCAAAGAATAGAGCCTTGATTAACGCTAGTTACGCTATGGTGGAACTAGACATCACTCAAAATCTTAAAAGGGATATTTGTGTTGGGTTTGGTTCTAACGAGGGCTGCTGGTTGCGTATAAGCTACAAAGATGTCTCAACTATTGTTATTACTATAATCACATAGGTCATGAAGAAGATAAGTGCAGAAAGAAGGCATCAAAGTCTAATATTAAAGTACCTGAACAGAATCAAACTGTCTCATTTGAGCAATCCCAAAAGAAGTGTAATTTGATGCACATTAACAATCCTGTTAATGTAGACAAAAATAATAACCATAAAAGTCAGATTTATCAAGCTATCTGCTCCAAGAATCTAGTTCTTGAAGATACTGACAAAGGTAGTTTAATTCCCTTTATTCAAGTACCTGATGACACTAAGAAAATCGATGAAATAGTCGAGGCTAAAATAAATTTGGCTACAGAATACATGAAGAACAAGGAGATAGTTGTGGACTCCTCTGGTTCGGAAAACTCTCCAAATCAGAGCAATCTTGGTAGTCTTCCACAGTCTCCAACCCTGAAAAACAAAGAAATTGACGTCAATTTTAATGATCTTCTTAGCAATATATTAAAAGCGGCTAAATTCAGAAGTAGGAAAGAAAGAATAATATTTAAGCCCAAATCTGGGGCCAAAAAGCAGACTTCTCCTACCTCTGATCATGATTAATATCCATTGTTGTAATATAAGAAGGGTTGTCAATAATTCTTGTGTTCAAAGGATCGAAAATATTATTATCAAGGATAGTGTCAGCATCGTTACTATTCAATAGCCTATGGTCTCCGCTGATCATATTTTGACTTTTGCTTCTAAAATTGGATCCCTCAATTGTTACTCTAACTGTAATAGTAAGGTTTGGATTCTGTGGAACAGTTGGTTTAATGTTAACATCATTCAAGACAATCCTCAGTTCATTCATGCTGAAGTCAACTATATAAACACCAAGAAGACTTTTCACGTTACTTCTATCTATGCTAGGTTCCAAAGTCATAACAGGAGGGATCTCCGGAGTTCTCTTATAAACATTAATCCTACTGTAAAAGAATAGATTGTGTTAGGAGATTTCAACTCTATTTCTTGTCCAACTGAGCAGAAGGGTTGTCTCCACTACTGTAATGGGAGTTTTTGAAGAGTTTAATGAAGTTATGAATCAGTGCAACCTAGAAGATGCGAGCTATATGGGATGCAAGTTTACTTGGACTAACAAAGTTAACTGGAGGCGCTTAGACATAGTTCTCCTTAACTCTAAATGGATGGACTACTTTCAAAAAACCAGTATCAAACATCTCACTAGATCCTGCTCTGACCACTTACCTCTTCTAATCTTTATTTCTAACAATAATTTAAAAACTAAGTCTAGTTTTAAGTTTTTAAACATGTGGTTTTTAAATAAAAACATTCTTCCTTTTTTGCAAGCTAATTGGAAATTTGATATGCAGGGTACTCCTTTGATATGCAGGGTACAAACAGAAGAGACTTAAATCTGCTTTGAATGAATGGAATTTTTTTATCTTTGGTAATATTTTTGACAAAATTAAGCTGACTGAAGAGGAGGTCAACTGCATGGAGAAACTCTACACGAAGAATAGTACTGATACTAATAAGATCAACTGGAACTTGGCCAATGAAAAGCTTCATCAAGCTTTGATTCAAGAAGAAAACGTTTGGCAACAAAAGTCTTATACTAAGTGGATTAAAGAAAGAGACAAAAATACGAAGATATTTCATAGTTTTGTCAAAAGAAAAAGAAGAAAGAACATAATTATTCAAATTATGAACAATTCTGTTTGGCTTACTGAGGAAGATCAGATAAACAGCTTTGCTGAAAAAAAAAATTAAGGATGCTCTCTCTTCCTATCCTTATCCTAATCATGAAATTGAGTCAAATTACCTTAATATATTCATTTTTAATTCTCTTCCTAATATTGTTTCTAGTCAGGGAAATCTTAATCTTCTAATGGAGCCTAAAGAGGATGAAATTCTCCTAGCAATCAAGAGCCTTAATTCTGCCAGTGTTGCTGGCATGGACAAGTTTAATCTAACATTCTACACTGGTGTGGTTAATTTTCGTCTGAGGGTAATATTGTAACTTTTATTTTGAGTTTTGTGAAAGTTTGTAAGTAGTTAATGTTTGATTATAGAGAGGATTAAGCAGCCTGGTTGTATTTAATTTTCATTACCCATATTTAATGCAGGTGGTTGGGTATTTATACCCTTACATTTGGGCTTTTATGGGTTTTCGGGTCATGTTTAATGGACCCGGGTCATGTTTAAAGACCCATGAGCTCTTAGTAGAAGAGCAAGCAGCTTAGTCAAGAAGTGTTTAGGTTTTTAAGTACTTTAGTCATAATTCGAACAATCCAATGAGCTAGGTGTTCGAACTGCCCTGTCCGGTCCAATGATCTTAGTCCGAACTGTCCCCGTCCGGAGAGGTAGCGATATCCGGACTCATCAGGAGCCCCTTTTTTAGGTGTTTGCTCAAATACCTTTGCCAAAAACTTGAAAAACAGTCCGATGTCAGGGGCAGTTTTAATCCGGACAGGTCTTTCGACTTGTGCTATGGCTTTATCCGGACTGATAAAGCTTTGTGAATTCAAACGGTTTTTTGCCAGAGTTCATGGGACACGTGTCACTTTTTGGTTGGTTTCCTCAGCCGTTTTTTCACCTTGAATCTCGCACCCACCTTCTTCGAAAAGCAACCTCTTCATTAATGAGGGTGACATCAGCGCCGTCTTTTAATCATTACCAATCTTTTCGAATTCTCCTAGGAATCAAGACTCTTTTTTTAGATTTACTATAAATTGAAATACTTTCTACTGTTTCACCATCACTTTCGTTTTCACTCTGCAAATCCTCAAAGATTTTTCTCTCCAAGACAAATTTTTACTCAGATTGTTTATGTTCACGGCTAGGAACGCTCTCATTAAAGAAGGGTGGCTCAACCTCTCTGAACTAGAAAAAGCGCAAAAGGTTGAAAGGGAAAGGCGCATTGCAGCAGGCTTACCCTCTTCCCCCATCGACAAACCAGCAACTTCACCTACAGAGTCAGACCAGGGTTCTTCCTCCACAAAGGGTGTCAAACCGAGGAGGTTGTTTCAATCCAGTCTCTCTCCTATCATCTCAGGCTCTTCAGTTCAAGAGTCGGAACCCGTTATTGAGCCAGGTTTAACAGTTACAAACTTTAAAAAACCCTCCCCTTTCTTAGCCATGGGGTCAGATGTCGAAACCTCTCCTCATAAGCTAGTTGATAGAAGGAAAGGCAAGTTGGTTAAAGGGCAGGCTTCTAAGGGCACCCCTTTGAAATCGGGTGCCAAGGACAGTAGTACTGGGTCAGAAGTACCCATTAGAGCTCCCAAGGACAGGCTGTCCGGTCCTGAGGGAACTGGTTCAAGTCCCCGAAGAGAAACGTCTGCACCAGAGCCCTAACCGGAGGCTAGGAACCAAGAGAATTCTGAAATTCAGCAGTCCGGAAGTCAGGCTGAGCCAAATCTAAACCCCCCATCACCATTGCAACTGAAAACCCTTCCTCAATCATGGAGGAAATAATGGAGGACTCTATCGAAGAGGCTCCATTTGAGTCTGAACCTTCCGGACAGACTAGTGGTGCTGTTGCTGCCCAAAAAGATAAAGGCAAGGAAAAGTTGTGCTTGAGGCATCCGGATCTGCCGGAGTGTCTTGAAGGAAGGGTGGGGCCTTGTTTTCACAAGGTTAATGTCAAGTACCTCCTTGCCCTGCAAAAGATCAACTACTCTTTCATCCACACAGCTGAGCTGAGCCGGATGCGTACGAAGTGGGGAATTCCGGAGAACGTGAAGATACGAATCCCTATAAACCCCGAAACTCCCATGGACTGTAAGTTGAGCGAGATAGTTATCTTCACGGAGCTGTTTAACTAGGGGCTCAGATTTCCCTTGGACCCAGAGATCGTTAGATACTTTCATCTGATAAAGCTCTGTCCAAGCCAACTGAGTCCTAATGCTTGGTACACCCTGATGGCCTGCATTATGGCCTCTAGGCTCTCCGGGATTCCTCTACCAATGGAGGTGTTTGCTGCTGTGGCCAGTCTTTGTAGAAACCACCACATCCCTTTCTACCACTTCAATATGGGGGATAACTTCAAAGCTGTGGATGACTTGCTAGAGTCGGAGAGGAATTAGAGGACCCAATTCATGTTTGTAAGTTGTGCTTAGGAGAACGAGAAGAAAATCAAGGCCGGAGTTAACCCAAGTCTCCTCACCAGCAGATGGAGGAGTGATCGTAAGTCTCATACTTTATATTTTTATCTCTTCTTTTATCAATTTTACTTAAACTGATTGACTTTGTCTTCTCCTTAGCAGAACTGCCCAAGGACTTCAATGACTACCTAAAGTCCGGGCAGACCACTTGCACCAAGATCAACGCTTAGGCTGCTGAAAGGTGGGGAAACCGGTTCCATGATGCTTTCACAGGGGGAAACTTAGCAAGGTCTCATCTTTGGAACACCACAGGTCGGAGGGACTTAACCTGGGAAGAGCTCACCACCCAGACCCCTCCGGATGTAGTTCTCAAAAGGACACATGAACCGGATGGGACACTTTACATGCCAGGCCGGGCCAAGGCCCCGAGTAAGATGAAAGGCAAAAAGAAGGGCAAGAAAGTGGTGGGTGGAGCTAACCCTGCTGAGGTAGAGGAGGATGTTTCAACGCATCCGGAGGGGCCAGCCCCTAGCCAAATTGATGCTGCTCTCTTAGAAGTGGTAGAGTAGGAGAGTGTTAGGCAAGAAGTTCAATCCCCAAGACCCCCAAGGGCTCCTAAAAGAGACCGGAAATGGGGAGCTGAAAACAAGGACATGGAGGCTAAGAAGAAAAAGACCTCTAAGGGGGATGAACTTTCTCTCCGGCCTCCGGAGCCTCTTCCCCATGTTGATCCTACTGATCCAACACAAGCAGAGAAGATCCCTAGTGACTTTCAAACCGACGAGGTCGAAGGGGGAGACCTTAGCATTGATGGGGTGGACATCACTGGTCTTGGTGGGCTTGGTGACTACTTTGTCAACCTCCCCAGAGATGATTTTGCTGGGCCTTACCTCCCTCCGAGCACTTCAAATACTGTCACTTTTAATGGTAAGACTTTTACTGTTTCAAATGAAAAGGACATTATTGCTCACTTTATCTTAAGTAGTGTTCAGCCTGTGCTTCTGTTAGAGAAACAAGTTCGAAGTCAGGCAGATCTTATCAAAGACTTCAAGTCTGATAAAGAGAGGTTGTCCGATGACCTTCTTACTGCCACTCAACATGCTGACATTCTAAAGGGGGAAAACGAAGAGCTGAAAAAGAACCAAGAAGGGTGGACCACAAAAGTTTCCACTCTAGAGAACACTATCAAAGAGCTCCGGGAGAAGCTGTCCGGATTGGAGAAAGATCTCACCTCTTCAAAAGAGGAGACCAAGGCCAAGGACCAAATTATCAACAACCTGACCAGTGACAAAATTGCACTTGAGAACACAGTGTCCAAGGCTGCAGAGGAGAAAGTTGATCTGCTAAGGGAGCAGGAAGCCAAAATCCAGGCCAAGATCAATGCTTATGCCAACAACGTGATAGATACTCAAGAGCAAATGTATGCCAAGGTGAGATCGGACATGGTTCTGCTCTTCCATGAGAAGTTCCCGAAGAGGAACCTGGGAGATTTGTGGCTTCACGTAGAGTACGAAGACCTTCATTTCCACACCATGGCTGATGGAGACCTGCATGATTATTCTAGTGCTTCCTCCTCCGATGAAGAAGAAGAAGAAAAACCCGGGGAGGGCCCTCTCGAAGAGAAAGACGATCCCAAGGGGAAGAAAAAGATGGATGAAGCTGAGCCATCTTTAAAGGCTCAGTCTTAAATTACGAATTATTTTTTACTTTTCATATTATCTAAACTAAAGTCCTTGGAAGGCCAAGGCACTCTTTTTGTTAGTGTGTCCGGTATCTGACCGGATAGATCCTTTACTCTGTTTTGACAATTCGAAAGTCCTTGGAAGGCCAAGGCACTTAAGTTATTTTAATGAATATCCTTGCTTGGCACAATTCTAACATTCTTTCATAGTCTGTTTCAATTTTGATGGCTAGTGTTTAAATAACCCTTAGTTATTTCATAGTGAGAGTGTTTAAATTCTCCGATGACGAATATTTAAGTGACCATCACCCTTTTATTTCAATCCGGATGGTGTGACAAAAAACAAAGTAAAAACACTTCGGAAAATTTTTAAGAAGGCATCAAATTTCATTAAAAACCCGGACACCTCATTAAAACCTCCCTGCGCCACCAGGGTAGGAAAGAGTATGCCCCCAAATATTTACATGGATGTTTAAACAAGTAAATATATACACAAAAGCTACTCTAAGTACATCCAGAGATGTTCAATATTCCAAGGGTGTGTCAAAATTCTTCCATCCTTGTCTTCTAGCCAATATGTTCCAGGTTTAAGCCTTTCAACAACCATATAAGGCCCTTCCCAAGTTGGGGCCAGTTTGCCGAGCAGCTTCTCTTTAGTGTATAAGAAGGCTTTCCTCAAGACCTTGTCTCCCGGCTGGAAGTCTCTTCTTTTAACTCTAGAAGCAAATCTGCTTCTCATCAAACCCTGATAATGTGCAGCTCTAAGGTGAGCTTTAACTCGTCTTTCCTCTACTAGGTCAAGCTGCCCTCTGATTGCTACTTCATTAGCGCATTCGGAGAAGTTGTGAACTCGAAATGATGGGAGAGTTGCTTCTATGGGAGCTATTGCATCCATCCCATAGACCAAAGCAAAAGGTGACTCCTGCGTTGCAGCCCCAGGTGTTGTCCGGTAGGCTCACAAGACCTCTTGTAAATAGCTAGGCCACTTCCCAGCAGCCCCTTCCAGATTCTTCTTTAAACCGGACAGTATAGTTCTGTTAGCCACTTCAACCTGAACATTTGCTTGTGGGTGGAAAGGTGAAGAGAAACAATTTTGTATACCCCTTGAGGCACAGAAACTCTCCATTTCCCTATTGTCGAACTGTGGCCCATTGTCTGTTGTTATCTTTTGTGGAACACCAAATCTGCAACAGATGTTAGATAAAATGAATTTTATGACAGCTTTTGATGTTGTTCCTACCAGAGGGGCCGCTTCAATCCACTTCAAAAAGTAATCTATAGCAACAATTATAGTTCTGCGCCCTCCAGACGCCATAGGGAGAGGACCCAGTAAATCCAACCCTCATTGAGCAAAGGGTATAGGCTCAGAAATTGACTCTAAAGGAACAGCTGGGACATGAATTTCATTGCTATATCTCTGGCATGGATCACACCTTCTTACCAGTTCTTTAGCATCCTGCATGATAGATGGCCAATAGTAACCAGCCAGTAAAACTCTGCTTGTTAGAGCCCTGAATCCACAGTGAGCTGATCCCTCACCATCATGTAATTCGGAGAGGACTACTTGAGATTCATCATCCCCCAAACAGCGCAGAAGAGGTTTACTATAAGATTTTTTATACAAAATGTCTCTTAATATGATAAAACCACGAGCCTTGTGTTTCATTTTTCTTGCTAGTGATATATCCGGAGGCAAGACGCCATCGGAGAGGTATTGTAGGAGAGGAAGTCTCCAATCCTGAGTTTGCTTCACATGTACTTCAAAAATTCCTTCCTCTTTACCCACATTAAGTTGAATGGAGGGGTTCTCCAGTAAATGGATCCATGGATATGATTCTGTGTAAGTTATGGTTGCCAACGAATCTGCCAACTCATTTTCTGTCCGGGGTATATGTTCATAAACAATGCTTTTAAACTTGAGTGCTTCATTTTTAAGAAGAAGTAAATACTTCACTAGCTGCTTCTTTTTAGCCTCATATTGACCTTGGGCATTGTGGATAAGAAGCTGGGAGTCACTCAATAGCGTGACCCTCTTGGCCTCACAAATATAAGCTAACTTTAAACCAGCTATAGCTGCCTCGTACTCGGACTCATTATTGGAAGCCCTGAAAGCAAAACATATAGCCTGGTACATTTTGTCACCATACGAAGAAGTCAGGCACACCCCTGCACCACATCCCATAGTGCTGGATCCTCCATCCGTCCGGACGACCCAGACCTTTTTGTCTTTCATCTCAGTAGCCTGCTTCAAATCTCTGTCAGAGTGGAATTCAACTAAGAAATCAGCCACAACTTGGGCCTTGACTGCCGTTCGAGGAGCAAAATCTATATCGAAATCCCCCAATTCTACCGACCACTTAGTCATTCTACTTGAAATGTCTGCCTTTTGGAGAACATTCTTCAAGGGAAAAGATGTTCTGACGAAAATAGGATGAGCCTGGAAATAAGGCCTCATCTTTCTTGCAGCTATCACCCGGGCCAATGCTAATTTTTCGAGTTTCAAATAACGCCTTTCCGCATCTATCAAGCTCTTACTGATGTAGTATACTGGATGGGGGTAGTTATCCACTTCTCTCACCAACACAACACTGATGGCACAACTTGAAACTGCCAAATATACAAAGAGTGTCTCTCCATCAACTGGTTTAAACAAGGTTTTGGGGGAGGACAGGTGCTTCTTGATCTCATTGAAGGCCTCATCACACTGTGAGGTCCAGTCAAATCCCTTTGCACCCTTCAAGCTTTGAAAAAACGGGGCGCATCTGTCCGAAGACCTTGAGATAAATCTGTTTAAAGCAGCTAACCTCCCCGTTAATCGTTGTACTTCTTTAATATTCCGAGGAGGCTCCATTTGAAATAGAGCATTAAGTTGGTCCGGATCGGGCTGTATTCCTTGCTTACTTATAATATAGCCTAGGAACTTTCCGGATTGTACTCCGAACACACATTTTTTTGGATTTAGCTTCAAATTCACTTTTACCAAGTTGGCAAAAGTTTCTTGGAGGTCAGTCAAGTGCAATTTCTCATCCACACTTTTCACCATCATGTCATTGATATATACTTCCATATTCCTTCCAATTTGATCAGCAAAGGATTTGTTTACCAATCTCTGATAAGTAGCCCCAACATTCTTCAATCCGAATGACATTACCTTGTAGCAATGAAGTCCCATATCAGTGACAAATGTGGTATGCTCCTGATCCTTCGGATCTACTTGGATCTGGTTGTACCTGGAGAAAGCATCCATAAAGGATAGCAGCTTATTCTCAGAGGTAGAGTCTACTAGCTGGTCAATTCGGGGAACTGGATACAAATCTTTTGGGCAAGCTGTATTGAGATCTGTGAAGTCAATCCACATACGCCACTTGCCATTTTTCTTTTTCACCAAAACCGGATTGGCAGTCCACAAAGGATATTGAGACTCCTTGATATGCCCCATCTTTGTGAGCCTGTCAACTTCTTGCACAATAACATCAGCCTTTTCTTTGGAAAAAGCCCTTCTCTTTTGTACCACTGGTGCTACATCTCTTCAGACCGATAGGTGATGTGATATAACATCTGCTGGAACCCCAGTAACATCAGCATTACACCAAGCAAAAACATGCTGATGGCTTTTCAAAAACTTTAACATCTCATTTTTCAGGTTTGGTGGCATTTTAGACCCTATCTTGACACTTTTCCTTCTTCTAAAGAATGTGTTTCAACCTCTTCAACTGGTATCAATACTCCAGGGGTCTCTCTGGGGTCATCAATTTCACCCTCACCACCAGAAAGCCCCTCAAACTGTTATTGCTCGTTGATACGAACTGCCCCCAACGTCCGGGGAGCCAGGGCTGTAGCATAACATTCTCTTGCAACCTTTTGACTACTTCGGACAACTCCCACTTGCCCTTGAACATCATATTTCAAACATTGGTGGACTGTCGAAGCCACCGCATGCATCCTAGAGAGCCAAGACCTCCCTAAAATAGCATTATAGCAAGTGGGGCAGTCTACCACAATAAAAAGTATCCTGACCATCTTCTTGAAAGGGCCCTTGCCCAGCAAAACTTCCTCTTCGAACTCCCCGATCACATCTGCTGAGCTGCCAGTAAAGCCCACAATTGATTTGTCCGAACTCTGAATTACAGCTGGATTTTTCATTCTCTTGTAAGTGGTTAAGAAGAGGATATTGGCTGAGCTTCCAGTATCCACCAAGATTCGTCTTATGTCATTTTTCCCAATGGATGCTCCTATGACAACAACATCTTCATGAGGGCCAGCTATATCTCTTAAGTCATCTTCATCAAAAACAATGAAGGGGAATGGAATTTGTGATTGATAGGAGGTCATGCCTCCTTCTAGTTGGGTAGCTAAAGTATGAACGTGCCTCTTCCTCGAAGAAGCAGTAGGAGTTGTCATAGTATCCCCTCCGAAAATTGTAAGTGACTCAAAAAACTTAATGAGCCCGGAGACTGTCCTAGAACATTCCTCAATGGCACCCACTCTATTTCGAATTGGATCAGGATCCAAGTATTCTAATTCCACATCAAACCTTTCGATTATAACCATGGCTCCCTCCGGAGCAGCATTACTTGGACCAACTCGGTGAGTATTGTCAGGCCTATTACCTCATCTTCTTTTGACATAAGCCCCCAACTTTCCCCTTTCAATCAAGTTCTGAACTTCTTGTTTCAAGGCTATACAATCATCGGTGGTATGGCCAGTATCATTGTGATATTGGCAGAAAGAGTTATTGCGATGTTCTCTAGGAGATTGCAGTGTGGCCGGTCTTCTATAGTGTACATCTTCCTTTGTTTTATCGTAAATAGTGGTCACACTTTCTTTCAATTCTGCAAACCACTCCGGTTGTACCCAAGGCCCTCTCTTATTTCTGGATTGTTGACTCTGAGCAGGTGCAGCTGGCTGAGATTGAGCTTTAGCCCTGCCATGCCCCTGTTCGGCCTCCTTTGCCTTGTTCCCGGACTGATTCTGATTGGGGTTTGGTGCCACCGGGGTAGACCTCACCTGCCTGTGCACCCAAGTTTTCTTTGTTTCATCAACGTTAATCTGCTTTCCAACCTAATTCAGCAACCATCCCCAAGTCACGGCTTTCTTTCTGGTCACCGAATCAGCCAAATTCCCAGGGTTTAAACCCTGTCTTAAGGACGTTATTGCTACTTGCTCGAAGCAATCAGCCAACCCATTCTTGGTGTTCACAAAACTACTTATGTATTCTTTCAATGATTTGTTCGGTTCCTGGGCACAATGGATTATTGTGTCCCTGTTGCCCTTCAATTATTTACTCACAACGAACTGCCTTCGAAAGGCCACCCAAAAACTATCAAAATTCTTGATACAGCCTTGTGGTAGGCTGTTATACCATTTTAGAGCACTCCCCGTAAAGGATTGGGAGAATTCTCTACAGAGTAGCTTGTCATCATCATCAAAGTTCATCAAGAATTTTTTAAATTGCTCCAGATGGTTGTCCGGATCAGTACTGTCATCGTACTTCTCCATTTTAGTGCTATCAAACCTCTTAGGGAGGTTTCCGGACAGAATTTTGGAAGACAATGGAGATTGTCTCCAATTTCGACCACGACTGAACACAGTATCCTCATTGGGAGTTGCAAAGATACCTGGTTCATCATGGAAAGCGAAAAGATCCATCAACATCCGGTCTACATGCCTCCGGCTGTGAGATGACCCTTTGTCAATATTCTTTTTCAACTTTCCATGTCTATCCCTTTTCCTTGAATACTTTTTGATCTGCTTTTGCTTCTTTTTTGTTCGACCCTCATCGCTGCTAGAGGACAAGGATTCTTCAACTCCCTTCTCACCCGAAGAGCTATCAGAAGACTCTGAGCCTGAGTCAGAACTCTCCACTGACTTAGACCGGTGAGACTTTTTGGAGCTGGCATGAGTCTTTTTGGTACTCACATGAGTCTTTGAAGGCTCATGCTCTCTAGGGTTATCGGTGTGATGAGCAACTGATGCTTTTGACTTTTCTTTCATGCCCATCCTAGCCTTTTCTGCCCTCAGAGCTTCTATCTCACCCTTTAATCTATCGCGCTCTTCGATAGTGTACTCATCGTTTTCACCCACCACTTCGAGCAAAGCTGGTGGTACTTCCGGGGCGTCCGGATTCATTCGGACTGACTTTTCTTGTTGGTTTCGAATGCTCGATTCAGGCACCTTCATCCTCCCACTGTGGTCGCCAATTTGGTGTGGTTAATTTTCGTCTGAGGGTAAGATTGTAACTTTTATTTTGAGTTTTGTGGAAGTTTGTAAGTAGTTAATGTTTGAGTAGAGAGTAGAGAGAGGATTAAGCAGTCTGGTTGTTTTTAATTTTCATTACCCATATTTAATGCAGGTGGTTGGGTATTTATACCCTTACATTTGGGCTTTTATGGGTTTTTGGGTAATGTTTAATGGACCCGGGTCATGTTTAAAGACCCATGAGCTCTTGGTAGAAGAGCAAGCAGCTTAGTCAAGAAGTGTTTAGGTTTTTAAGTACTTTAGTCATAGTTCGAACAGTCCAATGAGCTAGGTGTTCGAACTGCCCTGTTCGGTCCAATGATCTTAGTCCAAACTGTCCCCGTCCGGAGAGGTAGCGATATCCGGACTCATCATACACTAGTTGCTAGAGTATTATAAAAGAATATTTTGTAGAAGCAGTGATTTTATTTTTCAAGGGTTCCCCTCTCCCTAGAGGTGTTCTTGCTACAGGTCTATGTCTTATACCTAAAATAAATCATCCTACTACTTGGAAAGAGTATAGACTCATAAGTCTATGTTCTATGTTTAAGAGAATTTTATCTAATCTTATTAGCAATCAAATGTCTTATCTTATGCCTAAAATACTATCTGAAAATCAAGGGGCTTTTGTGTCTAACAGACTGATTCAAGATAAAATTTTGCTAGCTAATGAAATAGTATTTTACTTCAACAAAAAACGTAAAGATGGAAATATTATGGTTAAGATAGATAGGGCTAAGGCTTTTGACCGTATGTCCCATAGCTATCTAAGGAAGGTTCTTGTTGTCTTTGGCTTTAACAATTCAACCTTATTGATGCTATAGTGGGTAATGTCAAAGCTTTCGTTCTTATTAATGGTTGTGCTGTTGGTTATTTTAATATCAACAGAAGTTTTAGACAAGGAGACCTATTATCTTCATATCTCTTTGTCATAGCTGAGGAAATTCTCTTGAGGGGCTTAAACCTTCTGTACTATAACAATAGATCTGTTCAATATAAGACTAAAAGTAGCTTATGTATTTCATTTCTTTCCTTTGTCGAAGATATACTAATATTTTCTAATGCATCTAACTACGCTATAGCTACTTTAAGTAATTTCCTTACAGGAGTATCAAAATGTCTCGGGTCAGATGATAAATAAGGATAAGACTTCAATCATTATTGCTTCTAATTTTCCTATCAACGAGATTACCTCTTTAGTGAATGGCACTGGTTTTAAGAATGAGAAGGTGCTTGTGACTTACTTGGGAGTTAATCTTAACAAGAACAACTGGAGTATGAAATATGATGGGTTAATCAGTAAGATCAGAGCCAAGATCTCTGATTGGCTAAACAAAAGGTTATCGTTTGCTGGCAGGCTTCGCCTTATTTCTACTGTCCTTATCCCTATTCCTAGCTACTGGATTCTAAGTAACAAGCTTCCTAAGTCTATTATTGAAAGAATTAAGAAAATATTTAATTTCTTTCTTCGAGGCTCTAAGCTAGACAACTCAAGTATACATTGGTGTTCTTAGAGTAAAGTTTGTAAACCCTATATTGAAGCTGGTCTGGATGTCAGAAGCCTTACTGATATTCAAGACATGGTTTTTTTTGTAACCTATGGCTTAACTACTGGAAAAACACCTCCCTCTGGGCTAGATATACTCAAAGCATCTATAGCAACAATACACACCATATGCTTGTTAATATCAATCCTAAAAAGTGTTCTAAAGTCTGGAAAATGTTATCTTATATAAAAGACAATGCTGAGCCTCTTATAAGGTGGTCAGTTGGGTCTGGTGACATCAACTTTTGGCATGACTCGTGGATCAATGATATCCCTCTTCTCAAGCCTGAAGAGATAAGGGTTGAGAAGGTGTACAACTACTGGAGTCACGGTTTATGGGATATTCAAAAGCTTAGCAGTGTGCTTCCTTCTATCAAAGTTAATCAGATTAAGTCTCTCTTTATTACTCAGAAGGTCAGAGACTTTCCTAACTGGACTATATATAATAATGGCATTTTCAAAACTAAGGAGACTTGGGAATACCTCAGCCTCAAACACAGTAAATCTAGTATTTTCTTTAAAATTTGGAACGCCATTACTCCCCACAAATTATCTTTCTTAACTTGGAGAGTCCTTCACAAATGGATTCCTTTAGATGACATCCTGCAAACAAGAAGCATTAGTGTAGCCTCCAAATGTCAATTTTGTTGTTCTCAGGAAAGTGTAAATCATACCTTCATAAATTGTAGCCTCGTCTGGCCAGTTTGGTGTCATTACGCAGCCATATTAAAGATCCTCATTGGTCGATTCATGTTTTTCCCTCACTTGCTTAGAACATGGCTGTGATTTATCAAGAAAGATGTTAGCATATGTACTATCATTCCTCCAGTAGTCTGCTGAGTGATTTGGCGTCTCCAAAACCAGTCCAAGATTAAGGGTAGCTTCTCCAATTCATCTAAAGTCATTACTGAAATTGACCGTATTATTATGGGCTTGGAAAGAGCTTGCTTCTTTTCTAGTAAAATTTGGAGTCCCTTTTATCATGCTCCAAAAATTTTGGTTGCTGGTTGAATCAATATAAAATTAAACCTCCCTCCTACCATTGTTGGACCCCTCTGCTTCTGGCATGATCAAAATGAATACTGATGGTTCTACCTTGAGCAATGACGACTCTACTAGTAGTGTTGTTATCAGGAATAATGAAGGATTCTTGATTTCTGGTCACGGCAATCTCTATGGCAAGCCGCTTCCTCTTTATGCAGAGGCTTTAGCTCTTCTAGACAGCCTTATCCTTTATGACCTCAATGATTTATATAATGTCGATCTGGAAATCAATTATGTTTTCTATTGTTTCCATGCTTGCCTCTGATTATCACCCTAGCCCAATTGGCAAAGTGTTATTACGTTGCCGTAATCTTATCAGACCTTTCATGTCAATCAAACTCATCATTTCAAAGCCAAGACGTCGTTGCTGATTGGTTGTGTAAGTGGACGAGAAAGTGAAAAATGAGGCTAAATTTTGTCGAGGCTAGCTCCCCAGCTCACTTCAAGGCTATCATCATCCTTGAAAGACAAGGAGTCGGCTACATAAGGGATAATTCCTAATCCTTAATCCCTTTTCAATTGCTAATCTTCTGAATTCACTCTTACGACAAAAAATTTACAATTTCTTGCAGCAATCTTCAAAACTAGAAGCGTCTTGCTCGATTTGGGATTCTTGAAGGTTGGTTTCATCAATATTCCAACCTGTTTTCAATAGGTTCTCACAAATTGAATGCATAAAAACTCGCTGCATGTTGCTCTTGTCGCCGAATTGATGATCTAATTTAGGGATATCCTTTCTGATCTCCTGAAGCTTGAAGATGAAGTCGATTTACTGTATAAAGAAGGTTACTTTTGTTAAAAAATTGACTGGGAGTCTCCTTTGAAGAAGTCTTGCTTTGAAAAAGAAGATGGATTCGTTGAAGTTTAATGAAATTTAGCATTTCTTTATGCTTTATCGAAAGAATTGAGTTGTAATTCCAACTATTTTTTTATTTTTTCGGTCTATGTAACTAATAATTTTAAAGCCCAGGCCCGGTAATAAATTCTACCAACAGACTCTACCTTACAATCTAAACATTTTTCTTTAGCTTTTAAAATATATTCTATAATAATTCGGTTTTTAAATTCTATCTCTATTAAGAACTATCTGATAATTATTCGGTTTGCAACATAAAAATATAAACACGTACAACACCGGGCAATTAGTTATTTTTATTTTTTAAAATTGTATATGTTTTAAATTTTAATTGAAATATAATTTTAAAAACACATGCATTTCTATTGTTTGAGGATAAATAGAACTAAATGGATGAGTTATATTTTTGGATAATAATTTTTATTTTAAAACCAAATTACACATAATTTTGTAATTGGAACACAATTGTTTTTTAACAACGAAATTAGACGTATTTATGCAACCATAACACATTTGTTTTTTCCAAACTAATTTTCGCAACAAAAATCACACGTATTCTCCAATTAAACACACTTTATTTTTTAAAAGAAATTATTAAGCAAAAAAAATGTATATATTTTCGCAACTACAAAAAAATAGTTATTTCGTATCCAACTAACACTTATTATCACAAAAAATATTTATTTTATTTTTTCACACAATCAGACTTATTTAGCAACTCAAGTCCTAATTTTGCAACTTTTTCTTTTCATTTACGCAACACATTTGCATGAAATTTAACAACTCAAACACAATTGTTTATAGCAACCAAATTACACGTAAGTTCGCAACACGAACACATTTGCTTTTTAGCAACCAATTTACACGTAATTTTGTAACTAGAACACAATTTATTTTTCCAAACTTATTTCGCAACACAATTACACGTTATTATGCAACTAAGAAAAATCAAATAATATATTTCATGGATTTTGTTTTGTTTCTTTAAAAAAAAAAAAAACCAATGGTATTTTTAGATTATTTTTTTGGAGCTATGGTTTTAAAGATGGACATGACTAGATCTCGGCCTATATTTGTTGGATCTCACACCACTAGATCTCGCACTTTTTTTATTACACACCTGATTAAGATAATTTTACCATTTTTTAATCCATTGGAATAAAGAGCTATAAATAGAAATTATTAAATCTCACACTATTTTTTCTTTTCCTCTCATTTATACTTAAAACCTCTCAAAATATTTTTCTAACCAACCCATATTATTTATACAAATTCGACCTCGCAATAACATTAAGGTAATGGTATAGTTTTTATTCGATTTTTTTCTTTAATTTTATCGTTATGTTTAAAATTCTTACTTTTAAAATTTTGCTTGCCCTATAAATTTAGTTGTTTGTTTTTATATTTGTATATTTATTATTTCTTGAAATCCATGGGATTATATTTATGATGATCTTTTATATGAAATGGTAAGGATTTGAGGGAGTTAGGGTTTTATAATTGAGTTTCCAATTACAGGTGTTTGTCGCGCGACTTGTCGATAATGATAGCCTTCATCGTGCATATCGCGCGACGAAAACGATGGTTTGTCGTAAATATGTATGCAATTTTGCAGGTGTTCGTCACTAGAGTCGCGCCACATTTTGAACTATTTTCTTATATGTTGTGCAATTTTCTTGAGCTGCCTTATTTGTTACCATACATGTTTTATTGTCTCGTTTCCTACGTCTTACTGCATTTATACGATGCTTTTATAATTTAAAATGTATGGTTTGCAGAAGAATTCATTAATTTGTGTTTTATCTCTATCATTTATTCGTAAACTAATTTTTTTAGATATGGTTAAAAAATAAATACTATAGTAAAGAAATTGAAGAATCTCTCGATGTCCTCGGTATCACTAGCAGCCCGATCATCACGCGAGATTGTTAGGTTAGATCCTACTTCTCGTAATATGCGACGTAATTATCGTGATGCACAAACAAAGAGTACTCACAAGTGGGGTGTGAAGTCGCTAGTAGCACAGCTACATCTCCATCGTCATAACGCACCCCGAATGACGTTCACGTTATTATATGTCTTTTTGTTATAAGTTTATTTTTTGCCCTTATTTATTATGTTGATTATTAATATAGGAATAAGGTATGGTGATATACAAGGTATTAGCCCCGGTATCTTATCTTAAGAGCTTTTTGGGGTGAGAATTATGTTACTATGTTGTGGTTGCGAGACAGATTTTCGTTAAACGATATCAAGATAGTATTGTCACTGATCAGTATTCTGATCATGCTACTCGTGTTTACCTATTATATGTGTTAGATAGTATGATAGTGGCCAAAAAAACTGGCAATACTATTTCTCTAGATTACCAATAGTCCATTCACCATTATCAAATGATATAGAGGTTTAATTAGGGTTGGTTTTGGCCCAACTATACCATGCTCTCTGACAGAGTTCCTTACACGGTTTTGGTGGTATATGCGGGTTTACCGGGCTGCTTGAAGCTTGTATTTATGATCATTTTATTTAATTGAGGGCTTTGTTGTACAACAAGTTTGATATCAACTCACCTCATATATCTTGTTATACATCACTGCTTGTTAGCTATCCTCATAGTGTTTGAGATAATATTTGACATGTCATAGTTATGTCTCGTAAGACTGATGTAAGTTTCAATGAACAATATAAAATCTCAATTTAAATTATGTGTCATTTATTTATACTAAATGGATGGCTTGCAGCAAGTGGTTGTTTTCGTCAATGGTCCATTCCATACATAAGATAAATAAGGTTTTTCTATAATGCAATATTTTATAGATTAATTAATATGACATGCTTTAATAAATATATAAAGAGAATTGAAAATTGAAGGGAGGGAAATATAACTTGGCGAGGAATCTAACTTCGTGAGAAATGTTTTATCTTTTTGTGACCTTCGTCTAATATCTTCTTTATAACTCTCGTCACACGGGAACTAATATTAGGTGAGATACCAACGATAGGCGGGAATTCATATTAGGCGGTAATTTAAGCACTGTCGGGAAATTGAAGTGAATTGAATGACAACATTAAGAGTACATAAGTTATAATGTAACATGCAAAATTTAATATTACATAATTAAATACGATAGTGTTATAATAAAATATAATGATAAAACCAAGTCTAATAATGTAAAGTAACATAATCAAACATCATCATTGGTTAGGTCGGTAATTATTGTTATTTTATTACGCCTTAGAGTCGTGGTCGATATGATTTGGGAAAGATTATTAAATCTACTGTACTACGAAATCCTTCATTGGCTAGCCTCAAAGCTTGAATATTGAATCCATACAAAGTATAATAGAGCAACAAATCATCAGAAGGAGTAATAATATGTATAATATATTTTAAAAATTAGAGAAATAAATATAAAGTTCAAAATATACTAAAGTACATAATATCATTTATATACTTACGTATGCGAAGTGATTTCCATAAATGAAAGTGATTTCGACCTTATAGCAGCTTTCTAACAAATAGGTGAATGCGTACGTATCAGTAAATACGTTAAACTAGCTTGTAGATGTATATAATGTACAATATATTGATATCGAATGGTTAGCAATACTCCTACAATCTCAAACAATAGTATTTTATGCATACTTATCTTGTACGTACAATTCATAATAATTATATACGGGAATGTACGCAACAAGTCATACTTATAGGTGATGAGGGTAAAATATATTGTGAGGGTAAAATCGGAAGATCTTTTGGTGATTTAGTATTTAATGTTAAAAGAGGTGCTCATATTTAATATATTTGGAAAAAGTCCAACCCATTTAATGTTGTTGGTTGACGTATTTATACTTTTTTCTAGGATTCATGGGTCGTTCGGGTCAGATCTTATATTCGAGTCAATCTTATGAGCCCCCAAGCCCAAGAATCAATGTGTTAGCCACATAGTTGAGTCATTGGTCCACTCAAGTTACTGTTCAATCATTAATTATCCTGTCTGAAATGCCCTTTGGATAAGATCAGAATTACTATAGTACTCCTCCGACGATTTTTGATCTGATCAATAGGATGAGTAAAAAATAAACTGTTGATCATGTCTGATGTATCATTTGTATGATCTAACACGTAGTATTTATGTTTTTTTAGTTTCAGCAATAAATATTATATTTGAGGTTAACCACCATGATCAATATCACAATGTTTTTTATCCGAATTGTATATTGTACGCATGTTGGAAACATTTTTCGGGTTAAACATTCTCAAACCAACATATATTTTCACATGACGCAATGCTCTCCATCCGGCTTGAGTTTACAAGCTTGCGAATGACCATCTAATTGAACATATTTTCTGTGTTGAGCTAGTACATCAATCAAATGCCCTTTTAATAATAATGGACAATTATATATTTTTACACTTCATTTTCTTCAAAGTATCCGGTTTAGCTTTCGATACATAAAACTATATGTCTCGCATCGGTAGGTTATTTTAGGAGTTTTTTCTCATTTAGCGGAGTTGTATATGGTAAAAATTGATGAGTTCAGATATTACAGACACAACCTACCATTTAAATCCGGACAGGGGTAATTCGGACCTTATCGCTCCACTATAAATCCGAACTGGACAAATGTAAAAACCTTTTGACTAAGCTATTTGCTAATCTACTTAAAAACTAATGGATCCTTAAACTTGACCCGGTAAGCCCATGGGTCATTAATTAAAATTATAAATATCCCAACCAGTCTCATTAATGAGGGTGATGAACATTTAATACAAGTATGCTACTTAATTATCTCACTACTCCTCATACTAAAGCACCCACAAACTTAACAAAATACTTTACAAAACTACCCCCAGCTCAAAATAAACCAAACCAAATTGGCGACGATAGTGAGAGCACAAAGGTGCCTGATTTTTACATTCAAAACTAGTAAGAAGACACATCGGTCTAAGCTTATTGAAAGTTCAGAGTCTGAGTCCTCCAGTAGCTCTTTGAATGAGGTTGAGCTTGAGGAATCTTTGTCATCAAGTAGTGATGAAGGGAGATCTAGAAAAAAGATGAAGTTAGTTAAAAAGTATTCAAGAAAGAGAGATAGGTATGGTAGGCTTAAAAGACATCTGGGCAAAGGGTCATCCCACAAACATGCTGATCAGTTGCTGATAGATCTTTTTGCCTTTCAGACTGAATCAGGTATTTTTGCAACACCTAATGAAGAACAGTCTTTAGTCGTAATAAGAACTGGAGGCAGTCACTTCTGTCTGCACTAATACTATCCGGAAACCTAACCAAAATATTTAACAGCTCCAAAATGAAAAAGTATGGTGAAAGTTGAGATCCGGACAACCATCTGGAGTAATTCAAGAACTTCATGATTAATTTTGATGATGATGACAAGCTCTTGTGCAAAGCCTTCTCCCAAACTTTTACGGGAAGTGCTCTTAAATGGTATAATAGCTTACCTCAGGGGTGTATTATAAACTTTGATACATTATGGGTTGCCTTCTAAAGGCAATTTGTTGGAAGTAAAGAGGTGAAGGGTAATGGGATACCATTATCCATTGTTCCCAAGAACCAAACGAGTCTTTAAAGGATTACATAAGTCGATCCGTGAATACAACGAACAGATTAGCAGATTGCTTCGAGCAGGTGGCAATTGCTTCTCTAAGACAGGGGTGGTTGAATCCTGGGAACATGGTTGATTCTGTAAACAGGAAAAAAACTATGACTTGGGGTTATCTATTAAATCAAGTGGGAATGCAGATTAATGTGGAAGAAACAAAGAAAACCATGGTGAACCGACAAAAGAGGTCCACCACAACAGCTTCTCCAGCAACTAACCAGTCCGGTTACAAGGCCAAGGAGACCAGACAAGGTTCTAACCGGTCTAAACAAACTCAATCCAACCAGAATCAGGCTCGGAGCCAATAGTCAAGAGGTAAAAGGGTTCCTTGGGTTCAACCCGAGTGGTTTGCAGAGTTAAGGGAAAATTCAGCCAAAATCTATGATAAAACCAATGAGGAAGTCCATTTTCGAAAATCGACAGCCTTGCAGTCTCCTAGGGAAAGCCGAAATACTTGTTTTTGCAAGTATCACAATGATATAGGGCATAACACCCAAGACTGCTTAGCGTTAAAACATGAAGTTCAGAACCTTATTGAAAGAGGAAAACTTAGAGCTTATGTCAAAAGAAGAAGTGGAAACAGACCTGACAATGCTCCTTGGACAGGTCTTATAAACAATCCTGGAACATATGTTCAAGAAGAGGCAATGGTGATTGTTGAAAGATTTGATGTTGATTCTGAGTACGTGGATCCTGATACAACTCAGAATAAGGTAGGATTCATAACAGAACAAACTAGGACGGTGTCCGGACTGATCAGTTTCTTTGAGTCACTAACCATCTTTGGAAGAGATACTGTGACAACACCCACCCCTTCATCAAGAAAGAGGCATGTCTACAGTTTAGCTACTCAATTCAAAGGGGGAATGTCTTCCTATCAGTTCCAGACCTCTTTCCCATTTATAGTTTTTGATGAGGATGATTTGAGGAATATTGATGGGCCTCATGAGGATTTGGTGGTCAAAGGAGCATCTATTGGGGGCAAGGATATACGCAGAATTTTGATAGATACAGGCTGTTCGACAAACATCCTCTTCTTAAGCTCTTACAAACAGATGAAGAATCCGGCCGTTATTCAACACTCAAACAGAACTATTGTGGGATTCACAAGGAGCTTTGCGGATATAATTGGGGAATTTGAAGAAGAAGCGTTGTTGGGCAAATGGCCTTTTAAAAAGATGGTGAGGGTATTATTCGTTATGGTAGACTGACCCACATCGTACAACGCAATTTTTGGGAGGTCCTGGCTTTCCAGAATGCATGTTGTGGCCTCGACAGTCCATCAATGTTTAAAATATGCAATTCAAGGACAAGTATGTGTTGTCCGAAGTAGTCAGAAGATAGCAAGAGAGTGTTATGCAACAGCTCTTGCTCCTAAGACTCTGGGGAAAGTTTGGATTAATGAAGATTAGTAGTTACTAGAGCCTCCTGCTGGGGAAAGCGAGATTGATGACCCTAGAGAGGCTCCCAGTGTTATAATACCCATTGAAGAAGTTAAAACTCACTCCCTGGCAGAGGGTAAGAATATCAAGATTGGTTCCAAGATGGCACCAAAGTTAAAAAAAATAAGTTTTGTTGTCTTTTTTTGCTAAACAATCAGCATGTGTTTTCTTGGTTTAATAGTGATGTAACCGGAGTACCCGCAAGTGTTATTTCATACAAGTTGTCCATCTGGAGTGATGTTGTACCCGTTCTACAAAAAAGAAGAGCTTATTCTAAGGAAAAAACAGATGTGATATTTCAAGAAGTTGATGGGATTACCAAGATGGGACACATAAAAGAGTCCCAATATCTTTCATGGACTGCCGATCCGGTGTTAGTCAAGAAAAAGAACGAGAAATAGCGCATGTGCATTGATTTCACTGACCTTAACAGGGCTTGCCCAAAAGATCTCTATTTTGTCCCCTGTATATATCAATTGGTAGACTCTACGTCTGGAAACAAGTTGATGTCCTTCATGGATGCTTTCTCCGGGTACAACCAGATATATGTGGATCTGAAGAATCAAGATCACACTACCTTCATAACAGACAGAGGTCTACATTGCTACAAGGTGATGCCCTTTGGGTTAAAGAATGTTGGGGCTACTTATGAGAGGTTGGTGAACATAACATTTGCTAATCAGATTGGCAAAAATATGGAAGTATACATAGATGACATGATGGTTAAAATCCTGGAGGAGGATTTGCACATAATTGATCTTCAAGAAACGTTTGCTAATTTAACATCTGTGAATTTGAAATTAAATCAAGAGAAATGTGTGTTTGGGGTCCGATCTGGAAAGTTTTTTGGTTATATAATAAGTGAAAAAGGTATTCAGCCCGATCCGGATCAGCTTAATGCACTATTGGAAATGGATCCTCCTCGAAATATTAAAGAGGTCCAAAGGCTCACCGGAAGATTGGCTGCCTTGAACAGATTTATTTCAAGGTCTTCAGACAAATGTGCTCTGTTTTTTCAAACCTTGAGGAATGATAAATACTTCAATTGGTATCCACAATATAACCAGGCTTTTATTAAGATAAATAAACAATTATCCTCACCAATAACTCTCTTCAAACCTGTTCAAGGAGAAACGCTCTATGTATACTTGGTTGTGTCAGAATGTGCTATAAGTGCAGTTCTGGTAAAAGAAGTGGACAATTATCCTCGTCCGGTATACTACATGAGCCAAAGTTTATTAGATGTTGAGAAGATGTGTTTAAAGCTGCCAAAGTTGGCACTAGCCTTAGTGATTGCAACAAAAAAGATGAGGCCGTATTTTCAATCTCATTCCATCATTGTCCGAACATCTTTTCCACTAAAAAATGTTCTTCAAAAGGCAGATATATCAAGCAGGATGACTAAGTGGTCAGTAAAATTGGGCGATTACGACATTGATTTTTCCCCCCAAACGGCTATTAAAGCCCAATCAGTGGCTGATTTCTATGTATAATTCCATACGGACAGGAAAACTAAACAAACTTCAGAAGATAAAACCAAGAAATAGTGGGTGGTCCGAACTGATGGTGGATCAAACACAATGGGTTGTGGAGCTGGAGTTTTCTTAACCTCTCCATATGGTGATAAAATGTACCAAGCTATATGTTTTGGGTTCAGGGCCTCTAACAATGAGTCCGAATATGAAGCAGCTATAGTTGGTCTTAAATTGGCTCTCATGTGTGGGGATAAGAGAGTTTGGTTGATGTGTGACTCTCAACTGCTCATCCATCACACCCAAGGCTAGTCTGAGGCCAAGAAGAAGCAACTGATCAAGTATTTACTCGTTTTGAAATAAGTGGCAGCAGACTTCAAAAGTGTTTGTTATGAGCATATTCCCAGATCGGAGAATACACTGGCAAACTCTTTAGCAACTATAACATATTCTGAATCCTACCCTTGGATTCACATACAAGAATGTTCGTCCATACAGCTGAGTCAAAACAAAGAAGATGTGGGAAGTATGAGCATACATGAGATTCAACCTAAATACTGAAGATATACCCTCATTCAATATATTTTCTAATAGGGTTTTGCCTTCGGACAAAGTTGTGGCAAAAAATATTAAATACAAGGCACGTGGGTTTTTGGTGATAAGGGGAATTCTCTATAAGAAATATTTCAATAGACCTCTCCTACGTTGTTTGGGGTTTGAAGAATCCTAAGTTGTTTTGTCCGAACTGTATGATGGGGAGGGCTTAACACATTGTGGGTACAACGTGCTAACCCAGAGAATCTTGTTAGCTGGATACTATTGGCCATCCATAATGGCAGATACTAAAGAAATAGTGAAAAATGTGATCTATATCAAAGGTATGGGAATGAAATTCATGTGCCAGCAGTACCTATGGAGTCTACTTCTGAACCAATACCTTTTGCCAGATGGGGGACGGACTTAGTTGGACCTCAACATATGGCATCCGGGGGTGTAGAACTATTATAGTTGCTATTAATTACTTCTCAAAATGGATAGAGGCAGCTCCCTTGGCAGGAACCACATCAAAGGTTGTCATTAAATTTACCTTATCCAATATATGATGCACATTTGGGGTCCCCCCACAAGATTACCACAGACAATGGGCCACAGTTTAATAACAAAGAAATGGAGAATTTTTGTGCTTCTAGAGGTATTCAAGATTGTTTTTCTTCTCCTTTCCATCCACAAGCAAACGGCTAGGTTGAAGTTGTAAACATGAGTATTTTGTCTAGATTAAAAAAGAATTTATAAGGTGTTGCAGGGAAGAATTTAGAAGGTTTTGCAAACATGACTATTTTGTCTGCAAACATGACTACTCCTCGGACTGCTACACAAGAGTCTCCTTTTACCTTGGTGTATGGGATGGATGCAATTACCCCCATAGAAGCTACCTTACCATCATACAGGGTCCACAACTATTCCGAACAAGCTAATGAGATAGCAATCAGGAATCAATTGGACTTAATAGAAGAAAGAAGGGTTAAATCACACTTAAGAACAGCTCAATACCAAGGTTTGATGATGAGCAGATTTGCCTCCAAGGTAAAAAGAAGAGATTTTCAACCATACATACCAAGGAGAACCAGTTTGGTAAGTTGGCTCCGAACTGGGAAGGCCCCTATGAGGTCTACGAAAATCTCAAACCTGGGACATATAGGCTTCAAGACAGAGAAGGGAGAGTTTTGAAGCACCCATGGAATGTTGAGCATCTCATGTTATATTTAGAGTAAAGGTTTTGTGTAAATATTTACTTGTTAAATACCAATGTAAATATTAAGAGGCATACTCTTTCCTACCCTGGTGGTGCGGGGAGGTTTTAATGAGATGTTCGGTTTCTTTTTCAATAATATATAAGGCCTTCTTCGAAAAATCGGAGTGATTATACTACAATTCAATTCGATTATAAATCACGTATTCAATACCTTAGATCTTTAGTAGATCAGATAAACTTGGTGGTTGATCATGATTATTAAATACATGTCATTTGAGATATTAAACACTCTCAGTTCAATACTTCTAAAATTATAGGGGCTACTTAAATATTAGTCATAAAAGATTTAAAGAAACGTATTAAAAAAAAGAGGTTGAATAAATTAAACTTGTTCAGACTTAAACCGGACAGTAAAATAAAATATGCTTTTGCCATCCAAGGATTTTAGGTGTTGGAAGGACTTATTCGGACTCCAACCGAATAGTAATACAAAATGTGCCTTGGCCATCCAAGGACTTTAATTGTTAAAAAAAACAAAAAATAATACATGGTAAAACCTTAGGGCTTGCTCCCTTCAGATGTTCTTTTACCATCATATTTTTTAAGACTTTTGAGTTCAGCACTTGAACTCTCACCTATACCTTCTTCATCATCAGTGGAGTCAAATCCACTAGAGTAATTGTCCTTGTCCCCATCGGCCAGTGTATGAAATGGAATGTCTTCGTACTCCACATACTTCCATAAGAGACCGAGGGTCCTCTGTACTTTGTTGAGCACTTATGAGACTACTTGACGGAGATTGTTTGTCAGAAGTAAGAGAGTTGATAAGATTGGTCTGACTTTTCACCTGCCTCTCTAGATCAAGAACTGGCCGGATATAACCGAGGAGGGCGTGGCTTAAGATATCTTGCTCTCCAGATACGGAGAATGATTTCCCGTTGTAGGTCACCATGTTGGAGGAACTGGAAGGACGATAAGGACCTGCAAAATCATCATTCTCAAAATCATTAAAGTACAAACCAATGTTTTGAAGGGCACTGAGGTTCACTTCATCATTCCCTCCACCAGTTATCTCTCCGGACTGAAGGTCTGTTGGGATCTCCTCTTGCAGAGTCGGATCGGCAGGGGCTCGTAGTGGTTGGATTTCTGAAGGACGAATGATCATTTCTTCCCCCAAGGTGACCTTCTTTGTCTTAGCAGCTTTCTCATCGCTGTTGGCCCTGTGCTTCCTGTCCTTTTTATGAGGCTTTGGTGGGTTCTTTGACCCTCCAGCTTACCTCACTATTTCAACCTCTATTGCTTTGATCAGAGCCACATCAATTCCCCCCTCGTTCCCCGAACCAGTCCCTTATGTAGCTGTTTGAGCCAGCTCTGTTGTAGTCTTCCTCTTTTTGTTCTTCATTTTGCTGGGAGCCTTAGCTCTAGAAGGTAAGAACAGTTTGGCATATTTGGCTTTTGTCCTTTTGAGAATCACATCAGGAGGAGGAGAGATGATTATATCTTCCCACGAAAGGTCTCTCCGGCCTGTGGTGTTCCACAGGTGAGACCTCACAAAATTTCCCGATGTGAAGCAATTGTAGAAGGCATTCCCCCAGCATTCTGAAGCCCGTGTATTGAGCTTTGCACAAGTATTTTTCCCTTCTTCCAAATGGCTGGCGAACTCATTCGGTAGAACTAAAGAGAAGTAGCAAACTAATCAGAATAAGAAAGCATATAGTTTAAGAAGAAAAACTTGTAGGGTAAGAGAAGAAGAAAATTATCAGTGCTTTTCCACCTACTGGTCAGCAAGCTAGGGTTGGTGTTGGCTTTAATCTTCTTACCATTTTCCCATGTTCCACTAAGAAATAGGAATTGTGTCCTCCAATGTTTTTCGGACTCTAGCAGTTCGTCCACAACCTTAAAGTCATTCCCCATGTTGTAGTGGTAGAATGGAATCTGATGGTTTTTGCATAATCTTGTTACAGCATCAGACTGCTCCATCGGAAGATGGATCTTTGATACTTTGGAGGCCATGATACAGGCAAAGAGTATGTATCATGCATTGGGGCTTAACTGGCTGGGACAGAGCTTGACCAAATGTAAATACTTATCGATCTCTGGGTCTAGAGGGAACTGGAGTCCCTAGTTCAGCACTTCGGTGTACACTACCACCTCATTCAATTTGCAGTCCATGGGGGTCTCTGGAGTAATCGGTATCCTTACCTTTATAGACTCCGGAATCCCCCATTTGGTTTGGATTTGGCCTAACTCGGTAGTATAAGTGTAGACATAGTTAATGTTTTGCAAAGCTAGCAAATATTTAACACTGACACGTTTAAAGCAAGGGCCTACCTTACCCTCTAGGCACTCCAGAAGCGAGTCCAAATGAGTCATGCAAACTTTTACTTTACCTTTTCCTTTTTTATCAGAAGTAGCATCCCCTGTCTGACCTGATGCCTCGGTCTCAAAAGGGGTCTTTTCGATGTTGTCTTCCATACTATCTTCCATCACTGTGGAAGATTTGTCAGTTGCCTTTGAGGAAGTTTGTTCGGTTTCCTTCATCGGAGGCTGTTTGAATAGTTGAGCGCTTGTTGCCTCTAAGGGCCTAATGACTGGTGGAGGTTGTGATCTGGAGGGCTTGGCCTCTGGAGCTGCTCTAGCTACCTCTGATCCGGAGGGTTTTGACATTGATGGTGTGGACTGGGTTTTGGTTTTGTGAGTTGTCCAGCAAGGGGTTATCTTCTCCGTTGAGTTTTCTGTGTCAGAGCCCATTGCTATGAATGGTGAGTGATACGTGAAATGACTTTTTTCTTTAGAAACGGGGCATTGAGACTCTTGTACAGAAGAACCAGAAGGGAGGGATGAAAGGTTTGGCTTGAATAATAATTGTTTGAGTCTAGGGTTTTTGGAGGAAGATGACCCTTGATCGGCGTCCTGATTTGGCTGACTGATTTTCTCACCTGGAGAAACAGGGAGGCCGACAACGATACGATTTTCTCTCTCTACCTTCCTTGCTTTCTCTAACTCTGATAAATTCAACTAACCACTTTTAATTAAAGCGTTTCTAGTTGTGAACATATAATCTCTCAAGAACAATTCGAAGATGAAGATGAATTTCTCTCTAAAAAAGATTTGAGTGTGGAAGACAATGGAATAGTAAAAAGCAGCAGTTACAAAGGAGAAGTTGAAAGGAGTTTTTTGCAATGATTAAGGGCTGCGCAAACGTGTAAAAAATTAAAACCTAGGTAACTTTCTAGACCTAGTAGGTGCGGCGATCTAGGGAAAATAATATCTGGTAGGTCAAACCAAATACTAACACATATCCCACGATTCAAGAGAAAACTCTTAGAATTCTGGAAAGAAAAATTGGTCCTGATAAAATTCGAACTGGATTGGTGTTGGAAATAAGCTTCTCAGTTCGGACAACGCAAACAGATCGGACGAAGTTGATAGTGACTTTGACTTAGTAGATTTTTTAACCATTCCAAAGATACTTTGAAAGGCTTAGAAAAGGGGGCTACTGATGAGTTCGGATATTACAGACACAACCTACCATTTAAATCTGGACATGGGTAATTCGGACCTTATCACTCCACTATAAATCCGAACTGGACAAATGTAAACACCTTTTGACCAAACTATTTGCTAATCTACTTAAAAACTAATGGGTCCTTAAACTTGACCCGGTTTCACAACTTGACCCGGTAAGCCCATAGGTCTTAAAATTATAAATACTCCAACCACTCTCATTAATGAGGGTGATCAACATTTAATACAAGCAGACTGCTTAATTATCTCACTACTTCTCACACTAAAACACAAAATACCACAAACTTACCAAAATACTTTACAAAACTACCCTCGGTTCAAAATAAACCAAACCAGAAATGACGATGAATCATGTTTTTTTTCTTTCAAAATAAGCCTATCCATCCATGTCCAGTTTTGTAAATTACTTCTTGTTTGTAAAAACATGTTTGTAATCATCCATCATAGAAGGTGGTTCTTTAAGTTCCTACAATATAAGCTACGCTAAATCAAGGCAATAATGCCTAAACCACACTAAATGGTCGACAAACATTAACTAAATCGCACAATAATACTGATAATTCTACAATATATCACATACACACTTGTAAGGAACAAACCTTTTAAGTCGCATGCGAATTTGCACTAAAACTACCCTAAATCACACCATTTGTGTGACAATGGTAACAGTAATCCCATGTTGGGTGTGAAAATGTCATGGTTCATCGCGCATGTCACGTGATTATATGTTTTACAGCAACAGAAGATTGAAAATTACTTTCATTGTAGTGGCTTCGTCTTCATCCATAAAATCTTTCAAAGATCACCATAATATCATGTTTTTAATATGTAAATACTCATTTTTCATCCAGGTAGTTATCCGTATTTTATCAAACATTGGGTGGTTATTGGTAAATAAGTTTGATGTTAGGTGATTGTTGGTAAATTACCATTTAAAAAATGTTACTTAATAAGAGTTAAAAATTTATTTACCTTTTAATTATTACATATATATATATATATATTTGTTATTTATTATAGATAGAATTCTAAAACTTAAACCTTCGAAAATGAATTTAAATAAAAAAAATCAATTCAACAAATTCACCCATAACACTAAATTTTAAGCTAACTTATATACACGTCTTGTTTTTATCTTTTTATACAAGTAAAATTTTATTTTATTTTCAAAAGAAAACTAAATAAAATTTATATTTTTTTGATAAGTGTAAGATTATGTGGATATTGTTTGCGATCGTAAATGAATTCCATATTTTATATATGAGCAATTACAACCAATAAATTATATGGAATCCGCCCATATTAATCCATGTTTGGCATGTGTTCTTCGCTAAAGATGGTTTGATGAGGAAGATGAAAAAATTGTTAGTAACGAACTAATCACACCATGTTGCGCAAATAATTATATCCTATTTTGCAAATAAATTATATAATATTTCGCAACAAGTTGTATACAAATGCGTAAATTTCATAAAACTAGATAAAAAATAAAAAAAAATTATTCGAACAATCAAATGTAAAACTATGTGGTCTCTCAAAGTTTTCAATATATACTATTTGTATTATGTGAAATATCAAGATTTAACATGTCATGTTTCGCAATTCAAAATTGCACAACTTATTATTTTTTTGCAACTTGGCTATATCATGTTTTGTAATTTAATTTACATATATTTTGCAACTTAAATACATAACGTTTTGCCATTTAATTATAAATTTCACAAATAATCATACCATATTTCATAAATAATCACATCATATTTCATAATTCAGAAAAACATAGTACAATTTATACAATATTTCACAATTGAAAAAAATATGGTAGAATTATAGCATATCCATAATTGATAAAATATAGTATATTTTTGTAAACATAATATAATTTATTTACGAAATATGATATAATAATTTTTGTGAAATTATATGATTCGTCCATGGTTGGTGAAATTTATGAAAAATTACATGTAGTTGATGATTTTTTTCATCTTCTTCGTTGGATCCGTGGTGAAGAATACAAGCCAAAACTGGTCTAATTTGGACTTATTACATCTAATGTTTTTGCCATAATCGCTCTTATATGAGATACAATCTTTTATGATAACAAACAACATCAATCTACCTTAAAACCTAAGAGAACCCCAATTTTAATTTAATATTTATTATTTATTTAAAAATCAAATGTTTTATGCATTAAAAAAAGAGGAAGTGAATAGATTCTATATAAATTATCTTTAGTTGAATATTGTAGGTGATTTTTTTATGAAGAAAATAGATCTTGAATTTGGCTATATGGATAGTGAGACAGATCGTGTTTCTTTTAAATTGTTATAACTATGTTAAATAGTTTAATGTACCTAAAGATCTTTTAGAAAGTAAAAAAAAATCAAATTGATAACTGTGTTTAGATGTTTATTTTTTTAGTATCACTACGTCTAATCAAAGTGAATTTTTTTATAATCGTTCTTGGTGGTGGTAAAAACTGATTGAAGGGTATTTATGGAAATTATTTATGTACTATATTTTAGAACATAGAGTACAAAGAGAAGAGAGGTGCTATATTTAATATTTTGTGAGAGAGAATTCAACCAACCCATTAAATGTTGTTTTTTACCCTATTTATAAGATTTTAAAGATTTATGGGCTAACCAGGTCGGATAATTTATTATGGTCAATTAAATGGGCTTGCATGCCCAAGACAAGGTGAAGTAAGCACTCAACTTATTATACTAGGCATGCAACTTACATATTATTACTTTTATTAAAAGTCTAAATTGTCCTCTAAGAGAAATCCAAACTGTTTTTTACATCCCGCTTCCAATATAATCTGACCCTATCATCTAGCCCTCTTAGCTCTCTCAGAAGTATTTTGGGAGAGCTAACACATTAAATGATTTTCGATCGATTTTCTAACCGAGTCCGGAGGATTTTAAAGCAAAATAGTTGTTACCCAAAGGTCATGACTTTACACTGTTAATTTTCCACGACAGTGTAAGGTGGTCATTGGACCTACTGACCGATTTTTTCCTTGGTAATTGCATCTAAACTAAAAAAGGAAAGCGTCTACATTTAATAGTCTATTTTAATCATTGCTATTTGTTCATCTTCCTTAGTTAAAACACTCAAGTGTGTTTTCCTTACCCATATAAGGCTAATTGTTTTTCACCGTTTCTATTTCTAGAATGAGAAATAGTTTAATAAAAAACTTTAGATAGAGAAAAGACCTAACTTTCAAACTAGATTTCTCTTTCTTTGTAAAACGTTCTTCTAGTATTTTCTAAATTTTGTATGTTTACAGCAAGGACTGCATTAATCATAGGAGGTTGGCTCATTATATCTGAGTTAGAGGAGGAAAGAAGACAAGCCAGAATCGTTGTCGGGTTACCCGCTTTACCAAGCAGAGTAATTGTGACTCAAATCCAAGAACCATATAGAAGTTCCGCATCTAATAGACAATCAATCGTTTCTAAACATAGCAGTTAGCTAAAAACCCTTTAACCAAAGCAGTTAGTAGTCGTAAACCTCTATGAACCTTCATTGTTATGGGGTCAGATGTTGGAAAAAGCACCCCTCGCGGATTCACCAGACTTTCTAAGGCTAAAAATAAACCTCCCTCATCAGGCAATAAAACAGAACAACCAACTGAAACTTCCACTGATACTAACAATCTCCCTCGGCAAAATCCGATCATGAGAGAAGCTATCACAACTGAACTTCCTTAAGAAGAGATTCTGAATACAAATCTAACAGTTTCGTGAATGAATGCTCCTCATATTGAGAAAGATAACCAAGGTACTCAACCTAGTGAACCAACTGAGTCAAGACCACAAATGATGGAAGAGAAAAATGGATGATGGTAATGAAGACACGTTTTTAAAAACATCTGGTCAAACTGGGGTACCCAAAAAATATCACAAGAAAGAATAAGTAAGATTGCCTTGCCAGATTCTGAACCACTTTATGTATGTCTTGTTGGGCGAGTCGGGCCTAATTTTACTAAGGTCAGCGTCAAGTATCCACTGGTTCTACAAAGGATATCATACGTGTATTTTTCATCCATCCAACTTGGATGTGATTCGGAAAAAATAGGGTTTTCTTGAATCGATCAAAGTAAGGCTAATTTTTCCTGAAGCTATTCCGATAGACTACAAGGCCGGAGAGTTGGTGGTTTATCTTGAAGTATTCAATTGAGGTATTAGGTTTCTCTTGGACCCAGGAATAGTAAGGTATTTCCATTTGATAAAATTGTGCCTAAGCTAACTAAGCCATAACGCCTGGTTTATGCTGCTAGCTACCATTATAGCTTCCAGGCTATCCAAAATTTCGATGCCTATGGAGCAACTAGCTACCATGGTCGGCTTGTGCATGAATGGTAACATCCATTTTTATTATTTCAACATGGGGAATAACTCTAAAGTAGTTGATGATTTGTTAGAAGTTGATAATCCCTGGAGGACTCAGTTCCTTTATATTAGTGGTGCTTGGGAAAATGAATAAAAATCACATCTACGGGAAATCTGAGTATGCTCATCGGATAGTGGAAAAGCTCAGGTAAGTGTTTTTAAAGATCTCTTTCATTTTTATATTTTGATGTTACTATTTCTCACTTCAGATTTGTTATGTAGTGTTTTCAAAGATATTTTTCACAATATTTGGAAGATTGGAAAGAAACCTTCACAAAGCTGAATCAATAGGCCACTGAAAAATGGTCAACTAGATTCCACAACTGCTTCACTCCAGGAAACATACTAAGAGCCCACCTATGGAGAACAAATCTGATATGTGAGCTTTCATGTGAACAGTTCACCATTCCTCCCCGATCCTTTTGTAATTTTTAAAAAGACCGAGGAAGCTGATGGAAAACTTTATCTACCAGCTAGGGATAGGGCTCCCAGCCACCGTGACAAAAATAAGAAGACAAAAAAGAAGAAAAATGGTTCATCTCAAGCTATTACCAAATTGGGAGTATGTGGTCTCTAGATGAAATTGATGTAGCTTTGTTGAAAATTGTTGCAATCGTCATTGGGGAAACTGAAAAACCATCAGATTCTCCAGTTGTTGAGCAGAAAAAGGTCTAAAAATGAGTAAAGATGGCAGTGACAAAAGATAAGTGAAGAAGAAGAAAATCACAGTCGGTTGAGAGACCATTCTCCGATACGAAATCCTTCCTTTCATCACTCATACAAAGATTTATTCTCAAGGAATAAGCATTTATTAAGCCATCCCCCTTCCCTAGTTAACCCTACTGTTGACAAACCATCCTTCAAAGGTGATGACCAGCTGGATGACATAGGAAGCTTCAACTTTGAAGAATTTGATAAAGCTTTCCCTCAATCTACTAACATTGCCAATGATGTGACACATGATTAAGAGTATGTCGAAGTGTCTAAGAAACATGATGAATTGGGGTATGCAGTCTTAGGCTACATATGGCCATTTTTTTACTTGAAGAGGTAGGTAAAATCCCAAGTCAAGGATATTGTCTTCCTTTGAGGTGAAAATAAAACTTGAAAAACTCTATTGATGAAGAGAAAAAGAAAACTGAAAATTTGGGTAAAGAGATGAAGACCCTTAATGAAGAGTTGGCTTAAGTGAAATCTGATAATGACATGAATAAAATTGAAGATCTTCTTAAGAAGAAAGAATAGAAATCACCTTTCTTAAAGAAAAGATGGATCAAGATATAACTGATATTGTAGACATATATGCTGATAAAATATTGGAGTTTATGCAAGAGATGGATGAATCAATTAAATCAGATATGGTGAAGTTGTTGCATAAGACATTCCTCACCCGATATCTTGGGGAGTTATGGAGGTATGTGCCAGATGACCAGATTTATTACCACAATCTGTCAATAAGTGACAAATTTAATGTTTCTTCCGATAAGAAGTATGACACCGATGTTGATGGTGAAGAGGATTCGGATGGTGAGCATCCAGGAAAGGAGGAGGAAAAAGAAGAAGAGAATATTAAAGAGTAGAAAACCGAAGAGAAATAGCCATAATGTTAACTTGTTTTACAGTGTTACATATGTTCGAATTTAAGTCCTTGATATATACAAGTCATTTGGTTGTATTTGTATCATAATATTTATGCAAGTCCTTGGCTAGGCCAAAAGCATTTTGTAAACCCACATCGGATTTGTTTTTATTAGTTTTTGGATCATTCGAAGTATTTAATGTTATTTTTGTGTCTATCACTTGCATGTTTTAATGTATATATTTTCACTTCCACTAATATCTGATCCTACTTAAGTATGATTTATTTAAAGATGACTTTAACTTGGAATAATTTTTATTCTAATCAAGTCATTCGAAGGTAATAACTTTTAATCCAAACAACTATTTTGAAGGTAACCCATTAAAAGGAATCAAAGTTTAATTTATCCAAGCCATTCAAAGATAGTCCATTTGAAGGCATCCAAACATAATTCAACCATACAGGCCATTCGAAGGTAATCCATTCAAAGGCATCAAAATTTAATCCAACCAAGCCATTCGAAGGTAATTCATTCAAAGGCATCCAAATATAATCCGGCCAAGTATAACAAATATACTTTTAAAAGCAAAAGATGATAAACTCATTGTTATTTGGTCACCTCATTAAAACCTCCTTGCGCCACTAAGGTAGGAAATAGTATGCCCTATAATATTTATAGTGAGCTAGAACAAAGTAAATATTTATAATATAAGTTTACTCTAAATATAACCTTAGATGCTCAACATTCCAAGGGTGCTTTAAAAAGCTTCATTCTTTTTCTAAGAGCTTGTATGTTTATTGCTTGATCTTTTCATACACAATGTATGGTCCTTCCTAGTTTGGAGCCAGTTTTCCGAAATTATTTTCCTTGGTATGTAAAAATACTTTTCTTAGAACTTTATCTACCATTTGAAAGTCTCTTCTTCTAACTCTAGACTCAAACATGCTTCTCATCAAGCTTTAGTAATACAGAACTCTTAGGTGAGCTTTTAATCTCCTTTCCTTAATCAAATCTAATTGAGTCCTTACTACTGATAATGAAATGAAACTTAGGGGACTAATATGTAAAGAATAAAACTTTTTGTGAAAAATTGTAAAGTTAGAGGAAGAACTAAAGATTATGTATTTTGATCACAGGCTAATATGTAATTTTCCCTTTTATGTAACCAAATTTAGTTATAAGCTAAGTTTGCGCCTTTATATAAAGGCCAAGACATATCTAATAAAGGGGTTGGTTTTTTCAGAGTTAGATCATTTGAGCCCTTTGACTTTCTCTCTCTAATATCTATTTCTCTCTATATAATATGATCTCTCTCGTTTCACTAAGGTAATTTCAGTAACCAAACTCACCAAATTGGCGACTCCACTAAGGATCGATCAATAATCGGGGCCTACTTTGCTAGTTCGAATTTTATTGATATTGAAAAAGAATCTTAAAGTTTTGCAATGAATAAAGAAAATGACCCGTTGGTTCGATCAGCTGTCGAAATGCTGATTTTTTTTTTACAAAGGACAGATGTTATACAATAAGGGTCAACTCTCATTCATCATAATCAATCTGAGATAGAGTTGTGAATGAATTAGCTTGTGGATAATATAAACACTTTAAACAAGAAATACGATCAAAGTGAGCAAGAGCTTCAATTAGCAAGGCTGAAATCCAAGGTGAGGCAAATGAACGACCAAAATGATGATGGCGGTCAATCAGATCGATCTTGCACCGATCGTTAAGTCAGAAGCGAACAGAAAAATGTGCACTTCGAAGTGTCAAAAGAACGTCATTTTTCTTGAAAATAAAAGAAATATAAACAAATGTATATCACATCTAGTGATGAGGAGGTTGAAAGCTCAAGATCACGTTTTAAAAGATATCTAGGATTTTCGAAAGAAGAGACTGATCAACCTCGTAAATTTAAGAAAGAACATAAAGCTAGAAGAGATAGTGTGCTTCGATGTTTGAGGGAGTCAAACTGGTATGAATAAAATATGTCTAATCAGTACAATGAGGATTATTGAAATTTGTATACAATAATGGGAACCAAGGATCAATATGTTCAAGGTGTTGATTGGAGGAATTCTCCGTTGACGAATGAGATTAGATCATTCACGCTTCCAAAGAGTTTTTACATTTCATAAGTTGAAAAGTACGATGGGATCCAGGATCCAGACGATCACATCTAACAATTCAAGAATTATGTAATGAATTTCGAAGACGACGACAAGCTAGTGTGTCGGGTTTTTTCCCAAACTTTTAAAGGAACAGCTTTGAAATGGTATAACCAAATTTTGAGGAGATCCATTTCAAACTTCAGATACTTTTATATTGATTTTCGAAAACAGTTCGTTAGGAGCAAAGAAATGAGGGAAAACAGAGATACAATCATCCAATGCAAGCAAGCAGTTGGAGAAAAGTTGAAGGATTATACGAAACGTTTTGTCTTGACAAAAGCAAGTATGGATAATTGTGAAGAGGTAGTGGCTCTGACAGCTTTTCGCCAAGGAGTACTGCTAGATGATCTAGCTAAGGAAACAACAACAAAAAAAAGCTTTAACTTTTGGGGCTTTAATGGCTCAAGTTGAGGAATCAACCAAGGTTCAAGGGGTAGTTAACATTCCAAATAATTCATGGCAGACGCCCCATAACAAGGGGTAATCTTCAAATTCTACCTAGCAAGCATGTCCTCGGAACAATAACCTACCACCTCGAGCTGGAGGGTATTCGAATCAATCTTAATCATACTAATTCAATAGGTTGAGGCCATATCAATGGATAAGGCTTGAATATTATGCATATCTGACTGAAAGTGTGGCTGTAATTTTTGATAAAACTAAAGGATATGTAAATTTTAGGAAGCCCACTCCAATCAACAGACCTAGGTAGGAGCGAAACAACAAGTTCTATAGGTATCACAATGATATTGGCCATGATACTACTGACTACATCGCCTTGAAGAAGAAAGTTCAAACTTTGATTGAAAATGGGAAATTATTGACTTACGTAAAAGCACAGAGCAATGCATCAAAAAATCCCATAACATCAACTTCACAACCAACCAATCCAGGTGCACAGGCTAAAAATTTGATGATCTCGGATTCGAAGGTTGATGATTGTGATGTCGCATCGGAATACTTGGATATGGATCCAGGTCGGTTAATTTTGATGGTAATGGAAGAACCAATAAAGAAGGGCCATGTCCAAATCTTGTGTGAGTATTTTGAGTCCTTGGCCATTTTTGAGGGGTGATTCCATGACTGGCAACACTAATAGCTCTTGGAAAAGACATTTCTGAGGTTGGCTACTCAGATACAGGGAAAAATATCTACTCATTTGTATGGAAAGAAAGATATTCCCTTTATTCTTTTCGACGAAGATGATTTATGGGGTATTAGCGGGGCCACATGAGGATGCAGTGGTCATTGGTGTAGAAATTATTGGCGTTGAGATTCGACGTGTATTGATAGAAAATGGGAGTTCTGCGAACGTCCTTTTTAAAGCTACTTATGATAGGATGCCCAATCCTCCTCGGATTTCTTAGTCAGAGCACGCTATCGTCGGTTTTACTAGAGTAACTGCGCTTGCAATAGAGGAATTCGAGGGGGAAGTAAGTTTGGGGAAGGGACCTTTTAAGAAGAAGGTTCAAGTGCTTTTCATGGTGGTGGGCTGTCCAACAAGTTATAATGATATTTTTGGAAGATCCTGGTTGTCGATGATGTATGACGTTGTATCAACAGTCCATCAATGTTTCAAGTATGTCAGCGGAGACCTTGTAGGGGGCCGTCAGGAGCGACCAAAAGGTTGCCAGGAAATGTTACGCCACTGCACTTTGGATTCGAGGATCCAGCAATGATGATATGATGAATAAATAGCGCTCTAGGTAGTTGACCTTGTATTTTGAGGAAAGGGTTGACGATCTGAGGGAAACCTAGGGTCATTGACAGTAAATGAATAAATAGAGGAATATACTTTTTCTAAGAGAATAGTACTTCGAATAGGAACCTTACTGACCCCAATTCTACGTCAAAAACTCTTACCATAATCTGGATTTTTATTATTGGAAAACAGATGACGTGATAGGACTGCCAATTGAAGTAATTTACCATAACCTAGCTATTAATCCAAAGATGAAACCTGTTATAAAAAAAGGCGAGCATTTTTATCAAAACAAAGTCGAGGCTATTGTTTTCGAAGTAGACCAGTTATCCAAGGTCGGACTATAAGGGAGTCATAATATTCTTTATCGACGACAACTCCAGTGGTGGTAAAGAAGAAGAAAAGGAAGTGAAGAACGTGTGTTGATTTTACAGACTTAAATCGAGCTTGTCCTAAAGACCCATTTCTTGTTCCTCGAATAGACCAGCTGATTGATTCTATTTAGGGAAATAAAATATTGTCTTTTATGGATAATTTTGCGGGGTATAATTAGATTCATGTGGATCTGAAGGATCAAGAATGTACCACTTTCATCATTGACAGAGGCTTGCATTGTTATAGAGTTATGCCTTTTGGATTAAAAAATGTTGGGGCCACCTACCAAAGATTGATGAATAAAGCATTTGCTACCTAGATCAGAAGAAATATGGAGCTATACATAGATGATATGGTCGTCAAAAGCCTAGCAAACGATGTGCACTTGGAAGATTCATATGAGACATTTTTTTAATTTAAGGGCAATAAGGCTGAAATTGAATCAGGAAAAATGTACTTTTAGAGTTAGATCAGGGAAATTCCTGGGTTATGTTATCAGTGAAAAATGGATAGGATTTGATCGGGAACAATTAAGAGTTGTAGTGTCTATGCAATCACCTCAAATTATCAAATAAGTACAAATTTTGACATAAAGGTTAGCAGCACTTAACATATTTATTTCTAGATTCTCTTATAAATATTTCTCTCTTTTCAAGTGTTACGAGGGCAAAGAAGTTTGAATTAACTTCGGATTGTGAAGCAGCATTTACAAGCATCAAGGATTTATTATCATCACCAGAAATATAATCTAAGCCTTGAAGTGGAGAACAAATCTTTTTATACATTGAGGTATCAAATTTTGTATAAGAAAGTATTGAGTAGGCCATTACCCTCATTTTTGAATAAACAAGAATCACAGGAGTTTTTATCAGAGCTGCATAATGGAGAATGATCAACGCATTGTGGGTTTAAGGCATTAACTCGCTGAGTTCCGCTTGCAGGATTTTATTGGCCCTCGATTATGAAAGATGCCAAGAATTTGGTTCGAAGCTGTGATACTTGTCAAAGGTTTGCTAATTCTATTCATGAACCAGTAGTTCCACTTATGGCTATTACCGAAGCCATTCTTTTTTATAGATGGGGAATATAATTAGTGGGACCTTTGTCGATGAATTCTGGAGGACGACAAATGATAATTGTTACAGTAGATTATTTTACAAAGTGGGTAGAAGCAGAGCCATTATCTGGAACAAAAGCTAATGATGTGATTAAATTCATTGTAAACAGTATTTGTTGTCGTTTTGGAGTGCCTCGAAGAATTACTACAGACAATGGTCCTCAATTTAATAATAAAGAAATGGCTTCGTTCTGAGCTCCGAAGGGAATCAAGCAATATTTTTCAACACCTTTTCATCTCCAAGTAAATGGACAAGTGGAGGTGACAAATAGGTCTATTTTAGAAGGTTTGAAGAATAATTTTAAATGAGCAACAGGAACGTTGTAATTATTTGCAATAGGTACTTTGGGCTTATCGTACGACTTCTAGCGAGACTACTAAAGAGACCTATTTTGCTTTACCATATGGAATGGATGTTGTTAGTCATGTGGAATATACTTTGTCATATTTTAGAATAACTCAATATTCCGAAGAGTTGAATGACAAAGTTAAAAGAATGATTTTTGATTTGATTGATGAGAAAAGAGTTCGAGCTCATTTAAATGTAATTCATTATCAAACTATTAGGAAGAATTTACATAATTCGAGGGTGAAAATGAGGGAGTTTAATATATGTAATAAAGTGTTGAGAAAGTATTCATACATACCAAAGAAAAGAGCATCGGTAAGATGGCCCCAAATTAGGAAAGACCTTATATGGTTGTTGAAAGGATAAAGTCGGGTTCTTATCGCCTTTGTGATAGTCAGGGGAGGATGCTTCAACATCTATGGAATATACAACATCTAAAATTATAATGAGAATGACAATGTTTTATTTTGAAATTGTTTTCTTTGATTGATTAGCGCACTATTTCCTACCTCGTTGGCCCATAGAGGTTTTAACGAGGCGTTCTGTATATATTCAATGTTATCAATAAAATTCATTTTTTGGCTAATGGTTGTTTACAAGTGCTGATTTAAAACTATTTTAGTAACTGATCAAAGACTGATCATCTTTGAGGTTGACCAAGAGTAGAATATTTTGAAGTGTTGAATACACTTTTCGAAGAAACAACCATGTTCGAAGTGTTACGTTCATTAAACACTCTATGATATTCGAAGTGTTACGCTCATTAAACATTCTATGATCTTCGAAGTGTTATGTTCATTAAACACTCTATGATGTTTGAAGTGTTACGTTCATTAAATACTCTATGATGATTCGAAGTGTTACGTTCATTGGACACTTTATTATGTTTTTAGCTCGAAGAACTAATATAAATAACAATCGAATGTAAACATAACTTAAAATGAGAAATAAAGCATAAACAAAGACCTTTGTCATTAAAATTAATTCGATGAGCACAAAAAGTTACAGTGATGATATGACACGTACAAAAAACTAAAATATAGTAAAATTACTCGTCCCCAAAGCTCTCTTCGGACTCTTCCTCTTCTGATGATGAACTTGGAATAAAATCAAAAGCTTCAGTAGGGAGGCGTTTGACGTGGCATGAATTTCTCAAAGAAGTGTGATATTTTTTTATTATTTGCCATTATTGATAGCTGCCAACATGTCTTTTGTACACTAATCTTCAGCAGCAGTAATATCAAGTTGATTTTCTTTATCAAATTGAGTTTTAAGGGTGGTCATCTAATTGATTAATTTTCTCGTTTCTGCTTCACTTTTGACAAGAGAAGTCTGAAGGTCATCAAGTTTTTTATTCTCAACAACTAAGTATTCAATATGTTTAGTCTTGAATTGATCTATTTCTTCTTGGTGCAAAGTGTTGAGATCTTTTTTCTGGATTCGATGCTTTTCTTGGAGATACTTTTTGACATGAAGAAGTCCTCTGAGAAATTCGGATCTTGCCATTCGGAATTCATAAACTGATCTCTTATGAGGTCACCAAAGATATCCCTCATCGTTTTTCTCAGCTTCAGCAGCACCTTTATAGTGAACCATCTCTTTAGACATATGTTTCAATTGCTTTTGAGAGGCTTCGATTTCTTGAGTAAGTTTTTTCGTTGCGCGTCAAGATTGGTAAAAGGTTGAAGAGCAGCTTGATGAGGAAAAATATCAAGAGCGGAAAGATAATTGAAAAATATATAAAAAAGGAAAAGTTAGAAAGATCCACAAAAAATACCCACTGAAACCCTAGCAAAAAAAATGATCTCCCCCTATAAGAAAAGATGAGTTAGCTTATATAGCAATTGTTGTGGGCTTTTTGGCCTATTGAGCCATTGGACTTAAACAATTGATCCATTAAAGGCTAATTCATCCCACAAACTTACTAAGTAAAAACATATTTACTTCTTATTACAAAATACATATTGGTTAAATATTCTAAAAATCTGACTTGCGAATCGTGTAAATTATTCCCTCATCAGTAGCCCCCTAGTCCTTGCGAAGAATTCTAAGGAAGGACTAGTTTTGTCACTACTTCAGATTTTACTTGTTCCTTATTTGTAGCCCCCCATCGTTGTTCTGAGAGATGAGTAATTTTGGCGCTGCTTCAAATGTTACATGTGAAAACATAAAATGTCTTGGCCAACAGATGTAGACCAACAGATGTATGAAATGTAGACCAACAAATGTTAGAAGATCCATCAGATCCAAAATAATAAATTTTGAGTGTTGACCAACTAATGTTGGAAGATCCTCCGGATCCAAAATATAATGAATTTCAAGTGTTGACCAACTAGTGTTGGAAGATCCCTCGGATCCAAAATAATAATGTTGACCAATTAAAATTGGAAGATCTCTTAGATCCAAAATAATAATGTTGACCAATTAAAATTGGAAGATCCCTTAGATCCAAAATAATAATGTTGACCAATTAAAATTGGAAGATCCCTCGGATCCAAAATAATAATGTTGACCAATTAAAATTGGAAGATCCCTTAGATCCAAAATAATAATGTTGACCAATTAAAATCGGAAGATCCCTCGGATCCAAAATAATAATGTTGACCAATTAAAATTGGAAGATCCCTCGGATCCAAAATAATAATGTTGACCAATTAAAATTGGAAGATCCCTTAGATCCAAAATAATAATGAATTTTAAGTGTTGACCAACTACTGTTGGAAGATCCCTCGGATCCAAAATAATAATGAATTTCAAGTGTTGACCAACTAGTGTTGGAAGATCTAGTAGATCCAAAATAATAATGAATTTTAATTGTTGACCAACTACGGTTGAAAGATCCCTCGGATCCAAAATAATAATGAAATTCAAATTTATTAGTTTTCGAAAAATTGCGAGTTACTGCAATTGCTTACCTGGCCTCCTTTTCCATATACAGTGAGGGGATGACCAACAGCATCCTGAACACAAAACCGATTTAAAGTTGTTCCAAATACTCCATCATAATCAAGTCTGTTCTGCAGTTCATCATGCATTTCTGTCTCATCTGTCTTCACCCCATAAACCACTCCTTGATTCAAATATGTAGCTCTGATTCCCCAAGCTTTGCTAGTGAAAGCTATATTATGCGAGTTATGAACTTGGCTGAGGTGATAGAAAGAGTTAGCTTGTTTTAGATAAGGCAAAGTATCTGTTCTTCCATTGTGTGTGATTGGTGACCCATTATAAACCGCTTCAGCCAAATCCCCCTTTCTCTCTCTGCTAGGGTTTTTCTTAAACCCTTCTTCAGTTGCTAAGCAAACCTCCAATGGGGTCTCTCGAACAAGGAGCTTGGTCACAGGCCGCCACGGAGGTCATCGAATCCGTCGGCTTCAGTTTTATGAAACCCGAAGAAGTAAAAAGCCTCAGTTTTCTCAGTGTCACCAACCCTATAATGCTCGATACTATCGGTGTACCAGTTCCTCGAGGTCTCTATGATCCTCTCTTAGGCCCTCTCGATGAAAGAACACCGTAAGTTTCTCCTTAAACTTTCCAATTTGTTATAGCGAACTTGTTCTCGATTCTCGATTCTCGATTTCGTATCATCTCCGATTTCGTATGTAATTGTATGTATGCTTAAGTATGTTAACCTCTGAATACAGGTGCAAAACCTGTGGTCAGCTCAGTCTTAGTTGCCCTGGTCATTGTGGCCATATCGAGCTTTTTTTATCCTGTTTACAATCCATTACTATTCCATCAACTACATAATATTCTTCAGAAAACCTGCTTTCATTGCGGTTACTTCAGATCGCCTAAAAAAGAGGTTTGAATTCATTTTGTACTACAAGAATCTCCATTAAGCTTGCTCATGTTTTGAAGTAACTCTTGTTTTTATCTCTATTTTTAAGGCTGAAAAATGCCTTGCGCAACTTAAACTGATTATAAAAGGTGATTTAGTTGGTGCCAAAAGGTTGGCTTCAGATTCAGACGATGTATCTTTGTATTCCGAAGAGAGTGATGGGTATGAATCAGCCTCGACAGTTCATTCTGGTTCACAGTGTCCAGATGAGGATGATGAACAACCCCAAAAGAAGCAAGAATGGACCTCTCTTCAGTTTAAAGAAGCAAATGATGTGGTGAAATTTCTTTTTGGCTTTTCTTCTTGTAAACGAAGCCTGTGGAATTTGAATTTTGAGGTTGGGGGATTAAAATTGGTGGGACAGACTGTTTGACCTTGGGTCAGTAACCGAAAGAGAGGTCGGCGTCCACACGATATCTCTATCGAACACGAAGTCGAAAGCAAATGTGTGATATTGTCTATGGGTTCTACCCAATATGAAGCACAGAAGCCTGCAAACACCTGAATGAAGCAAGGAATGTGATGTCTTCAACCTAATTCGCAACTCCCGTAGCCCTAACAAATCAAGAGAGTGACGGTGTTTGGCTATCAGTTAATTTACTAATAGCATGCTTTGGTAGTGCCTGGCTGCAAATTATGTATCTGTTTGGGCCGCTGGCCAACCCACTTCCGAAGACCATTAATATTCTCTCTGACTTGATCTGGAGTGAACAATTCGGTTAATGATACTCCCTTCACGTTTGGCTTTCCGGACTTTGTTTCAGCTGTACTTTTAGCAGGTTCTGTTACAAGCTTTTGCGTCGCCACAGCATCTTTTTCTGTACTACTCAGAAAATATACACACACAAGAAAGAAAAGAAAGTGTCAAAAAGAATCATAAGAAAATAGAATTCACATACCGGATTGACTATATGTCCTTTGACTAGTTCTTAGTCAATGTCCTTTGATTAGTATTACGCTCATCGAGTACCTTCAAGATAAATAAGCTCCTTAATTTGTTTCTAAATGCTGGCTCTTGTATTTTCTCAAATATCACTTGTGTTGACTTTAGCTTGTCCATAAGGAGCTGAGTCTAGATGCAAGTTTTGCACTCTTTTAGTCCTCTCTAAGCTGGACGAACTTCTGTGCATCTTTCCGCAGACTGGGGGTACTCTCCCTTTCATTTTCTTATTATGTAACACCAGCTTTGAATCAGAATGAATCCCTGTTTCCATGATCACATCTGCTTGTTTTTTATTATATCTGGATCCACCAAGGCACCTTCCTCTTGCTTTTGGTGGCATGGTAAAAGATTTCTGCACGGGGCCCAAAAAATCCTTTTTCCTTCTGTAGAAAAGATCTCCCATTTCATCCTCAAGATTTAAATCATAGTCAAAGTTCACAGTTTCTCCAGCTGCAACTTTGCCAGGTCTCGTGGCCCTTTCAAACTTGCAGAGAACTTCAAGTCCCTCCCAATATGCTTATTCTTTCCATGTTGACTTTCATATTCGTTCTCTAAGCAGTTCTCATTAATAAACTTTTCCACAAACTTGAGGGCGTTACTAGTTTGTGAGTCTCCGGCTTCTTGAGTATCAACATAACTCAATCCCACAAGCTCTCCATCACTATTGGAAAAGTGAAACAATTCATCACCTCCTTTAATGCTACCAGAATCATGATAATCTTTCCTGCTATCAGAAGGTAAATCATCAGCGAAGAGCTTCCTAGCTGTTTTGTTTGCATTCCTTGACCGTGTCTCACTGTGGTTCCCATTTTCACAAATCTGATCAGATTTCATCGCGATATTAAGTTCAGGTGTAATATTTTCCACAGTATCTTGATCAGAGGCCTGACAATTAGTCACCATAGCACTATTTATGTTGCTTCGAGCTGCCAGACCAGCAGCTCGAAAGGATGCCGTGCGAACTGAAGTAAATCTGGCGGGTTTGGATGTTGTGGGGTTTTGATCTAGCGGTGTTGCAGTAGAAACCTGGTTCCCAACACTTATTCTAGCCTTGATCAAAGCATCATATTGCTCAGTTGATCTAATCACTCCGTCTTCGGCTGCTGGAGAGAGACGCTCTGTTCGTAATTGTTCCTGAATGCGAGAATTCGAAGCCTGTTCATGTTAAACATTTCCGCTAATTACTTCTGGTATGCTGTACTCGACGGCAAGATCATTGATCCGGCGAGATTCTCTTAGCACTTGTCAAAATAGCCGATAACTTGAACATGATATACTATGTCTCTCTATCACAGTTGTATGCAAATAAGTAATAGAAACAAAGGGAACTTGTACAACTTTTAGAAAAAGAGATCATATTAGGGGGGGAAAACCAAAAGCTTCTCTCGATCAAACATTGTATTAAAAACATTGTATTAAAAACTTTCAATCGGTTAGTAGAAACCAAGAGGAGTTAATCAGTCTGCTGAGAGAATTGGCTTATGAAAAAGCAATATCATTGCATGTTTCCAGGTATAAAACAAAACTCAACACTGAACAAAAATAAGTTCTAAGCAAAATGGAGAATTCAAACAAATTTCAAAACGAGACAGACAAAATGATACACAAAATCTATTGAATTTGAGCCTAAATCGCTATCATAAACAAATTGAACAAAAACAACAGAAAGAAAATGAAAAATGGATTATTGAAACAATCAAGCAAAGATAGTGCTTAAAAATCATATTACTATCTCTGATTTGTAAGTTCAAAGTATAACAAGCTTTAACACTATAATAAATCCCGATGATAAACAATTAGACACAAAAAGAAACAAACCACGAAAATATATCAAATGAAACAATTTCGAGTAAACTCAAAAAACAAACTACCACCTCCAAATTGTGATGATAAATTGGCAAAAGACTGATAAAATATTCAACAAACAAACACAAAGAAGAAAAACCATATAGCGAGAGAGATAGATGAACCTGTGAGCGAAAACAAAGGAATTTTCTGTTGCTCCTTTTCTACTGTCTGTCACCATGTAGTGCGCGTAATCGAAATCCATAGCCGCTCGATTCGGTATGAATCTGTCCAAGTTCTCTTTCGGAGGCGAGTTTGAGTACATAGCAGCGAGTCAGAGGGTAATCATTTAGGATTCGATTGATAAAAACGATGCTCGTAACGGTTTTGGATATGTTATCCGGGTACCGGTCAGATTCCCACAGACGGCGCCATTTGATGAGGAAAAATATCCAGAGCGGAAAGATAATTGAAAAATATATAAAAAAGGAAAAGTTAGAAAGATCCACAAAAAATACCCACTGAAACCCTAGCAAAAAAAAATGATCTCCCCCTATAAGAAAAGATGAGTTAGCTTATATAGCAATTGTTGTGGGCTTTTTGGCCTATTGAGCCATTGGACTTAAACAATTGATCCATTAAAGGCTAATTCATCCCACAAACTTACTAAGTAAAAACATATTTACTTCTTATTACAAAATACATATTGGTTAAATATTCTAAAAATCTGACTTGCGAATCGTGTAAATTATTCCCTCATCACAGCTAAGACTTCTTTGGAATGCTCCTCGGGAGGAAAAACCACTTCGTTAGGTCGAGGAATAAGAGCTAAAGAGGTTGTAGGAACAATAACCTCAGGAGATACGGCTTCAGAGGTAGCAAGTGCAGACCTTTGACCAAGATTATGCAAATGATGTTGAATATCCTGAATGATGGGATCTTCTTCTCCAGCAAGCTCTTTCGATTCGTCGAAGTTAATCAAACTGTCAGGATCGAAGTACTTATCGCCTTGGTCATCTTCTACAACAATAATTTCCCTTTGCTGATTGGTAGTGTCTTCAACATTTCCTTCATTTTACTTTTGATGACTTTGATGATTCTCTGTAGCTACACCTTCATTGTCATTAGACAATATTTCTTTGACAATTTATGCAGCCTTCTTTTTCCCTATATTTTGGGGACTTGTCTTAGTAGTGCCTTTCTTTTTCGAAGGAGGAATGGTTTTTTTCTTTTTTAAGAAGGTTTATCTTCTAACTTTTTCTTCGATTGTGGAGAGAATTTTTTCTCTCGTTTTATTCTTTAAACCTCTCGACTTCAGATCTGTTGAACGGCTAACACCAAATGTACTAGCTACCTTTTTATTCTTTTTTGTCTTTTTCTTTTGGAGAAGATGGTTGTCTGATCTATTGCGAATTGGTAAGAACACTTTGTATTCATGATTGACCAATCTTCTGACAACTTGTTGAGGATCGGGTGGCTCTATCAAATTTTCAGGAGGAAAAGCTCTAAATGTGATCGGGAATAGGTGACTGTTGAGGAAGTTGATGGGTTCGAAGGTTGTGTAGAAAGCATTATTTCACTCTTTTTCAGCCCAAGCATCAAGCTTAATAAAGGTTTCCTTTACTTTTTCTCGACGGATTTCATAAGGCCTCGAAATTTATGTTCAGAATATAGAACTTGATAGAAAATGAGGATATAATTAGTTGAAAATATAATTTAGAGAAATAATATTAAATGACTTACGATTACTCCTCCAGACGAGGTTCAATCTTGATGGGTTAGCTTCGGATATAAATCTACCATTCTCTCATACTCCTGAAATGAAGACGAATTTCTGCTTCCAAAATTTGTTTGCTTCCAATAGATCATCGATTATTTTTAAGTCATCATCCAACGTGAGATAATAAAACGGAAGCATTAGTCTCTTTGACAATTTGGTTAGAGATACAAAATCTTCAATGCAGATCAAAATATTGGACAAATAAGAAACCATGATTACAGAAAGAAACGTGAACCATTAATTTGTTGTCACTTGGGTTGGACACGGATTCAAAAGCTCGAAGTAGTCCACTATCATGGGGTCCAGTGGAAATCGAACACCCTAGTTGATGATCTTTGGGTAGACCACCAGTTCATTTTTTTTTACAATCTATAGGTGTTTCTCCTTTTTCCGGAAGACGAAGCGTAATGTTGTCTCCTATTCCCCACTGCTTCTTTAGCTCACTTGATTGGCTCTCTTTGGAGTTTGTATATGGAATATTTTTAGAGCCACTATATAGTTCGCATCGACAGATCTCAAATTCTCACCTATGGAATGTCGTTGTCCCAAAAATCTCCCTCATGGGGGGAAAAAGGTTGATGTATTTGAAGCAAGATTAATGTCCGAGGTAACATCAACCTCATCACCAATTGCTTTAAAAATTGTCCTTTTTTGAGTTCGAAAATGGTGAGAGCTTAAAGTTTTGGTTGAAGAATGATTCGTTTCGGATCTCTTTGGAGAAGATTTCCTAACTTTACGATTGGTTTAAGATGAAGACCTAGTAAGAGAGGGTGAGGTTTGAGGTGTTTTAGGTGTTCAAGTTTTTGAATACTAGCTTTCTTCTGTAAGAGGATAAGGTGAAAAAATAGGAGTTTTGGAAGGATCGAACTTACCGTAATATGTGGTCTTCGTATATAGACCAAGGGAAGCGTTGCTTATTAATCCAACTGCTCTATATTCTTCTACTCTTTCACTGATGCAAAATTAATCGTAAGCTCTGAAGACGTGATTGTCTAACTTTGGGGATTTATGTTTTTTGGGAATTCTGGCTATAGAACTCCTAGATTTCAGATGCTTTCTCATAAACTGGTTGAAGATTTAATAGAAAAGATGGATTTTTCGGTGAAAGTAGCCAGCAGATTGAAGAAGCCGGTGAAGGTAGCAAAAGATTTTAAAGTTTTTTCACTTTCTCTCTCATGGAATTCTGTTTGTGAATCGAACAATGGGTCACAATGGGATTTATAAGAGGATAAAGGTAGTTTTGAGAAGTGGAAAAGGTGGACATTTATTGGACGGAAGTTGAAGCGGATACGTAGATAAGAATTCAACGTCTGTCACGCTATGAGTCTAGTGGCAGACCTAACCCATATGGTGTTATTATTTGCTGAAAAGTAGACTTGACATCTAGGATATTATCTACTACTTCGAATCATGATGTAAGGAGGTGATTTCCTATTAAAATATTTCGATGCACTTGACACAAATGATGGTATAACAGAATAATTAACGCATTTCGAATTATAGAAAAGAATATTATCTTCACATCTGATTATGTTCGAGGCTAGTTAATTCTCATTCATTTACTTACATGAGCAATAAAGGGGCTACTAATAAGGAAATGGAACTTAGATGACTAAAATATAAAGAATAAAACTTTTTGTGACAAATTGTAAAGTTAAATGAGGTATTAAAGATTATGTATTTTGATTAGGGACTAATATGTAATAGCTCTTTTATGTAACCGAATTCAGTTATGAGTTAAGTCCTTGCACCTCTATATAAAGGCCAATGCAGATCTAATAAAGGGGTTGACTTTTTTCTGAGTTAGATCATTTGAGCACTTTGACTTTCTCTCTCTAAATCTGTTCACTCTCTATAATATGACATCTCTCATTTTACTAAGGTAATTCAAGTAACCAAACTCACCAACTACCATCTCATTATTTTCTTTAGAATAATTTTGAATTCTGAAAGAATGAAGAGTAACTTCTATAAGTGTAATTTCATTCATTTCATAAACTAAAGCAAATGGAGACTCTTGAGTGGTTGTGTGGGGAGTAGTTTTGTATTCTCATTTTATTTTTTGTAGAAAACTTGGTCATTTCTTATCTTCTCCCTTCAAGTTATTTTTCAAACCCATTAAATCGTTCAATTTTCTACTTCAACTTATCCATTAGACTAAAGATGAAAATGATAAGAGAATTTTTTTGAATTCATCTTGATGCATAAAAAATTCTCATGTATTTGTTGTCAAATTGAGGACCATTATTCATATGATATGCTTGGGAATGTCAAACCTGCAACATATGTTAAAGAGAATAAACTTTATCATTGTTTTAAATGTTGTCCCTGATAAAGGTGAAGCTTTTACCCAATTGGAAAAGTAGTCTGTTGCCAAAATGATAGTGCGACAACCCCCATAATCCATTGGAAGGGGTCCGACTAGATCAAGTCCCCATCCGTCAAATGGTACTGCTTCAGATACAGATTTCATGGGGACTACTAGTACATGGATTGTATTTCTATAGCTTTGACAAGGGTCATATCTTATCACAAAGTCTTTAGCATATTCTGTAATAGATTGCTAATAGTGCCCCGCCAATAAGACTCTTCTAGTTAAAGCTTTAAAACCACAATGTGTCATTCCTTCCCCATCATGTAGTTCTGATAGGACAGTTTGAGATTGGTTGAATCTGAGGCAACGTAACAAAGGCCCGCTGAACGATTTTTTATTATAAAGAACTCCTTTTAGAACTACAAATCCATGAGCTTTATATTTTAGCTTTTTGGCAAAAACTTTGTCTGAAGGTGAAACTACATTAATGATAAACCTTTGGATTTCACTTCTCCAATTTCGCAAAGCCAAGGTAGATATATATAAATTCTCTCCCGCATCACCTTTTATTTCTGAATTGTAACTATGGAAGGACATTCTTGTACAAGGATCTGGGGATTTGCTTCAGAATAAGCTATAGTGGCTAAGGACTCTGCCATTGAATTTTCCAGTCTTGGGACATGCTCATATTAACGTGTTTAAAACTGGTCGAGATCTATTTAATACCTCTGCATAATTTATCAAGTGATCTGTCTTGGTTTCAGATTGCCTCTGTGCTTGATGAATGACCAATTATGAATCGTTTAACAACCAGATTATTTTGGCAATATCTAAGCCAATATCAATCCCGCAATTGCTTGGTATATTAAATTTCCAAAGGGGGAGACTAGGCAGATTCTTGCACCACATCCCATTGTACTAGATCCACCAACAGTTTGGATTACCCATTCTTTCTCAGGCTTACTGGTTTGAGTTTCTTCATGAGGTCTTTTGGAGTGAAATTCAACTAAAAAATCAACCATAAGTTGAGATTTGATTGCAGTTTGGGGTGAAAAGTCGATATCGTAATCCTTAATCTCAACTGATCACTTGGTCATTCATCATGATATATCTTCTTTCTTGTAACACATTCTTTAAGGGAAAATAAGTTTGAACCGTGATAGAGTGTGCTTTAAAATAAGACTTCATTTTTCTGGCTTTTATGACCAATTCAAAGGTTTGTTTTTCCAATTTTAAGTATATTTTCTTAGTTTCCAACAACCTCTTGCTTATATAATAAACAAGGCGATGATAATTTATCAACTTCTTGTACCAACACTGCACTCACAACATACTATGATACTGCTAGATACATATAAAGTCTTCCCCCGTCTACAAGTTTAAATAATATTTTAGGTGAAGATAGATGTCGTTTGATTTCAAGGAACGTTTGGTCACAATTTAGGGACCAATTGAATTCTTTAGAATTTCTTAAGACTTGGAAAAACTGGGCACACTATTATGATGATCTTGAAATAAACTTGTTTGGCGCTGCTAACCTTCCTGCCAGTATTTGAACCTCTTTAGTAGTCTGGGGTGGATCCATGACCAAAACATCATTCAATTTATCCGGGTTAGCTTGAATGTTTTTCTTACTTATAATATAACAAAAACAATTACTGGACCAGACCTCAAAGGTACACTTCTCAGGGTTTAACTTCAAGTTGATGGATTTCAAGTTTGAAAAGGTTTCTTGGAGGTCAGAGATATGATCCTCCTCCTTAGGGATTTTAACCATCATATCATCAATATAAACTTTTACGTTTCTTCCAATTTGGTTGACAAACGCCTTATTAACTATTCGGTGATAAGCGCCTCCAACAAACTTCAAACCAAAATACATTACCTTACAGCAATGAATCCCTCTGCCAGTGATGAAAGTAGTGTGATCTTGATCACTCAAATCTATATGTATCTGATTATACCCGGAAAAATCATCCATGAAGGATAACAACTTGTTTCCCAATGTGGAATCTACTAGCTGATTTATCCAGAGTACTGGAAATGGGTCATTGGGACAAGCTTTGTTGAGATCTGTAAAATCAATGCACATACGTCATTTTCCATTTTATTCTTGACAAGGACCGGGTTAACAACCCAAATAGGATACTAGGATTCTTTGATATGCCCCACCTTGGTTAACCAATCTACTTCTTGAACTATAGCTTCCGACTTTTTCTTGGAAAAATATCTCCTTCTTTGCACCACCGGTACTGCATCGGATTTAACAGATACTTTGTGGCTAATTACACTAGCTAGTACTCCAGTTATATCCTCGTTGCACCAAGCAAACACATGTAGATTATTAAATAAAAAGGACAATAACTTCTCCTTCAAATCTAAGGGTAATTTAAATCCGACCATGACGTTTTCTCCTTATGCCAAGTAATAAATTTCAACTTCTTCAACTAGGATCACAACAGTAGGAACCTCCCTTGGATTATCTATCTCATTAGATCTGGCAGAAGACTCCACTAACTGTTATTCTTTGCCAACTCTACTTCCAAAGATTTTGGGACAATAGCAGTGACATAGCATTCCCTTGCCACTTTAGACGACGCCTACTTGACATCCCACGACGTATTTCAAACATTAGTGAACAATGGATGTTACTCCATGCATTCTAGATAGCCAAGACCTACCGAATATAGCATTGTAAGATGTCAAAAAATCAATAATTACAAACAAAACCCTCACCATGTTTTTGAATGATCATTTTCCTAACAAGACCTCTCCTTAAAAATTCTCCAATTACATCAGCCGAGATGATAAAAACAAAATATTTCCCGAATTACTTGTATCATTCAGGATTCATCGTATTTTATTGTATTCAATAGATGCTTCTATTACCACAACATCTTCATGTGTGCCAACAATTTCTCTTAGGTCATTTTCATCAAAGATAATGAAAAGAGCAGGGTTCCAATAGAGAGGTGTAGACATTTTCCCTTCTAATTGAGTGACTAGACTGTTTACATGTCCTATCTAGAGCATTTTGACGGTGCAATCACAATATCTTCTCCAAAAATGGTCAAAGATTCAAAGTAGTTGCAAAAGTCAGATACTGTCGCAGTCTTTTCTATTATCACCCCAACTTGATTCCGCTCTGGATTAGGGTCTAAGTACTCTAAATCTACATCAAATTGCTCCACAATTACCATATTATTCTATTGTTTTGATGTCTCCATATTTTATCTTTGAACATTTGGTGATGTAACCTGTGTTGTACTTATACTAGGTTGGGCATGAGTATTAGCTTGCATGTTAGCCCTTTGTTTTTTAACAAAAGTAAACAACTTCTTACTTTCAATCAAGGTTTTCACTTATTGTTTAGAGCGTTGCAATCTTGGGTATCATCACCCACATCATTATGGTATCTACAAAGGCGAGTGTTCCGATTTTCTTAAGGATATTGAATCGGTGCCGACTTTTGAAAATGCATAGAGTTCTTAGTTCTGTCATCAATGGTGGCTACATTTTCACACAATTTGGCAAACCATTCAAGTTGGACCCACTGATTTCTCCTTAGTCTAGACTATTGGCTTTGATTCAACTGACTTTATCTATGACGATGCGAACCTTGTCCGGAATCTTTAGGGCGGTAATTGACTATAACTTGGGACTGGATACTGGCTTGCATGATATAAATTGTGGCACTAGACTTATTCTGGCACAATACTCTAGACTTTTTAGTTTCCTCTATTGTGATTTGCTTTCCGACCTGCTTCAATAATCTTTCCCAAGTCATTGCTTTCTTCCGAGTTATTGAATCAGCTAAATCACCCGACATTAAACATTGCCTTAAAAACGATAACTCAAAACAATCAACCAGTCCATTCTTTGTGTTCACAAAATGGCTGATGTTGTCATTTAAAGACTCATTTAGTTCTTGTGCACAATGAATAATAGTACCACCATTCCCTTTAAACTCTTTACTTCCCACAAACTGCCTCCGGAAAGCCATCCAGAACATATCAAAAATTTTAACAGATCCGTGTGGTAAACTGTTATACCATTCTAATGCATTCCCCTTGAAAGCCTGCGAGAGGTCCGACATAATAGTTTATCATTGATGAGTCCGGATCCCGTTACCTCTTCGGACAGAGACAGTTCAGAGAGGGACTATCTAACCGGACAGAGCAGTTCGACCACCTTATTCATTGGACTGTTCGAACAAGGACTAAAGTACTTAAAAACCTAATCACTTCTTGACTAAGCAGCCTGCTCTCCTACTAAGAGCTCATGGGTCCTTAAACTTGACCTGGGTCCATCAAACATGACCCGAAAGCCCATAAGGCCAAAATATAAAGGTATAAATACCCAACCACCAACATTAAATAGAGGTAATGAAAATTAAATAGAGCCAGGCTGCTTAATTCTCCCTCTACTCTCTACTCAAACATTAAATACTTACAAACTTCCACAAAACACCAAACAAAAGTTACGATCTTACCCTCAGAAGAAAATAAACCACACCAATCATCATCATCAAAATTCATCACAATTTGAAGTGTTCAATGTGATTATCAAAATATTTGTTTCCATCAAATTTATTCATTTTAGAGCTATCAAACCGCCTTGGTAGATGTCCAATACTAATATTTGAAGATAAAGGTGACTGCCTCCAGTTGTGACTTCGGCTCAACATATAATCCTCATAAGGAGTGGCAAATATATCTGGTTCGGACTGGATAACGAATTGATCACTTAACAAATGATCAATACTGTAATATGCTAATCCTTTTACTTTCCCTTGATACTTATTCTTTTCCCTTTGCTCTTTCAATCCCTTTTTTTTATAATGCTTATAGTTAATCTATTTTTCTTCTTATGACGAACATGGTCAATACTCGATGAGAAAGAAGAAATATATGAGTCAGATTATATGGTTGAGTTTCCAACAGAATCTGATGTATTCAACAATTGTTTAGCCCGATGTTCTTTTTTCGTACCTGTGAGCCTTTGGGGACTGATCAATTTCATCTTATTTGTGATTGTTACTAGGCTCATCTGTAACAATACATCTCACAATGAAATTCCCTTTTAATTCTTTTTAGCCTGCTTTTAGGCCCTCAAAGCTTCAATCTCAGCTCTCAGCTGATCACGCTCCTCTTGCATGATCTATTTTTCTTCTATATTATAATTGACATGAGATATAGTAGCATGCTCATTATCACATCTTATCTCTTTATTCTCAAGAGGGAGAACTTTTTGCATATCAAGATCCATGCCTCAAAGAACTCCGAAGTACGATTTGTAAGTATGGTTTTGAATGAAGTTATCCAGGCACCTCACGCTCCCACTGTGGTCGCCAATCTGGTGGTGGTAAAAACTGACCGAAGGATATTTATGGAAATTATTTGTGTAGTATATTTTAGAATATAGAGTAGAGAGATAAGATAGGTGATATATTTAATATTTTGAGAGATATAATTTAACCAACCCATTAAATGTAGTTTTTGTCCATATTTATATGATTTTGAATATACATGGGCTTATCGGGTCGAATCATTTATTCAGGTCAATTAGGTGAGCATGGAGGCTCAAGACAAGGTGAAGTAAGCACTCAGCTTACTACTAGGCACTCAACTTACTCATTATTACTTTTATTAAAAGTCTAAACGGTCCTCTAAGATAAATCCGAACTTCTCTATACATTTCACTTCCAATATAATCCGACTCTATCAGTTCCAACTCACTTATCAAAAACTATAAAATATCAAAACTTTTATAAAATTTTGTAAGAACTAATTAATAGATTTTATATGAAATATTTGATTTAAAATTATATATATATATATATATATATATATATATATATATATTTCTGAAATATATATGATTTTTGATACGAGACTACTAATAAAGCTTTAAATAAAATTATAGTAAATATAGTCCAAAACCCAAAATCAATGTAATTACATAGTGCAAGGTAAAAAACGTTTGAGGTTTTTTATACTTCTTATCAATATAATTACTAACTTCATTATTGAATGATGATTATTTTTATAAATTTAACCTTTCGTTACAGTTTTTCTTGGTCTCTTAATTACCCGCGCATTTATAAGTTTGAGATACAAATATTATTACGTTTTGCTGCTTTTTCATCTTTTCTCTCATTATTTATATCTTTTATCTATAAATATCTATGTTGAGACTACAACTTCCATCATATAAACCAAAGCAAATAAGATCTCTCATGTTGTGTTTTTTAGGGTGGTTCAGTGTGACCATATGACTTTTTCAAGTATATTCGAGCAGTTACATGGAGAAATTTCGAGGAGGTTACGTATCATTTTTAAGAGTGTATAATTAGTTACTTCAAACTGCTCGTCAGCTTGGAGATGAAACGATGACAAAAAGACTTTTTTGATTATCCATGTTTAGAAGAACAATATTAACTATATATTTTAGAACTACATCCCATTATCAGAGGTTATTACTCTTGGGAATTTATACTTGTAGTACATATTTATTTAGAGAAAGTGGATGAGTTACGTGGCTTGCATCTTTGCCAATGTATTTGCTTCTACCGATTTGGAGAAGTAGTTCATTGCTACCATAAAGTATTGTCGATATTTCTATGTTTTTGGAACTAATCTTACTATATCGAGGCCCCATTTGTTGAAAAGAGTCATTTTAAAAATTGATTATATGTATATTGCTGGGATTTGAATTGAATCTGTAAAATATTGGAAAATATCGCGATGTTGAACAAATGCCTTAATATCTGCATGTATGGTTGGCCAATAATATCATACTAACAAGATCCACATATGAATAATTATGTACCAATAATTCATGGAGTTTTTCAAGACAAATGTTGATTTTTTTTTAATTGAGGCATATGAGGAGATAAAGTGTATTAATGAGCAACATATAGCGAATATATCGTATATTGATGTGGTTCGTCAATAACCATGCCTTTTGATATTATATTAAAAAGTTTGATTGGCTTAGGCTCAAATATGGATGATTTCTCTTTTAGGATCACCCTAAAGGTGAAATTAGTACTTACAAAAGAGGCCAAGAAAGCAACTATTACGTTTTTTTGCTTATGTTACTTGTTCGAACTTATTTTTTTTAATTTAAGACTTCGACCCGTAATTCTTGTAAATAGAGGATGCAAGTTTCTTTCTCGGATTCATCTTGTCCTATAACATGTTTGACTACCAATCGAGTTTTACATATATAGGTTTGCCGAAGTCATGTTATTGTTGCTTCGTATTTAGTTTTGTTGTTGGAGACAATGAATCTAAACTTGATTGATTGGTATAAAAGGTCCCACAAAGGCGACATTAGATTTACTATTACTTTAAAGCCAATATTCTTAAGCCTCTATTGGTTGAGACTATCGATGTTGGTACAAGACTTCCCTCTAAAGGATATTGTATTCTTACTTGGAATTTAGTAAAGAATTATTATGTAACTTGTATTTAGATGACAATTATTAATTCGAACCTGATATTGTAATCTTCAACTTCATTGGTTATCGTTTAGTCCATCTCAGATATCAAGCCTCTAAAGAATGTTCTGCAGACAGAATGAGGTTCTAACAATGATTATATGGGGTTAAAAATATAGTATCATACAATATAGGATAGTTATCCAATTTTAAATATTGAGTCTCATCACCAAGGAGAGATTTACTTACATAGTAAATAACTCTATAAGTGGCTAATTGTTCCCTTACTAGGACGAGGATAACAATATAATCATCTATTGTTAGGTATAAATATATAGCATCATGTGAGTTTGGTTGTGTCATGCCTTCGAAAGAAGCCAAGTACTGTTTGATTTTTTAAATATTTATTCATAGTCTAAGTTCTAGCTAAACTGTTTGACCCTATTAAAGATTTGAAAAATTGAGGGCACTAATATGAGTAACTAGAGTTAAATCGATTGAGTGCAACTCCCTTTCCACGTGAATATGGATATTTGCTTTGGTTGTGCTTCAATTCTCCTCTCACTAACTAAATAATTCAAGAATTTTCTTAAGCATACTGGTAAACGTGCACCTTTATGAATTTAATTTCAACTTTATTACCCTGAGGTTTCTGTAAGTATCTTCAAGGTTGACCAGGTGGTATGTACCTTCTTTGTTTGTGACCAACATATCTTGATGCACGTTTCTTCTTATTTGGTTAAATAACACCTTGTTCATCAATATTTAATATATATTATCCATGCATCTTCGAAACCAAATTGATGCATAATTGTGATGATTGTTAATGAGATTTAGCTTTTTAAACAAGAACGAGAGTGCATATGGTGGTGACATTCACTTTTGCTTACTGAGCCTACGTGAAATCACCCCCTCGAGCGCATAAACTTAAAAACCTCCTTCTTTAAACAATAATACAGGTACGCTCGTTGTGGCACGTTATCAAAGGGAAAGTGGTACCTTGGTACTTAGGTAGTTGAAGTGTCTTCTCCTTCAACAAAATCATCTTACCGGTAAGAGCGACGAATCTATTAATGTGGCCCTCATATTTTAATCCTCATGGAAACAAAACCACCCCGTGAAGATTTTTTCACAACGACCACCATCTATATAATGACTAGAAGTTCTTTAACATGGTTATAATACATATCATTCATCTATTGTATCATTTCCACGATTGGATCTACTGGTCCTTATAGATAGAACACCAGGTTCTGTAGTTGGTATACTCGACATGGTCGAGTGTTAGATTTTTTATTTTCTTTAGCATAATGAAAGGTTTTTAAAAGGTATTTGATTATTTTTTGTAATATTTAGTTCCCAAAGATAACATCAACGTTGAGTATGAATTTGATGTGACCAAGGTGTTTGAGCCAAAAAAAAATAGATTTATGAGAATTTAAAGTTTCTTAGTCATTGGAGTGAAAACACATAATTATTGTCTTATAACAGTAAAATTTTGATCCCGAACTTATAGGTTGAAGGTCTTATTCATACTATTTGATGACACGTGGTCATATTCTTTACATCGAAGGATAAGATTCATATCAAATATTTTTTTTACAAAACTAAATACGACGAATATTTTATCTTTGACCAATTCTTTTGTTTATTTCATGGATAAAATATATTTTTCTAATTCAAACTTATATTTGGTTGTTACTGTCTTATATCACTAATTAACATTTCATTTGATTGATTATGGTTCAAGTAATTTATATATTTATCTTTATAAATTTTCATTATAAACATCATTAATAATCTAAAGAAAAATAAACCATTTCCCATTCGGTATTTGTATATGGTAAAAAATATTATCCTTTTATGATGTTATGAAATACTGTTTAAATTAAGTTACAAAAACCAAAATCAACACACAATGAATACAAAATATATCATCATCTAAATGCATTCCACTAGTTGCAAAAAACAGTTCAAAATAAGTTACAAGACAATAAAATCAACCAAAATCAACACAAAACATGTTTGAACTTAATTGCAAGTCCATTAGCTGGAAAAAAATCAAATTAAGTTAAAAAAATCAAAATCAACATATAATCAAGACAAAATATATGCTAACATAATTACAAGTTTAATAGTTGGAAAAAAAACAGTTCAAAATAAGTTGAAAAAAAATCAACATGCAATCAACACAAAATAGGTCTAAACCTAATTGCATGTTCACTTGTTGCGAAAGATAGTTCTAAATAAGTTACAAAAATAAACACACAATTTACACATAACATGTGCTAGCCCAAGTGTAGGTCCATTAGGTGAAAAAATAGTTCAAATAAATTACAAAAACTAAAATTAATACAAAACATGGGCTAACCTAATAATAGACGTATTAGTAGTAAAAAATAGTGCAAAAGAAGTTACGAACGAGCAAAATTAATGAACAATCAACACAAAATATATCTTAACCTAACTATAGGTCTACTAGTTCGGAAAAACCAAAATCAACTCACAATTAACACATAACATGTCCAAACTAACTGCATGTCCGCTAGTTGTGAAAATAGTTCAAAATAAGTTGTGAATAACCAAAATTAATACACAATCAATAAAAATAAATAAAATCAATATTCTCTCGTCATTTTATATAGATTCAATGATGACGAACAAAGCACATCTGGCTCACAATAGCACTTCGGACTGTACAAACCTTTTCCAACTAAATGAGAAAATATTTCCTGGCACACTAACACATAAGACTGTCGAGTAGTGGCCTATTTCATGACACATGCTATCCGCTAGATCATGCTTGTATTTCTTGTCTCATCTTCAAAATAAACACTCTAGAATAACCATTGTTAATAAATAAAATATATTTTCCATTCATTTGGAATTTTCTTACACAAGTGATTATGTTCCTTTTAAGAACATAAAAGCATTACAAAACATTCGATCATCAATTACTACATCTTTGGCCTAATAGAAGTTACCTACAACTTTGACTTCAAAGTAACTCGCATTACATCTGTCTTCGACTATGCTCAACTCTTAGGTTCCGATAGTCTTCCTTTACACCTAAGTCTGGTTGAGATTTCAACCACAAAGAGAGTCAACAATTCCATATTCGTAAGTTTTTGGCTTACTCACCTTCATCTCTTAAGGTTCGGTTGAACTGCACCAATCATATTTATCTAACTACAATACTCAGTTCAAGCCTTCGAAACTTTGTTCAAGCTTTGAAACTTTGTTCAAGCTTCGATACTTAGTTATAGCCTTCAGCGCCAAATCAAGCCTTCAACAATGATATTACCGTAGTCACTATGATCATATTGTTAATATTTACCAGATTTGTTTTTTTTCTTCGTTAAACCTAATACCCATCATTTTTTATATCTAAAACCTAAATCATAATATTATCGGCCTTCAATTATCTACATTTATTATTACTTTATCTAGTTTCTAATTCAAATTGCAGTTAATACCGTGAGCTTTGCTTCCGGTTATCGAACGAGGCTTTGCCTCTACCTTTCTTTTTTCTCTCTTCAAATTAATTAGAAAACACATATGATTCACATAGAGAGTAGATGTTTGCTCTAGTTTTATTCATTGATGAATAAAAAGTAAATGTTAATTATTTTTTCTTCAAATCAATTAGAAAACACAAAAATCAATTAGAAAACACAAATGATTTGTGATTTCTTTATTTACTTAATTTATATTTTTTTATTTTCTTTCTGTATTTTTTTTATTTTGTTGTTGATTTTATGTGTTCTGAATTCTGGATTTTTTAAGTTTGAAATGGACCACGAAGAAAACGACGACCGGATGAAGAAATGCGAATCGCGAACTAATATATAACAAAATTTAAAATAAAGTGCAAATGTGTACGAAAGTAAAAACGTGATTCATGATTTGTACGTAAACAAAGTAAAAATCTAAACCTACCTAATTAAATTGTAAATTCATGATTAAAAATAATTATTGAATCACTAATCACAACATATAAAGTAAAAATTATTTTTAAAAAGTTTACTCATAAAAAAAATATTTAAACGAAATCGCGATTCACAAAATGCCAATCACGAATTAAATAGTTAAGCAGAAAAAAAGAAAGTTATCTATGAATTTGGTTATGTTCATTCAAACAACTAATTATATTTTTAAACTTTTTTTTTTATGAGTTAATTTTTTTTATGATTTAAAAAATACTTTTTTAACAACTAAAGAATTTTATTACTTAATTGAACAATATACAAATGTTTGGGATGAAATTAGAATAAAGCAAAAAGAAGGGACTAAGGTGCAAAAAACAATGGCGCCTAAAAACATCCCAAATTCAAATCACTGTCTTCTTCTTCATCAACGACTCATCAGGTAACAAATCCAAGCCCTAGGCTTTCAAGGAGAGCGATACTACGTAATTCATTTGGATGATTAGTAAAATGGATGCTTTTCTTAGAGTTAAGAACACTTTTTGCAATTCAATCCGAGCACTGGTTCTGGACTCGGGAGATGTGTCTGATCGACATCTTTGGGTGAATTAAGGATCTACAAATGTCCAAAGAGGATTGCAGGTACTATGCTTCCTTTCTGTTAGCAATAAGGTTTATCATAATCAAATTATCTGATTCAACATCAACTTCAATCCAGTTTTTCTTCTTGCAGATGACCAATCCCTCAATTAGGGCACTTATTTCAGCGAAAAGGGGGTTCAGTTTGCCCAGGAGTGTTCCAGAGCCAAACATAATGTCGCCTTCAGAGTTTCTAATCAGAATGCCAGTGCTTGCTTCTCCATGTTTGTTACACGAGCCATCTACATTGAGTTTCATTCTTCCTGGATTTAGAGCAATCCATTTCAGGTATCTTGGAGCTTTTCTGTTGTTTATAACTGAGCTACAACCAGAGGGGGTTTGTCATGCCAGTCTTCTAGCCATAAGTCCATGCATCCTTTTCCTAGCTTCCATTTGATGTTATTCTCAGCTGATCTTTTGATGAGAGAAAGCCTTTTCCATACAGTCGAGTATGTGATTTTACAATTAGCTTTTAAGGCATGGGTGTCTGAGCAGTATATCTTATGCATCAAAGAATACCAAAGGCTATTGTTTATCCTGAAAATAAACCACAGCTTGTGAGAAAATCTTAGTTGAATGTCATTCAGGCATTTGATGTTTAAGCCCCCCTCATCAAATGGTTTGCAAAGCTGGTTCCAGTTTGACCAGTGGATAGCTTTAACCTGATAGTTTGATCTCCATAAGAATTTGTTAAAATAAGATTCAATTTTCTTAATGATATTATTTGGGAGAAGAGTGTTATGCATCCAAAAGTAGATTATAGACATTAAAACATAGGTAATTAAGGTTAATCTGCCCCCAAAGGACAAGTTATTTAGGTCCCATTCCCCAATTTTGTCTTTAATCTTATCAAGAAGGGTAGAGAAATACTTCCCTCTGTTGATTTGAGAAATCGTGATACCCAAGTAATTGAATGGAAGAGTATATGTGTTGAAGCCTGCATTGATCTTGATGTTATTTGTGTTTGTATGATTTGCTTTTCTGGATATGATCAGCTTTGTTTTTTCCTTGTTAACAGCCTGCCCAGAGATGAGCTGATACTTGTCCAAAAGGTTGCACAACATGACAATGGAGCTAGGCTTGCAGTTTGTGAAAATCAGGACGTCATCTGTAAAGGCAAGGTCGGGCACCAAGAAGTTTGATCTAGAAGTAAAGTGAAGACATTTATTATTGTTGAAAAGATTGTAAATTCGTCTTAGTAAAACCTCTTATGCTAGGATAAATAGGCTAGGAGACAAAGGGTCTCCTTGCATAAGCCCTTTCATCTACTTAAAGTAGCCATTAACTGAGCCATTTATGAGAACAGAGATATGAACATTTGTAATCATATTCTTTATTAAAGCTATACAATTATCAGAAAACCCAAAGCATGATAGGACTTTAAGAATAAAAGCATGAGATAACTTATCAAAGGCTTTCGTCACGTCAAGTTGAATGATAGCATTTCCACTTTTAGGCTTTCTATCAATGTCATGAATCATCTCCTTAGTGATTAAGATATTTTCATGAATGAGCTTGCCTTTAACAAAGGCACCCTGCATCTTAGAAACTATGTTAGACATGATATTAGCTCAACGAGAGTTGATTTAGTTTGAAAATATTTTATTGAACATGGTACAAAGACTTATCGGTCTGTAGTTGTTCCAACCAGTTAGGTTAGGACTTTTAGGAATCAGGCAAATGCATGTAGCAAAGACTCCACAAGGAATGTTGTTGCCTCTAGCATTCCAATTAGTTATCTTTATCATTATCTGATAAAGATTTTTTATTTGATTTTTCTCCTTTCTTGGACAGAGAATTGATGGTAAAATTCTTGGATTTTCTTCTTTTCATTTCATACCTTAACTTACTGCTAATGATTGTACCAAAGTCCCTATTATAAGTAGAGTTTCTAGGATAATTTTCACAGCTGCCAATATTATCACAATCTGTAGCCATATTGTTTTCTTCCATGTGGAGGTTGTTTTGAGCAAAGTCTAGATCAATCCTATGCAAGACTTCTATGATCTCCATATTGTTTTCATCATTGATTTGACCACTATCTTCCTTTCTATTATCACTGCAATCTTTTGTCTCAAGATCCTTTTCTTTTCTTGTTATAACAGATTTCAGTTTTCTTCTATAAACTTTACTAAAGGATTGAATGTTACTTGAAACATTTTGAGACGTTCTTGGTTCCTGATACAAATCATCTTTGACATTAACTTCATTATTTGACAGAGCTCTTATTTCATTCTTGGTGTTGACACTTTCATCATTTTCATCATGTTTTTCAGCCTTATCAGCTTCTTTCTCTTGTTGTTTCCTCTTGTCAGTCTTTTTACATTATTCTTCTTTATGCCCAATGTGGTAACAAAAGTTACAGTAAGGTGAAACATTTTTGTACCTTATGTTGATCCAGCAGCCGTCATTGGAGCCAAAACCTGTCCATATTCTGTATTTAAGACTTTTCGAGACGTCAACTTCAATATGAGCAAAACAAGCATTCATGGCAGCTTTGTTATCAGGGATAATAACTTTGTAAGTAGAATCAATTGTTGAAGCCAAGTCATGTATAACAGATTCATTATACATGAATTCAGAAACCCTTTCAAATCGTATCCACACAAGTCTTTGGGCTCTTAAATGTTTTGTTAAAATCAGGATCCCATCGCAAGATTCTCATGATTTTTCCATATACGTTCCAGAAGTTCTTCGACCAAATATTACTAACATCTTCTTTACAGTGAAACTCAATGAACACATGCCTCGAGTCGTGGCTGATAAACTTGTATGTTCCTTTGAATTTGAAAGTTTGAAGAAAGCCTTCTAACACCGACTTTCTTGGGATTCCGTCACTGAACTTTCCAACGATCGTAGTAGTAGATTTTCTGAGCAAAAAATCTTTGACATCTTTCGTATACTGAATCGTGTAGTGATGCTAGATTCTTTACAAAATTCAGGCTTGATGTCGAGGCTTGGTTCAGGTGATGATTGCCTAACGTTATCAGCGTACGACTTCTTGGTTTGAGAAGTCCCATTTTCACGGTGAAAAACTGGAAACTCTTCAGTAGTAGGGTGCTTGTTCGTAGGTAATTCCATGGCAAGGAATGAAAGGATCAAGAGGAGAGAAGAACAGAAGATTTACCAAGAAGGGTTTTGATGCAGACAATTCGGTGAATTAGTAGTTTGGAGCTCCGGTGTCAGTTTTTTACCCACAGCACCTTGTTTCGAAGGAAACAACGTCACGAACGCAAGTCACCAGCTTTGCTCGTGAGCTATGGGCTTTTTTAGGCATCCGGGCTCATCTATCCTCTTTTTTCGCACTTTTAGTACTTTAGGCTATTTTTGTAATTTTCCTATTTTTAGTTTTAGGGTTTTGTTTGAACTCTATATAAACCTATCTTCTATTCATTGTTAGGGGAATTGTTTTTTGTTTAATAAAAATTAGGGTTATCCCTTTTTAAGCTTCTGCTACGTTTCACTCTCCATCATAGTGGTATCAGACCATAGTCCTGTCATTCAGTCTCTATTGCAGGAGTTTGCCGATGTGTTTCCAGCGGATTTGCCACCCGAATTACCTCCTCTGAGAGATATTCAACATCAGATCGATCTGGTCCCTGGTGCTGCCCTCCTAAATCGACCCCACTACCGAATGAGCCCCAAGGAGCATGAAGAATTACGTCGACAGGTGGAGGATTTGTTGGCGAAGGGACATATCCGGGAAAGTCTCAGCCCTTGTGCAGTTCCGGCATTACTGACTCCGAAGAAGGATGGTTCTTGGCGTATGTGTGTGGACAGCCGAGCTATTAACAAGATCACTGTTCGCTACAGGTTCCCTATACCGCGCCTAGATGATCTGTTAGACCAGTTGGGTGGTGCTTCTGTGTTTAGCAAGCTTGATTTGAAGAGTGGATACCATCAGATTCGGATTCGTCCTGGTGATGAGTGGAAGACGGCGTTTAAGACGCGTGAGGGCTTGTTTGAGTGGATGGTGATGCCGTTTGGCTTGTCCAACGCGCCTAGCACGTTCATGCGTATCATGAATCAGGCATTGCGGCCTTTCATCGCTGTTCAATTTTTGGGTTATATTGTTTCTGTTGACGAGTTACGAGCTGATCCGAGCAAAGTTGCTGCTGTAGACCAGTGGCCTCGACCTTCTTCCATTACCGAGGTTCGTAGTTTTCATGGTTTAGCATCGTTTTATCGGCGTTTTATTCCCCATTTCAGCAGTATTATGGCCCCGATTACGGATTGCATGAAGGGCACAAAATTTAGTTGGTCCGCCGATGCTGATGCGGCATTTGTAGAAGTTAAAAGGCGTCTTACCACAGCGCCTATTTTGGTGCTGCCTGACTTTTCCCAGCCATTCGAGCTTCATTGTGATGCGTCTAAATTTGGTATTGGGGCAGTTCTCTCCCAATCAGGGCGTCCCGTGGCTTTCTTCAGTGAGAAATTGGCAAATGCCAAACTGCGATTTAGTACTTATGATATTGAATTTTATGCGATCCTTCAGGCTATCAAACATTGGCGTCATTACTTGTTTCAGCATGAATTTGTGCTATATACTGATCATGATTCTTTGAAGTACCTTGGTAGTCAAGACAAAGTATCTCATAGACATGCTGCTTGGATAGCTTATTTGCAGCAGTTCACTTTTGTCATCAAGCACAAGGCTGGCATTACGAATCGGGTTGTTGATGCTTTGAGCCGACGTCACACTCTGTTGACTGAGATGCGCGTTCAGGTTCCTGGCTTTGATTCTTTTGTTGACCTTTATGTTACTGACTCTTTCTTTTCTCGGGTTCTGGAACGGATTCAGCAGGGCGAACATTCTGATTTTTTATTGGAAGATGGTTTTCTCTTTCGTGGTATACAGCTGTGTATCCCTGACTGTAGTTTGAGTCCGCGGCTGATCGAGGAACTGCATAATGAAGGTCACGTGGGCCGTGATCGAACATACCAGTTGCTGTCGTCCTCCTATTTTTGGCCATCGATGCGGAAGGAAGTTGGTCGTTTTGTCGCCCGTTGTCGAATTTGTCAGTTGGCCAAGGGAACATCTACAAATGCAGGTCTTTATTTACCCCTGCCGATTCCGGCTCAGCCTTGGACCGACATCAGTATGGATTTTGTTCTTGGTTTACCCCGGACTCAGCATGGATTCGATTCTATTTTTGTGGTGGTTGATCGTTTTTCTAAGATGGTACACTTCATTCCCTGTAAAAAAACATCTGATGCAGTGTGTGTTGCGCAGCTTTTCTTTCGGGAGATTTATCGTATTCATGGCCTTCCCAGTACCATTGTTTCTGACCGTGACACTCGGTTTGTGAGTCATTTTTGGCGCAGCTTATGGCGTATGGTGAATACACAGCTCAACTTCAGTAGTGCTTATCACCCTCAGACGGATGGTCAGACAGAAGTGGTCAACCGTTCTCTCGGTAACTTGTTGCGCAGTCTGGTAGGAGATCATCCGAAGGCTTGGGATCAGCGCTTACCGCAGGCGGAGTTCGCCCATAACCATGCTCTTAATAGATCCACAGGTTTTTGTCCTTTTCAGGTGATGTATGGTATTGTGCCTAGGGGTCCAGTAGACTTGTTAGCCCTGCCTAGCAAGATTCGTCCTCATACAACTGCTGAAGAACTTGTCTCACAGATTTGCCAAACACACCAACAGACTCATGATCAGTTGGTCTTGAGCACCGCCAAATATAAGTCTCAGGCAGATTCTCATCGTCATCCTGTTCAGTTCGAAGTTGGTGACTATGTATGGGCTGTTTTGACAAAGAATCGGTATCCTGCTGGTGAATACAATAAACTAGCCGCTAGGAAGATTGGTCCAGTAGAGATTGTGGAGCGGATCAATCCGAATGCTTATCGACTACGTTTGCCTAGCCATGTCCGCACAACTGCTGTTTTCAATGTTAAGCATCTGATTCCTTATGCAGGTGATTCTTCTGATGAGGAGACCGGGTCAGATTCGAGGGCGAATCTTTTCTATCCCGGAGGGAATGATGCAGACAATTCGGTGAATTAGTAGTTTGGAGCTCCGGTGTCAGTTTTTTACCCACAGCACCTTGTTTCGAAGGAAACGACGTCACGAACGCAAGTCACCAGCTTCGCTCGTGAGCTATGGGCTTTTTTAGGCATCCGGGCTCATCTATCCTCTTTTTTCGCACTTTTAGTACTTTAGGCTATTTTTGTAATTTTCCTATTTTTTAGTTTTAGGGTTTTGTTTGAACTCTATATAAACCTATCTTCTATTCATTGTTAGGGGAATTGTTTTTTGTTTAATAAAAATTAGGGTTATCCCTTTTTAAGCTTCTGTTACGTTTCACTCTCCATCAGGTTTCTTGGGAGAGAAGAAACCCATTCCTACAAGATTCACGATATTCGTGAACTAAAATAGTTTAATACATTGATTTATGGGAAATTGCACCTAAAGTACCCACTCAACTATTCAATTGTCACTTACCACCCAAGGTTTGATCAATTGTTACTTAATACCCATCTCAACTACCTTATTGTCACTAACAACCTAACTTTATTTTAATACCCTAACTACCCTTAACCCACTATATAGACGTTATTTTCTGTTTTCTTTCTATTTTTTTTTGCTTTTTGAAGATTTGAATTTGTTAGCCGCTCTAACCACCTAACCCTACTAACCACCACGAGTTGGGTTTAAATCACATTTTCCGGTGATCGGAAGCTGCTAAAGGTTTGTTTCTTTATGTAAGTTGTTGTGTTAGACCTGCCTAACCTCTGTTTTATACGTACAGGAGTTCATCACGACTTTTTGGAATCTTGTAGCTTACAAGTAATCGTGTTGCGAGCTTTTTAGGTAATTACCTACCGATTTCGAAGTTTTTTATTCGTTTTCTCTGTTGGAATAGGTTCTAGGCTTACCAATTGTTGAGTTTATTGATTGCATTAGAGTCTTGCTTATGACTCAGGTTTCACGGAGATACGAAGAAGGTCTCAGCTGGAGTACTAATTTGGTTCCCGAGTACGAGAAGAAGCTAAAGCAGAATGTTGACATGTGCCGAAGTTGGGTAGTACATAAGTCCTCTTCCGCCATGTTCGAAGTCTTTTCGACTCCTGTGGCTGTTGTTAATCTGTTGGATTTCAAATGTTCATGCGGATCATGGCAACAAGAGTGTTTTCCATGTGCTCATGCTCTAGCGGCATTAAAATACACTGACCAAGATCCATTGACTGTAATAGAACCCTTCTTTACGGTTAAGAATTACAGGGAAAGTTACTCTTTCAGCATACCAGCTATAACTGATTTTGGCGAAGGGTCCAGCGCTAACGATCCTTCTTTTGTTGAAGTTCTGCCTCCGAACGTTAAGAGACGCTCCGGAAGGCCTAAGAAAAAGCGAATCCCTTCTAGAGGAGAAATCTCAACCAAGAAGTTAAGGTGTGGCCGATGTTCGAAATCAGGCCATAACCGGAGGACTTGTGATGTTCCAGTTTAAGGACATTTATTTTTGTAGCATAGTTATTGTTCTGTACAGAAAACTAGAAATTTGTACATTCCTGTGTTTTTTGTTTTTGCTACTATTGGAGTTGTGATCATTTCGCATCCTGTGCTGCGAATTATGTACAATATGCATATATATATTTGTTACAAACATCTATCAGGATTACATGCGAATTATGTACAATTATGTGAAAGTTTAACAGGGTGTGAATCATTTGTAAAATCATATCAAACATTTGTCTTATCTTACGTTTGGCATGATAGGCTGCGAATTAGGGCCAGAGTTGTGATGCGAATGGAGTTCAGTTAGGAGTCCTGATATTTGTCATGTGATAAGCTGCGAATTGTCATTTAATAAAATACCAGGATATTCAGTAAGGTTGGAAAGGAGGATTACAAGTCGGATTACAAACATCTATCAGGATTACATGCGAATTATGTACAATTATGTGAAATTTTAACAGGATGCGAATCATTGGTAAAATCACATCAAACATTTCTCATATCGTACGTTTCGCATGATAGGCTGCGAATTAGGGGCAGAATTGTGATGCGAATGGAGTTCAGTTAGGAGTCCTGATATTTGTCATGTGATAACCTGCGAATTGTTATATAATAAAATACCAGGATATTCAGTAAGGTTGGAAATGAGTAACATAGCAGGTTAACATGCGAATGATGTACAAAATATATTTGGATTACAAAAAGGAGGATTACAAGTTGGATTTCAAAAAGGAGGATTACAAAATATATCCAGAAACTAACAACTGTTTACACATATCACTACAAGCTGCTGTTGCTAGTTAGTTGCATTTCAAAAAAACAAAAAACAAAAACCAACTCTAGCAGTTGGTAGATGATTCATCACCAACTGTTTCCTCTTTCTCCTTTTTGGGCTGATCATCTTTGTCCTTCTCCTCTTTGTCTTCGACTTTCTCTTTCTCTTTCTCCTCTTTATCCTCAGCTTCAACATCAACGTCCATCATGCTTAAAAATTTTGTCCTCGATGGACCAGCTTCGTCTTCCCTCTTCCTTTTGTTGTTTTGAACCTCTGCCGTTTGAGGTTGCACCATTTCTGGCTGAGGTGCAGCAGGAACCTGTTCTGGCTGAGGTTCAGCAGCAAGCTGTGGAACAACTTCCAATGGTTGAGAGTCAGCTGCGTAGTAGTCATCATATATGTCTAACCCAAAAACAGATACTGGGCTGTTTGGTGGTGCTGCTGGCATGATCAAGTCATCACTCCAGTTAACGGTTAAGGATGACCAGGAGTCACCCAGAGAACCGATTGAACCAGAGTTTGAGACTGAGGTGGTGGTTGTGGTGGTGGAAAAAGACATGACTTTTTGAATTCGAAGAGACGAGGGAAATGAGTTTGTTAAAAAATAGCTCTGGTTTAAAATGTAGAGTTTGTTTTAAAAATAGCCTCTGGTTTTTCTAGTGTTATTTATAGGGAAATGAGGTGATCATTACATAGCCTCCATGTCCAATCAGCAATTAATGGGTTCTGGACATGATTAGATTGTTTTTTGCGTGCTCAATGCAGAAAACGTTTACCAAGGCATACGCCATAGCCGGTTCGTATTCTTGAATGATTTTATTTAATATTTTATTTATGCAATAGGCTGCGAACAGGTTATAAGCTGGTATACCAGGATGCGAATTGTGTGTGTAGTGATAACCATCTCTCAGGTTAGGCTGCGAACTATTTGATATAATTTAGGCTGCGAAGTATTCATACAGGTTTGGCTGCGAACTGTTCATACATACCAGGATAATAATCAATCATTATATATCAGGTTATGATGCGAACTAAAAGATAATGAATATTCATTATATATCACAATTTTGTTTATGTATGCACAACAAATTTTTTTTTACAACAGATATATGTATTTACAAGCAACTAATGTATTTAGAAGCAATACACGAATCAGCCATATGTGACGGTGTCTATGTCATTTAAAAAGTAATGGAACATTTCTGCTCTTAAGGCAGTCACCATATTTGTATCGTATTTTTTCTGGACTGATCCATGCTCAATAATATCCATGGCATATTTGCAGACGAAGACACCACAGTCCACGGTGCCTTTTTTTTGTTGTGGTTAAGCCTCTTTCCACTTTCACCTTCCACCCTGTACTATATTTGGGTAGGAATCCTCTATCCAACAAATATTTGATCTGTGTATAATAATTAGTGTTAGGAATATGCACAAAAACAAAAACAGTTGGTGACATACAATTCGCATCCTCAGGCTGCGAATTATATGACAATAAATCATACACAATTCGCATCTTAGGTTGCGAATTGTATGGCAGCCTTGATAGGCTGCGAATTGAGTTGTGAACAAGCTGCGAATTGTGTCCAACATAGATAGGCTGCGAATTAAGTTATGGACAGGCTGCGAAAAAACATCTTGATTACTCAGTCATTCGCAGCATACCAGATCTCATTTTGCAGCATGCATACTAAAAATGTGTTCAGATTTAAGTGTATAGTTTGGAATATTTACCAGTAGTGCAGGTGTTCTTGCGGTGGGGTCTATGGCATGAAGCTTAGGCAGAAGCGATTTGTAGTTTGAAATTGTTCTTCCGTCAACGTCGATGACGAGCAACGTCCAGTGGTTTGTATTGTCCTTCGACTCGGTGCACACTGGAACCATGATGATGTTGGCATCTTTGCGCCCCTTCCTAAAAGCCATGTCCACCAGATTTTCCACTTGCCACCCTTCTTTTATTTGATGCTGCATCCAAGCAAGAGTATATTAAAGTGATAACATTTCTGAGAACTTTGGTCTATTTACGTGAGCTAAACTTACCGTAGTCATGCCAGAAATCAGTATGGCGTCGTGATGCTCTCCTTTAGCTTTAGTGCATGGAACTTTGTAGTCTGCATCTTCAAGCATCTTTCAAATCCAAGCATCGATAAGCTAACAAAGGAGTTGTAGATTTATGTTAAATATAGAATACATATTTGAAACATTGAAAATAAAGTTGGTTGACAATTGGATACCTTTACGTCCAGCTCCAGTTCTAAAGGTAGTGCCATGAGATCACTCGCTTGCAACCTGATTCCGTACGTAAACTTGGACTCCGGTAACTGCCATACCACTGGATCAGGGGTGTCGCTCTCGTAGGCTTTCACCAGCTGTATTTTGTGGTATTGTGCCAGATCGATACGCTCAGTTACTTTGGTTTTCTTTGGCCAGTCGCTGTATTCTACTACTGGCGGTTCCCGCATTGTTATTACGAACTCTTCTTCTTCCTCTGCCACTTGAGGCTGCGTTTGTGTCAGTAGCGCAAAAGTTGGCTCCTCTATCTCGTTAACTGTCTCGAGCTTATTATGAATCAAAAATCAAAAGTAGAGGGCGTCAGTGATTATAAGTGCAACGAGTCTAAGCAGTTCGCAGCTTAGGCTGCGAACTATAAGGTAGCAGTTAAATAAATTTATTATTATATATCAGGGTAGGGTGCGAACTATTCGAGGTTCCACTGAACAGTTCGCATCATACCCTGATATTTGTTTGTAATACTCCAATCAGCATTTACCACAAGTCACATGTTATGATGCGAAATCATTGTAAGTAGGACTTACCGCACGGTCAGCGACAACCACTGCCGTTGACTTGTTCGGCATAGAGGCTGGATCGTGTCGGCAGAAATCATTAATGTCATCCTCCGACATGTTCTCCAGAGACCGTTGTATTATAGAATCGTAATATACATTATCAATTTCATTTAAAAATGTTTGTGAAACTTGAGTACTAATACCATCAACAAAAGCATCAGGTAAACCTACTGTGTTATCGTGGGACTCTGGAGCTGGCAGTTGATTTGTTACCGAGCCTACAGTTTGACGCTGGCTTAGCAATTCTGACTTTGCTGACAGCACCGTTGGTCTTTGAGGTTCCACCGAAGAATTGGTTTTGTCTTCTAAGGATTGTCCTTCCTGGCTGAGTAGTTCTGTCTTCTCACCGGGATGGACAGGTTCTGACTCTTGAGGTGCTACCTCTTGAGTTAGCCTTTCTCTCTTCGCCAAGGTTATCTGTTGCTGCTGTTGTTGTTCTTCTTGTCCTTGTTGCTCTTGTTGTTGTTGTTCTTGTTGCCGGTCATCGTGTTGAACCCGTGGCTGCTGGTGTTCTTCGTGTTGTTGTTCTTCTTGTTGTTGCTGGGGGTGTTCTTCTTGTTGTTGCTGTTCGTGTTGTTGTTGTTGTTGTTGCTGTTGTTTCTGTTGTTCCTGTTGTTCTTGTTGTTGGGGGTGTTGTTGTTGTTCTTCTTCTTGTTGCTGTTGCTCGGAGTGTTCTTCTTCTTGTTGTTGTTGTTGCTGTTGTTCTGTTTGCTCTTGTTCTTGTTTCTGGCGGTGTTCTTCTTGTTGGTGCTGTTGTTGTTGTTGTTGTTGTTGTTGTTGTTGTTGTTGTTGTTGTTGTTGTTATTGTTGTTGTTGTTGTTGCTGCTGGTGTTGCTGTTTCCGCTGGTGTTGTTGTTGTCTTTCGGTCTCCTATTTCATACAAAAGCATAAGTTAATCAGATCGTGTAATCATATTTCGCATCCTGACCTGATATCTATGTTATACATTCCCCCCGTTATTATCTATTTCGCATCTTGATCTGATATATATGTTATACAGCCCCCCAGTTTATTACCTAGTTCGCATCCTGACCTGATATCTATGTTATAAATTCCCCCAGTTTAGTACATAATTCGCATCCTGACCTGATATCTATGTGTAATAACCAGACCACCAGTTTATTACATAATTTGCAGCTTAAGTTGCGAAACGGTTGGCCATCACTACACAATAGTCCTGATATTTGTTTAATAACATCATATGGTCTACTTACATTATTTACCTTCTCTGTATGTGTCTCCATGATGGGTGAATTGTGGGCATCATCATCCCTTTCTTCCGGCAGTACTCCAGGAAGAAATGTTTGCTGATCAGCATTAGACACGGATGCTTGCTGATCAGTTGATTTTTGTCCCTCTGGAAGTGCTGCTGGTATCTGCTTTATTGGGCTTTCAGTACGGCAGATTGGCAGAGAGATAGCATTGTGGAGTTGTTGTGCTTCAAGTTCCGCTATCTTGCGTTTCAGTTCTTTCAGCTGCAAAAATGATAGCAAACTTTTTATAAACATATTAAGTGCTCATTGTAGTGATTATTTAAGGTTCAAGGCATACTTACTTCTCTGGCCTGTTTTTCTATTTTTCGCTCGTACTTGTTCTTGTCGGCGTACGTCTTCAAACGCTTTGATTGAGCAGCAATATCGGGATTAGGGTCTCTGCATTTGAATAAATAATCACCGATTGTTTCACTCATACTGGTTGTGTCGGTGTCGGAGGGCTCTTTCCTGGATTTGCCTTTGGGTTGTGGTGGAATTGTTTTCTTTGGGAGTCTTGGTGGTGGAATCGATGGCTCGGGTGGTGTTGGGTGTTCGAGTGTGGGAGACATCACCTTATTTGTTACATTCTGTGATGCCGGTCTCCTTTTTTTTTTGGTTTTGATGCTGTGCTTTTCGACCTCTTCCTAGGTCTTTCTTCCGGTGAAGGAGGTACCGTTACTTCTGCATCTTCACCATGTTCATCATCTTCTCTTTCTCCGAAAGCTTCAATTTCAGCCTCGGTAAACTGTAATGGACCTTCTAAAACCTACCAACAGATGCACATGTAAGTAAATTAATTGTTTCGAATGAATGAGGGTGTAGACAAACAAATTGTTTTTTATAAGCAGTTCGCATCATATGATGCGAACTGTGTGGTTTTAAATCACATTTCGCATGTTAAGCTGCGAAATGATTATGGGTCAGTATGATGCGAACTATATGTAAAACATATGATGGGAACTAAGTGTAAACCATATGATGCGAACTAAGTATTAAACATATGATGCGAACTGTGCTGAACATGAAGCTGCGAAGTAAAATTCATATCAGGCTGCGAAATGTTTGAGATATTTTTATAAGCAGTTCGCATCATAGGCTGCGAACTGTATGCACCCCAAGTTCAATACATGTATTAAGCTTATACATGGTCAGCATCCAGGTAGGGTGTTTTAATAAGATAGCTCATGGTTGATGCGTGACACTCTAACCCCAACCATTTGAAGAACCTTGGTATCGAGGTTGGCTTCGCTACCTCGTGGCCGATTGTTGTGTGCTCCATGATGAAGGGCTGCATGGGGACAAGTTTTATCAACACGATGCTATGTACATAACTAATTGTTATATTGAATAGATCAATCTTACAACTACAAGGGCGACGCAGCCGACGACTTTATCGGCTCTTTCTACTGCTAAGCAACTCCTGATAGACTGTCGAAGCTTGAACAGAATCGATCCAGCCCAGTCGTAATTGTTTATTCTGTTGAGGTCTTCAACGTAATAAACCGTGCTCCAGCCCAAGACATCTCCAGATACGGAGTAGAATAGCGTGGAGCACAAAAACAGTATCAACAGCCTCGCCACGTCTTCCAATTCATGTTCCCCTCCTTCGTTTATGGCCTTCTCTATACCCTCCTGTAAAACCAATGACAACATTCTATGTTAGAAATGTACAGAATCTTGCTTTATAAAGATGAAGTCCATTTTAGACGTACCTTTATGCTGGCATTTGTTATTGTTTTGGTATTACTAGCTGATGCTTTCCTGCCAGTTTTTGACATGAAGTATTTCTTCATCATCCTTGATTCGTCCTCCTGGCCGGCTTCATACTTGTTGAGAAAAGCGCCGGTTTTTGTTAACTCCATTTTCTCGGTGCCACGCCTCAGCCCGAATATGATCTTGATATCGTTTGTAGTTAGCTTTACATACTTGTTGCCAATCCTAAAGGCGTCTCTTTCCAGAGAGAATTTCTCGAGGATATACTGAATGATTGTGTAGAATTTTTTCCTAGGCAGCTCTTCCTCATTACGGATTTCGAACGCCGTTTTCAGAAGCGTGTAGAAGGGTGTGTTTCTTGCAGCTTCAATGTGGGCCCTTGTAATACGCATATCTTTTAGTAGCTTTAGAAGGCTCACCAACCCTGATCTGTAGTAGCTGGGTTTTGTTGTCATTCTTCCTGCACAAACACAAATCAGTTGGAATGTCACAAATAATTCGCATCACAAGCTGCGAATCGCATACATATAAATACTAGCTTAACAGACAAGCTGCGAAATAAGTTATGATATGATGTGAATTATGTAGCTCAAGCTGCGAACTGTTTGTAAATAAATATAACCATACAATCAAGCTGCGAATTGCTTGCATTGTGGGTGATCAGGGTGCGAACTGTTACACTTTTTACATGCACGTTGCAGGGATCTGGGAATTATGCAACAAACACCAAAATCAACAATGAACTACCTAATGCAGATCTAACATACATAATATTTCTCAGTAGAGTATCAGTGTTACATGCAACTAAAATTCTACCCTGGCTTCGACTATAAACCCATAAACTGAGCAACTATCGTCAGTAGATACTTCATTCTAGTACCAAAAGCAATGCCTATCGTGAATTAAGAGAAAACAGTGGTTCAGATTCGAAAAAAACGTAAAAAGAAGTACGCTTTCCACCATAATGCATACCTGTTAAATTTCACTGGCCGGAGAACGAGATTTGATCGTTTCAGAGACGACTTCACGACAACTTTGTCGAACGAGATTGAAGGTGTGTAGTCTGTCTGAGTAAAAGAGGCTGACCGGTGCGATAGTGACGAAGGTGAGAAGCTGTAGGGTTTCTGGGTTTGAGAGAGAGAGTATCACGAAGTCGAACGGTTTGTTTTCTGGTTGTTTCTAAAATTAGAATTTTGCGTTTGTTTAGGGTAATAGGAGGGTCTAAAAAGTGGGATGGAATTGAAAAATGGGTATATATAGTGGAAGAGTATTTTTGTCCAATTTATTAGTCTGGGTATTAAGTAACACTATGTTAAAAGCGGGAGTGGGTATTTTCAGATACTTTTCTCTTGATTTATCTATAAAGTAATATCATGATTTAAAAAACACTTTTCTTAAATGGATGAAAAAAGAGTTTGTGCTATTTTTATTAAATCCTAAAGAGATTTTTAATATAAAACACGATCTAAAAGCGATTTTTTTGATAAAAAATGGTAAAAAATATTGGACAGGAAGTAACTCTTGATTTTTTACGCATGGACCTGTTTCAATTTTTTAAATGATTGCATTTCCCAGATTAACAAAAGAAGAAAGTTAGTAGAATAATCAAATTTAAGAACCCTATATCCCCAATAAAAACCCTGTCCATCAACTTGATGATCTTCAACCAAACCCTACAAATTACAACGAAGAAGACACAATCCCCAGCACTCAATCCATGCCTTCTCCAAGCACAACTTCTCTCTCCGTCACCCAAACCATAAACGGATCGCACAATTTCACGATCCAAGGCTACTCTCTCGCCAAAGGCATTGGCATCGGCAAACACATCGCCAGCGACACCTTCACCGTCGGCGGTTATCAGTGGGCAATCTACTTCTACCCCGACGGCAAGAATCCAGAGGATAACTCGACCTATGTCTCCGCTTTTATTGCCCTAGCAAGCGACGGTACCGACGTTAGGGCGCTTTTCGAGCTTTCGTTGCTTGATCAAAGCGGGAAAGGGAAACATAAGGTTCATAGCCACTTCGATCGAGCGCTCGAGAGTGGTCCTTATACTCTCAAGTATCGCGGTAGCATGTGGTTAGTTCCTAAATTTGTTAATTACTTTTTAATTCTTTTGTATGATTTTGGAAGATGATGTCGCAGAATTTGTTCTTTGTGGTTTTCTTGAAAATCCATTTCCGTTGTATACTTAGAGAATTCTTTTCTCAACAATTTCTAGTTGTCCAGGAGAGAACGAGTTGACACTGCTCACTAGGTCTATATAGAGTTGCTAGCTCACCGGAGGGTATGAGAATTAGAGTTAGAGCCTCAGTGAATCTATCTTTTTTCCTGATTCTCTTGGTTCAGGGTTGACATGTTAGGATTCATAGAAATATAGGGCAATTTTGGTTAAGAAGATTTATGTTTCTCCTAAAAGTACTTTATTGGGAAATTTGGTTCTTTAATGGAGCAGAGCCTCTACTGACAAGTTTGAATTTTGATCCTTCATAGTTTCTTGTTTGCCTTAATGCCATGAGATTCTAGTTTGGATTTGTTGATCTGTCACATAAATGTCCTAAGAGTAGAGGTTAACTCAGCTAGTTGGAGGCAAAACGGGTTTTCTTTGTTATGTACAGGCAAAAAAGATTTGGCTGGCTAATTTTAAGATACCTGATAGAAGTCTCTTGGGTTTTGCCATTTTGATCCTGTTACTCCCCGTTTGATTTATCATTTTTACTCTGGCGTGTGAAGACTCTTAGGGTTCTTTTTTGACACAACAGATACTAGATACTAGATACAATTGTATATTATTCATATATATATATATATATATATTTAGGTTTTCCTGTTATTTGCTTCTGACTTGGCCCTTAATCAAAGTGATATTGGAGAATAAAAAGAAAAGAGAGCAAGAAGCACAATAATCACTTGGAAACGATTATGCTTTTAATTTGAAAAGTTCCATATTAGATATATACTCTCTTAGTAGCTTAGTGGACTTCTTATCTCCCTCCTGCAATCCTTGAGATCTGAAAACAAATATCTTGCTAATGTATTGTAGTAGATAGTTAATAAAAAGCGACTATATACCAAGATTCTTCCTACTGTCATGTGGCCAGCGAAACACACCCATTTACTTGTTTGATATCCGTCATGTGGCTACTAGAATCTGGTACTGGAGTTTTGTTTTTGGTCCACCTCTTTCTTAAAAACTGCTTGTTTGAACTTGTTACGCCCTCCAATTTGTGAGCCCAAGTCTGTTTGTTATATTCGTTTATAGGGGCTACAAGCGTTTTCTTAGACGAGCTATGTTGGAAACATCAGATTTCCTGAAAAACGACTGCTTAAAACTTAGCTGCACTGTTGGAGTTGTGGTTTCATCAATAGATTGCCCAAGGTTGCATCCAATACATGTCCCTGAATCTGATATTGGCTCGCACTTTGGTATGCTGTTGGAGAACGAGGAAGGTTCAGACATCATTTTTAACGTGTCTGGGCAGAAGTTCAATGCTCACAAGTTGGTACTTGCTGCTAGGTCTCCTGTCTTCGAAAATGAATTTTTTGATTGTATGGAGGAAGATGCGCATGAAAAAGTTGTTACTGATATGGAGCCTAGAGTTTTTAAGGTATCCTATTTGCAGTATCATCTTTTTTATGCCTACCATATCGCTTTTTGTCCCATTGACCTGACATGCTCTTGTAATTGTGTTGTGAAGGCTCTGCTGCACTTTATTTACCGAGATACTCTAATCGAAGATGATGAGTCAATAGCAACTACATCTTTTTCTGTGCCATCTGTAACTAATTCGTTGCCTGCAAAGCTGTTAGCTGCCGCTGACAAATATGATTTGCCTAGACTGAGACTGATGTGTGAATCAGCACTCTGCAAGGATATATCTGTGGACAATGTTGCAAAGATGTTGGCGCTTGCTGATTGCTATAAGGCTACAGAACTGAAATCTATTTGTCTGAAGTTTGCTGCTGAAAATCTCGTAGGTACGTTCTTATGGTAATTATCCATCATCAAGTTTACATTTCGTTAGAGAATTATAAGGTAGGCTTTATTTACCTCATGGAAAAAAAAATTATCGTGCAGAGCATGCTTAGGATTTTAGGAATTCGCCTGAGTATATTTAGGCAGTTTAAGTTTATCTGCTGAATTTCTGATGTAGGGTTTCGTGTAGTTCATTCTGAGCTTTGGTGGTCATTTCTTCTGTTGTGAAGTCTACTAGTCTTCACTTGACTGACTAGCTACTAAGTTGGATTTGGTTCGCATTGGTGTCGAGTGGCGTTGTAGGTCTTCCTTAATCTTGCATTACATGAAATATTGGTGGTCATTTCTTCTGTTGTGGAGTCTACTAGTCTTCACTTGACTAGCTATTAAGTTGGATTTTGTTCGCATTGGAGTCGAGTGGCATCGTAGGGTCTTCCTTAATCTTGCATTACATCACATGCAATATTGATGTGTATAGTTAGTCGTTCACATTGATGTCTTATATTCCCAACACTGTACTGCCGGTGAACAAGTTCGCATCTTAAATTGTAGGAATCTTACTTTACGTTCTATCGAAAGCAAAAAATAAATTATAGATATAATTATTTATAACGGTCATTTGATATACTTATATTCTAATTTGGTAGTAATATGTTAATAGGAAGGCAAAGGTTACATATGTCCCTGCGTTTGTTATATACGTCCTGGTTGTCGACACACTTGGTCGACATTAGTTGCTGTGTTTTTCTGCAAGCAACTAATGTCGATGCAGCCTGTCGACATTAACTGTTAACGGACGTATTTAACAAAAGCAGTGATGTATCTAGTTTCTTCCTAAAAGGAATTAAAGTTATGTTGAATGTAATTAAGCATGAAATTGTATCATACAGTCTTCAATGCTAGCTATATTAAGGTTGAAATAAGGTTATGATGTCTAAGCTTCCAGCACCAATAGGGCAACCAAATGAACCTTTCATATTGCTATCAGAACCCACTTACATTATTATTTTTGTTCTTATTTTATATCAAAAGGGCCTATATGTCCTTATTGAGCTGCTCAATAATAGGCCATCATATGCCATTCGATGATTTTGTCTGTTTTGAAGATCTTCCACTCTCTGTTCTATGTCATCATCCATTTTTTGGCGTTCCACCTTGATTTAACCAGAATCGACAGGGTTTGGTGCACTCCGTGATAGCAATATTTATTTTTTCAAAAAATTGAAGAAAGATAGAACGAAACTCATTTAGATATTAACTGTAAATAGAATCAGGTGAAAACTAAAATTTTAAAACCGAAAAAAGCATATAAAAATTGAAGGTAATGAGACATGTTTTATAAGAAAAAAACATATTTGGTTAGATTTCTTAAAACAAAGGATGACAATCGTGTTGTAGAATTGATGTTGGTATTGGTGTGGTGGCCGTTTACATTTTGTTTTCTTTCTCTACAGAACCCTAAGAAATTTGATTTCCCCTTTTTGACTTGGTCCAGGACAATCTATGAGTTCTAATAGCAAAAATTGGGTCTATCCAGACAGACCCTATCTATATATCCTTGTTGCGCAGCCCTATAACAGTATATCTAGGATGTATGATTTGCTGAAAACTGAAAACCAAATTTCCAAAAAAACTAACTATTCTTAAATTGAATCAGAAATACCAGTGGAGATATTGCTAAAGAGTTCAGAGTCTTAACAAAACAACCTACCAAATTAAATTGAAATATTGAGCCCTATAACAGTATATCTAGTATGATGTATGATTTGCTGAAAACTGAAAACCAAATTTGGTAAAATTCAAGGGGAGGGGATACTATATCAAATCGAATTTCCAAAAAAACACACTATTCCTACAATGAGTTAGAAATACTCTTGGAGATATTGCTAAAGAGTTCTGAGTCTTAACAAAATAACCTACCAAATTAAATGACATTTTCTTGTAATTGACTCGTAACAATTTCCAATTTCTTTTTATTATTTTTTACTAAAAACTTCATTGCTATGAGTTTGGCTCTCTAACTTGTAATGTCGACATCCTCTTTTTTTACTGCAGCTGTCATGAGCACAGATGGTTTCGAGCATCTCAAAGAAACTTGTCCGTCACTTCAATCAGAGCTACTAAAGATAGTTGCAGGATGCGATGAAGAATTCAGCGGAGGAAAAAGCGTGTGGGCGCAGCTTAACGGCGGTGATACAAATGATCCAAGCGTAGGCCAACATACTTGGGAACGGTTAGAGATAAACGGAAACCCATTGTCATGGGGTCAGATGGTTCCTGATCCTGACAATACCATAGTGAGGAATGAGATGGATGAAGAATGATCCCCCATTGAAGAACACATGTAATCATGGACCCAGATGGTTCAAGACAATATCATAGCCAGGGACGAGATGGATGAAGAATGATTCCCACCCTGAAGAACACATGAAAACACAAGGAAGGTATAAAAAAAACCTGAGATGGATGCACAATTGTTTATTTGTTTTCATTGTTTGTTCGGTTTTATGTGAAATTACTCTGAATCAGTGTGTGAACAGTATGTTGTATGTTGTATCCATGAGTAATAAGAGAGAGTTCTCTAGTTTTGCTCTGATCAACTTTTGTGGATGCCTTTTAGATTTGGATAGTGCTTGTGAAATTTGTATCATACGTAACTTCTTCTTTGATCGACTCTTGACATGAATAAGGGATTTAGTGATATTCTTTGCCATCACATCATAGACAGATAAACCCAAAGCCATAATGGCTGTTTTCAAATCCGTTAAGCTATCTCTACAAAATCACTATCTCATCTTAGAGTTAACATCAGTGTTATTCTTTTTATACAAGAACCAGATATAAGTTGATTCCAGAAGTTGCAAAAATTATCTTTCTATTCCAAAAAATCCTAGATTAAACTTAGGAACCTTTTTTAGGTTTGTAGTTACACAAGGATTAAGAAAAATAAATAAAACAGAAGATGAATTTTAATGTGATTTAGTATTTCGTTTTTTAAAGAGAGCTAAAAAAACAAAATCACATTGGTTTCTCACAGCTCATAATAATAATCATGCTGGTAAAAACCCAATTTTTCAGCCTAAAAAGAAAGCAAATGTCTTATGGAAATTCTGGTCGTATTATTTAATTTTGAATTTTGATCGATTAGTGTGCGAAGCTAAACTATTTTAGTATGACCAAATGCTGAACCTTGTCTTTGTTCTACTTCTAACCCTCGCATGATATCGAGTCTTTTGTTTTGCTTTCGAGTCTTATTTTTTGGCAGACTTGCTCAATTAGCAGAACTTACAAGTCTTTGGATAGTACTGGTTCGACACTATCTAACTCATGTCGCATTAACATCATCGTCTCCAAATGTTCTTTAAAATAACTCTATTTCGACAAGAGGTAATAATAAATGAATAAGTAGTAGCACGTCAGAATAAATTGTCTCCGTAGTTAAAGTCAAAATATTAACAATTTTTTGTTAGTATTACCGAATGTAGGTAGCCTCTATAGTGTTTCATATAAAATAAATATTGAGATAAAATGATCAATGAAAGTTAAATTAGTGAATAGTCTTTCGACTAACTCCTTTTTTTCATTTAGTTTAAAATTATCATTGAAGCTTCATGAACTTGGCAAAATCTATAAATTTAGTCCATTGACTTGGAAAAATCTATAAATTTTGTCTTTGACGTCAAGAAAAAAACCACTCACCAGAGACTAAAGTTATAAATTTTGCATGGGCTAAATTTATAGATATTGCAAAATCTGGAGACCCTCATCAATGATTTTAAAATCCATGGACTAAAAGAAAAAAAATCATGATAATCGAGAGACTATTCACTGATTTAAGCCGATGAATGACATACTGAAAATTATCGTTTGACATCTGAATCGAAATTTGAATTTCGTGTTGTAATAAAAACGGTTAAACCTTAACACTAGCTAAAAAGAGTCATTATAAGAGATTGAAAGTGTCTTGTAAGTGAATAACATGGCTTTGATAAGTAACTCGTCCATGAACTATCGATTTTAGTGACAAATAGTCACTAGACTTTCAAAAGTCTGGTGGTAGTCCATGAACTATCCAGTTTGGATAAAGTTAGTCATTTGCATCTGCTGATTAATATAAAACTGCCACGCGACAACATACTAAACAAAAATTTGTATCACCAATGATCCATCGACTTTAACATTGACTTCATTTGAGCTTCAACCTAAAGTTGAGTGACCAATGATGTTACAAGTTTCTGTTAAGTATTGTGCTACGTGACAGTTTTATATTAATCACCAGATGTGAGGACTAACTTTATTCAAACTAGATAGTTTATGGACTACCACTGGACTTTTGAAAATCCAAATCCTATCTGTAACTAAAATTGATAATCGAGGGACAAATTACTATTTAAAACCGAATAATACACTTAAATCCTTTTAATTTTTTTATAAATCTTATTAACATTAACCTATAAACATATTTTTTTATTGTCTTTTAGTTTGAAATATGGTTGGTTGAATGATCCGTAAAAAGTTTGAGTCTATTAATGGATTGGCAGGGTGTGATATCCTTATTTTTATTTAAAATAAAATTAAGAAATATTTACTCGTGAAATTAAACTCACCATTATTTTATTATAAAATTTGGAAAATTTATCTACAAACATATATTATTTAATTTTAGGTAAAATAATTAAGTATTATATTAATATAATTTTAAAATTTTAAAATAGACAATCATGTAAACTAAGTTAAGCAAAAACCAAAAATAAATTATGAGCAAATAGAAATGTTAATGGGAGTTGGATACAATAAAAAATTAAAATAATAATATGGTATTAATGGTTATTATACCTTTATTAAGGTCTATTGTTACAATAAATAACTCTCAGATATTAAGGAATCATAACTTGTTTTTCTCTAATTACTTAAATTTTGCAGTTAACTATATTTTTGATTGATTCTTTTAAACTTTGAGTACTTGAATTGTTGATGGACTAATGTGTTGAGATGAGAATATTTACACCTTATCAGTAGTCCCCTTAGTCTTTGCTCGAAAAGCGATAATAGGCTAGCTCAATTTATCCAAAGTGGTTTTGTAATTTCCTGAAACATCAATTGTATATGTCGAAGCGTCCTTTATCTCTATTAAGGCACATTTTTTATTTTTCGAAGATTTCCTCTGGTTTTACTTGTTTGATTAAGAGTCGAGCTTTAAATCTGTAGTAGCTTTGGAACGCTTCAAATTTGTTGTCGACCATAGTTGATTAGTCCCCTGGATTTTGGTGAATGATAAAGTAATGACCAATATATTAATCGAAGTATTGCTTTTGATTCAGCTACTCCATGAAGGTATTTTAGGAGTCCATCCAACCTTTAATGAATGATGAGAGAATGCATACACCTATTTTATTGCTTTCTTTTACTTTATACCCATAAACTTAATGTATCCCTTTCACTTTTAATTTTTTTATCGCAGGCCCCTTAGTTCTTGGTGAAAACTGAAGTTAAAGGCTAAACGTAAATATAAATATATTTATGTATTTGTTTTGTTAAACAAGGTTGACAATATTAGCCCGACCAAAGTTGTATTGAGATGAGTATCTCTATACACATTATTTTGTGTAGATATGATATTTGGAATTAATTTATCTTGCAAATGATCATATTTTTTTTATTTAGAGGGGTTGCTTTTATTTTTTGGTCTTAAATGAAAGTGGGTGCCAGAGAATTTAGACGTGTTGTAAAACTATCTCTTTTAGGAATGGGTATGCAACCTCTTTGCCTTCCGCGATCCTGGTCTTTCATTACTGTCCACATCATAGCCGTTTATTATTTACATTAATATTAGCCATTAAAATATAAAATATTTACGATCTTAATGAAGTCATACCTTTGTTTTTAAATACAGTCCTTCATCATTTATTATTTTGTTTTTCATAAATTTGTTATTTTTTCCACATTCTCCTTCAATCTTCAAGCCTCTTTCGTTAGTTGACAGTTTATTATCATAGTTTCATGTTTTCTTCTATAATGGGTATAAATGGAGAAAACAATGGAGCTTCAAATATTTAAAATGATCAAATTAGTTACTCTGAAGGTGCCGATTCTTTTGGTGGAGAAAATGTTTTGAAAACTTTTTGTATATTTCACTCTCTTCCTCGAAGAAAAAAGACATTTGAGGTAAAAAGGATGAAATTTTTGCCCATTGATGTTCTTTTTTCCTATCATTTTTCTTTTCTGACATTTTAGGAGGAGTTATTTTTATTGTCGAGGGTGGTCCCTCAGGTGACTCTTCTGTTTTCCTGGATGCTCCGGTCACAAGCCATGCCATGCTAAATAATCTTTGTAGAAATAAATTGTTATTGGTACTTCTTATTAATATATTGTAGCTGATAAATATGATAGGAAGCTTACAGATTGGGCGATTCATATCAATGTTACAGATAAGTTTCCTATAAACGAGAAGAATATGTTTGATGTCAGCAGTGATGAAGTAGTTTGTTCAACTACAACATTGATAATAGGGCTCGATTCCCCATTGTATTATAAAATATTTAAAGAGATGCGTAGCTTCCTAACTCAACTTATTCCAAACTTCTAAAGAGTACTCATGTATGTTATCATTTTGTTGATGAGAACTAAACAACGCTTGTGAGTTCCTTTCACAAGATATTTGGTCGCAAGATTAATGTCTTTTTAATTTTGTGATGAAACCATTCTTCGAGAATATTAATAGTCTTCTCAATTCCAAAAAAATATGAAAGGATAAATATGAGACTATGTATGGGTATGTGAAACCTTCACTTAGTCGAAGTTAGACTCTTAAGTGTAAGTTTATCAATCTTTAACTTTTTTATGCTTTGTTTTTTTAGTTGGTATTTTTTCACTTTCAACCCCTATTGTGAAGTTTCTGGTTGTGAAGCAGAGATTGAAACATATTTAGGGAAAGTATTAGTATTTTAGTGAAAGAGGTTGCTAAGTTTTTCAACTCTTATACTGCTATCTTTTTACTTAAACATTTTATTCACAATGGGTTGCAGTCAAGCCATGATGTGTTTAGAGAGTTCATTGTTTGTTCCTCTATAAATTATGATCATATGGACCAAGCTTCTTTTCAAGGAAGGAATTCGTTAAAAAACACCTGAAGAAAAAATGATGTGGGAAATAAGCATATTGATGAAAAAGTGGTTGAGAAATGTTCCACCATTGATCTTTACAAGTTAGCCAATGATCGAGGTTTGGAAAAGATGCATTTTCCTTATTTAGAGATTGAGGTTAATGTTTCAAAGGCTTGTCGAGAAATGGTGGTGAGCACCCAAGGCCTTGATAAGAAAAGACGAGTATTTTATGGGGTAGACATGCCTGAAAATGAAGGTGACAAAGTTATCCATAAGCGTAAAAAAACATTAGTTAAGGGTAATACTTCCCTCGATACTAAAAATTACTACTAGATCGGATGGTGATGGTGAAGGTGATGTAAGAGAAAATATGCAGGGTTAATTTGATATTATGACAACAAGGTTTCACTCTGCCACATAATATTTTATTGATAAACGTTATGCTCGGATGAATAATTATATTTCTTAAGAACAAACGATGATTTCTTTTTCTTAAACCACAACTAGGAAATCTCGTTCTTGATTGGTTTTGGATTTTCATATTGAATACCCTAACCTTGATTTGGATAATTTTCTACGTTTTATCCCATAAGGCTAAAAGACCAGACGGATTGAACTTTAGTGGTTTGACAAATGGGTTTTTTTATCAGATAACTTTGTCATCGGGCTTGAGGTTTGAATTTTTTCACAGTAGTACCCTCATTTACTTCGGCTTTCCTAATGAATTCATTTTGTTGAAACCTTTATTGTGACTAGAATTTGTTGTTGTCGAATAAACCAATAAAAAATAGGATAACATGTTGGATTAGACATAAGTTCTAGTATCATAAGTGCTTCTTCGTAGGAACGTCCACGAATCTGGTCAATAATTCTTCTTGCTTTATGGGCAGACATACATATATGTTAACCCAACGCATATATTTTTGTATAAGAATTTTTTTCACTTCTTTAACCTAAGGTCCATGCGGAGTAGATTTATATTGGAACTAATAGTGGTTAGGCCACTGGCCTCAAAGCTGAAAATATTGATGTATATATGATGTTCCATAGTTGATGATAGTTGATGATGTTCAAAACAAGAATGTTGCTCCTTATGAAAATGATGTCTAACTTTTACTCCTCTTGTATTTTTTGAATGTTAAATGTATTATGTTAGTACTTTTTATACTTAAGACTCTATTTTATAAGTAATTGTTTTTTTCTTGGATGAATTTTGTATTCTTATTGTAGTATATTTTTAATTCTCTATTTTTTTATTGATGGAATAGTTTTAATAGGTCGAAATTTATTATTTGTAACATTTATGATCCTTTCTTGGAGTATTCTAAAAAATTCCAAACATTGTCAAAATGCACGACTCTCTGTTAGGAATATATTCTTTTTTGAACCAAATTATGCTTATATTTTTATGTAAGGATTGACTCGGCTTATTATTATTTTAGATTTTATGAAGCTTAGTTTTCCCGATGGACCACTTCAGTAACCAAGGATTTTTTGTTACTTTTGCAAGACTCATTGTAGGATTTTTATAAGCCTTAGGTTTTCCTGAGTGGATCTTCTATATCGATATGTTGGCCTTTAGTATTTTTGAGTTATATTTTGTTATGAAAATAAAAGATAAGACTTTTTTTTGGCACGAAAAACATTTTATTAATGTCAATGCCTCTTTAAAATATTATTGCGTTAGAGAGAGAGAGAGAGAGAGGAAATAGTACACTCACATGATTTAATAAAAACATTTTACAGGAGTAGTGACTTACAAGCTTTTGGTTTTGCAGGACTATGGTAAAGCCTTAGATGCTTTATGTTCTAGGGGTTTCGAACTTGGTTTTCCTCTGCATTCAGTAACATATAATTTCATGTCTTTATCTTAGCTTCAACTATGAATGGGACTTCCCAATTTAGACCCAACTTGATAAGCTTTTTTTCCTATGTATGTTAAAAACTATATCTCAACATTTTATCTCCTGGTTTAAAACTTTTGAACAGAACTATGGTATTGTACATATTCCTCATTAGTGCATTGTAATACTTTGGTCGAAGATGTATTTCGACCCTTATTTTTTTTATTAAGTTTATTGTTACTCTACGGTTTTAATCATTGTTACTTCATCATATGCTGCTATCTTATAAGATGGATCTGTTGGCACTACTGCCTCCATCTCATTCACCATGGAAAATGTTAGTTCTTTTTTTGGCAGTTCTATGTGTGGTTCAATATGACCATAAAACATCTTGTAAGAAATCCGGCTAGGTTCTTGCTGTTGCTTCAAACATCTTCTTGATGTCCCTTTATTATTTATCTATTGGTCAATTCAACTTGACCATTAGATTAAGTATGGAAAGGAGAGGATAATATTTGTTTGATTCCTTCTCTATGCAGAGCCTTGTAACACTATCATTTTGGAACTGAGTCTTATTGTATGTAGTGATAAATCTTGGAATTCTGTACCCGTAACACAAATTAACTTTTTTAAAAAGGTTATTGCTCAGTTGTCATGATTTTCTGCATTGGTTGTACTTCCACCTAATTTGAGAAGTAATCTATGAAGACTATGATAAACCTTCTTATTCTTGAGGTTATCGATAATGGTCCAACAATATCCAGACCCCATATGTCAAATATATTTGCCTTGATTATTGACTCTACCATTGGTGAGACTTATATTGAATTGTCGAATCATTGGCATGTCTCATACTGCCTCACCCTCTTCTTTGCATCTTTCATGATGGTTGGCCAATAATAATGTTGAAGCAATATTAGTTTTTATAATACCTTATATCAACAATGAGCATTGTATTCTCCCTCATACAACTCTTCCATGACAAATGTTGCTTCATCAGCGCCTAAGCACCAAAGTAGAGGCTTGGTTAAACCTATTTTATATAGTATGTCTGAAGTCTATACAAATTTTATTGATTTTTATTTTATTTTACGTGCTTACTTTTTTGCCTTCGGATAACACTCATTTTGTCCGATACATTTTTATTGGGTTCTCCAATCTTCTTCTTCTTCTTCTTCTTCCTCGTATATTGTCATTATTCCTTCCAACGTAAATGTTAAGAATAAATAGTTTAACAATGAGATAAAAAGATTTTACTGGATGATAATTTTATATGTTGATATGCAAGTCGGAGATACAACTGCATCAACCGCTGAGTTATTAACGCTCACGACATGTTTGAATTCTAGGTGCTCAAATTGGAAAATTGAGTGATACAACTCTTTCAACTACCAGATTATGTTTTTTATGGCTTTAACATGCTTGAATACCTGGTTGATAATTAACTAGGATTCCATTAAGAGTTGTACCTTCTCCGCTCCATATATTTTTTCTTATCGATGTCTTCACTAACAAGTTCATATTCACCTTCATTGTTAGATGTCGAGACTTTGAACTTAATAGACTGTGTTTTTATGTTTCATGTTGGAAATATTAGCTAGACTATTGACTGCGAGCCTTAGTTATTGCTTTATACATGGTTTTGACTCTCCAAGTATCTTCTAACTCATCACTTAGGGAGATAGATCTCACATTGAAACTCTTTTAAAACATCTGTAAGTGCATGGGCTTTTATCGTTATTCTCGGCTCAAAATGGATATCATAATCCCCTAACTCTACTCACCATTTAGTCAACCTCCTCGAGACATCAGTATTTCACAATACATTTCTTAGAGGGAAGAAAGTTCTAACAATCACAGTATCTGTTTGAATATATGGTCTCAGTTTCTTGGTTGCAACTACGAATGCTAAATCAAGTTTTTTTAATTATAAGTATCTAGTTTCAGTTGTTAATAGAGATTTACTTACATAATATATAACTTTAGATTATCTCATTTTATCATTGATCAACACGATACTGACAGCATAGTTTGTGACTGCAAGGTACAAAGTACATCCTCTTTTCTACTCGCGGTTCGATTAGTACTTTAGGGGAATGCAAAAACTTATTTATGTTGTTGAATCGTTAGATCATGGTGTCTATTGAAATGTTCCCGCACTTCCCAATACATTGAAGAATGGTTGGAATTCGTTTGATGATCTTGACAAGAACTTATTAAGTGTTATTAGCCTTCTTGTCAAGAATTGGGCTTCCTTTACATTCCTTGGTGGCACCATTGATGTCAAGCTGGCAAGTTATGTTGGATCTGATTCTATTTTTTCACTCACTATTAGGGATGACAATGGGCCGTTCGCGGGCCGGGTTCAAGTCGACCCACCCGAGCCCGTTTTTTGGACAATTGAACTTGCACCCGGCCCAAACCGCTCTCTGGCTTGTATTTTCAAACCCGAGCCCGTCTGTTCGTGTCCGTCGGTCAACCCGACCCGACCAGCAGATATTAATTTTAATATTTTTAATTTATTTTAAATATATTAATTTATTATATATATATATATATTATTGTTATTATATATTAAAAATATTAATTTTATATATTTTTATAATTTTCGGGTCGGAACGGGTCGGACAAACTAGAAACCCCGGCCGAGCCAAATCGGATCGGGCCGAGTCGGGCTGGACAACACCCGAATTCTCATCCCTACTCACCATTTATACTAATAATTTTCTAGAATGAATTCTGAAATTTCACTTTTCACGATTCAGCTTCAGATATACTCGCTTAAGGTTTCCAACTGTCTCGGTTAGGTCTGCTAGGTGCTTCTTCATGAAGGTTTGTTACCAACATGTCAATGTTATATGCTTGTATGTTTCTACCTAATTGAGTTGCAAAGATTTTATTTATTAACCTCTGGTAATTGCTCTAGTGTTTTTTATCCCGAAAATTTTACTTTTTAACAATGTAGCCATCTTTAAGTTATGAAAGTTGTATGTTCATGGTACTTCTCCTTCATTTATATTTGATAATATCTCGTAAAAATATCGATAAAGGATATTGGTGGGGTAAAAATCACCTAAACTTATGACCTTTGGAAAATTTTGACAAGTAAAGATTAACAACAACATATTGGAAGAAGTTGAAGTGAATATGTGAAGAACACTTGTATTTAATGTATGCTTTGGATTAAAAAAAACATCTATTTTTGTTGCTACTATTTTATCTAGATTTCACCTAACATTACAAATGAGACACCATCTTCTTTATATAGTTGTCTTGACTCAGAGGGGTCTTTGATTGTTGCCTCCTCATTAGTGCAACCTTTTCTGGCTCCCGAGATGCTTTATCAGACAAATTTAAATCTTTGGAGGTTGGTTTATCATACAATGTTAGACACGACTTTCTTATATTGTTAGACACGGTTTGCGTACACTCTGAAAGCACTCAGAAGAGGGGGGGAACGATGAGGGCTAAGTGTTTGTTAGTTAATAATCACGGATGCGTTAAGTAGATACTCGTTGCAAGCTTATTATGTGGATTCGTGAGTCGCTCCTTTCGGATTGTAACAAGGAACTGGATGAGGCTTGGCTAAGTTGTGTAAGCTCTGGGAGGAGGATTTTTCCATATCAGGCTGATTTTGGATATCAGGACAATATTGGGATAATTTGGACCATTGAGACAATTTTTCCCAACCTTGGCCAAGTTGTTCTTAAGAGACCAGGTTGTCACTTAAGGCTGGACAACCAAATCTGGCCAAGTGGCCAAGATAGCCAACGAGTCCGAGATTTTGGCACTCGGGTATGGTCTTATGGTCAAGTTTCTTCTAGTTGTTCGGCGTAAAATGGTTAGGTAAGTTGGTATTTTTTTGGCTAGTTTACTTAGATTTATTCGTGAGACAAGTTTGGCTAGAGCTGGGGGAAATCTTGGCCATGTTTCGAGTCAAGCTTAGCCATGTCTCGAGGCAAGCTTGGCTAGGTCTCGAGGTAAGCTTGGACATGTCTCGAGGCAAGCTTGGGATGCGTTACGTTGGGGTAATTTTGTATTAAATGGATCATATAAGGCTCAAGTTGTAGATCATTACTTGGCTTTGTTCGTGCCCCACTTGGATGGTATTTCATGCCATATCCGTAACTACCCCACTCATTTGCTTGCTTGCAAGTGATTGTAGTGATTCGGTCCTGATATCTCGCGGTTGTGCATTTAGTAGCCACTGGTCTCCAAGCATATGTTATGTTGTGTTTGGGCTTCACTTGGTGATAGGTTCTTAAGTAAGTTCCCTTTTGTTCGAAAGTAGTTTTTGCATTTTATTTTAAGGTATTGCTTCATTCATGTGACCGAGTAAATGCCGAGATATGTTCAAGATGATGTTGAGTTAAGGTCGACTCAATCGATGCCAAGCTAAGGTCAAGCTGATGCCGAGTTGAGGTCGACCGAGGTTGAGATTTGTTGAGTTTAAGGCTTCCTAGTGAGGCTTATAAGGTCAATTTAATTCTAAAAATATTTCTTCATATTTATTGAGTGAGTTGCTCCCAATGAAGCCCAAACTGAGGCTAATTGAGTTGGTTAAGCCATTGTTTGAGTGTCGTCGAGTTTTGGTCCTCTTTGTTTTCCGTCTAGATGACTTCTGATAGGTCTCGAGTGACCTTCAATAAGATGAAAGATCCTTAATGTCACTTGTTGGACAAATTCGCCTATAACTATCTCATTGTGCGATCGAGGTTACTTATTCGCATCTGATTAGCTCGTTGCATATCCGTGAAATAATTCTTTTGCTCTCTGTGGAAGAGCTTGAGCAATCTTACTTTAGGTTTCAAGAATGTTGACCATAGTGACTCAGATTAAGCTAATCCACTCCTCGATAGTTTCATATCCTTAACACATGTCCATTCCCCTAGCTTATCATAAATTATGACAATCAAAGTTTTCACCCATGTTTGAATTTCGGGGGAATATGTGGCTCTTTTCTTTGTAGTGTAGGAATAATCACCCTTTTTGGTGGAATATGTGTCCATCCGTCGTTGTAATATAAGCGTTGTTTTTTCTTTTTGAACCATGATATATTCATTAAACTCTTATTAGTAAGTAAAATGTTTGGATATGTTATAAATTTTCTTGTATTTTGTCTCATATCATGTCTCGTTACTTAGTATGCATCTAATCTCCCTACTTCCTAGCAAAAGTTGGAGGCTCCTAGGTGGGCTCACATGCCTCGAGGTAGAACTTTTATGCTTTGATATTCCATATGTATTTTTAGCGTATGCTTTTTTCGCTCGTTGCTTCCTTATTTTGTGTAAGCTTGCCCTTACTCTACTGATTTACCAATTTATGTATCATGCAAGTTGTTGGTCTAGCTTATACCCGATGTTGGCCAGAAAATGGGTTTGGGCATGAAATTTTATAAACAATACTATTTATTTACCTTATGGTTGAGAGATCATGCTAATTCATTTACATGTGACATATAAAATTCTTAGTTGTGCAAAGTTTAAACAAAAAATAGGATTCCATTGACCAAAATAAATTAGGTGCAATGACTGTCAAGATGAGTTAAAAAATAATAATAGCAAGGGTTAAGATGTCTCATTTTAAATTTTTGGAGGCTTTCTCATCTGTCTGTCTCGAGTGACACCTCAAAAAGTGTCATTTCTACATGCATAATGGCTTGGCCATTGAAACTTATCATAGATTAGAAGGTTAGGCATAAGACGGTCGCGAAGAAGAGTTGTTTCGTGGTTGAGGTAAATAACATGTTTGTTATTGCTCCCATATTCACCTAAATCCGTCGATCTTTACCCCTATAATATTGCTCGTGATCAAAATGTATCATTGTGTGGAGGGATATCCTTATTCGTGAAGAAGATGACCTCAAGATCCTTATCTTTAAATAAGATGTTGAGGGTGGATGCGCCATGGGTGTGTACTTTAATCAGTTTAACCCATGATGTGTTGATGGAAAACGTCAACCCTTAGATGTAGTGCTTGTGGAAGCTATTTGCATAACTCGTATGACTGGTGTCTTCATGGAAATCTTGGATGTAGGTTTTATGTTTTTTGATTTTTTTTTTCCATCGGGACGAATCTCGGGTCCGTCCAACTTATCTCCAACTTGCTTATCTTGGGCTTGGAAGCCGTGGGGCACATTTCCAGGGCAGTGTGGCCGTTTTTTCTAGCGTCCGTTGAGTTTCTTGACAAACTTCCTCAGATGCTCTCTCTCTCTCTTGTTCATCCGTTAGATCTTTATTTTTAGCACACGACATTCCTCTGTGGTATGTCCGTGGTCTCAGTGATATTCACATTGTTTGCTGCAATTTTATGTTGCTGGTTATGCAAATATCTTTCTCGGATGGGCTAGAAGGTTGGTATTTATGTTCTTGTTGTAAAGTTAAGCATCAAATACGATTAACAATGGATGGTTGACCTGCTCATCCGGGTGGGAACGCTATCATGAAGGTTTGAGCATTAAGGCCTTTTTGTAAAATGCCACTTTGTTTTCCTTTCGAGGGGCATTTTCTCCTCCTTACCCATTATGTAGCTCGAGCTATTAAGATGGCCACAATGAGGTGATCCACTTTGGTGCACTTAATCAAACTCTAAGCAATCATTTGAATAATAAAAATCTAACTTGTATGGTTTTATCCCAGAGGTTCTCCCGATTGGTAAGATAAGAAACTCTTGCATCTTTTTATGTTTTTCCTTTGAGATGGGTACTATTTCAAAGCCAACAGCGGTGCAATCCATACTTAGCTTAAATGCATAGTAGTCACTTTCTATATTGTCTACCTCATATTTAACTAAGGAGTATGCTTCTTATGATTAGTTGTGAAACACCTATTCTTTCAACATGTCGTGCATGTCCAACTATTACGTCGTCATCATTATTGTGATGGTAACTTCCATAGGTTGTGATTTAATATCGTCTAATAGTATCAGCTTATTGTTAGCAGCATGTTCCGTCAAGGGCTAACCACCCTCCCCCCCCCCCCCCCAAATTTCTATATGTAAACTAAACGCATGGAACCGTACCACTTCTCTTTTAGGGAAATATTCAAATGGCTCTTGGCCTTCTCGGGCTGTATGCGAATTAGGTATATCTTCACTCGAATTTGTTTTGATGCTCACTACGAGGTCAAATGTTTATCTAAGCATGCTTCATCTAACTTTTTGGTTACACTAAGCTCTAATTATTGCTCTTGAGGCTAGTCCACAATGAGGGATATTCCATTGTTAGATGATTGATGAATTCATGCTCGGGCCAGATTAGCCAGGTCTCAAGGCAAGCTTGGCCAAGTACTGTGAGTCTTCTGTATGTTTTTCATAAATTAGCCTAGGGGTATCCTTTTATGACCCTCAATTTTTCTCCAACCATATATTTCATGCATTGCTGGTAAGTCGACGATGTTACATTGAAGTGAAGCACCCATGTTAGCCCAAGATGGTGTTGTGAATGAGGTGTTACAGGAAGGGCTGTGAATTCCTCCATCTATGTCTCCTGGTGCAATGTTACATGAGAATATAAGATGAAATGATGAGATGTCCCTCAACTGGATGTTAGCCCCGATGTTGGATCCATCTCTTACTATCTCGATACATAGCTAGGATATATGGTTGAGTTCCAATAGAGCTTGGAGTCAGTTCCATATTATCGTCCCATGATAACTGCACTACAAAATTGGCACGTAGGTAGAGGTTGTCTTTATATTCGCTGTTAGGTATCATTTTTTCTTAGGTTCCTTCTCTGGTGGTAGGCTTCAGATTGATAAAATGGGACCAGGCCTAGTAATAGGTGATGCACCATTATGAAGTGGCTTCTTTGTTTCTCTCGGGCCATGTTATTCTGGGTAAGACCCTGATGAGTCTCTCTTGATCGGGCAAGTGAAAGACATGGTCATCCCGTCGCTTCTTGAGCCATCACAATGCTCATGATGACTTGCATGAGCTTGCTCACTTACTAAGCTTGAACGTCAACTCTCTCGTTAATGAGAATGACATGATCATCTTCCTCATTGTTGTTATTGGATGGACTAAAAGTGATATCGTCTGTGGGAGCTAATGAGTTATTCATCGTGTGAAGGATTTTTTATATTGACAGGGCAGACTGGCTCGTCGTCGATTCTTACCCCCTGAAACGAGATAAGTTGCAGCATCGATATTCACGATCCGGTGGTGGATAAATTTCCAGACTTTAGATTCATGTTTCATGAATGTTGAATTTTTTTTATTGTGAGTAAGTTGGATAGCTGGCTAATTTCGTTCTAGGTAATGGAGCTTAAATTGTAGGGTAAAAATCACTTAAACTTATGACATTTAAATTTTTTTGACAAGTAAATATTAACAGCAACATAGTGGAAGAACTTGAAGTGAATGTGTAAAGAACACTTGTATTTTATTTATGATACCATTCTATGTAGGTTTCACCTAACATTACAAATGAGGCACTATCTTTTTTATATAGTGGTCTTGACTCTGGGGGGTCTTTCATTGTTTCCTTTTCATTGGTGCAGCCTTTTTAGGCTCTTGATATGCTTTAACAGAAGAAGATATATCTTTGGGGGTAACTTTATCATACAATGCAGGATTTTTATGGTTCTATGGCTGTATTTTTTGTTTCTTCCTCCAGCTGCACCAACAGAGGTCCTTCTTGGGGTAAACTAATCCATCCAAGAACATCCATTCTTCTTATGGCTACTATGCTTTAAGAGCTAGAAATGTTGCATATCATTCTCTTGAAGTTTTTTTTTATTTCCTCTTGATAAGGAAATAGAACTTCGAGGACTGAAATGTAAAAGAATATAACTTGTTATGACACATTGTATAATTATAGGAGAGAATTAGAACTGTATATTTTTGTCAGGGTCTAGCATATAATTAACCTCTTTTTTGTAACTGTTTCAGTTGGAGCTAAGTCTTTGCACCTCTATATAAAGGCGAAGGCTGATCTAGTAAAGGGGCTGACTTTTTGAGATAGACCATTTTGAAGACTTGACTTTCTCTCTCTAAAACCTATTTCTCTCTCTACATTGTACCTTCTCTCAATTTTACTTAGTTAATCCAAATATTAAACTCACCAAATTGGCAAATTCACTCGGTACCTGATCATTGATTGGTGCCTAGATTACTCGTTCAAATTTTCTCTTTTCTACTTTTTGCATCTTGAAAAACAACTTTAAACTTGACGATAAATTCAGAGAACGATCTGGCTAGTTCAATTGATTGTTGAAACAATGGAAAAATATTTGCAAAGGGCTGATGATAGATAAGAAGAACATATTCCATTTTGTCAAACTCAATCGGATATGGAGCTGCAAATGAACCAACTTTTGGATAAAATAACAGATTTGAACCAAAAATACGACTAGATAGAGCAGGAGATTAAGTCAGCTAGGCTGAAATCCAAGGTGAGACAAGTGAACGACCAAAATGACGCTGGTGATCAATCTGATTGATCTTGTACTGATCGCTAGATTAGAAGTGAACAAAAAAGATGCGGTTCAAATCTCCAAAAGAGCATCATACTTCTCGAAAAGACAAAAAAGATAAACACAGGAATATCACATCCAGTGATGAAGAGATAAAAAGCTCAAGATCTGATTTCAAAAGATATTGAGGATCTTCGAAAGAAAAGAAGGATCAACCTCGCAAATATAGAAAATAATACAGAGCTAGAAGGGAAAGTGTACATCGATGCTCGAGGGGAAAAAACTGGTATGAAGGAAACCCATCAAACCAGTACAATGTTTTGGATGATCGAAATTCGTATGCTGTGATGGAAACATAGGATCAATATGTTCAAGGTGTTGATTGGAGGAATTCTCCATTGACAACTAAGATAACATCTATCACTCTTCTGAAGCGCTTTAATATTTCAAAGGTTGAGGAATTCGATGGGATGCAAGACCCGGACGATCATATCGAAGAGTTCAAGAATTATATGATGAATTTCGAGGATGACGACAGGCTGGTGTGTCAGGAGTTTTCTCAAGCCTTCAAGGAAACAACTTTGAAGTGGTATAACAGAATTCTGAGAGAGTTAATTTCAAAATTCAAATACTTTTACACTATTTTTCGAAGATAATTTGTGGGGAGCAAGGAAATGAGAGAAAATGAGGATACAATAATTCAATGCAAGCAGGCAATAGGAGAAAAATTGAAAGATATACTAAATGGTTTATCTTAACAAAAGCGAGTTTAGATAATTGTGAGGAGCTTATAGCAATGGCAACCTTTCGACAAGGATTGCTACCATGAGATTTGGCTAACGAATAGTCTTAACTTAGGGAGCATTGATGGATTAAGTGGAGGGCCAAATCAAGGTGGAAGAGTCCACCATGGTTCGAGGAGTAGTTGGAACTGGTCAAAATAATTCTGGGCAGGTGCCAAATAATCAGGGGCAATATTTGAATTCTGCCGAACAGGCACGTCTGAGGAACAACAACCTACCACCTCGAACTGGAGGATACTCAAACCAAGCATCAGGGTACCAATTTTATAGGCCGAGGCCCAGTGAATGGATAAGGCCTGAGTATTATGCTGATATAACTGAGACTGTTGCTACAATATTTAACAAAGCTAAAGGGTATGTGATTTTCAGGAAGCTCTGCTCTAATTAATAGACCTAAGGAGGACCAAAACAACAGGTTTTGCAGGTATCACAAAGACATCAGACATGATACCACAGACTTATTGTATTGAAAAATAAAGTACATTATTTAATTGAAAATGGGAATTTATTGACTTATGTGAAAGCGTAGAGCAGTACATCGAAGAATCCTATCAAATCGACTTCACAGCCAACAAATCCAAATGCACATGCTGAAAATTTGATGATTTTGGATTCAAATATTGATAATTTTGATGTAGCATCAGAATAATTAGATGCATATCCATATCGATTAATCTTAATGGCATTAGAGGAACCATAAACAAGGATACGTTCGAAGCCTTTGCAAATATTTTGAGTCCTTGGCAATATTCGGGGGCGATACTATGACTAGTAATACTGATAGTTTAAGGTAAAAACACATAGTTAGTCTAGCTACTCAGATAGAAGGAAAGATGTCTACCCATATGTATGGTAAGAGAGACATTCCCTTTATTATTTTTGATGAAGATGATTTACGAGGTACTGCAGAACCACATGAGAATGCGGTGGTTATTGGGGCAGAGATTGCTGGTGCCGAAATCCGACGCGTGCTAATAGACACTAGGAGTTATACGAACGTTCTTTTTAAAACAACTCATGATAGAATGAGCAACCCTCCTCATATTTCCCAATCAGAACGTACTATCATCGGATTTTACTGAAGTGACTGTGCGAGTAATTATGGAATTCGAGGGGGAGGTGAGTCTGGGAAAGGGACCTTTCAAGAAAAATGTTCATGTGTTTTTTATGGTGGTGGACTGTCCAACAAGCTACGATGCCATTTTTAGAATATCTTGGTTATCAATGATGTATGGCGTTGTGTCAACAATCCATTAATGTTTTAAGTATGTCGTTGGAGACCGAGTGCGAGTCGTTCAAAGTGAACAAAAGGTTTCCAGAGAATGTTATGCCACTGCTCTTCAAATCCGTGGATCTAGCAGTGGTGATAAAATGGACTAATAACAGTCAGGAGGGTTGACCTCAGACCTTGAAGAAGGGGTTGGCAATCCGATGGAAACCACAAGGTCATTGAAGGTAAGTGAAGAAATAGAGGAATGTGCTATTCTTTATGGAACAATGCTTCAAATAAAGAATGGTAGGGTAACATATCAAAGATTAATAAATAAGGCATTTTCTTCTCAGATCAGAAAGAATATTAAGGTGTATATCGATGATATAGTGGTCAAAATCTTAACAGACGATGCACACTTGGAAGATTTAGAGGATACATTTTTAAATTTAAGGGTAATAAGGCTAAATTTGAATCCAGAAAAGTGTACCTTTGGAGTTCGGTTATGTTATCAGTGAAAAAGGGATAGAAGCTGACCTAGAGAAATTAAAAGCTGTAGTATCTATAAAACCACCTCGAACTATCAAAGAATTTCAAACATTTACAAGAAGGTTACCAACACTTAAAAGATTCATCTCTAGATTTTCTGATAAATGTTTCCCTTTCTTTTAAGTGTTACGAAGACCAAAGAAATTTGAATGGACTTCGGGTTGTGAAGCAGCATTTACAAGTATCAAAGATTTGTTGGCATCACTAGAAATATTATTCAAACCTCGAAGCGGGGAGAAACTCTTTTTCTATATTGCAGTATCTGATTTTGCAGTAGGTGCAATATTGATAAGTGAAGATTCAGGAATTCTGAAGCCGGTGTACTATGTTAGCAAGAGTTTGGTGGCAGCAAAAAAGTGGTATTTGAAGCTCGAAAAATTAGTGTTGGCATTGGTGGTGGCTGCTAGGAAAATATGTCCTAATTTTCAAGCTCATACTATTGAAGTTCGAACTTCATTTCCATTGAAGAATGTTTTACAATGCTCCGATATTTCTAGGAGAATGACTAAGTGGTCAATTAAATTGGGATATTTTGACATTATCTTGTTGAATTCCATTCAAGCAGATCGGATAAAGCTGTTCGAACTGATGGAAGTTCTAGTGTTCTAGGATGCAGCACTGGAGTTTAACTGACTGCTCCATCTGGAGAAAATTGTAGGGAATATGGGGTCCGCATATTCCGCTTTTGTATATGAGTAAGAATACTCCGATCTCCACACTAGTGTGATATTTTCCGTTTTGGGCCCACTGGCCTGCACGGCTTTACTTTTGGTCCACTTCCAAAAGGCCTCACACTAATGGAGATGTATTCTTAACTTATATACTGATCTTTCTTCCCATGTTTAACCGGCGTGGGATGTGGGAATTTGGTGTCACTTAAAAAAAATGATGCTTCAATCTATTAAATTTTCCTTTCATGAATCAAATAATAAAGCTTAGTATGAAGTTGCGTTAGCTAACTCAAGCCTTGCGAAGATATGTGGTGCAACTTCAGTATGATTAGAGATAGATTCTCAATTAGTAGCAAATCAAGTGTCTGGAGTTTCCGAGGAAAACAATGACCACTTAATTTTGTATCTCCGAGAGCTTTGAAATTTGGCTCTTCTGTTTGATCATGTCGTTGTAGAGCATATAAAACAAGGGAATAATACAGTTGCCGATTCTTTGGAAATTGTAGCGTACACAGAAGAATATATCTTATATTTCATTACAAGAGCGTCGATCAATTTTAATCCATTCGGAGCAATATGAGCATATTGAGGAAGTATTCGTCACTCCAAACACATACCGAGGATTTATGAAGGGACGACTGTTTTCTTCTTTTCCAAAGAAGGCTTGCTTTTTAGTCCTTCTTTAATAGTGGGGAGGTTACTTTCTTTTGTTTTTCTCTTCGAACTTTTTGGCATCAGATCTACTAAAGGCCTAGCACGAGATGTACTAGCTGTTTTTTATTCTTTTTTTGCCTTCTTATTATGGGGAAAGTGGCTATCCGATCTATTTCGAACAGGTAAAAATACTTTATAATCAGGATGTACTAATATTTTGACAACATATAAAGGATTATGTTGCTCCATCATATTTTCAGGGGGGAGAGCTCCAAATTTGATTGGCCACAGATGACTGTTGAGAAAGTTGATAGGTTGAAAAACTGGTTGGAAAGCATTGTTATATTTTTTTTCAGCTCATGCAGCAAGCTTGATAAAGGTATTCTTTGCATTTTCTTGACGAAGTGCGCAACACCTCGAAATTTCTATACAGAACATATAATTTGATAAGAAATAAAGAGAACGTCAGTTGAAAAAATATCTTAAGGAAATAGAATTGAAGGACTTACGATTACTCTTCCAGACGAGCTACAATTTAGATGGGTTTGCTTCAGATATTTTGTTACCATTCTCCCAAGCTCCTGAGACGAAGACAAATTTTTATTTATAATATTTGTTTGCCTCTAGCTAGTCATTGATGATCTTCAAATCATCATCCAGTGTAAGATAGTAAAATAAAAACACTGGTCCTTTCTACAGTTTGGTCAAGGAAATGAAGTCTTCGACACATAGTGGAATTTGGGACAGGCAAGAGGCCATGATCACAGAAAGAAAAGTGAACCATTGATTTGGTGTCACTTGGGTTGGACACAGATCTAAAATTTCGAAGTACTCAACTATCATGGGGTCCATTGGAAATCAAAGACCCCAGTTGATGATCTTTTGGGTAGACCCGTAATTCATTTTTTATGCAATCCAAAGGTGTTCCCCTTCTTTGGGAAGGCGAAGGAATATATTTGAAGCCAAGATGTAATGTGCTTTGAGAGGCCTTAAGTTCTCACCAACTGATGCACGCAACTCGTCAAATATTATGACAGAAAGTTTATTTTTTTCTTGTTTTACGAGCCTTTCCTTTTGAAGCAATTTTCACTACTTCACTTTCTGATTCCTTAGAAGCCTCTTCTTCTGTTTCAGCTTCGCTATTTGAGTGTGTAGCTTTATAATCAATTTCTTCTTCAGATTTCTCGTCCATAAGTTGACGAGAGTTACTTGAGGGATTTTGTTGAGATGTTGTTGTTGTTTAAACAATCTCCCTCAGGGGAGGAGAAATGGTTGATGGATTCAAAGAACATCAATGTTCGAAATAACATTGACATCATCACTTGTAGCTATGAAAGTTTTTCTTCTTGGAGTTTCAGGAGGCAGAGTTTTTGGAGGATTGGTTGAAGAAGGAATCTTTTTGGATGAATAGTTGGTCACCTAACGACTGATTCAAGTGAGATTCGAGGTGTTTATGGTGTTTGAGTTCTTGATGACTGAATTTGTTCTGAAACAGGGGAAGGTGAAAATGCAGGGGTTTTGTTAGGATCAAAATTACCGTAATGTATTGTCTTTGTAGACAAGCCAAGAAGAGCGTTGATTATTAGTCCAACTACTTTGTATTCATCTTCTCGTTCACCTTATACAGAATTAGTCGTAAGATCCGAAGACTTTGTTATCTGATTTAGAGATTTTGGTTCTTTAGGAATTCCGACTTTGGATCTTTTAGTCTTCGGATGCTTTTTCATAAACCAGTTGAAGATTGAACGGAAAAGTTGCGCTTTCCGGTAAAGGTAGCAATCAGATTGAAGAATGTGTAGAAGGTAGCTAAGAAATTTTGAGTTTTTGCAGTTTGTCTCTCAAGAAATTTTATTTGTGAATAAAAAAATGGTCACAGATTTATATATAAGAATAGAATAGGAAGTATCGAGAAGTGGAAGAGGTGGAAAGTGATTGGATTGGATTTGAAGCGGTTGCGTAGATGAGGATCTAAAATCTGTCACGATATGGGTCTAGTGGCAGACCTAGTGCCTAGGGTATCATCATTTGCTAAGAGATAGACTTGGCATCTAGAGTGTCTCCATCTATTTGTCTTCAACTTTGAATCATGAAAAGTGATATAAAGAAATGGTTTTATATTGAATAATTCGACTCATTTAACTTGAAATATGATAAAACAACACATTTGAAACAGTTCAGATTATGGATGAGGGGATTTTCTTCATCTCCAAAGATTTTTGAGGTTATTTAATTCTCATTCATTTAATTTCATAAGAACTAAGGGGTTATTGATAAGGACATATAACTTTGAGGACTAAAATGTAAAATAATATAACTTTGAGGATTGAACAATTCGACGCATTTAACCTGAAATATGATAAAACAGCACATTTGAAACAGTTCAGATTATGGGTGAGGGGATTTTATTCATCTCCAAAGATTTTCGAGGCTATTTAATTCTCATTCATTTACTGTCATAAGAACTAAGGGGCTATTGATAAAGAAATATAACTTTGAGGACTGAAGTGTAAAATAATATAACTTATTATGACACACTGTATAATTAGATGAGAGAATTAGAACTTTATATTTTAGTAAGGGACTAACGTGTAATTAATCTCTTTTTGTAACTATTTCAGTTGGAGCTAAGTCTTTGCGCCTCTATATAAAGGCCAAAGCTGATCCAATAAAGGGGCTGACTTTTTGAGATAGATCATTGTGACGACTTGACTTTCTCTCTCTAAAACCTATTTCTCTATCTACATTAACCTTTTCTCAATTTTACTTAGTTAATCCAAATATTAAACTCACCACCTCTACCAACGACCAGCTTTCCATTTATAGGTAACTTAAGCATTGATGGACCATAAAAACGGAGATATACATTTGATCGAGCCAAGATCGGCGTAATATAATATAATGAGAAGATGGCGCATCCACCAGCTTGAAAAAACACTGTACCTTTTTTAAAAACTCTTACTTATTGATAGCCACATTTAGAGTTAGCTTATATATGATGATTGAATTTACTCTGGTGAAACCAGTAATAATTCTTTAAGTGTGAGGCACCAATGGAATTCATCTCATTCTTTCATAAGTTTCTATATTCAAGATGTTTGAAAAGCTTCTAGTATTGAGCATCACCATTTTTATTTCCACTCATGCCAGCTACATTGTTATAAGGACTATTTAGATATGTTGAGACACCAATCCTCTAAGATCATCATCTAAGAATGATAGGTTTTGATACGGGTTTCAATATAATGGTGGAGACGTCTGTCATTGACTAATATTTTAATCCTGTCAGCATAAGTCTTCTTGGATTTCTTGGAGATTCTAGAGGATGGATCGCCTCCAACAATCACCCATATATTTTTTATGTTTAGATCTAGATCCAATTATTCTCCATATTCCTCTACCTTGTTTATCATGATAACATTTGTATCAAATACCCTTTGTTCTTCTACTGAGGTTGAGGCTTGTTTCGCAATATCATCATAACCTTGTCTTGGTTCCTCATTTCCTTTATTTTTTACAAACTCAATAAGCTTACCTTCATCAACTAAAGTTTGTACTTGATCCTGCAAAGCCTAATAGTCCCTAGTAAAATTACCTGTATCATTATAGAAGTCACAATATTTATTTTTATCCATAGTCTTATTTTCTCTATTTAAATTTCCAAAACGACTATTCTTGATTGTGTCCTTAATATTTTTTAAAATTATCGCTAGCGACTCATTCATCTTTGTGAATGGCCCTCTTGGTGGCCAGTCTGCTCTCTTGCTACTGCTAGATTTATAACCGATTTTGGACTTCCTCTTGTATTATTAAGACTGACTAGATCACGACATGGCTAAAGTGGAAGCATCGTTGTTCCATGACGTGCCATATTTTGTATTGATTTACGCCACCATGTATATTTTGTTGGTCAAAAGGGTAAGCAACTGGAGTGTCGGTATCCCATCATTTTTTAACTTTAGAAAATTTATCCACTTTGTTATATCACTTCACTTGAGCTAGTAAACCTCTGAATTTTACAGCCTTCTTATATATTATGGACTTAAATAGGGTACTTTTTGAGACTTATTTCTTGAACGCTGCTACAACCATTAGACGGTGGCAATCTTGTATCTGGGAATATTATTTTACAAAATGATTTGTATACTCCCTCAAACTTTAGTGGATCTCCGCTTATAACAGATTATATAATCCTCATCACGCTTAATTTATTTTGATCATACAAAATAGTTTTTGAACAAGAGTATCTTGTATTTTTTATATATCATTTTGGAAGACTCTTGAACCATTACATTGCACTTCCTCATAAGATAATTGGAAATGATCGATACCTTATCAAATTATTGGCTTCATACTGCAACATCTCGTTGTTGAACTGCTAGATGAGGTACACCGAATCTCTTTTGTCGTAATACTTTTCCATTTTTTGGTTATCATAATATAGTAAAATTATGAAATATAACATCTCTAGGGCCAGTGTGGATTCTTTTTCAGGATGGGTATTCTCATTCTCATAGTAGTCGCTCAGAACGTTCATGAATGAGTATGTATGCTGAAACCATAGCCCCCTCCACTTTTTAGCCGACAGACTTATGTTTTTCTTTGATCTATTTTGCTAATAGCACCGATCTGGCGAGAATGTAGCTTGCTTTATATTGCGGATAAAACTGAGGCCAGTCGAGTACACCATTATGATATTGTTTCCATTGTGTAAGGTTCATCAAATGACCTGGTTGTGTTTCAGGCATGTTATATGATATCCTCGGTGGGATTGTATGAATGTTTTTAATATCCAGGGTATTAAAGGTAACTTGGTGGAGATAAACAGGTATTCGATTTCACCCATGTTGCCGATGGTGCTACAATGTTTCTAAATGGTAGAATTTTTGGGTTTAACTTTTTATTTTCATGATAAGATCTAGTGTGCTTTATTTCTATTTGAGGATAATTTTGTGAAGTTTTTTGTAGAATTTACTGTTTAAGGTAGAGACTAGTGAGATAATTAAGCTGTGTGCTAGCAGTAAATTCTGATTACCCTCATTAAAGAAACTGTTTGGGGGTATTTATACTTAATTAATGACCCATGGGCCTATCGGGTCAGATCTCAGAGTCTGGTCAAGTTTAAGGACCCATTAGCCCATGATGTGAGGTGACCATCACCTAGGTTAGTCAACTCCATTATATTTGTCATGTTCGGTTCTTTATAATAGTGGTTATGTCCAAACAGCCCTCCGGATAAAGATAAGTTATTGTGTCTAAAATATCTGACCTCATCAGCAGCCCATTTAGGTCTTACAAAGAATCTTTGGATGGACTAACTCGTAAAAATCAAAATCAACTTTTTCCGATCTGTTTCCGTATCAGAACTACAGATTTTATCTTTTTCTGTTAAGAATTTCAAGAGCCACTATGTTCAAAATTTGGTGGGAAAGATTTTACAGTTTAGAATTTCAAGAGGATTTTTTCAACGTAGGACACGTGTCAAGCTCTAGTTTGACCTCTCAAACGTTTTCCTCTTAGATTCTCGTACCTACCAGGCTAGAAAGTTACCTAGGTTTTAACTCCCATACTTTGTAGCCCTTAATCATTGTTTTTTATCGTTCCATCTTCTCTTAGGTAACTCTCATTTCCCACTGTTATATAAATTCATTTCACTGTTTCATTGTCTTAAAAACACAAGTATTTCTAGTGAGAGAAAGCTTAGTATATTTTACAATTCGTGTTCGAGTCATTTGTGTTCTCAACTAGAAACGCACTAGTAAAAGGAGGCTCGTTAAACCTGTCTGAGTTAGAGAGAGTGAGAAAGTTGCAAGAGACGAAAGAATTGCCCCTGGTCTTCCTGTTTCTCCTGGTGAATAAATCAATCAATGACAAGCAAACATAGACCAAGGTTCATCGTCCTCAAAGACACATAAGGTCAGAAAACTACCCTTTGTTTCAACCCTTTCTCCTCTTCAATCAGGGTCCTCTATCCAAGAGTATCAAAACCGTATCCCTAAAGAAACATTCGTTTCCAGTGTTAGGAAGCCTTCACCCTTTATTGTTATGGGTTCAGATGCTGAGAAATCCCCTAAGAAGCATACCTCTCGTCAAATAACTCGCCAATCTGAATCTAAATCCACTCATACCTCTTCGAAACATACAAGTTTGGAGACAATAAAACCTTTTCCAGAAATCAAATCAACCGGACAGCATCCTCTGGCAGAAGCCAAGCCATCCGAACAGCCTTCCATTGTAATGGAAGAAAAAATAGAGGATAGTTAGATAATACCCCATTTGAGGTGTTCGAACAGACAAAGGAAACCACTACAGATTGAAAGGGCAAGACTAAAATAGGTATGACTCATCCATATGCGCTTCTAGAGAGTCTAGAAGGAAAAGTAGAGCCAAATTTCAAGAAGGTTAGCGTAAAATACATGTTATCTCTCGAGAATATAGCATACATATACACCCATACAGCTGAATTGGGTCGTATTCGTACAAAGTAGAGGATTCTGGAGTCTGTCAAAGTGAGAATCCTGGTCACCCCAGAAACTCCGATGGATTGCAAACCAAACGAGCTAGTGGTCTACATAGAGGTGTTGAACTGGGGACTCTGGTTTCCTTTAGATCAGGAGATAGTCAGGTACTTCCACCTAATCAAGCTATGCCCAAGTTAGTTGAGCCCAAATGTGTGGTACACCCTGATGGCTGGCATCATAGATTCCATGCTATCCAAGATTCCACTGTTAATGGAACAATTTGTTGTTGTGGTGAATTTGTGCAAGAATCATCACATTCCCTTCTATCATAATATGAGGAATGCTTACAAGGTGGTGAATGATATTTTGGAGTTAGAAAATCCATGGAGGACACAGTTCATGTTCATCAGCGGGGCTTGAGAGAATGGGAAAATATCAAGGTTGATTCTAACCCAAGCTAGCTTACCAGTCGCTGGAAGAGCATATGCGAGTTTTATTCATGTTCCCTTTAATATTTCAAATACTAAGTAGTTACTCCAAACTGATTTGTATTTCTTTCTAGCTTTTCCGAAGGATTTCTCGGATTATGTAGAGGCAGGTCAAGACACATGTGCCAAGCTAAATGCTTGGGCCTTGGAGAAATGAGATAACGGTTTCCACAACTGTTTCACCTCAGGGAACTTTGTGAGGTCTCATCTGTGGAACACCATAGGGAGAAGAGACCCCTCCTGGGAAGACCTGACCACCCCTCCTCCTACAGATATTATCTTGAGGAGAACTGAGGCTAAAGGTGATAAGCTTTACTTGCCTTCCAGTGCCAAAGCCCCTAGTCATCTGAACAAGATAAAGAACAAGAGAAAGAAGAAAACCGAAACATACCCACTTCAGACAACCACCAAAGGAACCGGTTCAGTGAACCAATGAGGAATTAATGATGCTCTGTTAGAAGTAGTAGAAGTTACTATTAAGAAGGCTGTTGGATCGGACAAACTACCAAAGATTATGAAGAAGGATAAGAAACGCAAAGCGAGTAGTGATGAAAAAGCTGCAAAGAAGGAAAAAGTCACTCTGGGATCATAGATAATTACGTCTTTCTGAAATCCATCCTCCATATCCTGATGATCTTACTTCACAAGGATGACGTTGCGGAGCCTTATCTTCCTTCCAGTTCATCCAATGTTGTGATCCACAATGGGGTGACTTAAATGATATCAAGCGAGAAAGACACCCTAAGCAATTCCCTTCTAGGTTAGATCCGTCTGACAGTTGATCTCAAGAGGCAAGTAATGGATCAAACAACTACCATAAACTCTCTGACTATAGAAAAACAAAGCTTGACAAACGATTTTTCTACTGATCAGCAAAGCATATAATCATTAAAGAAGGAGAATGCGGATTTAGCTGCCAAACTGATCAAGTCAGAAGAGGCCAACAAAAACCTCCAAACCAAGTATTCAGGACTGGAGACATCTTCGTCTAATGAGGTCACAGCTTTAAAAGAGCAACTAAAAGTTAAAGATAAAACTATCCAGACTTTATCTGAAGATAAAATCAAGTTGGAGAAAACTGTCCAAGAGAAGACCGATGAGAATGCTTCCCTAGTAAGCAAACAAGCTCAAGAAATAGCTGCAAGGATAGAGAAGTATGCTAGTGAAATAGTGGATTCCCTAGAGAGGAGAGACGATGAAATTAAATCCAATATGGTCTTACTGTTCCATGAGACCTTTCCTAAGAGGACTCTTGGTCCTTTGTGGAAATTTGTGGACTATGATGACCTCCATTTCTATACGATGGCTGATGGTGACAAACATAACTATTCCAGTGTGGAAGATTCTGAAGACGTTAAATAAATTGTTGAGAGTTCAAGTGCTGAACTCAAAAGTCCAAAAAAATATGGTGGTGAAGAAAAAACTGAAAGGAACAAGCCCTAAGGTTGTATTGTTTTGTTGTGTATTTTTTGTTGAAAAACAAAAGTCTTGGATGGCCAAGGCATTTTGTTGCATTGTTTGTTTAATCTCCGTTCTGTAAAACTTAAAGTCGTTAAAGGGTCAAGGCATTTGTGAATCGTAGATCGGTTTTAGTCCGATCAGATTCTAATATCATATTTCCCTACGTTTAAATTTTGTTTAGCTCTTTATGACCAATGTTTAAATAGCCTTCAATATTTCAGAGGTCTTAAACAAGGGTATTAAACATCCTCAACCACATGTGTTTAATAAATGTGATCAAGTGTTGAATATATCTGATCAACTCAAAGACATTTGAGAGTCGGGGTGTTTAATAAGTATTCAATATCCGATCACCTTATACTATGGCTTAAGTCAAAAACAAAATTGCACTAGACTTTTGAAGAAGGCATAAGATATTATTGAAAAACTCGGGCACCTCATTAAAACCTCCCCGCCCCACCAGGGTAGGAAAGAGAATGCCCCCTAATATTTACATTGATACTTAAAAAGTAAATATTTACAAAAAAGTTCTATTCTAAGTATAATCTGAGATGTTCAACGTTCCATGGGTGTTTTAGTGCTCTCCCTTCCTTGTCTTGGAGCCTGTATGTTCATGGTTTAACCATCCACATACCACATAAGGGTCTTCCCAATTCGGAGCCAGCTTATCAAACTATTTTTCCTTGATGTGAAAAAAGAATTTTATTAAGACTTTGTCCCCTAACTTAAAATTTCTTCTTTTAACTTTGGAGGAAAATCTGCTCCTCATTAAATCTGGGTAATGCGTTGTTCTCAGATGCGCTTTAACTCTCTTTTTTTCAATCAAATCCAACTAATATTTGATTGTTATATCATTAGCCTGTTTGGAATAGTTTTGAACTCTATGAAATGGTAAAGTAGCTTCTATGGGAGTAATTGCATCCATCCCATACACAAGAGCAAAATGAGATTCTTGTGTAGTAGCTTGAGGTGTAGTGCGGTAGGCCCATAATACTTTTTGTAAATAACTTGGCCACTTTCTTGCAGGTCCCTCCAAATTTTCTTCAATCCGGACAAGATTTTCAGATTTACAAATTCAACTTGCCTATTTTCTTGGGGTGGAAAAGAGAAGAAAAACAATGTTGAATTCCTCTAGAGGAGTAGAATATTTACATGTCTTTATTATCAAATTGTGGTCCATTATATGTAGTAATCTTTCGGGGAACCCCAAATCTGCAATATATGTTAGATAAAATAAATTTAATGATTTCCTTCAAAGTGGTTCAAGCCAAAGTAGCTCCCTCTATCCACTTAGAGAAATAGTCAATAGCCACTATGATTGTTTTACATCCACCGGATGCCATGGGAAGAGGCCCAACTAGATCTAATCCCCATCTCTCAAAGAGTATCGTTTCAGATATAGATTCCATAGGAACTGCTTGTACATGAATTTTATTTACATATCTTTGGTAAGGATCATATTTTTTACCATCTCTTTAGCATCTGCCATTATATTTGGCCAATAATACCCTACTTATAAAACTCTCCTGGTTAGGGCCCTATAGCCACAGTGTGCTGAACCTTCTCCATCATGTAGTTCAGATAACACAGCTTGGGATTCTTCAAATCCTAAGCAACGGAAGAGAGTTCTGCTGAGAGATTTCTTGTAAAGAATTTCCCTTAGTATCAAGAAACCACAAGCCTTATACTTCACTTTCTTAGCCATGGATTTATCTGGAGGCAATATCCCATCGGAGATAAACTGGAGAAGATCATACCTCCAATATTTAGGTTGAATAACAAGTATACGCATACTTTCTTTGCTCTATTTTTCTTAGCCTGTCTGTATGGATGAACATTCTTGCACAAGAATCCATAGGTAAGATTCAGAATAAGCTATAGTTGCCAAAGAGTCTGCCATAGTATTCTCCGATCTAAGGATGTGCTCATAGTAGATATTCTTGAACTTTGCGGCAACTTCTTTCAATATGAGCAAGTATATAATCAACTGTTCTTTCTTTGATTCAGATTGTCCTTGAGCATGGTGAATCAACAATTGAGAATCACCCATTAACCAAACTTTCTTTGCCCCACATATGAGAGCTAGCTTAAGACCAACTATCGTTGCTTCACATTCAGATTCATTGTTAGTAGCTCTGAAACCAAAACATATGAACTGGTACCTTGTCACCATAGGAGAAGTTAAAAAAATTACCGCCCCACAACCCATAGTACTTGATCTACCATCAGTTCAAATTACCCATTCTTTCTTAGACTCGTTTTCTGAAATCTGTCAAAAGGATCTACGAGCATGAAATTCTACCAAGAAATCAGCTACTGACTGGGCTTTAATTGCCGCTCGGGGCACAAAATCAATATCATAATCACCCAGCTCCACTGACCACTTGGCCATTCTACTTGACACATCAGCTTTCTAAAGAACACTTTTCAAGAGAAAAGACGTTCGAACAACGATGGAATGAGCTTGAAAGTATGGTCTCATCTTTCTTGCTGCAATTACCAAGGCCAATGCCAATTTTTCCAACTTTAAATATCTTCTTTCAGCATCCAACAGACTTTTACTAATGTAATACACCAGAAGAGGGTAATTGTCCACTTCTCTTACTTTGATGGGACTTGTTTCATACTTTTATACAACTAGATATATGTAGAGATTCCCCCCGAACAGGTTTGAAGAGAGTCTTAAGTGAAGACAAATGCTTCTTGATTTCAATAAAAGCCTGATCACACTGTGGAGACCAATTAGAGTCTTTTTCATTCCTCAACACCTGGAAAGATGAAGCGCACTTGTCTGATGATCTTGCAATAAAAATTTTCAACGCAGCCAATCATTCTGTTCATCTTTGAACTTCTTTGATATTCCGAGGAGGGTCCATAGCTAGCAAGGCATTAAGTTGATCTGGATCATACTAAATCATTTTCTCACTTATTATGTAGCCCAAAAACTTTCCAGATCGAACCCCAAATACACATTTTTTAGGGTTCAATTTCAAATTCACACCCTTTAAGTCAGAGAATATTTCTTGAAGGTCAAATATATGTGCATCTTCCTCGAAGATTTTAACCATCATATTATCTATCTAAAATTCCATGTTTCTACTAATTTGATTAGCAAAGGCTTTATTCACTAATCTTTGGTAAGCGGCCCCAACATTTTTCAATCCAAACGACATCACCTTATAATAATAAAGACCTTTATCTATGATGAAAGTAGTGTGGTCTTGATCCTTCAGATCTACCTGTATGTGGTTATACCCTGAAAATGCATCCATGAATGATAACAACCTATTTCTAGAAGTTGAATCCACCAAATGATCTATTTGAGGAACAAGATAAAGATCTTTGGGGAATGCCCTATTAAGATCAGTAAAATTAATGCACATGCGCCACTTGCCATTCTTTTTCTTGACCCGAACAAGGTTGGTAATCCACAAAGGGTACCGAGATTCTTTGATGTGACCCATCTTGGTTTAACGATCAACTTCCTGAACAATCACATCTATTTTTTATTTAGAGAAAGACCTTCTTATTTGTACAATTGGCGCAACATCAGTTCGGAGGGACAACTTATGAGAAATAACATCAGCTAGCACCCCAGTGACATCACTATTACACCATGCGAAGACATGTTGATTATTCATAAAAAAGGATAATAACTGGTGTTTACCAATTTTAAAATTCTTGCCCTCGGCTAGCAAATGAGTTTCAACCTCCTCAATTGGTATTATAACACTGGGAGCCTCCCCGGGATCATCAATTTCATTTTCATCAGCAGAAGGCTCCAATAGCTGCTAATCTCTGTTAACCTTGATTGCCTCTAAAGTCTTAAGGGAAAAGGTTGTTGTATAACACTCCCTGGCTATCTTCTGGCTGCTCCAGACAACACCTACTTGTCCCTGGACAACATACTTCAAATATTGGTGGACCGTAGAGGCCACAACATGCATTATGGAGAACCAAGACCTCCCAAATATTACATTATAAGATGTTAGGCAATCCACTACAACAAACAGTACTCTTACCATTTTCTTAAAGGGTCATTGGCCTAACAACACTTCCTCTTCGAACTTCCCAATCATATCTGCATAAATTCTTGTGAAGCCTACGATGGTTCTATTCGAACGTTGTATAACCGAAGGGTTTCTCATCTGCTTGTAGGAGCTTAAAAATAGGATATTTTCCGAACTGCCCGTGTCAAACAGAATTCAGCATATATCGTTTCCTCCTATTGATGCCCCTATTACCACAACATCTTCATGAGGCCCTGCAATGTCTCTCAAGTCATCCTCATTAAAAACTATAAAGGGATACGAGGATTAATACATGTGGATAGACATTCCTCCGTCCAAATGGGTGGCCAAACTGTAGGCATGCATCTTCCTTGATGTATTAGAATGTGCAATCACATTATCCCCTCCGGAAATAGTCAATGACTCAAAAAGGTTAATCAGACCGGAAACCGTTTTGGTCTTGTCTATTATTACTCCTACTCGATTTTGACTCAGATCTAGATCAAGATACTTAGATTCTATATCAAACCTTTCAGTAATTACCATTGCACCTTCCTGTGTGGATGTTCTAGGATTGTTCGGATGACCAATTCAGGGAGTATTGGCTTATGCATTATCCTGTTGGCTTCGCCCTCGTTTTTTGACATAAGCTCCCAACTTACCCCTTTCAATGAATACCTGGACTTCCTTTTTCAAGGCTATACAATCATTAATATCATGGCCTATGTCATTGTGGTATTGGCATAAACGAGTGCTCCGATTTTCTCTAGGGGATTGTAATGCTACTGGCTTTCTAAAATGCACTTCGTTTTTAGTTTTTTGTAGATTATAGCCACACTTTCCTCCAATTCAGCAAACCACTCAATTTGGACCCAGCCCCCTTTTTGTTTCTAACATGCTGGCTTTGAGTCTGGTTAGACTGATTTTGCCTTGATCGGTTAGATCCATGTCCAGTCTCTTTTGTCCTGTAACCGGATTGATTAGCATTTGTAGGAGTCGTTGTTGTAGTAGTGGACCTCACTTGACGGTGTACTCTGGTTTTCTTAGTCTCCTCAATGTTGATTTGTTTACGCACCTGATTCAACAAACCACTCCAGGTTATAGCCTTCTTCCGAGTCACTGAATCGACTAAATTTCCTGGATTTAAACCTTGTCTCAAGGAAGAAATTTCAACTTGTTCAAAGCAATCTGCTAACCCATTTTTTGTATTCACGAACCGGTTGATGTACTTCTTTAAAGATTCATTTGGCTCATGAACACAATGGAAAATGGTGTTTTCATTACCCTTAAGCTATTTACTTTTAACAAATTGCCTCCAGAAGGCAACCCAAAATGTATCAAAATTCCTTATACATCCCCGAGGGAGACTATTGTACCATTTGAGGGCACTTATTGTGAAAGTTTTAGAGAAGGCCCTACACATTAGTTTGTCGTTATCGTCAAAATTCATTATGAAGTTCTTAAACTGTTCTAGATGGTTGTCCGGATCTCGGCTCTCATCATATTTCTCCATCTTGGAGCTATCAAACCTCTTAGGAAGATTTTCGGAAAGTATTTTTGCAGACAAAGGCGATTGCCTCCAATTCTTGATACAGATAAAAACAATATCTTCATTAGGGGTAGCAAAAATACTGGTTTGGACTGAAAAGAAAAAGGATCAATCAGTAACTGGTCAATATGCTGGTTGGCTAACCCCTTACCCTTGCCATGGTGCTTCTTAAGCCTGCCATGTCTATCCTTTTTTTGAATATTTTTTAATCAGGCTCATTTTCTTTTTTAACCTTCCTTCATCACTACTTAAAGACAATGATTCTTCAAGCTCTGCCTCATTAAATGAGCTGCTGGAGGACTTACATCTAGAACTCTCCACATGTTTAGATCGGTATGCCTTCTTGAAATTGAGATGGGTCTTTAGAGACTGCTCGTTATCTCCAAGATTCTTAGTGTGTTGAAGTATGGACAAACTAGATTTCTCTTTAACCTCTTTTTTTGCTTGTTTTATTGCTCTTAGCACCTCTATCTCAGTTCTCAACCGATCGCGCTCTTCGATGGTATATTCATTGTTTTTCTTTGATAATTTCACCTCAGGAGGTGGAATACTCTGCTCATTCGGATTCATCCGAACTACTTTGTTTGCTGGTTTTGAATTGTGAAATTCAGGCACCATCGTGCTCCCACTGTGGTCGCCAATTTAGTGTGGTTTATTTCTGTTTGAGGGTATTTTTGTAAAGTGTTTTGTAGAATTAAATGTTTAGGGTAGAGAGTAGTAAGATAATTAAGCTGCGTGCTAGCAATAAATTCTGATTACCCCCATTAATAAAAGTGGTTGAGGTATTTATACTTAATTAATAACACATGGGCCTATCGGGTCAAGTTTAAAGACCCATTAGCCCAAGATGTGAGGTGACCAGCACCTGGCTTAGTAACACTCTATTACATTTTTCCTTTTTGGTTCTTTATAATAGTGGTTATGTCCAAACAGCCCTCCGGATAAAGGCAAGTTATAGATCTGACCTCATCAATATCGATGTTTCTTAACCTTCTCCCGGTTCCTTAAATACCTGGAAGTAGGAGTTCAGGTTCCTTATTATGCTCTTACAATGCTGTCATAACTTTTTGTCCTAACTGAAAGACTTTTAAGCTGAGTTCTCTCCACCTCTCTTGTGAGTCTCTTTGAAGGGTTGTCAGTTGATATTGATATTTTATGAGTAATTAAGTTAAACAGAAGTTAGGAGTAGATTTAGAGTAAATATAAGTATTTTAGAATGAGAGTTGGATATTGCAGAGGAAATAGAAAAAATAAATAATAGTTATATTATAAATGATGGTTGGACCTTTATTTATAGGGTTTAATGTTACAATTAATATCTTATGATTATTATGAGGATCATAACTTATTTTTTCTCTAACTACTTAGATTTTTAGTAAATTATACATTTGACTTGAATCTCTCAAACTTTTAGTACTTGAATTGTTTATGGGCCGATGTCTTTAGGTTAGACTATTTACACCTTTATCATTTATAATTATATATATATATATATATGAATTGTCAAATTAATTTATATAAATATCGAATGGTAGTAATAATTATTTTAGAATTTGACTATATCTTTGTTCAGTGTACTTACATACCACGTGGTGAAATTGTCAGGTATTATATGCTCTTTGAAAGTTTTCATGTCGATAACTTAATTGGTATGTAAAAATTTTATTTAGATATAAATGTAAGGTTCATTTTGATAGAAAATGGTCGGGATTAGAGTAACAAGCGGTGAGTGCGCTAGTATATCCCAAAGTAAAATTATTATATGATACATGCATGTTGGATATGTTAGATTTGTTCTATAGAAAAATATTCGATGTATGCCATGATCATGACTATGGTTATCCCACATATAGTAAAATGAAACAAATAATTTTTCTACAAAAAAAATTCAAATATTTTATTCATAACTAGTAAAGATAAAATTAAGTATGATATGTTGTTAAGAGTATATACTGCTGTGATTTTTTTTGAATTGCTATGAAATAAATTATGATGGATTATAATATATTAAAAAAATAACATAATATATATACATTTTGTATTGTGTCGTGTTTTTATTAAATGACGTAATATTTTTAAATAAATGAGAATAATGAGAAGTAAGATGCATGAAATAAAAAATTTAGTTTATAAAATATATTATGTAAATTGTATTCCATTATAAATATTTCTATAAATAAATAAAGTTTGCATTCTACTATTTTCGGTTATATAATTGTTATCCAAATAAGTATTCGAAACTGACATGACAGTTTGTATCAATGTTTAGGTTATAACATTTTATTTAATATATAAACTTATATTTTATCTTATTATTTCAGTTTAAAAATATATAACTTAAATTGTTTTAAACTATTTCATTAGAATTAGATATGTTGTACATGAATTTCAGCCTCACTGACAATAGAATTTGAAAGGTAAATGATTTAAAAACTAAAGATATATGAAAACAATACGATTAAGGTGGGGTAATCGTATTTTTGAAAAATAACAGACCCTAGTTCGATATAAAATAAGAGTATATCATCAGTTGGTTATTTGTAATATTATACTAGCACCACCTCTTATAAATATGCAAATAAAAAAAGATATAAGAGATGCCCATGGATCAGTTTTTGTTCCACGTTCAATTGGAGGAGAGATAAATCTGGAGGGTCAATAATATCATATCATCTCGTTGATAGAGAACTTTATGAAACCCGAAAGAGAAAGATATCGCGTAATATTTCAATAAGAAATATATCAAGGGCAGAAATCCAAATATACATGAAGTAATAAGTACACCCTTTGAAAAAATCCATACAAAAGAAGTTGATATACTTGGATGATGTGTCTCATCTTAATCATATAAATAATGACTAAGTTAGTTGACTGCATACTCAATTATATTTATAATATAGTAATAAATTAGTCGATCAACTAATTTCGAGTTATAAGAAAGAAGCTGGCTTGTAGTTTCCAATATATATATTATGAAGTTAATATATTTAATTTATATAAATATTATACGCTTGACTATTTAAATTAATTTTAAATTTAAAGGTTCATCATTGAGGATGAACTTACTCACATAATATATTGCTCTGAATTTAGCATATCCTTATACAACCAAAACTTGACTAATAACATGGTGTGATACTATCATGTATACATATATAGGCTCACCAAAGTTTGGTTTAGATAGGACATATGGAAATGATAAATGTTTTTTTATATTTTTTCTAAACACCGCATCACATTCACGAGTCCATTTGAATCAATATACTTTTAAGGATTTGAAAGAAAGGTTTGAATTTGTCCAAGAACCGTCAGATAAATTTGTTGAGCGGTGTGAGTCTTCCAACTAATATTTGAACCTATTTTATGATTCTTAGAGGTTTCATGGCTACAAAAGTAGAGAGTTGGCTTGGATCGATTTTGATTCATTTCTTGTTGACCATGTAATCTAAGAACTTTGACTAGACACCAAATATGTATTTTTTGTATTATTTATTTCTAAATATATTGATCAGAGGTTTTTTAAGATCTTTGTGAGATCATCCATATGGTAAGTATTATATTTCTTGTGATATGTTGTCTCGTCTGGTACGCATGTGACATTTTGTGTATCATGCAAACACATCTATGTTTTTTTACAAGAATGGTTAAGCATAGGTTTGAATAACATCTTATAGATTCTTGCCAATATAAATTATCTGGCCTGTATCAAATGTTACAATATCAATTGCTTCTTATGGTTCAACAAAATAGAGAGACTCTCGCGGACTTCCACATTTTCTATAATAATCTAGGCCTTTGTAGATTGATATTATTTAGACCTTAGAAAGACGGAATAACACTCTTGGATAACGTATTTTTTCTCCGAATAACCCCGATATTACCATTAACCATATATAAAAGGTATTGACATAGTGTTCATATGATTGCATCCATTTTGTTAAGTCACGTCCTCCAAATATTATGTTATAAGATGGTCGTTCTACCATCATAAATAGTCAATGTACATTCTGTTTTGTACCTTTTCTACTTTAAGATCATGAAGAATTTTAGTTCTTCTAAAACATGGTACCAATGAAAAATTAATTAGGCCTATTTGTGACAATACTAAAAGCGTTATTCCACGTAATGTGTCATGATTACTTTTGAAAATATGTTAGTTGAATTGCATGTATATATCATGATTTAAGAACGTCTATATCGGAGATCTCAACAATAATTATAATTGCATATTCATGAGGTGCAATAACCCTCTCAGGTTATTATTGTCGAAGTTAATAATGAGGCGTGGGCTCTAATAAATATGGGCTAAGGTCTAGTCTTAATGTTAGATTTTCAAATAGATAGTATGTATATTCTTAGAAAATAATCAGTATTATCTGGAGATTTACATTTAGATCCAAATATTCACTGAATATATTTGTTGTGAAAATAATTTCTATTATCTAAGGTGTCGCAATCGATGATTTTATTTGAGGAGGCTTGATTTGGGTAAACTGCATTGATTATGTTGTGGCGTTTTTTTATTATGACAAGGTTTGTTGTGATTAATTTATAGTGTACATAAGCTATGTGTCAAGCATCTAATTTCATTATAGTTTTATAATATTTGTTAGGATTATATTTTTTTCTTCGGGTCTACATCTTCAATAGTTTTTAAAAGTGGTTCAAGTCGTTTTCATTGTCATAAATGACCGCGTGATGTTACCTTCAAGTTTGTTATAACGAATTTCTAAACTTTTGTCAGGTTTTGTTTGTTTTTTTTTGCTAAGAATTTTACTATTTAGATTAAAAGTTTCAGATTTGATAAAGGTTTGGCCAAGTCTTTGGGCGTTTATGCAAATGAAACAGTTAAAATTTTATGGTGATACAAAAATACACATTAGATATTTCTCGGGATCTATTTCACATTGTTTCGCCTACTTTGATTTGGCCTTCAACCTTAACTAGAAGATCACCAAAGGTAATTTAGAGGGGTCTATTTCATTTGAACAACACATTATAATTTTATGATAATTTTTCAAACCGTTTTAAATTCAAATAATTTTTTTTATATATTTTTGAAAAGTTTATGTTTGACTTATATTTACGATATATTATATAATATTCATCGTTTTGGATTATTTTACTAATACTCAAATTGATTCTAAAACAAATTTTTTAATGTTTCGAAAATATGTATGAAATCTAAAATATTTGGTTAAGTTGAATATTTGTTAATGTATAAAAATATATATTTTATTTAAATATTGATTACATAAAATTCTGGTTTTTACTACATAAATTATCCACACCATTTTTTTCTATGGTTAGCACCACATATAAAATTATAGATTCATCCTATATTCTTGCTAAATTAGGACAAAACCACGTTTTTCACCATCTATTTGTTAAGAAATAAAGAGAGAAACGAGAGAAGTAGAAAAAGGAACAAACCGCTAGACGGCTAGGGTTTTGTATTATTCAGAAGTATAACAATTAGTACAGTATACGCTCTTATTTATAATAAAAGAAAGCTAACGGGCTTGGGCTTTATATGGGCTTTATATTCTTAACACCCTCCCTCAAACTTACAATGCAACAGTAATAGACATTGAGAGTTTGTCACAAAGAAAACGAAACCGCGCTGTGGACTGAGCCTTTGTGAAAATATCAGCAATCTGCAAAGCTGACGGAACATACGGAAGCGAGATGGTGCCGATCTGAAGATGATGTCGAGTGAAATGACAATCTATTTCAATGTGCTTCGTCCTCTCATGAAAAACTGAATTCTTTGCTATCTGCATGGCGCTTTTGTTATCACAATGTAGGGAAGTTGGTTTAGTAACATTGACCCATATATCTGCAAGAAGCCATCGTAACCAAACAATCTCACATGTGGTGACAGCCATAGCACGATACTCAGCTTCAGTAGACGATCTAGAGACAACATCTTGTTTCTTGCTTTTCCATGATATCAATGAATCTCCAAGAAAAATACAGAAACCGGTAGTAGATTTTTGATCATGAGGATCACTATCCCAATCAGCATCGCTATAGGCACGCAGTTCAAGTGAAGAGGTCGAGGGAAATAAAAGGCTGTGGAACTGAGTGCCACGAAGATATCTCAATATTCGAAGAACAGCTCCCCAATGAACAGATGTAGGAGCAGTAACAAACTGACTGACCACATGAACAGCATAAGCTATATCTGGCCGAGTAACTGTAAGATAGACCAAGCTCCCTACAAGAGTTCGATATATACTTGGATCTGACAAAGGAACGCCATCAGTCGGAGAATACCGAGCATTGGTTTCAAGAGGAGTATCTACCGTTCTGTTATCAGAAAGCCGCGCTCGTTCGAATAAATCAGATATATATTTTGTCTGAGAGAGAATATAACCTTTTGGAGAGTGAGGCACCTCAATACCTAAAAAATATCGTAATAGTCCCAAGTCTTTCATTGCAAAACGCTGAGCCAAATCACGTTTTAGTGCTGCAATGCCATCAATATCATCACCTGTAATGATCATATCATCTACATATAGGGATAAAATAATTCGTCCTACACTAGTACATTTGATAAACAAGGCCGAATCGTGATTACTAGCAAGGAAACCAAGTGAAGTTATAACCGTAGAGAATTTTTCAAACCAGGCACGAGGAGCTTGTTTGAGTCCATATAAGTCTTTCCTAAGTCGACAAACTTCACCTGGTTGGTGAGCAACACCTGGAGGAGGAGTCATGTAAACCTCCTCATGAAGATCACCATTCAAAAATGCATTTTTGACATCGAGTTGGAAGATTTTCCACTGGCGAGTAGAAGCAACCGCAATAAGAGTACGAACAGTCGTCATTTTTGCCACTGGGGCAAATGTTTCATCATAATCCATACCATACTTCTGTGAATACCCTTTTGCTACAAGACGAGCCTTATATCTTTCAACAGATCCATCAGATTTTGTTTTAATTTTAAAAACCCATCGAGAACCGATTATATGCTTACCGGATGGAGGCTTAACTATATCCCATGTATGAGTTTGGTAAAGAGCAGTGAGCTCTTCGACTATTGCATTTTGCCAACGAGGATCAGAAACAGCTTCTTTAAACGACTAAGGTTCATATAAATCATGTATTTTTGCTATAAAAGAGGCAAAAGGAGCTGAGTAAGAAGAATACGCAAAATCTGGTAGTTTGGTAGACTTACTTGTACGAGTAGATCTTCTAAGGGGTGGAGCTGGTGGTTCACTAAAAGAAGAAGCTGAATCAGGACTTGATGGAGCAGAAGTAGTATCAGTTGTAGTTGATGTCTCAGGAGCTGTCACATCAATATCAATGGGTATGTCGCTATTATTTTCAAAGGGATCAATAGTCTGAAGTTTGGTACTTGTTATATCATGTGATTTCGTTGGAATCGAATAAAACGGGATATGCTCAAGAAAAGTAACATGTCGAGAGACATAAAGTTTCTGACTAGTGGGATCAAAACAACGATAACCTTTCTGTCTAACACCATAACCCAAGAAAACACATATTGCGGATTTAGGGCCCAATTTGTTGCGTTCTACATGAGGACGAAGGACAAAACATGTACATCCAAACACTCGTAAGGAAGAATAATCTGGAAGTTGTCCATATAACTTCTGAAAAGGAGACATCCCTGCATTATGAGTAGTGGGAATTCGATTAATCACATATACAGCAGTATGAATTGCTTCTCCCCAAAAAATAGTAGGAACCTCAGCAGATAAAAGTAAAGAACGAGCAGTCTCAATAAGATGACGATGTTTTCTTTCTGCAACACCATTCTGCTGAGGGGTGTCAGTGCAAGAAGACTGATGTATGGTACCATCAGATGCAAGTAACTGAGTAAAATCATTGGATGTATATTCACCCCCCAAGTCACACCTGAAACATTTTATTACAGCAGAATGTTGAGTCTTAACAAGTGCCCGAAATTCTCTATAAATTCCAAGGAAATCTGATCTCCGTTTCATAAGGTAAACCCAAGTATATCGAGTATAATCATCGATGAAAGAAACATAGTAGGATGAACCACCCTTTGTGGAGACAGGAGATGGACCCCAGACATCAGAATGAATAATATCAAACGGAGCAATAGAGGAAGAAATACTTTCATTAAACGGTAACGCCGAAAATTTTGCTAGTTTACAACCACTGCAATCCGAGATATTACAAGTGTTTAGCTGACCTAAAGCACCTGTAGAGACTAAAAACTTTAAACGCGATGTGGATACATGTCCAAGACGAGAATGCCAAAGATAAAACTTAGACGATGAAGGATTCAAACGAAACGAAGACAAATCAACACCCGAGGCAGCAATATCAGTCAAATATGTTTTTTCACTATCAACACCATAGACATCCATATCTGTTACTTCGAGTTTCTCCAAAACATAAAGTTCCCTTATTTTACGACCTGTCCCAATCACTCTTTGGGTCTGTTGATTTTGTATAGCACAAACAGAGTCGGAAAATAAGACACAATAACCAGATTTACACAATTGACTAACCGAAACTAGATTCAAAGCAAGGGTTGGAACGTAGTAAACATCAGATAACGATATATGAGGGGTACAAACAGAGCCAATACCCTCTACTGACATTGGTGTAGCACTAGCAGACAAAACAGATGTGGGTGAAACATGAGACAACGAAACAAAGTTCGACATGTGAGGTGACATATGATGAGACGCACCCGAATCCAAAATCCACAATGATGAATCAATACCTGAAGTGGAAGACGAGGACATACCCGAATGGTATGCAGATGTAACAAAGTTCTTCTTATCATCTTTTCCTATCATGTTCGCAATAAGATCCACAATCTCCACTGTACCAGTTGCACTTTCTTCACTCTTTGTTTTTTTTTTTTACTTAAACACCCTTGTTTTACTCAGACACACATACCTCACTCTTTTTTTCTGTTTCACTAAGACACATACCGCACTCTCACTCAAATTGTTTTACTCAAATACACATACCTCTCACTCAGATTATTTTACTCAGATACACATACCTCTCACTCAAATTGTTTTACTCAAACACACATACCTCTCAAACACACATACCTCAAACACACATACCTCAAACACACATACCTCTAAAACACGCATACCTCTCAAACACACAAACCTGGTACGCATACCTCTCAAACACACAAACCTGGCTCTGATACCATGTTAAGAAATAAAGAGAGAAACGAGAGAAGTAGAAAAAGGAACAAACCGCTAGACGGCTAGGGTTTTGTATTATTCAGAAGTATAACAATTAGTACAGTATACGCTCTTATTTATAATAAAAGAAAGCTAACGGGCTTGGGCTTTATGTGGGCTTTATATTCTTAACACTATTTTGTCTACATTCGCCTAGTCACCGATAACATAAAAAAACTACCTTATTTTTATACATATTCGGCCTAAGCCAGTTTATAAAAAATAAATTATATTTTTTTGGGGTATAAAAAGTAGTACAATATATGAAAAATAAGGTTTACTAGTATTTCAGGGCATTCCCTGGAACTGAATGTACATAATGATTATATTTAACATAAGAGAACTATGAAAATTATAGTTGAACAACCTAGATACCTATAACTAGTAAGTATATCTAAGGGGTCTAGGGGTGCTTGGTGCCATAAAATCTATATCAAATATTATAGATGATTCTATGTCTAACTGTCGAGCAGGGGAAATCGATGCTCTGGAAGATCCTCACATTTCTTTCCATCCAAATGTGGTATATTACAACACAGAATGGCTCGGGTTCCAGGATTTCGCAACGTTGATCCAATATTTCCAGCAAAATGCGATTGGGGGCATATTGATTTTGTGGGTAACATAATCCCAAAGATGTAAGGCATAGTTGCATCATGTGAAGATGTGGTCCGCTGATTCTGGGTTGATGCCACATAGTGCACATAGAGAACTAGTGGGGTATCCCTAAACAAAGAGCTTATCTTTGGTGGTTAATTTGCCTTGGATGATAGGCCAAGCGATGAAGAAGTGTTTGAGGATGTTGAACTTATTCCAAACTAGAGCAGCCTAGTTGATTGTAGCAAGGGGAGTTCAGATGGCGTTGTATGTGATGTTAATGGTAAAACTACCCTTATTACTATTTGGGATCCATATGAATTCATCTGCATCGTTGGATGGTGAAGGGCCTTGGTTGAAAGAATTCCTAATGTCGCTTAAGTGTTGAATATGAATTTTATGCCCAGGACGGGTGATGATCGACCAATTTCATTGTCTATTGCTAATGATGTCTGAGATGTTGTATTTACCATGAAGACGTGCATGATGAATAATACTTGGGCCAAAGAGATTTACTATAAAGATGGGGAAAAGTCATGGGTCGTACCAGATGAAAATGAACCATTTTCCAATTTTGACTTGGTAAAGCGAGCCGGCTATGGATCTAAGCTTGAATATTTTCCTCCAACTCCAGCTTAGAGAGGAGTTAATATGGAAGCTCCATATGTTTTTGTCTTTGAGCCTTTCACTGATAATTCATTGAGACCAGATTGAAGCTGGATTTTTAGTCAGAATGGATCATAAGCTTTTCAGGACGGCCGCCCGATTCCAGTTTTTTAAATTTATGATCCCAAGACTATCCTCTTTTGTGGGCACGGTAAAATTATCCCATTAAATTTTTACCTCGGTAATCTTCATCTCTTATCCTGACTAGATGAATCTTCAGATGAGCGTATCAAGGTCTTTAAGAACTCGAGCGAGGAGAATAAATAATGAGACTCATTATACCTGGCTTGCAAAGATAACCGATTTGGTCAGTTAAAGCTTCCCAGCATAAGAAAGGTGTTTAGTGGTCAATTACTTAATCATGTTCGTGACGTTCTGGAATAGGGGTATGCAATCGTTGTAGGTGAGCCTGAAAGTGATAAGAGGTTCTCCAATGTATTTTAAAAGAAGCGTCCCTTCGACAAAAACCAGCTTTGAGATGAATCTCTCTTGATTGCATCTGATGTGCCCGAGAAGAATATATGGGGTTACAAAGGTTGAAATTGAAACCAAAAACCCATGCAAACTCATACATACTCTCCTTAATGAGATCGACAGAGGGATTGTTGGTGCAGTAAAATATCATAAGGTCTATTTGTGAAACAAAAGTTTATGATTTTTTTCTTGTGACATTTCAAATGGTAACCAAATAGTCTTTGGTTGCCTTTCTCTTTCATAATATTGGATAACAGTTGCATAACAATGACAATAACAAATCCATTACCATCTCTCGTTACAAATAAATAAATAAATAATCATATAATATTTTAAAAATTAAAATAAAAAATATAATATTTAATAAGTAATATCTGAGTGTGGACGGTGCTTTGGTTTATCTTAATTGTATATTATTTTTGGCTCCATCTTCATTAATAAATAATATTAATACAGTTGTTTTGGATTATACTTATCTGTATTTATATATTGTTGAAAGATACAATACAATGTCAATAAGTGAATCTGAGCCACCACTAGACTTTTCAACTGAAATGTTTATTCTTTAATACAAATCGTTCATTTCTTTATTCTTATTTCACATTGGTTGTATTCTAAAGCCATAGAAAATAAGAAATATATTCTTTATTAAATTACAACAACTTCTATCGTGATGAACGACGTTGTCAATCGAACGAATCGCCGCTTCGCTCGTTGAATATTAAGATAAAACTATACAAGGCACGTCTCTGGTGAAAAGTACGTTTCAATATCATTAGCTTTCATGCTATATCGTGAATCAGAATACGTTTTATATATGAAATAGGAATAAGACAGAAAAATAATAATACCATAACGGATCTTAAATTTTCAATTGAAAATAAGCTGACCTTCAAAGCTAACATCTACAAATATAATTTGTCTAAGACATGGCGGCAGTGATTAAATTTTGGTGGAATCTCGATGAAACTATAATACGGTTTTTATTTCTAGAAAATTGTTTTTTTGGAACGAATCCACTGAAAGGTCGAACGCATCACATTTTCGTCACGATTCCACCAGTTCTGTTACTCTTTTTGGTTAGAAAATTGCTCACTATTACTTATTATTATTATTTTTTTAGTTAAATATATTAAATCATAACTATACAACACATGTTTAAAGAAACGAAATTAAATCATAATGTAAATTAAATTATTAATACGATAACCAAACGTATTTAAAATGATACTTTTATTATATTATTAACGTAAAAATTGAAAAAAAAATCAAATATATCTTATGCTATTATTATTATTACAATCAATAATTCTAAAATATTTTGTCGTCAAAAAAATCATGACCATTAAGTTTATCTTTTTTATGCCTCTATATGCAAAATATATAATTCATGATTTTATGGTTTTTTTATTCTATATAATAATTGGTATCAAATCTAGAGTATATAATCGATTTTTTATTCTTTCTCCTATATGATATATCTTTATCATATCATGTGATTCATATTGAGACAAAATATCATAATATAATTAGAGATTGCTTCAGATATTTGAACTTTTGACGGGATATTTTACATAATAGAAATTGCTTTAGATATTTACGGTGTAATGAGATGCAACACAAAAGGTTTATTCAGTTAGATAAACATTTTTATGTTTCTTGAATTGTATGGGCGAACATGTCATGTCACACGAATGGTTTTTTGTATGAGCGTGTCATTCATAAAATAGGGTTGTGGTCTCATAGATAAGAATGGTAAGACATAAATCCTCTAGTATTTAAGTAACAACAAAGTATTGCAAGATGATATAGAGTAAGTGTGGTAGTAAATGAGATTTTTTATTCGTAATTTTATGGATTAAATGGATGTTGGATATATTTGTGTCATTTTTATCTATATATTTTATGAGAATAAAATAATACATTAAATAACATCCGAATATTAAAAATACATTTAGTTTATTCTAGTCAATAAGAGCAAATTAGAACAAACTTCACGAGAAAATATAATGATTAATTTCTCATTTTGCATCTGACTCTAGTAAGATATTAATGTATAGTATATTTCATTAGCACATAATTCATGTGCATGTCTTTATCTTAGAGAGTATTTATATTGAGTACGAGTGTTGTTTCCATTTTATTAGATTTTAGTTTAGGTTTCATTGTTTTGTTTAGTTTTTAGAATGTATGCATATATTTATTTAAATAATACAATGATTAGTTTTGCTCATAATTCTTGAATTTAAATGCTCTTAATTCGGTACAGTATGACCATTTAGAAGTCGGCACATAGTGATTACAAGATCATATCATTTTGATGTTAACCCCATGTGAAGTAAAAGTTCATTTAAGAGGTAATTGTCAATAAAAAAATGTTAAAACAATTACATATAGATAAGTTGTGGCATGCCCTCTTTAGTTCATTATTAGCTATCTTCTGAAATGATAAGGTAAGTTTGTGTTATCTCTAAAACAACAACTTTATATAGTACAAAATTAGGTGAGTACTCTTCAGTATATATGATGATCCAATGGAGAGATTATATAAATATTTTAGTTGGAATGTCTTGTCACGTGTAGATTCAAAGTATCCAAACATGTTATTATAAGGCCAATTATTTAACTATAATAAACTTATAGGTTATTTGACCTACTGATAACAAGATAGTTAATGTCATGGATATTTATAGTGTAGATACTAGTTGTATTGATGTGGATTTAGAGGGAGGGTCCCTCAGTCTGACACTTTAGTTTTTGAACCGCAAGACTCAATAATGGTATAGTCTCCTGCATATGCAAGAACATCCGAATGTATAACTTTAGAAATAAATTGATGAGTTAATTTAAAGAGAATAGACTCAGTGAGTTCTTTATAGAACGTTTAAGAAATTACATGGGTTTTTCTTTAATTTAGGGTATTTCAGGCCCTAAGTATAAAAAAAACCCAAAACACAATTATTATTGACTGTGTTTTATTCTTACAAATCCAGTATTTCTCTCTTTTTTCAAGTTCGACCTTAATTAGTTCTTCATTTCTTCAGTTTCACCTATAGATTATAGTATTTTTTGTTCAAATGATTACAATATAAAATACTTGCATCTTATGAGAAAATCCATATATAAAATATTTTTTCGCTAAAGAATAACATCATGACCGCTAAGTTTATTTTCTTTTCTTTTTTAGACCCTCGATATCATAAGATATATGATTCATGTTTATAGAGTTTTTGACCTTATATATATATAATATTTTCTGTTAGATTTGAACGTTATTAAGTGTGTAGTTACTTAATCTATATTTTGATGGAATATTGTTGCATGTTGAGTTGTTTTTAGGATGTTAAGCTAACATGTTTTTCTAGTAGATTTTGAATATTATCTGTACAATATTCCCAAATAAAGCGAATAGTTTTGCACATGATGTGTGAAATGTCCATATATGTTCGCACATAATATAAAAAATTATATAAAATATTTGTACCAACTTTGGATTGACATTTTTTGCACGGATTTTTGCCAAAATGATAGGTCATATTCACACAGAATATGCAAAAAAAACATGCAATTTACAATTGTTTGTACGAACTGTATAGATATATTGGATTGTTATTTGGTTTATTTTTACGGTGTCATGTGATAATTTTATATTAGCTATATTAGCTTTGATACGTCGATTTTAAAAATAATAGATCATAAGCATTTTATGAGTGTAATTCTAACATTTAATATAAACTTATCTCACCAAATATTTGTTAATTTTGGCATAATGACTCTACATATATTGAACAGACGTAAAGGTATATGTATAGGTATTACGAGTGATGTCGTGGAGCCGGACTCGCAATATTTAGTCAATGCTCATAAATCATTGCATGATTTATCATCTCATTTGAGGTGCATTTACCAACGTAATACTATTTGTGATTTATCTAATGAGAAATCTATTTGTTATCTTTGTCGTCATCCTGAAATGAGAGGATGGTGGAATAGTGATGCTCTTGCGATTGCAAGATTGTAGTACCAAATGATTTAATAGAAATAACTAATGTATTTGAGTTTTATTGATTTGAATTTAATTATATATTAATTTTATTATGGGAAACTTTTAATGATTAGTTTGATCGACTTGATTGACTTGATTACTTATGTAATACGTAACTCAGTTTTGATTGGTTTGATAAATTTCATTCTTTTATTGATATACTTTGATATGGTTTTTATGACTCACCATTTATATGTTGTACATAAAGTTTAAATGGTACATTAATAAGACCATAGTCTAAATTAACCAAGTACAACATAATAAAAGACAACAACCACATATATCATATATAATCAAATTCATATATTCCTTGAAAAATATGTGACAAATGGTTCTTTGTCATTCAAGAGTAGTGACACGATCCGACTAAATTTGTTAAGTCTTTGGTTGTATAAAACTCACGACGCATTTTTTTCTACGTTCGGTAATATGACCAAACACAATATTATTTTGCTAATGGTCCACTTGTAAACAAATAACCTTACAAAATAAATTAAAATTTTGATAAATCACATGAATGTAAACGTACTTGAAGAATAACATAATTGATTTACTTATGAGAACACAATGATCCCCAAATAAAAGTAATTATAATATCTTTGATATAGATTGAATGTGGTGAGAAACTGTGTAAGGATAAACGTCTTAGACATCATTTGAAAAAAACTGTATATCCCACATCGATAAGAACTGGTTATAAATAATTTGATACGATATTCTGTTATATCAAACATTAAAATTGACAACAACTTCCCGAAATGTTCTCAATCTTTTCTTAGATAAAAAAAGATAATTTAGAATGCCTTAGTAAGATAATTTGTTGTTGGTGAAAGTTAATTAAAATTCGCGCCAAAAGAAAGACTAGAAATATTTATTATTCGTATTCAATTTACAAGTTGCAACCTAGATATCAGTTGATACGATTAAAACATACCAACTGAGAAATATTCCATAAACAAAAAACTCATATATTATTGTTCAGTTTCAGCTATAAATTATAAATTGTAACTAAAACATTGACACAAAAAAGTTTACAAAATGAGGAAAGAGAATAAAAAAAAATCTTACAGTTCATACACTAGGATAATATCCTTTTAGAAAAAAAACATTGAACTTAAACTGTGTACTAAACTAGAAGTTTAATATCATATAACAATAGACTAAACCTTTGATTTTATCTATTTCGCTTGACCATGAATATCTCACAAGATCATGGTGCAATTTTCTTTCCAAAAATAATAGAAATAAAATAAGACTGCAAAAGAGTAGAGTAATGTGTGATAATGACACGATTTATCTGAACCATGGGTCGAACTAGTGGACTTTTAGGTTAATTTTGGACCATAATTGCTTTGTAAAATAGTTCAAACAAATGTGTAACCTTAAGAGTATTTTGTTTAATAAGTAGTAAGTATGTTTGACTTAGTAAACCAATGAGGTGGAATAACAAAAAATGGAATAACCACGTAGGTCCAAAGGCCCACCACCATTATTATATAAAGCAATGTAACCTTTCTAGGAAAGAGTGAACAATCATTATTCTATTATTATTTTTAGAAACCTCTCTCTTTAGAGCCACATGTTTCTCTCTCTAAAAATATGTATAAGGCATGTAATATTCTTAGACCATTTTAACTATCATATATTTTTGGAGTCATCAGTGGTGATCATAGTGGGAGCTTAGACTGGTACCCAGATATATAATCCAAAAACAAACAGTTACTAAGTTTGGTTTTGAATCCTTGAGAGATGAACATTGAAGCGCAGACACACTTTGTTATAGCCACATAAAACCTAGTGACTAGAAAAAAAACAAATAATATGACAAGCAACACCAATTACTAGTGGAGAGGTCAATTTCTATAGGATATTGCTCAATTGAATGATGAGAATGAAATGATTTTAGATCGTTCGAAGAAGCTTTGATCAGAAATCCGGAAGGATGGTAAAACAAATTATGATGATGGTGATTGATGAGTCCGAATTCGAAGAGCTCCCCGGAAGGGTAGTCCAAAGTAAAGTCACCCCGTAAATTCGGACAGACTCCATGACTTCAGTTCGAACAGCACTGGTTGAACCGGACAGGAGACTTTTGCCACTGCAAACATAAGGCAGTTCGAACTATGACTAAAGTACTAAAAAACCTAATCACTATCTGACTAAGCTACCTGTACACCTGCTTAAAACTCATGGGTCTTTAAACATGACCCGGGTCCATTAAATTTGACCCGAAAGCCCATAAGGGCCCAAATATCACACTATAAATACCCAACCACCAGCATTAACTATGGGTAAGAAAAATTAACGGCTGCCAGGCTGCTTAATTCTCTCTCCACCCTTAAAACACTTTGAAACACTTTGAAATATATCAAAACACCCTTAAACACCACCACACCACAGTGAAACACCCTTGCGCCGCCTTAAAACTCCACTTAAAATTACCAGCCTACCCTCAGGCTACTTTTATCCTCACCAAATTGGCGACCACAGTGGGAGGCGACGGTGCCTGAATCAAACATTCAAAACCAAGTAAAAGAATTCTGTCCGAATGAATCCGGATAATCCAGAGCTTCCACCAGCTTTGCTCGAAGTGGTGGAAGAGAACGATGAATATACTGTCCAGGAGCGTGACAGGTTGAGGGTTGAAATAGAAGCTCTGAGGGCTGAAAAGGCCAAGATGGGCGTAAAGGAGAAATCCAAAGCATCAGCTGCTCATCGCTCTGATAACCCTCGAGAGCATGAGACTTCAAAGACTCATGTGAGCACTAAAAAGACACATGCCAGTTCTAAAAAGTCTCACCGGTCCAAGCCTGTGGAGAGTTCTGACTCAAGTTCAGAATCTTCGGACAGCTCTTCGGACAGTGAGGGGAATGAAAAGTCCTTGTCCTCCAGCAGTGACGAAGGGCGAACCAGGAAAAAACAAAAGCAAGTTAAAAAGTATTCCAGAAAAAGAGACCACCATGGAAGAATGAAAAGACACATTGGGAAAGGATCATCTCACAGCCGGAGACATATAGACCGGATGCTGGTGGATCCATTTGCCTTCCATGATGAGCCAGGTATCTTTGCAACACCTAATGAGGATACCGTGTTCAGTCGTGGAAGGAATTGGAGGCAGTCTCCACTGTCTTCTAAAATCCTATCCGGAAACCTCCCCAAGAGGTTCGATAGCACCAAGATGGAGAAGTACGATGGCAGTACTGATCCAGACAATCATCTGGAGCAATTCAAGAACTTCATGATGAACTTTGATGATGATGATAAACTACTCTGCAGGGCATTCTCCCAGTCCTTTACGGGGAGTGCTCTGAAGTGGTATAACAGCCTTCCTCAGGGCTGTATCAGAGACTTTGATACCTTTTGGGTGGCCTTTCGAAGGCAATTTGTGGGAAGTAAGGAGCTCAAGGGCAATAGAGATACCATAATCCATTGTGCCCAAGAGCCAAATGAATCGTTGAAAGAATACATAAGTCGTTTTGTGAACACCAAGAACGGGCTGGCTGATTGTTTTGAACAAGTGGCAATAGCATCCCTGAGACAAGGTTTGAACCCGGGCAACCTGGCCGATTCAGTAACAAGGAAGAAAGCCATGACCTGGGGTGGATTGCTAAATCAAGTCGGCAAGCAAATAAATGTTGATGAAACAAAAAAGACCAGGGTGCACAGGCAGGTGAGATCCACCCCGGTGACACCAACTCCCAATCCAAACCAGTCCGGAAACAAAGCTAGAGAAACCGGACAGGGGCATGGAAGAGGAAAAGCTCAGTCTCAACCAGCTGCTCCTGCACAAAGTCAACAGTCTAGAAACAAAAGGGGGCCGTGGGTCCAACCGGAGTGGTTTGCAGAGCTCAAAGAAAGTGTGGCAACTATTTTCGAGAAAACTAAAGATGAAGTACACTACCGGAGACCGGCAACCTTGCAGTCTCCCAGAGAACATCGAAACAGTTCTTTTTGTCAATATCACAATGATATTGGCCATACTACTGATGATTGTATAGCCTTGAAACAAGAGGTTCAGAACTTGATTGAAAGAGGGAAACTGGGTGCATATGTCAAAAGAAGAGGAGGCAACAGGCCTGACAACACTCACCGGGCTAGTCCGGTCATTGCTGCCCCAGAAGGGGCTATGGTAATCGTTGAAAGGTTTGATGTGGAATCTGAATATTTGGATCCTGATCCAACAAGGAACAGAGTGGGTGCAATAGAGGAGCGTTCCAGGTCGGTCTCCGGGCTCATTAAATTCTTTGAGTCCTTGACAATTTTCGGAGGGGACACTGTAACGCCTCCTACCACTTCATCAAGAAAAAGGCATGTTCATAATTTGGCAACCCAACTAGAAGGGGGCATGACCTCATATCAATCGTCAAGTTTATTCCCATTCATTGTCTTTGATGGGGATGATTTGAGAGACATTGCTGGCCCTCATGAAGATGCTGTTGTCATAGGAGCATCGATAGGGGGCAATGAGATAAGGCGAATCCTGGTAGATACTGGGAGCTCTGCCAATATCCTTTTCCTAGATACTTACAAGAAAATGAAAAATCCAGCTGTGATTCAAAAGTCAGACCGATCGATTGTAGGCTTCACGGGCAGTTCAGCTGATGTAATTGGTGAGTTCGAAGAAGAAGTATTGTTGGGCAGAGGCCCTTTCAAGAAAACGGTCAGAATACTTTTCATTGTGGTGGACTGTCCCACTTGTTACAATGCTATTCTAGGGAGATCTTGGCTCTCTAGGATGCATGCAGTGGCCTCAACAGTCCATCAGTGTCTAAAATACGCTGTTCAGGGGCAGGTTGGGGTTGTCCGGAGCAGTCAAAAAGTTGCAAGAGAATGTTATGCCATTGCCTTGGCTCCACGAACGCTGGGGGCAGTCCGTATAAATGACCAATAGCAGTTTGAGGGCCTTTCTGGGGGTGAGGGTGAAATTGATGACCCCAGGGAGACCCCCGGAGTGTTAATCCCAGTTGAGGAGGTTGAGACACACTGCTTAGAAGAAGGGAAATTTGTCAAGATAGGGTCCAAAATGCCATAAATGTTGAAAGAAGAGATGTTAAAATTCTTAAAAGACCATCAGCATGTCTTTGCTTGGTGTAATGCTGATGTTACTGGAGTTCCATCAGAGGTGATTTCCCATCACCTATCTGGTCGGAGAGATGTGGCACCTGTGGTGCAAAAGAGGAGAGCTTTTTCAAAAGAAAAGGCTGATGTCATTGTACAAGAGGTTGACAGACTCACAAAGATGGGGCACATTAAAGAATCTCAGTATCCTTTGTGGACTGCTAATCCAGTCTTGGTAAAAAAGAAAAACGGTAAATGGCGAATGTGTATTGACTTCACAGATCTCAATCGAGCTTGCCCAAAAGACTTGTATCCGGTTCCCCGGATAGATCAGTTGGTAGATTCTACTTCTGGGAACAAGCTACTCTCCTTTATGGATGCTTTCTCCGGGTACAATCAAATCCAGGTGGATCCAAAAGATCAAGAGCATACCACTTTTGTTACTGATAGAGGATTACACTTCTACAAGGTGATGCCTTTTGGTTTGAAAAATGCTGGGGCTACTTATCAAAGGTTAGTCAATAAAGCATTTGCTAATCAAATTGGAAGAAATATGGAGGTTTACATTGACGATATGATGGTGAAAAGTGTGGATGAGCAGCTGCACTTGTCCGACCTCCAGGAGACTTTTGCCAATCTGGCCAAGGTAAATTTAAAGTTAAATCCTGAAAAATGTGTGTTCGGAGTTCAGTCCGGGAAGTTCTTAGGGTATATTATAAGTGAGCATGGAATACAGCCCGACCCGGACCAACTCAATGCTTTATTTCATATGGAGCCTCCTCGAAACATTAAAGAAGTGCAGCGGTTAACGGGGAGGTTAGCAGCTTTTAACAGATTCATCTCAAGGTCTTCGGACAGATGTGCTCCTTTTTTTCAAACTTTGAAGGGTGCAAAGGGGTTTGAGTGGACATCACAGTGTGATGAAGCATTCAATGAAATCAAAAAGCATCTGTCCTCCCCCAAGACCTTGTTCAAACCAGTCGATGGGGAGACTCTTTTTGTGTATCTGGCTGTCTCAAGTTGTGCCATCAGTGCTGTGCTAGTGAGGGAGGTTGATGGGTATCCTCACCCAGTATACTACATCAGCAAAAGCCTGATTGATGCTGAACGCCGTTACTTGAAACTCGAGAAACTAGCATTGGCCTTGGTGATAGCTGCGAGAAAGATGAGGCCTTATTTTCAGGCTCATCCTATCGTTGTCCGGACATCCTTCCCTTTAAAGAATGTCCTTCAAAAAGCAGACATTTCAAGCAGAATGACAAAGTGGTCAGTAGAGTTGGGGGACTTCGATATAGACTTTGCTCCTCGAACAGCAGTAAAAGCTCAAGCTGTGGCTGATTTTCTGGTCGAATTCCATTCTGATAGGGACTCATCAGAGCAACCTGCTGATTCAAAAGATAAAAAAGTATGGATTGTCCGAACAGACGGAGGATCCAGTGCCATAGGATCTGGGGCAGGGATATGTCTCACTTCCCCTTATGGTGATAACATGTTCCAAGCTATTTGTTTTGCTTTCAGGGCGTCCAACAACGAGTCCGAATACGAAGCAGCTATAGCTGGGCTGAAGTTGGCTTACATCTGTGGAGCAAAAAGGGTCAAGCTACTAAGTGACTCCCAGTTGCTCGTCCACCATGCTTTGGGCTTATCAGAAGCTAGAAAGGAACAATTGATCAAATATTTAATTCTCTTGAAAAATGAGGCAATGAAGTTTAAAGCTGTTGTCTATGAGCATATCCCCCGGGCAGAGAATGAGCTTGCAGATTCGTTGGCAACAATAGCATACACGGAGTCCTATCCATGGATCCATGTGCTTGAAAGTCCTTCTATTCAACTTGATGAAGGAGAGAAAGAGGAAATCTTTGAAATACGAGTAAATCAGCCTCAGGATTGGAGGTCTCCTCTTATCCAATATCTGTCCGATGGCATCGTACCCTTGGTTAAATCACAAGCCAGAACATTAAAACACAAGGCTCGTGGTTTCATCATGATTAGAGAGGTCTTGTACAAGAAATCCTATAGCAAACCTCTCCTACGCTGTTTAGGAGATCATGAGTCACAAATGGTTCTCTCCGAAATACATGATGGTGAGGGATCAGCCCATTGTGGATTTAGAGCGTTAACAAGAAGAGTGCTTCTCTCCGGATATTATTGGCCTTCAATAATGAAAGATGCCAAGGAACTGGTAAGAAGGTGTGACCCATGCCAGATGTACAGCAATGAAATTCATGTACCAGCCATTCCTATGGAGTCAATTTCTGAGCCTATCCCTTTTGCTCGATGGGGATTAGACTTAGTTGGGCCTCTCCCTATGGCGTCCGGAGGGCGTAAAACCATAATCGTAGCCATTGACTACTTTTCGAAGTGGATAGAAGCAGCCCCCTTGGCAGGAACAACATCAAAGGCTGTGATAAAATTCATTCTATCCAACATATGTTGCAGATTTGGTGTTCCCCAGAGAATAACAACAGATAATGGGCCACAGTTTGACAACAGAGAAATGGAGAGCTTCTGTGCCTCGAGGGGTATTCAGCACTGCTTTTCTTCACCTTTCCACCCACAAGCCAATGGGCAAGTTGAGGTGGCTAACAGAACAATACTGTCCGGTTTAAAGAAAAATTTGGAAGGGGCTGTTGGGAAGTGGCCTAGTTATTTACAAGAAGTCTTGTGGGCCTACCGGACGACGCCTGGGGCTGCCACACAAGAATCACCTTTTGCCTTGGTCTATGGGATGGATGCAGTAGCTCCTATAGAAAAGACACTCCCCTCTTTTCGTGTTCATAACTTCTCCGGACAGGCTAATGAAATGGCAGTTAGAAATCAACTGGATTTAATTGAAGAAAGGCGAGTAAAAGCTCATCTTAGAGTGGCACACTATCAGGGCTTGATGAGGAGCAGGTTTGCTTCTAAGGTTAAAAGAAGAGACTTTCAACCAGGAGATAAAGTATTGAGGAAAGTTTTCTTGCATACCAAGGAAAAGCTCTTCGGAAAACTGGCCCCAACTTGGGAGGGTCCATATACTGTGGTTGAAAGAATCAAGCCTGGCACATACTGGCTAGAAGACAAAGATGGCAGGGTTTTAACTCACCCTTGGAATATTGAACACCTTCGAATGTATTTGGAATAAAACTTATGTAAATATTTACTTGTTCAAATATCCATGTAAATATTTGGGGGCATACCACTACCTCTCTCCGGCGCCACGGAGAGCTTTCAATAAAACTTGGAGCCTTCTTAAACAATTTTCTAAGTTTTTACAAAATTCTGTTGATTGCCATACTACCCGGACTGAAAGATCTAAGGGCTACTTAAATTCTAGCCAGAGAAACTAAACACTCTCACCACACGATAACTTGAAATTATTTAAACTCCAAGATATTTAAACATACTATGGAATAAGAGAAAGGATGTGCGAGATAAAACGTTCATTCAATCAACTTAAAGTTGCCTTGGCCTTCCAAGGACTTTTTAAAACAAGTTTAAACACAATACAAAAATCTGTCCGGTCAAAACGGACAGCATCACAAAAAAAAAGGGTGCCTTGGCCTTCCAAGGACTTTGGTTCGAACAGAAAGTAAGCAGAATAAATTACCAACTAAGGGGGAGCCTTTGAAGATGGCTCACCCTCATCTGTTCCCTTGGTCTTGATATCGCTTTTTTCCTCAATGACCTTCTTGCCTTTGGGGTCAGCCTCTTCTTCACCCGGACTCTCTCCGGTTTCCTCCTCGTCACCAGATGAGGATATATCAGTGTACCCTTCATCAACCATGGTCCAATATGGAAGATCGTCATCATCCACATAACGCCATAAGTCCCCAAGTCTCCTCTTCGGGAACTTCTCATGAAATAAAAGGACCATGTCGGACTTCACCTTCTCGATCAATAATTCCTCACTCCGTATCATCTCCTTGGCATAAGCATTGATTTTGGCTTTGATCATGGCCTCTTGATCCTTCACCAGGGCAGCTTTCTCACCAACAGCTTGAGTCACTGCATTCTCCAAAGCAAGTTTGTCAGTAGTCAGATTGGTGACAAGCTTCTCTTTTGTTGCAGTCTCATCTTTTGAGGTTTTCAAGTCCTTCTCCAACTCGGACAGCTTAGCCCGGAGATCTTCTAGGGTTTTCTCTAAAGAGGCAACTTTTGTGTTGCTTTCATTTTTACTCTTCTTCAGCTGTTCGTTTGACTCCTTAAGCAAGTCAACCTGGGTAGTGGCACCCCGGAGGTCATCGGACAGTTTCTCCTTCTCAGACTTAAGCTCCTTAATGGTTTCTGCCTGACTCCAGACTTGCCTTTCCAAGGTGAGCACAGGTTGCACGTTGCTAAGGAGGGAATGGGCTATAACGTCCCTCTCACTGGAAACTAAGAAAGTCTTACCGTTGAAGTTTACCGTGTTGGAACTACTGGGAGGAACATATGGCCCAGCGAACTCATCTCTTGACAGGCCGAGGAAGTAATCACCCAAAGGACCCAGGCCGGTGACATCCACTTCGTCCATGTTAATCTCTCCCCTATCGACTTCATCAGTATGGAATTCCATTGGAATCCCTTCATTGAGATTCCCTGGGATCTCTTCGGCTAAGGTTGGGTCGGTTGGGAATGTGGGCTCCGGATCCCGGACAGCAAACTCTTCTTCTTGAGAAGTTTTCTTCTTTTTTACTTCTCTGTCAGCACTATCGCTTGCTTGCTTGCGAGTTCGTTTGGAGGCCCTTAGAGGTTTTGAGGGAGTCTCTCCGTGTTTCTTACTTTCCACTTCTACCACCTGTAGAAGGTTTGCATCAACTTGAGCTGGGACTCGCACCTCTGTGTCAGTTGGAGCCTTTTTCTCCGCATCCACTGCTGTTTTCCTCCCTTTCTTCTTCTGGCCCTTCATTTTACTTGGGGCTTTGGCCCGGAGAGGGAGGAAAAGGGTCCCATCTAGCTTGTGAGACCTTCTCAGCACTATGTCATCATCAGGAGGGGTGGAGAACTCCTCCCATGTCAAATCCCTTCGACCTGTGGTATTCCACAGGTGAGATCTAGCCAAGTTCCCCGCAGTGAAAGCCTTGTGAAACCGGTTCTCCCAGTTCTCTGCAGCCCAAGCATTTATCTTGCCACAGGTGACCTGTCCGGCTTTCAGGTAGTCTCCGAACTCTTTTGGCAGTTCTAATAAAACAAAAGAATAACTAGTTAGTGAAAGCTTAAAGAAGGGAAGATTTGAACAGAAACTTAAGGAAAGAACTTATGATCGCTTCTCCATCTACTTCGAAGAAGGCTAGGATTCTCCCCAACCTTAATCTTCTTCCCATTCTCCCATGAGCCACTTATGAACAAGAACTGGCTCCTCCATTTATTCTCCGATTCCAGGAGATCATCGACGGCTTTCAAATTGTTCCCCATATTAAAGTGATAAAAGGGGAACTGGTGATGTTTGCATAGACTCGCCACAGCAGCAAACTCTTCCATGGGAAGAGGGATTCCGGACAGCCTGAACGCCATAATGCATGACATCAAGGTGTACCATCCGTTGGGGCTCAGCTGCGATGGACATAGCTTGACTAAATGGAAATAGCGCACTATCTCCGGATCCAATGGGAGCCTGAGTCCCCAATTGAACAGCTCTGTAAAAAATACAATCTCATTCCTCTTACAATCCATTGGGGTCTCCGGATCGATGGGAATTCGGATCTTTACGTTTTCAGGGATCCCCAACTTAGTGCGAAGCCGTCCCAAGTCTCTAGTATGAATAAACGCATACTTGGTTTTTAACAAAGATAAGAGATACTTAAATTCTACCTTGTGAAAGCAGGGCCCAACTTTCCCTTCAAGGCCCTCCGGCAGATCCGGACGGCTCAGGTACAAATCCTCTTTGCCTTTCTTGGCAACAACTATTGCAGTTTCAGCTTGTCCGGAAGACTCGGACTCAAACCTGACCTCCTCAGTGGAGTCTTCCATCCTCTCCTCCATTACTGTTGGGGGAGCTTCTGCAGAAATAGCCCGGGGAGGGATGAAGCTTGGTACAGCTGATCCTCCGGACTGGCGGCTCGTTGTATGCTTTTGAGTTCTCACCTCAGCTTGAGTTTCTGAGGTCGAAGTTTCCTTAGGAGGTAGTGGACTGCTAGCCTCCGGACCAACCGGCCTCTCCCGGAGGGTTCTAACAGTTGTCCCGGACCCCGACTCACTAGTATTTTTTGAGGAGAGTCCTTTAACCAGTCTACTTGGTCTCTTCATAATAAGCTTGTCTGGAGAATGATCGGAGTCGGACCCCATAGCAATGAAAGTGGTCTTCTTCCTAACACTTGTAACAACGACCCCCGGTTCGACAGTGGGGATTGACTCTTGAACTGATGAGCCAGAAACTATTGGGGAGAGTGTTGATTGAAAGAGTCTTCTAGGTTTTGTACCTTTCGAAGACGACGAACCTCTATCAGATTCTTCGATTGAAGGGGCTGGTTTTTCAACAGGCAACGCTGGAAGCCCTGCTGCAAGTCTCTTCTCTTTTTCAACCCTTTGAGCTTTTTCTAGTTCTGAAAGATTGAGCCAGCCACCCTTGATTAGAGCTGTTCTTGCTGTGAACATAAAACAACTAAGAAAAGTTTGAAGTTTTAGAGAGATGAAGTTTTCAAGTGATATGGCAAAGTAAAAGTGAAAATGAAACTGTGAAAGACAGATGGAATGTATAGTAAATGTAAAAAAGAGAGTTTGATTCCTAGGAGAATCCGAAAAGTTGGGCAATGATTAAAAAACGGCGCTGACGTCATCAAAACCATTTAAAGAAGTTACCTGTTCAATAAAGTGGTGCGATTTTTCAGATGAAAAAACGGCTGAAGTAACCAGCCAGGGTGTGTCACGTGTCCCACTACCTCTGACAAAGAACCGTTTGGAATTCGTAACAGTTGGTCTGTCCGGGCCTATCTCAATTCTCTTCGAATTGGAAAACCACTTCCTCAATCGGACTGTTTTTCAGTTCTTTAAACAAGGACACTTGTTCAAATACCTAAAAAAGGGGCTCCTGATGAGTCCGAATTCGAAGAGCTCCCCGGAAGGGTAGTCCAAAGTAAAGTCACCCCGTAAATTCGGACAGACTCCATGACTTCAGTTCGAACAGCACTGGTTGAACCGGACAGGAGACTTTTGCCACTGCAAACATAAGGCAGTTCGAACTATGACTAAAGTACTAAAAAACCTAATCACTATCTGACTAAGCTACCTGTACACCTGCTTAAAACTCATGGGTCTTTAAACATGACCCGGGTCCATTAAATTTGACCCGAAAGCCCATAAGGGCCCAAATATCACACTATAAATACCCAACCACCAGCATTAACTATGGGTAAGAAAAATTAACGGCTGCCAGGCTGCTTAATTCTCTCTCCACCCTTAAAACACTTTGAAACACTTTGAAATATATCAAAACACCCTTAAACACCACCACACCACAGTGAAACACCCTTGCGCCGCCTTAAAACTCCACTTAAAATTACCAGCCTACCCTCAGGCTACTTTTATCCTCACCAGTGATGATGCTAACTCTTATCATTATGGGTTGCAGAAAATTACCGAGGATAGAATTCTCTGAGAAAGAAGCGTAGAATAAGACACCGCTATGTTCATTCAGAATCAAGTGACTATACCACAACTGGTTCCGAAAAATCTTATTTGTCTCCTAAGAAAATATTTCAAGAAAACAAATGGGGCATTATAAAGATAAGTACTATTCAAGAAAATTATTTGTCGATATACGAGTTTTAGAAAAAAATGAGGCTCTAAGAAACTGTGTGGCTCTTCGACTAAGCAAGAGCATATAGCAGTCCATGTACAACAAAGCCCTATACCAATGCTTGAAGCCCCCGTAGTTAACCAACAACAATACACGCAGAGGGGTTCGGAAAACCTGAGTTTCGATTATAATTACAACAATCAGTTTGCAAATCTTACCAATCAGGGTTTTTATACCATAATTTATGAATGTCCATTGATATATCACTATAGCTAATCACGTAACTGAAGACAGTCTCTTTTATCGGAAAAAATCTTGGTCTTGCATATTCTGAACCATTTTGAAATTTCGAAAATTAAAATTTTGATGGGAATTGGGATCCGGATGACCACAATAAACAATTCAAGAGTTTTATGATGACAACAAGTTGTTATGTCGTACTTTCTTTCAGACGTTTAAATGCATGACTTTAAAGTGGTACAACCGATTCCCGTAGGATTCTATCAATTTATTTGATATGTTTTGGGGTGCCTTCAGACAATAGTTTGTAGAGATAAAAGAAAATACAGAGAAATTTTTATACCATTAGCTAGTGTAGACAGCTAGTTGGGGAGAGTTTACAATATTACACCAAGATTTCATCCATACAATGAGGAATTTGGAAAATTGTTACGAATAAGTCATAATTACAGCTTTTAGAAAAGGTTTTCTCCCTTGAATTTTGGTTGACAAAAGTTACTAGGAAAAAACCTATGAATTTTGAGGCATTCTTAGCTCAGGTTGAGGAGCAAATCAAAGTAGAAGAGTCTAAAAAGTTGAATATTATCCCTCTCTCTAGAAAACCTCAACAACCCCCCATAAGATCTGATTTACCAATATGTTCAAGTTTCTCAATAAGCACAAGTTCTTGTTTGGCCGAAAGTTCCAAGCTAAGTGCCACAAAGGCCAAGAGTAGTTCAGTCATCGCAACCACAATAGAAGATATCGAGGGAAACCAATAGGTATTTTCCGACTATTTTGCTGAATTGACAGGATATATGGAAACTATCTTTGACAGAGCTAAGAATCATATCAAATTTAGAAAGCCTCTGGCCATCTTGAGGTCTAGAGAAGAGAAAAAAAAAGTTCTGCAAGTGTCCCAATGTCATTGATCATGATACGAGGGATTGCATAACACTGAAACAAGAAATCCAAAAGCTAATCGATAATGAAAATTAACAACTTTTATTAAGAGACAGATGGTTGGATTCTTGGTTGAAACTTAAAAACTTTTATTAAGAAACTTAATTTACAAGAACTCGCACGGTTGGATTATATTGAAGAATTCACATGTTTAATATTCAATAAGCTCGCACGGTTAAAAATGTGTAGAACTCTCATGGTTGGAAACATAAGGATCTAAGACACTTAATATACTTAAAATCGAATAGTTTAATATACAAGACCTCGTACGGTTGGATTATAAATATTCAATAAAATCTCATGTTAAAAATGTACAACACTCTCGTGGTTGGAAACATAAGTATCTAATAAAACTAATAGACTTAAAATCGAATAGTTTAATATACAAGAACTCGCACGGTTATATTATAATAAAGAACTCTCATATTCAATATTCAATAAACTCGCATGGTTAAAAATGTACAGAACTCTCATGGTTGGAAACATAATGTACAAAACTCCCATGGTTAAAAATGTACATAACTCTCGTGGTTGGAACCATAATGATCTAATGAAGAACTCTCATGGTTAGATTAGAATTAAGAACTCTCATGTCTAATATTCAATAAACTTGCATGATTAAAAATATACTGAACTCTCATGATTGAACTCGTATGTTACTAGCAAATATTTTTTGAAACAAAATTAAAAAAATATCATCAATGGATTTAGTTTGTTCGTCTTAAAAATAAAAACCGATCGTAATTTTGGATTTTGATTATGAGCTCCAGTTTGAAAATATGAACCTTTAAAAAAAATATATAAAGAAGAAAAAAATTCGGTGATGAAGCATGTAATGATTAAGAAATTGATTATTGATTGAGAGTTATATAAATGAGATGGGTATTAAGTAAGCATAAATAATAGTTTGGGACTTAGACAACAATATGTTTTTATACAAAATCACTAGTATATATTCATTTTTTTATTTAAATTTTTAACAGTTCATATTTTTTAAACCGTAATTTAGAAATTTGTTTTCTGAAATTACCATTTGTTTTGTTTTTTAATACGATCAAAACTAGATCCATATTTATTGATTTTTTTTAATTTTTTTTTGGGAACCCAGTTAACCCTAGTCTCAAATCTAGCTTTTTTTTATCTCGCACCTATCACATAAAAATTATCTTTTTACATTAGTATGACATCTAGAAAATGATCTCGCATTTTTCAATCTAGAAAATTACATTTTACATTAGTCTCGCATCTAGCAACCGGCCGCACATGTATTTAAAATTTATTTTACATTGTCCTTGCATCTATCAACTCATTTCACATCTACCATTTACAAAATTACCTTTTACATTGACTCACATCTAGCAACTAGTCCTGCATCTATCTTTCCAAAAAAAAATACTTTATACTAGTTTCGCATCTAGCAACTCATTTGGCATCTATCATCTAATTTTTACTTTATTTTACATTAGTCTCGCATCTAGCAAGCGATCTCGTATCTATCATCTAAAAAGTGTGGCGTCTAGCAACTAGTCCTACATTTATCGTCTAAAAATATTTTACATTGGTTTTGCATCTAGCAAAGCTAGATGATAATTGCGGGACGCTGAACACATGAGATAAATATATAATACTCTTAGATTAACCAAATTTAATCAAATTGGTAAGATAAACCAAATTTAACGTAATAGAAAAAGTTATATATAAAAAATTAAAAGATAAAAATTACAATTAAAAGTGAAAATAAATGGAAACCATTTTCTTGCCACAAAACTAAAAGAGCATGATACATGAAAATACATGACAATTCTTGATCTTGCTTAGTTAGCCAGCTATTTCCATTGGCGATGGCTTAAAGAAGACAACAAGCTCCATGTAGCCTTTGTTTAAGATATCAAACATGAAAACTTTTGTATGGTTAAAAATGTATATAACTCTCATGGTTTGAAATATAATGTACATAACTCTCATGGTTAAAAACGTACATAAATCTATAAGTTGGAACCATAATGATCTAATGAAGAAGTCTCACAGTTAGATATTAATGAAGAACTCTCATGTCTAATATTCAATAAACTCGCATGGTTAAAAATATACATAACTCTCATGATTGAACTCGCATGTTACTAGCGAATGTTTTAAAAAAAATCGTCAATAGATTTAGTTTTGTTCATCTTAAAGTAAGAAAATCGATGGTAATTCCAAATTTTTATTCCGAGTCCGGTTTGAAAGATATGAACCTTTAAAAAAATAAATAAAAAATAAAAAACAAGAAAACGAAACTTTGGGGATCTAATAGATTCCCCTGATCCGGAGACTTTATCTTTGGTCCTAGACTTGGAGGGCCCTGACTTTGAGGACTTGGTTTGAGAGCCAGTTTCCTGACCCTTTACTAGACGGCTTTGATAAGGGTATAATTCGTCGGAATAAATAACAAGGGGTTGATTACGAATAAAAGATACTTGGTGTGGTTATTAATGTATTTATTATCCTTTAGAGGCAAATTTGTAAACAATGTACTTAATAAGGGGCCAAATTGATAATAAAATCAGCCAACTAAGGATATTAATGGGTCCACCTTACTTTAGTATAAAAGGTGACCCACTTTCTTGGTAGGTGGGACATTGAATATTATTCTATTCTTTTTGCACATTCTCTCTCTACATTTTCTCTCTCTAGTCATATCAGACTCAAGATCCGAAATATTCCATAAGTCATTTATTAACTCATCATTGGCGCCGTCTGTGGGAATCCGTGATACCAAAAAGGAATCTTTTTTCTTTGAAAATCACGCTTTAAAAGATGAATGACGAGGCTGTGGGAGAGAGGGTCGGTAGAGAAGTAATCCGAGCCATTTCGGTATCCGAAGGCGAAGAAGCCCCAGGTCGGGGGCGCTACGACCAGGGTCGGGACAAACGGTCGACCCTAATCATGACCCGAAGACAGCTCCTCGAAGACATTGCCAGGCTGAACGCCGAAAGAGAGCTGGCACTAGACGAGAAAAGGGTCCGGGAAGGAAAAGGCAAAGAACCACTCTTGGAGGACCGTGAGGAGGGCAACCCCACTGTTGGACCTCGCATCGAAGCCCGACCTGTCAGGTATTATCGAGAGCCTCATCCCGAGGAATGGCAAAATGCCAGAGCGCAACGATACCCAGAGGACCATCACGGCGTGTCTGCCGACTACACCTCAGATGACTCATCGGGCAGGGAGTACCGACGACGAGAAAGAGTCCAACGCACACATAAAAATCGTTCCCGACGCCTCCGAGGACCCAGGACAGACTCCCCGAAATACAAAAAGGGTAGCACTGAGAAACGAACTCCGGTGTCGTTTAAGAAGGAAGAAATGCCCGCAGCCAGTCGTGAAGAGCGAGCAGCGCTGCCTCAAGTACCATGGCAACCATCGAACATCCAACACCTAGGTTATCGAACCAGCAGCCAGTTTATCAGTCCAGGGGACGAGGGACTCTATGGAGTTCAAACATAAAGACTCGGAGGCGGAGCTTTCGGGTTCGGAGTTAATTGGAGAGCCTCGCCATTGTCCGACGACATATTGGCGGGGCAGCTCCCGAAGCTAGAAAAGTACGATGGGAATAAGGACCCGGATTATCACCTGGAGGCCTTCAAAAACTTCATGCTAAGTTTCGACAATGATGATAAACTCCTGTGTAGAGCATTCTCTATGACCTTCCGAGATCGGGCGTCCAAGTGGTACAACCGTTTACCACAAGGCTGCATAAAAAACTTCGGGATGTTCTGGACAATGTTTAGGCAGCATTTCATTGGAGTAAGAGTTTCCGAGCCAACGGGGACACTATTATGAATTGTAGACAGAGGTTAGGGGAAAGCCTCAGGGAGTATACCCGACGATTTATTGACGCCAAGACCGACCTAGACCACTGTGAAGAGAATGTGGCTTTAACCGCATTTTGTTTGGGCTTACTCCTGGGACCTATGAAGCAAGCAGTAACGAAGAAACAGACATTCACTTTCTCCGCACTTCTGGCTCAAATAGAAAAGCAAATATTGATCGAAGAGACCGAAGCGTCCGAGCTGGCAGCGCAAATTCAGCAAAGTGCCCAAGCATCAGTAGTAATAAGGTAAGGCACTCAATCGAGCTACGCTCGGGCAGTCCAACCGGTCAGCACAATACATCCGACCCAGCCAGTATCCACCAAACCTTCGGCTCCAACAAGCCAGAAACCAAAGCAGATGAGTCAGACGACTTCGCGACCCATGTCTAACAAATGGATCCGGCCTGCTTACTTCGCAGACCTCACAGAATGTGTATCGTCGATCTACGATAAAACTAAAAAAAGCGGGATGTACCGGAGGCCTTTCCCGATACCGACGCCTCGGGAACAAAGGAACAACCGCTATTGTCGCTATCACGAAGACGTGGGGCATGATACTAAGGACTGCATTGCCCTGAAGAAAGAGATACAGATGCTCATAGAACATGGAAACCTCATGGAATACGTTAAGAAAGCACAGTAGAGTACGACTTCGAAGGAAGTCGTAATAATTCTGAAGCTCGAAACCACAATGACCATTTTAGAGGTAACCGACGCTTTCGATGTTTCCATAGAATACCTTGACCCCGAAGCAAACTGCAACATCATCGGGATCATCGAGGAGGAAGCAGAGGAAAACGTCGGTAATGTAAGAAGCCTTTGTAAACAAATTTGAATCCCTAACTATTTTTGGGGGAGATTCTATGGCAAGAACCACGCACTCTTCCAGGAAAAGGCACATTGTAAACTTAACCACTCAGTTAGAGGCTCGACCTTACTCCCAGTCCAAAAGCGTCCCATCTCCGATCTTGTACTTCGACGACGACGACATGAGAGACATAGCCGACCCTCATGAGGATGCCATTGTGATCGGGGCAGCCATTGCGGGGGAGGAAGTCCGACGCATCTTGGTAGATACCGGAAGTTCGGCCAACATAATCTTCGCATCCACTTTCGCCAAGTTTAGGACGCCGCCGGTCATCACACGGTCGGACCGTACCATAGTCGGATTTACGGGGTCAGCAGCTGACGTTATAGGAAAGTTTGAGGGCGTCGTTCAATTGAGCCGCGGCCCGTTCAAGAAGGAGGTTACCGTTTTATTCGTGGTAGTAGACGCACCAGCTTCCCACAACGCAATTTTCGGCCGATCATGGATATCGCAAATGCATGCGGTATCTTCTACGATCCACCAGTGTTTAAATACGTGGTCAGAAACAACGTTGGTATAGTCCGAAGTAGCCAGAAAGCAGCACGGGAGTGTTACCGAGCAACATTGGCACCTAAAAAAGACCAAGAGATGGTTCAAGCTCGGGAATAGCAATCAAAGGGGCTCACCCCAGGGTCGTTACGTGTTGATGATCCTAGGGAAGCCCCTAGCTATCTGACTACCGACGAAGAATGTGAACGACACCTATTCGCCAATGAGAAAGTTCTGCAGATTGAGGTATGCTTGTCACCAGTCTTCAGGGAACAGTTACTGTCTCTACTATGGGAAAACCTAGATTTGTTCGCATGGTGCTCAAGGGATGTAACCGGGGTCCCAGAATCTTGTGTCATTCACAGACTAACTATCAACAGAAACGTCAGACCGATCTCCCAGAAGCGTCGGGCTTTTTCCCCGGAAAAGGCAGACATTATCCTACGCGAAGTCGAGAGAATGATCAGCGTCAGGCACATAAAGGAAGCAAGTTACCCGTTGTGGACCTCCAATCCCGTTCTGGTTAAAAAGAAAAACGGGAAATGGAGGATGTGCGTGGATTTCACCGACCTCAATCGGGCTTGTCCGAAGGACCCTTTCCCAATGCCGAGGATTGACCAGTTGGTAGATTCGACTTCAGGGAATAGGTTACTTTCGTTCATGGATGCATACACCGGCTATAATCAGATCAAATTACACGTTGCAGATCAGGAAAGCACTACGTTTATAACAGGCCGAGGACTGTATTGTTACAAAGTCATGCCATTCGGACTGAAAAATGCCGGGGCAACATACCAGAGGCTAGTTAACAAAACGTTTGAGGGTCAAATTGGGAGGAATATGGAGGTGTACATCGATGACATGTTAGTCAAGAGCGGCACGGACGAAGCTCATCTTGCCGATCTGCGAGAAACTTTTGATAACCTACGGGGTATAAACCTCACGCTCAACCCAGAAAAATGCTCCTTCGGGGTCCGGTCGGGAAAATTTCTAGGTTTCTTCGTTAGCGAAAAAAAGATTGAAGCCGATCCCGTCCAGCTCCGAGCTCTGACATAATTGACTCCGCCCAAGAACATCAAGGAAGTCCAGATCCTAACTGGGCGTCTGGCTGCTTTAAACCGTTTCATTTCTCGTTCATCTGATAAGTGCGCTCCCTTTTTTCAGGTCTTGAGACAAGCCAAAAAATTTGTGTGGACGTCCGAATGTGACGAAGCTTTCTTAGGGATTAAACGATATCTATCGTCCCCGAACCTCTTAACAAAGCCCGTAACAGGCGAGACCCTTTTTCTTTACATTGTGGTTACTGACTTTGCGGTTAGTGCGACCTTAATCAGTGAATCGGGACCAGCCCCTACAGCGGTTTACTTTGTAAGCAAGAGCTTGCTGGATGCGGAAATTCAGTATTTAAGGTTGGAGAAAATGGCTCTCGCCTTAGTAACAACATCACGGAAAATGCGCCCCTATTTTCAAGCCTATCCTATTGTAGTCCGAACCTCGTTTCCGCTCAAGTATGTTCTCCAGCGGCCAGACATGTCCGGGAGGATATTTAAATGGTCGGTCGAATTAGGCGATTTCGACATCAACTTTGAACCGCAGACAGCCATTAAAGGCCAAATTCTGGCCGATTTTTTAGTGGAGTTCCACTCCGAACGTTCGGATCAGGATGCACCGTCTGAAAAGGCCGAACTGAATGAGTGGACCATCCGCACCGACGGAGGGGGGGAGGGGAATGGCAGTGGCTGCGGAGCGGGGATACAGATAATTACCCCAACAGGCATTAGTATGCACCAGGCCATTCGATTTGGTTTCCATACTTCGAACAATGAGGCTGAATACGAGGCTGCTCTGGCGGGGCTACGGCTAGCGCAAGTATGGGGGCAAAGCAGGTATGCCTCGTAAGTGATTCCCAACTTTTGATAAACCAAGCCTCGGGAATTGCGGAAGCTCGAAAAGAGCATCGGGTACAATACCTAGCAGCACTCAGAGTGCTAGCTACCTCGTTCGTCAAAATCACATACGAACACGTCCCGAGAAGCGAAAACATGGTGGCAGATTCCTTGGCAACAGCTTCCTGCTCAAGCAACTATCCCTGGGTAACCGAGCAAGAAAATCCATCTATCATCAAACGACAGGAGCTTGATAACCGACCTGAAATTGCATGTCAGGTCTCCTCGGTAACAATCTCGGATTGGCGGCGTGATATCATCGCCTTCTTAGCCGAAGGTAGACTACCTAGCGATGACGCCTCGGCTCGGAAGGTTCGCAATAAGGCCCGAGGTTACATTCTATTAGGCGAAGTACTATACAAGAAATCATTCAGCCGCCCTCTGCTCAAATGCCTAGGGGTCCACGAGTCACAGATAATTGTATCTGAACTACATGACGGTGAGGGAGCGGCACATTGCGATTACAAGGCCTTAATTAGAAGGATTTTTCTCACAGGGTTTTGTTGGCCTACGATAACAGTAGATGCACGACTAATAGTGAAAACTTGCGACACATGTCAGAGATTCGCAAACGCGATAAACGTTCCCGCAGCTCCTCTAGAGTCCATATCCGAAGGACTACCCTTTGACCGATGGGGAATCGACCTGGTCGGACCACTACCGATGGCATCGGGCGGGAGACAGACAATTGTCGTGGCAGTAGACTATTTTTCCAAGTGGGTCAAAGCTGAGCCGCTATCGGCCACCAAGACCAAAGACATCATCAAATTTATCTGGTCTAACATATGTTTTCGGTTCGGGGTACCCCAGAGGCTAACTATGGATAACGGACCACAATTTGACAGCGGAGAAATGAAAGCTTTTTGCACAACACACAGGATCAGGCAATGTTTTTCCGCTCCGTTCCATCCTCAAGCAAACGGGCAGGTCGAGGTCACCAACCGAACCATTTTGGACGGACTCATAAAGAACCTCGAAGGAAAGGCTGCTAAGGGGCCGGACTACCTACATGAAGTGTTATGGGCCTACCGAACCACCCCCCGGACGGCAACCCAGGAATCACCTTATGCTCTGGTGTATGGTATGGATGCGGTTACCCGAGCAGAGTCCATTTTTCCATCTTTCAGAGTCGGTACCTATGGGGAAAACACAAACGACGACAGTAGACGACTAGCTCTCGATCTTATAGAAGAAAAGCGCAGTCGCGCTCAGTTGAACTCTTTGCACTATTAGACCCTGATGAGAAGTCGATACGCATCTAAGGTACGCCGTCGGGAGTTTAAAATCGGTGACAAGGTTTTGAGGCGCGTTTTTCTGCACACCAAAGACAAAAGCCTCGAAAAGCTTGCCCCAAATTGGGAGGGACCATACGAAATCGTAGAAAAAATCAAGAGCGGGACATATCGCCTGCAGAACAAGCTCGGGCAGCCTTTGAGACTACCATGGAACATCGAACATCTAAAGTTGTATTTAGAATAGTTATAAACATCTGTAATTCGTAAGACTTGGTCTGTAAGAACTTATTGGTCGGGGATGCACTCTTTCCTACCTCGGTGGCGCGAGAAGGTTTTAATGAGGCATCATGAAGACCCGACCCCCTTGATTGAATTAATCGAAATTTGATTCTGCCTTCTAATTTTTGAAATGCTACAAACTTGATCAGCTGACGAGCTGGTCAGCGTTTTTCCCTGCAATCTTGGATTGCGCTACAGAACCTATTTTGGGTTTTCAGTTTCCGAACTGATCCACATTTTATAATTCCCGATCCCATCAGGAATTTTCAATATTACATTGATCTACAGAACCTACTTTGGTTTTTCAGTTTCCGAACTGATCCACATTTTATGATTCCCGATCCCATCAGGAATTTTCAATATCATATTGATCTACAGAACCAACTTTGGTTTTTCAGTTTCCGAACTGATCCACATTTTACGATTCCCGATCCCATCAGGAACTTTCAATATTATATTGATCTACAGAACCTACTTAGGTTTTTCGGTTTCCGAACTGGTCCACATAACCACTATGGGTTGCTTAGTAAAAACATCTACAATATTATGGCAAGAAATACCGATTACATATCAACATAAAAATAATCTGATTGTTCACAGGGAATATTGTTAGGGGACCCTGCGGCCCCCAAAAGTCATACAACAAAGACAGGGCGTCCGGATCACTCGCCATCCTCCTCAGACTCAGTGTCGTCCGACTCATCTTCACAAACGACACCAGCAGGGCGGTCCTCCTCCGGCACATCCAGCCACATCGTCCCAAGGTGAAGGTCCAGGAAGCGGTTATGAAACGATAGCACATACGCGGCCTTAGCGTCGGTTGCTTCCTTCTCCGCCCACTTCTTACACTTGTCCGCAAAGGCAGTTTTCGAGGCTTTCAGCTTTTGGACCTCCTAAGTCAAGGTAGCAGCACGATCTTCCCCGGCTTTCTTTGTCTTTTCAACGAAACGGTTGGCTTCTGCAGCCCGCCCCTCCGCCATTGCCTGGGCCGCCTTGGCCTTATGCACCTCCTCCAATAGGACGTTTCCCTCCTCTCGAGCTACCGCACCTGCCTCTTCAGCCCCGGCGTTATTTTCCCCGACCTCGTCGTCCGACTTCGGGCGCTTGCTAGGCGCCTTGTTGCGTTTTGGGAGATACAGCTGGGACCCGGGCGCGTCGGTCTTCGCGATCAGATCCTCCATGCTCGGGGGCTGTCGCAATTGCTCGATAGTGAGCACCTCTGACGAGCAACGCCAGAGGTTGCTCATGATCAGGTTGGTGTCTTTGAAGGTACGGTGCATCGCCCGACCCCAATGCTGCCTAGCGTAGTCTTTCAGCACTTGGAACGTGGCTTCTCCGGCTTTCGAGTAGTCTTTCTTCAGCCCTTGCAGGAACTCCTTCGTCACTGCACAAGGTATCGGACTTTAAAAAAAATAAAAATAAATAAATAAATAATTACGATCGGGAACCCAGGTTCGGAGCAGTCGCCTCTGGTTCTCCTTGCTGTAAGGGAGGCCATTTTCCCAGCAGCCGCTCAAAAATACGAAGCGATGCTTCCATCCCTTGTCTCCCTCAAGAAAGTCGTTAACTATCTTCCATTTGTTCGCCAGGGAAGAGTAGAAGAACAGGGACTTAGGAGACTTGGACAGACCAGACATTGGTATGTATTATTCCATGGGCATAACCCGACCCGACATACGCGAAGCTATGATGCACGACATCAAGGTATACCATGCGTTGGGCGTCAATTGGGAAGGGAAGATCTGAAGGGTGCAGAAGTATAGCGCGATTTCGGGATCCAGGGGGAACCGAAGGCCCCAATTGAATAGCTTGGTAAAAACCACTATCTCCCGCGATCGGACATACACAGGGGTCTCCCCGTGGACCGGAAACCGAACAGTAACGCTCTCGGGAATCCCCCTGCGAATCAGCAGCTCTTTATGCTCGGCCGCTGGAAAATAGAGGTACTTGCCTTCGAAAAGAGAAACAACATCCTTTGAAGGAAGCCAGCAGAAGTATGTAGTGGTAATTACAACCTCTACTTCCTAGGGAAGAGGATCCTCAGGAGGATTAGCAGCGTTCCCAGCAGCAGCAATGCTAACCTCTGCGGGAAGAATATCCACCTCCGACTCTTCAATCTTCGAGTTCGGAGCCTGATCAGAGCTTTGGGCAGCGGCAGCATTTGGATCCGACAACCGTACCCGAGAACTTGTGGGACCAGCACTGCTTCCAGTATGCGCCAGATTAGCCTCATCCTGTTCCCGACGAGCGCGCTCGGGGTCTAACTCCTCTAGCGTCAGTCGACGCTTATTAAGACCTAAAAAAGTTATTGCAGTATTAAAACCAGTCCGGTACCCTCGAATGGAGAGAGTAAGCTGAACCATTTTGAGATAATTACCTCCTGAGGGAGACGTAGGAGGACTGTTTTCACCCATAGTTAAGAACTTGGTCTTGTGTACGCGTCGGGGCGGTAATGGAGGCAAAGTGGCGTACGAGTTGACAGACGACGGGGTCGGATTCTCTGACCGAACTACCGGAGAACGAGGGGAACTGCTACTAGAAGAGATGACAACGATTTCTGGAGATAGACCAATCTCAGGGGATAGAGAGCCGGGTGGTTCGGGCGAAAATAAGGATTCGGTGGGGATCGGAGTAGCTAAAACAGGGTCGTAGGGCTGCGAAACGGGAGTGAATGGTTTGGAATTAGAACCCCAAATCAAGCCAGCGCGTCGGTACTCTTTGGCTCGGTCACCGATGCTCGCCCACTCTTTAAAACCGAACACAGGTTTCTTCTTTTTCTTGGTTGATGGCTGCTTTGGATGTCTGGGTTTCATAAAACGAGCATTCCCTCTCTAGAAACGTTCGGACAACACTTTCTCTCTCTAGAATGCCTCTGAGAGAGATCAGGATTTGTGAAGTATTTATAGGCAACATTACATGACCGGGGAATACCAACCGACAAAGGGTATAATTCGCCGAAATAAATAACAAGTGGTTGATTACGAATAAAAGATACTTGGTGTGGTTATTAATGTATTTATTATCCTTTAGAGGTAAATTTGTAAACAATGTACTTAATAAGGGGCCAAATTGATAATAGAATCAGCCCACTAAGGATATTAATGGGTCCACCTTACTTTAGTATAAAGGTGACCCACGTTTTTGGTAGGTGGGACATTGAATATTATTCTATTCTTTTTGCACCTTCTCTCTCTACACTTTTTCTCTCTAGTCACATCAGACTCAAGATCCGAAATATTCCATAAGTCATTTATTAACTCATCAGGCTTGTCCGACGAAGATTAAATTTTTCTGGAGACTTCTCAATATCTGACCCCATAACTATAAACGAAGAGGGTTTTCTTTTACTTGATACTTCTTTCTCCTGCACAATAGAGGCCTGAGACTCCTGAACCGAGGAGCCTGACGGAATGGGTGAGAAGCTTGGTTGAAACAAACGCTTAGGTTTCGCACTTTTAGCAGAGGATGATCCTTGATCAGCTTCTGAAGACGGTGTGTCGGGCTTACTGATTGGAGAAACTGGAAGACCCGCAGCGATACGCCTCTCTCGCTCAAACTTTTGTGCTTTTTCTAATTCTGAAAGATTTAGCCAACCACCTTTCACCAGAGCATTTCTCGCCGTGAACATAAACCTACACAAGAAAGATTTTGAGAGGAGAAGTAAAAAGCTCTGAAAAGAAGAAATGACAAAGTGATGAAGATGGTGAAACAGTAAAATGAAGTAATTTACTGTGGTGGGATATTTTTACGCGAATATAGATATATGTACATTCTAAAATGAATATAGATATATGTACATTCTAATAATTATTTTATTCTACAGGAATATGAATCTCCAAGATATAGTCGATTTCATTTATAATTACAGGTGCTTAAGATATACTCGATTTCATTTACAATTACAGGTGCTTGTAGTACAAGCCTCCTATACAGGACATACAGTCTTTTTAAAAATTGTTGTAGAGGTAAATATGAGCCTACATATTCGTGTGGCCTACCGGTTCACATTCGCTTTAGCGATTATGGTTTCGGTAGCGCTCTATCGGGAGAGGTGAATAAATATTTTAGTATATGATATATTTTTCACATTTTTCAGACCATTTACATAAATTATTTAATTTGTTTACAGGAACATTAAACCACCGATGTCGCGGAAGATACTTTTAGCTACATTTGCATCGGCTCTGCTTGGGTAAAAATTCACTTTTAAAATTTTAAATCTTTAACTAATTTGATTTAAATATATATATATATATATAGCTAATAAAATTTAATTCAGAACTAATGTCTCTAATAACATGGGAATTAGGAGCTTACAGCTGACATCAGCAGCATTTGCTGCCGCTATACCAAGTTTGGTCCCAGTCATGATATTCATTTTATCTCTAATATTTAGGTACAATTTGTTAAACTTTTTACAAATTTATTTTTCAATAAATAGTATATATTTTTCTATCAAATCTATCGTTTGAACTTATTTCGAATTTATTACTAACTAAAATATTTCATTGTACAATTTTTAGATTAGAGACCTTGCAATTAAGTACGAATGCAGGAAAAGCTAAAGTTGTTGGTATATTGGTCAGTGTTTGTGGGACTCTACTTTTTACCTTATACAAAGGGAAAGAGTTTTGGTCCCCAGTCAGCTCTAATATACTAGAACAATATCAAACTTCAACGGGTCACTGTTCGTCACATTGGGGATACGCTCTTGGATTCGGAAGCAACTTGTGCAACGCTGCATGGTTGCTTGTTCAATTCTAGTTTCTTAATCAAATATTTTAGCATTTGTATAAGTTTTAAAAATAAGAGAATATATGTTTTAAAACTATTATCTTTATATAACGTTGTAGTTAATTGTTAACTATATTTTAATTTTCAATACAGGCAAAAATCAGTAATTTGTACCCTGTTTTATTTACCCTTAACGCACTCATGTGCGTTATCGGCGCTATTCAAGCGGTTGTCTACGAATTATGTACAGAGAGGAACTGGACAAAATGGGTGCTACCATTGGATATCAGGATGGTTATTGTTTTCCACACGGTAATATCACAATGCTTACTTTTGGTTAGGGATGGCAACGGGGCGGATCGGGGGCGGGTACCTATATATCCACAACCCGCCCCGCAGTAAATAACTGATACCCGAACCCGCCCCGAAATCCGACGGGTATTTTTTTTTTCATACCAAATCCGAATCCGTGGGTTCGGGTTACCCACACGGGTACCCGCGAACTACCCGCGGAAGAAACCCGTTGTAGATACCCGAACCGAACCCGAACCGAACATAAACAAAATATGTAAAAAATAAAATATAAAAGTAAAAATCTAACAATAAATTTAACAAAATACTACCATAAATTATAATCTTCATCGACTTCATCGACTTCAGTATCAAATCTATGCATAAACAGTTTATATATACTATATATATATATATATATATATATATATATATATATATATATAAATTAGACAAAGAGAAATAAGTTATTGTAAAATCGTTTTTTAGATAACATGAACGATTTTTAGAGAGAAAAAATAAAAAGAACCGATTAGTCTCAAAAACATAGAAAAAAAAAAAAATCATCGAAATAAAGAAAGAAACCTGAATATTAGGAAGGAAGCGAGTGACAACTGAAAACCAAAGAACGGAGCAACAAAAAACCAAAGAACGGAGCAACAAATCGTGGCGGGCGGTACAATAGTGATGGTTCTATGTGAGGAGATAAAAACGAGAGAAGTGATAGTGAAAATGAGACAGATTAGATATTGAAAGGTTTTTTTTCTTTTAGGGTTTGGAATATTATTGGGCTAGATTACATAGAGATTAGAGACGGTAATAAATAATATTTATAACGGGCTATAATTAATAATAATATTATTAAAGTTGAATATTTAGTCTTTATAACGGGCTAAAAATAAAATCAGTAAATAATATTTATATATACAGAGATGGAAGGTATTTTTACGGGGCGGGTTCGGGGCAGTTACCCGTGGTTTAATATTCAAAACCAAAACCGAACCCGAACCCGAACGGATAGTAAAAATAAAAACCATAACCCGCCCCGTTTATTTTTTTCTTTTTCGGGTAACCCACCCCGTCGGTTCGGTTCGGGTCGGGTACCCACGGTTTCGGTTTAAATTGCCATCCCTACTTTTGGTTAGAAAAGAATAAAGTTGATATAGTAAAAGAAAACGATAAGAAAACCAATACACTTATAACATAAACCTACAAACTTATAACATTTAAAGTTTTTTTATATTGATGGTTAAAAACAGTTAAAAGAAACAATAAGAAAACCTACATTAAAAGAAAACAGTTAAAAGAAACAGTAAGAAAACCTACACACTTGTAAAATTTAAAACTGTTTTATGTTTATGATTAAAAAACAGTAAAAAGAAACAGTAAGAAAACCTAAAAATGTATAACATGTAAAGTGTGATGAAGACATCAAGCTTGATACATATTTATATAACAAGAAAATGTACAAATTCGTGTTAAAGCTTGATACATGTTTAGTTAACTAGAAAATATACAAATTTATGTTAAAGTTTGATACATGTTTAGTAAACTAGAAAATATACAAATTTATGTTAAAGCTTGAGACATGTTTAGATAACTAGAAAATATACAAATTTATGTTAGATGTTTTTATTCTTTTCTTTTGATTATTGTGTTTGTTCTTCTTTACAACAGGGTATATACATGTTTACGCTTTTGATAGTGATTTCTTAGGTTTTATCGTTAAAAGAGCCGGTATATGTATTTACTTTCAACCCGTTGTCCATCGTGATTGTTGTTGTCTTTGCATTTATTGCATTAGAAGAGCCGCTAAAATTGAAAAGTAAGTAATTTTTTAAATTATGAATGTTAGTGATATATATATAATATTAATTCAAATATAGTTATAATCAACTTAATAAATAACGTGGTGATAAATATATACTGATATTGTGTAGTTTTGTTGTTTCACAGTATTTTAGGAGCAATTTTTATAATCATTGGATTATATATGGTATTATGGGCCAAGCGACACACACCTGCATAAGTCGACGAAGAAGTGTCTGCCGATGCTTTGCAACCCAAAGCATGGAAAACACCAAATTCAAAAACACCAGATTCATACTGATCTTTGATCTTTGTTAGTTAGGATTCTTTAGCTCACCAAATCTTTTTTACTGTGGTAGGATATTTTTACACGAATATAGATGTACATTCTAAAGCGAATATAGATATATGTACATTCTAAAATGAATATAGATACATGTACATTCTAATGATTATTTTATTCTACAGGAATATGAATCTCCAAGATATAGTCGATTTCATTTACAATTACAGGTGCTTAAGATATAGTCGATTTCATTTACAATTACAGGTGCTTATAGTACAAACCTCCTATACATGACAGACAATCTTTTTAAAAATTGTTGTAGATGTAAACATGAACCTACCTATTCTTGTGGCCTACCGGTTCACATTCACTTCGGCGATTATGGTTTCGGTAGCGCTCTATCGGGAAAGGTGAATAAATATTTTAGTATATGTTATATTTTTCACATTTTTCGGACCATTTACATAAAATATTTAATTTGTTTACAGGAACATCAAACCACCGATATCTTTCACATTTTTCGGATCATTTACATAAAGTATTTAATTTGTTTACAGAACATCAAACCACCGATGTCGCGGAAGATACTTTTAGCTACATTTGCATCGGCTCTGTTTGGATAAAAATTCATTTTTAAAATTTTAAATTTTTAACTAATTTGATTTATATATATATATATATATATATATATATATATATATATATATATATATATAACTAATAAAATTTAATTCAGAACTAGTGTCTCCAACAAACCTAATAGGTAATAATATTTGGGGTATAAAAATAATAAGTAGATAATAGATCATAAATAAAAAAATTACATAATATTTTCAATAAATATATAATACTAAGAGTGGTAAGTTGGTAACAATTTTATGTTTAAATATATATTAATAGTATACTCCAAAAAATAAGCAAATCTTAATTTATAGAAAAAGTTATATATGTCACCTTCTAACCAACTAGTGGAAGTATCCAACGTTTTTTTTAATATGTTAAGCTCACAGCTATGCCCTACATAAAAAATTTAAAAATAAAAATTACAATTAAAAGTAAAAGTAAATGGAAACCATTTTCTTGCCACAAAACTAAAAGAGCATGATACATGGAAATACATGACAATTCTTGATCTTGCTTAGTTAGCCAGCTATTGCCATTGGCGATTGCTTAAAGAAGACAACAAGGTCTTCATGTAGCCTTTTTTTAAGATCCACTATGAATCATGAAAAATCTCGTTTCTTTCCTACAATCATCCATATTGTCAGCCAAGTTGTCGACGGACACGTTCAAAACGTGAACACTCGCGAGCGAGAACTTCATATTATCAGAAACTTTTCTTAACTTAAATCTTCATCTTTTATTTGTAAGATAAAAAATTAAATATTAAAATTACAACTTTACAATCATCTTCTTCCGTCCACATTCATTCAAACTTTCCGAATCTTTACAAACATACTATTCTATTTTAAACTTTTAGATCTTATCATGAAGCTTCACCAAAATTTCAGAATTGTATATATAATAATATTCTATAAATATTAGTAGTACAGTAGTTTTCAAGAATAATAAAAATAATTTGGGTCAATCACATCTGCGTATATAATATATATATACCAAAACGACTGGCTCAAACTCATGGGCAGTCTGGGTAAGACATATACATGTTTGTCTCCTTCACGCAAAAGATAAAGTTCACATTTTTATTTTTTTCAAATTCACGTTATATTCACCAACTTTAATCCCTCTTCGATTCAATTCAATTCTAAACCCTGCCCGCTTCCCTTTTGCTTTCCCAGGAAAATATAAACACAAAAACGGTAATCACATTCACAAAAATTATATATATAATCTGGGTTTAGGTGTTTATTGGGATAGCGGGCAGCTTCCATAAATATATATTATATAGTATATATTATATATATATATATTCAAAGAGAGAAAGAGAAATCTTCTTCTTTTTTGTGATCTGGGTTTCTTTGATGGGTTTTATGGTTGCTACAGAAGCTGATGGCGGCGGTGGTGGTGGTTCTTCATGGGGTGGTTTAAGGTGTTTGGTCAGAAGGAAACAGGTTGATTCTACTCATCGCACAGCTGGAGGTGGTCATCATACTCAGTTGAACAAGGCCTTGACTATCCCTGATCTGATTGCAATTGGTAATTTTAATTTCATTTGATCTTACAACTTGTTTTGTTTATGGGTTTCCTAAGTTTTGTTATGGTTGAGTCATTGGTAGCTGAAATAATAATGGTCTTACTTCTAATATCCTCCAAGTTTATGTGCTTTGAATCTTTGTTTGTGTTGGTTAGGTAGCTTACTAGTTACTCTTTGTTCAATTGTTGGGTTTTATAAGGTGTTGGCACAACTATTGGGGCTGGAGTTTATATTCTTGTGGGTACAGTAGCCAGAGAACATTCAGGACCAGCTTTAACCTTTTCATTCCTAGTAGCTGGAATTGCTGCTGCCCTTTCAGCTTTTTGCTATGCTGAACTAGCCAGTCGATGTCCATCTGCTGGCAGTGCGTACCACTACTCCTACATATGCGTTGGCGAAGGGTCCGTGAATTCTTATGTTACCACCAATCCTTGTCTACTAATTTAACAAAGTTTTGGCAATTGAAAGTCTGTTGTTTTGATTTGCAGCGTTGCTTGGATTATTGGATGGGCGCTTATACTGGAGTACACGATCGGTGGTTCAGCAGTTGCTCGTGGGATATCGCCGAATCTGGTTGGTTGATTTTGACTTTATAGCTTTTTGTTGCTTGTTAAGCTCTCCGTTTCGTTAGAGTTTTTCTTTGTTAGAGTTCAGTGGGTTAATAATAATCCGCATTTTCTTTTGTCTGCTTAGTCAGTATTTAACTTTATATTTATCGACTTCTCTTTTTCCTGACTAGTGGATTGTGAATCGTTGCTAACGAGAATAGAACATTTTAGGAGGTAATCATGCATTAGTAGATGGTAATTTACATAAAACATATGTAGTTTTAGGAGGCGAGCCAGGTTTTCTCTATTATGTCTTCATAAATTGCTAATTGATGGAAACTGAAGAACGTTATTATAACGTTTCCCATATTGCATGACATTGAGTCACTTCCTTTCATTTGTTTTCCTTTGCTTTCCTCAAGCTTTTATAGATATTCAGTCTGACTTCGTTTTTTAATCAATCTTTAAAATGTAGGCGATGCTTTTTGGAGGACAAGATAGTCTGCCTTTTTTCCTAGCCCGTCAGCATATTCCTGGACTCGATATCGTGGTAGACCCATGTGCTTCTATTTTAGTGTTCATTGTAACTGGTCTCCTGTGCAAGGGAATCAAAGAGGTACTTCCTATGAAATATTTTTCTTAAACGGATCTTCATAGTTTCAATTTTATTTTCTACTTTATTTGACTTGAAAGTTTCTCATGCAGAGCACATTAGTACAAACCATTGTTACAACAGCCAACGTGTGCGCCATGATTTTTGTCATAGTAGCTGGCACTTATCTGGGTTTCAAGACTGGATGGGTTGGATATGAACTTCCTAACGGGTAGACATCTTATTTCTTAGATAGCCACGTCGATATGATCATTTTCTATAAAAAAGGTTTATAATATGCGATGTTCAACGTGTCAGGTACTTTCCCTTTGGCATAGATGGAATGCTTGCTGGGTCTGCTACAGTCTTTTTCGCGTTCATTGGATTTGATTCAGTCGCCAGCACCGCAGAGGAGGTCCCTATCTCTCAGTCTCTCTAAATATAGAAATAGTCATGATTTTTGTTTTCATTCTAGATAAGAATTCATACAACAAACTGATGTTTGGTTGATTAGTTTATATTCAGAAGCTAATTATACTATTATTTTGCAAACAAAAAAAGAGAGTCAAATCGTTACGCTGTTTGTCTACTACAACAACTGTTATCAGCTAGTTTTGAAACAAAGAGAGAGTGTACTCTTCTTTTGTGTTTAATATAACTAATCAATTGTTTTACAGGTGAAGAATCCTCAACGAGATCTGCCACTGGGTATAGGAATTGCACTGTTTATTTGTTGTGCTCTCTACATGCTGGTCTCCATTGTTATTGTGGGTCTTGTGCCTTATTATGCAATGGATCCCGATACTCCTATATCATCTGCATTCGCTAGCCATGGGATGCAATGGGCTGCGTAAGTATATAATGTCACACTTTCTCGATAGTTGTCAAGAATTTATATTTACTAATTTCGCATTTCATTATTTAGGTATGTAATAACTCTTGGAGCTTTCACCGCTCTTTGCGCGACATTATTGGGTTCACTTCTCCCTCAGGTAAAGAGTTTCTTTTGCTTTCTAATGACCGAAAATATATACTAATAAATTTCTGATCAATAGCTTTTTGGCTGAGCTCTATTCTGCGAATTGTGAGTCTAAAAAACTAACTTTTTTCTATATTAATTTTGTCTCTTAGCCACGGATTCTGATGGCAATGGCTAGAGATGGACTTCTGCCGTCTTTTTTTTCGGATATTAATACAAAAACCCAAGTCCCTGTTAAGAGCACATTAGTTACAGGTCTTGGTGCTGCAATCTTGGCTTTCTTTATGGATGTTTCACAGTTGGCAGGAATGGTAAGTCCAAATCTATCAATGTTCTATGTTGGGTTTATCGCTCTTCCTAGCTACGATAAAAGAAATGCTTGTAGATTTGTAAAACATTATAAATATATTTTTCTTTCCTCGACTTTTTAGATCCGAATAATTGCTTTGTTGTATTTACTTAGCTCAGTATGGTGTAGGTGAGTGTGGGTACACTTCTTGCCTTTACAATGGTAGCCATCTCCGTATTGATACTCAGATACGTCCCTCCAGATGAAGTGCCAATTCATTCTTCAATCGACGATTCTACTGAACAAAATCAGAATGATGAAATCATTAGTGAGGATATTCTCAGCAGAGATGCTAGCACTTCGAAAGAAGCCACTAAGCCATTACTTGGCACAACAAGTGTAGCAGTTGATGATTCTCCGGTTATTATTAAACAAGAAGCTGAAGGCAGTAGTAGTAAGTTTCTCTTGCATTTAGTCTCTTTAGATTTGCTTTTCTTAGGCACTTCATGATTAGGCAACTTATTTCATGATTTATTCCAATGCGGAAACAGTGCACAAGAAGCTGAACTGATATCAATTCGATATATATTTGTGTCTCCACACCTGGATTTCAAAAATTTGCCACCCTATGTGTGTTCAGCAATTTATTGGAGCTCAATGATTGAACCAACCACCAACTTGTTAATCTTGTATATTGATTCTATATTTCTAATTATATCGCAGATTTTATTAGTGAAGAGAGTAGGCGAACAATTGCTGGTTGGACTATTTTGGTCATCCCTGTAGGGGCGTTTCTACTTTCCTACGCGGCCTCGAGTTTGGGACTTCAAAGGTTTGTTTAACTAAGAGTAGCTTTCTCATTTCTTGTATTAAAACCATATACTTATTTTTATTGGAATTTCTCTTTTCGTGTATAGTGTTCTTCGGTACACGCTATGTGGTGTGGGTGGGGCTTTTCTTTTATCCGGTTTGATTGTGCTTTCCATTATACATCAAGATGACGCACGCCATACCTTCGGCCATGCCGGAGGTTTTATTTGTCCGTTTGTTCCGCTCTTACCTATCATGTGCATTCTCATCAATTCGTACTTGTTGGTTAATCTAGGGTGAGTAGTTCCTCGGCTCGCTTTCCTTTCTTTATCGTACTTCTCATAGTGTAGGTTACATTTGGTTGTGAAATACTCGAGTGAGAGATTAAAGCTGCGTTTGGTTCGTGAAAACATTCTGTTTACATTTTCAGTGAAAATTTTCAAACGAGCATTTTAATATTTGAAATAATTAGAAAAATTATTTGGTTCATGGAAATGAAAATGGTATTTATTTTATTTGAATTTGTGTTTTAGAAGGGGATCAATAGAGTTGATAAATCTATTCTCCAAAATATATATTATTGTTTCTCAAATTTTCCTAGAGCCAAACAGAGACCTATACAATTTATGTAAGATTATATGCTAAATAAGTCGCCGTTCTCTTACAAGTGATCTTCTTTTATAACTGCCAGAGCTGATACATGGGCTCGTGTCTCCATTTGGCTTGTCCTCGGAGTTCTTGTATATCTATTCTATGGGCGTACTCGAAGTTCATTACGTAACGCAGTCTATGTGACAACAGCTCAGGCAGATAAAATCTACAGAAGTTCGCGAGATTCTTTGGCTTAATCATACAAATCCAATGGCGCAGGGTTTTCCGTTGCAGCCGTGGTTTCCTAAATCAGGAAATAATCTTTTGTTGAAAATCTTGTATTATAATATCGCGGCCAGACCGATAGGTTGGTCAGTCTTGTGTCTGTACTTTAAGAAATAGTATGTTGTGCTCTCTATGTAGTATTGAAATGGTCCAGCATTGTATATAGCTTAAGAACAACTGAAGATGTACTCTTCTTGGATACTTCTGAAAGTCCTTGTGTGTTTTGTGTCATTTAATGAAAATGAAGAGCTTCATTTATTTTATTTATCGAGCTTGTGTGTGACATACTAAATATTGAAACATTTTTCAATTTCTTCACAATAATGTTACATAATGTGTAGAGGTTACAATTATTACATCCTCTGGAATGAAATGATGGCAAACTTTAGAAAAGAATCAGCGATACATGTATAAAGAAACAGATAGACATATAACCGTAGAAAAAATGAACTGTGTTAGTTTGATGCGTCGTACGAGTTGACAAATAATATCAGCTTTGGTAGGTTCTCTAGAGCGAGCGTGAACATCGTTCCAACCACAAACATGAAAACAAAAGCTATGAATATTTTTCCAAAGTATGAATAATTGGTTTCCCACTCTGGATTGATTGTTCGTGTCTGATTGTTACCAGGCATGACCCTTTGCTTTGTGCCTTTCTCTAAAGATAGCAGATGATCTTCAACAAACTGCAGAAGGTGAAAACAAGGGACCATTGTAAATTATCAATAGAAACATGAAAACCTCCTTCTATCTGTACCTAGTGTTGTCAGTAGCACATATCAAGGGGTTGTTTGGCGTATGATTTATAAGCTACCAAGCTAGCAAATAAATTTTTTAGCTTGAAAGTAAAAGCTAAAGGTCATTGGTCGGTGTATTGAAAAATCTGACAAAACAGCATCTTCCACGAAAAATAGATCCCAAAGGCTCAAAAAAGTTCTATGAATGCAAGGGCTAGAATGAAGACATAACCCAAAGGAAGATAATCTTTAGGCCAAACCGCCTAAAGCCAATTGTTTCTGCAAACAGATCAACCATGGCAATAATGCTGCCGGTATTACATACAAGCGTAGGCCTTGGAACAACATAAGCAGATCAGAAGAAACGGACGGTGAATAGAAGAAAACTAAGTTTCACCAAGACATGTTAATAAAAGGGATGTAAGCTATCTAGTACTATACTTTCTACTGATGTTATAAGTTTGTCAACAACCTGAAGCACAATAAGCTATAAAGTTCTCGTAAAACGAAGAGAAATAAGTAATTAGCAGGAGGATTTCTCGCAATTTTGCGTTCAGCTTCAGTCAAACTAGGTTATAAGTACTTAAAATTTCTTAACATAGATAGATGATTCAATCAATTCAATTCCTAATATATGATCTTGTTCTCTTCAATGAGAAAAAACCCCAACCCAGAATTAGAAAAAGAACATAAGACTTTTACCTCAAGGTTTGTAGGTTTCTGATGAATGCCTTCCTTGTTCTTAATTCCTAAAGCAACAAACGAAAACAGCTAAGCAATCAAATGCGACATACAGTTGATGGAAACACGAAAAGTCCAGTAATTACCGGCATAAGTAGCTTTGATTACTGTTTGCAGCTTCCAACCATCACCGAAATTCACAAGAACAGCATCATGACCAAAACTTATAGGTTCTTCTCCTTCTTTGACTGCTTCGATATACTCTCCAATCGAGCTCGCAGATTCCAATTTTCTATTCATCAACGACACTGCAAAACCTGCCTTTGTACCTGCTGCGAATCGGCTTTTCTTACCGGAAATTTTGCAGTTCACCTCCAAAAACTATACAAAACGATAATATCATAATTTGGAATCAAAATCTGAGCAGAAGCAGCAAATCATGTCGAGAGAGAAAGAAAGAGAGAGTGTTACAGGAGGTGGCGACGGAGAATCGGTCGTTGGTGTTATTGCCGCCATTGAAGAGCGAGAGAGAAGTCGAAAGTGATGATGGTTTCAGAACCAAATGGGTCAATTCTTATAATAAAAGAAATCGGTCAACTCGATACCCGAACCCGAACCCCAATCAAGTTGTCACCACTGGCCAGCAAAGTTCATGCGTCCAATTCCAACACGATCAATAATAGTAAAACATCGGGTTATATAATATGGCCAACAAACTTTTTATAATTTTCTCACCTACTACGCCTCTAGTAAAAAATTATTGGAGGAACTTTTATATATATTTTTTGATCCACCAATTATTTTGTATTATCCATATTTAGTAAATATGAAAGTAATTTAATAAAATGTAAAATTAATAGATATTATATATTTTAAAATAAATTAAAATTAAAATGATATTAAAAATATTTTTATTTCAAACCATATGAATGAATCAACTATTGTTAAAAATTATTATTATTAATATGGCTGAGACTATAATATTAATTAAAAATCAATTGTTTGATCAAATACATGAATACTATATTTTCGATTAGACAATTTATTTGTGCAGTATTATTCGACTAGAAAAATTAATGTATTATTAATTTTATTATTATAAAAAATATATTATATTACTAAAAATATAATTATGTTATTAAATACATAATAATATAATTGTATAAATATAAAAGATGTATATTAGAACATAACAAATACTATAAAAATCGTTAGAGAATTCTAATAAGTTAGGTTTGGACTATGTTTGTGCAACCAATCATAATTCTTAGCAATATGTTTTACAATATATTTATCAACGTTTCATAAATGTTATAAAAATTGTTAGGACGCTGTAAAATTTAACAATATTACGGCATTACGTTGGTGAATTATATTTATTATTTTACCAAATAGATGGTGTAATCTTCCGCCTATTATTTTCCCACATAATGGAAGAATAAAACTAATATGTCGGCAATGCACTATCGAATTAATTTTGGTCATTCCAACCACTAATCTATTGGTTTTAATATGACTCATTTGTTTTTTTGTTATAGTAACAAGAATGACGTGGAATATTAACTTTAGATGTTTGTTCTTATCGTTTCCAACATAGACCAGGAATATTTAATTATATGTTAATACTTGTGAACTATCATATAATACACATGCGAAACCTTATATGATTTATATGCAAAACCTCTACTACGTATGATGCGAAATGTGACAAAAGGAGAGATGTATAATATGATATGACTTTCTCAACGTAGTTGGCGAATAAAACTAACTATATTGCCAAAGCATCGATAAATTATTATCTACCATTCTAACCACCGATTGATTATTTTTGTTATGCTTTTTTTGTTCTTTTTTATCGTGGTTGGAATATTTATATAAAATATTAACTTTCAAAGTTTGTTCTTATCATTTTTCAACCCTAGATCAGAAATACTAAATTCTATGCGAATTTGTGAAAACTAATGTAATATACATGTGAACTCTTATATATTTTATATGTGAAAAGTTCAGTATGTTTGATGCAAAACTTGAAAATGATTTATGTGAAATATTACTTGATTTGTTTCGCCACATAGTTGACAAATAAAGCTAATTATATCGCCAAACTATCAACAAATTTTTTTTGTCCATTAGAACCACTTATCTATTTGTTTTGTTAGAACCCATTTGTTGTTTTTATGTTATGACATGAAGATTTAGGTTAAATATTAACTTTTGATGTTTTTTCTTACCATTTTCTGACCTAGATGATGAATATAATAAATTATATAAAAATGCTCGCACAATTTGATATAATATACATGCGAAACCATATAATTTATATGTGAAACATGTAGTATGTCCGATGAAAAACATAGAATATGATTCTAAAAGATATGATCCAGATTATTTTATCACATACGTGGTGAATACAGATAAATATGTTGCCAAAACATCAACAAATTACTTTTGGCTATTCGAACCACTAATCTATTGGTTATTTACCATTTATCATTTTTATGTCGTTTATGAAGATTTCGGTGAAATATTTATTTTAGATGCTTGTTCTTATTGTTTTGAAACCTAAAAATATAATACTAAATTCTATGTTAATGCTTGTCAAATCAAATATTATTATTATTTAAAAATTTGATCTTCCATAAAATTTTATGTTATTTTCTTGTTGTGTGATATTGGTGACATATCAACGTTAGTGGATTACAATGAGGATCTTGTGACCCATGAGTATAAAGTAGATTAAAGATTGTGTGGGTGAAATAAGCCGAAAAACCAGCTTTGTAGTTATACTCAAACTGCACGATCCGTGAAGGTAGAAAGTCTAGATATGTATACCAATGCTACAGATCCAACCACTATAATATAGTCATGGTGGATAAAAATTGAAAACATAATTGACTCGATAATAAAAAAAATAAATTGTCATTTTAAATTAGTACGCCGACCAGTTGAATATGATAATATATAGTTGTTAAGCATGGTTTCTGGCGTACACAACCACACACTAGTCGAATACTTTCAAGGACATGCGCACGTTGGAAGATTTAAAAGTCATAACAAATATTGATGAATCATCTAATCTCGCTTGGAACACATCCACACGAGATATTACACAGTCTAAATATTTTTAATTTAGAGAGTGACTCTAACATACGTAATATATACATATACAAAAAAACAAAGGTTATTTAAAAAAGATGGTCATTCATAAATGTTATGTTTGTTGCCAAAATTATAAATACATAAATAAATACCATGTCATAGGACGTGAACAAAAGATCCAATTCATAACAAACTATTATACTTGTGAAACTGATGTAATTATGACTTGTAAAACTAACGATAATTCTGGGTGGAAGACATGCACACTAGTCTTAATAAGTTCATTGGGTCAACTCTGTTGAATTTTGAAAATTTTAAAGAAATGTAGACGGTTTGCTTGGGATGCAACATTCAACTATGAAAATATTATTGGAAATAAGCAAATGTTATGTTGTACGTGATTATCAATTGGCTATTTTTTTGTGAATTGTGTGGATATGTTTCAGAACATGCTTTGAAAATAATATTAGAAAATGCTAAAGATGTTGAAATACAAGAATTGAATCTTTTTATACGTGGTTGTTTAAGTCGAACAACACAAGGGTTACCATGTACCCATGAACTTCTAATACTTAAACGAGATGGTCAGTGGTTTCTTATGCGTATTATAGACTACCATTGGAAAATATTAATATGTCAAAGATGCTCTTAATTTAATAGTTCTATAAATTGTTTCTTTAACTACACTTCGGGGTTCATTGTTCCATCCAAAATTTATTACATCAAAAACTTTTAAAATATTAACGACTATGGCTAGGAAAATCCAGTCAGATAAAATTTAATAAACTTGGTGAGAGAGTGTTGCACGATTGCCCTTCAAAAAATAGTTGGCTGTGTACCAATACTTTTGGTTACTATACTATAAATGTAAAGTAAAACAAATTTTGAAATGCTCATGACAAAATTAAAAAGTCAAAGATAACAAATTTTATCATAACAGAATTCATATATATTAATATTTGTTAAATACAAAAGATAAATTATTACGTAAAAAAAATATTAGAATGAAATTTTATTTTTTATTGCTTTCTTTTAATACTACTGTATAACAATTCAAAAAAAATGCTAATTATGAGAATTCTTCTCTTAAAGTAAGTTATAATGTTTCAATATTACATAAAAATTATATGTATTAATATATATATATATATATAAAGAATTGAAGTTACAAATGTTTCAAACATTTAGACGAAGCTTAAAAAAACAATTTAAAATAATACCTGTTGTAATCGAAAAAATTGACATTAGCACAATCATTAATATAATAAATTTCATCATCCTCACTTAATTTTGATATATTAGTTCTGTTTATGTGATGTTAGATGGTTGTATTCCTTACTTAAAAATTCTAAATTTATTGACAATAAGCATCTTCATTAATACGCTTAAAATTTTTCTAAGTTTAGTGACAGTCCACCACATGTCCAATCATCTTCAAATTCCTTTCGAAGCGATCATGTACCGCTGATATTATTTTTAATTTTTTAATTCTAAATTATTTTATGAAAAAATTATAAATAACTTCAATTATATTCCAAAAACTAGATTATAAAAAGAACCGTCTTTCTAATATTATTTTAATTAATTTTAATATCATAAAAATAATATGTCTGATTTTTATATGGATATGGTTTAAAATGTACTCTATCTTTATCCTCAATTTTTATTTAGTTCTAATACTTCGCATATTTGGTCATCATGTACGAGGGATTATTCCGGAATTGATAGCATTTGATTATCCAATATTTTACCAATAATATCTATCATCTACATCTCATATTATTATTTTAAAATAAATTAAAAAAAATTAAAAAAAAAATATTTAATTCAAACTATATGAATGAATCAACTATTCTTAAAAATTATTATTATTATTATTAATATGGCCGAGACCAAAGTATTAATTAAAAATAAATCGATTTATTAAAGACATGAATAATATATTTTTAACATACTAATATTATTCAATTAAAAAATATATTAAACAATATGTTTTTGGAATATTATTCAATTAGAAAAAATTAATGTATTAGTTTGATTTTGTTATTATTGAAAAAAAATATTATATTAATAAAAATATAATTATGTTATTATAACATGATAATATACTAATATAAATATAAAAAATGTACAAGAGAACATAACAAATACTATAGAAATCGCTTGAGAATTTTAAACTATTAGGTATGGTTACTATGTGTTAGTCATATTTCAAATTTATAAATTCTATCGTATGAAACGTGATTGATTTGCGCAACCAATCATAACTCTCAGCAATATGTTTTACAACATATTTATCAACCGTTTCAAAAAAGGTTATAGAACAGATGGGTATTACGCCATTACGTTGGCGGATTATATTTATTATTTTGCCAAATAGATGGCGTATTCTTCCGCCTATTGTTTCACCACATAATTGACGAATAAAACTAATTACGTGGGTAATGCACTGTCGGATTAGTTTTGGTCATTTCAACCAGTAATCTATTAGTTTTGATATGACTCTTTTTTTTGTCATGCTAACAAGAATGAAGTGGAATATTAACTTTAGATGTTTGTTCTTATCATTTTCCAACATAGACGAGTAATACTTAATTATATATGTTAATACTTGTGAAATATCATGTAATACACATGCGAAACTTTATATGATTTATATGCAAAACCTCTACTATGTATGATGCCAAATGTGACAAAACGAGAGATGCATAATATGATATCACTTTCTACACATAGTTGGCGAATAAAACTAACTATATCGCCAAAGCATCGATGAATTATTACCTACCATTCCAACCATGACTTTGTTGTTGTTTTGTATCGTGGTTGTAAGATTTATATGAAATATTAACTTTAAATGTTTGTTCTTATCATTTTTCAACGTAGATCAGAAATACTACATTTTATGTGAATGTTTGTGAAAACTAATATAATATGTAGAAAAAGATAAACAAAGAAAGAGGAAAATGGCTAAGGTTTTTGTATTATTTAGAAGTGTAACAATTACATAGACCTAGGCCTTATATCTCTAACACCCTCTCTCAAACTCGCAATGCTTATTCTTGCATTGTGAGTTTGTTACATAAAATAAAAAACCAAAATTACAACAAAAACAAACACCAAACTTCAAAACCATAATCGAAAGCCAAAATCAAAACAAACGCTAACATCAAAATCAAAACTTCAAAACCCACACTAAAACTCCGATATAGTCAAACTCCAAACTCCAATCTCGAATCTCCAAACTCTAATCTTCAAACTCCAATCTTCAAATTCTAATCCAAACTCAAATATCCAAACTCTAAACTTCATTCTCCATTCTACATTCTTTAGTATCCAAACTTCAATCTCTAAAATCCAAATGAATCTAAACAAGTCCAAATGAATCCAAACTAAATCTATACCAGATCCAAATCCAAACGAAAAATGAAATCTAAACACCAAACAAATCAAAACGACAAATGTCGATCTAAGCAAACTTCAGACATAATCTAAATGTCAAAAAAAATCTAAACACCAAAACGAAATCAAAACGACAAACGTCAATCTAAGCAAATGTCAGACAAAGTCTCAACGCCAAACAAAATCATAACACCAAACAAAATCCAAACGAAATCTCAACGCCAAATACCCAAACAAAATCCAAACAGAATCTGAATGCCAAATTTAAATACCAAATCCAAATCCAAAACAGAATTCAATACTAAATCCAAATACAAAATCCAAAACTGAATTTAAACGGAATCTGAATCTACGATTTTACCAACAAAAAACTACATTGTTCCAGTAGCAATTTCTCCCAAACCGTTGCACCGAATCATAATCCAACCGGTCAGATTGAAGTATTAGATGTCTCAAAATCATTTTCAAAAATTCAGAAAAATAAACACAGTTTACATCTTGATCAGGTCTGTTGATTGTGGCTGCACACACAAGATCCGAAAACCAACAATTTTCACTATTTTTTTCTTCCGACGGACAACTAAAACAACTGTCCGCAGCATAGGTGGAAGATACGAAAATTTTAAAATTTAAACCTTAGCTTTGATACCATGTATAAAAAGATAAACAAAGAAAGAGGAAAACGACTATGTTTGTATTATTTAGAAAGTGTACCAATTACAACGAGTATAAAGCTCTTATTAACATACAAACAATATGGGCTAATGAGCATAAGCCTTATATCTCTAACAATATACATGTGAAACCTTATATATCTTATATGTAAAACTGTAGTATGTTTGATGCAAAACTTAAAAAATGATTTATGTGAAATATTACTCGATTTGTTTCGCTGTATAGTTGACAAATAAAGCTAATTATATTGCCAAAGTATCAACGAATAATTTTTATCCGTTAGAACCACTTATCTATTTGTTTTTAGGACCCATTTGTTGTTTTTATGGTATTATATGAACATTTTGGTAAAATAATAACTTTTGATGTTTTTTCTTACCGTTTTCAGACCTAGATGATGATACTAAATTATATCTTAATGCTTGCAAAATTTAATATAATATACATGCAAAACCATATAGTTTATATGTGAAACGTGTAGTATGTACGATGCAAAACCTAGAAAATGATTCTAAAAAATATGATCAAGATTATTTTATCACATACGTGGTGAATACAGATAAATATGTTGCCAAAACATATACGCATTACTTTTTGCTATTCGAACCACTAATCTATTGGTTTTTTAATGACCGTTTATCATTTTTATGTCGTTGTATGAAGATTTTGGTGAAATATTTATTTTAGATGCTTGTTCTTATTGTTTTCAAACCTAAAAAATAATACTAAATTTTATGTTAATGCTTGTCTAATCAAATATTATTATTAAAAAATTTGATCTTCCATAAATTTTCATGTTGTTTTCTTATTGTATGATGTTGGTGACATATCAGCGTTAGTGGATTACAAGGAGGATCTTGTGACGCACGAGTATAAAGTAGAATTAAAGACTGCGTGGGTGAAATAAACCAAAAAACCAGCTTTTGTAATTATAATCAAATCACACGATTTGTGACGTAAATGTAGAACCTCTAGATATGTATACCAATGATAGATATCCAACCACTATAATATAATCATGGCGGATAAAGATTAAAAACAAAAATCAACCGATAACAAAAAAAAATTGAATTGTCATTTTAGATTAGTACGTCGACTGGTTGAATATGATAATATATAGTTGTTAAGCATGGTTTCCGGCTTAAACATGGTTTCTGGCGTACACAACCACCCACTGGTCGAATACTTTCAAGGACATGCACACGCCAGGAGGTTTAATAGTCATAAAAAAATAATGATGGATCATCTAATCTCCCTTGGAACACGTCCACGTGATATATTATACAATATAAATATTTTTAATCTAGAGAGTGACTCTAACATACGTAATAGATACAACTACAAAAAATAAAGGTTATTTAAAAAAGATGGTCATTCATAAATGTTGTGTTTGTTTCCAAGATTACAAATACATAAATAGATACCATGTCATAGGACGTGAAAAAAGGATCCAATTCATAACAAACTAGTGTTTTACACATCTGGTAGGGATAGACTTATTATGGACGTTCTCTCGAGTGGTCGTCATGAATAATATGTCTAAGAGTAATAGATAGAAATTTTTGTTATTTAAAATAATATAGATTACTTCCACCAATATGAAATTTTGCATCGGGTTCTCATTCATGACTAAGGATAAGCAAAATAGATGGAATGGACGTTGAGATGTTTAAGAGTGGTTATGGAAGAGAACAACTGTAAGTTTCTTTATGTTATATTAACCGACCATAAACTTGATTTGGTGAATAGTTTTGATAAAAAGAGTTAGTCACGACGTACATGTTATGTGAATGACATATCAACAAAAGTATACTTTCCAATACAAAAAATTGGTAAAAGATAATATGAAGTTTAAAAAGTTTATTGACACTTGGAGGTTCGTGGTCTGGTCTAGCACCATTTTTACATGAACAATAACTCAATGAAAATGCGAGTATTGTTTAAGAAGAGAGAAAAAGGTAAAATATATGATAAACTATTAAATAAGAACTTATAAAGAGAAGTATGTTCATTCATATATAAACATTTTCATCCATTTTGGAAACAAAATGACGAACATGTAACATCTTCGTTGTTTATAAATATTTGATTGGAAAATAAAGTTTATATCGTTGCGAAACCTAGCATATATTATGAAACATATTATAGTTATTATATTTTGAAAGATAGTAAGTAACAAAAATGTGTAATGTAATATAATAATTGTGATGCAAAATACTTAATTACGAAGACTATACTTGTGAAATTGATATATTTATGATTTGTAAAACTAACGATAATTCCGGGTGGAAGGCGTGCACAATAGTCCTAATAAATTCTTTGGGTCAATTGTATTGAATATTAAACTTTTTAAATAAATGTATATGGTTTTTGGAATGCAACATTCAGCTATAAAAATATTATTGGAAATAAGAAAATGTTATGTCGTACGTGATTATTAATTGCCTATTTTTTTGTAAATTGCGTGGTATTTCAAAACATGATTTGAAGATAATATTAGACAATTCTAAAGATGTTGAAATACAAGAATTGAATCATCGATACGCGGTTGTTTAAGTCGATCAACACAAGGGTTATCATGTACCCATAAACTTCTAATACGTAAACGAGATGGTCTGTGGTTTCTTATGTGTATTATAGACGACCATTGACATATATTAATATGTCAAAGATGCTCCTAATTTTATAGATATATAAAAAATTTCGTTAACAAAATTTGGGGAGTTCATTGCTCCATCCAAAATTTATTACGTCAGAGACTTTTAAAATACTAAAGACTATGGCTGGGAAAATCCAATTTGATAAAATTTAATGAACTCGGTGAGCAAGTATTGCACGATTTCCCCTAAAAAAATGGTTGGTTGTGTACCAATACTTTTGGTTACTATACTATAAATGTAAAGTAAAACATATTTTGGTTGATTCCAAATAATACGTAAATACACTACTTACTTAATGTACAATTATTTCTCATACAAGACACAACATTTGGAATATGAATAACATACGCGACGCATATTATACCACATTCTTCAAGTGATATAGTATGAACATGGATAGTTTATTTGATGTGTTTAAAAATATTCAAAGAGATAAAGTATGTTTAAATTGTGTTTTAGTGGCTATACAGTATTGGTCGAAACTAATTTTCATTTGTATTTGCGATATAGTTAGTTTTATTCGTCAACATGACAAATAAGTAAGACATGTTTTATATCTATCATTTCTCCCTTGTTTCATATTATACATACTATATGTTTTGCATATAAAATTTATAAGACTTTGCATATATAATTTTCAAGCATTCACGTAAAATTTCTAGTCAAGGTTGGAAAACAATAAGAAGAAGCATCTAAAGTCGATGGTCTTATCGGAAGACATAACCATAATTTATTAACCTATGTGAAACGGAAGCATTCACACTAACATTCCAATAAGTAATAAGTATAAAATAGTTAAATTTTCATTGGATTAGTCGATGGTCTTATCGGAAGACATAACCATAATATATGTAGTCATATCTCTAGTGGGGTGAATCTTCTTCAGTGGGAAATCTGCCTCACCGCCACTTTCCACCCCCTCGATATATATCAACAGAACCGTAAAGGTATCTTAGAGAAATTCGGACCAAGTTCAGAAAGATTGGACTCCTAAAAGCATGTAAAAAAATGGTTGGAGTATGGGTCACTTTCAAAACACTCTTGCAATTTAGGGCCACCGGATGTGATTTCTATCAAAATATTTAAGTTAGGCCCACTAGTGGAATTTTTCCACCATAAGTTTTAAAATAGAACCACTCGCCGCCAACTTAACTACATTAAATCGACTTAAATTAATTTATGAACAAAAAACTTTTTTTCATTTTACCAATATAACCCACATGCCAAAAATGGGCTTAGGGAAAGTAGGCCCAATGATAGACCTAAATACGCCTTGTGACTAATGACTACTTATTGGGTACTCACAACCTGTTGACTCATCAACGACCTTGGTGGACATTGTTTTAGTACCCTTGGTTGACAAGTGGTAAGTCTGAATAGGCTATGGTTAAAGGATTTAGGCGGATTCTTATTGGTAAATCACCCTAGGAGACTGTAACCTTTGCTCCTGTTGGACCATAGAAGTAAATTCCAACACTTGAGTTTCTTCTATAAGTATCCATTTTTCTATTTGCACCAACAAAGCTCCAGACGTCATAACATATTTATTTACAACATTATCATATAAAATATCGGGCATAAGTCACATCATAAAGCTGCACACGCCAACTTCACTTTACAACCTTATAGCTTGATTGTTGTTTTAACAAATTGCGTGGTATACTCCCTCAGGCTCTCTCCAACTTTCAATGAAAAATTAATAATTGTTTCTCGTTTGCTCAAAATTTCTTACTCCATACAGAGTATTGTCGGAATATGGTCTAGAACAAATCAAAGTTCTTGAAGCAAACGTGCATTGAACGGTTGTACCATTTGAAAGCAACTTATTTCAAAGTTTGAGAAAATGCTCGGCATATTAGCTTGTCATTATTATCAAAGTTTATCATAAAGTTTTTGAATTGCTCAATATAGTTATTTGGGTCATAAGTCTCATCAAACTTCTCTAGCCTAGAGATATTCAAATGTTTCGGCACGTGTCTTAACAAGATCTCAATAGACAAAGAAGATGATCTCTAATTATATCCTGACTTATATAAACTACCCATAAGTCTTCGTTTGCAACCGTATATAAACCCTCATTAGAAAGGTTTGCGAATTAATTGCTTAAACGATAACAAACTTCCCAACAAGAACTGGACGTGAGGTGTTGCTTGCTCCCCCTACCAATGGTTACCGCTATTTCCTTATCCATAGACACAAATGTCCTCTTATCATAATTACTTCTCTTCTTCTTTGTATCCCTATCTCGGTGAGGTGTTCGTTGGTAGTTTATGCATTTTTACGAACTATGGTTCTTAGCGTTTCTCTCGTGTCAAAAATATTTTTTTGGGGAGGAAGATTCATCTGAATCATAAACAACATAGTCATTGGACTGTAGAATCGTAACGACGTCTTAATTTTCTCTGTTTATTTGAAGAGTAACGGCCCTAGTGCCTATCTACATCGCGTTTATTGTAAGACTGATGGTCGTTCTCAACTTTATTTTCCTCCACCGACCGTTTCCTTCAGACTTTCGATCGGAGCCTCCTAGCAGCCATTGTTGTGTCTTTCTCAACATTTAACTTGGCAGTATCTTTTAATAAATATTTTCTTTACGTTACCATAACAGAATTTTCAAGTTTCTCTTCAGTGAATTGATCATTATAATTGATGTAGTTGCATAAACCTTTTTGGATATACGGAAACAAACCTTATTTGAGACTCGGTTATCAGATTTAAGCGTTGTGACAACTCAAAACAAACGCATCGAGAAGTTTAACGAATTTCGGGAGCATCACATGATCAAGCGAGGTGATGAAGTTCAGGTCAAAGTCCACACGTTTATGGCCTCATTTATCTGTTTTCGTGTTTTTTTTATCACTTTTCTATTTTTGTTGAATATATTTTAAATACTTAGAAAAGTCAATCGTTTTGAAATTGGGTTGGGTTTCATTTATTGTGCGGAGATCGTTCGGTAATTTTTGTGTAGGGTTTTGAGCACTTCTAAAAAATGCTCTCAAATCCTACCTTTAAACAGACTTAGATTAATTAAAAAAATTAATAATATTTCTCTGAGTTATCTTTTTTTCTCTAACTTTAGGGTTAGGGTTTCACCTACTATTCTTTTTTTGAGTTCTTGTAGTCGTCAGTTTTTTTCCTAATATCCCATCGCCACTATACTGGTATTAGAGCGCCAAAGCTCCTACTATATGTGTTAAGGAGATATGCCGTCTAAAAGGAATCGCAAAAAATCCACTAAGCCAATCGCAGAACCAGTCGATTGGGAGGAGATGAAAGATTGGCTTGGCTAGATGTGAGAACATATGAATTTGTTGGAAGAATAGATTAGGAATGCACATGAGAATATGCACATGTTGATTAACACTAATACAAACGTATTTCGGGCTCGAGGGTCGAGCAACCCACAGTCAAGATCTGAGATAGGTCACGGTCGGGAACACAATCTGTTTGCTCATCGGAGGGAACAGGGTAGAGGTCAATTTTATCCCGAGAATACTGTGAACAAGTCTTTGAGTAGCCGCCAACGAGAGATTTTAATCATAATGCAAACAATTGGTGGGAGTCAGGATTCAGACTTGAGATCCTAGAGTTCTATGGGGGTCTTGAACCGAAAGAATTTATAGATTGGATCGTCTCGGTGGAAGAAATTCTTGATGTTAAGAAAGTTCTTGACCCAAAAATGGTACAGTTCACAACCAACTTCTGGAGTTGAGCTGCATCTTGGTGGTAACAGTTAAAGCAAACCATGTGCTAGCAAGGTAAACCGAAAATATCTATCTGGGTTAAATTTGTGAAACACCTGAGGGTTGCGTTTTTTCCCTACAATTATACAAAAATAATGTACCAACAATTCTTAAACCTAAAACAACGGTCAAACACTATTGATGAATATACTAACGATTTTTTAAAATTGCAAAATTGTGTGGATATTAATGATACGACATATCAATTAGTATATCCTTACATAGGTGGGATGAGGCAATAGTTTCAGGACTCCTTGAATATGTTTGACCCTGTCAATATATTTGAAGTACATCAATGTGCCTTGCATCTAGAGAAAGCCCTACATATATTCTTGCATGTACTTCCTCATAGCTCCCTAGCCGCACAAGTATTTCCTCGCAGGTCAAGTGCTACCGTTGTTAGGAAACATAACACATTGCTTCGCACTGTCTAAATCTCCAGTAACAACCACAACAATCGAGGGGATTGTTCACATGAGTTGCTGATTTTCAAGGCGGTTCACGATTTATAAGGAAGTGGAGAATACTATTGGTGAGGTTCGATCGAAAGAGGTATATGAAGAGGATAATAGGGAAGTTGTTGGTTCCAAAGCGTATCTGGTTTGCACCTAAAATGAGTAGTGACAGTGATGATTGATTGTGAAACAACATATTCTAGTCGACTTGTACTATTAGATGGAAGGTATGTAAATTCGCAATTGATTCACAAAGCTATAACAATTTAATTTCCGAAGAAGTTGTACATAAGCTAGCCTTGATGACAGAAAATCACCTCAAACCCTACAAAGTAGTCTAGTTAAAAAAAGGTAGTAAAGTAACAATATCTAAAAGATGTCTAGTATCCTTTTATATCAGTACTTATAAGGATAAGGCATGGTGTGATGTTATTACTATGGATCTTTGTCACCTACTGCTAGGTCGGCCATGGAAATTTGATAGAATTTGCACGCATGATTGTAGGAAAAACGTTATAGATTCATATGGAATAACACTAACATCACGTTGGCATCATCTAATGAGGTATCCCCAAAACCTGCACTTGTTGTATTACAAGGGTGTGGTAGGAACTTTCTGGCTCGTAAAGAATTTTTAGAGCATGCTAGTGATTCTAGAATTGTTTACCTATTGGTGGTTAAAGAATGTATTGATGATCCGATTTGGTGAGATATTTGAGCGAGTTCACCCACTGTTAATAGAATTTGTTGTTGTATTTCCAAATAATTATCTTACTTGTCTTCTTCTGTTACGAGACATCTAACACTAAATTGATCTACTTTCAGGTACTAGACTACCTAACTGGCCTCAATACCGTATAATCCCAAAAAAAGTATAAAGAGTTTCGGAGACACGCGTATGAACTATTGACTAAAGGTTGTATCCGTGAGAGCCTTAGTCCTTGTGCAGTTCCGGCACTGTTAACACCAGAAGAGGATTGTAGATAGTTGGAATCCGGTCCTTCATTAAATGAGGGTTATGAATCAGGTCTTTCATTAGAAAGTTCTTAGTTAATTATTTTGACAATATCATGATATTGAGTACTACATAGCACCTCCAACACTTTCAGGACTCCTTGAATATGTTTGACCCTGTCAATATATCTGAAGTACATACATGTTTGACCCTGTCAATATATCTGAAGTACATCAATGTGCCTTGCATCTAGAGAAAGCCCTACATCTATTTGTGCATGTACTTCCTCATAGCTCCCTAGCCGCACAAGTATTTCCTCGCAGGTCAAATGCTACCGTTGTCACGAAATATAACACAGTGCTTCGCACTGTCTAAAACTCCAGTAACAACCACAACAATCGAGGGGGTTGTTCACATGAGCTGTTTATTTTCAAGGCGGTTCACGATTTATAAGGAAGTGGGGAATATTATTGGTGAGGTTCAGTCGGAAGAGGTATATGAAGAGGATGTTAGGGAAGTTGTTGGTTCCAAAGCGTGTCTGTTTTGCACCTAAAATGAGTACTGACAGTGATGATTGATTGTGAAACAACATATTCTAGTCGACTTGTACTATTAGATGGAAGGTATGTAAATTCGTAATTGATTCAGAAAGCTATGAAAATTTAATTTCCGAAGAAGTTGTGCTGTCTCGTATTCTTTTATATCAGTACTTACAAGGATAAAGCATGGTGTGATGTTATTACTATGGATTTTTGTCACCTACTACTAGGCCGGCCATGGAAATTTGATAGAAGTTGCACGTATGATTGTAGGAAAAATCGTTATAGATTCATATAGAATAACACTAAAATCACGTTGGCATCATCTAATAAGGTATCCCCAATTACACCAAAAAAAAATAAGGTATCCCCAAAACATGAACTTGTTGTATTACAAGGGTATGGTAGGAAATTTCTAGCTCGTAAAGACTTTTTAGAGCATGCTAGTGATTCTAGAATTGTTTACTTGGTGGTTAAAGAATGTATTGATGATCCGATTTGGTGGGACATTTATTTTCTTACTTGTCATCTAGAATAACACTAAAATCACGTTGGCATCTATAATTTTCAAATAGAATAACACTAAAATCACGTTGGCATCATCTAATAAGGTATCCCCAAAACCTGCACTTGTTGTATTACAAGGGTAGTATGAACTTTCTAGCTCGTAAAAAAAAAATTAGAGCATGCTAGTGATTCTAGAATTGTTTACCTGGTGTTTACCGATTTTGTGGGATATTTGAGTGAGTGCACCCACTGTTAGTAGAATTTGTTGATGTATTTCCAAATAGTTTTCTTACTTGTCTTCCTCTGTTACGAGACAACTAACACTAAATCGATCTACTTTCAAGTACTAGACTACCTAACTAACCTCAATACCGTATAATCCCAAAGAAGTATAAAGAGTTTCAGAGACACTCGTATGAACTATTGACTAAAGGTCACATCCGTGAGAACCTTAGTCCTTGTGCGGTTCCGAGGTCTTTCGTTAAATAAGGGATATGAATCCGGTCTTTCATTAGAAAATGCATTAAAGCGTGCACTACTGTACAAAACTATTTGTAATAAGTGATATATTTGATATGGCCCCATTCAACTTCTCACCGAAATAAGTCGCAGGCCCTCGTAGGTTGAACGATATACATCACAATTATTCAAACCTGTAGAAAAATCAGATATGGCCATAATAAAGTCAATCTTACCTTAAAATCTTCCAACGCATCCTTAGACTGACTCAATCGGTGGTCCAACAAAACATTTGCTTTCATACAATCGGTAATATGAACTATGACAATACTGAAATTATAGATGAACCTTCTATAAATTAAAGTCAATCTATGAAAAGAACAGAATTTTATGATAAATATAAACTTAGACTCGTTCACGTACTACTGCATCCTTAGACTAGACTCCTTCATTAATAGGTCATCAGGAAAACATTACAAAATTATATAAATGAATTTGGCTAACTAAAAACTGATTAGCTTAGAATGTATAGATCTAAATATCGTCAAAATAAACAACTAAAAACTTTTCAATAAAAAGACGGAATACATAATTCAAGACCCTCGTAAACATGATATGACTGAATGGCATGACAATCTATTCAACCAAATCTGTGCGAATTGTCCGGACCGCTCTTGCTTTCTAGACAAATAAGTATGTGGGCTTTCAACAGTACATCGTCCCTCGACTATCACGTTTGGTGGTAAATAGTCCCTTGACTTTCAAATGTCCGTTGACAGTCCCTGGACTATCGCGTTTGGATAAAGTTAGTCCACCAGATCCTCTGATCCATGAGAGGCTGCCACGTGTCACCATAGTCCCCAGATTTTTGTATCACCACTAGTCCCTTGAGTTTAGTTTTCTCTAATTTTCTACATTTTGGGTTTGACCTAAACTCAAGGGACTAGTGGTGATACAAAAATCTGGGAACTATGGTGACAGGTGGCAGCCTCTCATGGATTAGAGGATCTGGTGGACTAACTTTATCCAAACGCGATAGTCCAGGGACTGTCAACGGACATTTGAAAGTCAAGGGACTATCTGCCACCAAACGCGATAGTCGAGGGACGATTTACTGTTCAATTCCTAAGTATGTGCCTTCAATCTAACTCTAACATAAGTCCCCTTGTATGTTGAAATACCTTTAGCCATTGCATCATTGAAATGAATTTCACCTAAACCTGGTCCATGTCTACCGAAACTTGGTCCTGGGCAATGGGCATTACAGTGCTTGGAATTTTAAGAAAGCTTAGCATCCAGACAGACAAGAAACTGTGAGAAGAAAGGTGTTCAAAACTCCTGAGACACAAGCAAAATCATATTTAGATAGCTGCCAGAATGAAATTTCACTGAGAAGCTAAGCAATTCTATATTTACAATAACAAAACTTGTAGAACATTTTTACAAAAAAAAAACAACTTTCACTTAATTTCATATTGATGTTTCAGATTCTCTCAGACAAATGCCTCGTTTGTCCTCAGGGTTTTAAAGAATGATATCAGACTCGTCATCTGTTTCATCATCATAGAGAATTAAACACTTCCAATTTTTTTTATTAAAAGTATATGTTTCCAGCTATAAGCCTTTGAGAAACCATTGAAAGAAAGATTTCTTTAGCATAAGAAATAGGAAGAAACTTAATAGTGTCAATATAGCAAACGAAGAAATTGCCTCAAAACACTAAAGGTTTTAGGACAGAGTGCGTTTGCAGAATAAAAACAATAGATATGGCAGTAGATTAAGGGCCTCAAACATCAGCTATATGTCAGATTCAGGCGAGTGATACTGCCTTCGTGTTTCTATGTCGCAAGTTTTTGTTAATTGAATGTCTGGGTCTGTATCTGATCGAGATCCAAACAAGAAGCTGACTTGCTTTTTTGTCTTCATTTAAAAAGAAAAAACAAACAATGAAGAAACATAAAGAACACCAAGAATTTGTCTGAACTTTTAGCGGAAGATCGTTCGATTTGGTTATTACATTCTGACTCTGAGTCGTTATGGATAAAATGGGTGCATGAGTATTATCTTCGAGGACAAACTATATGGGACTACCAAAGACGAGATAGAGACAGTCATCCTGTTCGGAAGCTTCTTGATATTAGAGACTCTTGGATACAGATATTTGGGGGTCGAGATAGTGCCATTCTGGGTCTTGAAAGCTGTACTTTGGGTGGAAAACTAATTACTAGACGTGTATACGAAGCCATGAGAACAAAAAATGAGGCATGCCCAAATCTATCAAAGTTATGGAAGAGATTCATCCCACCTAAGTTTTCTTTCACCGTCTGGCTAGCCTTCAATCGTCGCCTTGCCACCAAAGACACTCTCCACTACATGGACTTGCCTAACATCAGCTGCCCATTTTGCAGGCACTCAGATGAGTCTGGTGCCCATCTTTTCTTTGCTTGCAGGTTCACTAAGGAAATCTGGAGTCGTATCCGATCATGGCTGGGGATTACTCGAGAAATGACAATGCTTGATAGTGCACACAAATGGATTAGGAAGGAGCATCGAGGAACATCCTACCGATCCCGCGCCATCAATCTTGCCTTCCAAGCCACTGTTTTTGAGATTTGGCGCGCCCGCAACCGCCTTGTGTTTGATGAAGAGACCGTGACTCAAGACACCATCGTTATCCGAATCACTCTCATGACCTTGAAGATTTTATTTAGATTATATCCGCATTATCGACTCACATGTTAGAGTCCTTTTTCATTGATACACTCAGTTTTTCGGATTTTCTATGTAATAGTCCATTAGTGCCGGCCTGGAGACTTGTACTCTTTTTCCTTAGACCGGGTTTTTACCCAACGGGTGGTTAAGGTTTTTTAAAGAGGCAAGTGCTCTAGACCTTTATCAAGGCACTCTTGGACATGTCTTTTTCTTTTAGGCACATTACTACCCTGAATTGTACTCACTTGAGAGATCATATGACTCTCTAGACGATTGTAACGTTGTACATATATATATACACCCACATTTACCCAAAAAAAAAATCAAATTAGATATGACGATAGAAGAGAAGGACGGAGAGGCGTTATAGAAGAAGGAAAGGGGAATTTACTTGAATTAGGGCTAGGGTTAGGGTTTTAAGACGGCTGTATTTAGTTTTGGATATGGGCTTTTTGATTAATGAATGAGCCCACGGCACAAAGAGTTTAAACTCTTGCGGCCTTATAGTATATGAAATTTTATATTCGAGTTAAAAAAAAAATCAATAAATAAGCAAATAATGATTTATTACTAAATCAAAAGGTTTTACAAATATTAAGGACCAAAATGAAACAATGACTAAGAATAGCCTTAAGGGAGCAAATCGACAGATTTAATAGTTATTCCCAAATTAAGAAACCCTAAATCGCAGAGCTTCTTCTCCACTGCTTCACCATAGCCACACCCAAACTCAGAAGCCACACCAAAACTTAAACCAAAATCGATATAACCCACACCCAAACTCTCTAGTGTTGTAATGGCTAGAATATGAGATGGAGCATTTAAACCTTCGAATGAAAGGTTTTGACGAGCAATAATGGCTCTCTTCGCGATCCACTCCGCAACTTGATTCTGAGTTCTGGATACGTGACAGAGAGTCATTTTTGGGCGCATTAGGCTTCTACAAATGATGCCCAATGGCTCGAGAGAAGGAGCAGAAATACCACTTGCAAGCATGTTGATTAGAGCCAGACAATCTGACTCTATATCGACATTTTCCCAACCATTACGCTTGCAAGTGAGGAGCTCTTCAATAAAAGCTTTGCATTCAGCCTGAAATGGGTTAAGCTTCCCAAACACGAACCCTTTTCCCAGCAAAATATCTCCTCTGTCATTTCTGACTATAAGCCCTCCACTGGATTCGCCAGAAGAATGAAAAGCGCCATCGACATTGACCTTCAACCTACCAGGAGGTGGAGCAAGCCATTTCAGGTACGTGATGCCTTTCTTTCTTCTGTTAATCGATTTACAACCCATCGCAACGCCTGCATTACAAACAAAGGACAAATGCTTAGAATTAAGTTTGTCCCCATAATCTATATCCAAAATGACTCTGCAGATTCTATCAACAACACTCTTGAAATCATCATGAGTGTTGTTGAATTTAGAACAATTTATGTTGTACCAGATGGTCCAACAGATAATCTGAGGGACTAAATGAGTTATATGGAATTTACAGTTCGTAAAACAAAACCAAGTCTTAAGAAGATGATTAAGAGTCATATATCTATAGATAGGAACCTTAAACAGCCACCCAAAATAATTCCAGATGGCACAAGCATAGTTGCAGTTGATGAAGAGATGATTTTTCTCTTCACAACTGCAACAGAATTGACACTTAGAAACTATGACCAAATGTCTTTTGGAAAGGATATTATCAATAGGGACAAAAAAAATTATGATTTTCCAGCATAAAAAAGAATTTTTTTTTGGAATAAAATGACTCCAAATCTTTCTGAGAAAACTTGACTTATTAAAATTATTTCTAATAATGTTCCAAGTATCCATAGTGTTAAAATTTCTGTCTTTGGATAACTTCCAAACAATCTGGTCATCCTGATCAGGATTAAGCTTTAAGGTATCAATTTGGTTAACTTGATCCTGATTAAGGAATGCCAAGAGAGTTTGGATGTCCTAACAATTCCCTTTCCAAAAAGACTTGACAGTAGCTGGTAAATACCAATTGTTACTCTGACTAGATTGAAAAAGAGGCATATCATGCCAAACATCTAGCCAGAAATCAACATTGCCCTTACCAAGAACCTAACCAATATGCTGCTCAGCCATATTTTTAACAGCATGAAGCCTTTTCCAAACAACAGAATCAGTGACCTTACAACTAGCTTTAATAGGGTGAGTATGAGGACTATAAGTTTTATGCATCAAGTCAGACCAAATAGAATTGTTTTTACAAAATAGAAACCACAGCTTATAGCTAAAAGTGAGCTGAATATCAACAAGTCTTTTGATATTCAGCCCACCCTCCTCATAGGGCTTACACAACATATTTCAAGAGGTCCAATGTATAGACTTCTCATTATACTTGGACCTCCAAAGGAAACGGTGAAAACAGAGGTCGATTTTATTAAGAATAGAATTAGGTATAGCACTATTCTGCATCCAAAAATAAACAATTGGATGAAGCACATTAGATATGAGAGATAATCTGCCCCCAAAGGACAGATTCTTGATGTCCCACTCCTGAATCTTGTTATGAATCTTTTCAATAAGGGGAAAGTAATTCTTCCCTTTGTTATTTGCAGAAATGGTGATTCCCAAATAGATGAAAGGAGCTGATTCAATGTTGAAGCCAGTTGCAAGCTTAAGTCTAGAAGCACCACCTTGGGAGAACTTAGCAAAGGTAATCACTTTCGTTTTGTTATGAACTTAGCAGAATATAAAATATCGGTTTTTATTAAGCAAAGTATATGGTACTAAATAAGTCAAATTCCTTTGCTTTTCTTTTTAAAAGCTAAAAATGTCTCATTAATAATTTAAGGTCCTACAATAATAGAAAAAAGCTAAAAATGTTTCATTAATAATTTAAGGTCCTACAATAATAGAACTACAAAAGTTGGGCTTCAAAATAAGTTATTTATTTAGAATAATTCGGACTAAACAAAATTAATAGGCTCCCAATAAACATAAAGCCCTCCATAAAAAACTAACTAGAATTGAAGCTGCGATTTAGTCATCCTCCACAATTTAGTTTGGAATACTTCGGGATGACATGAGAGAATTCGAGATGGGTTCCTAATTTAGTTTAGTCATCCTCCACAATTTAGTTTGGAATACTTCGGGTTCCTAATAATGGGAGACTTGCTTTACAAAAAATATATGAGCAGATCACTATTAAGATGTTTGGGACACGTTGAAGCAAAGATGATTTAATCTGAACTTCATGATGGAGAATGGTCGGCTCATTGTGGGTTTAGAGCACTAATTAGAAGAGTTTTATTTTCAGGTTATTATTCGCCTACGTTAGCAGCCGGCCAGAGAACTCGTAAAGAGATGTGATACTTACGAAAGATTCGCAAATTCAATTCACATCCCAGCCATGCCGCTAGAGTCTATTTCAGAAGGTTTTTAATTCGATAGATGGGGGATAGACCTGGTAGGTCTGCTACCAATGACAATATGAGAAGGAAAACTATAGTAGTTGCGGTGGACTATTTTTCCAAGTGGATAGAAGTCGAACCTCTGTCCAAGACCAAGGCCAAAGATGTAATAAAGTTTATTTAGTCAAATATTTGTTATCGATATGGAACCCCACAGAAGTTAACCATGGATAATGGTCCCCAATTTGACAGCAAGAAAATGAGAGAGTTATGTTTGTCTCACAGAATTCAACAATGCTTTTCAACAACTTTCCATCTGCAGGCTAACGGTCAGGTCAAAGTGACAAATAGAACGATTATCGAAGGTCTCGAGACAAATCTAGAAGGAAAAACCAGGATATTGCCAGAATATTTGCAAGAAGTACTTTGGGCATACCGAACCACACCACGAACTGCTACCCTAGAATCACCTTACACTTTAGTATATAGTATGGATGCGGTGAAACCTGCATAATCAATGTTTCCATCCTTTAGAATCATTAATTACGAGAAGGATAACAACATGAAGGATCGTCGTCTAGCTCTTGATTTGATCGAAGAAAAACGAAGTCTCATCTAAACTCGTTGCACTACCAAACTTTGATGAGAAGCAGGTATGCTTCAAAGGTGAAACAAAGAGATTTTAAGATCAGAGAAAAGGTTCTGCAAGAATTATTTCTATTGGGAAGGGCCTTATCAAGTGGTTTTATCAAGTGGTTGAAAGAGTGAAACCGGGAACATACAAATTGAAGGAAAATCTTGGTCAACCAACAAATTCATCCTCGTCATTCGGGGCGGTTTTCTTCTGGAACATCCTTCAATATTGATCCTAAGGGTAGTTGAGGGAGCTGACTATGGAAGAACAACACATAAGCAGCCTTGGCGTCGGCAAGCTCTTTCCCCGTAAATTTTTTACATTTGGTGGAAACAGGTTCTTGTTATCTTTGGCTTTTTTTCCATAACCGAGCAAAACTGTGAAGAATTCTTAGCTGCCTTAGCTAGTCGTTTTCGAAGAAATTAATTCTGAATTAGTCGTGCGGCAGAAACCTGCTTGGCGTTATCCCGATCATTTTCAACCTTTGATAAAGAGTCACACAGATATTAGTTAATCTGATATTGGTTAGATTAAGCCAATTTTCATTCTCATTTTTTCTCTTGAAGTGTTCGGAGGGAATTCTTAGCCAAAACAACCTAATTGTTAGCATTCTCAATCGCCTCCTTGGATGCTTTTTCTATGTTGAGAAAATTAGACAACTTAGTTTCTACTTTGGATAAACGTCTGGTGACTTCGACTAATTCATTATTTAGTTCTGTCACTTTCCTTTCTTTTAATGCTAGAGAAATGACCATATCGTACAAATTCCTAGCCAATGTGTCTAAATCCCGAAACGAGAAATTACTTGGGCCTTGAGGAGAAACAATCATAGGCAGGGTGTTAGGACGGGAAGTATTATCAAGAACAACGGTTGAATCTTTTACAGAAGTTTGACAAACCTTTTGGGTGGAAAATTTGGTTTCAGGAGGTAGTGGTTCACTAACAAGGGCATTGATGTTAACATGACCATCAATGCGGCAAGGATCCAGATGATCTAACTCCATCGGAGCACAAACAAGATTGTCATCCTCGATGTCAATAAGCTTCTCCGATCCACCAACAACAATTTTAGTCTTGGCTTCTCTTCACTGCTTAAATAGTACGCGAATGGTTATTTGCTTAGCAAACAGATTTTTTTTGGATATGTCAGTCGGGGCTTCATCTTTTATCTTTTTAACTACATGAGGATTCTTGCTCACTTCTTCAGTGATAACTATTTTTTTTCCTTTTCCCCCACATCTTTGTTTTTTGTGTCCTTCACCACGAGGAAACTTGCCTTCACTAGCTGTTTGGGTAAAAATACATCTCCATTAAGAATGTCTATCCTTTAAACCAGGTCAGCCACATCGGGAGGAACCCTTAGCTGATCAACGCTAAGAATTTTGTTGGAGCAACGCTAGAGGTTGTTGTTGACTAGATTGGTGTTTTTATAAGCACCGATAAAACTTTGGCCCCAATTATTCTTAGCATAGTTTTTTAGCTTCAGGAAAGTATTGTTGGCTGCTTTCAGATACGCCTTCTTGATGGCTTGCAATTCCAACTTGAAAGCTATATAAGATAAATAATATTTAAAAAGGGTATAATTAAGTTCAGACTATTTTTCCATGCAACACTAACGATCCGTCTACAATTTAAATGCATCGGGTTATCTTTGTTATGAGGCTGACCATTCTCCCACGCTCCACTAATGAAAACAAATCGTTGTTTCTATGCTTTATCAGCTTCTAGCAAATCATTTACTATTTTTCTTTGATTTTCTAGAGAAGAATATAAAAAGGGTAACTTGGGGTTTTTTGAAAGCCCAATGACAACTATGTACTTCTTCATGGACATCGACACTTCAGCTAGGAGAGAAGCCATTATACACGACATTAGTGTATACCAGGAATTAAGAGTAAGTTGGGTTGGCCAAACTCCTAAGATCTCGAAATACCTTACAATGTTGGGATCAAGAAGAAGCCTTAAACCCCAATTAAACAAGTCGGAAAAAAATACTACCTCCCTTTGTTGTACCAATAAAGGTGTTTCTCCATACATTGGGAAACGAACATTTATACAATCAGGGATCCCACACATAACTTTGAGCATGGGTTGATCATCTGAACTATAATACATATATTTGCATTATAGAGGGAGATAATGTGATCTCGAGGTAAACAACGATGATAATCGGTAGTCAATGCGTCAATTTTAGGTGGAAGAAGTTCTTCGGTTGTTACAGGAGCAGCAGCCCCAGTTTCTACGATGGAAATTCCTTTACCTTCCCGTTGAGAAACGTTCTCGGTAATAATTTATGTGCACTCGGTAGCCTTAGTGAAAGTAATTTGAATATGTGACGGTTCAACAGAGTTCGGATCGATTTGTTGCTGGTTCACAAACTTTCAGCGACATTAGGGTCGGCCGATTTCTCAAGCAGACTACTGTCGGTATTTTTCCTAGTCACACAAACAGTTTTTTCATGAGCTCTTTTAAGAGAATGCACATCCCGTGCAATTTTGTTTTTAGGACCGAGATCATTAGAAGCTTCTGTTGAAGGAGTATGGATATTGGGCTCTTTACGAGGTTTTATGATGGTGTCTTTAGAAGAAGTTTTTAAATGGAAGGTATCGTGAATTTTTTCCTTTCTTTTTTTATCTTTTGGAGGGATATGTTCGGGAGCATGCAGCGGTTCTCAAGCATTTTTAGGATGAACAAAACTGGAGCTACTACTAACATGAGCACAATCCGAGTTTGTATCTTTTTATCTTTGGAAGCAGCTGCTTCAAGCCTTTGCTACTCAGCATCTCTTTGAAGTACTCCCCTATTTGTACCCACAATATTATTACCAGTTCTATAACCCACGATAGTGGGGGGTTAATTGGACCATTTCAGGAGAAGATAAGGAAGCACTAGAGTCCCCAATACCAAAAATTTGGGATTGGATTTTTTAACAAAAAGAGTTGGGGATGCCGAATGTAAGGGTCAGACAGTTGGAGACCTAGGAACAACTTCTTTAGATGGTGAGTTTTTGGCACGATAAGGGCTCGCCTTGAATTTTGTTTAGATTTCGGGTTACGTACAATTGTTGGAAAATCGAGTGAGGTCGAGCTCACTGGTATGGTCGGCGTATTATCTATCAGACTGGCTGCTTTATATTCAGCAACTCTCTCGGAGATGTTAAGATAGTCTATGGCACCCAAGATTGGCTTCAGGGTAGGGTCAGTCTTCTTTTTCTCTTTGGAAATAGGATTTTTCATAAACAATGAAACAAATGGCAACTTATCTATTTAGAAAGACAAAGAAGATAGTAAACCTTTCTCTTTCTAAAACTGTTTTGGGAAGAAAAGTGAAAAAATGAAAGTATTTATATGGTTATGGCTTCTTTAATGGTTTTCTCCATGGAGAAGTGTATTCGAAAAAGGGCGTCGGGAAGGTCAAGAGTCGCGTTGGTTAATATCACGAGTCGATCTTCCCAAATAGACAAGAGACATGTGTCAAACTCTCACATTTTTTTGTAGTACTAGAGGACTAACATCATAGTTAAAAGGCTCGGGTAGTCCAAGAGGCGAAAGTTTAGCTAGTAAGTAATTGAGAGCTGGGCGACACATGTATATTGATAAGAAGACTCAACGTAAATTGGCAATTGGGCTTAGCACAACAAATTTTCCAAATGCAAGTCCCATCAAGAATGGGCCCTAAAATGTCACATTTCTTGGAAGAGACAAAATTAGTCGGTCAAAGACCGACCATATTGGTAACAGGAAGCCAACAGATGCAACATAACCCGACCCTGGAGATCGGTACCACATTGATAACGAAAAGCAAATAAATACAGCATAACCCGACCTTGGGGGTCAGTATATGACGATTGGACTCATGCAAAAAATGCATCAAGGATTTCTGACCCTATTACTATGCAGTCTTAATTCGTTCCTTCATCAAGACTGGGGGCTACTAATAAGAACGGAAAATGTCTAGGTTGTCTTGGACTAACGTAACATAAATATTTGTATTTGTATTAATAAAACTAGGAATAATAAGGATTAAATGTGTAATATAAGAAGTATGGGTGTAAATAAAAAAAATATAATTTAGAGGGACCACTTGTGTAAATTGGGTCCCACTATTGTGACTATATAGGAAAGTCCCCTTTGGGATGGCAAGTACGTTTTTAATATAAGATACTACACTGACGGCTTTCTCTCTTTAAAAATCTCACTCATTCTCTCTTTTAAAAATTATTGTTAGTCACATTTACAATCAAACTAGTAAATCGGGGCTCTGGACTTTTCTAGAACCATCAATGATCATTTAGGTTATCCATAAGAATTTGCTCCATTCTTTAATATTTTCCTTTGCTTCAATTACTTTCTCAAAGACATTCCCAAAGACTTCGGTGTTCCATCTTTTAAAATCTTCTTTCAATCATTTGAGCTTGTTCCAGAACCTATGAAAAGAGAAGCCATGTATTTCAAGATTCCAATTAGAATTAACAATAGGTAAGAAATCTTCACTTAAACTATACATATTTAAAAATTTGAAACTAGATTTAGTTGTGTATTTGTCATTAGGAAATATAACACAAAACGACGTATAATCTGAACATGATCTTGCTAAATGTTTGACATAATTATTGTTAAAGTAATCTGTTCTTTCAATATTGTAGAGAGCACTGTCCATGCATTTCAACTTGGACTTATTAGACCAGGTAAACCTTGTCGCAACAAACCATGCATCCTCTAACTTGCGGTATCTAATTGCTTCATTAAAATCATCAACGTTGTTATTGTAGTAAGTAACGCAACCCATTTGATCTTCATGAGAGGTGATAGTGTTGAAATCACCAATTACCATCCACTATTTGACTAAAGTAGAGATATTGCTTAAAGTAGTCCAAATATCATTTAAATTAAGCCTTTGGAATTTAGCATAAACAAACGTAAGGTAAAATACTTTGTTGAGATAAGTGTAGGTTACTTCAGTGTGAAGCATCTGAGGGTGATCAGTTAATATACTAATACTAAACAAATCCTGCCAAAGAAGCCATATTTTGTTAGAACAGTTAGATATACGGTTAGTGAATCTCAACTTAAAAGTTATCAAAAATAATTAATCAACCTTCACCGTAGGTTCTTGAATAGCAATAATACTAATTTTTTTTCCTTGATGATAGACTTAAGCCTGGATTCACTCTAACTATAATTATAATTATTTTATTGCATGCAAATATTTTTAATCTATTTGGGTAAAATTTATGTATATATAATAGACTGAATTACAAATATATATTTAAACAAATATATTTTACATATACTTTATAATGGATTGTGATTAGCGAAATTCAGGGACTCTAACCGTTTAATCAATATTGTTGACTTGTTTCTTTTTATCGACGTTTCCGACCGATATAAAGAAAATGGTTGGATATTGTGATTTTTATCAACGTTTTACCAACACAAGTCATATTCATAGTGAAATAATAAGTTTAAAGCCTTCTTTGTTATCGTTCGATAGGTGAGGGTTTGATTTTGTCGAACCGTTTCCAATTACGATGGAAAAAAAAGAAATTTTTAATCGTACTCGTTGATTATTTCACTAAGTGGGTTAAGGCAAAAACATTGGTAAATACAATATATCAAGAAAGTCTAATATTTGTACTAATATTATTAAGATGCTCTAAAGCAATAATTTATACGAAAGAAAAAAGTGACACGAGTTATAAAATTAAAAAAAAAACTATAACTAATAAGTGAATATGGCTACAATCCAAGCCTAACTGAACAATATAAAAGAGTACACATCCCGTCACATCGAACATAGCTATAAGTCAAGCCTAGTTGGAAAGCGTAGGATGTCGCGCTAAAGTTGTAAATGCCTGAAATTACAATCATGGTTGTAAGTCAAACCTAGTTATGAAAAAATAAACCCCACATAACCCACTCAAACCGAAAGTGAATATAAGGCAGACCGTACTGAAAAATGTAAGACGTCGCACTACTTTTAAAATGTGACAAAATTATAGATGATAGCAAAACAACGTCTACAAGTTAGTTATCAAAGCAATGCGTTTATATAATTTTAAAAAAAGTGACGATTATATAAGAGTTATGAAAATATGTCATTGAAGTAATAGTTGATGACTGTTTTTGGAAGTAATGGTTAATTAAGAATTCTAATTACATGATATAAATATTATATTTGATGATGGTCAAGCAAATTTATTATATTTGGTTAGAAAATGAATACATACAGAAAAAATTAAATAAACAAGTAAAGAAATATTAGATAACGAACATGAATTTAAAGATAGTCAGATGTCAACTGATAAAAATATCAGTTTTATACAATAGGAAAAGTAACAATAGAATTTCATTTGGTAAAAAAATTTGAAAAGAAAGAAAAAATATTGAAGTAACAACTGGATGTCAACCGAATAAATTTCCAAACAGTCAAAGTATTATACAACAATTCATAAAAGATTGTAGATTTTCATGTTCAGGACAATATAATGGGGAATAATGAGGCAATTCAGAGAGTTTTTGAGGAACGTCGTCAAGCTTGAAAACTGGATTTTTACTTCCATAAAAAGTGGTTTCATATTTTTTTTACCAATATATTCATATAAATAAGTATTAGTTCTGAAAGAAGCACGAAGAGTTCTTTGAGCTTCTGCAATTCTGTTAGCAATATAGGTGGATGTACGACATAAATGTTTATAGTTTTCAGAAAAATTAATCCAGCATGGCCCCAAAAAGATGTTCCAGGTTCCTTATGCTCAATTATTTTCTTCACAATCCGTAGACGACGTTATACTTTTCTAGTTGTTTGTTTGACGTTTATAGTTTTCCAATTCATCATTCTTTAATTTCAAGTTTTTTAAAGTTTCTTTAAAGTTTTTTTTTTCCTTAACCAAATGCATTACATATCTAGCTACTAACTATGGTACACATCTGTCATTTTCGCACATCACATGTGGATTGGTGGATTTCTCATAGTTGGTGTTACCGCGCATGTAGCTATTTTTATGATAAGAGACTATGATCCAACTAATCGATACAACGTTCTTTTAGACCGTGTTCTTCTATTTTCATTAATACTCGATGATCTAGTGTTATCTTCAAATTGATATTTTTTATATTAATTTTGATATTTTAGTAGATTATCGTCATAATGCGGTTTCATAATTCTCGAAATTTTACGCGGTGTATGAATAATGAAAGATTAATGGTGGATGATGGTGTGAGAAAGTGTCATCTAAATCTAATAATATAATATGATTTTATTTATGTTACCTAATATAATTTAAATAAGAGTAAAAAAATTATATGAGAAAATCAACGAAAGCATATGAAATCTAAAATGATAAAGGTGGAGGATGTCAGTTTCAGAAAAGTATAACGAGAAGTTGTAGAGATAAGTTGTGAATGTTATATATATATATATATTGATGAGTCCGGATTCTGTTACCTCTTCGGACAGGGACAGTTCGGACAAAGACCACCTAACTGGACAGGGCAGTTCGAACACCTCATCCATTGGACTGTTCGAACAAGAACTAAAGTACTTAAAAACCTAATCACTTCTTGACTAAACTGTCTGCTCTCCTACTAAGAGCTCATGGGTCCTTAAACTTGACCCGGGTCCATTAAACATGACCCGAAAGCCCATAAGGCCCAAATGTAAGGGTATAAATACCCAACCACAAACATTAAATGAGGGTAATGAAAAATTAAATACAACAAGGCTGCTTAATTCTCCCTCTACTCTCTACTCAGACATTAAATACTTACAAACTTCCAAAAAACTCCAGATAAAAATTACAAACTTACCCTCAGACGAAAATAAACCTCACAATATATATAACATAAAATGAATGAATAAGTAACCGTCTCTGATTCAAATCAAGATGAATGACTCAGATGCAATATCAGATTTGTCAAGCGTAAAACGTGAGAAGTCAATTGGTTCGTAATATGTATTGGGATGACATTATTTGATTTCTTTTAATATTAATTGAATACATATAAATATTTAGAAAATGAAGTAACGAACGAGAAAATAAAATTGAAAAAGTGATATGAAATGTACATTTCTTATGTTGTTAGTAATTCTTAAACATATAAATTAAATTTTAGGACTAGGGCGAGTCTTGATAATGTTATATATCGATAGAACGTCGTCACACTTATTGTGAAAAACTAAAAATACATATCATCACGATAGAAATATCAGTGATATATGTAATTAAGGCGTCGGTTGGACGAAGATCCAGAATAGCAATCGAAAATAGAAAATCAGTAAAGTAATTCACCAATAACATCGACACAAAGATAAGTAATGACAAAACAGAGAAATATCGACAAAGTAGTTGATGATTGGCAACTAGTGCTACGAGAGAAGTTCAAATGATAATGGAAAATATTTAAAAATGAATAGTGAAATATATATTAGAATATGGATGAAAGTGGTAGAAGATAGTAAAAAGCTCAAGATGAATGTGATATACTGCTATAATATCCATAATAGTTTAGGGATAAAATTATAATTTATGTAACAAATAGCTTGCATGTGTCACAAGTTATATGTATCACCCATTCAATCATTATGAAAATAGTTGATTAATTTTATAATAAAATTACTCTTATTATAGCTCTTATTCATTAATTAGTCTATATTTTTTACAATAATTCGAAAATAAATTTTTCATATCAAACTCAACTTATACTTTCGAAAGTATTAGATAAATCTTGCACAACGTTGTTGCGGATAATATAAAATTTAGTAATTATAAATTAGTTAAAATTTAATAAATTGAATGCATATACAAATAGATAATAAAAAAATTATAAAAATGAATTACAAACATCGACTATATAATATTATATAGCACAAAATTTTAAACTCTCATCTTATTTACCAAACTGCGCGAATCTTCACCCGCCACCATATTTATTGCAATATCTTTTAGATTTAAGATATCAAAATCTATTATAAAATCTAAAATGACAACAAATTTCTAAATTTAAAAGATGGAACCTAATTAATTTCAAAATTTTATTTATAAAAACAATTTAATAAATATTTATACAATTAGTTGCATAAAACTAAACATTATAGTTTTATTATCATCAGCTATTATAATCAATACAATAAAGTATACTAAAATGATACAAATAAAAAACAAGTTTTTAGAAAATACTTTAGAAAAAGATTAACCTATTAAAAATATGATCTCTTCAAAAGAATACAAATTCAGTGGTGGTAACACCTCTTTTTCTCGATTTAAAGTTCATTTTCCATCGCAAATGTCAGATCGAGGTAAATGAGGGAAAGGTTTGGGAAAGGGAGGAACTAAGAGGCACAATAAAGTGCTTCGTGGAATCACAAAGCCTGCAATTTGTCGATTGGCCGGGAGAGGAGGTGTGAAACGAATTAGCGGAGTCATCTTCGTGGAATCTTCAAGATCTTTTTTGAAAATGTCATTCATGATGTCCTTACCTACACTGAGCACGCCAGACGCAAGACAGTGACTACCATGGAGATTTTTTATGCACTAAAAAGACAGGGTAGAATTCTTTATGAATTCAGCGGTTAGATCTATTCTACGAAATGTCAGTAGAAATTTGTACTTTTTTATATTTACTGATGTAGATTAGGGTTTTCAGCTGTTCGCTGCCTTTTGAATTAGATTTTTTTCCGTTGCAAAAAAAATACAAATTCAGTGGTAACATATTAATTTAAGAACCATTTATAAATGTACCCAACTTATTAAATAGGTTCTCAAGTGAAAAAAAGAACAAATAATCAGAGTTACATAATATAACCACCAATTGATAATAATTTAATCAAATGGATATCCATAGCTATAATTTATTCAAGGAGAAAACCAATATGAAAATCCACAAAACAAAAACCGATAGATTAAAAGAAAAAGGGAAAATCTGTAGATTAAAAGAAAAAACATGTATAATTATCTTAAGATTTGATACATCTATTAAAAATCTTTATATTCAAAACATACCTTTTTATTCTTAACTTTTATCTTTTAAGTTATAATTTCATAATTTTAATTAGCTTATTATGTTGTTTAACTTCATTAATTATACAATTTAAAAAATATCTATAAAAAATTAAAAAATATTTTCTAATAAAATCTATCTTTAAATATAATTAAACTCATAATTTGTAAAAAACATCAAAAATTTGTTTATTCTGACCAATCTAATTCTATATTAAATCCATATCTCACCATACTTACCAAATAAATTTATTATTAAAAAATAAAAAACTTAATTACCATATATAACAACAAAGACTTTGAATAAATAAATAAATTTTAGTGTCCAAAAAATTTCTACACCTGTTTTCAAAATTGAAAACAAATAAAAAAAACTAATAAATTTAGAAATATAGATTGAAACGAATATACGCAAAACTTTATGATCCAATTTTGTTTCTAAGCACGGAAGTAAGTCACCCTTCTTCCCCATCCTTGAGTTTGTGATTCTTTGGCTATTTTTTAATATTCTTTCTCTCATTTTTTGAATCACTGTAAAAATTAAAATAACGATTAAAACTAAAACAGAATCTCTCTAAAACAAAATCTCTCCGTTCATAATTTAGAGAGAGAAATATAATACAATCAAAACCAATAGAGAGAGTGTGAGAAAAAAAATTAAAACCCAAAATTTATAGTTACATGCAGAAGTTACATTCTAAAGCTACAATCTTTCTTTTCTCATTTATAAGTTAACAATAAAATCTATTTTGGTTAGGTTTTTTTTTTAGTTTTGAAGAGTTTCATTGTTTCTCTAAAACATATTTCATGAATTTGTAAATGATTTTTAGAGCATAAAACAAATCCAAATTTGATTTTTTTTCTATCTTTTTTCTCTTCTTCTCTTTAAACATCATAACTTAGGTTTTTATCACTAATCTTGCATTTTTTAGAGAGAGATAAATGATAAAAAGAACGGTCAAGATATACATAACCAAAACTGATTTAAAACTCAATTAAGTTTACTCAATTTTGAGTTTACCCACATTTAGTATAAGTTCACCCAATTTTAGACGAAAATACCATTTTCGGAGTATATAAGCCTTTTTTCTACTAAATCTCTTTCACCCCATTTTCTCTCTAACACTCCATATTGACTCTTACTTCTCTAACGCATCTCTTATTTTTCTTTCTCTAAATTTTCCGGCGAAGTAAGTATTTTTTAGATTTAATTTATTGTCTCATTATAGATTTTTTATTGTTAGACTTATATTTTGTGATTTTGTTAGGATTTTTAGTGAAAAACTTAGAATAGAATTAGGTAGAAGAAAAAATCATTCTCTATATATATTTTTATATTTTTTTATTATTATAACACCTGATTTTAAATATCATTTTATTAAACCAAAATATTATTTATTAACATCTTTAATGTTTATTTTATTTTTATTGTTTTAGAGTATAAACTGCCCTTATATATATAATTTGATGGATCAAGTTTGATATTTTAGACATTAAACAAAATAAAATCATGTAATTTAATTCAATTTCTCTCCCTTATTTTGGAATTGTTTTAGGATAGTTATATATTAGATAAGTAGATTGATAGATATTTTTAATGTTATAATTGGATTGTTCCAAGATTGTTCGAGAGACTTGAATTTAAAATAAAAAAATAAAATCAAGTTAATGTCATTAATTTTTTTTAATGCAAATATATTACTTTTTTTCTCATTCAAACGACATTAAAATAGACACTAGACGGCCGATTAGGTTCTTAGCACCGTGTCTCTCACTAAAGAAAATTGGACATTAAAACATCGACAAAAATAGGCACGATAGCTAGGGCTAGTTTTTTCTTACAATTTTATTTCTGAATACTGTGGTTTTGTATTTATTTTTTTAGTGATCTTTCGGATGGAACATCCGTGTTTGTGTTGTTTTTCTTCTAAATGATCCATATTCTTCTTTTACATGTAAGGTTTGCTATTTTTGTGTGGTTGTCAACAAAACAAAAGACTAGAAGACAAGTTTGATTATAATTTAGTATTGCAATTTAAATTTTGTGTTTTATCGCATGTATTTGATTCATTTGAGATAATTTTTTATCCATTGAGTTTTTGATGGTTCATAATTTTGGGTGTACATTTTTTTTTATCAAAGGTAATGAGTTCAAGTCTCTTTACAAAAGGTAATTAACTATTCTTACTCTTTTATCTCCGATTTTTCTTAAAAACCTTAATCTGGATATATCTAATATCCTAATTTATGGAATTTTCCGTTTGAATCTAATTTTAATTTTATGTTTGATTCTAATTTTAAGAATACTAAATCGTTTTCATATTTTTAAAGATCCTAATTTCAAGAATTATAATTTTAGGAATACTAAATCATTTTCATAGTATAAATTTTGCTTTTTTAGATATAACCTCCTTTTATATAATATTTTTTTAGGGTAAATTTTTTTTTTAAAATAAATGTTCATGATATAGTTAACATTTAATAAAAATTGATTTTAGTAAAAATGTTAGAGATATATTTATTACAAATTTTTTTAAAAATATTCGATTTTTAATAGTAATTTAGAAACGTCTCCCGTGTCTCTTGTTAACTATTAACTACTATTAACTGTGCTATATTTTTACTATTAACTGTGATATAGTTTTTCTTAAAAAATGATCTTGTGAATGTTTTATAGTAAATAATAAAATTAAATGATTATTTTTTAAAATGCATGGATGTAAGTGTTGGTCCTAATGATAAACCCTGATCTCCTGTGCATAGAGATGGACATCAAGTCTTAACGAGAAAATAGTTTTTAACGAGAAAACAGTTCAAATTTCCTCAATAAGTATAAATCAACTGATGCAATGCTAACCTCATAAACATGCTCACCCTTTATAAACAAATTAAGTTATAGAGCGAGCTTCCTATAGTGGGTCACTACTCTTTTTCTTTTGCAGAGGCAGCACATATGCAGTTGGAAAGGTTGCTAAAATAATGTCTACTAATTTAGTTCATGAGGTAATATTATCATGTGTACCTCATGTTTATTCTCCACGACCAAGTTATGGGTAGGCCTGCATCCCAGTTGCTCCAACTTGCCCTCTACATTTGTTCTTTTGTATCAGCTTCAACTGGATATAGTAAAGCATTTGGTTAAAATATCACCAGTAAGGGCTGTCCTAGCCTGCGTTTTTCGAAGCAATATATTATATAGTGGCAGTGACAGTGACTCTACTATATCCGACTCAATGAATGAATCTTTTTACGCACCTGATCCTGATAGCATTTGTTTTACGAGTTTGAGTTCAAATCTTTTTCAATGGGTGAGAGGATATATCGCGCTATTGCTTATATCGCAGACTTTTTTATGCCAAAAGTCCTTAGTACACTAATTGGAGTCGTATATCACTTCTCTGTGCCATGAAAGACAATGCTTTAGTAATGATATTTTCCATGTGGAAGCTCACCTACGAGACGATGATATTTGATATTTGAGATGAATTTGATATTTTGTTTCTTTAGCTTTGAATAAAATTTGATGAATTTTTTCTTTTGGTTTTCTGTAGTGTCTGTAGTATCCATGTAATACCACATAATTCATGTTTATTTTGAGATCCCTTGCATTATGACTTGGCTCATTAGATGATCTGGTGCAAAAAGGTATAGGTAGCTAGAGCTAACATGCTGTATTGTTTTATTCGTAAAAGATGTTATTTTTCGAGCTACTGATGAGACCTCGACATTGCAAGATCTGAACCTGTCCTTCTTACGTTCTAAATTAGGATTTGTGGCTGCTGTAAGTGCTCATGCGCTAAACCATTTCACCTTTTGGATTTAATTATTCCAGCTTTAGTTCTAGTTTGCATAGGTTTGAGCTATGTTCTGTGCTGCTGTATTGGTAGTGTAGGATTTGAAATATAGTGGAGCAACTGTTGGTAGTATTGCCGGTGGCTGAAGAATAACTATCTAGCAGCAAGCACCAGATGCTTATTTTACACACTGGATGGTACACAGTACTATGAGTGCATAACGTTTTGCAACAACAAAGTCAAAATATTCAACCCGTCAATCAATATAAACGTTTGTTTTAAGAATGTCATAGGTATCGGTGCACATGAACTTCATTTGCACCTTTTTAAGATATAAGTCTCCAAGTCCCAAGTAAATTATAATAGACATGGTCACTATAGTGATGCGTGCATGATGTTCTTTCCTCTTACTGGCGTTCCTTCTTCACCTCAACCATTCTCAACGGGAACCGGTCGCTTGTCTTCGTCTCCACAATTGATTATGGATTATGGTAATATTAATAACAAATCATAAAACTAAGAAAAAAATGACATTGTTTTAGTTTAAATGTATCAAGTAGCATTATGGACAACTCTAAATAAAATTGAAGGCACAACAATGCTCGCTTTCGCTTATAAAGGTATTTTTCTCCTTGGCAGTAGTGGACATACTAGTGTTGCAACTTAGGGATATTTATTATTACTCAATGGTTTATGTAGTCAAGAAAGATCGTGTTCCTGTTGAAGCTTGGTGTATCCAACTATTTATGATTTCTCTTACACAAGATGAATCTGATTTATCCAGCTGGATATTGCTAAGGTAAGTAGATTTGATTTAGGTGTAAAATGTTTTATCTAAATGTCAAACAATTACATATGAAGAGAAGTTTAGAAACATAGAAGGAAACAATAACATTTTTTGTTTCTATCATGTTACAATAATTTACGTGAATTGCATTTAGGTCATCATTGTATTTCTATGGTTGTTGTATACTAATTGTCTTTACCTTTCGTTGTAGATTCATTTTGATGAAGGCTTGTCAGCTCTTCATAGTGGTGGGGGTTCTTCAAGGCTTGTAGCAAAGGGTATTAAAAAAAGGTGCCTCTGTCAAGCTAAGTGGAGAAGACTTTGTTAAGCTATATGACCGGGTGTCTCTCTAGGTATGCACAATATATTGACCTCAAATAAAAATTATTTTCTTCGAGTGTAAACAATACACACACAGATGTGTTTGTGGTACACGAGCTTGATGATTCTGTGTATTTGGCTTAGTCCCCAGTTTTCAGTTTCTCTAGAGATACTAATAAACCTTGAAATATCAGTGCATTATTTTGCATGTGCTTTTCAAATAATATGACTAATATTCAACTATTTATATATGTGTTGGGATTTAAATTATCATTAGTCCTGTGTAGTGGATTATATTTGTTTTGTGTTCTTTTCATGTTAGGATTTTTATATTATAGATGTTTATTTTTGAGTTTCTTAAATGTATTTGTATGGTGGTATGTGACATCTTGGAAGAACGAGGTTGGGGAGGAGGTATCATATGTACACTCATTTTGCGCTTACTTTAGGTGATATGTCTTTCTCAATACCTAAACAAAGTGTGCTCTTCTAAACTGAGTGTGTTAAGTGTATGCAGGCTAATTTGTTTCCCTAAAACCTATTCGTGGTTGAATTCTTCTATGTTTTTCTCCAGTATGCGCTTTTCTGCAATAGTCTTTCTTTTTTTAATGATATGTTGGTGTTTGTTGCGGTCTTGAAAAGATTCACTGTATATGCAATTTAATAATTTAGGTCCTCATGAAGGACATGGATTTTTTATAAATAGGTTTTGGAGCATTGACCTGAAGGGAATCTGATGTTGACATCCCGAATCAGAAACAACAATACTGATGGAAAGCCTTTCTCATTTAAATTTTCCTATTATACCTACTTTTCTACCTTTCTGTTTCAGACATCAGGTTGGCTTTGTCTATTTGTCATAGTTATTAATAGCATTTTGCGCAATGTAGCGCAAAGGGTCTCTCGAGCAATAGCGCATAGCGACACGATTAGCGCGCTATTCGTAAATGTAGCGCGCACACATATAATAATATAAATATAAATAATATGTTAATATTAAAATCCAAAATATTTAAAATAAACATGTCTTAAAAAGATAACTCAAATTATTTTTTAAATCAAACAACTGTAAGAATTTTTTAATCCATAATATCAAACATTCCGACATATAGTCGTAGATTTCATCAAAGAAGATAGGAAGAAGTTATGTCTTTTCACCTTCGACGATTTTATTTTCCTTTCTCGATCTCTAATCTGGTCGTAAGGGTAAGGGTTCTCGATTAAGGTTTCACGAATATTCTGTATTAAACATATTTTATATTTTAATGTAATTATAGGCCACACCCAAATATTTAATTTGGACAGACTATAGCACACTGCGGCATAGCCCAAATAGCCCACTTAGCGTGAGCTATTTGAAGTCAGCGCTTCATTGCGCTGCGAGGCGCAAAGGGTGCTCCAATGCGCTATTGGGGCTATTAATAACTATGTTATTTATATTTATTTCATTTTGTTTTATTCTTATTGTTTTGGTTTTTTCACATTCGTATCCGTCTTCTAAGATATTTTATGTATTATTGTTGTTTTAAGCCTTCAGCTCTTTGATGTAGTTTGTTTTGTATGCTTAGCTCAATTGTTATAATGGATTTGTAAAACACGCTGACGTATATGAGGTTTCCTATTATACATTAACTGTCTGGCTTATTTTCTTATATGAATGCCAGCAAAACAGTTGGAAAAATTGATGATATATTAGGATTGAGAAGCCTAAGAATGAGTCAGTAATGTATTACTTTATACTAACTAAAGGTCTAGAACATATGAAGTTCATCGACTTTGGCTAACTTCCCTGTCTGGCTTGTGCTTGTATCCCTCAATTGTGTTAACGTGGACTGGATTTCTACTTGTTATATTAATCGTCTCAGCCCATGTTCACTACACTTTTTTCTCGAACTTCTTCCACTAAAACTATTCCTTTCCATAAATAGTTATTTTATTTTTAAAGAGATTTATGCTAACATTTCGTATGTATTTATTGAAGATATATGCATCAATTACACAAAGAATATGGTACTAAAAACCTAAAAAAAGAATCAATGGTCTTTAGAAAGATAAAGTTAAAGGCTGTGGGAGTTGAAATGAGTGGGTGTATATGTTACTTTCCCTTGTAAGTACAAGAATCTAAGTGGAAATTCCGTAATTTTAAGTTGGCCTAAATTATCTTAGTCATAATTTTAAGTTGGTCTAAATTAGCTTAGTTGTTTGTGTCCAGTAAAATTCGGGTTGAAAGGTTGGAGACATTTGATTATCTTGATAGCTTGTAGAGCAGGGCACCTTTCCCTGAACAAGGGATGCAATGACATTAGAATCTGAGGTGAGTTAATGTTATAATGTTAAAATGTTATAATCTCATATGTCGTAATAACAAGGGGATGTAATAACATTTGAATTTGAGATGAGTTAATGTTATAGTCTCGAAGCTGCTTGTATGTGAGTGTAATCTCGTTATTTATATTGTGGTAGTTTTTCTCGAGGCGGCATGTTATCAAAATTTAGATGGTACTATGTTTCTTAATTAATTTTTGATTTTGTGTTGCATGACACTCCATGAGATTTATTATAAAATATCGTCGTTGATACTTTTCAAAATGATTCAATATAACCATATATCCATTAAACATTTTCATTTTAACTAATTATATCATTTTTAATGAATTATTCTGAAGGAATTACACAAGTGTTTTTTTTATATTTTTTAAAAATATTTAATTATTTATGTTAATGGTTAAATATGATGATAATAGCGTAAAAACGAGTATTATGTAAGATGATTGTAACTAAATTTCATACTAGAGATACCGTTTCGAAATAATAAAAAATATCATATTTGAGTAACATTCGAATTAAAAACACACAATAGATTTAATGTTGTTCGAATTGTGAAGAAAATTTATATATATATATATATATACTAGTTTATACGTCGATTTTATATTCAATTCTTCATCTTTTGTTATAAAGCATTCACATGTTACGAAATGAACTATGGATCTTAGATTATCCAAAGCGTTTATTTTATTCCTCTCAATATCTGAAAGCTTTCCGTTTTCTCTCACACATTACAAAATGAACTATGGAAGTGTTTATCTTATTTGTTACTTCTGATAGTGCTTAAGTGACACTAAGTTTAAAAATTGCATACCAATGAGAGTTCCAACCTTTTTGAATTAGGATATTGCGATCTTTTTAAATATCTTATATATGTGTCCATTTTTAGATAAGAATAAAAAAATATTCGACGAGTTTCTCTTGATCTAAATATTAATTATACTTATACTGTCTTCTATATTTTTCATCTCAGATTCACAGTTTAGGTGAGTCTTTACCATTTCAACCATCTTCCTGTCTTTTCCAACTATTCAGATATCATTCATATACGATAGCAACATAATATGTCTCTCCATAATAACTTCTTATATACTTGGTGGACCTCTTAAAAGAATCAAATCTTATATTTCATTGATTTAGTGATTGTTTCAACTAATATAAAGGTTTTTTTCCAGCAAACACACATCTCTTTCCTTCTCTTATTTAAACATTTTCAACTGACACATGTAGATTTTCCATATGATCTAACTTACGAACAAATCTAACAACAATTGACAGTAAAAGCCCTTATTAAGGTTTTTTCCACCAGCGATGAGAAACATTTATTGAAATCAACACCCTTGTTTTTTGTGAAGTCCTTAGCTATCATCATAGATTTGTATCTAGATAACTCAACTTCATGTATACATTACTTTATTTTGAAAATTCATTTACTACCAATAAGTTTTTTACCCTCCAGTTGCTTCACAAGAATCTAGGTGTCAATTTTCTTGAAAAAATCAGTTTTTCCTCATGGCCTTCAACCACTTATTTTTATTACTTATTTGTATAGCATCGTGATAACTCTCATGTTCAAGAACATATATATACATTTCAATCGATAAATCATACCCAATAGCATCATCAAAACAATACATTTGTAGAGGTTTGCTAGGTTTTCGTTCTCTATCTCTTACCAATTGATAACTGGCAAGACCATGTTGCTCTCCAGTTTAATCCTCTAAAGGCTCTGGAATATAATACACTCGATCATCTTTAAACTCATCCAATGGGTGAGCTTCATCTACATTAGCTGAAGTTGAACCAGATTTGAAACCATCTTCGATAAAAGCCTCTCCGTCTTCACTCTTTTGATCAAACTCATCGTCAATTTCACATCTCTTCTTGAAAGTACTATGTTTCATCAAACTCGTCGTCAATTTCACATCAAATACTTCATTTTTTTTTATCTTTAAACGTATAACTTATAATTTTATGGAATATCCATCACTCAAAGACAAAAAGTACATTGCATCAGGCATAGTAGTTTCTTGTGTCAGACCCCAAATATTTGAATGAGCATACTCAAACACATCATTAATTATGTGGTTGTTGTGGTTTTACTACATAGACCATACTAAAAATCCTAGTTAGTCACTCGAATTAGTCAATTGAATAAGTCACTTGTTGAAAAACAACCACTAATGGTCTTTCATGCCCAAAATATGTCACTTGTGTTAACAAATATTGCATATATGGTCACTAGTGCATGCTAGTTAACCGTAGTGTGACACGTGGCATCAAAGCTTATTTTTTTGTTACAAATACGGTTACTCCATATTTCAGGCCTGAAATACACTTTTACTTATTTCTTCTCATTTTACTTTTAATTTAATATTTTTACTATTTAACTTCAATACTTACTGATAAGTAAATAGAAGTTCAGATACTTAAATGTAAATAATAGAAGGTTAGAGGAACGATTTTAAGTACATATCTTTATTGGGGAGTAAGGGTAATTTATCCTTTTATGTAACTACTTACAAAAGTCATTGCGCCTCTATATAAAGGCCAGAGCATTACTAATAAAAGGGCTGAAACTTTTTTGTAACTCACTTGTGTTCTCACTTTATCTCTCTAAAATATATCTCTCTCTCTCACACTCACTAAAACACTCGTATTATTGTTTACCAAAGCGACTTATAATAATTGAAATCACCACTTACCATTTACTTTTACTAATTTACCATTTACTTCTTACTAGATTACCCAAGTTACTAAACCCTAGCTGAATCGGGTCAATCCATTTAATCTAAAATAACCAGACTCGATTATACTCAAATTTAAACCCTAATTTTGAATATTCTTCTCTCTCCAATTTTCCTCCTCATCTTTATTTTGACTATTCCAGCCTAATCTCATTCATTGTAACTTTTTGGTACCATTAAAACAACTAGTAGTATGAAACAAATTATATCAAATAATAGCACAGTTAAAAAATGTATAAAGTCTACCAAACTTTTAATCACCAATAATCCACCACCAAGCAAACTTGTCAGCAAAGTTATCACCAATAGTATCAAATTTTGGATGAAAATACGGTCATTTTTAAGATTGTAGAATAAGAAGTTGGTTTGAGATATGATGGATGATTAGTGGATGAGTGGGTGTATATATAGGGAAGAAAATGACTAAAGAAAAAATAAGATTTAACCTTAGGCGGGTACTCGGCTAATGTCAACCCCTAGTTTTCAACGCTTATTTTCCCTATAAATACACCATTTAGGTTATAGTCTATCCTCCAATACTCATCATTCATCTCTCAAAGTTCTCGCATCTCAAAACTCTACAAACTAAACTATTTTATCTCTACTCAATATTTTTTCAACTAGCTTATTTTATCTAGTCATTTGCTTAACGTAATTCAATATTTTTAAATTTCATATATTCTTCAAAATATTTCTAAAGTGGTTATAGAAGGGTATAAAAAATCATACATTTGTGGTACCACAACATCGAGAAAACATTATGTCATCAGAAGAAATAAATCCGATGCATAAGCTTATGAAGACGTCGATGAGGAGGAGGAACTACCCGTCGCTGAGACTATGAGGAAAAAGTAATATTCAACATGATTTTCATAGCCACAGACAAAATTAGAAGAATTATCGGTAGATAAATTATTATTGAACGTCTATACGATCTAGGTTGCCTAACATCTTCTAAATGGTCTAAAGTTTGGTATAGTGGTCTAGTTGAAGATTGTCATTGAAGTTAAATTTATCGGTTAAAAATAATTCTAACATGAATTATAAAATTAAAAGTGTATCACGTACAATTTATGCAACTACTATAGAAAAAGAATTTAGTATACCTACAAGTTATTTAAAAGTTCAATATCTGAGATTATGGTACCATTTTTTGTGATAGTAATTGACTTTTGTTATTAGAATGTTCAATTGGCTTACTGAATAACAGTAAAGCTCGTACGATTGATAATGGTAATGAGATTGTGACTGCTAGTAAACTAAACTTGATATAAAGTCAAAGATTATATTAAAGTTAGTTAGTTATTGTTTAATTACATCTCATTATAAAGATTAAATGCATGGTTTATAAATATGTATAAATCTCCATCCATGACCCAAAGGAAACCAATACAACCTCCTTCACCAATTTTAAGGTAAATAGGTGTACACTTCATATATGGAAGAAAATTGAAAAGTTGGAGTTTTGGTTATGTATATTGCCTACAGTTTAGCTTGATCGACAAGTTAAGTTGTTTCAGTTGAAAATGTCGATACTGCGAAAAAAGACCGAGCCTTATTTTGAATTCTATTTGTATCATGAGTAAGAGAACAAGATGAGATAGAGAAAATATGGATCATAAATAACAATTGCAACCAAATTGAAAAAGACAGGTAAAAAACTACGTACGATTCACTTTTAGAAACTCATTGACTAGGAGAATACTTTATTGCAGCAATAGTTAATTAACTTTGAACCTAATATTTTGTTATTAAGTTCACCTCAAGCTCAATTTTCATGTATACCAGGTGGAATCTTAGCCAGTGTCTATCATCTGACAAGAATAGAACGTGTTGTAGATCAACCGGAAGAAGTACGTATGAAATTATTTTGTCCAAGGAGTAATCCCAGAATGCTATCTACTTTCTGGGTTTCGAAAAGTTTGGATTTTCAAGAACGAGAACCTTATGATATGTTGGGAATCTCTTATGATAACCATCCCCGTCTGAAACGCATCGTCTATCAGATAGTCTTGAGAAGTTTGTAGTTAAGAAATTCCATTTAAGATTCGTTCATATTGGCCTTAAGCTCAATATAAACAAATCACAAATCGAATCTTTTAGATTTCTTAGGACTCTCTGATGCACGATCTTCCTCAGCGAAGCCTCCATTTCTTTATCCATCTTCTCATGGATAATCTTCCAACGGTAAAATAGCAATATGAAAACCTTGTCTTCCATAGAACGAGACTTACAAAGTTTAAATACTGTTCAAAATATTATACGAATGACATCTCGATGCATACAAAAATCCAACAAAAAAGAAACAAACGGATAAAAACTCTCATCCATGGAAGAACGTTTGAGTTTGAGGCCAACTTCACCGAATCCCACATCAAATTTCTTAATCAAAGACTTCTGAGGACTTTCTTCATAGATTACAAAAATCATAGATTACGAGGAGGAAATTGAAAAAGAGAGGGTTCTCTAAGAAAGAAAAGGCATAATACAGAACCTGTTTTTGACTACTAGGCTCATGGTTATTTGAGAGGAAAAGCCTCAAAGACACGAAAAGATCCTATAACCCTAAAATATGAATGAAATTTCCATTTATATATGAAATAAACAAATCAGGCTCGTTTTTTATACATCCTAACGAAGGACTAATGATCATTTAAATCCCAACTCATATACCCTATCGGTCGTTGCTCATTTTAGGGTTATCATAGTTTAAGATTAATTAGATTGGTGAGAAAAAATAAACGAAACATTAAACACACACGATTATAAATTATATTTTTTATACTCATTGTGTGTTCCAACGGGTATGACAGTACAAGAAGGATAAGACTCGATAAAGTTTTACCTAAATTGTTAAAAGCAAAGTACTTGTAGCGAGTAGTGTTAGGCTCAAAATGGTAACTGCAACATAGCAGCACCATAAAAAAACTTCACTATATTTTTGAAGAATATCATATACAAATGATGTATATTAGCTAACCATAAGAATCTCGTAACTCAAGTTGAACTAGATACATGAAATATAATAATGTAGATTGGGACAGAAAATTACCTTTGAAATAAGAAATATTTTCTTAAAGCAAGTCATCTCGTGCTCTTGAATACAGCCTAGGTACTGATCACGATAATCGCCACTTAAGAACTTTATATTTCTGAAAATTTATGTCAACTGACTACCTCTTTTCTTTTCAACAAACAATGCAGCAACCAAATAAACTTATTCTTTTTGCCAAGTCTGGGCTTTGACATAATGTTTGAGCTTTGGTATGCGTGTTAAATGTGCTTTACTTATACTCATTTCAGTTATAAAGATAAACAAAAGATATGCATTTATACTAATTTAAAAGTTACAAAAGATATGCATTTATAACGTGACAAAACATGAGAATATATATACCTCTTCTTGAGATATATAAACATGTGTATATTTTTGAAACATTAGTATATATATAGTTGCAAAACATAAACATGTGTATAACCATATGTATCACAATGAGAGGTAAATAATTATATATATATATAAGATAGATGAGCACATGTATTAACATTTTGTTGTATATATTTACTAAATATTAGTACATATATGCTATCAAAATATGAGTATATATATATGGAAAACATGAACATACATATAACTGTGAGAAATAGATTGATTACTTAATAATCAATTTAATCCTTATTTTATATTTCAAACATGTTTTAAAATATAAAAGAATTCATCGAGGCAGGGCGTGACCATATAATCAAAAGTTTTGTTTTGTTATTCTATGATTCATGACCAATTTTTTACATTCTTCTATGTCAATGATACTTTTTTTTTGCATAGTCAACTTTATGATCGTGAAAGTCAATAACTTATACCAATTGTTTTGCAATACAATTTAATTATAATCTGGTCATCTAGAATCTTGGTCGATGTTTAGAATGGTTGGTATCGTATTAACAACATTAAGTGCTATATAGGTTAACATTAACATTTTACTAATTATAACTTACAAAACTTCTCTTTATTTTGAGCGAAACATGTCTAACACCTTCCTTACGAAACCTTTATACATCAGCAATTGCAAAACAATTCTAAGCCCGACTTGAAAATATTTGCTCTAAAATTATTACAAAGTAGGATTTAGCATACATACTTAACTTTGGCGTACGAAACATGTCTAGATACGAACTACAAAACTTCACGATATTTATTTTTTAAAAACCTAGCTAAATCAAAGTTGCAAAATAGATATAAAATGATAACTGTGATACACATTTAATTTTGACCTGCAAAACATGCACGGATACTACTTGCAAAACCATGATAGATGAAATTAATGAAAATAACCTACATTTGACTTACAAAACATCCCGACCACATGTATTATGATATATTCCTCGACTTGGTTTGTCTCATCTTTATTAATATTTGATTTATAATTAGTAGCTAATAATTGATTTTTGAATCTTTAAAAATATTACAAAAAAAAACTTACACCTAATATCTAAAATATGTCTAATGTTACTGCAAAATAAAAAAAAACTACATCTAATATGTACTTCGATACTGGGAAATTTAACTAATTTATATGTTAATAAGGTAAGTTATGTCAACTTGTTTAAAAGTATATCCAAAATTTAATTAATGTGTTGTTTATTTAAGTTGACAAAATGGATCATAAATGAACTTTATTAATAACTACTAATGTTATGTTATCTGGACATACATTCAACCATTATTGATAAATATTTTTTTCACAATCAAAGTTGGAATTTAAATAGATTATTCCATAACTTCAAAATTTTTTTTTTTTTGGTGAAAGTAAACATTAAATTAATGGAAATAGTTCATACAAGTTACCTGGGGCATACCCCGAGGAGACACTTAATTGAAAAATAGATAGATGAAGTAATACTGCATAGATCATAGAAAGCGAAAAGATCACTAAGTGATGACGTAGCAAAACAAGGCTCGGACTTCAGGCTTGATCAGATCTACCATCGGATTGCTAGAAGTCACGGTAAGAGAAATACCTGCATAAAAAGAGTAGTAAGTAGATGAAACATTATAAAATTGTTATGGCCAGCTGATCTTGGTACCCTGGAATCTGAATCGAAGATCATCCACAATCCGAAGGAAAGTTAAAGATTCCAGGGCTGGAGCGGAACCAAAAATTCTTGCATTCCGCTCCTTCCAGACGTGGTAGATGACCGCGCCAAAACAAGTACGCCAAATAAAATGGTCACGAGAGATGGACCATTTTGACGCCTCGATAACCCAAGATTGCCAGCACGAAGCGGAGAATGGAAATCCTAACTTTGAACTAGCATAGGACCAAATATTCTGAGTGAATCTACACTCATAGAGTATATGAGATATAGATTCAGAATCAGAATTGCAAAGGACACAGTCAGTGGGGGTGTTTAGTCCCCAACCTAGAATCTTGTCCCTGGTTACAAGCTTGCCAAGAATAGCGAGCCATAGAATAAAGGAGTGGCGAGGAATGTTATATTTGTGCCATACTAACCCGGCCCAACCCACTACCGAGTTGGGAGATCGAATTGCATTATACGTGTCCTTAATTGTGAACGCATAATTTCCTGCTATTGCCGTCCAGAACGGGACATCGGTGGAGGTGATGTTAGGGGAGGGGAGAGATTCGATGAGGTTGTTTATTTCTAGAAGATGAGATCTGCTTCTGGATCTCGCTGGTCTGATATCGGCTGGCCAGTTCCACGATCCGTTAAGGATGATATCCGATACCTTAAGGTTTTTACCCAGACGAGAGTCACTTATTATGTTGTCTCCGTAGTGAGAAGCCATGGATGATGAAAGAAGCCAAGGGTCGTACCAGAAAGAAGTATGTTTACCATTGCCAATAGCCACCCTGTACAATTTACTTGCCAAAGGGCGCATACGAAGAATTTTCCTCCAAATCCACGAAGGATTGGATCCAGATTGGATGATCCAGAAGTTTTTTCCTTTCATTTTTTCCACTTTTATCCACTCACACCAGATGGAGTGATTATAATTACTCACAATAGACCAAAGATGCTTAAGGATGGCCGCCTGATTCCAAATCTTTAGATTCAAGATCCCAAGGCCACCCTCTTTTATGGGAGACGTTACAGAGTCCCATGATACTTTTGCCCCATGTATTTTCGTGATCGTTCCTGACCAGAGGAAACGACTAAGGTATTGGCTAAGCTCTTTGATTATTCTAGAGGGGAGAATAAAAATAGAGGACCAGTAGACCTGACCAGCAAATAAGACTGACTTTATTAACTGAAGCCTTCCTGCATAAGAGAGGGGTTTGGAGGTCCATGACTCAATACGATTGGTGATCTTGTGAAGAAGCGGACGACAGTCCAAGTGGGAAAGTCTACTCGTAATAAGGGGGACTCCCAGATACTTTACTGGGAGAGAGCCTTCCGGGAAGCCCAGGATGGGCAATAAACTATACTTAAGAGACTCCTCAATTCCCGATAGAAAAATATGACTTTTTAAAGGGTTGACTTTTAGACCAGAGAGCTTATAGAATTCGTCAAGGGCCTCTTTTATAAGGTTAAGAGAGATGGAATCCCCATGGATGAAGATTATCAGGTCATCTGCGAAGCAGAGATTGATGATTTTTAGCTTCTGGCACTTCCAGTGAAATCTAAAGTTTTTATTCTGGCTTTTTTCTTTAAGTAACCCAGAAAGAACTTGCATGATGAGAACAAAGAGGAAAGGTGATAACGGATCACCTTGCCTTAGACCCTTTTTCCCAGGGAAATTCCCATGAGAGTCGCCATTAATATTAATTGAGTAAGAGGTGGAGGAGATACATTTTATTATCCAAGTAATCATTTTTTCAGGAAATCGCATTGCTACCAGGATGTCAAGGACTAGGTGCCAATGGACATTGTCAAATGCTTTCATTATATCTATTTTGAGGGCAATCCTTTTGCCTGCAGCATTGGAATGATACCCTCGCAATAGTTCTTGGGACAATAGAATGTTATCTGAGATATTCCTTCCCGCCACAAAGGCCGATTGAGAAGGGTCAATAAGATAAGGGAAGGAGACCTTAATTCTATTAGCTATAATTTTGGAGATGATTTTATAGACAACATTGCATAGGGCAATGGGTCTAAAGTCTCCAGGAACAGAGGGAGATAAGGTTTTGGGTATAAGTGCAATGGAAGTTGAGTTCCAAGACTTATCCAAGGATCCCGAATTAAAGGATTCTAGAACACCATTACAAATATCAGGTCCAACTATATTCCAAGAAGATTTAAAGAAGGAAGAGTTATATCCGTCAGGCCCAGACGACTTATTACTGTCAATGCTGAATAATGCAGATTTAATTTCCTCGCGAGAGATTTCGCGCGTCATTAAATCCTTATCATTACTGTTGACAGTGGAAGTAATCAGAGAGGAGACTCTCTCCAGACCTGGGTAAGAGATGGAGTGATGCGAGCCCAACGAGTTTTCGAAGTACTTAACAATGACTTTAGAGATTCCAGCTGGCGAAGAGATGGCAACTCCGGAGTCATTATTAATAGAAACGATTTTATTACGGAAGAGACGGGACTTAATACTATTATGGAAGAATTTAGTATTCTTGTCCCCGAGCTTAATCCAATTTTCTCGCGATTTTTTGTTTTAGAAATGACTCCTCAGCACGACTATAAAATATATAGTCTTTGGATGCCTCAATTTCTTCGCTAATGAGTCTCGGATTGAGGGGATCAAGCTCGAGTCTTGATTGGGACTCAAATAGTTTAGATTGAGCTGTACTAACTCTATTACTGATATCACTAAATTCTCTACGGTTGAGTTTAGTGAGATCGAGTTGGAGTCTATTTAGCTTTTCAGTTACAAGCCGCATACCAGATGAGGAAATAGGGAAATTCCAGCTTTTCAGGACAATTTCCTTAAAAGAAGGATGAGATTGCCACATGTTGAAAAAACGGAAGGGCTTTTTACTTCTAGGTCTAGGCATACCGAGGTTGAGAGTTACTGTGGTGTGGTCTGACGTTCTAAGGTAGCCATAACGGGCATTAGACATTGGGAAAAGGTCGTCCCAGTTGGGACTGACCATAACCCGATCAATTTTAGAGAGAATTGGTCGAGCAGGCTGCTTGTTAATCCAAGTGAAGTGAAACCCGGTGGATCGGAGATCACTAAGCTCACTTAGGTAACAACAGTTATTAAACTCGTCAATAGCTGAAGTCCAATTATCAGAAGCACCAATTCTCTCGTTAGGGTGACGAATTGCATTAAAGTCTCCAAGGGCAACCCAAGGGATATGTTTCTCAAGATTGGAAATGGCAATTAGGTCGTTCCAAAGGGGAGATCGATCAATTGCTTCGTTAAAAGCATAGATTGCTGTTAACCTAAATGCCAATTTATAATTATGGCAATTGACTCTGCAATGAATGTACTGGGGTGACTCAGAAAGCTTCGAGATTGTGATAACACTTGGGTTCCAAGTGACCCAAATTCGACCGAGGGGATGGGAGGAGTAGTTATTAATGACATGCCAGAAGGGGACCATTTTACTTATGATAGCATCAACCTTAGCTATATTTACTTTAGTCTCGACTAGAATAATCAAGGAAATACTATTTCCAATAATAAAATCAGTTACGTCTTTTTGTCTAACAGGGTCATTGAGACCCCGAACGTTCCAGGAAGTAATATTCATTAAAAGAGAGACGTACAGTGCATCAGACGATGGACCTGTCGGAGGACATTTCCATTTTACCCTTCCCTTTCGGGTCTACAGTGCGAAGCCTTTTCGGAGGAAATTCTGCCTCTTCTCCACTTTCCACTTCTGTCCCTTCATTAATGGAAGAAATGAGATGACTAGGGTCTGCTTCTGGAATGTACTCGGAAGGATCTTCCTCGGATGATGAAGATGGAGCTGGGAAAGGGGATAGCTTCAAGGGGACTTTTTTGCAGATACGAGTAGGGTGCCCAAAAACCTTACAGTTGGCACACTGGGGAGGAAGGCCCTGGTATTCAAAGGATATCGAGATAGATTTTTCCCTTATCTTAAAGGAGAGCTCAGAGCGGAAAGAATATGGGACATAGGGAGGCGGACCACCAATAATACTTTGACCCGCATTTCTTTTCGGTCTATCAATTAAGATAATTTGGGTCGACCCGATCGATTTATAAAATCTACTTTGATTAGGTGATTCCGACCGGTTTGAAATGAAAGCCCGGCTGGAAGGCCCACCAGAGCATGGACCCAATTGAGATGCTGGATCCTTCTCCATTGGGCCTTTAGAACTAGAAAACGAGTTTAGTGGGTCTGGCCTAGTCAAAGTACCAGAGGACCCCACTGCAACTCGGTTCTCTCTCAACAAAGAACCAGTGGTCACCTCTGTACCCCGATTCTCACTCATCCTAAAAGAACCCTTCTGAACAGCCCCAATCAACTCCAATTCCTGTCCCGATTTCGCCAAGTTCAAACCCTTCTGAACAGCCCCAATCGACTCCAATTCCTGTCCCGATTTCGCCAAGTCCAAACCCTTCTGAACAACCCCAATCGACACCATTACCTGTCCCGATTTCGCCGATTCTACACCTGCCCTTCTGATCTTCGACCTATCACCGGCTTCTTTTTCCGCCGCCGGAACCAGCTTTAGCTTGTCCTCCCTGGTTCGAGTCCCCAGACCATCACGTTCCACTGAATCGGTAACAGACATCCCATTGATGGAATCCACGGCGAACTCCGATGAACCCACAGACCTACCAGTCGAATCACATAGGAGACCATGCCCGGCCGGCGGTGCTTGGAGTTTGGATACCTGGGGCGAGAGATGAAGTCCGCGCGAAGATGATTCAGAAGCATACCCATATCGAGCAAGCTCAAGTCGAGCTCCTGATCCTCCAGAGCTGATCGGAGGGATATGGGTCGAGGGAGATGAGGCAGACAGAACATCGCGGTGGAGAGGACAAACAAGTGGTCTTGGACTTGTCAGACGAGTAAAAGGCAGTACGAGATACTCGTACGAAATTATCGCTTCCCAAACCGAACCGGATTTTGAACCGGATTTAACGTCGTCAAATCTAGAGAGCGAGCGACAAAGACCGGAGCAGAAAAGATGACAACCGCAGATCGCGGTACCGGAAGGTCTGGTACAGTCTTCGGTGAAGCAAGAAAGGCTAAATAAACTCGAAAAACCAGACACTTTGCGAGATGAGGAGATGAGAGGTTTGGCCGGAGATTCGACCGGGAAAATGCAAAATCGGAAATAAAACTCCGATTTGCTGTTCCGGGTGAGTATCGCAACCGAAAATCCGATTAAAATCGGTCCTGGACAGAGACGAACCACCATCGACCAGGATCCTGCATCTTGAGAATGAAAGATGGAAATATTGGCCGAAGATTCGACCAGGAAAACGTTAAACCGGGGATAGAACTTCGATCCGGTGTTCCGAATGGGCATCGCGGCTGAAAATCCGTTTAAAATCGGTCATGGACTGAAACAAATCACCAACGACCAAGATCCATCTCGAGAATGAAAAAGACAGAAGAAGAGGTACACCATTCGTGTAAGAAGGGAGAAAAGAGGAGAAGATGGAATTGGTTTGGGTGAGAGAAGAGGCGAAGATGAAATTGGTTTGGCTTTCCGGCCAAAAGGCCGGGAAGCGCCACCAAAACCAGAGGAAAAACGAATTTTCCGATAATATATTACCGTTGAGAATAGAACCGTTGAGAATAGAGAGTGTTCAGACTCTCTCTCTTATATTTTATTACTAATTTCCACAAATATCATAACTTCAAATTAAAATTCAATGAAAAAAAAAAAAAAAAAAAATCTCGATAATAAAAAGAGCAAAAAACCAAAATATCTTGATGACTTAAGATGAATTTCAGGGACCTTACGAGTCCTACATCCCGAAAGATTCATCATCTTATGACAAAAATTTATCACTAGACGGATTTGATGGAAAACTCAGGATCAATGCATGCTTGAAAAAGAAATGTGGGAAGACGATTCTACTGAAATGTAGTTGTGTAGTCATCCAAAAAGGGGTCCGTTGAAGGAAGCTTTAGTACACAATTTCAAGAGATATGGTATTCTAATCCCTATTTAATTTTAAACATATTTTATTTTTAAGTTTTAGAACAATTTTGCTCTTAATATTGAACAATGAGGAAAGAATTTAAAATCCGAAATCATTTTATAATAAAATATGTCTTATATATGTGTTAATTTTTGTTTGACAGAAGCAAAAAAGGCTTATGCTATTAAGATCACCAATAAAAGTAAATCAAGTATTTTAATCTATTTTTATTTATTTTTATGATTTTTCTTAGGTCGAATTAAAAAAATTAAAGTTCACTTATAAAATTTAAATTTATCTTAATAAAAAACTTATTTTTAATTAAAAATCTATTAATTACATCTTAGATTGTTATAAAATAAAAATAAAAAAAAAATTTAACAATAACATTACCTTTGGAAAAAGACCGAATACATTTTCAAAATCATTTTAAAAAGATTATTGTAATTGTTTCATTATATTATTTTATTTTAAAATATTTGCTTTCTATACGAATAAAATAAATATTTATTAAGTATTTTGAGTGGCCGTATATATATATATATATATATAATATTTTGTAATATCTAAGCATATAATCAATAGATATAGGGGATTTTATTTTATTCATTTTATATTTGTTTTTAATTTATTACAGTAGGATTTATTAATATATATTGTTTTTTTTTCAATCTAAAACACCTGCCATTTTAAAAATCCTTTTATTAAAACAATTTTTTTATATTAATATTTTTAATTTTTATTTTATTTTTATTGTTTTGGCGTATATACTGCCACTTATTGTTTGAGATTTTATACAGTTAACCAAATCAAATCAAGTAGTTTTATTCCATTTTTTTAAGTTATATTGTTTTCTCTCTTTTATTTTGGAATTTGTTTTTGAAAAGTCAAGGCGGTCAACGAGAACAATAACTGGAATCGAATCGATAAGAACCGGATTGAGAATTGGACTAAATTTTAACTGTCCGTATAGAACTGATTTTGAACCGAACCAATAAAGTTTGTAAACCGATAGAACCGATACGGAATCAGACCGATAAAATTGAATCGAACTTATAAAATCGTTAGACTCGATTAATTTATTATTATTAATGTTTTATACATTATATTGTTAAAATTAGTAGTTAATTACTAATTTTTACTAAAAAATTAAAGATCCACCTCTAAATTTTATTTGTTTATGTTATATATTTATTTAAAAAATTTAAAATTAAATTATAACTTAATTTAATTTCTTAAATGGATCGGACCGAATTGAAATCGGACCGTATCGAAAAAAACCGAAACTGGATCGAAAAAAAACCGAAACTGGATCGAACCGAACTCGGACCGAATCGAAACCGAACCAAAAATTTAATGGTCCAGTCCGGTTCCAAAATATAGAACCGAAAACTTAGCGGTTTTGTCCGATCCGAACCAATAAACTTAGCGGTCTGGTCTGAATCCGTCAAAACCCGATAACATCCCTACTTAGGTTGGAAAGTTATATATATAATGTACGTGAATTTAAGTTGTTGGTTTTCTCTATTTAGGTTGGAAATTTATATATGATCTAAGTGAATTTAAGTGATGTTGGTTTTTTCTCTTGATTTTTTAATTTGTTTAATTAAGTTATATATTAGGTAAGTAGGTTAATAGATTTTTTAGTATTTTAACCATTTTGAATGGATTGGTTCAAGATTTATTTAAGTTTGAAGATGCAAAAATTCAAAATAAAAGTTCGAAAAAAATAAAATCAAGTTAATGAAATTAATTTTTTTAGCACCAATGTATCGCACTATATAAAATTGGACACTAATTTTTGATATCCGTGGGTAGTTTTTTTTACAGTTTTATTTCTGAATACATAAGGTAGAGTGGTTTTGTATTTTCGTTTGGTATTTTTTAAATGGAACATATTTTTTCTTTTAAATGATCCAATAGATAATTTCTTTATCAATTGAGTTTTTTTGTTTTATAAGAAGTTTTTATATTTACACTTGACACAATTGAGGTGAGAGTAAATATTCATATAATCATAAGATTATTCAATTACCTTTTATTTTCGATTCCGATTTCGTTTAGAAACTTTAATTGGTAATATCTTATATCCTAATTTGAAAAACAATTCTATTTGTTTCTAATTTTAAGAACATTAAATCGTTTTTATATTATACAAGTTCGTAATTTGAAGAATTATATGTTTGATTCTAATTTTAGGAACACTAAATTGTTTTGATATTATATATTTTGTTTTTCTTTAGCTATGAATGCACTATATTTTCTCTTTTTATATAATTCTTTTAAGTGTAAAAAATGATATAATCAATATTTAATAAAAAAATATTTTTTGAAAATATATTAGAGATATATTTATTATTTACGAGGAGGAAACAGAAGAAGAGATGGTTCTCCAGAAGGAAAATGTGTAATACAGAACCTGTGTTTGACTACTAGGCGCATGGTTATTTGAGAGGAAGAGCCTCGAAGACACGAAAAAGATCATATAACCCTAAAATAGAACTAATGTTTTGGATGTAAAAGGTAAAAGAAGAGGGGTATATATAATAAAAAAAAATTAAAACCCTAAGATGTGAATGAAACTGTCATTTATATATGAAATAAACGAATCAGGTTCGTTTTTTATACATTATAAGTTGTTAAAGCAAAGTACTTGTAGCCAGTAGTGTTAGACTCAAAATGGTAACTGCAAAACGCTATATTTTTGAAGAATATCATATACAAATTATGTATATTAGCTCACCATAAGAATCTCGTAACTGAAGTTGAACTAGATATATGAGATATAATAATGTAAATTGTGACAAAAAATTAACTTTGAAAGAAGAAATCTTTTTTTAAAGCAACTCATCTCCTGCTCTTGAATACAACCTAGGTACTGATCATGATCATCGTCACTTACGAACTTTATGTTTCTGAAAATTTATATCAACTGACTACCTCTTTTCTTTTCAGCAAACAATGCAACAACCAAATAAACTTATTCTTTTTGCCAAGTCTAGGATCTGACAAAATGTTTGAGCTTTGGTATGCGTGTTGAATGTGCTTTATTTATACTTATTTCAGTTGAAAAGATAAACATGTTTTCTAACACCATTTTAAACCGCAGTTGCATGCTGAAAGCTAAGTATGATATTAGAGGTAAAAAACTTAATTCTGAAAACAAACGGTTAACATTTATGTCAATGTATATATATTGTTGAGGAAAATGAGCTGTCACCCAAGGTTGTGTAAAATGCTCAACTTTTTTATTTGTGTGTGGTATAATTCTTTAACATTTCCTTTTAATAAAAGGTTTATTGATCTTTGTTGCAATTTGTTTTCCTACAAGACAATGCTATAACTCTTCCTGCAAGAATGGTTGGGGATATTATTACTTATTTTATGAAGGATTCTCAACGACAGGAACAAAGAGAATGTGCTCTTACAATGTTACACCAGATGATTGAAGATGCTCACATGGGCAAGCGGCAATTCCTTGGCGGTATGTTTTTTTATCTCTTAGGAATCGTTTGCTATTCTTGTTGTGCTCCTGCAGATCTGATGTGTTTTATTCCCGTGGAACTCTAGATAAGCTTCATAATCTTGCTAGGGCAGGTGTTGATGGAGAGTCAGACATCCAAATGTTTCATCTAATTTTGACAAGGACGATGTGATTGGAAATGGTCTGAAAGTTATAAAGCAGACTCCTTTAAGCTCGATAATTGGTGTCATAACTATGCCACATCTTGGCTATGATACGATTGATATTGGGAAGAGACTATATGGTCCGTTAAGCATAAAACCTACACCATGTCTATTACAGTTTGCTCTTCATATTGCTGCAATCGGCGATATAGTAGATAAGAAAAATAGAAATGAAGAATTCTTCTGTGTAATCTTTTGTATATTCTATATTTCTCAATCAGTGTAACAACACATAGTACAGCTTTTATAGGAAGTTAACTGTACAATTAGAGAATCTTTTTGTTAGGCCGTTTTGCCACCTATACAACTGTTAGTTACAGTATTTATTCTATCTTAACAAATACAAGAGTGACTAAGGCCAAGGTAACATTATAACGTTTGATGCAACACACCTTTGAGTCTTTGGGCTTGTCTCTTGCGCTCGCTGTCAAAACACTGACCCGATTACATACCTACTATGGTGATTAGTTGAACAGAGTCGTTTCTGATGAAGTGAGAGTTGATGTCTGAAACCTTAGCATTCACTATCACTTCACCAGTTCACACATACAAGGCACTCGACACCTAAATCTGTCATTGATAACCATCTTGAATCATAAATTTTTACTTGTTCTTCGCATCCCCTCACAAACGAAGGGGGGGGGGGGGAGGGAGGAATCAATGAGAAAATTTTGTATATAAGAAAAGTGAAGCGATGATGAGGCAAGAGTTTTGTGAGACAATTAGCCAACTGATCCTGAGAAGGTATATAGCGGATCTGAAGAGAACCCTGGAAAACTTGATCGCAGATGAAGTGTATATAAAGCTCAATATGCTTAGTTCTTGAACGAAACAACAGATTAGAAGTTAAGGAGCTCGCACCGATATTGTCACATCAAATGATTGATGGGAGTGCGACAGGAAATTGAATCTTAGTTAGGATGAAGCGTAGCCAGATGGGTTCAGCCGATAACTTAATCAAATCGCGATATTCTGATTCAGTGGAATATCTAGCCACCACATTCTTCTTTTTCGAACACGAGGAGATAATAGAGTCCCCAAGATACACACAATAAGCACTGACACTTCTTCGATCATCTGGGAAAGATACCCAGTCAGCATCATAAAATCCATGAAGTTGGAGGTTGTAGTTCAGTTTAATGCAAAGACCAACCCAACTAGACCTACAAAAGTATCGAAGTACCATTTTTAGACTCGTCCAATGTACCGTGGTAGGTGTCTGCTGATATTGGCTTACTTTATTCACAACAAAGGAAATATCAGGATGGGTATGAGTTAAATACTGCAACGATCCTAATAGGATTTGATATGGTGTAGGGTCTGTAAGAGGTGTTCCAGAGGTGCTGGAGAGATAGACACCAACATCAATGGGAGTTGGGCACGTCTTGGACATGGAAAGTCCTTGTGAAATCATTAAGTTTTTAATATACTAATGTTGTGTTAGATACATTAGTGTTGTGTCACGATGGATCTCTATTCCCAGGATATATTGAGTGGCCCCATATCTTTTAGTGAGAACATAGAATTGAGTCTAAGAACAAACTGTTTCAAGCAGTCTGTTTGTGTGCTTGTAACTAAAATATCATCCACATAAACCAGAATTAGAATGACAATAGCCTTAGAAATGAAACTGAATAAAGAGCAATCTGCTCTAGAGTTCTTGAATCCCCACTTAAGTAATGTCTCCCGTAGTCTAGAGTACCAGACCCTTGGAGTCTGATTGAGACCATAAAGGGCTTTGTGAAGCTTATACATATGTGTAGGCTTCTCAGGATCCTGAAAACCTTCTGGTTAAGCCATATAGACATCCTTAGTAAAATAACCATTTAAGGGTGCGTTACTGATGTCCAGTTGTCTCACTTCCCAATCTTTAGAGACAACAAGAGTCAAAATTATCCTCACTGTAGATGGTTTGATAACAGGACTAAATGTTTCTGAGAATTCTATGGCGCAGGGGTTTGATGAAACCCCTTGGCCACCATCCTGGCCTTGTACCTTTGTATTGAGCCATTTATGCGGTGCTTAATTTTGTACACCCACTTACAACCAACTACATTCTAAGTAGGAGACCAGGGAATAAGTTTCCAGGTGTCATTAGAAACAAGATCTTTATACTCAGCTTCCATAGCAGTGACCCAGTGAGAGTTTAGAACATCAGTAGAGTATGTAGTAGGTTCAATGGTAGATAAGTCAGTAATAGTCAAAGAGCCAACATAGGGGACCTCAGGTTTAAGAGTTCCATCTTGAGTTCTAGTCTGCATAGGATGAGTTTTGTAATAGGAAGGGAGTTTAGACATATGATCATGGTAAGGTAATGGAAGACACATGGAAAATTTTTGGTTAGAAAGAGAATTGGAACTTGGTAAAGTGTCTCTGGTAGGCTGCAGTGTAGGGTTAAGATGAGTGTTAGTTGCAGTAACATATAAAGTAGAGTATTTCTGAGTGTGTAGTTGAGGAGAACAAGTATGAGTGGTAGGATCAGTACAACTATCAACAGTAGGAGTAGATGAAGACTGGATTTTACATTGTGAAAACATAGACTGTAGAGAACCAGCTTTATTAGATGAACCACCAAATTGGATAGTTAAGACTGTAAGCACCCACTAGTCACAAGTCCTATAGGTAGATTAGGAAGCCAAAAATTTACAAGATAGACATCAGATGACTCAGAGTGAGAACTGTTTAGGAACCCTTTTTGAAAAGGAAAATCACTTTTATTGAAAACTACATTGCGAGACACATAAGTTCTCCCAGTGGAACTAAAACACACGTAACCCTTATAAAACTGACTATAATTGAAACACACACATTTAGTAGAATGAAACTGGATTTTATGAGCTTTATATGACCTTAGACAGGGAAAGCAAGCACAACCAAATGCTTTCAAGACTAGGTAGTTTGGTAACTTGTGAAATAGAAGTTGATATGGTGATTTATTTGATAGAATAGGAGTAGGCACTTTATTGATTAGATAGACATCAGTCTCAAAAGCTTGGACCCAATACTTGTAGGGCAGGCTGGCTTGAGCTAATATATGTGTATTTTCTCTCAGTCCTACCATTTTGGGTTGAGGTATGAGGGCAAGACCTCTTCAAAATAAACCTTTGTTTCTATGCCATAGTAGACAAAAGTCTAAATTCTCCTCCTCAGTCACACTGGATTATTTTTATGGACTTTTCAAATCGTTTTTCAACCAAATGTTTGAACATTTTGAAGGTAGTAAACACTTGAATTTTTTCTAAAATAGGATAGAACCACGTGAATCTAGTATGGTCATCTAGAAAAATCACGTAGTATTTGTATCATTTAGTATATAGGACAAGAGAGATACCTTATACATCAGCATGTATGAGGTCTAACGCACCACTATCATATGACTTAGAGAGAGGATATGGTAAACTGTGAGATTTCCCCAGTTGACAAGATTCACAGAAATGGAACCCATTCTTCAAAACAGAATTTAGGTTACATGCTTTAAGAACTGTGTTTAGAACATCTTGAGATGGATGGCCAAGCCTCTTATGTCATCCATCTTTTAGAGAACTAAAAATACCAACAAACAATACATTAGGAATGACTGAATCATTGTCTGGAAGACTTGTTTTAGTAGTGACACGATAAATCACTCTTGCTTGTGACTTATGATAGCTTTCCAACTTGTACAGCCCGCTCTCAGTAGTCCTTCTGAGAAGTACAGTATCTGATTCATTGTCTCTCACAAGACAAAATCCCTTGTGAAATTCAATAAAACACTTTTATGACTAGTAAGCTGAGAAACAGATAACAAGTTCTTATTTATCATGGGTACATGTAAAAGAAATTTGAGTGAGATAGGTATTTCGGTAGAGGAATACAAACTAGAATGTCCAACATGATGAATTGGTAATCTTTGACCATTACCAACTAAAATACCTTTGTTACCTGCATACTCAACCTTTTGAGTCAACAAATTAGAATTGCCCGTGACATGGTGACTAGCACCAGTGTTAGCATACCATGCATTGTCCCATTTGAATCTTGAGCTGCTAGGTAGACTGCATGTTCTCCCTCACCCTTAGGTTGTTCTGAAGACGTTGAACCTATTACTGAGGGATCATCTCTGTAATAGTAAACATGATCAATGTGTCCATACCCCTTCCTCTAGAGAAGTTGTTTCTCCCTCTTGTGTTATTAGGATAGTTATTTTTTCCTCTGTTGTTTCTATATGATCTCTAGAACTAACCATAAGATTCCTTCTGACTATTTTTGTTATTCTGTAACTTGTAGTCTGTCTTTTGAGCAAGGTTAGCATATGCTAGACTGAGACTAGATACATTGTTTTGTAGACTCATTAATTGATCTAGTTTGAAGATCTAACCATCTCATAGATTCTTTATCAGCTAGGCTAACAACTATTGTGGTGTACTCTGAGTTCAAACCAACAAAGACTCGAGTCACCAAATCATCCATAGACACCCCACTTCCAGCCAATACTAAGTTATCAACTATAGTTTTCATTTTATTTAGATAATCAAGCATATTAGAGGTATATTTGCGTGTCCTCTGAAATTCACACTTTTAACATGTGCTCCTTGCTCTTGTATATGAGCCAAAAAGTTTGTTGGATGCATCTTATAGTTCCTTTTGAGGTATCATTGTGGATTATAACCATCTAAAAAGGAGTTGATCCTTCGCAATCTAGTCTTCATGATCTAGATTCTCAGAGACATTACCTTCTGAGTCACTTATGAACTTAGGAGGACAGGGCTACTCTTTAGTGATAACACCTCCTAGTTTGTTGCTTTTGACCATGGGTAATAATACAATGGCTTTCCACAACAGATAGTTATTCCTTTCAAGTCTAATTTAATTGTTGTTATTATTGTTTATTGTTTGCAGATGCATACTTTTAGCGGTATTGGAGAAATTTCTAGGAAGAACTGAGCCTAGAGACTCACTGCTTTGAGTTGGTGAGCCACGATTCGTCATTGAAAGCCTTAAAAGGCACTGCTGCCAAGATAGAAATGGAGAACTCTTCTGTGTAATCTTTAGTATATTCTATATTTCTCAATCAGTGTAACAAGCATAATACAACCTGTGTAGGTAGTTAATTGTACAGCTAGATAATCTTTTTGTTATGTAATTTTTGCCACCTATACAGCTCTTAGTTACATTACTTATTCTATCTTAAAAATACAAGAGTGACCAAGGCCAAGGTAACATTATAACGTATGATACAACACACATTTGAGTCGTGGGCTTGTTTCTTGGGCTCACTCTCAAAACATTGACCCTGTTATATATCCACCAGGGTAATTAGTTGAACGTACTCGTTTATGATGAAGTGAGAGTTGTTGTCTGAAACCCTAGCATTCACTCTCACTCCCCCAATTCATATACACACAAAGCACTAAACACCTAAATCTGCCATTGATGAAGAGCTTCATTCATCAAGCTTTACTTATTCTTCATAGGGACTAATACAACTCATGATTTCAACTTTTTCTGAGTCATATATGAGTGACCTAAAGATGTACGATTTTTCATTTTCTTTGCTTAAAATTTTCTTTACTATGTTAATGCATGTGATCAAACCCTTATTCCTGGCGGCTATATTCGGCTTCTTTTCTTTACCAATTTCAAAACAACTGATTTCTTGTCTCATTGATCTCAAGGTATTCTGGAGGCCTAAGATTGCGAATTTACACGCTTAATGAATGAACAGTTCAAATTTCTAAAATAATTATAAAACAACTGATGCAATGCTAACCTCAGAAACATGCCTTTCTCATTAACATGTGCAAATAAGCACACTTGCATTACACAAACATGTTCACCCTTTACAAAAAAATTAAATTATATAGAGCGAGCTTCCTATAGTGGGTCACTGCTCTTTTTCTTTTGCACCTTTTAAACCACCTCGTCTTTGATCGAGGCAGCACAGATACAGCTGGAAAGGTTGCTGAAATAATGTCTGCTTATTTTATTCATGAGGTAATATCAGTATGTATACCTCCTGTTTATCCTCCACGATGAGGTGATGGATGGGCCTGCGTCCCACCCTCGGTAGGAAATAATGGAATATTTTGAAATTTTTTTTTGGAGAAAACAATTTTTTTTTCTTTCATACATCTTATATATATATTAGTATAATTATATTATTTTGTTTTAATGAGAGAATAATATTTTTTATTAATATAATATCTTCTTCAAAATACAAATTCAAATCTAAAAATATTCTTCATAAATATTCTCAATTGAATAATATTCTCAAGCTTAAATAATTCAGTGAATTAATTAACTAATACATTTCAAGCTTAATTAATCATTTTCATAAAAATGACTCCCTAAAATTAAGCTTGCTCTTGATTCCCAAACTTTCAACATTGTTTTTGAAGACTCGTGCACTTTGAGGCTTTGCGAATATATGGGTCGTATGATCTTCAGTCTTGTAATACTCAACTTGAACATCACCAATATTCACGAGCTCCCTCAGAAAATGATATCGAATTCGGATATGTTTTGTTCTCCCATGAAAAACTGGATCATTTGTGAATGAAATAGTAGAACTATTATTACAAAATAAAATAGTTGATTTTACGTGCTTTCTTTTTAAAATCTCCAAAATTCCCCGCAACCAAATCAATTGACATCCTACATAAGATGCAACAATATATTCTGCTTCCGTAGTTGAAAGCACCACAACTAATTGTTTATTTGAGCTTCATGAAACTGCACCGCTACCAAGGTAAAACACATACTCAGAAGTACTTTTGCTATAATCAATGCTTCCTGCAATATCACTATCCATATAACCAATGAGATTAACTTATGTATTAGCTTCACAAAATATTTCATAGTCAATGGTTCCCTTCATGTACCGCAATATACTTTTGGCAGCCTCCCAGTAATTATAATAAGGTTTTTCCATAACTCTACTTATTAAACTAACAATATACACAATGTCAGACCTTGTCGAAGTCAGATACATCAGATTTCCAACCAGACTTCTGAACATGGTTGAATTCACAAGTTTTCTTTCATCTTCTTTAGATAACTTCAGAGCTATGATGCATGGAGTAGTGGCTGGATCAACTTCCATCTTGAATTTTTTTTAAACTTATTTTCATAGCTCTCTTGTGAAATAAAAATTCATTTCTCAGATTGATGAATTTTAATGCCATGAAAATGATGAACTTCTTCTAAATTTGTCATCTCAATTTCTGCCATCATTTTTATTGTTTAAATTCTTCCAATATTTTTACACAGTTTTGAGTGAGAACAAGATCATCGACATAGAGACTAACCACCATAAATATTCCTTAAGAATCATTTTTTATGTAGAGTGTATGTTCTTATGGACATTTTCGGAATCCATATTTTTCAAAACAAGAATTGATACGACTGTACCAGGATCGGGGTGATTGCTTCAAACCATACAATGATTTCTTTAGCTTGTAAAATTTCTCTTCTTCTCCTTTCTGATAAACCCAGGTGGTTGATCAACATAGACTTCTTCTTTGAGAACACCATTCAAGAATGCAGACTTTACATCCATTTGGAACATGTTCTAATTATTTTGAGCAGCAAGAGATATGAGTAACCGAATTGTTTCAAGTGTAGAAATAGGAGCAAATACCTTTTTAAAATCTTCTCCTTCCTTTGTTTGTATCCTTTTGCAACTAGTCTCCCCTTGTATTAATTGATGGAACCATTTGGATTCATCTTTGTCTTGTACACCCATTTTACTCCAATAGAACACTTATGCGGCGGTAAATTTGTAAGCTCCCATGTATCATTATTTTTAGTTGAACAAATCTATTAACTCATGGCTTTCTTCCATACGTTTTCTTGATATGCATCATAAAAAAAATTGAATCTTCTCCTACAAAGAAAGAAAAAAATAAAACATTGTGTTGCACGATTTCACCAGTTACATCATATAGTGAACGTCATAAACTTACTGCTCAATCTATATAATGTTCTTTTCTTGGTTATGTTATTCCTCATAAGGGTTATGTTTGTTATGACCTCATATTCGTCATCTTCACGTGTCTAGGAATATGAATTTTTTAAAATTAATATTTTTTCCATCTCATGTTGATCCACCTATTGCATCTTTATCTATCATGCATAGTTTTTTTTATATTAAAAAATCTATAGAAATATTTAAATCTGGTTTTGTGCATCGATAAAGAGATCGAGATGAGTCTGGTCCCACTTCTTCTGTGATCCCTTCTAATATTGTCTCGACACCTAATCCTGCCCTTGATTCCACAAATCTTCATCGATCTACTCGTCCTTCTTGACCCCCTAATATGTATGGTTTTTATTCCCTTGTCTCTCTTGTAACTATTTTAACAGTATTTCAATTCCCACTAGCTACAAACAAGCCATGGAATATGAATGTTGGAAAAAAACAATGCAAGTAAAACTTTAAACACTTGAGGAGAATCATACATGGGATATATTGTTCATTATCCTGATACAGTTAAACCAATTGGGAGTAAGTGGGTTTTCTCTGTAAAACTACGTTCTGATGGCTCTTTGGAGCGGTATAAAGCTCGTCTTGTAGCTCTGGGTAGTAAACAAGAATATTGGATTGATTATGAGGAGGTATTTTCTCATATTACCAAAATGACCACAGTTCGAAGCATCTTGGTTATTGCTGCTTCACAATCGTGGATGTTGCATCAAATAGATGTCAAGAATGCTTTTCTTCATGGTGATCTTCAAGAAGAGATTTACATGAAGCTTCCATCTGCTATGAGTACTTCTTCTCCTCATGATATCTGTAAGTTAAGGTGTTCTTTGTATGGGCTAAAACAAGCGCCTCGAGCTTGGTTTGAGAATTTTCGTCGTACACTTCTTTCCTTCAGTTTTACCCAAAGTGAGTATAATTCTACTTTATTTTTCCACACGTCTACATTGGGTATAATCCTTCTCTTGGTTTATGTCGATGATATTATCATAACTAGCACTGATTGTAGTTTGATTACTAAGCTTCAAAAATAGTTAAATACAACTTTCTATATGAAAGATCTTGACCAACTTACATGCTTCTTAGGATTATAAGCTCATCATCGGGCTAATGGTATTTTTTTGAAAGAACAAAAGTATATTCAAGATCTTATCACTTTGGCTGGTTTGGAGGATGCTTCTTCTGTTGATACTCCTATGGAGGTAAATGTCATTCAGATTGCCAACAATCTTGTTTTTCATGAGCGCACCAAACACATTGAAGTTGATTGTCATTCTATTTGAGATACTTTAGAAAAACGGGCGATATCTCTTCCTCACATCTCTTCTGATCTCCAAGTGGCTGATATTTTCACCAAAGCTATGACTCGTTAGTGGCATCGGTTTCTTATTGGAAAATTGTTACTAGTTGATTTACTAACATCAATTTGAGGGGAGGTGTTAAAAGGAAATAAATTAGATTAATATCTAATTTATTTTAGTCAAAGATTTGGTTAATATATATTGTTATTAAAGGAAATAAATTATATTAATATCTAATTTATTTTAGTCAAATATTTAGTTAATATATATTTTAGAATATTTAGTTAATATATATTTTAGAATAATATCTACGGTAATCTATAGCCAATAGTCGAAGCTAACTTTAAAAAATAAATATTGTAATATTAATTATTGTAATTGTCGTGAACTATTGTAAAAGGTGAACGGAAACGATAAATAAGACATATTTTTCAGAAATAAAATACTTTTGACACTTTCTCAATTGTCATCTCTTAAAAAATGAATTTTGATCAATTCGAACATCTCGACTTATCACAATCTTTTTTGTTACCGGATTATATAGCTTGTATGCCTTACTTCTTTCACTATAACCGAATATGCATTTTTTTACTTGTCATCTAACTTGCTTCTCATTGCATCCGGAATATGAGAGTAGACAACACTTTCATATATATATATATATATATATATATATATATATATATATATATATATATATATATATAATCTTATTTTAATAAGAGAATAATACCTTTTACTACTATAATATTTTATTCTATTTTAATCAAATAACATTATGTTTATTCCAAATAATATTCAACCTTGATCTTTTCTAGTTGAATTCACAAAATTAGTCTAAATACAAAAAAAATGATAAAAAATATTAAACAAGAGTTCCAAAGAAACTATACAACTTGATCTAATACAAGAATCCCATCACCCAAAAAGTGGGGTTGCAAATCCTTGAGCAGCAGAAGGTTGTAGAGCGCGAATCTTAGCACCATACCTGTGACAAGGAGGAACTTCAGTCTTGGAACATGAATCCGATCCATCTACTATAACAGGAAGAGAAGATACTTTATCAACATAAGCATTTCCGATATGGTTACCGCATTTACAACAAAGAAGTTTAGTCTCACGTCGGAACAAACCGAGTCTCGATAGTAAGGGAAAGCAGCGGAATTCATCAACCTGATCAAATCTGCTTTCGTCTATATTTAAAAACGATATAATTCCTCTCTTTATGGATTTTCCATATTTAGAACCAATCGCTGAAGTGTTCCGATTTGAGGAGCTTAAGTTTAGCTCGTAGCCACACGAACAATCGTAAAAATAAATAAATTATTTTATCTTGTAGAACATAAAGGACATTAAGAATCCACAATATAGCAGTAACCAGAAATCATTGGTCTTGTAAGATGGTTCCAAGCCAACACTCCAATTACTCTTGAACTGACAGTAGGATTGTTACGTTGTTTTACTCAATGAACATACTACTTTATTTACTTGAAAAGTCAAGGTCTAGACTCTAGACTCAACACAATTCAGACAAACTTTTTTTCAAGAAAATTATTATCCCGCCCAGGTCGCCCGTTAAAAAATGACTATAAACAACATAAACTAGCCGATGCCATCGATGATATTCAAAAAACACTAAGACGCCTGATAACACTTTAAGGAATCGTTTGTAAAAGACTTAGCATCTTTTATATAAGCAAATGATCAACAGATTCAAACTAATATGACACTAGTGAAGTTAAGTATTTTACTAATGAACAGATCTAAAACAGTATCGTAATCTTGCATATATCACTACTTCACAAGAGCAATTGGGGAACAAAGGATCAACCTGTTGGGAGCCTAACTAGAATACCTTCTTCACAAACTATAACGATGGACTAAACCCAATCAAGCACATCGGACCAACCAAATAACATATCGCTTAAAGATAATGAAACAAATCAACTCCTCCCTTACTGATAAGTAAATTGACCAAAAAGATAATGAAAAGATAGATTATTTAATAATTACGATCCATGAATGGAATAGAATTATAGTAATAATACGGGAAGAGTTCAGTAACCTTCTTCGCAAACTATTCTTGGGGAATATCTATACTGAGTGTGGCTATAAGAAAGGCCAAAACAAATAGCTGAAAAGATGTTTAAATTTCGTTAAATCATTTGAAGGAAAAATTCTTGGAGAGTAATTTTGCCCCTTTTTTAGCCACTCTCACATCTTTAATAAACCATAAACCATAACCATGAACCCAAAAATCAAAGGCTCAAGGGACTTCAGCTCCCCAACTCTAGTGAAGTACTAAAGATCCACATCAAGTCATCAACTCACAACCAAGCCAATCAATGAATCAACCACAAGAAACTCCAAAAGAAAATGACAATTTCGATAAGTTGAGGACTTATCTGGGCCAAAACATACTCTATTAGGTCATGATCATATCAAAAGATTGAAACTTTCAAACACTATAGGGTAACTCAACGAACAAAACCCTAAATCGAATTCAGTAAATTCAATTTCGCATCTCTATTGTCACAAATTTCATAAACCCATATCATTAATTTCAACAAACTGCAATAGACGTTCATCAATTTTACATTAAGAAAACAAACAATCCAACGTTTGAGTACCTGTAGCAAACGTCTCTAATCGAAAGAAGAAGAAAGCGAGAACGAGTGATACTGGTCTCCACCGAGTTGACTCCCTTTCAATGACATCGATTTCTCCATCAAAACTATCAATATAATATTTTTTTCAAAATACAAAATCCAATCTAAACATATGGTTCTTAAATATTCTCATAGAATAATATTATCAAATGAATAAATATATATTATTCAAAATCACATTAGTATTTTGTTCACTTTTTTTTTGAACAATTTAATTAATTAAGTGAGTTGTTAGTTAATATATTTCAAGCTTAATTAAATAAGATGCTCTCTCCAACTTTTATTAGGTTACATTCGTTCTTCTGAAACCTTCGGGATACCTCTCAAGTGGATATAGTAAAGCATTTAGTTAAAACATCACCGGTAAGGGCTGTCCTAGCCTGTGTTTTTGGAAGTGGCAGTGGCACTAGCACTCTACAATATCCGGCTCAATGAATGAATCTCTTCACATACGTGATCGTGATAAGTTGTTTTACGAGTTTGACTTGTTCAATCTCAGAGGTTAGCCCAAGTATATAATACCCTTATATTTCCTATATTCTGAATGTGCAGTTTGACATTTGTTTCCTTATTTTGTGGCTTGACAGGTTCCCCACTTTGAATAGATGGATACAGATGAATTGGACGTTTTTACCATGTGCAGCTGCCACCGGCTAGATACTCAAATTTGCTGATATCGACTTTGAGTTCAAATCTTCCTCAATGGGTGAGAGGATATATCGCGTTATTGCTTATATCGCAGACTTTTTTATGCCAAAAGTCCTTGGTACACTCATTGGGGTCGTATATTACTTCTCTCTGGCACGTTCCATGAAAGACAGAGCTTTAGTATTGATATTTGCCGTGTGGAAGTTCACATATTAGACAATGGATACAGTATTTGAGGCTTTGCTGGGGGATATTTTGAAAAACAAATATGTGATATTTGAGATGAATTTGATGTTTTGTTACTTTAGTTTTGAAAAAAAAATTGATGAATTTTTTCTTTTGGTTTTCAGTAGTGTCCGTAGTATCCATTTAATACCACGTAATTCATGTTTATTTTGAGATCCCTTGCATTATGACTTGGTTAATTAGATGATCTAGTGACAGGTTCAAAGAGTTATATGTAGCTAGACCTAACATGTATTATTGTTTTATTCGTAAAAGATGTTATTTCTCGAGCTGCTGATGAGACATCGGCAGTGCAAGATATGGACCTGTCTTGTATACGTTATGGTTTAGGATTTGTGGCTGCTGTAAGTGCTCATGCGCTAACCCATTTCACCCTTTGAATTTGGATTTAAGAATTCCAGCTTTAGCTCTAGTTTGCATAGGGTCGAGCTATATCCTACGCTGTTGAAAGGTTTTTATATTGGTAGTGTATGATTTAATATATAGTAAGTAGACTCGGTATGAGCAGATGATGCAGTGTGATTGTCATGATTTTATGAAATTGTGTATATTGGTTCATTGGTTATTTATGTGTGTGTGTGTGTGTTTGAGTATTAGATATGTCGATCGGGGATGTATCAGTAGGTAGGTGGGTGGGTCAATCAGGTTATTTTTTACAAAAAGATGTATGTTGTGTAGTCCTGTTTACGTTCTGAATTGGGATCTGTGGCTGCTGTAAGTGCTCATGCGCTAACCCATTTCACACTTTAAATTTGGATTTAAGAATTCAAGCTTTAGCTCTACTTTTCACAGGGCTGACCTATATTATGCGTTGTTCAAAGGTTGTTGTATTAATAGTGTAGGATTTGAAATATAGTGAGTAGACTTAGTATGAGCAGATGCTGCTGTGTGAATATAATGATTGTCATGATTCTCTGAATATGTGTGTATTGGTTCATTGTTTGTTTGTGTGTGTCTGTTTGAGTATTAGCTGTGTCGATTGGGAATGTATGAGTCGGTATTTGGATAGGTGAATCAGGGTGTTTTTCACAAAAATATGTTTGTTGTGTAGTCTTATTTATGTTCCAAATTAGGATCTATAGTTGTTGTAAGTACTCATGCGCTAACCCATTTCACCCTTTGAGTTTGGATTTAAGAATTCCAGCTTTAGTTCTAGTTTGCATAGGGGTGAGTTATGTTCTGCGTTGTTGAAAGGTTGTTGTATTGGTTGTGTAGGATATGAAATATAAGGAGTAGACTCAGTATGAGCAGATGATGTTGTGTGAATATTATAATTATTATGATTTTCTGAATGTGTATATTGGTTCATTGGTTGTTTGTGTGTGTGTTTGAATATTATTTGTGTTGATCGGGGATGTATGAGGTGTTAGGTAGGTGGGTGAATCAAGGTATTTTCACGAAAAATATGTATGTTGGGTAGTCTTGTTTACGTTCTGAATTAGGATCCGTGGCTGCTATAAGTGCTCATGCGCTAACGCATTTCACCCTTTGAGTTTGAATTTTCTAAAAGATGTAATTATATACCATGCTAGATTCTTCTCTACATTGATGTTGTTGCTGCTTCTGCAAGGTCTGCAAAAATATGCCAACAACTTTTGGATCGGGTAATTTCATCTTTGCAGTAACACTTGGCATAATTGTTTCATGCTCTAATTGTTGAGAGGTAATGGCCTAAATTGTTTCATGCTCTGATTGAAGTTAGGTTATTTAACTTAAGCTGACTTATAGATTCTGAAAGTCTGTCAGATTGGACTGAAGCATCATAGGTTGATTGCTTTGACTCTCTTTTAATTATAACCAGGTTGGTTGGTGAAAGAAAATTAACAAATGCTCTAGCATTTTCTGATCAATTTTTACGCAATGGGGACTCGGATCAATTGCTTCAGCTTCTCATTGAGTGTGGGGAAGAAAATTACGTTACTTTTTTTTGGACAATCTGATTCTTATGGAGGCAATAATTTGTGGAGCAATTGTTTGCAGTATTGTTGGCGACTGGAGAATGAGCATCTAGCAGCAAGTATCAGATGCTTATTTTACCCACTGGATTGTATACAGTACTCTGAGTGTATAAATTTTTGCAACAACTAAGTCAAAATATTCAACCCGTTAAGTGAAATACATGTTTATTTTAAGAACTTCATGGGTATCGGTGCACATAAACTTCATTTGCACCTTTTTAAGAAATAAGTCTCTTAAGTCTCAAGTAAATTATAATACATATGGTCACTATAGTGATGTGTGCTTGATGTTCTATCCTCTTACTGGTGTTCCTTCTTCACCTCAACCATCCTCAACGGGAACCGGAAGCTCGTCTTTGTCTCCACAATGGATTATGGATTATGGAAATATTGAGACTTTTTTCATAAAACTAAGAAAAAAGGACGATATATTAGTTTAAATGTATCAAGTAGTGTTATGTCCAACTCTAATCAAAATTCAAGGCATAACAATGCTCACTTTTGCTTATAAAAGTATATTTCTCCTTGGCAGTAGTAGACATACGTTTTTTCGGAGGGAACCCGCAGTCGCTACTCAATGAGTGCGCACAGGGTAAACCCTCAATCTGACGCAATAGCCTGCAAACCAACGTCATAAGATAATCCACACAAGGTGACAGGCTCAAATGAAAAAAAGTGTTTGTAGAGGGACTAGAACTCATAACCTTTGGTCACGAGCATGGCTTACTCCACCAACTCGGCTACCCCTTTTGGGGTCAGTAGTGGACATACTTGTGTTGCAATTTAGTGGATATTTATTATTACTCAATGGTTTAGGTAGTCAAGAAGGATCATGTTGCTGTTGGACCTTACTGGATCCAGCTATAAATAGAAGTTTAGAAACATAGAAGTAAACAATAACGTATTTTGTTTCTATCATGTTACAATAATTTATGTGAATCCTTATTCCCTTAGTAAAATTACTTCATCAACTTTTATCAATGATTGTATTGCGTTTAATTCATCATCGTATTTCTATGGTTGTTGTATACTAATTGTCATTGCTTTTCGTTGTAGATTCATTTTGATGAAGGCTTGTCAACTCGTCATAATGGTGGAGGTTCTTCAAGGCTTGTAGCAAAGGGTATTAGAAAAAAAAGGTACTTGTGCCAAGCTGAGTGGAGAAGACTTTGTTTAGTTATCTGCTCGGGTGCCTCTCCAGGTATGCACACTATATTGACCTCAAATAAATATTATTTACTTCCGAGTGTAAACAATACACACACAGATGTGCTTGTGTTACACAAGCTTGATGTTTATTTGTATATGCTTTTCAAGTAATAAGACTAATATTTAACTATCTACATATGAAGACGATCGTATTCAGATAATCTGACAGGATTCCCCTCCCCCCAATGTATATATGTGTTCAAGGATTGATATTTGAATTACACATGATATAATGAAGTCTTGAATATTAATACCCTTTGGATTTTAATTTAATCTTAAACTAGGGAAACTGTTAGAATGACGATCAAAGTATCACATCTCACATCGCTTAAACATGGGAAGGATTAATACCATTAAAGTAAGATAATATCTCAATTAGTATGAGGCTTTTTGGAAGTGAACCAAAAGCAAAACTATGCGGTCCTTCAGGTGCCAAAGCGGACAATATCATACTAGTGTGTAGATCGGTCGTTCTTACTTATATACGGAGACGGAATATACGATACTCATATTACTAATAGTAACCCTAAAAAGAGCAACGACCAATAGAGTATATGAGTTAGGATTTAAATGATCATTAGTCCAATTTAGTGGATTATATTTGTTTGTGTCTTTTTTCATGTTAGGATTCTTATATCGTAGATATTTATTCTTTAAGTTTCTCAAGTGTGTTTGTATGGTGGTCATGTGACATTTTGAAGGAATGAGGTTGGGAAGGATGAGTCATATGTACACTCATTTTGCGCTTACTTCAGGTGATATGTCTTTCTCAACACCTAAACACAGTGTACTCTTCTAAACTGAGTGGGTTAAGTGTATGCAGACTAATTTGTTCCCCCAATACCTATTCGTGGTGGAATTCCACTATGCTTTTCCCCAATATGCGCTTTTCTGCAATGGTCTTCTTTTTTTATAGTATTCAGGCTCATTTATATTTTCCTATCACACCTAGCTTTCTGTTTCATACATCGGGTTGGCTTTGTCTATTTATATTTATTTCATTTTGTTTTATTCTTATTATTTTTGTTTTTTCACATTATTATCCGTCTTCGAAGTTCGTTTATGTCTTATTGTTGTTTTAAGCCTTCAGCTTCTTCGATGTAGTTTGTTTTATATGCTCAGCTCAATTGTTCTATTGGATTTGTATTTAGGGCTACTTTATCTCTTTGGTTTTACTTAATGGAGAGCGCGCGAAAGTATGTGAGGATTCCTTTTATGCTTTCATAGTCTGGCTCATTTTCTGATATCAATGCCAGCAAAAAAGTTGGAACAATTGCTGATATATTAGGATTGAGAAGCCTAAGAATGAGTTAGTAATGTATTATTGTATACTAACTAAAGGTCTTAAAACATATAAAGTTCATCGACTTTGGCTAACTGTCATGTCTCGCTTGTGCTTGTATCCCTCAATTGTGTTAACGTTGGCTGCATTTCTACTTGTGCAAGTAATCGTCCCAACCCCTCTTTACATTTTTTTCTCAAACTTCCTCGGCTGATTCTTTTGGGGAGTTCCTCACATTCTTTTATATTTTTAAAAGTATAACTCATTCTTTTATGGAATAGTCATCACTCAAAGAAAAACAGCACCTTGCATCATCCATAGTAGTTTCTCGTGTCGGACCCCAAATATTTGAATGAACATACTCAAACACATAATTAGCTATGTGGTTGTTGTGGGTTTACTACATAGACCATACTAAACACCCTAGTTAGTCACCCGAATTAGTCACTGGAATAAGTCACTTGTTGCAAAACAACCACTAAGGGTCTTTCATGCCCAAAACATGTCACTTGTGTTAACAAATGTTGCATATATGGTCACTGGTGCATGCTTGTTAACCATAGTGTGACACGTGGCACCAAATCTTACTTTTTTGTTGTTGTAAATACGGTTACTCCATATTTCAAGCCCAAAATACACTTTTACTTATTTCTTATCATTTTACTTTTAATTTAATTTTTATACTATTTAACTTAAATACTTACTGATAAGTAAATAGAAGTTGAGAGACTTAAATGTAAATAATAGAAGGTTAAAGGAACGATTTTAAGTACATATCTTTATTGGAGACTAAGGGTAATTTATCTTTTTGTGTAACTCTCTCTCTCTCTCTCTCTCTCTCTCTCTCTCTCTCTCTCTCTCTCTCTCTCTCTCTCTCTCTCTCTCTCTCTCTCTCTCTCTCTCTCTCTCTCTCTCTCTCTCTCTCTCTCTCTCTCTCTCTCTCTCTCTCTCTCAAACACTCTTATTATTGTTTACTAAAGCGACTTATAATAATTGAAATCACCACTAAACATTTACTTTTACTAATCTACCATTTAATATTTACTTTTTACTAGATTACCCAAGTTACTAAACTCTAGCTGAACTGGGTCAATCCATTTAATCTAAAATAATCTAACTCGATTATACCCAAATTTAAACCCTAATTTCTCTCTCCAATTTTCCTCCTCATCTTTTTTTTCTCTATTTCAGCCTAATCTCATTCACTGTAACTTTTTGGTACCATTAAAACAACTAGTAGCAGGAAACAAATTATATCAAATAATAACACAGTTAAAAAATGTATAAACTCTACCAAACTTTTAATCACCAATAATCCACCACCAAGCAAACTTGTCGGCAAAGTTATCGATAATAATATCAAATTTTGGATGAAAATAAGGTCATTTTTAAGATTGTAAAACAAGAAGTTGGTTTGAGATATGATAGATGAGTAGTGGATGAAAGGGTGTATATATAGGGAAGAAAATTACTAAAGAAAAAAAATAAGATTTAGCCTTAGGAAGGTATTCGGCTAATTCCAACCCCTAGTTTTTAACGCTTATTTTCCCTATAAATACACCCTTTAGGTTATATTTTATCCTCTAATACTCCTAATTCATCTTTCACAATTCTCAGATCTCAAAATTTTAGAAACTAAACTATTTTATCTCATCTACTACTCAATATTTTCTCAACTAGTTTATTTTCTCTAGTCATTCGCTTAACGTTATTCAATATTTTTGAAGTTCATATATTCTTCAAAATATTTCTAAATTGGTAACAAAGGGTATAACAAATCTTACACATGTGGTATCACAACATCGAGAAAACATTATGTCATCAGAAGAACAAGATTCGATGCATAAGCTTATGAAGATGTCGATGAGGGGGAAGAACTACCCGTCGTTGAGACCATGAGGAAAATGTAATATTCATCAGGACTTTCTTAGCCACCGACAATATTTGAAGAATTATAGGTACATAAATTATTATTGAACGTCTATAAGATCTAGGTTGGCTAACATCTTCTAAATGGTCTAAAGTTTGGTATAGTGGTCTAGTTGAAGATTGTTATTGTAGTTATCGGCTAAATTTATCGATTAAAAAAAATTCTAACATGAATTATAAAATTAAAAGTGTATCACGTACAATTTATGCAACTACTATAGAAGAAGAATTTAGTATACCTATAAGTTATTTAAAAGTTCAATATCCCAGATTATAGTACCTTTTTTGTGATAGTAATTGACTTTTGTTATTAGAATATTCAATTGACTTACTGAATAACAGTAGAGCTCGTACGGTTGATAATGGTAATGAGATTGTGACTGCTAGTAAACTAAACTTGATATAAAGTCAAAGATTATATTGAAGTTAGTTAGTTATTGTTTAATTACATTTGATAATAAAGATTATATGCATGGTATATACATATTTATAAATCTCAATCCATCCATGACCCAAAGGCAACCAATACAACCTCCTTCACCAATTTTAAGGTAAATATGTGTACACTTCATATAGGGACGAAAAATTGAAAAGTTGGAGTTTTTCGGTTATGTATGTTACCTACAGTTTAGCTTGATCGACGAGTTAAGTTGATACAGTTGAAAATGCCGATACTGCGAAAAAACGACCGAGTCTTATTTTGAATTATACTTATATTTTGATTAAGAGAACAAGATGGGATAAATACAACGTGGATCATAAATAACAATTGCACCCAAATTGAAAAGCACAGGTAAAAAACTACATACGATTCACTTTGAAAACTCATGGACTATTGGAGAATACTTTATTGCAACAATATTTAATTAACTTTGAATCTAATATTTTGTTATTAAATTCACCTCAATCTCAATTTTCATGTATACTCAAGCCAAACCTACACCTATCTGAGTTTGTGCTAGAGGTTAATATACACTTTAAGTTGCTCATTAATAGCTCGTGAATAATGGAGCAATAATATTAATGTTCGGTTTGATAATAAATTTGATTCTTTTTTTTGATGATGACTACTTATGGTTCTTACTCTCACCTAATCTTAAAAGCTTAATCCCGAAATATATTAGCATGCATAATTTATATTCAAAATAATCATATGGATTTTAAACTAAAAAAATGACGCTTTATTAGTTTAAATGTTTTAAGTAACATGACCGTCAACTTATATTTATAAATGAAAAGTTTCAAATTTAAACTTTTAATTTCTATTATATATAGTCCATAATATAATTTTACGTTACCAACAATTATAATAGGTATTAATAATAAAATTATTTAATTCGCCAGTGTCAAAAGCACCGATTATAACCCTATAAATAGAATAGTTTTCTGGATATTCTCACAAGCCCTGAATCCCAGCTCAGGAGCTATGTAGCCAAGATTTTCTCAACTTTCTCAGGTTATACATGGTGAGTCTTAATCTTTATTATTGATTGTATCCATACTTTTTCAGGTTTCAATCCACCGACCATTAATTTTTCATTTTACATTAACTTTTAATTTTAATTATTAAATGTTTTTTAATGGTATTCTTTTGGTTCTGTTTTCAATTACAATATTTATATACGTTTATATAGCAAAAATATTATTAATAATATTTGATTTTCGTTTCAAAAAAAATTATTTGCTCACATTAATAAACATCAATAAAAAAATTACAGACCAATAATAAATCTATCAAAGTTTAATTCCATTCTATGTTAACTTTTACTTCATTCCTCCATGTTATTAAATTCAACATAATTTTTTCTTTTAAAATCAGAGAAAATCTTGATTTGGTATCAATTATTAAAAGGAGTGTTCATAAAAACTCTAATTCAAAAGTTAACGAGTGAAATTTTTGAATTTAGCATTTCGATGAAGCCTCCTACATATCATATTATCTAATTAAATTTAAAAATTCCACAAATGATATTTTGGATTAGAGTATTTTGAACACTTTTTTTAGAAATCGGTTCCAAATCAAAATTTTGCTGATTTTGAAAAAATATTTCGATTGAATTCAGTGACATGATAGTGGATTTTCAAGAATTTCTTAAAACTAAACATAGAACATAAGCTTACAGAGATTTATGTTTATTCTTGATTTAAAAAAATCAAGAATTTTGTTGAAATAAACCAAAAACCTTGGAACAGATTCCCTATAAGCTTTGCAGTATCTTCATATTAATTTTGTTATACAACACAATATATAAAAAATTATTCGTGATATACAATGTATTAACAGTAGACTCGAAGGTTTAATACATACATGAATGAGTAATGTTCCATATTTTCGAAAATATTCAAAAGATAAATAAAACTAAAAACAATATCTTATTTATTTGTTACAAATTATTTTTATTTGTTATTTATTGGTTCATCAGTTTCTATCGATAATTTTAACCTATAAAGTTTTTAGACTAATTAAATATTGCTAAGCATTAACTATTAAACCATAACTTATCTCTCTAAACATTTATTTAAAACGATTTATTATATCTCTAGCAAACACCAAACCAAACGTTAATCACTTTTTACCAACTTTTCGAAAGAACCTTCTTTCTCATTATATTGATTCGTATCAAATTGTCCACTATAGTGTGAGAGATTTAGTAAATTACCTGACTAACAAAATCCAAAATTTGGCATAAAAAATTCATCTTCGGAGCCTTTAGATTGATGGATCACGAAATGTAAGTAGATCTTCCTCTAGATAATTAAGGGAGTCATGATAGCAGAGCATGTCCAGACGCCACATGTACACGATGAAAATGAAGAAAAGACTTCTTATAATAATATCGGGGTTTTTTCGGTTCGGTCGGTTTTTCAGTTTGGATATCAATGCGGTGTGGTGTGGTTCGGTCGGTTCGATTCGGTCGGTTCAATTTTATTTTGAATTATTTAAAAAATTAAAAAAATTAAAAAAACAAAATTTGTAATAAATAATTAAACTAATTATTAATTTTTTTAGTAAATCATATAATAATATGGTTATTTTCGAACCCTAAAAATTTAGTTTTCTAATTTATATTATCTTTCATTTTCTACATTAACTTATGAAAGAGAAATAAAGCAAATAAAGAAAATAAAATATAGCATTTTACTATACTATGTGGACTTAAAAAGTGAAGAAAAAAATAGAAATTTAGTCGTCCTCTTAGAATACTAGGCAAAATGAGTTAGATGGTACATAGGTGGTATGAAATGTATATAAAACATATGTTTCGGATTCGGTCGGGTTGGCTCAGTTTTGTAATCGCAAAAACCTGAAACTGACCAATAATTTGGTTTGAAAAATAGAAACTGAAACCCAATTATATTATTTTTAAACCGATCTATTTTGGTTTGGTTCAGTCAGTCGGTTCAATTTTTTTCGGTTTTTGCTCACCCCTAGTTCCATCAGAGAATCAAAAGTCTGATGGACTAGATGATAATTTCAAACATAGTCTGAAGAGGCGCACCAAAGGGATAAATCTTATAAAACTCATCAAGTCTCTAAAAAAGAACTGTATCTTCCACAGTTTGTCTGCTTGCTAGCCTATTCGGATTACCTTTTCAAGTGATTTTCTTCCAATTTTCTCATATCTCACTAATAAAAAAGAATTGCACCTTCCACAGTTTGTCGGTTTCGAGCAAATAATCTACTATTTTGTATTCATCACCCATATTGTAAAAGTATAAGGAATACGAGAATTCATGGACAGTCCTGCTATGGAAGCAAATTTCTCAATTGACATTCAGGACTTTGATAGTTTAGATGCCATAATACAGGACATCAAACTAAACCAAGCATTCAGACTAGCCTGCATTGGGCATACTCCCACCAACTCAAAATAGTTAATAATATCAAGATCCAAAGAGAACCGAAGACCCAAATTCATTATGCTCGGGTAGACAACCAACTCCTTTGGACCATAACTCATTGGAGAATCGCCTTGCGTGGATAACCAAATTTTCACCTTCTTCATAAACCCCAATTTTCACGAATCATACTCAAATCATTCTCTGGAAAATAATTGTAAGAAATTTGGTCAAGGGCTAAGAGATATTTAGTATCAACTTCTTGGATATTTTCCTTAACCCGTCTAACCAATGATGTTGGGAGCTCTTTTTCCTTAGCCACCACAACTTTAATTTTGCTTCTTCGACTACTTTTGGCCTTTGAAGTTTTTTTCTTAGCCGACTTTGAAGTCTCAACGTTCTATTCAGAAAGACCAGTTATTTTTTGAAGAAATTCCTAACTTAAGCTTTCATCGTCATCCTCCAACCTCATCAGATTAGACTTCAAAGGCTCGGTTTGGTGGGAGACATCACCTCTCTCCTTGTTGAGTTGTTGGGACAGAGAATTTAAAGAAGCTTGTCATGTTGACTGACTGCCCGGTTCTCGAAATGTGGATTTCTAGCTGGTCTAACCAAACTTGGTGAAGAACTTTATTCTGAGTCAGAACCCATGGTTTTGAAAGCTAAGGGGCATCTACGATTGGTAGCTCCTTAGGACTATGATGGTCTGGTTGAAGGACTCCGCAAAGTAAATAATTGAGCAGTGAAAGAAGGGTCATGTGGGATATTGTGTTTGTTGTATGGAAAAACTCCTTTGTATTCAATTATCTGAGTGATAATGAATGTAACTTCGGAGACAGGTAATCCACCAGCAACCCTAGCTCTCTTTTTCTCTTTATCAAGCTTAGACAAGTTTAAATTAACTTTTTTTGGTTAAAGCGTAGTCGCAATGAACATGCAAACAAATAAATATCGCTAGATAATATAATAGTGGTGATGTTGGTTATGAAATGAAAGGATTATCGTCGGAGATTAACTTGAAGATTATTTGAAAATTCAATTTCTCTCTCTCTACAAGTTAAGTTTATCTTTCTAGAAATTTACTATATTGAGAAATAAGGGGAGCGCTTTATATAGGTAACTGTATAAGCCCGATAGTTTATGAGTCTATAGAAATGCTAGAGCCGCCAACGACTATAATCCGTAGGGATGAATAATCACCTCCACTTATTGAAACGCCTAGCCTATAAAATAGCGTGATTCAAATAACTTGTTGACATATGTGAAACAATTCAACCACTTAACAATCATAAAATTTATTAACACCCATATATTTGAATAACACCATCGGGTAGCTATGTGTCATTTCAGAGTAATTTGAAGCAAGATTTCGAAGTATTAGATCCAAATGAGTCATTCACACATATTCGAAGGGCTTGTTTGTCAGTGTTCCCAATGAGAGGTAAAAAAATATTCGAAGGGAAAATCGAACTAAATACATTATAGGCTAATGGGCTTTCAGATTATTGGGATCTTGCGTCCCATCAAACCTTTCCAGTTTAGAAATATCGAACCACTTAGTTAGATGCCCTGAAATAATTTTCAGGGAGAGAGAGGATGACCTCCAGTTATGACCCATTTTATACACACTACACCCCGGACCTTCATTCAATATTGTGTATAATCCTTCTTCTGATGAATATGTAAATTGATTACTCACATGATACTCGAGATTATGGATTCGAGAAGGAACCTGCATATGTTGAATTACTTATTCCCATTGAGATGTGTTTACAATCATTGTCGGCTTATAGGAACCAAACCATTTTTTCTCATGTTTGGATTTTTCCCTCTTCAAACCTTTGGCTCTATGAGATGTTTGAGGACCACCTCTTCCCCTCCTAAAATATTTTCTTTCATAGCTTTTTTGACGTCGATTATCCTCATAGAATAAAAAAATTCATCCAAACTATACGATGAAAATTCACTTGATTATGTTGACTTATAACGATGTCCAGATTTCACTATTCTTTTCGAAGAATAATGGATATTATTTTAATGCTCCTCAGTACGAGGAACATCTTCTATATGTTATTTTCCAATCGCATGTTCTCTTCGGACCTCCGATCTAGGTCTTCATGAACTTATTATCACTTCTTTTTCAACATTTAATCCCTTGATATCTTCCAAAAGCTCTTTGGGCTGAGCTACCAAGACATATTTTTCTAGTAACTCCTCAACATATCGATCATGTTCATTTCATTCATTTGTTAAGTGTTCCTCAATCAAGAAATCTCCATATTATTCTTCGATCACACATTTTTTATACCAATCTCTTATTCTCCTAACATTTTCTTATCTATCACTCTCACAACATTTTTATAATAATATTATGGTTTTGGAACAACGATTTCGGGTACCAATCGTTATTCCCATAGACGACGCCAATGATGTGTTCCAAAGATTTCTTAGTGATGTTTCCTGTCACGAAAATGTTCATATGAGAAAATTTATCACAACAATGTTTGCATGAGAGTGTTTTTAGAGAGAAAAATAGACAAAAGGAATAAATTTGTAATAATTGACTGATTATTGGACTCCTTTCTCCAAAAGGGATGGTCCTTTATATAGTTCGAGTAATGAATCCTTAACTTACATATCTACCCCCTCTTATGTGGGTCTTTACACCCCACTATTTTACTAATTCTAACCATTTATATTAACTATTACATATGTCCCCTGATCATTACATACTTGTCAAATTCTATCCTCTATACTTTATTACATGAAATCAATTTCTTTATTTATCTAATTTTATATATTCATCCCAATATTTTCTTCCCTTATCATTTTTGTGTAACTCTAAATTCTTATTTCAAACATATTATATTATATTATATATAACAATTAAGGTTCTTGACCTCTTCATCTCTCTCGACCGAAAAGAAAACCCTAAAAATAGCGATCGAATTCTGACTCACCAATCAATGCAGTGTTGTGGCCGCAAGAAAACAGTGGTGATCGTTACCTACTGCAAGACTACTCGTGGTTTGATTTTGATCTACTGCAAGACTAGTCGTGGTACGATACAAATCAACGAAATGTCCAATTGAGCTTATCCAGCCTGAGATCCTCCGCATTTTTGAGCTTATCCAAAATTAGATATTGTGTATATTTTATGTTTTGGATGCAAGAGAAAGTTACTTGGAGATAAATTTGTTATTTTATATTATTTTTTGGATTGAAATTTCAAGAGATTACTCTTTTCGACATGCAACAAGAGGCATCAGATCGATATGCTCTTTTCGAACAACCGGCAAGCTCCAGTCTTCACCCCAACACCAGATCGACAAGCAGATAGAGAATCTCCATCAACTAAAGCATCAGATCCAACATGCAACTCACGAAAAAGCAAGCTACCCCCAGCAAAAAAACAAAACCCTGTTCGAGAAGAAGCCAGAAAACCTAGGTAAGAACATCACTCTATAATTCTCTCCGTATTACTCGTTATAGGTTATTAGAACTAGTCCTTACATGACCAATCCCTAACCAATCGAGAAAAACAATAGCCCTTAGTTTTGTTGGGGCTTCATCATTCCCAAACACAGACTTTCTGATATCATCATAAGCAGAATGAGCAAGCCAGTCTGCTGCCTCATTCTGCTCTCTGAATATATGCTTAATTTTCATGGTAGAAGTTAAAATCTTGAAACAGTAGTCTAACGAAGCCTTTAGATACCAGGGTGACTTATTAGATAGGATCATCTCACATAAGAGTTTAGAGTCCACATCAATATCGATATTGTAGAACCCCTTAGATCGACAAAATTGAATGTCGTCTATAAATGCCCTAGTTTCAGCAGTAATCAGACTCCATTTACCATAGCAATTAGTGAAACCAAAAATGATCTCACCCTCACTATTACTTAGAATACCTCCACCCGTACATTCTCCATTGACCGAGCAAGCACCATCGATGTTGAGCTTGTAACGGCCCAATTTAGGACAAACCCACCTCAGAGCTACATGACTATGCTTCCTTTGGAGATAATTCACACAACTTAGAGAGAGCCCAGTACCACTGCCACTACCCCAGTGCTTTTTCTTAAGTAGAAAAGCACTTTTAATACTAGAAAGAATAAAAATTACTCTTTCAATCATCTCCTCAGCCCTCCAGTTCTTACCTTCCATCTTAAGTTTTTTTATTGCCATCCAAATAACCCAAACTATTATAGGAGGTAAAATATTTTTAACATGAACCTTTCTTTTAGAAGACCAGAACCATGTTCTCACTAAGTGGGAGATATATATGTTTTGAGAGATAAAAATCCTAAAGTGCCCAACAAAGTAAGACCAAACCTGACATGATTTCTGACAATCCACAAACACATGTTTCACACTTTCAATGTTATCCCAGCTCTGACATTTAGATTCTAAGTAAAACTTTCTGTTTTGCAGGATAGTGTCAACTGGAAGCCAATTCTTGAAGATACTCCAAAGCAGAAAGGAGTATTTTTGAGGAATCACATTATTCCATATTTTTCCATAAAGGTACGCGCAATGCCCTTTCTTACAAATGTCATTCCACGTAGACTTAGAACAGAACAACCTATTGTCACTTAAAGACCAGAAAATAGAATCATTCGTAGAACCCTCCAGAGAAACCTTGAGAATGTTCTGGATTAAATATGAGTCCAGAACACTCTCAAGGTTTTTGATCATCCAACCACCATTAGACCAGAAATCCTTGACCAGATAAGGCATATGTAGATGCCTGTCCTCGCCACTATCAAAAATCTTAAATGCTTCGCTGGAACACCATCTATCTATCATTAAGTCCATACACCATTCCTTTGCATGTCAGAAAATATATATTTTTAGCCAAATCCTAACTGACCAAACTCTTCTCCAAACCTGAGAACTATTAGGATGCAAAGACACCACGAGGGGATGACTATCACTGAAATAGATAGATTTCATGACTTTAGACCACATGGAGTTCTGACCTCTAAATTGAAACCACAACTTACAAGAGAAAACAAGTAACATGTCTTCAATACTTCTAACATTGAGACCATCATTTTCATAAGGCTTACACACTTTTCCCCACTTACACCAACTGATAGTGGACTTATCTTGCTTAGCACCCCATAGGAGTTTATTATAGATTACCTCAAGCCTTCTGATAACAGAAATAGGAATAGACGAGTGCTGGATGGTATACATAGGATAGTAGTTTAGTACAGACTGAATCAAGATTAGCCTTCCAACAAACGAAAGTGTAGTGTGGTCCCATTCCCTAATCTTGTTCTTGGTTTTAGATATAACATTTTCATAATTACTAACCAGATTCTTGTTGTTAATCACAGGTCCCAGATACCTGAAAAGAAGGTGGCAAAGTTTGTAACCAAAAGCCTTTCGATTCTTCAAGCATGAAGAGATAATATACTTTTTGCCACAATTATTCTTGATTTACTCTTATTTATAATCTGCCTAGAGATCTCTTCATAGTGACTATTATTTTTTTGACAGATACAATGGAACTATTACATAGAATCAACAAATCATCAGCGAATCTTAAGCAAGGTACGTTAACTCCACCTCTAGATTTAAATCTTGTAGTAGGATCAATAGATGATAGATGAGGTAGACTTCTAATAAGATACTCCTAGGAAAGAATGATAAGGGTTGGGGACAGTGGGTCATCCTGTCTCAACCTTTTATTAGACTTAAAGTAGCATTTCAAGATCCCATTAGTTAAGACAGAGAATTGACAATTCTCAAGGTTCCTCTCAATAATCCTTAAAAAATCATTGCTGAAACCAAAGGCTTGCACCACACTTAAGAGGAAGGTGTGATCAAGCCTATCAAACGCTTTTTCCATGTTGATCTTAAGCATTACGTTACCTCCTCTAGTCTTAGTCGAAAGATCCCTTGAAAATTCCTGAGCCAACAATATGTTCTCGTAGATACACCTCCCTATAGTAAAAGCCCCTTGAACATCTGATATTAAGTTATGAAGAATGGAAGCTAACCTTTTGTTTATTAGCTTAGAAAGAATCCTACTGAAATATGTAGTTAAGCTAATAGGTATGTAGTCCTTCCACTCCTTAGGAGAATCACCCTTAGGAATTAAGCAGAAGACAGTAGCGTAGATACCCAGGGGGAACTGCCCTTCCTTGAAAAAATCCTTCAAAGGTTCACAGAGATCCACCTTGATAATAGGCCAACATAACTTGTAGAATTGATCGTTAAAACCATCAGACCCCACTGCCGCTGTAGGACGTAGATCTTTGATAATCGCATAAACTTCACTCTCAGTATACACCCGCATAAGACTGTCATTATCTGCCTCTGTCACCATCTTAGGAATGTACCCCCCCCAGAATATTAGAATACCAAGGGTTAGGGTGATCATAAATTAAGTTTTTGAAATGATTCACAACTGACTCTCTTATAGCAGCAGGATCCTCCTCCTATTTAGAACCATCCCATATTCTAGTAATTTGAGACTTTTTACGCTTCCTTTTCACATAAATATTAAAAAGGCAGAATTCATTTCACCATCCAAAGTCCACTTAGTATTATCTTTCTGAGACCAGTAAGATTCCTCCATTTCCAACAGCAACAAATGTTTTCTTTTGGAAATCTCAAGCTTATTCTTATCCTCCTTAGAGTTAGAATTAATTAAGTTAGCTTCAAGATTATCAATATCCTCCTCAACCAGCTTTAAAGAGTTAAAAACATTCCCGAAAATTGTTATGCTCCATACTTTCAATCTAGATTTAAGAAGCTTTAGCTTAAACAATAACCTATTAATAGGAGGACCATGGAGATATTTACCCCAACACTCTTCCACAAAGCTGTAAAAATCTTTGTGATGACACCACATATTCAAAAATTTGAAAGAGGAGACCATTGTAGATGAGGAGGGGGAGATAGTTAGCAGTAAAAGAGAGTGGCCATAGAAAGTTTTAGGAAGATGGTGAATGTAGGTGTTGTCAAAATAGTTCAACCAATTCCCATTATAGATATCTCATTCACTTCCTACCATTAGACCATGTAAACCTATTACCTGTAAAACCAGTATCCATTAGAGAACAATCATGCATGAAATAATTAAACTCATCCATGCTAACAGAACAGTTAGAAGTGCAATTGAGTTGTTCATTAGGAGAGATAATAGTATTAAAGTCTCCCATTATCAATCATTCCTTCTCCTCAATTTCAATAGCCCTTAAGCTATCCCACAGAAGCCTTCTCAAAGATCTTGAACACTTAGCATACACCACCGCAACGTAGAAGTTTTTAGGAAAAAGACTATGATCAACTCTGATATGAAGAAACTGATCTTCATTAGCAAGAATCTCCACTTCATATAAGCTGTTCCAGATGACTTATATTTTATTAGAGACATTGTTAGCAAACCCATGAAACCCCGATTTCTTAGAAATTAATTCCAGCTTAGACGCATACACCATAGGCTCCTGAATGGCTATAAAATCCAACTTTTTAGACCTCTTTAAGGATTTGATCCTGGCTTGAGTTTGTTTATTCCCGATCCCACGTACATTCCAATTAAGTATACCAATCATTTGGAATGTTTAGAGTTTTTTGCAACAGTTTTATGTTACACAAACTTAGGGAAGATAATCCTTTTTGAGCTTAACACTTTAGACTTTTTGATTTTCGTGAATTCATTTTTCTTATTCCCAATGGAGCTAACTTCTTTGTTTACCGGAGACGATGGAAGATTGCCCGTTGTTTGCTTAGTAGTAGAAGAGTGATCAAGCAGCGAGGAACCATTAACATCTTTGACAGAGGATCCCAATTGAAGCATATGGATTGCTTCAATCATCCCAGCACTCTTCACAGGTACATCATTTTGAACCAATTCATCCATATTTTCAGTGCAATTTTGTTCTTCATAAAAACTGTTTACAATTACTGATTTCATATTTTGACCATCTTTCACTATGTGAAACTCAGGAACCATATCAATTGTCTTTGTGATGGCTGTGACCTGTTCAACACGTTTCCTTTGAGAGAACTTTTTACAATCCATATTGGCATGCCCCATATGAGAACACACACTGCACTAGTTAGGAACTTTGTTATAGACCCGTTTTTGTCAAAAAATATGGGGGCCAAAAGTTATATTTATCTCCTTAGGTAGAGACTTAGAAACATCTAGAATAACCCACATTCTACAATGATTTTTCCTAGTCCTATTTCTGTCAGGTACCCAAACATTCAATGGGGTACCAATGGAATTAGCCACCTCAAGAATTGTTGATTCATTATATAAGAATTCAGGTAGATTAGGCAGATCGACGTAGACAGGTGTAGAAGGGTTCTCCTTATTAGGGTTAAAGTTTGGAGACCAAACAAATAGCCTCATGATTTTATCACCAATCTGCCATACACTCCTTCTCCAAATCAATTTCAGATCCTTTAATATAGAAAACTCAATAAATATATGACGAAAATCCCATGCAAATACAGTGACTTCTCCTTTTAATCTAAACGTATCAAGAAATTCCTTAACTAAAACATATTTCGGTTTCCCAGTTGAGAATTTACCAACTATAGTATGCTTAGAGCTTGCCTGAAGATGACCCAAATCAGAAACATCAAAATTGATTTCCACATGATCATGATCCCATGATCGTTGCACATTTTTGTGAACTAACCCATCTTTACTTTACTTGAACAGATCAGCAAAAGATTTAGTGGCAGCATCTTTCATTACAACGTTAGTTGTAGTCTCAAACGTCGGATTATCTCTAATCCAAGGCTGGGCAGGAAGAGATTTAAGAGCTTGGAATTGGTTATCAAGATCAATTGATCTATTGATCCGTGAAGAACATCACATTCATCCATTAGAGGCTATAGAAGAAGATGATGCAAGAGAAGATCAAGAGAGTTCATCTAGACCAATCTCTTAATTGAATCTTGGAGGTTTTGTAATCGTCTTTTTTCATAATGTCAAATGTTAACAAACGAGGTCTCTTTTAAATCAAATTCGTCTATAGTACTTTTTTATCTTTATTTCTCCAGTGTTATGGATATTCTCTTCTAACTGTGTACATCTTTTCAACCAAAATTAGAACAAATTCATTAATTGAGAAGGTAAATGAAGTTTAAGAAAATGTCTACCCAAATTTATATTGAAGAGGATTTGCGGTGACAAACAAGAAGGAAGCATTAGTACACAATTGGAGTGATATAATATGTTCATTCCTATTTAATTTTAGACATAGTTTATTTTTAGGTTTTAGAATAATTTTGTTTTTAATATTCAACTATGTGTAAATAATATAAAATCCGAAATCACTTGGTAATAAAATATATCATATATATATATATATATTAATTTTTGTTTGACAAAAAAAATTAAAAAGATTTATGTTACTAAGATCACCCATCGAAGTAAATCGAATATTTTAATCTATTTATTTATTATTATGATTGTTATTAGGTCTAATTAAGTTTTTTTAGTTTCTTTATGAAAATTAAAAATTTATAATAGTAAAAAAACTTATTTTATAGTTAAAACTCTACTAATTGTATATTAAATTGTTACCAAATAAGAAAAATATTCTTAATAATAAAATAAATTTTGAAAAACATATTACAATTAATGGCCAAATGTATTTTTTTAATAATTTTGAAATTTATTTTTTATTTTTTCATAATACCATATATTATTCTATTTTAAAATGTTTCATTTCATATGAGTAAAATATCCTTTACTAATATTTATTATTTTTTAGTGGCAGTATAATATTAATTGTATATATTATTTTTTATTTGTTTAAAAAAATTAAAATATATATTTTATAATATATAATTTTATATTAAGTTATAAATTGTGAAAGTTATGATATATAAAAAGATTTTATAATATATATATAGGGAGACTTACCAATAAAGACTTATTCAACAAACCTATTACGAATAAGGACCTAAAACCTTTAAATGATTTTATACCTTAAATATCATTCTATATAAAATTTTATATAGTAACCAACTTCTCTTTCTTTGTTTTTTTATTTTAATTTTTAAAGGTCCGTATTTTTTAAACGGTAACTCGGAAAAAGAGTCCGAAAATATCATTGGTTTGTTTTTTTAAGACGAACAAAACTAGTACCATTCCTTATATGTTTTGATTTTTTTTTAAAAAATTATATTTTATACACGTTTCTGAGTTATATGGTTTCGCATCTAGTGACTGGTTTCACATCTATCAAAATAAAGAAGGTTTCGCATCTATCAAAACAAAAAAGTTTATCATCTATCAAAATAAAGAAGGTTTCGCATCTATCAAAATAAAAAAAGGTTTCGCATCTATCAAAATAAAGAAGGTTTCGCATCTATCAAAATAAAGAAGGTTTACCATCTATCAAAATAAATAAGGTTTCCCATCTAGCAAGATAAAGAAGCTTTCACATCTAGCACAACAGAATAGGTTTTGCATCTATCATAACGAAGAAGGTTTCGCATCTTCTTCGCGAAGCCCTTAAAATTTTTAAAACTTTAAAAGTATGTAACTTTTAAACCGTAACTCGAAAAAAAATTCTGAAAATACTGTTGGTTTTGTTTTTTTAAGACGAAAAAACTAGTACCATTCATGATATTGTTATGAATTACCCAAAAAAATAGAACAAAACACGTTTTGCATCTATCAAAAACGTGTTTTTTGCATCTACCATTCGAGAAGAATTACACGTTTCGCAACTCTCAGTAGGTGCATATACAAAGGTTTCACATCTTCTTCCCTGAGCAATTTTACTCGACACTAAAATCTCATAAACTCAAAACAGACTAAAATCGATGAAAAACTAACTGAAATACAACAAATAAACTACATTAGCAACATAAAAATCAGATAAATACCAAGAATCAGAAACAAAAACATATCTTGAGTACTTCTAGTATTCTTAGAAATTAAAATTCAACTTACCACACACAAATCCACTTATCTAAACATATATCCAAAATTAAACTTCAAAATCAACTAAAATACAACAAAAAACATATGAAAACCAAAGAAAAACAAGAAAATTGAGTAAAAAAAATGAAAAATCGCCTAACATTAGAGTCGTTCTATTTACGTATAGAGAGAGAAAACAATTTGGGGAAAAAATGTGAAGTATGGGTCTAAAAGCCTTTTATATAAATGAACACGGGTATTTAAGGAATTAAATTGTAAATATTTAACTAAAATGGGTCTTTCTGGGAGAATAATGAAAATATGGGTCTTAAGTGGATAATAGTTTGGATTTTGGGTCTTAAATGGCACTTTACCCATAAAGTGATATATATATTGTTTTATTATTATCTTTTTCATTTTATAAAAAGCTTTTATGTTTACATAATCCCTAACTCTAGCTCAAAATCGCGGTGTCCCTTACAATGGATTCAACTATCCTTCTATTTCTCATTCAGGTTTGCTTAAAAACTTTAGTAGGTAGTAACATAGATCCTAAAATTAGAGAAATTTTTTGTTTGATTCTAATTTTAAAAAATATTAAATTGTCATATTTTCTCCTCCTATATAATATTTTTTTAGTTTTAAAAAAATCAAAAATAAATATGAACGATATAATCAATATTTAATAAATCAATTTTAATAAAAAAATTAATAAAAAATAATAGAGATATGTTTACTTTTTAATAAAAATCTCAAAAACATACCCTAATTTTTATTTTAAAATGCTTCTCGAATTTATGTAAATAGTAAAATTTAATGATTATGTCTTAAAAACACGTAAAAATAAGGGAAATAATTGGACTTATCTTTATTTTACTAATCATAAATTCTATGGACTCGGGTCCATTCAAGATCAAACTGCATGTTTGGAACAAGATTTGTTTTATATAAAGGATTAGTGTTGGCACCTCATAGTTTTAGAGTAAACTCTTATAAACCGAGACTTTATTTCATTAACAAATTCTATATAGGAAATTTTATATGTATAAACTACTAATCATTGTGGTCCAGAGTTAATTCGGATGTTCCCTTACCTTATTCTCTTGTTACCGTTTACTTTTTAGGCTCAAATTTTACTAGTACTTCATCATATAAATCATAAACTGCTAGCATACTCCTAGTTTTAATGATAAAACCCTGATGTTCAGAGTATGAAGAGGGACTTCAAGTTCTCCACTACGAAGTAGGAAAAATTATGAGATTCGTTATGATTATTTGGATGAGTTCAATACTAAGAATGGTGGCCAAGAATAGCCACCGTCCTTATGTATCCGTGAGTAAAGAAAAATATATTTCTTTTTTGTGTTTAGGTTGAGTTTACATTGAGCAATTTCTTCTATAACCTTGTACATCCAAAACATTAGCTATTTTTTAAGGTTATAGAATCGTTTTATATATACAGGTCTTCGAATCTGTATACATATTTGAGGCCCATGTCTCCTCTTGTTAGCTCTAGTAATTTGTCTTTTAGACTCGCTGAAATTTTTTGTATCTTTGTCAGTTTTGGACGTGAGGTCTCAGAAGTCTCTAGTTTGAAAAAAAAAATGGGTTCGGTGAAATTGGCCTTAAGCTCAAACCTTATTCCATGGATAAGAGTGTTTCTTGTGTTTTTGTTTTGTTTTCTTGGACATTATATCGATCAAAATTTACTTAGTATAATATTTTTTGTAATATTTTACCCTCGTAAGTTCATTTCATAGAAGACATAGTTATTATATTGATATTTGGCCCTTCGGAAAATCATGGCCTTGCTGGAGGATGATTTGAATGAATATCGTCCATCAAAGAGTCTTGAGAAGTCTCTAGTTATGAAATTTAATTTGGGATTCTTTAATATTAGTCTTAAGATCAATATGAACAAATCGCAAATCGAATCTTTTATCCAGAGATTTCTGAGGACTGTCTGGTGCACGATCTTTCTTTAGATTTTCTTCTAGCGACGCCTCCATTTCTTTATCCATCTTCTCATGGACGATCTTCCACAAACAAAAACGCAATTTGAAAACCTTATCTTCCATCACATGAGTCAAGAAGGTGAAATACTGCACAAAATATTGTACTAAGGACATTTCAATTCATACGAAGGTCCAATAAAAAAGAAACAACCCGACAAAACCCTCTCATCTATGGAAGAAGGTTTGAGCTTGAGGCCAGTTTTACCGAATCCCAAATCTAATTTCTTAAGCAAAGACTTCTGAGAACTCTCGTTAGAAACTAACAAATATTCAAACTTTTCAACAAACTTTAAAACACGGATTTTGGGAGAAAACAGAAGAAGAGAGGGTTCTTCGAGAAAGGAAAGACGTAATACAGAACTTGTATGTTTGACTACTAGACTCGTGGTTATTTGAGAGGAAGAGTCTCGAAGACATGCAAACGATTCCATAACCTTAAAATAGAGGTAATGTGAAATATATGAAATAAAAGAAGAAGTGTATAGATAATCAAAAATTTAAAACCCTAAAATATGAATGAACTTGCCATTTATATATGAAATAAACAACTAAGGCTAGTTTTTATACATCCTAATGAAGGACTAATGATCATCTAAATCCCAGCTCATATACCCTATTGGTTGTTTCTCTTTTTAAGGTTACCCTAGTATAAGATTAATTAAATTTATGAGAAAAAATGAAATGAGCATTAAACACGCGTGGTTATAAGTTATAGTTTTTTTTATTCATTTTGTGTTCCAACGGGTAAGACAGTATAAGAAGGATAAGGCTCGATGAAATTTTACATAAATTGTACAAGAAAGTACTTGTAACCAATAGTGCTAGACTCAAAATGGTGACAGCAACATAGCAGGACCATACAAAAACTTTACTAGATTTTTGACGAATATCGTATATAAATTATGCCTATTAGCTAATCACGGGAATCTTGTAACTGAAGTTGAACAAAATACATGAGATATAATAACGTAGATTGGGACATAAAATTACCTTTGAAAGAATAAATTTTTCTTTAAAGCAAATAATCTCGTGCTCTTGAATACGACAATTATCGTCACTTAAGAATTTTATGTTTCTAAAAATTTCTGCCAACTTACTACCTTTTTTCCTTTCAACAAGGCATACAACAACAAAATAAACTTATTATTGAATGAAATCTTTATGTTTTGTTTTCTTTCAAATATTACCGATGGACTTGTTTTTTTGTGTCAAATGCTCAACTTTTTTTATTTTTGTGTGGTATAATGCTTTAACATTTCCCTCTTCCAAAGAATCTAAACCTAATAATTACATTCGTTCCTCTGAAAGCTCTGGGGTACCTCTATATCTGCTTCAACTGGAAATAGTAAAGCATTTTATTTAAAATATCACTAGTAAGGGTTGTCCTAGCCTGCGTTTTTGGAAGTGGATTGGAAATATTAGTAGTAGATTGGATGCAGATGTAAGTCATTTTACCTAAAAAGGAGGTGCACACGGAGTACAGAAGATATGCTGTAACTTTCGATATAGAACAAGAATCTAGCTTTATATTACTGTAGGACTAGACCTATACATTTCGAAAAGGTTTCTCTTTTGATAAAAAAAAGTCTTTTCAAGCTTAAGAGCACTGCCTCATAGAGAATCAATTGGCTTATTGTGGGAAATAAACATTTTATTTTTCGCATTAGAGAATGTAAGGAGATTCCTTGATGGAATTTAAACTAAATGAAACTGAGCAAACATTGTACACAGGAAGTACATCATGAAACATTAACAAATTAAAGTCTATGCATCTATTGCGTGCATGCTGTTCTTTCCTCTTACCGGCGTTCCTTCTTCACCTCAACCATCCTCAATGAGAACCGCAAGCTCATCTTTGTCTCCACAAAGACCATATATTTGGCAATGGATTATGGAAATATTGAGACTTTTTCTTTAAACTAAGAAAAAATGACACTTTATTAGTTTAAATGTTTCAAGTTTGGTTATGGTCAAGTTATATTTATAATTGAAAGGTTCATTCAAATTTAGGCTTTTAATTTATTTTATATATATAGGCGTCTAGTTTAACCTTGTAAATCCAAATATTTAGCTCTACTTTTGGTTTATAGCATCTTTTTCCATATACGCCTATTGAACCTATACCTCTCCAATGACGATTAATCTCATCAAACACAGGTTATGTATTACGACATTCTCTCATAGGCCCCTTTCTCTTTCTGGTGGCTCCCTTAATCTCAGTTTCAAACTCTTTGAAAACTTTGAAAGTTTGTCAGCTTTTGATGAGGTTCATCAAAAGTCAGTAGTTAAGAAAATCAATGTCAGATTCTCTAGGGTTCTCCTAATTTGGAACGTAAACAGGACTATACAACATACATGTTTTTGTGAAAACACACTGATTCACCCACCCACCTACCGGCTCATACATCCCCAATCGACACAGCTAATACTCAAACACAGAAACCGCCAATGAACCAATATACACACATTCATAAAATTATGCCAATCATTATATTCACACACCATCATCAGCTCATACTGATTCTACTCACTATATTTCAAATCCTAGACTACCAATACGGCAACCTTTCAACCAAGCAGAACATATCTCAACCCTATGCAAACTAGAGCTAAAGCTAGAATTCTTAAATCCAAACTCAAAGGGTGAAATATAGTGAGTACCTCAGTTATGCGTTGTTGAAAGGTCGCTTTATCGGTAGGTGGATATGTGAATCATTGTGTTTTTTACAAACAGATGTACGTTGTGTAGTCCTGTTTACGTTCTGAATTAGAAGAACCCTAGAGAACCTTAATTTGCATAAAGCAAGCCTTAGAAAGCTGAAATGCTCCCCAAAATATTATTCCAACGACATCGCTATGAATAAAAAGGTAAAAAAAAGCCAGATACACCCTCTCATCAGAAACTGACAAACTTTCAAAGTTTTCAAAGAGTCTGAAATTCAGATTAAGGGAGCCATCATAAGAAGAAAAGAGCATGTGAGGGAATTTCGTAATACTTACAAGAAGTGTTATGGGTGTACCGAACCACACCTCGAACGGCGACCAAAGAATCGCCTTATGCCTTAGTCTATAATATGGATGTCGTCACCCCAGGTGAATCGATCTTTCCATCTTTTAGGGTTGGAACTTATACAGAGAGTGAAAACGACAGCGCGAGGCGATTGGCTCTAGACCTGGTAGAAGAAAAAAGGGGTCGAGCTCATCTAAATTCTTTACATTGTCGGACCTTAATGCGCAGTCGATACACGTCTAGAGTAAGATGGCGGGAGTTCAAGGTCGGGGATAAGGTTTTAAGGAGAGTTTTCCTACATACCAAAGATAAGAGCCTCGGCAAGCTAGCCCCGAACTGGGAAGGACCATATACAGTACCAGAACAAGTTAAGAATGAGACTTATCACTTGCAGGACAGGAGCGGACGTTCGTTGAGACTTCCGTAGAACATTGAACATTTAAAGCTATACTTGGAGTAACTTTGTTAATTCTTGTAACCGTTTCTGTAACGAACCTTTGGTCGGGGATGTACTCTTTCCTAACTCGGTGGCGCGAGAAGGTTTTAATGAGGCATCCATGGCAACCGACCCTTTTTAATTCGAAATTTGCCTTTATATCCCCAAATTATTAAAAAGGAGTCCGCCAGCTGACGAGCTGATAGATAACTTTAATTTCAATTTAAATTGATCAGCAGAACCTTAAACGGTTTTTCAGTGCTTACATTGATCTACATATTTTATGTCCGACCTCATGGATGGATTTTTCAATTTAAATTGATCACCAGAACCTTAAACGGTTTTTCAGTGCTTAAACTGATCTACATATTTTATGGTCGACCTTATCGATGGATTTTTCAATTTAAATTGATCAGTAGAACCTTAAACGGTTTTTCAGTGCTTAAACTGATCTATATATTTTATGTCCGAACTTATGGACGGATTTTTCAATTTAAATTGGTCAGCAGAACCTTAAACGGTTTTTCAATGCTTAAACTGATCTACATACTTTTTGTCCAACCTTATGGACAGATTTTTCAATTTAAATTGATCAGCAGAACCTTAAACGGTTTTTCAGTATTTAAACCGATCTCCATATTTTATGTCCGACCCTATGGGCAGATTTTTTTCAATTTATGTTTAGTCAAGGAATGCATTATTAAAATGAGCAGTTGTTAAATATTCCAGACGACGATTACAAAATTAGTTCAACACAAGGGTTCTTCCGATCCAGCAATTACAAAAAATTACAAAAAAACCAACACAAATCACAAACCCTCAGAGGTCAAGTATCTTCTCCCTCAGACTCCGACCCAGTGTCATCCATCTCCTCATCCTCACAAATCACGCCCTCGGGGTGGTCGGCCTCAGGAACATCCAGCCACATGGATCTGAAGGGAAACTCGGGGAAGCGGTAGTGAAAGGTCAGCACATAAGCAGCCTTGGCCGTTTCCTTCTCCATAAACTTCTAGCATTGGTAGGAGAAAAGGGCATTACCAGCCTTCAGGTCGGAGATTTACTTACCCAATTTTTCGCTGTCATCCCACTCTTTCCTAACAAGGGCCAAGGCATTTTCGGCCGTCTCCAACCTCCCCTCCAACAGCCTTTGAGCTTCGCGCCCGTTCCTCACTTCCTCTTCGAGAGCAGCGACCTTCCCCTCCGCGATCCCAAGCTTCTGGCTTAGCTCCGCTGCCCGACACTCCTTTATTGCCAAAGGTACAATCATGTTGTACAGCGATAGGGACAACCCATCCGCGATCCGAAGAGGAAAAGTGTGAGGGCTCCCCGGCACGGACATCAACAGCAGTTTGGTACCGCTCGAGGAGGCCGCGGCCACTTTCACCACTTTGCCAGGGCTCACATCCTCCGGCAGCACCACTATCGGATCGGTAACGGTCGCACCTTTTACCCCCCCGAATTGCTCAAACAGCGCCGGGACGGTGGCGTTGTCAACAGACCCAACTACGGCGGCAGCTCGGATTTCCTTTGTGGCGCGCTTCGGTTTTTTAGTGAGAGCGTCGTCCGCTTCCGCCTTACCCTTCCACTTTCTGACCTGATCATCGGACAGACGGTCTTCATCCTCCACCCCAGCGGTTTCTCCCTGTCGACCTTCAAAACTATTCCCTCCAGCTTTGGCATCTGCGTGCTCGGCTTCTTCATCCGACTTGGGGCGTTTGCTGGGAGCTTTATTCCGCTTTGGAAGAAATAAGTGCGCGTCGGGCGCATTTGTCCTCCTAACCATATTCACCAAGCTCGGGGGTTGGCGCAGCTTCTCGATGGTCAGTGTCTCAGACGAGCACCGCCAGAGGTTGCTCATTATCAGGTTCGTATCCTTGAACGCCCGGTGGAAGCCTCGGCCCCAGTGCTTCCTCGCGTAATCTTTCAAGAACTGGAAGGTTACTTTGCCAGACTTGAAGTGGTCTTTTTTCAGACCTTGGATAAACTCCTTCGACACTGCACGACAGATCGGTCTTATAAAAAAAGCCACTAACCGTTAGGAACCCAAGTCCGCAGCAGTCGCCTCGGGTTCTCCTTGCTATAGGGACGGTCGCTTTCCCAGCAGCCGCTTAGAAAGACGAACCGATGCTTCCAACCCTTATCACCCTCGAGGAAGTCGTTCACGATCTTCCAGGTGTTCGCCAGAGAAGAATAAAATAAGGGAGATTTTGGGGATTTAAAGAGCCTTCACATAGCTATGTACTCGACCATGGGCATGACCCGACCCGATAGACGCGAAGCCATGATGCACGACATTAGCGTGTACCACACATTGGGCGTTAGCTGCGAGGGGCAGATGTTGAGGCTCTGAAAGTACAAAGCTATTTCGGGATCCAGGGAGAACCTAAGACCCCAATAAACAATTCGGTGAAGACCACGATTTCTCGTGACCGCACATGCACTGGCGTCTCCCCGGGTTCGGGAAATCAAATGTTAATGAATGTCAGGATGCCCCACCGGGCTAGAAGCTCTTCCCGCTCCTCAGGCGAGAAATAGAGGTACTTGCCCTCGTACAGGGAAATAACATCATCCTGGGGTAACCAGCGGAAATAGGTGGTAGTAATGGCTGCCACTACCTCCTTGGGAAGTGGTTCTTAGGGGAGAGTAGCTTCACCATCAGCAAAAGCAATGCCTTCGCCCGTAACATCCGTCTCTGGCCCTTCGGCATTATCCGCCGGGACTGCATCGGTTTAAGGGGGGCAAGCCGCAAGAGGGTCATACGATAGTGTAGGGGGATCCGCGGCGCCGGAACTGTTCCCGGACTGAGCAAGTTGCGCTTGTCGGTTAAGGCCCAGGTGGGTACGCGCGGTGTTGGTGCCAGTCCGGTACCCCTGGATGTCGCTAGTAAGCCTGACCATCTCAGGGGAGTTACCTTTCACAGGTGAAGTAGAAGTTGAGGAGTCACCCATATAAAGGAATTTAGCTTTGCTTTGCTTTCGGGGAGGGAAAGGAGTCAGGGTGGTATAGAAATTGACCGACGAAGCCGTCGGGCGATTAATGCGGGTGGCGGGAGAAGGTAACGGACTGCTGCTCGAAGAACTAACGGTATCGTCAGGGGTGCTAGCGTCAGACAGGATCGGTATAACCAAAGATTCAGCAGGAACCGGTTCGGGTAGAACGAGGTCGTGAGGCAGAGGCACGGGTACAAAGGGTTGTGAATTAACACTCCAAATCAGTCCCGCAGCTCGATATTCTTCAGCACGGTCACCGATGCTAGCCTAGTCTTAGAATCTGAACACTGGTTTTTTCTTGGTTTTTGGTTTTTGCTTCAGGAACTTATTTCTCATAAAACGAGCTCTCTCTCTAGAAAAATCCGGACAACAATTTCTCTCTCTAAGAACGCATCTGAGAGTGAATCATGTTTGAGAGGTATTTATAGACAACTCCACTTAGCCGTTACGCGTATGGGGAAGCCCAAGCGACGAAAAGCAGCGGGAAGTCGAAAGGGTTTCTTGAGGAGCTGTACAAACAAGCAAGCCTCGAGTAAATGGTCAACACGTGTCGCCCCTAGCCAGACTAATACAGTAGGCATGTACTAGCTAGTTTAGACAGAAGTATTAGATGGGCCACATCGACCCGACTCACTCTTCGAATGCCTGACCGCCGGTCCAAGCCTATGTAGAAGTCACCAAGGGAGATTGGAAGCAGGCCCAGAATGACTCACAACAACGTCGGAACTAAACACGACCAGCCATAGAGTAAAAACCTTTGGATATCTGGTCGGGCTTGAACTTGGGACCTCTAGTATATTGCTAATGAATAAAAATAGGGAGGGTCGGTCACTAGTGGAATAAATATGAAATGTCGGGCATCAGTAAACAGAATAGGTCAGCGACCGCCCATTCAATAAAAATAGGGAGGTTCGGACACCAGTTGAATGAATATGAAAGGTCGGGCATCAGTAAGTAGAATAAGTCAGCGACCGCCCATTCGATAAAAATAGGGAGGGTCGGACACCAGTTGAATGAATATGAAAGGTCGGGCATCAGTAAACAGAAAAGGTCAGCGACCGCCCAATCTGAATAAGCCAATCATCCGATATCAGAGGCTAAGGGACGGAGACGTTCCGAGCTGGTTCTTCAACGAGACGTCATTCCCGTTACTCTTGAAGACTGGGGGGGCTACTAATAAGGGAGCTATTTGATAATGCTAATAAAATTGAGTTAATTGTGAATATAAATAGGTTAGTATGTCTATTACAGTATTTATTGTATCTTAGGGAACAATGTGTAAACAAAATATTTTATGAAGGACTTAAAGGAAAATAAAACAAGGCCCCCAAGGATATTAATGGGTCCACCCTTCTCAACTATAAAAGGAGACCCATTATTCTTGGGAAAAAGGATACTTTTGTTGGATAAAATATTCTCTTTCCACTTTCTCTCTCTAAAATATTAAGCTCTAGTCACATCAGGTCCAAGATCCAATATTATTTTCCTAGGTCATTTATTATCTCATCAATTGCGTGAATATTCTAACACTTACCCTCAAGTTGTATAGTAGGATGACCAATACCCAACTTGGATAAAACTGATTCGAATGTTCTTGAAACAACCGCTTTTGTCAGGATGTCTGCCAGTTGGTCTTCGGATCTAACAAACGGAAGTTCGACCGTCCCATCTTCAATCTTTTCTTTTATGAAGTGCCTATCTATTTCAACGTGCTTTATTCTATCGTGTTGTGCCGGGTTCTCTGAAATCTTAATCGCAACTTTATTATCGCACATTAACAGAGTTGGACACTTCAGAGGGGATCCGATTTCTTTCATTATCTTCTTTAACCAAAGTATCTCGGTAATCCCCTTAACGATTCCTCTAAATTCTGATTCAGCACTTGACATTGATACTACTTTCTGTTTCTTACTCCTCCAAGACACCAAGTTACCTCCAAGAAGATTAAAGTAGTCAGTAGTTGATCGATTGACGTTAGGATTCCCTCCCAAATCAGCACCTGTGAATACTTCAACCTCAAGGTGTCCATTTTTCTTAAAATTATGCCTCTTCCTCATGTACCTTTGAGATATCAAATAATCTTCATTACTGCCTCCATATGGTGTTCTTGAGGATGATGCATGAACTGGATAACTACTCCACCGCGTATGCAATGTCGGGTCGACTGTGAGCCAGGTAAATAAAATTTCCCACCAACCTTTGGTACATTTCTTTACTCGCTGGTCTGGCCCCTTCAATTATCTTTAGTTTGTGATTCACAACCATAGGAGTGTCATTTGGTTTGTAATCCACCATGCCAAATTCAGCTAATAAATCCAATATATATTTCCGTTGTAATATATAAATCCCTCCTATTGACCTACGAACCTCGATTCCTATGAAATACTTCAATCCCCCAAGGTCTTTCATTTTAAACTCCTTGAAGAGGTTTTATCATAAGAGAGATAATTTATTCTTCGTCATTCCTCGTTATAATCATATCGTCGACATATATTATAAGACAAGTGACTAATTCTCCTCTTTTTTTGTAAAACAATGTATGATCCCCATTAATCTGTTTGTAGCTATAATGCTTCATTGCCATTGTAAATCTCCCAAACCAAGCACGAGGAGACTGTTTGATCCCATATAATGCATTTTTCAGTTTACATACCTCATTTTCTTGAAAACCATCAGAGAACCCTGGTGGGGGTTCCATATATACCTATTCTTCCAAGTCTCCATGTAAGAAAGCATTCTTTACATCAAATTGATGAAGAGGCCAATCTTTATTCGCGACTATTGAAAGTAAAACTCCGATAGTGTCAATCTTTGTAACCGGAGAGAGCGTTTCAGAGTAGTCTATACCATATGTTTGTGTCTATCCTTTGGCAACCAATCTTGTCTTGTGTCGCTCAATGGTGCCATCAGATTTATATTTTATATTAAACACCCATCTACACCCGACTGTTTTCTTCCCTTGTAGTAACACACAATTCTCCCATGTACCATTCTTTTTTAAAGCTTCCAATTTGGTATTCATTGCCTCATGCCATTCAGCCATCTTCTTAGCTTCTTGAGCTGTTTTAGGGATTTGTTCAGAGAGAATAATAGCTGAAAACGCCTTTGCAATCTTCGCCATTCCTTTCCTGTCTGTTTTTACCGGATATGTAGAAGCACGAGGAACGTGTTCCGGTGAATACCGGTCAAGAGGAACCCCTCTATTTTTTCTTGGGGGAAGAACCAGAGTTTGAGTTTCAACAAATGAACTTCCTGAAATGTCATGGTCAGTAGCATTTTGTGAATTATGACATTGTAAATTGTTTACCTCTTGATGGACATTTTCTTCGGCTGATTCGCTGGTAGTATCCATGGCATTTATTTCTTGTTGGACATTGTCTTCGGGAGAATTATTGGTGGTAAGAACTGCCTCGTCAGTATCCTTTATGTTGGAAGTAGCGTGTTCGGTGGCGCCATCTACCGACTCTGTCGGTACATCCTCAAAGTAACTTTCATATAGCAACCAGTCGAGTGATTCACTTACTTTCTCCCCCTGAGCATGAGATTGGTGGTTAAAAAAATAATCGGATTTTAAGAAGTCACAGTCCATAGTGACATGGATTCGACAAGTAACCGGATTGTAACACCGATAACCTATTTGATGGACGCCGTACCCAAGGAAAACACACTTTTCAACAAACGGATTAAGTTTGTTTCAACTAGTTTTAAGGATATGAACAAACACCAAACAATCAAAGACACGAGGTGGTAAGGTCATAACAAATGAAATTGTAACTTGGGTGGCAAGCACTTGTAATGGGGTTTTATTTCATAGTCATCGGGTTGGTAGACGATTTGCAAGATACGTGGCTGTAGCAAGAGCTTCTGGCCAAAGAGAATGAGGAACTCTAGATTCAAGTAAAGTAAGATCTTATGGAAAGCAATCCCCAATTGTAGATGAACGTAGGGCCTTACTAGATGGCCTGCTTCTATATAGATTGAAATGAATTTATTTCACGGACATAGAAATAGACTCCAGTATTCTAACATGCATGATTCTTCGTGGTAAATCTCATTGAATTCTAAGGCCTAGAATCAATTGTTGCAAGGATTTAATCACTCATACAATTACTATCCTCCATATATATTAGGAGCATAATGTAATAATTGATTGGATTACTAAAAAAACTCTTAACAGAGGTGGAAACACCGACTACTATCCTAATAATATTCCTAATGGAGTCATAGCCATTATTTTACTTGAAAGTACTTGATACATAAGAATCGACATAGATGACTAATCCAATCTTCATAGCTATAAATAAACTCGTGACTTAGCTCATTTGATTTTAATTGAAATACAATCTATACTTATGAAGATCTTTTCTCTATCAATGACTTATCGGGTATGTTTGGTTTTGTTCATATACAAAGAATCATTGAAGATAAAATTACAAATCGAGAATTTCTTTATGCTTCAAGGCAGGTCTTTTTTTCTTCTTGAAACTCTGTCGAGCGTGAAATTTTGGCCTTGGCGCCACAGTTGTCTCTTAAAATTCAATTAAGTCAAATATAAAGAGCTTGACTCTCTTGTTTTTTCAATCGGACCTTAAGCCCTGTTTTATCTTTAATCAATAATAAAAAAAATTAAGTTTTGGAGAAAAAAATGTTAACAAATAAGAAAAATATTTGTAACATTAAATAAATTTCGAAAAACATATTATAATTAATGTAAAATAATTATTTTTATATATTTTGAAAAGATACATATGAGTTAAAAAGAACTTTTACTAAGTATTTATTATTTTCTTAAATTGGAGTATATATATATATATATATATGATTTGTATTCTAGAATTTATTCACGGACATAGAATAATCAACTGCATTCAAAACGTAAATTACTAACTAGGATCAAATTATTAAGTTCACCCGATTCACTTCTTTTATAGAAAAAAAAATATGATGTTTAGGATTTTAAAAATATGCCCATTTTTATTATATTATAATTATCCTCTTAGGTTTAATCAATACATTATTTTTAAGAGGAGTAAGATTATTAGGTTATCATCTAGATGGAGACGGTGTCAAGGCTTGTCTTCCAGTGAAACAATAAAAATCCAAAGTTATATTGTCTCTTGTCTTTCTCTTACATGTTATACACTTTGAGCCGTAAGAACTCACGGTCAGAGCTAGATATCACCCCTTTACTCCATCATGACAAGATCGCATTATTGCACACATTACACAGTACGTATCATGCAAAACATTATTAGCACCACCCACCTTGAAGAGGTGGCATGGTTTGCCACTTAAAAGCTTTCAAACTCTAGCGGTTGTAGCAAAGTGAAGCATCCACTTGAAATACTTGGTTTGTTTCCATCGACTTTATTTATTATGATTTTGAACTCTTTTTTATGTTTTTTGGTAGGAACATTAACATGTAATTATGGTACAATCAGCAATCTAATCAAGGACACACTAAGAGTAGGTGGTTAAGTTGATATATTTGTTTATAATAAGATTGAAATATATAGTGCATGATGGCCGGGTTTTACTATATCATAGATGATCGGGGTAGTCCATATATAGTTTATTAATTTTTTGGTTTAAAAACTTTCATGTTTCGATATATATAGTTTATTAATTTCCATATATATAGATAGATAGATTTGTAGGTTTTGATGAATTTAGATCAAAAACATTTTTTATTTATATTTTTATATTTATATTTCGATCAATTTATTATATATATTCATATGATTACTATTTTAAATTTATTTGTATTTATTTTAATTTGGTCTTTGAATTAGTTATTTTATTATTATATTATGAATTTAAACATTAATATAGATAAATTCTTAACTTAATTACACAAAATAAAAAAAAATTAAAAATTGATATATATATATATATATATATATATATATATATATATATATTGAATGATATTTTAAATTGGTTATTGTTATTGGATTGTTAGGATAATTGTCATTTGTAATGTATAAGAGGAGCCCTCCTCTGTTTCTTAAGACATAATTTGGAAAATGTTAGGATTATATATTCTAACATGGTATTAGAGTTCATTTTCTTGGATAATGTTTGATTTCTTAAGACTGTTTGTTTGATTCATGTATTGTTTGTTAGAGACTGATTGGTGACTTCATACACTAGTGTAATGGTATTAGAGTTCATTTTCTTGGATAATGTTTGATTTCTTAAAACTGTTTGTTTCATTCATGTATTGTTTGTTAGGGACTGATTGGTGACTTCATACACTAGTGTGATGGGTATTGAAGGTTATCCTGCACCAATTGGATAAACTTAATTTGTAATGTATGACATGAATATTCAGCCATCTTCTTTTCTCTATAAGGTTATACTAACCTTATAAGGTTGTGGTTATATGGGGATACGACCTCATTGTATTCTATTATAACCAAGATTTACATAGTCTAAGTGTTCGCTTGTAAAGAATTACACGCCACTTTTAGTTTATGTTCTTAAATTCTTAAATTAACTTTGAGAGCTTTTTATGGGGATTTGGGTTTAGAGGGAAAAGCTACATCGATTTTTTCTTACTCTTCTCTTCCTCTCTTAGTTCATCAATATGTGACTTCCTCTCTTACCCTTGTGTGTGTTTGGATCCCTCAAGCGCTCGTATATGTAACTTCTATATTTAGATAACAAAAGAGACTCCTCATGTATCTCATGAAGATACATAGCGTCTATATTATATCTTTTAATTTCACATACGCTAAAATATCATCGTGTATTATGTTAATTTCTCATATGTGTATTGATTTCTACCCAACAAACTTATTTTATATTTAAGATATTTAGATTTTTGGTTTTTAATACATAACAATTTATATCAGAGTTAAACACGTATTGGTTAGAAGTCATTTAAAACTATTAGGATGCTTTCTAGTCTGATTTAGTAGTGGTCTTGTAATTGGAAAATTTCCACTGAAATTTGATATATTTGCATGATTTGGGTGTAAATTAAGAATATTTTGATAAGTTTTGTTTTAACATTTAGTATATTGTTTATGCATGATCAAATATTCATATTTGGACTTCAATTTTATAAAAACCTTAATTCATATTAAATTTAGAGGTTTTTGAAATTAAAGGTTTTCAAGTTATCGAGATAAAAGGAGTCGTCGTTGCAATTTAAATATCGTAACATCCCAACAAGTGCATTATTGCATGTTCCACAAGCTCTATGATAAAGGATTGTTGTCATAAGGTCACCAATAAGCGCAAGTTATCCTTACGGACCAAAACCGCTGACAATAAATAAAATTTCAATCAAGAATCCTCCAACGGGATTAAAAAACGTTATCGTCACTGTAGTAGCAGGATGAGAACATGACTCCAATATTAAAACCAAACATTGAAATGAAGAATGAAGAGTATCAACAAATGGAAACTTAGGGATTCAATCCAACCCACCAACAAGTGTTCTGCTTTGGACAAACGTAAACCATGTTTTTCTAACACCTTAACGGCTCAGTAACATATTTTTTAATTCCTTATAACACAACCAAGAGGACAATCGAGCTACCATGAATTCCTCCAACGCAATCGTGAGGTTAGTCAAACAACAACCAGGTCCCTTCTGCGCTACATCTATCAATGCAATAAAAGTTTACTACATCTCTACCATATTACCCAACTACGAACCAAGGTTACTTTTCAGCACCATCAATTGATAAAAACCAGCAGAACTTCATTTCTTGACCTTATATGGGTCAGCGAACCCTTATGGAGCTCATCCAATGGTGTATTCAAACTCTTATAGACCTCATCTAATGGTGCATCCAAAAATCTAGTGTGTCTCACAACTATAACCATAATTTCTCAATGGTTATCTACAAGTACATCGGATAAATAATAAATTTCAGCCTTCGACTGTATAGTTGCCCATACTGCAACACAGTAAGCTCCTCTTTGGCCAAGGACACGAAGGCAACAAGACTGTACTTCTTAATAATAAATATCCCTTTAATAGTGAATCTCCACTGGCCCAAAAGATCTTATATAGTGATTTATAGGGAACGTTTGACAACCACAAAATGGACAAGTATAATAACAAAATAGATCGTAAGAACCACATATAATAATTAAAACATGAGATACTATATTTTGGTGGGGACGCAAAACTTTTATGCATGGAATGCTCTATAATATTTTGACCTGGATTAATAGTATTTTCTCATGTTGCATCAAAAGCTTCAAGATGCTTTAAGCGGCCATCGAAAACTTAAATTTATTCGCTCTAAGTTCATTGAAGGATATGGTTACTAAACCATATATTGTAAGCAATGACCAAAAGAAAGTTTAAGGGATTACACCCAAAATTTTGTAAAAACAAAGAATGAACTGCAAGATTACTATGAATGGTGGCAGTTGTAGCATATAAGCAAGAAACCTGTCGGGACTTATGGAAGAAGATTTGATAAATAAAAAAGCTCCTAATTTTTTGAACTTGTTGGTTCAGGGAGAGGACGGATAAAAGCAGAAGAGACTGTAAGAGCAAAAATGAATGGATAGACTACCACTCCAAACACATATCCATAATACCATATATTGGGAATAAACAATAAACCACTAACAGTGACATAAGTCAATAATAAACCCCACAACCAAGTCTCGTGATCCAAACAAAACATTATTGAAGAATCAACACGACTGAGACATTACAGTCAAGTTTAAAGCTCCAGAGGAAATTCTATGACAAACCATAACAAAAATCTCAACAATAGCCAAATATGGTGGTGTTTTAAGAAATGAAATTATAGACACTTAATTGAGAACTTGGGGGTTATTTATAAAACAAAATAAGTTATAGAACATAGGGATGTAAGGATGTAAAGTCCTACGACTTGGGTGAGATGTATTTACTAGTAAAATCCTATTTTTATTGGGAAAACACTAACCTATCTAATATTAGGAAATTTATTGTCTAACGGGTGAAAGGTATTTACTTGCATTCAATATAATATCACACATAACAAATAACATATAAGTTGTACATTTATTACATTTGTTCAAACATGAAATATTACATGTGCAACATAATATACATCAATAATAAAATACCTTTAAGAAAACATATCAATATGCATTTGTGAGTTTGAGAAATATCGTTGTTGATCTATTTTTAATTGATTTAATTCAAGTAAATCTCTTTTGGGTTAGTTTCTATATTTTTAATTAAAACCTTAGTGATCAATTTACAAGTGGTATTTTCATGTTCTTGATAAGTCAAACAATAATCTTCATTTAAATCGATGATGATTGCAATAGTTTTAACCATGAACTAGATCACTTACCTAGGCAGACAATTACTTACCCAACAATAATCCTCAATTCACCAAAAACCTTCATTTGACACGATGTATTGGTTTCATGATACACTTACTGTAATCAGGTAAGCCTCAATAATGCAATTTCATAGATTATTTAAAGACCTAAAAACAACCATACATAAAAATAACATATCCAAACATATCATGTGCTCTCATGTGCGAATGAAGACCTCTCAAAGTACACTTCAAGGTGCGTAGCTGCCTCGAGGGTTTTTCACGATAGCGTAACAACTATTTTTCGGTAAGTATTTTTGTTGTCACGACAAAACAACCACTTGTTACGATAAAGTTTTCTTGTCACGGGTTTCTGCTAGATTTTGGGTGTGTTAGCTGCGATTTTATCTTTTTCAACAGCAAATCAAACCCTAAATTGAGTTAAACCCCCTAATTTTGGAATTTAATTAAATTTAAGTGATAAAACACTAAAATTTAATCATGTTTCATTTAATCAAATCAATCAAAACATGATTTGAACTCTAAATTTGTACCCTAACCAACTCAAACAATAAGCAATATCCCAATTGTGTGGATTATGTACTCATATTTAAATCTTCATATTTTTCATTTGATTATACACACAATACCACAAATCGATATGTTGAAGAGTGGCTATGATACCAATTTTGGGATGTTTGGATCGTTAATGTTAAGAAACAAAGAGAGAAAAAAGAGAAGTAGCGGCCAATAAGCGGCTAGGCTTTTTGTTTATTAGAAAGTGTATATTACATAGAGTATAAAACTATTATTTATAGATAAACTATATGGGCTAATGAGTATATGCCTTATATCTCTAACACCCTCTCTCAAACTCGCAATGCTTATTCTTGCATTGAGAGTTTGTTACACAAAATAGAGAAACAAAATAAAAAACCAAAATTGCCAAACAAAGCCAAACTCCGATCTCCAAACTCCGATCTCCAAACTCCAATCTCCAAAATCGAAATTGAAATTCCAAAATCAAAATTGAAACGTCAAACCCCAAAAATTGAAATCCAATCCCCAAACTCCAATCTCCAAACTCCAATCTCCAATCTCCAAACTCCAATCTTCAAGCTCCAATCTTCAAACTCCAATCTAAATCTAAACATCAAACAAATCCAAACAGAGCCAAACAAAGCCAAACAAATCCAAACAAAGCCAAACAAAGCCAAACAAATCCAAACAAAGCCAAACAAAGCCAAACAAATCCAAACGAAGCCAAAACAAAGCTAAAAAAAATCCAAACGAAGCCAAGCAAAGCCAAACGAATCCAAAACAAATCCAAATGAAGCCAAAACGAATCCAAACAAGTCCAAACGAATCCAAACTAAATCTATACCAAATCCAAATCCAAACAAATAATGAAATCTAAACACCAAAACGAATCAAAACGACAAAAGTCGATTTAAGAAAACGTCACACATATTTCAAACGTCAAACAAATATAAACACCAAACAAAATCCAAACGAAATCTCAATACCAAATACACAAAGAAATCCAAAAGAAATTTGTATGCTAAATTTAAATACCAAATCCAAATCCAGAACTAAATTTCGAATCAAAATTAAATCTATGAGTTTACCAACAAATATCTCCACTATTCCAGTAGCGATTTCTTCCAAACCGTAGCATCGAATCATAATCCAACCGGTCAGATTGAAGGATTAGATGTCCCAAACGCGTTCTCCGAAATTCAAAAAAAAACGGGCACCGTTTGCCTTTCGATCTGACTGTTTGATTGGGGCTGCACACAATAGATCCAAAAAAAAAAATTTACACATTTTTTTCTTCCGACAGACAGCTAATAAAACTGCCCGCCGGCACAGTGGAAGACGCGAAAACTTCAAGATCTAAGCCAAGACTCTGATACCATGTTAAGAAACAAAGAGAGAAAAGAGAGAAGTAGCCGTCAATAAGCGGCTAGGGTTTTTGTTTATTAGAAAGTGTATATTACATAGAGTAAAAAACTATTATTTATTAATAAACTATATGGGCTAATGAGCCTATGCCTTATATCTCTAACAGTTAAAACACCCCGAACTGAATAATCAATCCTTTATATTATCGATGAATTATTAAGAAGGTAGAATAAACCCTTATATAACATTTTAGGCATTCTACCAATCGTGTCTTGTAACAATGTTCTTTGTTGCTTCTTTTGTCTTACCACTTCAGCTCATGATCTGCCAATCTTGTGTTTTTGTTAAAGATTTTGGATCATGTATCTTAAATCAAGAAAGAAAAAGAAAAGAATAATAGAAAGGGATTGTATGTTTAACTAATCAGAATTGCGGCTTGATGTTTTAAGTTTTAGTGATCGATGGAATGATCAACTTATTTTTAATTTATATATGAAGTGCAATTATGGATTTGGACTTAATCGCAATTGCACTCATGGCCTTATATTTTGTATTATGGTCACGAGTCATCACCTGGCTAATTATTATCTCCCAAATTAGTCCATAAACTTTCATATAGTCTTAATTGTCAACATTCAGAGTCAACGATCCAAAAAACCCAAATTTGACATGTAATTTACACAACGACCTCCATCAATGATTTTCATTTATTGGTCCAATTTATCATTATTTTATTTATCCGATTACTTTTTTATTGGACTGTCTATTTCATAATAGTCAAATACATCAGTAAGCTTGAACTGGTCCAACTTTGAATAGTAATTAGTCTCTTGACTATCCACTAACTAGACAAATAGTCTCTCGACTAAAAATGTTGTGAGTCTTTTGGCTATCTATATTCGATAAATTTAATCCCCACGTGTGTTGAGTATCCATTTTCGAGACAGTTTTTCGATAAAGTTAGTCTCTTGACTATCTATTTTTGATAAAGTTTGTACTTTGATTATCCATTTTCAATCAAGCTAGTCCCCTAAATAAACACATACAGTGTACTAATTTTACTTTTAGTCAAAAGACTATATGTCCATAAATAGATAGTTAATGGACTACTACCATGCAATTTTTAATCTATGAACTATATGTATAAAAAATAGATAGTTAAATCAAAACCAATTTAACCATATACTTCTAGCATTTGCCTCTCTCATTTTCGTTGTCATAACACTATCCTTTTTATGCACCTGCAACGATCTTTTATTTTATTGCACGAACAACTGCATTATCTTTTATTTTATTGCACGAACAACTGTATTATATTTTATCGCAACTATTGATTTTTGAGATGATTCACTTTTTTCGGTTTCGATAAAAAAACATATTTTGAAAAAAACTATCAAAATTTTATTTAATTCTAAATTATTTTATTAGTCAAAATATATATATATATATATATATATATATATATAATTTATATTAATATAAAAAGAAAAGATGAGACGACTTATTTTGACTTGTATCTTAAGCGTCGAACGAAATGATATAGTGACCGTCTTTATCATCCATCGGTGACATTTTCTTATTTCCAAAATTAGAGGCATCCACAAACCCACCTTCTATCATACTTTGGTAACCCATTATATGCATTGAAAGAATATCATTATCTTTTATTAAAATGGTTTTTTATTAATAAATATGTAACAACTTAAGTCCTATTTCTTATTTATATTAAAAATGTATTTATTTATTTATTTATAAAATAATAATTAACTCGAACGCCATAGCGGTCCAAAAAATCATGTTAAGTTAATTAACTTATATGTTAGAATATATATTGTGAACGTCTTAAATGATATGATATTTTTTTTATAAAAAAAATTAAAATATTGTTTCAGTCGTTCTGGACATAAGATGAGTTTTTGCTAATTTATCCGTTACTTTTCTAAAAAGTGAATTAATAGGTTAAAAATCATAGCATTTTTATTATTATTATTTTGAGGTTAATAAAATAATTTATTATAAATTGGGATCTAACTGAAGCTTTTAAATACAAGATAAATTTAATTTTGAGAACTAAACGGTGCCAAAGGGATTTCAATTCATTCCCTTAATCAATTTGAACAAGAGTTTGATTTGATAAGATTTTTTTTCCTTATTATTTCCTGGTCTAAATTTTGGCAAGATTTCGATTGATTCCATTCGATTTGGGATCCATTGATTCATATGGGAGAATTCTGTTTTCCATTTCATTTATGAAGATAATCGGCTTATTCTTCGACTAGTTTTTAGTGATTCTCTTTATTTTTTTCGTGGGTACTATTTAAGTTTGAGTGATATATGGTTTTGTTACCTGATATCTGATCTTTACATCTCTTTGCATTCATTGAAGAGAACGGGGGAGGAGGGAATCCAGAAAAACTGCAGCTTTGTATCATATCTCAATTTGAAGGCAGCTTCCGATTATAAGTTCTTTGCTCTCTGCCATTGGAGAAAGAGGACATAGATTTCTTTGATTTTCTGCAAAACAAGGAAAGTACTTGTTATTCGATTCTAATGTAGTCGATTTGTAGGTTTTCTAAGAATGTTATTGTCTCCAGTTAAGTTGGAGCTTTAAACGTTTTATAATCCAGCTTCATTTTACATCTTAGAGTCCATCGAGCAAGTCAGTCAACTACTCGATTTTGTTCTAAAATTATGATGAAGAGCCATTTTACTAGTGATTTGAAATCTTATACGAATTTTCAATATTATAAAAATATAACAAACTAACAAACTAACAATTGCACGGATAATTCTGACTCATTAAAATTGATTCGATAGCAAAACTATTTAACTAATAAATATAATTTTTTTTAATTAGTTACCGCATCCACATCGACATTATATTTTTACAACATATAAGTGTTATTTATTTATTTATTTCATATTTTCTTTACTATATAATTGAATTGGAAATTATGTTTCTCTTTCTTACCTAACTTAACAACAATCGTACAATTTCGTACTATTAATTTAACATGAAGAAAGTTGGAAAGCACCAAAAAGAAAAAGGAATTGAAGAGGGAGGGAGCTCCTTGTCTGTTGGTATGGAAGAGGTAGAAGATGATTAAGCTTCAATTATGGAATGTTTTCTTCCTAACTTATTGCAGGAAAGTGAATGGTATCTCCTTTTAGCATAGGCATAACTGTTGGAATTTCTCCATTAAGTTGGACCGTCACATGTCGTATCGATGACATTGACGATTTGAACTCGAAGTCAATGTCAATGAATCCTAGATCAATACACTTCTCAGCTGTTGGACGATCTTTTTCCAAATGTTTCTCCAGCAAATCCTCTGATATTCTATGTATATTCTCATGGAAGAGCTTCCAAAAGACAAGATACAGTATGAGAACCCTAATCGGCGCGGAAGAAGCCTTAAAGAGCAGATTTACTCCCCAAATGATTGTTCTAACGACGTCTCTGTTAACAAGAAGGCCGAAAAGACAAGATACGACATCTTTTCACTGCATATATAATTATACCACCGTAATTTTTTAATTCTTTGTGTAATTTCCGATAACCGACATCAAATCTAATATATAGATCTAATGTAATAATTGTTATATACAACAATATTTTTTACAAAAAAAAAATTATTGTAAAAAATGATAATTTGGAACGATAATAAATATTCGTTGTAAGATAATTAAAAAAAATTACAATAAAAACGATTCTAATATTTTGTTGTAAAATGAATTTGCAGCGAATTTGATATTGCCAAACCATTAATATAAATAGTAACAAATTAGATTTGCTGCAAATAAAAAAATGTAGATAAAATATTTTTATTGACTAAGTATTTTTATTGACTAAGTATTTATTGTAAAGAACAATTTTACAGTAATTTAAAAATACTGTGTTGAAAAGATTCGGATATATATACATAAAAAATATTAAAATTATATTTAAAATATTGGTTTGAAAAGACTTTTAGTCAAATATATATATACTAAAATATTTATATGTTTTCGTATATTAAAAATATATATTTTAAGAATGTATAAAATATTCAATTCTAAAAATTTATTGATTTAGAAAAGGTATCTAAAAAAATCCGTTTAAATTTTAAAATATTTTATATATATGTTTTGAAAAATATTAAATATTAAATAATTTTTATATTTATATTATCCACATATTACTTTTCTCTCCACTAAAAAATATATATTTAATATTTAATTTAAAAGTATGTCATATATATACGATCCAGTGACCCCACCCATCATCACCACTAACTAATTAACGATTTCTTCCTTTTATCTTTTGGACTTGGCGATCCAACCACCAGAAGGAAAGCACTTCTGGACACACTCACAATGAAGAATATGTAAAATCAATGGCGGAATTTTCATTTTTAAAATCACAAAATAAAAAAAAATCCAATTTAAAAAACAGAGTAAAAACCGATTAAATGATGTCATATATATACCAAAATATCTAACAAAAATATTTTTGAAATATACCAAAAATATTCAATAAAAATATCTTTTATCGAAATATAGATTAAAATATAAATTATAAAACATATTTAAAACATTCTGTCGAATAGATTTTTGGTCAATATATACTACAAGATCTGCTAGACTTAAAATTATTTAATTAAAAACATTTTCTCTTTTATATATATATATATATATATATATATATATATATATATTATCACTATTTTAATTATTTGATTTTAATAATATAACCTTTATAAGTTATATAAATGTACATATTTTTTTTAAAATTAAATATTTTAAATATCTTTAATAGATGTTGCATTGCAAGGTTTATATTACAAAATAAATTATTAATATTCTAACACTAAACATAAAAAAAAATCATATAGTTTTTATTAAATACGAACATGTGTTAAATTTGAACTAAGAATTAAAGGTTGACTCCAAATCGTGGATAATATGTTGAATGCAAATCGTGAACGATTGATTAAATGCGAATCATGAGTTAAACTAGAACTAAGAATTAACAAAAATCGTGTGTTAAATCAAAACCAAAAATCAAGAATTGAATGCGAATTGAGAATCATATATTAAATTCGTACTGAGAATGATTGAGTAAATCTGAACTGAGAGTCAATGGTTAAATATGAAATGTGAACCATGTGTTAAATCTAAATTGCAAATCATGGGTTAAATACGAACTAAAAATCCGAGGTTAAATAGGAACTGAGAATCGTATATGTAATTCAAATTGGGAATCATAATTTAAATGCGAACTGAGAATCAAGCATCAAATGCGAATTGAGAATCATTAGTTAAAAATAGCCCATAAGTGTGAGATACCAAAATCGTTGAGAAAACCGTGCAACCACTTTAATTCACAAGTCAATTATACTTTGCTTCAGTGGAAGACGATGCAACAACACTTTGTTTCTTAGTCTTATAAGAAATAGGGGAATCACCCAAAAACACCATACAACCACTCACATTGCGCTGAGTCTTATGATATCTAGCCCAATCGTAATCACACCAGCCTGTCAGAGTGAGAGTACGACTACTCGATATAAGAATTTCCTGACCCTCACTCTCAAATAACGAATAACTCGTAATGCAGCCTGCCAATGATCCTCCTTTAGTTTCTTTAGAAACTGAGATAAAATATGTACCAAAAAAACAGATATATGACTGTGTAAACGGCAGATAAATCATTATGCCCACCAACTTACAGTACGCGGACCCGTCAATGAGTAGCGTTGACTCGCTCTTGCCAAGCTGGTGGTTTTGATCAAAGGGAAATGGTGCAGTCTCGTTGCCAAGTAAACATGTCTCTGAAATAATGTCCAAAGTATATTTATGTTGGCAAAGAAAGATACCTGCGGGACTCCGTGCTACTTCAACTTTAAGAAAATATTTGTGATAACCTAATTCCTTCATATGAAAGCAAGTGCTCAAGTACTTCTTAAACTTCAGCAATGCACTAGGGTCATTCCCATTTAGAATAACATCATCAACATGCACCAAAATATGCACATGACAACCACTCATGGAATAAGAGAGTAAAGAATAATCGGAATAGGACTGAACTAACCCGTACGTCTTCTGCGCAACCGTTAATTTGCAAAACCAACACCGAGGTTCCTGTTTCAGGCCATACAACGATTTGCGAAGGCGACAGACTTGTCCTTCGCGCCTTTTTTCAAAACCTAGACGAATTTTCATGTAAACCTCCTCATCTAGATCACTATGCAAAAGGTATTATGTACATCTATATGATGTAACTCCCAATTATGAGCGGTTGCAACCGCAAAAAAAAAGTATAGTAACAATCTTGGCAACAAGGGTAAAGGTCTTTGTATAATCAGCCCCTTCTACCAAACATGATCAAACGAGCTTTTAGGCGCTCTACTCTTCCATCACCAATATATTTAATGTTATAAATCAACTGATTCCCGAAAGCTTTCTTCCATTGAGGTGGATGCGCCCAAGTCCAAGTATGATTATCCTCTAGTCCCTTAATCTTATGTTGCATTTATTCTCTTCAACTAGGGTGTCACATAGCCTCTCGAAATGAATTAGGCTCATCCCTAAAGGTAATCGATGTTAGAAAAGAGCGGTGTGCCAAGGAGAAATGAAAACTATTTATATAATAAGTGAGAGGATAAGGCATACCGTGATCAGAAGATGGACTAGACCCAAGAGCATGATGAGCAGATGGCATTAAATGTACTACTGGAGTAATCACAAAATCCTTCAAACGAGTAGAAGGAATTTTACTACGCTTGTCTCGTCCAAGATCTAAAGAAATACCTGGAGTATCTGAAACAACATCCAAAACTATTGGCAGACCTGAGACATCGCTGCCACCAACCAGAGGCGGAGACTGCGCATCACCAACCTCGGTAACCTCCACGAGTGGCGTTACCTCAGAGATGCCGCCATGTTGTGACTCACTCTCTTCAATCGGCGAAGCCTTTTTAACTTCCTCCCAAATATGGACAAAGTCATGTGTTAAATATGAACAAATATTTTTGGAAGGTACTTGTGGTTAACGTGTAACCCATTATTAGTGATTCACATGCTACCGTTGATTCTAGTTCGTATTTAACCAATTGTTCGTGATACACATTCAAATCTTGATTCTCATATTGAATTTAACACATAATTCTCAGTTTGTATTTAACCATTAATTCTCAGTTCATATTTAACATATTACTCTCAATTTATATTTAACCTTTGATTTTCAATTCAGATTTAATATATAATTTATGATTCATATTTAACTAATGATTCTCAATTTGGATTTAGGATATATTTCTCATTTCATATTTAAAACATGATTCTCAATTCGCATTTGACCAATGATTCTCAGTTGACATTTAGCTCATGATTATTAGCTAATAATTTTGATACACGATTCTCATTTTGCAATTAACATTTGGGTCTCAATTCAGATTCGACACTCGATATGTGATTCATGTTTAATCCATAATACTCATCTTATGATTAACACATGATTTTTTATTCAGATTTAACCCATGATTCTTAGTTCATTGATAACTCATTATTCGTAATTCACAACTTATCATTAATTATTAGTTCAGATTTAACACATGATTCTCAGCTTGTATTTAACATTTGATTCTTAGTTCGGCTTTAACACATGATTTTATTCACGTTTAACCTTATGATACTCCGTTCGGATTCAACACATGATTCTTAGTTCGTATTTAACCCATGCCATATTAGGTGCTAAATTTTGAAGGTATTCTTCATGACATATTTGTATTTACGTTACATTTGAGCTCTTTATCACGTTGCTTAGATAAATGTTATATTAAAGTTTTGAGGCGTCATGTAAGCTTACTATCCCCTGCGTCTCACTTGAAAATTGGAGGATGTTCAAAATGTACATGGTTTATTAAGACGTGCTTTGATAAGTGGCGGTAAAATTAGATGTGCAAACATGCGTTATTTATGATATGCATCTATTTATACAACATGACAGTCCCACACTACTGACTTTCTCTGTGAGGTGCTCTATATTAACTCGATCATGATGGTACGATATCGTTATACACTGTATGGATAACGAACAACCTATGATATGCATATGATCTCATCTGAGTCTCGTCATGCAAATACATATATTAAGGTAAACCACTCCACGACCATTAATCATGCGAGCTTACATAACTTGACATATTGGTTACTCGATTTAGATGCGATGTACCATGTGTATGAGAGTTGCAATTGTTTACTTAAGTGCTTCAGACTTGTGCACTGCTACGTAAGTTGATTTTACTACATGTTTTGTTTGTTTTGTTACAACTCTTTTTTTATATAGGACTTTGATGTTTACCTTTTGTTATTTATTAGTTTTATGAATTTTATAGAGCTCAAACTTATTTTATAGTTACATATATACGAAATATAGTAATATTGAATTAGGTGATAGTTAATTAAGGTATACACAACTTACACGTGTAAGATATTGTAAGTATATTTAGATTGCCTTATATAGTGAAATTTAAGGCAATACTCATACTCATCACATAGGTTTATCTTAACATACCTCGAGGGTTGCATTAATCTTATCCAATAAGTGTCCTAAACATATTGGTTAATTTGATTACACCATCTACGACTTACACATGACGAATGTTAATAGGTTTATTTGGATTATACTATATTTGGCTAAAGCTCAAGAAATATACATTTCACTCATAAATCATGTGTTAAATAGAAATAATCATTGAATTCAAACGAAGAATCATGTGTTAAATCCGAATTAATAATTAAAGATTATATATGAATCAAAAATCACGGGTTAAATACAATTTATCGTTCATTTTTTTATATCTAAACTGAGAAACATTTATTAAATGCGAGTTTAGATTTAACAAATGACTCTCAGTTTGTATTTAACCCTCGTATTTAACTATATAAACTGAGATTTTAGATTTAACAAATCATTCTCAGTTTATATAGAGCTCAGTTTGTATTTAACCATCGTATTTAACTAATGATTCTCAGTTCGTATTTAACTCATGGTTAAATATAAACTGAGAGTCTAGGGTTGAATACCAAGAAATAGTATGTAGAGGGGTTCGAACTCATGACCTTTGGTCACGAGCATGACTTACTGCACCAACTCGGCTACCGTTTTTTGAGCACACGTGTAATATATGTACTAAGTATGTTGGGTTAAAATCTAATCGTAAATTATTTATTAAATAAAAACTAATAATTAATTATTATATACGAACTAAGAAACATGTGGTAAATATAAACTTAAAAAGGGTTAATTGTGAAATGATAATCATATATTAATTATAAACTAAAAATAAATGACTAAATACAAATTGAGAAGCACGTGTCAATTCCAATTTGAGAAGCAATGGTAAAATGCAAATTACAAATAATAGGTTAAATATGAATTAAGAATCAAATGTTAAATATGAGTAAGAATCATGTGTTAAATTCGAATTGAGCATCATGAGTTAAACATAAATGACGAATCATGTGTTGAATTCGAATTGAGCATCATGAGTTAAACATAAATGACGAATCATGTGTTGAATCTGAAATGTGAATCAAATGTTAAAATAAGAAACTAAGAATCAAGGTGAAATATGAATTGAGAATCGTGTGTGAAATCCAAACTAAGAATCATGTATAAAATGTGAAATGAGAATCACGTGTTAAATGCAAACTGAGAGTCCTGACTTAAGTGCGAATTGAGACTCATGTGCTAAATACAAATTGATAATCAGAGGTTAAACACGAATAAATGTGTTCAACGCCAATAGTTAAATGCTTACTGATAATCATGTGTTAAATCTGAACAAAGTATTATGAGATATATATGAACTAAGAATCAAGGGCTAAGTACGAACTGATAATCAAGGGCTAAATACAAATTGAAAAACAAAGGCTAAATCCGAAATGAGAATCACATAATTTTAGAATCTAAACGAAAAATCAATAGTTAAATGCAAATTGAGAATCATGGGTTAAATTTGAACTAAGAATAATATGTTAAATGCGAATCATGTGATTAGTCCAAATTGAGATGATACTCTAGTCCAAATGAAATTTATTACGACTAAAACCATTGTTTTCATCACTTAAATACATATTTTAAAGATATTACGCATTGAAGTCGATTATGAGATAGTTTTAGTTAGTTTAAGAGTTTTTAGAGAATGGGCTAGTTAGATTTTAGATTGTAAGATTAATTATGTGTTTTTTAGTGAAAGTATTTTGGGTAATTCAACTTTTTAAGGGAGAAATTTCTCCAAGTCGAAATCCACCAAATAGGTGTTGAGATATAGTTTTTCCCTCATTTTATTTACTTTAATCTACAACAAAATGACTTTTTTTATTAATACATACATTATGTATAAAATTATTATGGTAACAAATTATTTAATTTATTATTATTATTATTATTTACATATTAAAAATAATTGTAAAACTATCGAAAATAAAATTAGTAAATTAAATAATATCAAATTCAATCTTTAAATATATTAGATGGTGTATAAATTTAAACCATTAATTTTGAAAAATGAAAAATAAAAATTAATTATTAAGTTTATAATTATCTTGCAACCGTCTGAAATACTTATTTCAGATTTAATACTAATTTGAGTTTATAATTTTTTTTATTAATTTATTTATATTATTCATAGATGATTGAATTGTAATATCTATTAATTATAGATTTTTTTTAAAAAAATTAATTGGATGAGAAAAAGAAGCGAAATTTAAAATAGAATTGAATTTTTTGTATATTAGTAAGAGATTATTGAAATCCACGATAAATTTTATAATATTTTTTAAAAATTAATTGGATGTCAGTAGTTTTATGAGTTAAAATTAATATTGTTACATGAAATTTGAAACCGAATTGAATTCATACAAGTTTAATCAATTATTATATTATATTATCCACGTACCATTGTAATACGCTATCAATCGACTAAACAGTAGTTTTATGATTTAGAAAAGGATGAAATCTAAAATGAATTTATGAATTTATTTTTTATTTTGTTATTTGTATATATTAGTCAAAGATTATTAAATGTGCTATTTATTATTTAATTAAGTAACTGTAAAACATTTTTTTTGAAATAAATTGGATGACGCCTGTGCTATGAATTTATACAAAAAATTTAAATTATTTTAATTTGTATATAGTCAAAGATTGTTGGGATGGATTATTAAATAGTGTGTAGAGTATTTTGATCTAAATTAATTAGATGACGTAGTTTTATGATGTTAAAAAATATAAATTTTAAACCCAATTGAATTTATAACTTAATTTGTATATATTAATAAGAAAATATTGAAATGCATTACTAATTAATCGTAGAGTATTTTTTAAATTAATTGGATAACGGTAGTTTTGCTAGTTAAAAAAAACACTAAATTTAAAAGTGAATTATTTCTTTTAATTTTTTTTTATATATATATATATATATATATATATATATATATATATATATATATATATTAATTAGTAAAGTATTATTAAAATGCAATATGAAATAATTTTATAATTTTTTTAAAAAATTAATTGAATGACGGTAGTTTGATGAATTAAGAAAATGAAAGCGAAATTTAAAACCGATTGATTCATAATTTTTTTTTTAAATTAATTTGTATATATTAGTAATTTTTTTAAATGCACTATCGATTAAATGTAGAGTATTTGTTTTCAAAATTAATGGTATAACGGCAGTTTCATTAATTTTAAAAAATACGAAATCCATAATTAAATTGAGTTTATAACTTTTTTTAATTTTTTTTATAACTTTGTATATATTAGCTAAAATTAGTAAAGTGTAGAATATTTTTTAAATGTTAAATGGGTAACTATAATTGTATAGGTAAAAAGAAAAACAAAACAAAGTCTAATACCAAATTTATTTATTAATATTTTATATTAAAATTTATATGTATTAGTTAAAAAATATTAAATGTATTAATTGTATTTTGTAGAAATTAAATAAAAAGGGCATTTCCATACATTGAAAAAAAGTGTTTTAAAATTTAATTAAAAACTATTTAATTGTTGAGCGGTAAGTAAAAATATTTAGGGGGAAGAATATAAATTTCATAAGTACGCTTTAACTTTTATTTCACCCTATCGGTTTTCCCTTTCCCTCTTCTTTCCTTTTTATTCTGCCCCTTTAAGCTTTACTTTTTCATTTCTCTCCATATATCTATGGGTGTTCAGCGATGGCGGCAGTAATCGGTTTTCCCCTTTCCCTCTTCTTCTTTTGTTTTTTTTTCTGTTTTTTGTTTTTACATTTTCCTTTCTCTCTCTATATCCGTCGGTTAGTATTATGATTTTGATCTTGATAGATTGTTATTTTTTTTTCTACAGTTTGAAGCTTTAAACTTCTCCCTTCGCTGGTGCTGAGAAGTAATTTCACACAGGTTGGTTCTCATAACCGAAAACCCAAACCTATATTATGTGTAGCAGCCTAGCTACCGTCAATCTTATCTTTGCACACAGAACCTGCTCGACGAAATTCCGCTAGTATTATTGTAGAGTGTCCTCGAAGATGTATCTCATTAAGAGAGATGTGAAGAAAGAGCAAGTTCATCGGTGATGTGGTCGTCACAGCCCAAAAGGTCTGCCGGATTGTTTATAAAGGTGTTACAACTAGTCGGCTCTAATGAATTGGCTAGATTATGCTTCTGTAAGTTGTATATATTTATATACTTTATGTTGTTAGATATTCTTTTCAGATGTTTGAGTTTTGTGTTGGTTACTTTGCTTGTTGATAATGTTGTTTGGGTTTCTAAGGAAATTGCTTTGAATTGGAAGATTTTGATTATTTGAACTTATTTTGTGTCTAATTGAACCAGTGCAGTTGGCTACCAGAATAGGCTGCCAGATTAGCTGTTTCGATCTGCATAAGAACACTAAGGAAGTGTTTTACCTCTTAATATTTCAAGGAGTAGCTGTAGAGAGACCTCACTGTATGCTGACGATATTGATTCTATTCATCAAATTTATCATATGATGTTGATGGTTCACCCATCCTTCCCCTAATCTATCTTTTTAATGCTGGAGCTCCAGAAGTAAGTTTGATCTTCCTGTATTATAATGCATCATGTTATAGTTTCTGTAAATGAATTTGACAGTTCAGTAGCTGCTTTCTGCTATGTATGGAAGATAATAGCATTGAGGGCATATATCATACTCCAATAGAGTGTGCTATTATCATCAAATCCGCTGGAGTAATTGGATAATAGTTCACATATAGTATTTTGTTTATAGTCTCTACAAGGTGATTTCTGTAAATTTTCATACTTGTTCAATCTTCAATCCTGTGCATTTAGCAATCTGGGTACCATTCAATCTTCAATCATGTGCATTTAGATAATCGAGTACACTAGTCGCCCGAAAATTGCAGTCTACAATCTTGCATCTATTGCTTTACTATGCTTGTTCAAGGAGACGGTGAGTATTAGTCATTGTTTCTGTCATGGTTTAATTTTACACATTTCTCTCTGTCAACAGGGGTTCCAATCGAAGCTCATCTATTGAAGCTTGTAGGGAGCAGAGAATCAAAGAACCATTACTTTGATTCTCTTTATACAAGAAGTGTGTTTTGATTCTTAATCGTACTTTTGCTTTGGTAACTCAATTGTTACTACGAATGTCAACAAAGATTTTAGTTAATTACTGTCATTTTAAACTACAAAAGGGTGATATATGAGGCATGCTGATTCACAAGAGGTAATTTGTAGTTCCCTTTGTTTTATTTGCATTCAGTTTGAATGTCTGATCTTTTGCGATTGCAGCTAAAGATGGCCCTTATAATCTCAAAGTTATTTCAGTCTCGAGAGGTAATTTGTAGTTCCCTTCGTGTTTATCTGCATTCAGTTTGAATCACTTGTGTCTGATTTTTTGCCATTGCAGCTATAATGATGGTCCTTATAATGTCAAAGTCATTCCAATGTCTAGAGGTAATTTGTAGTTCCCTTTGTGTTTTTTTTGCGTTCAGTTTGAATCACTTATGTCTGATCTTTTGCGATTGCAGCTAAGGATGGCCCTTATAATCTTAAAGTCATTCCAATGGAAAGTACCTCCCTATATTCTTATAGGGTGCGCATAAGTTTTCGCCTTTATTGGACAACTCAGTTTTATTACGACGAGGTACTTGATGCTATGAAAAGTCTGTGCTCAGCTCTGTCTCTCACGACGACTGCATCAAGCAACTAATCTAAGTACCTCAGCTCTGTCTCTCACAACGACTGCATCAAGCAACTAATCTAAGTACTTTTATGGTGACGATTACGACTAACGGTACTACAAAGAATGAGAAGCTTGGCTGGAACCGAGGTCGGCTGGATTATTTTTACTGGCTACTGCCAATTCTCGGCATTCTCTAATTCCTGGTTTATCTTTGGATATCTAAGTGTTTTATTTACAAGAAAACTACATGCCATGCTAGAGTAGAATGAAATAATGTTTAGATAGTTCAAGGAGTGCCTCCCTTCAAACAAAAACTGAAAGGTTTATATTTAGTTTCTTACTATTCTTTGCTGGTCGGACTTGTATTTTCGGTTTGAAATTCGAAGGTGTTTCATAAACTGCGATTTCTTCTGAACCGTAGCATCGAATCATAATCCAACCGGTCAGATTGAAGGATTAGATGTCCCAAACGCGTTCTCCGAAATTAAAAAAAAAGGGCACCGTTTGCCTTTCGATCTGACTGTTTGATTGGGGCTGCACACAATAGATCCAAAAAAAAAATTTACACATTTTTTTCTTCCGACAGACAGCTAATAAAACTGCCCGCCGGCACAGTGGAAGACGCGAAAACTTCAAGATCTAAGCCAAGACTCTGATACCATGTTAAGAAACAAAGAGAGAAAAGAGAGAAGTAGCCGTCAATAAGCGGCTAGGGTTTTTGTTTATTAGAAAGTGTATATTACATAGAGTAAAAAACTATTATTTATTAATAAACTATATGGGCTAATGAGCCTATGCCTTATATCTCTAACAGTTAAAACACCCCGAACTGAATAATCAATCCTTTATATTATCGATGAATTATTAAGAAGGTAGAATAAACCCTTATATAACATTTTAGGCATTCTACCAATCGTGTCTTGTAACAATGTTCTTTGTTGCTTCTTTTGTCTTACCACTTCAGCTCATGATCTGCCAATCTTGTGTTTTTGTTAAAGATTTTGGATCATGTATCTTAAATCAAGAAAGAAAAAGAAAAGAATAATAGAAAGGGATTGTATGTTTAACTAATCAGTATTGCGGCTTGATGTTTTAAGTTTTAGTGATCGATGGAATGATCAACTTATTTTTAATTTATATATGAAGTGCAATTATGGATTTGGACTTAATCGCAATTGCACTCATGGCCTTATATTTTGTATTATGGTCACGAGTCATCACCTAGCTAATTATTATCTCCCAAATTAGTCCATAAACTTTCATATAGTCTTAATTGTCAACATTCAGAGTCAACGATCCACAAAACCCAAATTTGACATGTAATTTACACAACGACCTCCATCAATGATTTTCATTTATTGGTCCAATTTATCATTATTTTATTTATCCAATTACTTTTTTATTGGACTTTCTATTTCATAATAGTCAAATACATCAGTAAGCTTGAACTGGTCCAACTTTGAATAGTAATTAGTCTCTTGACTATCCACTAACTAGACAAATAGTCTCTCGACTAAAAATGTTGTGAGTCTTTTGGCTATCTATATTCGATAAATTTAATCCACACGTGTGTTGAGTATCCATTTCCGAGACAGTTTTTCGATAAAGTTAGTCTCTTGACTATCTATTTTTGATAAAGTTTGTACTTTGATTATCCATTTTCAATCAAGCTAGTCCCCTAAATAAACACATACAGTGTACTAATTTTACTTTTAGTCAAAAGACTATATGTCCATAAATAGATAGTTAATGGACTACTACGATGCAATTTTTAATCTATGAACTATATGTATAAAAAATAGATAGTTAAATCAAAACCAATTTATCCATATACTTCTAGCATTTGCCTCTCTCATTTTCGTTGTCATAACACTATCCTTTTTATGCACCTGCAACGATCTTTTATTTTATTGCACGAACAACTGCATTATCTTTTATTTTATTCCACGAACAACTGTATTATATTTTATCGCAACTATTGATTTTTAAGATGATTCACTTTTTTTCGGTTTCGATAAAAAACATATTTTGAAAAATACTATCAAAATTTTATTTAATTCTAAATTATTTTATTAGTCAAAAGTTATATATATATATATATATATATATATAATTTATATTAATATAAAAAGAAAAGATGAGACGACTTATTTTGACTTGTATCTTAAGCGTCGAACGAAATGATATAGTGGTCGTCTTTATCATCCATCGGTGACCTTTTCTTATTTCCAAAATTAGAGGCATCAACAAACCCACCTTCTATCATACTTTGGTAACCCATTATATGCATTGAAAGAATATCATTATCTTTTATTAAAATGGTTTTTTATTAATAAATATGTAACAACTTAAGTCCTATTTCTTATTTATATTAAAAATATATTTATTTATTTATTTATAAAATAATAATTAACTCTAACGCGATAGCGGTCCAAAAAATCATGTTAAGTTAATTAACTTATATGTTAGAATATATACTGTGAATGTCTTAAATGATATGATATTTTTTTTATGGGTGAAGCTATTTCCTCCTTAAGATTTTTTATTTCTCCCATATTTCCAAATATACTCCATTTTGTTATTTCCTCCATAAGGAAAATTATTAATTTACCCTTATTTTAATTTTACTTCAAAAACTCATATTTACCTTCTTCTCTAGCAACCATCCAAACACCAAATCTATCTTAACATTTCCAGCAACCTTCTACTCGTCATATTTACTTTCACCCATAAACTCTAATCCAATATAAATACACAGTCATCAACTCTTTTAATCGAGAATTAAACCTAGCCACTACTTTCGATTTAAGCAATCTATCAAAGGTAAAAATCTCTCTTAAATCTTTTTTAAATTTATCGGTTGGCAAGAGTTCCAGGAAATTGGTTGTACAATGAATAACGAGTTCCACAAACTCGATATGCCGAAAAATTACAGTTCCCGAACTCCCTTGCTATGATTTTTTTTTTTTAAATTGTTTAATTGAGTTCCATGAATAGATTTCTTATTTTTTGTATCAAATTAATTTTATAAAACTTTAAAATTTTGTTTTTGATTTGTTTATTTATTTATTTTAAAAAAAAAATTAGCTTGTTTTTTTATTTCTGACTCTCTAATGTTTGTTTGTTGCCATTTTTACAAGATTCAATTGTCTTTTTGGTTGATTTGGTGATGTTCAGAGGTGTTGGATCTTTGGTTGGAGTATCTTCCTTTTTTCATGATTAATTTTTAAGAAATTTGAGTTTTTTTTGTTTTTAGGGTTTAATTTTAGAAGTTAAATGATATATGTTCGCTGTAATTTGTTTGGTGGAATAAGGGTTGGATAGTGGCATCAAAATATAAATTAGAAAGTAAATTGAGGACAAAAAAGTAAAAGCAAATGTTGAGTATTTTTTTTAGAAATTTGAGATGGAGGAAATAATAAATCTTATGGAGGAAATAGCTTCACCCTTTTTTTATAAAAAAAATTAAAATATTGTTTCAGTCGTTCTGGACATAAGATGATTGGGGAGAGTTTTTGCTAATTTATCCGTTACTTTTCTAAAAAGTGAATTAATAGGTTAAAAATCATAGCATTTTTATTATTATTATTTTGAGGTTAATAAAATAATTTATTATAAATTGGGATCTAACTGAAGCTTTTAAATACAAGATAAATTTAATTTTGAGAACTAAACGGTGCCAAAGGGATTTCAATTCCTTCCACTTATTCTGTTTTCCATTTCATTTATGAAGATAATCGGCTTATTCTTCGACTAGTTTTTAGTCATTCTCTTTATTTTTTTCGTGGGTACTATTTAAGTTTGAGTGATATATGGTTTTGTTAGCTGATGTCTGATCTTTACATCTCTTTGCATTCATCGAAGAGAACGGGGGATGGGGGAATCCAGAAAAACTGCAGCTTTGTATCATATCTCAATTTGAAGGCAGCTTCCGATTATAAGTTCTTTGCTCTCTGCCATTGGAGAAAGAGGACATAGATTTCTTTGATTTTCTGCAAAACAAGGAAAGTACTTGTTATTCGATTCTAATGTAGTCGATTTGTAGGTTTTCTAAGAATGTTATTGTCTCCAGTTAAGTTGGAGCTTTAAACGTTTTATAATCCAGCTTCATTTTACATCTTAGAGTCCATCGAGCAAGTCAGTCAACTACTCGATTTTGTTCTAAAATTATGATGAAGAGCCATTTTACTAGTGATTTGAAATCTTATACGAATTTTCAATATTATAAAAATATAACAAACTAACAAACTAACAATTGCACGACAATAACGGATAATTCTGACTCATTAAAATTGATTCGATAGCAAAACTATTTAACTAATAAATATAATTTTTTTTAATTAGTTACCGCATCATCGACATTATATTTTTACAACATATAAGTGTTATTTATTTATTTATTTCATATTTTCTTTACTATATAATTGAATTGGAAATTATGTTTCTCTTTCTTACCTAACTTAACAACAATCGTACAATTTCGTACTATTAATTTAACATGAAGAAAGTTGGAAAGCACCAAAAAGAAAAAGGAATTGAAGAGGGAGGGAGCTCCTTGTCTGTTGGAATGGAAGAGGTAGAAGATGATTAAGCTTCAATTATGGAATGTTTTCTTCCTAACTTATTGCAGGAAAGTGAATGGTATCTCCTTTTAGCATAGGCATAGCTGTTGGAATTTCTCCATTAAGTTGGACCGTCACATGTCGTATCGATGTATCGAACTATCGTTAATATTAGTGCAATAAAAGTAATCATAAAGAAAAGAACGGACTAGTAGATAAAGTATGTATCATGGAGGTAATTGTATAGATACCAGGTTTAATTCCGAATACTGTGAAGGATTGGATTCGGAAATAAACAACTTAAGCAAAACGTAAAGTTTTGGGGTTATTTTGTAAAACAAAATAATACCGGGTTATGGTCCCTAAGAGTGGCAATTTAATCAGGACTGGGTCTTCATTAATTAACTGTCTGGAAGTTACAGACAATTAAGAGAGAAGAACCGTTACTGGTCTTCATTAAGTAACTGTCTGGAAGTTAGAGACAATTAAGAGAGAAGAACCGTTACTGGTCTTCGTTACGTTAAGTAAATGTCTGGAAGTTACAGACAATTACTTAATGAAGAACCGTTTTCTCACTTCAGTTCTATATAAGAATGAGTTTCTCATTCTTGAAAGCAACGAAAGAAAATACAGAGAGAAAATCCTTTAAGAAAAACAAATTGATTCTTCCTTCGAATCAATTACAAAAGTGTGTCATCTCTTAGAAGAATCAATAACCTAACAAAGGATCCCGATCAAGTGGTATCATAGCCACCATGAAATTAATTTCTTAGTTTTTCAGATTATAAAATTAGATCATATATATTAGATCTATATATTAGATATGATGTCGGTTATCGGAAATTACACAAACAATTAAACAATTACGCCGTATCTTGTCTTTTCGACCTTCTTGTTCACAAAGACGTCGTTAGAACAATCATTTGGGGAGTAAATCTGCTCTCTAAGGCTTCTTCCGCGCCGATTAGGGTTCTCATACTGTATCTTGTCTTTTGGAAGCTCTTCCATGAGAATATACATAGAATATCAGAGGATTTGCTGGAGAAACATTTGGAAAAAGATCGTCCAACAGCTGAGAAGTGTATTGATCTGGGATTCATTGACATTGACGATTTGAACTCGAAGTCAATGTCAATGAATCCCAGATCAATACACTTCTCAGCTGTTGGACGATCTTTTTCCAAATGTTTCTCCAGCAAATCCTCTGATATTCTATGTATATTCTCATGGAAGAGCTTCCAAAAGACAAGATACAGTATGAGAACCCTAATCGGCGCGGAAGAAGCCTTAGAGAGCAGATTTACTCCCCAAATGATTGTTCTAACGACGTCTCTGTTAACAAGAAGGCCGAAAAGAAAAGATACGACATCTTTTCATTGCATATATAATTATACCACCGTAATTGTTTAATTGTTTGTGTAATTTCCGATAACCGACATCATATCTAATATATAGATCTAATGTAATAATTGTTATATACAACAATATTTTTTACAACAAAAAAAATTATTGTAAAAAATGATAATTTGGAACGATAATAAATATTCGTTGCAAGATAATTAAAAAAAAAAGTTACAATAAAAACGATTCTAATATTTTGTTGTAAAATGAATTTGCAGCGAATTTGATATTGCCAAACCATTAATATAAATAGCAACAAATTAGATTTGCTGCAAATAAAAAAAATGTAGATAAAATATTTTTATTCACTAAGTATTTTTATTGACTAAGTATTTATTGTAAAGAACAATTTTACACTAATTTAAAGATACTGTGTTGAAAAGATTCGGATATATATACATAAAAGATATTAAAATTATATTTAAAATATTGGTTTGAAAAGACTCTTAGTCAAATATATATATACTAAAATATTTCAATATAGTGAAAAAACAAATCCAAAATATTTTATATGTTTTCGTATATTAAGAAAATATATTTTAAGAATATATAAAATATTCAATTCTAAAAATTTATTGATTTAGAAAAGGTATCTAAAAAATCCTTTTAAATTTTAAAATATTTTATATATATGTTTTGAAAAATATTAAATATTAAATAATTTTTATATTTATATTATCCACATATTACTTTTCTCTCCACTAAAAAAATATATATTTAGTATTTAATTTAAAAGTATATCATATATATATATACGATCCAGTGATCCCACCCATCATCACCACTAACTAATTAACGATTTCTTCCTTTTATCTTTTGGACTTGGCGATCCAACCACCAGAAGGAAAGCACTTCTGGACACACTCACAATGAAGAATATGTAAAATCAATGGCGGAATTTTCATTTTTAAAATCACAAAATAAAAAAAATCCAATTTAAAAAACAGAGTAAAAACCGATTAAATGATGTCATATATATACCAAAATATCTAACAAATTTTTTTTGAAATATACCAAAAATATTCAATAAAAATATATTTTATCGAAATATAGATTAAAATATAAATTATAAAACATATTTAAAACATTCGGTCGAATAGATTTTTGGTCAATATATACTACAAGATCTGCTAGACTTAAAATTATTTAATTAAAAACATTTTCTCTTTTATATATATATATATATATATATATATATATATATATTATCACTATTTTAATTATTTGATTTTAATAATATAACCTTTATAAGTTATAAAAATGTACATATTTTTTTAAAATTAAATATTTTAAATATCTTTAATAGATGTTGCATTGCAACGTTTATATTACAAAATAAATTATTAATATTCTAACACTAAACATATAAAAAAATCATATAGTTTTTATTAAATACGAACATGTGTTAAATTTGAACTAAGAATTAAAGGTTGACTCCAAATCGTGGATAATATGTTGAATGCAAATCGTGAACGATTGATTACACGCGAATCATGAGTTAAACTAGAACTAAGAATTAACAAAAATCGTGTGTTAAATCAAAACCAAAAATCAAGAATTGAATGCGAATTGAGAATCATGTATTAAATTCGTACTCAAAATGATTGAGTAAATCTGAACTGAGAGTCAATGGTTAAATATGAAATGTGAACCATGTGTTAAATCTAAATTGCAAATCATGGGTTAAATACGAACTAAAAATCCAAGGTTAAATACGAACTGAAAATCGTATATGTAATTCAAATTGGGAATCATAATTTAAATGCGAACTGAGAATCAAGCATCAAATGCGAATTGAGAATCATTAGTTAAAAATAGCCCATAAGTGTGAGATACCAAAATCGTTGAGAAAACCGTGCAACCACTTTAATTCACAAGTCAATTATACTTTGCTTCAGTGGAAGACGATGCAACAACACTTTGTTTCTTAGTCTTATAAGAAATAGGGGAATCACCCAAGAACACCATACAACCACTCACATTGCGCTGAGTCTTATGATATATAGCCCAATCGTAATCACACCAGCCTGTCAGAGTGAGAGTACGACTACTCGATATAAGAATTTCCTGACCCTGACTCTCAAATAACGAATAACTCGTAATGCAGCATGCCAATGATCCTCCTTTAGTTTCTTTAGAAACTGAGATAAAATATGTACCAAAAAAACAGATATATGACTGTGTAAACGGCAGATAAATCATTATACCCACCAACTTACAGTACGCGGACCCGTCAATGAGTAGCGTTGACTCGCTCTTGCCAAGCTGGTGGTTTTGATCAAAGGGAATTGGTGCAGTCTCGTTGCCAAGTAAACATGTCTCTGAAATAATGTCCAAAGTATATTTATGTTGGCAAAGAAAGATACCTACGGGACTCCGTGCTACTTCAACTTTAAGAAAATATTTGTGATAACTTAATTCCTTCATATGAAAGCAAGTGCTCAAGTACTTCTTAAACTTCAGCAATGCACTAGGGTCATTCCCATTTAGAATAACATCATCAACATGCACCAAAATATGCACATGACAACCACTCATGGAATAAGAGAGTAAAGAATAATCGGAATAGGACTGAACTAACCCGTACGTCTTCTGCGCAACCGTTAATTTGCAAAACCAACACCGAGGTTCCTGTTTCAGGCCATACAACGATTTGCGAAGGCGACAGACTTGTCCTTCGCGCCTTTTTTCAAAACCTAGACGAATTTTCATGTAAAACTCCTCATCTAAATCACTATGCAAAAGGTATTATGTACATCTATCTGATGTAACTCCCAATTATGAGCGGTTGCAACCGCAAAAAAAAAGTATAGTAACAATCTTGGCAACAAGGGTAAAGGTCTTTGTATAATCAACCCCTTCTACCAAACATGATCAAACGAGCTTTTAGGCGCTCTACTCTTCCATCACCAATATATTTAATGTTATAAATCAACTGATTCCCGAAAGCTTTCTTCCATTGAGGTGGATGCGCCCAAGTCCAAGTATGATTATCCTCTAGTCCCTTAATCTTATGTTGCATTTATTCTCTTCAACTAGGGTGTCACATAGCCTCTCGAAATGACTTAGGCTCATCCCTAAAGGTAATCGATGTTAGAAAAGAGCGGTGTGCCAAGGAGAAATGAAAACTATTTATATAATAAGTGAGAGGATAAGGCATACCGTGATCAGAAGATGGACTAGACCCAAGAGCATGATGAGCAGATGGCATTAAATGTACTACTGGAGTAATCACAAAATCCTTCAAACGAGTAGAAGGAATTTTACTACGCTTGTCTCGTCCAAGATCTAAAGAAATACCTGGAGTATCTGAAACAACATCCAAAACTACTGGCAGACCTGAGACATCGCTGCCACCAACCAGAGGCGGAGACTGCGCATCACCAACCTCGGTAACCTCCACGAGTGGCGCTACCTTAGGGATGCCACCATGTTCGTGATACACATTCAAATATTGATTCTCATATTGGATTTAACACATAATTCTCAGTTCGTATTTAACCATTAATTCTCAGTTCAGATTTAACATATTACTCTCAATTTATATTTAACCTTTGATTTTCAATTCAGATTTAATATATAATTCATGATTCATATTTAACTAATGATTCTCAATTTGGATTTAGGATATATTTTCTCATTTCATATTTAAAACATGATTCTCAATTCGCATTTGACCAATGATTCTCAGTTGACATTTAGCTCATGATTATTAGCTAATAATTTTGATACACGATTCTCATTTTGCAATTAACATTTGGGTCTCAATTCAGATTTGACACTCGATATGTGATTCATGTTTAATCTATAATACTCATCTTATGATTAACACATGATTTTTTATTCAGATTTAACCCATGATTCTTAGTTCATTGATAACTCATTATTCGTAATTCACAACTTATCATTAATTATTAGTTCAGATTTAACACATGATTCTCAGCTTGTATTTAACATTTGATTCTTAGTTCGGCTTTAACACATGATTTTATTCACGTTTAACCTTATGATACTCCGTTCGAATTCAACACATGATTCTTAGTTCGTATTTAACCCATGCCATATTATGTGCTAAATTTTGAAGGTATTCTTCATGACATATTTGTATTTACGTTACATTTGAGCTCTTTATCACGTTGCTTAGATAAATGTTATATTAAAGTTTTGAGGCGTCATGTAATAAAATATCTTCTAATTATACTAGTCTACTGTAATAAAATCTAATCTAATAATATCTATAATAGATTACGTTTGAATATTAACTATAATAAATTATTTAGTCAATGTATATTATTATATCCTTTAACACTCCCCCTCAAGCTTGTGCGAAAGTGTTTGAAACTGTCGTAGCTTTGATAATAACGTTCTCTTTGAAACTTGAACTGAAGTACTTGAAGTGCAAGCTTGATCAAAAGACTGAAACGAAATCACACTCCCCCTCAACCTGGAGCATATATATTAATCATGCCCAACTTGTTACAAATATAAGTAATTCGTGATCCATTGAGCTCCTTTGTGAATATATCTCCTAGTTGTTCTCCTGTTTTGACATATCTCGTATGAATGAGATTTTGTTGAATCTTTTCGCGGATAAAATGACAATCAATTTCAATATGCTTCGTTCTTTCGTGAAAGACAGGAGTAGACGCAATGTGTAGGGCCGCTTGATTATCACACCATAATTGCGCAGGCATGGTAGTCTTGATGCCAATATCATTTAAAAATTGGAAAATCCAAATTATCTCACAAGTAGATTGACCCATGGCTCTATATTCAGCTTCAGCACTCGATCGGGATACAACATTTTGTTTCTTACTCTTCCAAGATACCAAATTACCCCCTACAAAAACACAGTAACCAGTGGTCGATCTTCTATCAATTTTAGATCCAGCCCAATCTGCATCTGCAAAACACTCTATATTTGTATGACCAATACTGCCATACCACAATCCTAGTCCAGGAGCTGATTTGAGATAACACAAGATATGTTCTAGTGCTGCCCAGTGATTAACTGTTGGAGAAGACATAAACTGACTTACAATACTGACTGGATATGCAATATCTGGTCGAGTTACTGTAAGGTAATTGAGTTTTCCTACTAATCGATGATACTTTTCTGGATCACTAAACAATTCTCCGTCATCTTTCAGTAATTGCAAATTAGGAACCATTGGTGTTTTACATGGTTTCGCTCCTAGCTTTCCTGCTTCCATCAACAAATCTAGAACATATTTTCTCTGCGACAAAAGAATACCTTTGTTGTTTCTTGTTATTTCAACCCCCAAAAAATACTTCAATGGTCCTAAATCTTTTGTTTGAAATCGCGAATGTAAAAATGTTTTAAGCAATGAAATGCCTACGTATACAACAACGAGTATAGTTTCATTTGCAGAACGTTTATAAAAGACAGAGTGATCACAACTGCTCTTCTTCAACCCAAATTCATTTAATGCATCACTAAACTTGCCGAACCAAGCACGAGGACTTTGTTTTAATCCGTACAATGATTTATACAAACGACATACCTTTCCTCTCTCCCCCTGAGCAACAAATCCAGGTGGTTGCTCCATATAGACTTCTTCTTGAAGGTCTCCGTGTAAAAATGCATTTGTAATATCTAACTGATGTAATGGCCAATTATTTGATGCTGCTAAGGAAATAAATAAACGAATAGAAGTAAACTTAGCTACTGGAGAAAAGGTTTCAGAGTAATCAACACAATAGGTTTGAGCATATCCTTTTGCAACAAGTCGTGCTTTGAGACGAGCTAGCGTCCCATCTGGATTCATTTTTACATTAAACACCCATCTACAACCGATAGCTTTCTTTCCAGTGGGTAAATCAACCAACTTCCAAGTACCAGTGTCTTCTAATGCTCTTATCTCTTCAAACATTGCAACTTGCCAGCCAGAATGACATAATGCTTCGTGAACAGTTTTTGGAATAGAAATAGAATCAAGAGATGCTATAAAAGCTCGGGTAGAAGAAGGTAATTGATCATATTTTGCGAAAGAAGAAATTGGATAAGTGCATTGTCTTTTACCTTTTCGAAGAGCAATATGAAGATCAGGAGTGGACTCATTATCGTTTGTAGCAGGATCTGGATACGAAGGAATTGGTAGTGGACATGATGGAGGAGGTGCTTTACGTCGAGAATAAACATATCTAATGGGAGGTCGATATGGTGGAGGTGGTACATCAGATCTTTGAACGGTGGTGTACATGAGTAAATCATCATCGACAATAGTTGTTTCTGGATCGACATTAGACAAACTAGGAAAAAATGGAACATGTTCTAAAAATGTAACATTCTTAGATACAATGTAACGATGAAGAGATGGGGAAAAACATTTATAGCCTTTTTGAAACCTAGAATATCCAAGAAAAACACATTTTAAGGATTCGGGATCTAATTTTGTACGAGTAGGACTTACATCCCTAACAAAGCAAGTACATCAAAAATGCGTGGTTCAACAGGAAATAGAGGTTTAGACGGAAAAAACACGGAATCTGGAATATTATTTGAAAGGACAGTAGACGGCATACGATTAATTAAAAAACAGACAGTGGAAACAGCATCTGCCCAAAATAATTTCGGTACTTTCATTTGAAAAAGAAGTGCACGAGTAACCTCTAAAAGATGTCTATTTTTTCTTTCAGCAACACCATTTTGAGATGGCGTGTCCACACACGAAGTTTGGTGAATCATTCCTTTTTGTTCCATAAATAATTGAAATGCATTTGAACAATATTCTTTACCATTATCACTTCTTAAAATACGAATAGGACAATTAAATTGGGTATTTATTTCTGCACTAAACGTGCAAAATATTGAGAATAACTCAGAACGATTTTTCATTAAATATAGCCATTTAACACGAGAATAATCATCAACAAAAGTAACAAAATATTTAAAACCAATTTTAGAAACAACGGGACAAGGACCCCAAACATCTGAATGAACTATTTCAAAAGGAAACGTAGCCCGTTTATTAATACGAGGATATGATGGAAGACGATGATGTTTAGCAAATCTACATGACTCACACTCTAATGATGTCAAATCCCGAAATTTAGGATAAAGTTGTTTTAAAGAGATTAAAGATGGATGACCCATACGACAATGTGCTTCAAATGGAGATGTAATACTAGAACACGCAGTAGATGTATGATAGTCTTTATCAAGATAGTAGAGACCTCCACTCTCATGCCCTCTACCAATTATTGTATTCGTCGTAAGATCCTGAAACAAACAATGATCGGAATAAAAGGTAACAAAACAATTTAGTGTTTTAGTGAGTTGGCTAATAGAAATAAGGTTGAATGAAATCTGAGGGAGATGTAAAACAGATGTCAAAGAGATATTTTTGGTGGGATTGACAGTCCTTGAACCTAAAACACGAGATGATGATCCATCTGCCAATGTGACATTAGAATGATGTGTATTTGAAAGAGAAGTAAAAACTTGTTTATTACCTGTCATATGTTCTGTGGCAGCAGAAAATTCGATGAGGAAATTTAATTCTTAAACTAAACCTATTTAAAGCCTTTGATAGGGTATCACTTTTCTTTATTAAGTAAATTATAATTTCCTTTGGCTTTAGTTGCAGGTTCATCAAACTAATCATGAAATTTATCAACAATGTTAGATTTTCAATCATATTCAATGGTGAAGCTAAGGGATTCTTTAAATAAACTAATGGCATTAGACAAGAGGATCATCTTTCCCCTAGTCTATTCATTCTAGCCCTAGAATTCCTGATAATAGGCTTCAAAAATTATTTCGATATCATCCTAGCTTAAGATGCAAAATATCTAACAATGGTATTATCCCTTGTTTATCATTTGCTGATGACACAACCATTTTTACTAATGGTTTTAAATCTAGTGTTCGTATTCTCAATAGATTCTTTACCAAGTTTCATGATTAAATTTATCAGTTGATCAACAAAGATAAATCCATCTACATTCCTTACACCTCATCTCCAGCCAGCAGATCAAACTACATTCATCAAATTACTGGCTACAAAAAAAGATTTTTTCCTATGAAATACTTGGGAGCAATCATCCATAATAAAACTACTGTCATCCACTATGAAAGGTGTAATCTCAATATTAAGGAAGAAAGATCATGAATGGGACCATATCTTACTTTCATTTGGTGGAAGGCTCACTTTTATCCAATCCATCCTGCTAGTCATTCCCAAAAACCATATGCAGCACACGATTCCCCCAAGATCTACAATCAAAATAATCGAAGCTACCTGCAGTAGATATCTGTGGGGCACATCAGACAACCATAGAGCCATATCTTGGGCTAGCTGGAAGATTAAACATCAGAAAAATTGAAGACTCTCAACCCACTTACTCCTGCAAACTTTGGAAGAAATTCGGAGAAAACTCAAGCTTATGGTCTAATGTCATGCATAACATATATTGCTCTATTGCTCATCATATACAAGTGCAACTATCTTACAAGAGATCTCAAATATGATAGAGACTTCATAATATAAAAAGCACTGCTGATGGTTTCATCTTATGGTCTCTTGGTCAATGCAACTGTGAGTTTTGGCTTGATCGTTGGTGCCATAACAAACCCTAATTTACCTTACCAACACAAATGATACTTCTCGGTACATATAATCCAAAGTCAATAACTTCTGGATCAATAATGAATGGAATTTAGACATGCTTTTATCTTCTGTTACCTCAATTGACATCAATAGAATCTCTAAACTATCAATCAAGCCTTATCTTACTGACAATATACAATGGACTGCTAGTGTTCAGGGGAACTTTGTTTCAAGGAAACTTGGAATGCTCTAAGATGCAAAGGAACTACATCATTCTTATACTCAAGCATCTGAAATAGAGTCACCCCTATCAAGTTTTGTTTCTTCTTATGGAGACTTCTCCATAATTGGGTATATGTTGACTCTATCCTCCAATCCAAAAACATCACCTTAGTTTCCAAGTGTAAGCACTGTGGAAACATTGAAACTACTCAACATACCTTTGTTCAATGCAACTTAACTTGGACTATATGGCTTCATTTCATAAATATGTTCAAAATCATGATTGGCAAACATATGTCTCTCACTCACATTGTAAAGTTATGGTTATGGTCGGTTCTTAACAAAATTCACATCAGAAACATCCTACTCTCAGTCATATGTTGGACTCCTTGACAACATAGAAACAAGAAAAACATCAAGCTTCAAAAGACTGCTACTAAAGTTTTCATCACTCATATCAAGCATGCTCTTCTCAATTAGATATGGCTAACCTTCTCAAAAGACACTTCTAGAAAAATGATTCTAGCATGGCATATGAATTTCAATGCTTTCATCATCTAAATAAGGCAAGAAAGTTGAAGGCAATACACTGGTCATCTTCTTTTGTTCCTAGTCTAAAACTTAACACAGATGTTTCATGTTCGCAATCTGGTGAAGCTTCAGGAAGTGCTATCATGAGAGGCTACAAGGGTGATCAAGGCTGCTATTGGAAGAATCTATGGAAAGTTAAGTCCTATCATACCTAAGACTCGCGCACTACTTGATGGCCTTATCCTATGCAACAAAATGAAAATATCTGATCTGGAGATAAGATAGGGTCTTTATTACTCTTAACTATGATCTCTCCTAATAAAGCTCCATAGTTTTTTACTCTTATTCCACAATGTTGCAGAATTCTATTAATATCAAATATGTCCATCTCTCACATCAACGGAAAACAAAACTCTGTTGCAAACTGGCTTGCAAGATGGACCAACAAATGCAAATACAAGATCGATCTAACTGCAGATCATATACCTAACTAGCTCAATGCTAATGTCTTTCTTGATAATCTAAATACTAATTTTATCAGAGAATTCTACGAACCTTAATTCAACCAACTCCTACTTTTAAAATTTCTATATTCATCTATCAACTCAGTTAACTACTGACATGAATTAAACTTACCCGAAATGTTCACGTTTTTGTAGGACTCTTTGTCTCATATCTATTTCACAGCTACTACTAATTCCAGCAAGCATCTTATCATCTCAAGGTCCTTCCAGAGTCCTCCAAAATTTGAAAGCAAGATCATTTCTTCTCAACTTAGTCTGCAGATTTATGTCCTCTTACCAGACCTCAAGCCCATCAATACAATCTACTCACTCTCTTAATAGGTCTCTCCTTGTCAAGTTCATTGAACCTCTTCAATTTCTTCACTCTCAAAACTTTAGTCAATCTTTTTGTTTAAAATGAATTCACTTCCTCTGTAATTTATCTTGGCGCGTCCTCTTTGGCGGCCAACTCAATTCTAATGTAGCCTTTAAAGCTTATTTGCATCCGACTTTATTAATAAAATTGTTTGAGTTGGTCAAGTGCCTCTCGGTTAAAAAAAATATATCTATAAAAAAAAAATTCTCTTATCCTATTTGCGTCTAAAATGTGATTTGTATTCTAGAATTTATTCACGGACATAGAATAATCAACTGCATTCAAAACGTAAATTACTAACTAGGATCAAATTATTAAGTTCACCCGATTCACTTCTTTTATAGAAAAAAAATATGATGTTTAGGATTTTAAAAATATGCCCATTTTTATTATATTATAATTATCCTCTTAGGTTTGATCAATACATTATTTTTAAGAGGAGTAAGATTATTAGGTTATCATCTAGATGGAGACGGTGTCAAGGCTTGTCTTCCAGTGAAACAATAAAAATCCAAAGTTATATTGTCTCTTGTCTTTCTCTTACATGTTATACACTTTGAGCCGTAAGAACTCACGGTCAGAGCTAGATATCACCCCTTTACTCCATCATGACAAGATCGCATTATTGCACACATTACACAGTACGTATCATGCAAAACATTATTAGCACCACCCACCTTGAAGAGGTGGCATGGTTTGCCACTTAAAAGCTTTCAAACTCTAGCGGTTGTAGCAAAGTGAAGCATCCACTTGAAATACTTGGTTTGTTTCCATCGACTTTATTTATTATGATTTTGAACTCTTTTTGTATGTTTATTGGTAGGAACATTAACATGTAATTATGGTACAATCAGCAATCTAATCAAGGACACATTAAGAGTAGGTGGTTAAGTTGATATATTTGTTTATAATAAGATTGAAATATATAGTGCATGATGGCCGGGTTTTACTATATCATAGATGATCGGGGTAGTCCATATATAGTTTATTAATTTTTTGATTTAAAAACTTTCATGTTTCGATATATATAGTTTATTAATTTCCATATATATATAGATAGATTTGTAGGTTTTGATGAATTTAGATCAAAAACATTTTTTATTTATATTTTTATATTTATATTTCGATCAATTTATTATATATATATATATATTCATATGATTACTATTTTAAATTTATTTGTATTTATTTTAATTTGGTCTGTGAATTAGTTATTTTATTATTATATTATGAATTTAAACATTAATATAGATAAATTCTTAACTTAATTACACAAAATTAAAAAAAATTAAAAATTGATATATATATATATATATATATATATATATATATATATATATATATATATATATATATATATATTGAATGATATTTTAAATTGGTTATTGTTATTGGATTGTTATGATAATTGTCATTTGTAATGTATAAGAGGAGCCCTCCTCTGTTTCTTAAGACATAATTTGGAAAATGTTAGGATTATATATTCTAACATGGTATTAGAGTTCATTTTCTTGGATAATGTTTGATTTCTTAAGACTGTTTGTTTGATTCATGTATTGTTTGTTAGAGACTGATTGGTGACTTCATACACTAGTGTGATGGTATTAGAGTTCATTTTCTTGGATAATGTTTGATTTCTTAAGACTGTTTGTTTCATTCATGTATTGTTTGTTAGGGACTGATTGGTGACTTCATACACTAGTGTGATGGGTATTGAAGGTTATCCCGCACCAATTGGATAAACTTAATTTGTAATGTATGACATGAATATTCAGCCATCTTCTTTTCTCTATAAGGTTATACTAACCTTATAAGGTTGTGGTTATATGGGGATACGACCTCATTGTATTCTATTATAACCAAGATTTACATAGTCTAAGTGTTCGCTTGTAAAGAATTACACGCCACTTTTAGTTTATGTTCTTAAATTCTTAAATTAACTTTGAGAGCTTTTTTATGGGGATTTGGGTTTAGAGGGAAAAGCTACATCGATTTTTTCTTAGTCTTCTCTTCCTCTCTTAGTTCATCAATATGTGACTTCCTCTCTTACCCTTGTGTGTGTTTGGATCCCTCAAGCGCTCGTATATGTAACTTCTATATTTAGATAACAAAAGAGACTCCTCATGTATCTCATGAAGATACATAGCGTCTATATTATATCTTTTAATTTCACATACGCTAAAATATCATCGTGTATTATGTTAATTTCTCATATGTGTATTGATTTCTACCCAACAAACTTATTTTATATTTAAGATATTTAGATTTTTGGTTTTTAATACATAACAATTTATATCAGAGCTAAACACGTATTGGTTAGAAGTCATTTAAAACTATTAGGATGCTTTCTAGTCTGATTTAGTAGTGGTCTTGTAATTGGAAAATTTCCACTGAAATTTGATATATTTGCATGATTTGGGTGTAAATTAAGAATATTTTGATAAGTTTTGTTTTAACATTTAGTATATTGTTTATGCATGATCAAATATTCATATTTGGACTTTAATTTTATAAAAACCTTAATTCATATTAAATTTAGAGGTTTTTGAAATTAAAGGTTTTCAAGTTATCGAGATAAAAGGAGTCGTCGTTGCAATTTAAATATCGTAACATCCCAACAAGTGCATTATTGCATGTTCCACAAGCTCTATGATAAAGGATTGTTGTCATAAGGTCACCAATAAGCGCAAGTTATCCTTACGGACCAAAACCGCTGACAATAAATAAAATTTCAATCAAGAATCCTCCAACGGGATTAAAAAACGTTATCGTCACTGTAGTAGCAGGATGAGAACATGACTCCAATATTAAAACCAAACATTGAAATGAAGAATGAAGAGTATCAACAAATGGAAACTTAGGGATTCAATCCAACCCACCAACAAGTGTTCTGCTTTGGACAAACGTAAACCATGTTTTTCTAACACCTTAACGGCTCAGTAACATATTTTTTAATTCCTTATAACACAACCAAGAAGACAATCGAGCTACCATGAATTCCTCCAGCGCAATCGTGAGGTTAGTCAAACAACAACCAGGTCCCTTCTGCGCTACATCTATCAATGCAATAAAAGTTTACTACATCTCTACCATATTACCCAACTACGAACCAAGGTTACTTTTCAGCACCATCAATTGATAAAAACCAGCAGAACTTCATTTCTTGACCTTATATGGGTCAGCGAACCCTTATGGAGCTCATCCAATGGTGTATTAAAACTCTTATAGACCTCATCTAATGGTGCATCCAAAAATCTAGTGTGTCTCACAACTATAACCATAATTTCTCAATGGTTATCTACAAGTACATCGGATAAATAATAAATTTCAGCCTTCGACTGTATAGTTGCCCATACTGCAACACAGTAAGCTCCTCTTTGGCCAAGGACACGAAGGCAACAAGACTGTACTTCTTAATAATAAATATCCCTTTAATAGTGAATCTCCACTGGCCCAAAAGATCTTATATAGTGATTTATAGGGAACGTTTGACAACCACAAAATGGACAAGTATAATAACAAAATAGATCGTAAGAACCACATATAATAATTAAAACATGAGATACTATATTTTGGTGGGGACGCAAAACTTTTATGCATGGAATGCTCTATAATATTTTGACCTGGATTAATAGTATTTTCTCATGTTGCATCAAAATCTTCAAGATGCTTTAAGCGGCCTTCGAAAACTTAAATTTATTCGCTCTAAGTTCATTGAAGGATATGGTTACTAAACCATCTATTGTAAGCAATGACCAAAAGAAAGTTTAAGGGATTACACCCAAAATTTTGTAAAAACAAAGAATGAACTGCAAGATTACTATGAATGGTGGCAGTTGTAGCATATAAGCAAGAAACCTGTCGGGACTTATGGAAGAAGATTTGATAAATAAAAAAGCTCCTAATTTTTTGAACTTGTTGGTTCAGGGAGAGGACGGATAAAAGCAGAAGAGACTGTAAGAGCAAAAATGAATGGATAGACTACCACTCCAAACACATATCCATAATACCATATATTGGGAATAAACAATAAACCACTAACAGTGACATAAGTCAATAATAAACCCCACAACCAAGTCTCGTGATCCAAACAAAACATTATTGAAGAATCAACACGACTGAGACATTACAGTGAAGTTTAAAGCTCCAGAGGAAATTCTATGACAAACCATAACAAAAATCTCAACAATAGCCAAATATGGTGGTGTTTTAAGAAATGAACTTATAGACACTTAATTGAGAACTTGGGGGTTATTTATAAAACAAAATAAGTTATAGAACATAGGGATGTAAGGATGTAAAGTCCTACGACTTGGGTGAGATGTATTTACTAGTAAAATCCTATTTTTATTGGGAAAACACTAACCTATCTAATATTAGGAAATTTATTGTCTAACGGGTGAAAGGTATTTACTTGCATTCAATATAATATCACACATAACAAATAACATATAAGTTGTACATTTATTACATTTGTTCAAACATGAAATATTACATGTGCAACATAATATACATCAATAATAAAATACCTTTAAGAAAACATATCAATATGCATTTATGAGTTTGAGAAATATCGTTGTTGATCTATTTTTAATTGATTTAATTCAAGTAAATCTCTTTTGGGTTAGTTTCTATATTTTTAATTAAAACCTTAGTGATCAATTTACAAGTGGTATTTTCATGTTCTTGATAAGTCAAACAATAATCTTCATTTAAATCGATGATGATTGCAATAGTTCTAACCATGAACTAGATCACTTACCTAGGCAGACAATTACTTACCCAACAATAATCCTCAATTCACCAAAAACCTTCATTTGACACGATGTATTGGTTTCATGATACACTTACTGTAATCAGGTAAGCCTCAATAATGCAATTTCATAGATTATTTAAAGACCTAAAAACAACCATACATAAAAATAACATATCCAAACATATCATGTGCTCTCATGTGCGAATGAAGACCTCTCAAAGTACACTTCAAGGTGCGTAGCTGCCTCGAGGGTTTTTCACGATAGCGTAACAACTATTTTTCGGTAAGTATTTTTGTTGTCACGACAAAACAACCACTTGTTACGATAAAGTTTTCTTGTCACGGGTTTCTGCTAGATTTTGGGTGTGTTAGCTGCGATTTTATCTTTTTCAACAGCAAATCAAACCCTAAATTGAGTTAAACCCCCTAATTTTGGCATTTAATTAAATTTAAGTGATAAAACACTAAAATTTAATCATGTTTCATTTAATCAAATCAATCAAAACATGATTTGAACTCTAAATTTGTACCCTAACCAACTCAAACAATAAGCAATATCCCAATTGTGTGGATTATGTACTCATATTTAAATCTTCATATTTTTCATTTGATTATACACACAATACCACAAATCGATATGTTGAAGAGTGGCTATGATACCAATTTTGGGATGTTTGGATCGTTAATGTTAAGAAACAAATAGAGAAAAAAGAGAAGTAGCGGCCAATAAGCGGCTAGGCTTTTTGTTTATTAGAAAGTGTATATTACATAGAGTATAAAACTATTATTTATAGATAAACTATATGGGCTAATGAGCATATGCCTTATATCTCTAACACCCTCTCTCAAACTCGCAATGCTTATTCTTGCATTGAGAGTTTGTTACACAAAATAGAGAAACAAAATAAAAAACCAAAATTGCCAAACAAAGCCAAACTCCGATCTCCAAACTCCGATCTCCAAACTCCAATCTCCAAAATCGAAATTGAAATTCCAAAATCAAAATTGAAACGTCAAACCCCAAAAATTGAAATCCAATCCCCAAACTCCAATCTCCAATCTCCAATCTCCAAACTCCAATCTTCAAGCTCCAATCTTCAAACTCCAATCTAAATCTAAACATCAAACAAATCCAAACAGAGCCAAACAAAGCCAAACAAATCCAAACAAAGCCAAACAAAGCCAAACAAATCCAAACAAAGCCAAACAAAGCCAAACAAATCCAAACGAAGCCAAAACAAAGCTAAAAAAATCCAAACGAAGCCAAGCAAAGCCAAACGAATCCAAAACAAATCCAAATGAAGCCAAAACGAATCCAAACAAGTCCAAACGAATCCAAACTAAATCTATACCAAATCCAAATCCAAACAAATAATGAAATCTAAACACCAAAACGAATCAAAACGACAAAAGTCGATTTAAGAAAACGTCAGACATATTTCAAACGTCAAACAAATATAAACACCAAACAAAATCCAAACGAAATCTCAATACCAAATACACAAAGAAATCCAAAAGAAATTTGTATGCTAAATTTAAATACCAAATCCAAATCCAGAACTAAATTTCGAATCAAAATTAAATCTATGAGTTTACCAACAAATATCTCCACTATTCCAGTAGCGATTTCTTCCAAACCGTAGCATCGAATCATAATCCAACCGGTCAGATTGAAGGATTAGATGTCCCAAACGCGTTCTCCGAAATTCAAAAAAAAACGGGCACCGTTTGCCTTTCGATCTGACTGTTTGATTGGGGCTGCACACAATAGATCCAAAAAAAGAAAATTTACACCTTTTTTTCTTCGGACAGACAACTAATAAAACTGCCCGCCGGCACAGTGGAAGATGCGAAAACTTCAAGATCTAAGCCAAGACTCTGATACCATGTTAATAAACAAAGAGAGAAAAGAGAGAAGTAGCCGTCAATAAGCGGCTAGGGTTTTTGTTTATTAGAAAGTGTATATTACATAGAGTAAAAACTATTATTTATTAATAAACTATATGGGCTAATGAGCCTATGCCTTATATCTCTAACAGTTAAAACACCCCGAACTGAATAATCAATCCTTTATATTATCGATGAATTATTAAGAAGGTAGAATAAACCCTTATATAACATTTTAGGCATTCTACCAATCGTGTCTTGTAACAATGTTCTTTGTTGCTTCTTTTGTCTTACCACTTCAGCTCATGATCTGCCAATCTTGTGTTTTTGTTAAAGATTTTGGATCATGTATCTTAAATCAAGAAAGAAAAAGAAAAGAATAATAGAAAGGGATTGTATGTTTAACTAATCAGTATTGCGGCTTGATGTTTTAAGTTTTAGTGATCGATGGAATGATCAACTTATTTTTAATTTATATATGAAGTGCAATTATGGATTTGGACTTAATCGCAATTGCACTCATGGCCTTATATTTTGTATTATGGTCACGAGTCATCACCTGGCTAATTATTATCTCCCAAATTAGTCCATAAACTTTCATATAGTCTTAATTGTCAACATTCAGAGTCAACGATCCAAAAACCCAAATTTGACATGTAATTTACACAACGACCTCCATCAATGATTTTCATTTATTGGTCCAATTTATCATTATTTTATTTATCCGATTACTTTTTTATTGGACTGTCTATTTCATAATAGTCAAATACATCAGTAAGCTTGAACTGGTCCAACTTTGAATAGTAATTAGTCTCTTGACTATCCACTAACTAGACAAATAGTCTCTCGACTAAAAATGTTGTGAGTCTTTTGGCTATCTATATTCGATAAATTTAATCCCCACGTGTGTTGAGTATCCATTTTCGAGACAGTTTTTCGATAAAGTTAGTCTCTTGACTATCTATTTTTGATAAAGTTTGTACTTTGATTATCCATTTTCAATCAAGCTAGTCCCCTAAATAAACACATACAGTGTACTAATTTTACTTTTAGTCAAAAGACTATATGTCCATAAATAGATAGTTAATGGACTACTACCATGCAATTTTTAATCTATGAACTATATGTATAAAAAATAGATAGTTAAATCAAAACCAATTTAACCATATACTTCTAGCATTTGCCTCTCTCATTTTCGTTGTCATAACACTATCCTTTTTATGCACCTGCAACGATCTTTTATTTTATTGCACGAACAACTGCATTATCTTTTATTTTATTGCACGAACAACTGTATTATATTTTATCGCAACTATTGATTTTTGAGATGATTCACTTTTTTCGGTTTCGATAAAAAAACATATTTTGAAAAAAACTATCAAAATTTTATTTAATTCTAAATTATTTTATTAGTCAAAAGTTATATATATATATATATAATTTATATTAATATAAAAAGAAAAGATGAGACGACTTATTTTGACTTGTATCTTAAGCCTCGAACGAAATGATATAGTGGCCGTCTTTATCATCCATCGGTGACATTTTCTTATTTCCAAAATTAGAGGCATCCACAAACCCACCTTCTATCATACTTTGGTAACCCATTATATGCATTGAAAGAATATCATTATCTTTTATTAAAATGGTTTTTTATTAATAAATATGTAACAACTTAAGTCCTATTTCTTATTTATATTAAAAATGTATTTATTTATTTATTTATAAAATAATAATTAACTCGAACGCCATAGCGGTCCAAAAAATCATGTTAAGTTAATTAACTTATATGTTAGAATATATATTGTGAACGTCTTAAATGATATGATATTTTTTTTATAAAAAAAATTAAAATATTGTTTCAGTCGGACATAAGATGAGTTTTTGCTAATTTATCCGTTACTTTTCTAAAAAGTGAATTAATAGGTTAAAAATCATAGCATTTTTATTATTATTATTTTGAGGTTAATAAAATAATTTATTATAAATTGGGATCTAACTGAAGCTTTTAAATACAAGATAAATTTAATTTTGAGAACTAAACGGTGCCAAAGGGATTTCAATTCCTTCCCCTTAATCAATTTGAACAAGAGTTTGATTTGATAAGATTTTTTTTCCTTATTATTTCCTGGTCTAAATTTTGGCAAGATTTCGATTGATTCCATTCGATTTGGGATCCATTGATTCATATGGGAGAATTCTGTTTTCCATTTCATTTATGAAGATAATCGGCTTATTCTTCGACTAGTTTTTAGTGATTCTCTTTATTTTTTTCGTGGGTACTATTTAAGTTTGAGTGATATATGGTTTTGTTACCTGATATCTGATCTTTACATCTCTTTGCATTCATTGAAGAGAACGGGGGAGGAGGGAATCCAGAAAAACTGCAGCTTTGTATCATATCTCAATTTGAAGGCAGCTTCCGATTATAAGTTCTTTGCTCTCTGCCATTGGAGAAAGAGGATATAGATTTCTTTGATTTTCTGCAAAACAAGGAAAGTACTTGTTATTCGATTCTAATGTAGTCGATTTGTAGGTTTTCTAAGAATGTTATTGTCTCCAGTTAAGTTGGAGCTTTAAACGTTTTATAATCCAGCTTCATTTTACATCTTAGAGTCCATCGAGCAAGTCAGTCAACTACTCGATTTTGTTCTAAAATTATGATGAAGAGCCATTTTACTAGTGATTTGAAATCTTATACGAATTTTTAATATTATAAAAATATAACAAACTAACAATTGCACGAGCTCAATAACGGATAATTCTGACTCATTAAAATTGATTCGATAACAAAACTATTTAACTAATAAATATAATTTTTTTTAATTAGTTACCGCATCCACATCGACATTATATTTTTACAACATATAAGTGTTATTTATTTATTTATTTCATATTTTCTTTACTATATAATTGAATTGGAAATTATGTTTCTCTTTCTTACCTAACTTAACAACAATCGTACAATTTCGTACTATTAATTTAACATGAAGAAAGTTGGAAAGCACCAAAAAGAAAAAGGAATTGAAGAGGGAGGGAGCTCCTTGTCTGTTGGTATGGAAGAGGTAGAAGATGATTAAGCTTCAATTATGGAATGTTTTCTTCCTAACTTATTGCAGGAAAGTGAATGGTATCTCCTTTTAGCATAGGCATAGCTGTTGGAATTTCTCCATTAAGTTGGACCGTCACATGTCGTATCGATGTATCGAACTATCGTTAATATTAGTCCAATAAAAGTAATCATAAAGAAAAGAACGGACTAGTAGATAAAATATGTATCATGGAGGTAATTGTATAGATACCAGGTTTAATTCCGAATACTGTGAATGATTGGATTCGGAAATAAACAACTTAAGCAAAACGTAAAGTTTTGGGGTTATTTTGTAAAACAAAATAATACCGGGTTATGGTCCCTAAGAGTGGCAATTTAATAAGGACTGGTCTTCATTAAGTAACTGTCTGGAAGTTACAGACAATTAAGAGAGAAGAACCGTTACTGGTCTTCATTAAGTAACTGGAAGTTAGAGACAATTAAGAGAGAAGAACCGTTACTGGTCTTCGTTAAGTAAATGTCTGGAAGTTACAGACAATTACTTAATAAGAACCGTTTTCTCACTTCAGTTCTATATCACTTCAGTTCTATATAAGAATGAGTTTCTCATTCTTGAAAGCAACGAAAGAAAATACAGAGAGAAAATCCTTTAAGAAAAACAAATTGATACAAAAGTGTGTTTTGGTTGCCATCTCTTAGAAGAATCAATAACCTAGCAAAGGATCGCCGATCAAGTGGTATCATAGCCACCATGAAATTAAATTCTTAGTTTTTCAGATTATAAAATTAGATCATATATATTAGATCTATATATTAGATATGATGTCGGTTATCTGGTATAATTATATATGCAGTGAAAAGATGCTGTATCTTGTCTTTTCGATCTTCTTGTTCACAAAGACGTCGTTAGAACAATCATTTGGGGAGTAAATCTGCTCTCTAAGGTTTCTTCCGCGCCAATTAGGGTTCTCATACTGTATCTTGTCTTTTGGAAGCTCTTCCATGAGAATATACATAGAATATCAGAGGATTTGCTGGAGAAACATTTAGAAAAAGATCGTCCAACAGCTGAGAAGTGTATTGATCTGGGATTCATTGACATTGACGATTTGAACTCGAAGTCAATGTCAATGAATCCCAGATCAATACACTTCTCAGCTGTTGGACGATCTTTTTCCAAATGTTTCTCCAGCAAATCCTCTGATATTCTATGTATATTCTCATGGAAGAGCTTCCAAAAGACAAGATACAGTATGAGAACCCTAATCGGCGCGGAAGAAGCCTTAGAGAGCAGATTTACTCCCAAAATGATTGTTCTAACGACATCTCTGTTAACAAGAAGGCCGAAAAGAAAAGATACGACATCTTTTCACTGCATATATAATTATACCACCGTAATTGTTTAATTGTTTGTGTAATTTCCGATAATCGACATCATATCTAATATATAGATCTAATGTAATAATTGTTATATACAACAATATTTTTTTTTAAAAAAAATTATTGTAAAAAATGATAATTTGGAACGATAATAAATATTCGTTGCAAGATAAAATATTTTTTACAACAAAAAAAAATTATTGTAAAAAATGATAATTTGGAACGATAATAAATATTCGTTGCAAGATAATTAAAAAAAAATTACAATAAAAACGATTCTAATATTTTGTTGTAAAATGAATTTGCAGCGAATTTGATATTGCCAAACCATTAATATAAATAGCAACAAATTAGATTTGCTGCAAATAAAAAAATGTAGATAAAATATTTTTATTAACTAAGTATTTATTGTAAAGAACAATTTTACAGTAATTTAAAGATACTCTGTTGAAAAGATTCGGATATATATACATAAAAGATATTAAAATTATATTTAAAATATTGGTTTGAAAAGATTTTTAGTCAAATATATATATATATACTAAAATATTTCAATATAGTGAAAAAACAAATCCAAAATATTTTATATGTTTTCGTATATTAAAAAAATATATTTTAAGAATGTATAAAATATTCAATTCTAAAAATTTATTGATTTAGAAAAGGTATTTAAAAAAATCCGTTTAAATTTTAAATTATTTTATATATATGTTTTGAAAAATGTTAAATATTAAATAATTTTTATATTTATATTATCCACCTATTACTTTTCTCTCCACTAAAAAATATATATTTAGTATTTAATTTAAAAGTATGTCATATATATATATATACGATCCAGTGACCCCACCCATCATCACCACTAATTAATTAACGATTTCTTCCTTTTATCTTTTCGACTGGGCGATCCAACCACCAGAAGGAAAGCACTTCTGGACACACTCACAATGAAGAATATGTAAAATCAATGGCGGAATTTTCATTTTTAAAATCACAAAATCAAAAAAAATCCAATTTAAAAAACAGAGTAAAAACCGATTAAATGATGTTATATATATACCATAATATCTAACAAAAATATTTTTGAAATATACCAAAAATATTCAATAAAAATATATTTTATCGAAATATAGATTAAAATATAAATTATAAAACATATTTAAAACATTCGTTCGAATAGATTTTTGGTCAATATATACTACAAGATCTGCTAGATTTAAAATTATTTAATTAAAAACATTTTCTCTTTTATATATATATATATATATATATATAAAAATATATATTATCACTATTTTAATTATTTGATTTTAATAATATAACCTTTATAAGTTATATAAATGTACATATTTTTTTAAAATTAAATATTTTAAATATCTTTAATAGATGTTGCATTGCAACGTTTATATTACAAAATAAATTATTAATATTCTAACACTAAACATAAAAAAAAAATCATATAGTTTTTATTAAATACGAACATGTGTTAAATTTGAATTAAGAATTAAAGGTTGACTCCAAATCGTGGATAATATGTTGAATGCAAATCGTGAACGATTGATTAAATGCGAATCATGAGTTAAACTAGAACTGAGAATTAACAAAAATCGTGTGTTAAATCAAAACCAAAAATCAAGAATTGAATGCGAATTGAGAATCATATATTAAATTCGTACTCAGAATGATTGAGTAAATCTGAACTGAGAGTCAATGGTTAAATATGAAATGTGAACCATGTGTTAAATCTAAATTGCAAATCATGGGTTAAATACGAACTAAAAATCCAAGGTTAAATACGAACTGAGAATCGTATATGTAATTCAAATTGGGAATCATAATTTAAATGCGAACTGAGAATCAAGCATCAAATGCGAATTGAGAATCATTAGTTAAAAATAGCCCATAAGTGTGAGATACCAAAATCGTTGAGAAAACCGTGCAACCACTTTAATTCACAAGTCAATTATACTTTGCTTCAGTGGAAGACGATGCAACAACACTTTGTTTCTTAGTCTTATAAGAAATAGAGGAATCACCCAAGAACACCATACAACCACTCACATTGCGCTGAGTCTTATGATATCTAGCCCAATCGTAATCACACCAACCTGTCAGAGTGAGAGTACGACTACTCGAAATAAGAATTTCCTGACCTTGACTCTCAAATAACGAATAACTCGTAATGCAGCCTGCCAATGATCCTCCTTTAGTTTCTTTAGAAACTGAGATAAAATATGTACCAAAAAAACAGATATATGACTGTGTAAACGGCAGATAAATCATTATACCCACCAACTTACAGTACGCGGACCCGTCAATGAGTAGCGTTGACTCGCTCTTGCCAAGCTGGTGGTTTTGATCAAAGGGAATTGGTGCAGTCTCGTTGCCAAGTAAACATGTCTCTGAAATAATGTCCAAAGTATATTTATGTTGGCAAAGAAAGATACCTGCGGGACTCCGTGCTACTTCAACTTTAAGAAAATATTTGTGATAACCTAATTCCTTCATATGAAAGCAAGTGCTCAAGTACTTCTTAAACTTCAGTAATGCACTAGGGTCATTCCCATTTAGAATAACATCATCAACATGCACCAAAATATGCACATGACAACCACTCATGGAATAAGAGAGTAAAGAATAATCGGAATAGGACTGAACTAACCCGTACGTCTTCTGCGCAACCGTTAATTTGCAAAACCAACACCGAGGTTCCTGCTTTAGGCCATACAACGATTTGCGAAGGCGACAGACTTGTCCTTCGCCCCTTTTTTCAAAACCTAGACGAATTTTCATGTAAACCTCCTCATCTAGATCACTATGCAAAAGGTATTATGTACATCTATCTGATGTAACTCCCAATTATGAGCGGTTGCAACCGCAAAAAAAAAGTATAGTAACAATCTTGGCAACAAGGGTAAAGGTCTTTGTATAATCATCCCCTTATACCAAACATGATCAAACGAGCTTTTAGGCGCTCTACTCTTCCAACACCAATATATTTAATGTTATAAATCAACTGATTCCCGAAAGCTTTCTTCCATTGAGGTGGATGCGCCCAAGTCCAAGTATGATTATCCTCTAGTCCCTTAATCTTATGTTGCATTTATTCTCTTCAACTAGGGTGTCACATAGCCTCTCGAAATGACTTAGGCTCATCCCTAGAGGTAATCGATGTAAGAAAAGAGCGGTGTGCCAAGGAGAAATGAAAACTATTTATATAATAAGTGAGAGGATAAGGCATACCGTGATCAGAAGATGGACTAGACCCAAGAGCATGATGAGCAGATGGCATTAAATGTACTACTGGAGTAATCACAAAATCCTTCAAACGAGTAGAAGGAATTTTACTACGCTTGTCTCGTCCAAGATCTAAAGAAATACCTGGAGTATCTGAAACAACATCCAAAACTACTGGCAGACCTGAGACATCGCTGCCACCAACCAGAGGCGGAGACTGCGCATCACCAATCTCGGTAACCTCCACGAGTGGCGCTACCTCAGGGATGCCGCCATGTTGTGACTCACTCTCTTCAATCGGCGAAGCCTTTTTAACTTCCTCCCAAATATGGACAAAGTCATGTGTTAAATATGAACAAATATTTTTGGAAGGTACTTGTGGTTAACGTGTAACCCATTATTAGTGATTCACATGCTACCGTTGATTCTAGTTCGTATTTAACCAATTGTTCGTGATACATATTCAAATCTTGATTCTCATATTGGATTTAACACATAATTCTCAGTTCGTATTTAACCATTAATTCTCAGTTCAGATTTAACATATTACTCTCAATTTATATTTAACCTTTGATTTTCAATTCAGATTTAATATATAATTCATGATTCATATTTAACTAATGATTCTCAATTTGGATTTAGGATATATTTCTCATTTCATATTTAAAACATGATTCTCAATTCGCATTTGACCAATGATTCTCAGTTGACATTTAGCTCATGATTATTAGCTAATAATTTTGATACACGATTCTCATTTTGCAATTAACATTTGGGTCTCAATTCAGATTTGACACTCGATATGTGATTCATGTTTAATCCATAATACTCATCTTATGATTAACACATGATTTTTTATTCAGATTTAACCCATGATTCTTAGTTTATTGATAACTCATTATTCGTAATTCACAACTTATCATTAATTATTAGTTCAGATTTAACACATGATTCTCAGCTTGTATTTAACATTTGATTCTTAGTTCGGCTTTAACACATGATTTTATTCACGTTTAACCTTATGATACTCCGTTCGAATTCAACACATGATTCTTAGTTCGTATTTAACCCATGCCATATTATGTGCTAAATTTTGAAGGTATTCTTGATGACATATTTGTATTTACGTTACATTTGAGCTCTTTATCACGTTGCTTAGATAAATGTTATATTAAAGTTTTGAGGCGTCATGTAAGCTTACTATCCCCTGCGTCTCACTTGAAAATTGGAGGATGTTCAAAATGTACATGGTTTATTAAGACGTGCTTTGATAAGTGGCGGTAAAATTAGATGTGCAAACATGCGTTATTTATGATATGCATCTATTTATACAACATGACAGTTCCACACTACTGACTTTCTCTGTGAGGTGCTCTATATTAACTCGATCATGATGGTACGATGTCGTTATACACTGTATGGATAACGAACAACCTATGATATGCATATGATCTCATCTGAGTCTCGTCATGCAAATACATATATTAAGGTAAACCACTCCACGACCATTAATCATGCGAGCTTACATAACTTGACATATTGGTTACTCGATTTAGATGCGATGTACCATGTGTATGAGAGATGCAATTGTTTACTTAAGTGCTTCAGACTTGTGCACTGCTACGCAAGTTGATTTTACTACATGTTTTGTTTGTTTTGTTACAACTCTTTTGTTATATAGGACTTTGATGTTTACCTTTTGTTATTTATTAGTTTTATGAATTTTATAGAGCTCAAACTTATTTTATAGTTACATATATACGAAATATAGTAATATCGAATTAGGTGATAGTTAATTAAGGTATACACAACTTACACGTGTAAGATATTGTAAGTATATTTAGATTGCCTTATATAGTGAAATTTAAGGCAATACTCATACTCATCACATAGGTTTATCTTAACATACCTCGAGGGTTGCATTAATCTTATCCAATAAGTGTCCTAAACATATTGGTTAATTTGATTACACCATCTACGACTTACACATGACGAATGTTAATAGGTTTATTTGGTTTATACTATATTTGGCTAAAGCTCAAGAAATATACATTTCACTCATAAATCATGTGTTAAATAGAAATAATCATTGAATTCAAACGAAGAATCATGTGTTAAATCCGAATTAATAATTAAAGATTATATATGAATCAAAAATCACGGGTTAAATACAATTTATCGTTCATTTTTTATATCTAAACTGAGAAACATAGAAACATATATTAAATGCGAGTTTAGATTTAACAAATGACTCTCAGTTTGTATTTAACCCTCGTATTTAACTATATAAACTCAGATTTTAGATTTAACAAATGATTCTTAGTTTATATAGAGCTCAGTTTGTATTTAACCATCGTATTTAACTATATAAAATTTAACAAATGATTCTCAGTTCGTATTTAACTCATGGTTAAATATAAACTGAGAGTCTAGGGTAGAATACCAAGAAATAGTATGTAGAGGGGTTCGAACTCATGACCTTTGGTCACGAGCATGACTTACTGCACCAACTCGGCTACCGTTTTTTGAGCACACGTGTAATATATGTACTAAGTATGTTGGGTTAAAATCTAATCGTAAATTATTTATTAAATAAAAACTAATAATTAATTATTATATACGAACTAAGAAACATGTGGTAAATATAAACTTAAAAAGGGTTAATTGTGAAATGATAATCATATATTAATTATAAACTAAAAATAAATGACTAAATACAAATTGAGAAGCACGTGTCAATTCCAATTTGAGAAGCAATGGTAAAATGCAAATTACAAATAATAGGTTAAATATGAATTAAGAATCAAATGTTAAATATGGGTAAGAATCATGTGTTAAATTCGAATTGAGCATCATGAGTTAAACATAAATGACGAATCATCTGTTGAATCTGAAATGTGAATCAAATGTTAAAATAAGAAACTAAGAATCAAGGTGAAATATGAATTGAGAATCGTGTGTGAAATCCAAATTAAGAATCATGTATAAAATGTGAAATGAGAATCACGTGTTAAATGCAAACTGAGAGTCCTGACTTAAGTGCGAATTGAGACTCATGTGCTAAATACAAATTGATAATCAGAGGTTAAACACGAATAAATGTGTTCAACGCCAATAGTTAAATGCTTACTGATAATCATGTGTTAAATCTGAACAAAGTATTATGAGATATATATGAACTAAGAATCAAGGGCTAATTACGAACTGATAATCAAGGGCTAAATACAAATTGAAAAGCAAAGGCTAAATCCGAAATGAGAATCACATAATTTTAGAATCATGTGTTAAATCTAAACAAAAAATCAATAGTTAAATGCAAATTGAGAATCATGGGTTAAATTTGAACTAAGAATAATATGTTAAATGCGAATCATGTGATTAGTCCAAATTGAGATGATACTCTAGTCCAAATGAAATTTATTACGACTAAAACCATTGTTTTCATCACTTAAATACGTATTTTAAAGATATTACGCATTGAAGTCGATTATGAGATAGTTTTAGTTAGTTTAAGAGTTTTTAGAGAATGGGCTAGTTAGATTTTAGATTGTAAGATTAATTATGTGTTTTTTAGTGAAAGTATTTTGGGTAATTCAACTTTTTAAGGGAGAAATTTCTCCAAGTCGAAATCCACCAAATAGGTGTTGAGATATAGTTTTTCCCTCATTTTATTTACTTTAATCTACACAAAATGACTTTTTTTATTAATACATACATTATGTATAAAATTATTATGGTAACAAATTATTTAATTTATTATTATTATTATTATTTACATATTAAAAATAATTGTAAAACTATCTAAAATAAAATTAGTAAATTAAATAATATCAAATTCAATCTTTAAATATATTAGATGGTGTATAAATTTAAACCATTAATTTTGAAAAATAAAAAATAAAAATTAATTATTAAGTTTATAATTATCTTGCAAATACTTATTTCAGATTTAATACTAATTTGAGTTTATAATTTTTTTTATTAATTTATTTATATTATTCATAGATGATTGAATTGTAATATCTATTAATTATAGATTTTTTTTTAAAAAATTAATTGGATGAGAAAAAGAAGCGAAATTTAAAATAGAATTGAATTTTATGTATATTAGTAAGAGATTATTGAAATCCACGATAAATTTTATAATATTTTTTAAAAATTAACAAATACATGAAATTTGGAACCGAATTGAATTCATACAAGTTTAATCAATTATTATATTATATTATCCACGTACCATTGTAATACGCTATCAATCGACTAAACAGTAGTTTTATGATTTAGAAAAGGATGAAATCTAAAATGAATTTATGATTTTATTTTTTATTTTGTTATTTGTATATATTAGTCAAAGATTATTAAATGTGCTATTTATTATTTAATTAAGTAACTGTAAAACATTTTTTTTGAAATAAATTGGATGACGCCTGTGCTATGAATTTATACAAAAATTTTAAATTATTTTAATTTGTATATAGTCAAAGATTGTTGGGATGGATTATTAAATAGTGTGTAGAGTATTTTGATCTAAATTAATTAGATGACGTAGTTTTATGATGTTAAAAAATATAAAATTTAAACCCAATTGAATTTATAACTTAATTTGTATATATTAATAAGAAAATATTGAAATGCATTACTAATTAATCGTAGAGTATTTTTTAAATTAATTGGATAACGGTAGTTTTGCGAGTTAAAAAAAAACACTAAATTTAAAAGTGAATTATTTCTTTTAATTTATATATATATTAATTAGTAAAGTATTATTAAAATGCAATATGAAATAATTTTATAATTTTTTTTAAAAATTAATTGAATGACGGTAGTTTGATGAATTAAGAAAATGAAAGCGAAATTTAAAACCGATTGATTCATAATTTTTTTTAAATTAATTTGTATATATTAGTAATTTTTTTAAATGCACTATCGATTAAATTAAATGTAGAGTATTTGTTTTCAAAATTAATGGTATAACGGTAGTTTCATTAATTTTAAAAAATACGAAATCCATAATTAAATTGAGTTTATAACTTTTTTTTAATTTTTTTATTACTTTGTATATATTAGCTAAAATTAGTAAAGTGTAGAATATTTTTTAAATGTTAAATGGGTAACTATAATTGTATGGTTAAAAAGAAAAACAAAACAAAGTCTAATACCAAATTTATTTATTAATATTTTATATTAAAATTTATATGTATTAGTTAAAAAATATTAAATGTATTAATTGTATTTTCTAGAAATTAAATAAAAAGGGCATTTCCATACATTGAAAAAAAGTGTTTTAAAATTTAATTGAAAACTATTTAATTGCTGAGCGGTAAGTAAAAATATTTAGGGGGAAGAATATAAATTTCATAAGTACGCTTTAACTTTTATTTCACCCTATCGGTTTTCCCTTTCCCTCTTCTTTCTTTTTAGTCTGCCCCTTTAAGCTTTACTTTTTCATTTCTCTCCATATATCTATGGGTGTTCAGCGATGGCGGCAGTAATCGGTTTTCCCCTTTCCCTCTTCTTCCTTTGTTTTTTTTTCTGTTTTTTGTTTTTACATTTTCCTTTCTCTCTCTATATCCGTCGGTTAGTGTTATGATTTTGATCTTGATAGATTGTTATTTTTTTTCTACAGTTTGAAGCTTTAAACTTCTCCCTTCGCTGGTGCTGAGAAGTAATTTCACACAGGTGGGTTCTCATAACCCAAAACCCAAACCTATATTATGTGTAGCAGCCTAGCTACCGTCAATCTTATCTTTGCACACAGAACCTGCTCGACGAAATTCCGCTAGTATTATTGTAGAGTGTCCTCGAAGATGTATCTCATTAAGAGAGATGTGAAGAAAGAGCAAGTTCATCGGTGATGTGGTCGTCACAGCCCAAAAGGTCTGCCGGATTGTTTATAAAGATGCTCTAATGAATTGGCTAGATTATGCTTCTGTAAGTTGTATATATTTATATACTTTACGTTGTTAGATATTCTTTTCAGATGTTTGAGTTTTGTGTTAGTTACTGTGCTTGTTGATAATGTTGTTTGGGTTTCTAAGGAAATTTCTTTGAATTGGAAGATTTTGATTATTTGAACTTATTTTGTGTCTAATTGAACCAGTGCAGTTGGCTACCAGAATAGGCTGCCAGATTAGCTGTTTCGATCTGCATAAGAACACTAAGAAAGTGTTTTACCTCTTAATACTTCAAGGAGTAGCTGTAGAGAGACCTCACTGTATGCTGACGATATTGATTCTATTCATCAAATTTATCATATGATGTTGATGGTTCACCCATCCTTCCCCTAATCTTTTTAATGCTGGAGCTCCAGAAGTAAGTTTGATCTTCCTGTATTATAATGCATCATGTTATAGTTTCTGTAAATGAATTTGACAGTTCAGTAGCTGCTTTCTGCTATGTATGGAAGATAATAGCATTGAGGGCATATATCATACTCCAATAGAGTGTGCTATTATCATCAAATCCGCTGGAGTAATTGGATAATAGTTCACATATAGTATTTTCTTTATAGTCTCTACAAGGTGATTTCTGTAAATTTTCATACTTGTTCAATCTTCAATCCTGTGCATTTAGCAATCTGGGTACCATTCAATCTTCAATCATGTGCATTTAGATAATCGAGTACACTAGTCGCCCGGAGATTGCAGTCTGCAATCTTGCATCTATTGCTTTACTATGCTTGTTCAAGGAGACGGTGAGTATTAGTCATTGTTTCTGTCATGGTTTAATTTTACATATTTCTCTCTGTCAACAGGGGTTCCAATCGAAGCTCATCTATTGAAGCTTGTAGGGAGCAGAGAATCAAAGAACCATTACTTTGATTCTCTTTATACAAGAAGTGTGTTTTGATTCTTAATCGTACTTTTGCTTTGGTAACTCAATTGTTACTACGAATGTCAACAAAGATTTTAGTTAATTACTGTCATTTTAAACTACAAAAGGGTGATATATGAGGCATGCTGATTCACAAGAGGTAATTTGTAGTTCCCTTTGTTTTATTTGCATTCAGTTTGAATGTCTGATCTTTTGCGATTGCAGCTAAAGATGGCCCTTATAATCTCAAAGTTATTTCAGTCTCGAGAGGTAATTTGTAGTTCCCTTCGTGTTTATCTGCATTCAGTTTGAATCACTTGTGTCTGATTTTTTGCCATTGCAGCTATAATGATGGTCCTTATAATGTCAAAGTCATTCCAATGTCTAGAGGTAATTTGTAGTTCCCTTTGTGTTTTTTTTTGCGTTCAGTTTGAATCACTTATGTCTGATCTTTTGCGATTGCAGCTAAGGATGGCCCTTATAATCTTAAAGTCATTCCAATGGAAAGTACCTCCCTATATTCTTATAGGGTGCGCATAAGTTTTCGCCTTTATTGGACAACTCAGTTTTATTACGACGAGGTACTTGATGCTATGAAAAGTCTGTGCTCAGCTCTGTCTCTCACGACGACTGCATCAAGCAACTAATCTAAGTACCTCAGCTCTGTCTCTCACAACGACTGCATCAAGCAACTAATCTAAGTACTTTTATGGTGACGATTATGACTAACGGTACTACAAAGAATGAGAAGCTTGGCTGGAACCGAGGTCGGCTGGATTATTTTTACTGGCTACTGCCAATTCTCGGCATTCTCTAATTCCTGGTTTATCTTTGGATATCTAAGTGTTTTATTTACAAGAAGACTACATGCCTTACATGCCTTGCTAGAGTAGAATGAAATAATGTTTAGATAGTTCAAGGAGTGCCTCTCTTCAAACAAAAACTGAAAGGTTTATATTTAGTTTCTTACTATTCTTTGCTGGTCGGACTTGTATTTTCGGTTTGAAATTCGAAGGTGTTTCATAAACTGTGCATTATATAAGGTTCAATTATTTATGTCAAGTAAAATGAAGTTATATGTATTTTTTTCGATTCAAGTATCAATTAGTTTGCATTTAAATTTGGTATAAAAGAATAGATTTTTGAATAATTAAAAATACTAATTTATAACTAAAATTTATTATTGTGACAGATTATTTGTAAATATTAAATTTATTTATAAAAAAGTTAAAATTAAAATTAAAATATTGGGGTTAATATGTTACAATTATGATTTTTTTGCAATTACGTATAAACTTATTGCAATTACAATTTCATACAATGAAAAATAAAATTATTGCCACTACTAAGTTTTTAAAACAAAAAAAATAGAATTATTGCAAATTCATAATTTTTATAGCAAAACATAATATTATTGCAATTACATATTTTTTACCGCGAAACATAATATTATTGCAATTACAGATTTTTTGCAGCGAAAAACAAAATTATTGCAATTAAGCATTTTTTACAACGACAAATATATTTGTCGTTTCTAAGGACTTTAAGCGTCTAACCTAAAGCAACAAAATTTTTGGAACAAATTTTTTATTACTAAAAGGTTTTACCAACGAATAATCATTTTTTGCAACAAATTTTTTTCGTTGCTTATACCAAATTTTCTTGTAGTGGTATTCAATATGATAACAGCGATCTTAGAGAGCACCTAAGCTGCCGGCTTTAAGGAACCTAGAGCCTACAGGGCCTAGATATTTAATTTGATATGAAATATTAAATATAAATAATAATGTAAGATAATATATAATTATAAACAAAACCTTCGACCTGCTGATTTCTATTAAAAATTATTGAGAGTTCGCTGTGTTTTACTAGTTTCACATCTTATTCTCCTTTGATTTTATTAGGAAGCTGAAAGGACCAGGATTGCCTACCACTGTTTTAAAATATGCTCCCCCGATTTGTGAGGTGTTTGTTGTATGTAAAAATAGAATCGCCTCAAAGTCAGTTGATCAATTGTTGAGCAGTGGTATGTTGGATGAGCTTGTTGTTGCTAAAATAATATTACAATGCTTAAATACTGTCAGCCACTTGATTGTTTTTCTTAATACTAAACGTACAGAGGCCATGTCCAATCCCTGCATGTCCACTCAAGATTCAAGCTGCCTGAGTTTATTTATATCTCCATCATCTATTTTCTACGAGGGCGACAGGATCAGTGGGGTATCTGAATGCAACTTGCTTGTTGATTGTTTTTCTTAATACTAAACGTACAGAGACCATGTCCAATCCCCGCATGTTCACTCAAGATTCAAGCTGCCTGAGTTTATTTATATCTCCATCATCTATTTTTTATGAGGGCGACAGGATCAGTGGGGTATCTGAATGCAACTTGCTTGTTGGTGGTATCATCACACCTTCAAGGAGTGCTAGCGTACTTGAGAAAAGGAATCATCACACCTTCAACGATCACACCTTAACGAAAACACTGGAGACCCTGCAATTAAGCAGTTGAAGCCTAAGAATCTCACAAAAACGAAGCTGGTGATTTTTAAGTTTTGTGTTATCATCATTACTATTGTAAAAATAATGTTATAAGTTGCATATAAGTTTGATCTTGAGTGTATTTGTATAGTCAGATGGAAAAGCTGAAATGGAGCGTCTAAAGCTTAGATTGCAATATACTGCTGGCCTGTACAAAGAAGCTCGCGCAGAGCTTTTTCTAACCCAAAACAAGGTGTGAGTCTGAGTATCATCCATATTAGCTATTTTTCATTTGTGAACATCTGAAGTATGAATTCAGTCAAAATACCTTTTATACCTATTATCATAGTTGAGTTCATTGAAGCTTGCTAAAGATGAACATGTATATATAACAACTATATTTAAAAAGTTATCTTCCATATATAAATTTCTCGATGCTTTGGGTATGCATGTGTGTCGATACGCAAACATATGCACCTGCCATATGAAATTTTTCTGTGTCTACTATCTTTATCTTTTTGTTGTGTATATATATATATAGACATGCGCCTATATAATTTGGTTGCTTACTTTCTCAACCATTACACAATGCGCTTATTAGGTCCAGTCACTTTCTTCTGAATGCAACAAGGAATAAAAAAGGTAAAGGATGCCCTCCGAAGAGAAGAAACCTTAAGGAAAGCTGCTGCTGAAGGGAGAGCAAAGCATTTCCATGCAATTAAAGAAGTTGAGGAGGCAAAAGCTTTGCTTGCTAAAGAGTTCTGCGAAAGGCATCTAGCTGAAGTGAATGCCCTCCAGAAGTCGTTAGAGAAAAAGAAAATTATGGATCGACTTTACTGGGGTGACAAGAGATACAGAAAGTATAAAAGGAATGAAAATGAAGTGGCAACGAACTCTTTTGCTGAGATTAATGTGATTGGTGAAGGAGGGTTTGGTAAAGTCTATAAATGCACTCTCGATCACACCCCTGTCGCTGTCAAGGTTATTCGACCAGATAGACTTGAAAGGAAAGAAGAGTTCTTGAAAGAGGTAATTATTTGTTTCTTTTCACGTTTCTTATTGCCTCGCGGTTAAAACTTCTTGTCTCAAGGCTAAGAAAATGACCTTTCATTTGGTCACAATGTCTCTGTCCATTTTCAGAAATTAAAAGTACACATAATACTCTGTCATTACTGGGCAGTATTCACTAGTGACTCTCAACCATGCTCGGGTTTAAAATTAACTTTACTGTTACCATGAATACGGAATCCACCTGTTTCTTGAATTTCACTTCTTTTATAGGATTAGAGCTCTTCTTATGACAACATTATCGTTCTACCTAGAAACTTGAATACAGTCTTGATTATGTCTTGACCAGTAGATAAAGTGATGCTGAAAGGAGAGTGATCAAAGTAGGTATTAGCTAGGTGACTTAACTTTGTGTATTCAAAGTAGTGAATCCAGTGAGAGTTGTAAATAATCCAAATGTTTCCACTTTCTGCAATTAGACCAAGTGTATTTAGACCACATATATCCTACATCTTCTAAGTAGTAGTCTAGTAAAGCTTAGTTAAAATCATCCATGATTTTTAGATAGAGGTTTGAGTAAGATATATGATCATATGTATTCTGAATTGTATTCATATCACCTAAGATTAACCACTCTTTAAAGCCATCCTCCAAAATCCTTAATTTTCCTATAGCGCAATCTTTTGTATTTTGTTGCATTTGGCATACACTATAGTTACTCTGAAATCTTTATCCAGAGTTTTGTGATTGACCTTTAAGTTTAGTAATTAATTTTGGCTTTCTAAAACTTCAATGATGAACTCTTTCTTCCACATAACCTAAATTTTGTTGTTAATATTTTCCATGAAATCATGAAAACCCATCTTCCTAGAGACTATGTTAAGATTGTCTTAACATATCATAGGTTCTTGGATTTCTATGAAATCAAACTTCTCAGATTTTTTGATGGATTTGAGTCTTCTTAATGTTTCCTTGTTACCCAAGCCTCTTACATTCCGAGTGAGAATAAAGATGGTGATTTTGAAGATTTTTTAAATGTAATATATTTGCTGATATTGATCATATGACGCTTTTGGTCTTTGATTTCTTTAGTCTTTTATTTAAAATCATTCTTTACTTATTGTTTGTTGTGTCTAGGAGAGGTTGGAAAGCTTCCAATATATCTTTGAGAGGGATAATATGAGTCTAATTGATTTGAGTTTGTATCTCTATTTATTGTGAACATGGCTTCAGTTTTAGTAGTTTTGAGAGCCTCGGTAATTTCTGAGTCAAAAAATTATTTGTCTTCCTTATCTAGACTTTTCTTAGAGTTTATGAGTTCTTTAGAATATGTATTATTAACTCCGCATTGATCTTTTGAATTTTTCGATGATATCTTGCAGTACCAAAATTTAAGAGATGACTGGAAAATGGATTTGAGGGATCAAAGCCACTTACATTGATGAATCAATAACTGAATTATTGGAGAACCATTTTCATAAAACTATACAATCAAGTTACTAGTCATCCAAGTTTAATATATATATATATATAACTATTAAATACTATAAAATCGTTTTTAGATTATTTGGGATTAAACTTATAATAAAAAAACTTAGGATAAAGCTAGCAAATATTAAAAGTTTGACATTTTTGGAATAAACCAAAATTATTCAGTATTTTATAAAAAATAATCATTAAATTTAAGAAGAAAATTATAAAAAAAAATTAACTACTTTTTATCTTTGAGGTAGATTTTTTGTACAAACTCGGTCATTGTGGCTATTTACTATCAATATTTTTTAATAATTACTTCTTATCTTAGTGTATATCATTTTCCCTTTGTTTGGATGAAATTTATTGCATGTATTATTTTTTAACATGATGTTTAATCATTTTTCCTACATTTGTCATACCCTCAGCAGATTGTCTTGTAGATCACGAATATAGTATACCTACTTCCATAAGTGATGATCTTGATTCTTAACTTAACATTTCTTTTTAATTTAACTTCAATTTTGTTTTTGTTTCCCAACTTAACTGAATGAAAACATTTTTTATCCAAAATTATGAACATCCTCTTGTTCACACATATATGATTGGAGCATTATGAATCCACGAACTATTCCTTTTGTTTGTCAGTTGTATTCTCTTCAGTGTAAGCCATTAGCATAATCTATTCATATTCATTAATGATCTTAGTGTAATATACTCTTTTGTTTTCTGAGGACATTCATACTTTAAATGTCCGAGTTTGTGACTATAGTAGCATTCATTTTGACTTTTATTGAAACTTATGCCACCACTACTTCTCCCTTTGAACCATCTTCTTCATATTCATCACATCCTTATGTTCCTTGTAATTTCAAAACACATTCCTCCTCTTTCTTTCTAAACATGTTTAACTTGTGCTCTTGCATGACTAGAGTTTCGTGCATTTCATCAACTGTTATTGAAGTGATGTTCTGTGATTCTTCAATTGATATAGTGATGTATGTGAATCACTCAATCACGGTTCTCATCACTTTATCTCAGTCATCTACTTTTCATTGCTTCTCAACTTATTTGCTACTGTCATTATTTAGGAGAAGTAATTCTCCAATTGTGTCATCTTTATTCATTTTAAGAACTTCGAAATCCTTCCTCGATATAATTATGTGAGACTTCTTTACCTTTTTGTTTGTACTGAACTTACTTTTCAGGGAATCCCAAATGATCTTGGCAGTGATTTTATCTAAGATCTACTAAAAAACAATCAAATCTAGTCTTGAAACAAGTAATGTTTCACTTGACAGTCTTTTCGCCTTTCTTTCTCTTGCAGTTGCCTCTGATTATTATTTAGTAAAGTCTCATCTACTATCTTACCAATATTTTGATCAATAATTCCTCACAATCTCTTATCCCTCAACATATTCCCTCAAGATATTCTTCATCATTTCACTCACATGCGCATAATGACCATCAAAGTGAGGAATATTGGTTACTTTCTTATCTTCCCTCATTTTGAATTGTTTCACTCGCTTGTTTCATCATCTAATCTCACACAAGCTTTGATATTAATTTTTAATTTTAAAAAACTAGAAAAAAAATCAATAATTAAAATATTGAAATGAACAAAAAGAATTAATAAAAAAACTAAATTTTCAATTCACTACAAAAAAATAGTTAACAACTCTAGCCAATTTATAAATATATAAGGGTGATGCTAGAAAAAAATCACATTCTGTTAGATCTCTCACCCTACCCTTTTATTTTGAAACTCAAACTTGAAAAACCAAACAAAAAACCAAAAATTGGTGATAAATCTATAAAAAAAACCTTATACACTTTATTTGTCTGCGAGAGGTAAATTTGTCCAAAATCAGGTGAGAGATCTATCAATAAGGTGTAGGATCCAACCGTATAAGATAAAAAAATGTGGCTTTTTTTAGCCTTACCCAACGTATAATCTTATTTATAAATATAGAAGGCTTCTCATATACTTTAGTAACTGTTTAACAACCTTCAAATATACATAAATTAAAAAATCACTAAAGAACTAACTTTGTTACATCCATTAGAGAGTAAGTTTTTACCATTTTTGTTCTTATCAATCTGATCATGGACTCCATTTTTATTGTTTTTTTGGAACAAATGAAAGAAGAGAATCCCACGAACTCCATCTCTTTGCCTACTACCTTCCATGTAGTTAAAGTGCAACTAGGGTATAACTGGAGGTAGAGCCAAAAGTCAAGGTAAAAGTTCTTCTAGAAAGGTTTATTTATGGTTGTTTTGGATAACTGCTCGAAAAACTTCACAATTGTCAAACGGAGAATTTTTTCCGATGGCTGTGTGGATTGATAGAACAATGTTTGATTTCCGGATAAGTCTCTAAAGTCTTGTAAACAATTTCTAATTGAATTTTTTTTGGGGTTCTCCAATCATTCTAATTGGATAAAATGAGAGATTTGTTTTGGAACACAGAGAATGAACATGTAATTCTTGTTTTCTATATAACCCAACACTTATATATTTCGACCAATGCATGCGGTTTGACAGTTAGGGTAGTTACTGTAGTTAGGTCCCATAACTAGAATTGGAACCGGCTCAAATTTGAAATTCAAATAAAAGTTCAAACTTCCAAATTTGACTTGAATCCCACAAAGGGCTACGCTCATTGACCCTATTAATCATGATATAATATAACAAGCCTGCACTCCACACTCTACGACTTGTTCGATAATATATCATTTTTAAATTGGTCGATTAGTCGATCCAATTACACTTGAATATCTTACATGGATTTCGCCAACTAACATTGCATTTCTTTGAACGTTATCTAAAAATAATTTAAACATCAATGTTCTATTTATTTATTTTTTTTGACAAATATCATGCTTTATTTTGAAGACCGGTATCATAGCGTTAAATTTCCAAATGTCAAGCTATCTATTGATCTCTTGTGTTGGGATGACCATTGACTGTTGCTCCGGCATTGGGTGGATGCAGTAACATTCTCAGATGCTTTTGGTTCTGCCATTTTAGCTCTTCTATCCCTTTGATATAGTTCGGTCTATGTCGATTTTAACATCGACTCGCCCCATTGCGATAAGATGAGAATATTGATAGACCCTCAAAAATCAATAGTATATGAGCTAACCATATTAACTTATAATTTTCGCGTAAAAATAGCCATAAACAACAAATATATTTAAAAATAGGCTTTAGGAGCTGTAAATAAAGTGTGAAATTTTATAAAATTATGTACTCTTTTTCAATATATATAAGTCTTTTAAAGTTGTTGCACGAGTATTAAGAAATGCAATGATTTTGATTTTACAAAAATTAGTCATAAATTTACTTGTATAACCTTCATTGAAAACAACAATATAAAAAAACACTACAAGACAAAAGATAAAAAAGTAAAATACATAATAAAGTTGCATTCAAATTTGAAAATGACAATTATTTTGAAACAAAAAAATTCTTCTAAAACGACTAATATTATGAAACGGAGAAGGATTATTTTTGGATAACTTAGATTTAGAATATACCATAGTTATATTTTTCTATTATTAATTCACACACAATAATACTAAATAAATAATACTAAATAAGTAGTGCTTGTAAACCTTAATACCCCAATTTAGGGCATTCAGGCTTATTATCGAAAAATAATCAAAATAATATATTGAAGTTTTACGTCAGGTAATAGTAATTATTCAATTATTATTTGATTTTATGAGGATATAAATTAAATGTGTATACACACTAAATGAAATATAAAGAATATCTTTTAATCTAATAATTAATTATTACAATTAAAATCTAAAAAAAATCTAATAGAGAACCCAATACAGATAGATGAATGGATTATTTAAATTAAATATCGATTGAGAGAAAATTAAAATATTATAAATAAATAAAAAGTTTAAACATATATTATTATTAAATAATACAGTTAAGTTGGTTTATTATATAGTAACTTATTCATTTTATTTATTATATAAATCAAACCATAATTTTTGTTTTTACGAAAATTTTGAGTTTTTCAAATAAAATATGTTCTCTCTCTAATTTCAAAAACAGATTGATATTATATGTATGTATGAAGATTGATATTATATGTATGTACGTAAGTTTCATACATGTTTAGTAAAGTTATGTATGTATTATGGAATAATGTGTTTCAAATGCGTAATTTAGCATGTTTTACATGTTTTTGTTGCCTAATTATTAAAGCATTTGTCGTATTTGGGTGTTGTGTGATATATTTAGGGGTTCACAGTTATGTGACCATATTATATGCACCTAATGAACCATATAAAGCTGCAATTGTATGACCACTAGACGGGATGCAGTTATCCATTTTGTTGGCACTTGGACTCTGGGATGTATAAAGTGTTGAGTTGCATGCCTAATGATTGTTTGTTTCAGGTACATAGTGTTTGGTTGGCATCCATCTTCCTTCAAATATCTAAGAACTTGATAGGATATACCACATAATTAATTGCTTTAGCCGCTCAAAGTATATAGTGATATGAAGAATTTAGGTTTTACTAACAATATAGACGTCATGTCACGTCGGTACGTAGTACAATACGAGCATTTAGATTCTCATTTTTTAAGACTGATTGGAAAACTTGGTATCATACATGAATAGGAAATGTCATACGAGTCATGAAATAAAAGGAATAGTTGTTGTGTGTGTAGGTCGGACCCTAAAGAAAACTGCAGCACATATATCATAATGGTGAACATATGTTGCATGTTTTCGTTGCTGTGTTTACACACATCGTACTCATATGTAACTGAATTTTCATTGGTGAAAGATTCGTTTAGTTACCATGATCAATAAATACAACCCCCAATGAAGGCTTGGCTGATTGGATATGGCATAAACCTACAATATCTAACTTTAAAATATTGGCTCCAAAGGTAATGTATATCTTGTTGGCATCTAATGTCTCCGCTAATGACTATGACGAGTGCGATACATATGAATGTCCAATCACAACCCATAATCTGATAATCTTCAGTATGTGTTAAATAAGATTGGTATAAAATTTAAATATATCTCACTAATACATTTTGTTTTTGCTCAATTGCTAACAACTACTTTAGAAACTCATTTCAGGTTTCTAAATTTGTAAGATTAAAATTTGAAGAGTGTAAGAGGGAAATTTTATTCTTGTTGGGTCTCCAAGATATTGAGAATTGTCTTATAAAGGACGAGCCTCGTGCACTTACAGAAAAGAGAAATCATGAGGTAAGGGCATACTTTGTGAAGTGAGAGAGTTCTAAACGACTTAATCAATATGTCTTATAGAACGGAGTCTCCCAAATGTTTTCAAGCTCTTAAAACACTGACATGTTATTGGCAATGGGCATGGTTGCACACCTTGAGCGGAGTATTGTTAAGCCTCATCAGGTTGAAATTAAAAACTTGATTGGAAAATCAACCACTATGAAATAAAAAAGACATGGCAAGATTATGGAACATGTATATCCAATGGATGATACTCATGGGAAACTTATGGGCCTACAAGTTGATCTTCTAGAGACCGATACAATGGCATACATTTCCTTGTCCTTAGCTTCTAAATTCAGGATCCTTGAAAACTACGCTTATCTTTAGAAGAAGTAGAACATGACCAATCTTATAACCAATATGGTTAATGAGGAGGATAAACATTCAGATTTTGGAACTTTATAGGCCAATATGGTAAATATCAACACACGTAATCATCAACTCAATAGGAAATACTAATCGATAGGATTTGCACAAGCTAATTTACAGGATCTGCTAAAGAGGGAGGTGACAATAAAGGAAATTGTAAGATGTTTCCATGTTTACACTAAAAGAATATGGATCACTAGTAGAGGGATCACCGCAAGTACAAGGCCTTGATGACCATGGAAGGTAAACTATATTCTATAACTGAAATAAATGTTTTAAGGTGTAGAGTTTGATTAGAAGGATTGAAATAGCAACATTAGTTTTAAGGAAGAATAAGAACCAATTCATGCAGTCTCTGACATTGATGTGTTGATTATACTTCGCTTACCGGTCATCAACAATATGTCAGGGAATTAGCTATAATTCTGTAGAATAATATTACGTCTCCACCTAAGATAGATAATGATTATGCCATTTATGATGAAAAAAATTCAAAAACCTCAAGAATTATAATAACTAAATGAGTTGACATTTTATATGTTCACTCGAAAGAGGAAAAATACAATGTATTTGGGCTATATGTCATTTATAAGTGAATATAAATGTAGTTCAGACATTCTAGAAGATGAACCATTCACTTTTTATAATGTTATAAAAATTTCAAACTTTAAACTATGGATTCAAGCAATGAATTTATAGTACAAATCAATGCAAGATAATTAAGTTTGGGGTCTTACCACTCTACCTAAAGGTATGAATGACTATGATGCAAATGGTTGTTTAAAACCAAATGTAGTTCTTCGGGGAAAGTAAAAAGATATAAAACACATCTTATAGTGAAAGGGTAAAATCAAACTGAAGATATTAATTATACAGAAACGTTTTCTCCAATATCATCAAACAACTCATCTAGAATAATCCTGGCCTTTTTTTCATTTTAACTTTGAGCTCCACCAAATGGATGTTAAGACCATATTTCTCTGTTGAGATGTTAATGAAATGATTTGCATGAAGCAACTAGAACACTTTGTGGTCGGCAGATCCAAAGTCAATGGTCTGTAAACTGAAGAAAGCTACTTATGAGATTAAGCGTCTTGTTAATGGTACCAAAACTTCGTAGAGATTGTTATCTCGTTTGGTTTTGAGGTATACTCAATCGAAGATTGTGTATATTGCAAGACTAGTGGAAGTAAAATGATGCAATTAGTCCTATATATCGATGAAATACTTTTATCCACTAATTTTGTAGGTTTATTACATGTCACTAAGAAATTTTTGTCATAGAAAATTAAGATGAAAGACCTTAGAGAGGCTTTATATGTGCTAGGAATCAATATAGCAAGGAACCGTCATAAGGGAATTATTGGTCTCTCACATGAAGCTTACAATGAGATCATGATACGTTTGTATGGCTTCGATAAGAGCAAACTGTTGGATACTCCTGTAGAGATACCATATGCATCGACAATTGATAGTCTCATATATGCTCAATAGCATTCATAGTTAGAATATTGTGAAAGTACATGAACTAACTAGGAGTTGGTAACTGGAATACGATAAAAAAAAATGTACCAATGTAAGAGGTGCAATATCATGGAAGAGTGCAAAACAGAATCTTATTACAACTTCAATAATAGTATGAGAATATGTGGCGTATTTTACTACTTCGACTTGCGTACTTTGGTTAAGATATTTTGTCACAGCATTGCGTATAGAGGGGGGAATGCTCTTTTTAATTTATTATGATAATGCTTTAACTTATATACTTCATCATGATCATTAAAGCCAAGAATTTTAAGCATATAGATTTAAAGTTCTGATATGCACAAGAGTGAATTCCAAACGACTAGATAAGGACGGGGCATACTGATACACACTCCATAGTAACAGATTCAGTTACAAAAGCATTTTTGATTTTTATCTTTTATGAGCATAAAATGTCCTTAGTATTGAAGGTATATATGGTTCAATAGGAGTAGTGTATTATGTTGACTGATTTTAGATTGTGTTTTTCAGATTATATGTAAATATTTTTAACTTTATAATATAATGATTTAATTTAAGCACTTATCATTTGAATGATATTTATTACAATCTTATTCAGTGGGATCAGTTGAATAGTAGACATATGTTGATTATATAGTCGTGTCTTACTTTCATGTTTCACTCCATACGAAGTTAGGGTCTAGTAAGGTAGTAGTTAACGATTTGATTTATTGTATAAATATTACACAAACTGATTTATGGTGTAGCTCTATTTAGTTAGTTGTTAGCTGTCGACTTACATGGATAGACGTTCAGTTGATATTTGTAAGCAACAACGTTATATAAGTTCATATTCAGATTAATACAATTCAGTAAACGTAAATGATCCAAGTGAAAGATTATGAGAAAAAGACTAAATTAGAATATCTCATCATGTGTAATTTTAAGTATTCGTGTATGGTGTGGTAAAGTTCAATTAAAATAATCAATTCGAATATTGGACCACCAAATAATAATAATAAGTAAATATTATTATTTAGTTTTATGGTGTCATAATAAGTTTGGATGCATGTTAGGATAACTTGTACCTAGATGGAGGATCTTTTGATACAACAATTAAGTATTAGGCTTAGATTCCAATTAGGTTATGGTCCATATTTAAAGATAGCCAATCACGAACAATAAATGGACTATTTGACTATTTGAAGATAATTGAAGAGTTTTAAAAACACTTGGGGGTGATTTTGTGATACAAATATTTCCTAGTGTCAGATTAGCTCAAGTACTGAATTTAGGTATCTTTTTAGAGAGAGAGAGTGCAATTTAGCTTGAGTAGAGAGAGAAAGTCATACTATTATTCTTGGGAACTGTGAAGCGTGTGTGGTCCTTATATAGTACAATTGCAGGCCCCACACGCTTTAACTCCCGTTTATTACATTATTGGTCCCTATATCTTTTTACCTTCTCATAATAGGTACTTCTTCAATATCCTACGCAATTTTCTCCCAAACAATCTTCCTCTTTACAATTCTCTCATAACTTAACTTCTTCTTTACATTTCTCTCCTAAATAAACTTCTTCTTTACAATTCTCTCCTCACTAAACGTCTTCTTTACATTTCTCTCCTAAATAAACTTCTTCTTTACATTTTCGCCATGTATTTTATTCTCCCTCATCAGTAGCCCCCCAGTCCTAGTAAAACTAGTTTTACTGAGACTGTAAAGAAGTCTTTACTGCTTCCTCGAACAATTTTTCCTCAGAGAACACCTCCTTACTTGCAGAATTTCCTCCTCGAAGATGTTTTTGACCAATACTCCAAATGTTAGGTATCTTTTCGAAAAAATATCTCCTCGAATGCTACATACCTCTTCGAAAAAGAAAAATGTCTCCTCGAAACATCTTTTGACCAATACCTCAAATGCTAGACCTTTCTTCGAAAAACATCTCCTCGAAACATCGTTTTCTTAACAATTACATCCCTTGGATCATAGACTTCATCGTATATCTACCAGTGTAGCCCCCCAATCCTTGCAAAGTTTTAATGAAGACATGCTTACGCCTTAGTACTGTTCCATCGGAATTTGATGTGCCAGCATATCATCACAACCATGACACTATAATATAACGTTGCAAGGATTTAGTATAGATTCTATTGATTACGTCAGCAATCAGGCTGTTTTGTCAGAGTATCTTGAGAGACCGTTTCACATTCCTGAGACTAGATTGTGCCTCTGCAACTTCTCGCACGCTTTTCTATCAACAATTCATCACCTATGTACCCATAATTCCCCTAGGCAAACAAGAGAAAATGTCCCCATGCCTGGTGCTCCCTAAAAGCCCATAGTCTTGCTATAAATGTTGACCTCCCACATCAGTGTAGCTCAAACTTTGCATCCATAAATTCTAGAGAGAGAAAGTTGGCTCACACTCCCCGTCGGATTCCAGAGTGGCTATTGATTAACAAGAAGTTCAAGGAGAGAGTCGCTGCTGGTGAATAAACTAAACCTCACCCTCCACCTGCTATGACAACATTCTACGGTTCGTGGCCCCCTCCTGCAAATTCGAAGGCCATTATTCCCCTCAAAATCTCTCACCAGAATCAAACCACCAACCTGACCACCTTCGAAGAAATGGGGAAGGACAAACATCACAAAAATTCCTGGGGAAAGAGGAAAAGTCATCATAAAGATAGGCATTCGCAGGAGCGCAAACGTTCTAAAGAAGTGCCATCAACTCCCCCCGAGCCTCCTCGAACCCTAGTAATAGATGCTTCCCTTCCGAAGAGTGGGAATCCTATATCGAGTCTTTCAGCCACTCCTTCCATATCAGCGACTGGAAGTCCCCGATTTTCTCCAGGAAAGACTGTAATCACCGAAGAAGAGGTTCGTGAGCTTCGAAACAAAGCCTTGGCTGCTAAGGGAAAAGCTATCGCCTTGGACAATCCCGAATCGTCTACTCAAGCTGCTCAAATTGTTGATCGGAATAAAGTTGGCGAGATTCCCATAGAGCCATCTACCGAACAACCTCTCTCCCCGAACAATCCTGAGCCACACACTCAAACAACTCAGAACATGGATCAAAGCAAAGTCACTGAGATCCCAATAGGCTCATCGAATAACATGTTTTTCCCTCATTCAGCAATATCCGAGGAGTGAGCGACTCACATTTCCCCCAAGTCAAAAGGAGACGTGACGCTCCCCGTCGAACTTGATGCCATCATGGGTAGCAATATCCGAGGGATTGAAAACAAACATGCAGTTGCGCTTCACAACATTTCATATAAGTATTTTTCTCCATCAGAAGAAACGTTACTCCGCACTCGTTGGGGTATCCCTTTGTATATCGATATCAGGTTTCCATCCGAGGGAGAAACCCCGTTATGAGTGAGGGATCATGAGCTTGTTGATTATACTGAAATCATGAATTGGGGACTAAGATTTCCCTTAAACCCATTTTTCATCGAGTATTTTGCGAAGATTGATCTTTGCCCTTCTCAAGCTGGACCCAACATGTGGTTACCATTGATGTCATGCATCATGGCCTCGAGGATTTCAGTCCATGAATTTTCCCTGGAGCAGTTCATCGGATTATCCGGGTTGGCTAGGAACCCATTTTTCCCATTCTACTCATTGGCCTTTAGCCGAAGGCAAAGGGTGTTAAAAGATTTGCTAGAAGCTGATAAGAAATGGAGACAACAATTCCTCTTCTTCTCAGGTCATTGGGAAACAGGCTCAGAAGCAACCCCTTCGAACCCTCACAAATTATCGCTCTTGTGGACCAATAAATGTAAGTCTTCGAACGAATCTTCTTACGATAACTCTTCGAATAGTAGGATTCTAATTTAATATGTTTATAGCTATGACTGGCGTCTCCAAGCCATTTGCTGAGCAGGTGGAGAGTGCCACTGCTATTTTTACCAAGCTCAGCGAATGGACCAAAGAGAAATGGGAGAATAGATTCCGTTTGTGTTTTAGGGACATCAATATGGCTCTGAGCAGACTTTGGAGGTTGAACCCCTTTGATCGGTTGTCCTTAAAAGAGTTGATGACCCCCCCTTCTCGAGACGAGGTGCTGAAGTGAGTGACGAAGAAGGATATAGTGATTTATCTGCCAAAGCGTTCTCGTGCACAGAGTCACTGGACTGGATCCGATGAGGAACTCCCCATAAAGAAACATCAGCCCCAGATGGAAATAGACACCGTCCCAGAGCCGGCCTCCTCGGCCAACACGGTGACTCCCAATCCTGATTCTACCCCCAAAAAGTCCGTCCACCCTCGGAAAAAGAAGATCTTGAAAGATCAAGGGAAAAGAGAAACAAGCTGTCCTTGAGCCCATCTAAGAGCTTTCCGATGACGGGCAAACGCAAAATGACGTCCTCGAACCTATCCAGGAAGTTGAGCCCCAAAGGGCATTGGGTGAGCCCGAGAATGAGGTTGTAGACAACTACCCTAAGAAAAACTCAAACTTGACCCCCAGCACTCTTCGAACCCAAACTTCACACCCAGCTCCCATCGAAGAACCACCTCTGCTAGCTCCATTGCCCTTAAACCTCCCCAATATGTTGACCTTAGGATTTTAGAAGGGGAGTCCTCGGATTTTGACGCTGCAGCTTTAGGCTCTCCCACTAGTTGCTTCGAAGTCCCTCTGGAAGATGACTTTTCCTTAAATCTTCGGAGCTTACTACACACTTCTGTCAACAGAGGAAAGAAAATGCAACATCTAGAGAACCGAAAAAATTATCATAAGTTTAACACGGGTCTGGTTTCCTCGCAACTCAAAGAGTTAAAGAAGCAGTATGCCATAGTGGAGAAGCAAGCTGATGCCCTGTATGAAAAATTGTCCGCCTCGGAAAACTATGTCATAATGCTTGAACGGTGCTGCCAAGAAGAAAGGGACCTCTACCAAAAGAAGACGGGGGATCAAAAAAAACTTTTCACCGAATTTCGAAAGGGTTACGAAGCAGCACGCAGAGGATTTAATGATTGCTTTAAAGATTATGAATAGGTAACTGAAGACAGGGAGAAATTGGTGAAGCGAATTCAAGATTTTCCTCGGCAGGTGGAGGAGGAGAAAGAAAAAGCCGTTTCTGCTTATGCGGCTAAGTGTACAGATAACTTCGAAGTTCGAGATGCTACTATTCGGGCAGGCCTGATATCTCAAATTTATGCAGAATACCCCGAATATGACTTGGGCAACTTCTGGAAACTTGTGTCCCCGGACCTCCGTCCCCTCATATTATTGTTAGTGAGAGTGAGTCATCGGATTCTGAGGAGAGTCCTTCCCCGGAGAAATCTGAGTAATTAAGAAAGATGGTAACTCACTTTGTAATTTTTGTGTATCAGACCTTTTAAGGCAATTTTTATAGTCCCTCGAACTCTTTGTGAGGAGACGTCTCCTCGGATTTTGGTGTATGCCACTTTATGGAATATCAAGTATGTAATTTATTAATTGTCATATTATTCGCATCGTATTAGGCATCAAGAAATTTGAGGCACAAAATATTGTGACCCAAAAAATAGTTTAAGGCAAAGAAGAATTCGAGGCACAAATTAATGCGACCCAAATAATACTTCGAGGAGATAAACAATTCGAGGCACAAATTAATGTGACCCAAACAATAGTGTAAGGCAAAGAAAAATTTGAGGCACAAATTAATGTGACCCAAATAATAGTGTAAGAGAAATTCGAGGCACAAATTAATGTGACCCAAATAATAGTGTGAGACAAAGCAAAATTCGAGGCACGAATTAATGTGACCCAAATAATAGTGTAAAGCAAAGAGAAATTCGAGGCACAAATTAATGTGACACAAATAATAGTGTAAGACAAAGAGAAATTCGAGGCACAAATTAATGTGACCCAAATAATAGTGTAAGACAAAGCAAAATTCAAGGCACAAATTAATGTGACCCAAATAATAGTGTAAGGAAAAAAATACGTTGTATCAAGCAGCTCATGGGTACACCTCGTTAAAACCTTCCTGTCCCTAGCAGGGTAGGAAAGAGTATGCCCTCGCTATGTTTGGTAACCGGAAAATACAAAAGAGAACAAGTGTTATGTTCTAACTAGCTCCTTAGTCAAGATACAATTTTAAGTGTTCAATGTTCCATGGAAGTCGCGGACATCGCCCCTCTTTGTCCTTCAAACGGTACGTGCCCTGTTTTACTTTTTCTGTGACTTCATAAGGGCCCTCCCAGTTGGGTCCCAATTTCCCAAGACTTTTTTCCTTAGCGTGGAGAAAGACTTTGCGTAAGACCTTATCTCCCACCTTAAAATCTCTGTGCTTCACCTTGGAAGCATATCTACTCCTCATAAGTGTTTGAAAATGCAAAGATTTCAATTATGCGCGTTGTTTTTTCTCTTCAACTAAATCCAACGCCAAGGTTCGGCTTTGGTTATTCGATTTCTCTGTATAAGTTGCCACGCGGTATGATGGGAAGATGATTTCCGAAAGGACAACCGCATCCATACCATATACCAAGGAGAATGGAGATACAGTGGTAGCAGCTCGAGGCGTTGTCCTATAAGCCCATAGTACTTCTTGTAAATAATCAGGCCACTTTCCGGCCTTTCCTTCCAAATTCTTCTTCAATCCATCCAGAATCGTTCGATTGGTCACTTCTACCTGACCATTAGCCTGAGGATGAAATGGAGCGGAAAAACATTGTCGTATGCCCCTGGAAAGTCAGAAACTTTTAAACTCTTTGTTGTCGAACTGAGGTCCGTTATCTGTTGTAATCTGCAGCGGTACCCCAAAGCGGCAACAAATGTTTGAGACAATAAATTTGATAACATCTTTGGCTTTCGTCCCTGCTAATGGTTCCGCTTCGACCCATTTAGAGAAATAATCAACCGCTACGATTATGGTCTGTCTGCCTCCGGATGCCATTGGTAGGGGCCTAACGAGATCGATGCCCCATCTGTCAAATGGGACTGCCTCGGAGATACTCTCCATTGACACTCCAGGCCGGTGGATTACGTTAGCATAACGTTGACACGTGTCGCACCGTTTAACCAAATCCTTCGCGTCAGAAGAAATAGTCGGCCAATAATATCCAGCGAGAAACACCTGCCGAATTAACGCCTTATAACCACAATGGGATGAACCTTCCCCGTCGTGCAATTCAGATAGGACAGACTGCGACTCATCCTTATTCAAACACCTTAATAATGGGCGACTCAAAGATTTCTTATACAGAACGCCCCCCAATAAGATATACCCGTGAGACTTAAATCTGTTCTTCCTTGATTCGTACTTTTCGATAGGTAAAATATCGTTTGCCAAGAAGTCAATAATTTCCGACCTCCAATCATGTGTAATGACATTACTTACCTCTTCAATATTCATAGAATGGTCTGCGTCGGTCATGACTGAAGGATGCTCCTGAGTCAGGACCCAGAGGTATCCCTCCGTTTGAGAGGCTGTGGCCGAAGAATCCGGGATGATATTTGCCTCTCTCCTAACATGCTCAAATTGGACGACATCGAACTCAGAAACTGTATCAGCTTATCCTTTCTAGCCTCGGATTCTCCCAATGTTTGGTTTATCACTAACTGTGAATCGCTGATCATTCTAATCTTTTTGGCCCCACATATCCGAGCTAAACGCAATCCCGCCAAAGTTGCCTCATACTCTGCCTCATTGTTAGTCACCTTGAAACCAAATCGAATAGCTTGGAACATAGCTATCCCTTCTGGAGAAACCAACTGGACACCCGCACCACTTCCAGAGTTGTTCGACCTTCCATCCGTTCGAACCGCCCATTCCATTTCATCAAACCGGTCGATGATCTCCATGTCTTCTCTATCAGAATGAAACTCAACCAAGAAATCAGCCAAAACTTGGGCTTTTATCGCCGTTCGAGGTTCAAATACTATGTCAAAGTCTCCCAATTCCACTGGCCATTTGGTCATCCTCCCAGAGATATCGGGACTCTGTAACAAGCCTTTCAAGGGAAATGTCGTTCGAACAACTATAGGGTGTGCTTGGAAATAAGGCCTCATCTTCCGAGCAGCTGTGACCAAAGCCAAAGCTACCTTCTCCAACTTGAGGTATCGCTTCTCCGCTTCCAGCAAATTTTTACTGACATACTAGATAGGTTTTAAAAGAGTGCCCTCCTCCCGGAGTAGAACAACATTGACCGCACAATCGGATACCGCTACATAAAAAATTAATCTTTCCTCCACCAATGGTTTAGACAATACCTCAGGGGACGCCAAATATTCTTGGATGTGGCGAAAAGCGGTTGAACATCCGTCAGTCCAATAAAACTGTTTCGCATTTCGCAATACCTTGAAGAAGGGTGCACATTTATCCGAAGACCTAGAAATGAATCTGTTCAGAGCGGCGAATCTCCCTGTCAGGACTTGGACTTCTTTGATATTTCGAGGGGGATTCATGGTGACCAAAGATTTTATCTGTTCTGGGTCAGCCTCGATGCCTTTTTCACCCCGAAAATGCACTTATCCGGATTTAGTTTCAAATTGACCTTGTTTAAATTGTTAAAAGTCTCCTTTAGGTCAGCAAAATGTTTTCGTCCCGCGAACTTTTGACCAGCATATCATCGATATATGCTTCCACATTCCGACCAATTTGTCCCTCAAAAGTTTTATTAACCAGGCGTTGATAAGTTGCCCCTGCGTTCTTTAAGCCAAACGGCATAACCTTGTAGCAGTATAACCCTCTCCCGGTAATAAAAGAAGTGCTTTCTTCATCGCGAGCATCCAACCGGTTTTGGTTATACCCCGAATATGCATCCATGAAAGATAACAGTCGATTGCCAGAGGTCGAGTCTACTAAATAATCAATGCGGGGCACCAGAAATGGATCCTTGGGACAAGCTCTGTTCAAATCAGTGAAATCAACGCACATTCTCCACTTGCCATTCTTTTTCCGCACTAAGACTGGATTCGAAGCCCATACGGGATAATGCGACTCGCCAATGTGGCATATGCTTAATAGCCTTTCCACTTCCAAAAGAATGGCGGAAGCCTTTTTCCTGAGAAACTGGTCTCTTCTTCTGGACAATGGGTCTAACATCAAGTCGTATCGCAAGTTTATGGCATATTACCTCCGGAGGCACGCCTGTGACATCCTGTGCACACCAAGCAAACATATCAATTTTATTAGACAAAAACGCAATTAATCTCTCTTTGAACTCAAAAGAAAGTTTGACTCCGATCTTGAGGATTTTGCCATGCCCAAAATTATGTCCCTCGGAATCCTCTTCCGGGACTAGAATCCCGAGGGTCTCCCTCGAATCATCACATGGGATGACGTCCTCGGAAGACCCCTTTAATTTCTATTCCTTATCCAAAACTCCTCCCCGACCTTCCTTCGAAGATAAGGCAATTTGGTAACATTCGTGGGCCATTTTTTGGTTGCTCCTAACCGTTCCGATGTTATTCCCTATCAAATACTTCAGGCACTGATGTAACGTTGAAATGACTCTAAGCATTCGGGACAGCCAAGAGCGACCCAGAATAGCGTTATACGAAGTTGGAGCATCGAAAACAATAAATAATACTTCCATCTCTTTCTTGAATGGCCCTCGTCCTAATTCAACCACACCCTGAAATTCTCCTACCACCACTGCCGCGGCACCGGTAAAACCCACTATGGTTCTGTCTGAGCGTCGTATAACTGGTGGATCGGAAATTCGCCTGTAAGTGCTCATGAGTAAGATATTCGCTGAACTTCCTATATCAACAAGTATCTTTTGAATTTGATCTCTAGAAATACCTGCAGCAATCACTATCGCATCTTTATGGGGGCCCGCGATATTTCGCATATCATCATCATCGAAACATATAATAGGCGAGGGTAAGCGGTGCATTTGTGCTGATGCCCCTGCCTCGATCTGGGTAGTCAGATTGACCATGTGTCTCTTCCGCAAACTATTGGAATTCCCCGCTATAGAATCCCCTCCAAAGATTGTCATTGACTCAAAGAAAGCGCAGAGGCGGTTCACCTCCCCCCTCGGAATGATTTCTTCCACCAAATTTACATTGTTCCTACCCTCCTTAGGATCCAGATTTCTTGCTCAATATCAAAAACATCAACTTCCTCGGAAATTACCATGGCCGTGTCAGTGTTTTTTGGAATATCCTTTACCACAACATTTTTCTAGGAGTGCTTTTTCACGAACTCTAGCAACATTCCATTTTCGATCAAAGAATGCACTTCTTTTTTCAAATCTATGCAGTCCTTGGTGTCATGCCCAATATCTTCGTGATACTTGCAATACTTGTTAACACTTCGACTTTCCCTCGGAGTCTGAATAGGAAAAGGTTTTCTGAACGGCACCATGGACCTCGCCTTATCAAATATGGCAGCGACATTCTCCGTTAATTCCGCAAAGTAGTCTGGTCGAACCAACTTATTCGATATTGGTTTGGTCCCCTGATTATAATTTTGCTGGTTGCCATAATATTGTGAATTTGTTTTCTGCCTCGGCGGCTACTGACCCGTGTTTTTGGTCTGAACATTGGCTCGATGCCCTTGATTACTGGACTCTGACCTCTGAAACTGGTTCTGATCCAATTGGTCGCCGGATCCTTTTTCTGAAGCTTGAGCTTCCTCCACCAGAATTATCTTTTCCACATGATCCAACAAAGCTCCGAAGGTCATGGTTTGACTCTCTGCTACTGTGTCCTTCAATAATCCGGGGAGAAGGCCCATCCGAAAAGCTGCTAGTGCCACTGAGTCTTTACAGTATTCCATGTGTGTTTTTGTCTTGACGAATCGGTTGGTATAGTTCTTCAGGCTTTCTCCCACTTTTTGTCTACAATAGATTATCGTATCGCCATTCGCTCTGAACGTTTTGCTCCCCATAAAGTGTTGTCTGAAAATATTCCAGAACATATCAAAATTCTTTATCGAACCATGCGGGAGCCTATTGTACTATTTGGAAGCCACCCCCTTGAAGGTCTGAGAAAATGCTCTGCACAACAATTTATCATCGTCGTCGAAATTAATCATGAAGTTATTAAACTGCTCGATGTGGTTATCGGGGTCTTGTGTTCCATCAAAATTTTCCAACTTCGAGATATCAAAGTTCTTAGGGAGGTTGCCCACTAATACAATCCCTCCTCAGATGGCAGGGTATACTGATGCTGCCACTCTGAATTTCGCGGGCCAGCGTTTTGGTTTCCAGAGGGGAACTTCGCCTGGTCGTAGTCTCGTTCATTAGACTGATCATGATAACTCTTCTCCCTCAGAAATCTTTTTTCTGAACTTCTTCCCCTTTGATGATCTGTGCGCCTTCGACCGTGTCTTTTCTTTCTGCGGTTTTTCCTAAGAGACGACTCCGACGAGATGTATCGAGAATAATCGCTCGACTCAGATGAATCCACACGTCGTTTTTCTTTCATCTTCGTTGATCGTCGTTCGTACCCCCTATATATGTTGTCCCTGGTTTTAGGACGAAAATCGATTTCATGCTCCTCTTTTCCACTATCAGGTTCCCTTCTTATCTCGGAGCGAAGATTTGCCTGTACAGTTCCTTTTTCTACCTTCAATCTTTCGATCTCTAGCAACAGCTCATTCGTTCGGGCCAATAGATCTGAGTCGTCAAAAGTGTCTCCGACTCGCTGGCCCCCACGTGCCTCGTATTCCATGTCGTTCTGGTAACCGTCGCCCACGAGATTCTCCTCGCAATTGTTAACAAAATCGTCCCCTTGCTCTTCCATAATTTCCCTCGGAGTAAGAATTATTTCCAGGAAGCGATTGTCGTCAGGACAATCTTCGCTTCCCACAGACGGCGCCACTGAAGAGTTTTAGAAACGCTTGGGGGTGATTTTGTGATACGAAGATTTCCTAGTGTCAGATTAGCTCAAGTACTGAATTTAGGTATCTTTTTAGAGAGAGAAAGTGCAATTTAGGTATCTTCTTTATATTTCTCTCCTAAATAAACTTCTTCCTTACAATTCTCTCCTCACTAAACGTCTTCTTTACATTTCTCTCCTAAATAAACTTCTTCTTTACATTTCTCTCCTAAATAAACTTCTTCTTTACATTTTCGCCATGTATTTTATTCTCCCTCATCAACGTTATATAAGTTCATATTCAGATTAATACAATTCAGTAAACGTAAATGATCCAAGTGAAAGATTATGAGAAAAATACTAAATTAGAATATCTCATCATGTGTAATTTTAAGTATTCGTGTATGGTGTGGTAAAGTTCAATTAAAATAATCAATTCGAATATTGGACCAACAAATAATAATAATAATTAAATATTATTATTTAGTTTTATGGTGTCATAATAAGTTTGGATACATGTTAGGATAACTTGTACCTAGATGGAGGATGTTTTGATACAACAATTAAGTATTAGGCTTAGATTCCAATAAAGTTATGGTCCATATTTAAAGATAGCCAATCACGAACAATAAATGGACTATTTGAAGATAATAAACCCAGATAATTAGACATATAACATTTATTTTCAATTTCTTTGGTAGTTACTATCACGTAAAGATACTAGTATCCATGTATGGTGCAAAATTGAAATATATACTTGTCATTTTTGATGAGTCCGAATTCGAAGCGCTCCCCGGAAGGGTAGTCCAAAGTAAATCTCCCCGTAAATTCGGACAGGCTCCAAGTATTTAATTCGAACAGGACTTTTTGACCGGACAGATGATTTCGAACACTGTAAACTTAAGGCAGTTCGAACTATGACTAAAGTACTAAAAAACCTAAACACTATCTGACTAAGCTACCTGCACATCTGCTTAAAACTCATGGGTCTTTAAACATGACCTGGGTCCATTAAACTTGACCCGAAAGCCCATAAGGGTCCAAACTACATACTATAAATACCCAACCACCAGCATTAACTATGGGTAACAAAAATTGACTGCTGCCAAGCTGCTCAATTCTCTCTCCACATTAAGAGCTCTTTGAAACACCCTTAAACACACACACCACCGTGAAACACCCTCACGCCGCCTTAAAACTCCACTTGAAATTACCAGCCTACCCTCAGGCTACTTTTATCCTCACCAAATTGGCGACCACAGTGGGAGCACGAAGGTGCCTGAATCAAGTATTCAAAACCAAGTAAAGAAATTCTGTCCGAATGAATTCGGATAATCCAGAGCTTCCACCAGCTTTGCTTGAAGTGGTGGAAGAGAACGATGAGTATACTGTCCAAGAGCGTGACAGGTTGAGGGTTGAAATAGAAGCTCTGAGGGCTGAGAAGGCCAAGATGGGCGTGAAAGAGAAATCCAAAGCGTCTGTTACTCATCGCTCTGATAACCCTCGAGAGCATGGGGTTTCCAAAACTCATGAGAGTACTAAGAAGACGCATGCCAGCTCTAAAAAGTCTCACCGGTCCAAGCCTGTGGAGAGTTCTGACTCGAGTTCAGAGTCTTCGGACAGCTCTTCGGACAGTGAGGGAAATGAGAAGTCCTTGTCCTCTAGTAGTGATGAGGGACGAACCAGGAAGAAACAAAAGCAAGTTAAAAAGTATTCCAGAAAAAAAGATCACCATGGAAGAATGAAAAGGCATATTGGAAAAGGGTCATCTCACAACCGGAGGCATGTAGACCGGATGCTGATGGATCCTTTTGCCTTCTATGATGAGCCAGGTATCTTTGCAACTCCTAATGAGGATACTGCGTTCAGTCGTGGGAGGAATTGGAGGCAATCACCATTGTCCTCTAAAATACTGTCCGGAAACCTCCCCAAGAGGTTTGATAGCACCAAGATGGAGAAGTACGATGGCAGTACTGATCCGGACAATCATCTGGCGCAATTCAAGAACTTCATGATGAATTTTGATGATGATGATAAACTACTCTGTAGGGCATTCTCCCAATCCTTCACGGGGAGTGCTCTGAAGTGGTACAACAGCCTGCCTCAGGGTTGTATCAGAGACTTTGATACTTTTTGGGTGGCCTTTCGAAGGCAATTTGTGGGGAGTAAGGAGTTAAAGGGTAATGGAGATACCATAATTCATTGTGCCCAGGAACCAAACGAATCGTTGAAAGAATACATAAGTCGCTTTGTAAACACAAAAAATGGGTTGGCTGATTGCTTTGAACAGGTGGCAATAGCATCCCTGAGACAAGGTTTGAACCCAGGCAACCTGGCCGATTCAGTGACCAGGAAGAAAGCCATGACCTGGGGAGGATTGCTGAACCAAGTTGGCAAGCAAATAAATGTTGATGAAACGAAAAAGACCAGGGTGCACAGACAGGTGAGATCCACCCCGGTGGCACCAACTCCAAATCCAAACCAGTCCGGAAACAAAGCAAGAGAAACCGGGCAGGGGCATGGAAGGGGAAACGCTCAGTCTCAACTAGCTGCTCCTGCACAAAGCCAACAGTCTAGAAACAAAAGAGGGCCATGGGTCCAACCGGAGTGGTTTGCAGAGCTCAAAGAAAGTGTGGCAACCATTTTCGAGAAAACAAAAGATGAAGTACACTACCGGAGACCGGCAACCTTGCAGTCTCCCAGAGAACACCGAAATAATTCCTTTTGCCAATACCATAATGATATTGGCCATACCACCGATGATTGCATAGCGTTAAAACAAGAGGTACAAAACTTGATTGAAAGAGGGAAGTTGGGTGCATACGTTAAAAGGAGAGGAGGCAACAGGCCTGACAACATTCATAGGGTTGGTCCAAGCAACGCTGCCCCGAAGGGGGCTATGGTAATAGTTGAAAGGTTTGACGTGAAGTCCGAGTATTTGGATCCTGATCCAACCAGAAACAGAGTGGGTACTATTGAGGAGCGTTCTAGATCAGTCTCCGGGCTCATTAAATTCTTCGAGTCACTGACAATCTTCGGAGGAGACACTATGACGGCTCCTACTACTTCCTCAAGAAAAAGGCATGTTCATAATTTGGCTTCCCAGCTAGAAGGAGGCATGACATCCTATCAATCTCCGAACTCATTCCCATTCATAGTTTTCGATGAGGATGATTTGAGAGATATTGCTGGCCCTCATGAGGATGCTGTTGTCATAGGAGCATCTATAGGGGGCAATGAGATAAGGAGAATTTTGGTGGATACTGGAAGCTCTGCCAATATCCTGTTTCTGAACACTTACAAGAAAATGAGAAATCCAGCTGTAATACAAAAGTCGGATAGATCAATCGTAGGCTTCACGGGCAGCTCAGCCGATGTGATCGGGGAGTTTGAAGAAGAAGTGTTGTTGGGCAGGGGCCCTTTTAAGAAAATGGTTAGAATATTTTTCATTGTGGTGGATTGTCCCACCTGTTACAATGCTATTCTAGGGAGATCTTGGCTCTCTAGGATGCATGCAGTGGCTTCGACAGTCCATCAGTGTCTGAAATATGCTGTTCAGGGGCAGGTTGGGGTTGTCCGGAGCAGCCAGAAAGTTGCAAGAGAATGTTATGCCACTGCCTTGTCTCCACGAACGCTGGGGGCAGTCTGTATAAATGACCAATAGCAGTTTGAGGGCCTTTCTGGGGGTGAGGGTGAAATTGATGACCCCAGAGAGACCCACGGAGTATTGATCCCAGTTGAGGAGGTTGAAACACACTGCTTGGAAGAAGGAAGAAATGTTAAGATAGGATCCAAAATGCCACCGACGTTGAAAGAAGGAATGTTGAAATTCTTGAAAGACCATCAGCATGTTTTTGCTTGGTGCAATGCTGATGTTACTGGAGTTCCATCAGAGGTGATTTCCCATCACCTATCAGTCCGAAAAGATGTGGCACCAGTGGTACAAAAAAGGAGAGCTTTCTCAAAAGAAAAGGCTGACGTCATTGTACAGGAGGTTGACAGACTCACAAAGATGGGGCACATTAAAGAATCTCAGTACCCTCTGTGGACTGCCAATCCTGTCTTGGTAAAAAAAAAGAATGGTAAATGGAGTATGTGCATTGACTTCACAGACCTCAATCGAGCTTGCCCAAAAGACTTGTATCCGGTTCCCCGGATAGATCAGTTAGTAGACTCTACTTCTGGGAACAAGCTACTCTCCTTCATGGATGCCTTCTCCGGGTACAATCAGATCCAAGTGGATCCAAGAGATCAAGAACATACCACTTTTGTCACTGATAGAGGTTTACACTGCTACAAGGTGATGCCCTTTGGTTTCAAAAACGCTAGGGCTACTTATCAAAGGTTGGTCAATAAGGCATTTGCTGATCAAATTGGAAGAAATATGGAGGTTTACATTGATGATATGATGGTGAAAAGCGTGGATGAGCAGTTGCACTTGTCCGACCTCCAAGAGACTTTTGCCAACTTGGCTAAAGTGAATTTAAAATTAAACCCTGAAAAGTGTGTGTTTGGAGTGCAGTCCGGGAAGTTCTTAGGGTATATCATAAGTGAGCATGGAATACAGCCCGACCCGGACCAACTCAATGCTTTGTTCCAAATGGAGCCTCCTCGAAACATTAAAGAAGTACAGCGGTTAACGGGGAGGTTAGCAGCTTTGAATAGATTCATCTCCAGGTCTTCGGACAGATGTGCTCCTTTCTTTCAAACCTTGAAGGGTGCAAAGGGGTTTGAGTGGACACCACAATGTGATGAGGCATTCAATGAAATCAAGAAGCATCTGTCCTCTCCCAAGACTTTGTTCAAACCAATTAATGGGGAGAGTCTCTTTGTGTATCTGGCTGTTTCAAGTTGTGCCATCAGTGCTGTGTTAGTAAGGGAGGTTGATGTATATCCTCACCCAGTGTACTACATCCGCAAAAGCTTGATTGATGCTGAGAAGCGTTACTTGAAACTTGAAAAAGTAGCATTGGCCTTGGTGATAGCTGCAAGAAAGATGAGGCCTTATTTTCAGGCTCATCCTATCGTTGTCCCGACATCTTACCCTTTAAAGAATGTCCTTAAAAAAGAAGACATTTCAAGCAGAATGACAAAGTGGTCAGTAGAATTGGGGGACTTCGACATAGACTTCGCTCCCCGAACAGCAGTAAAAGCTCAAGCTGTGGCTGACTTTCTGGTCGAATTCTATTCTGGTAGGGATTCAGAACAACCTGCTGATTCAAAAGACAAAAAAGTGTGGATTGTCCGAACGGACGGAGGATCCAGTACCATGGGATCTGGGGCAGGAATATGTCTCACTTCCCCCTATGGGGACAACATGTTTCAAGCTATTTGTTTTGCTTTCAGGGCATCCAACAATGAGTCCGAATACGAAGCAGCTATAGCTGGGTTAAAATTGGCATACATCTGTGGAGCAAAAAGGGTCAAGCTACTAAGTGACTCCCAATTGCTTGTCCACCATTCTCTAGGCCTGTCAGAGGCCAGAAAGGAGCAATTGATCAAATACTTGCTCCTCCTTAAAAATGAAGCGTCAAAGTTTAAAGCTGTTGTCTATGAGCACATCCCCCGGGCAGAGAATGACTTAGCAGACTCATTGGCAACGATAGCATATACGGAGTCCTACCCATGGATCCATGTGCTTGAAAGCCCTTCTATTCAATTTGATGAAGGTGAAAAAGAGGAAGTCTTTGAAATACAAGTAAACCGGCCTTAAGACTGGAGGTCTCCTCTTATGCTATATCTGTCCGATGGCATCGTGCCCTTGGATAAATCACAAGCCAGAACATTGAAACACAGGGCTCGTGGTTTCATCATGATTAGAGAAGTCTTGTACAAAAAGTCCTATAGCAAACCTCTCCTACGCTGTTTAGGGGATCATGAGTCACAAATGGTTCTCTCTGAGTTGCATGATGGTGAGGGATCAGCCCATTGTGGATTTAGAGCTTTGACAAGAAGAGTGCTTCTCTCCGGATATTATTGGCCATCAATTATAAAAGATGCTAAGGAGCTGGTCAGGAGGTGTGACCCATGTCAGAGGTACAGCAATGAAATTCATGTACCAGCCATTCCTTTTGGAATCAATTTCTGAGCCCATCCCTTTTGCTCGATGGGGATTGGACTTAGTTGGGCCTCTCCCTATGGCGTCCGGAGGGCGTAAAACCATAATTGTAGCCATTGACTACTTCTCGAAGTGGATAGAAGCAGCCCCCTTGGCAGGGACAACATCAAAAGCTGTTATAAAATTCATTCTGTCCAATATATGTTGCAGATTTGGTGTCCCCCAGAAAATAACAACAGACAATGGGCCACAGTTTGATAATAGAGAGATGGAGAGCTTCTGTGCCTCAAGGGGTATTCAGCACTGCTTTTCTTCACCTTTCCACCCACAGGCCAATGGGCAAGTTGAGGTGGCAAATAGAACGATACTGTCCGGTTTAAAGAAAAACTTAGAAGGGGCTGCTGGGAAGTGGCCTAGTTATCTGCAAGAAGTCTTGTGGGCGTACCGGACGACACCTGGGGCTGCAACACAAGAGTCCCCCTTTGCCTTGGTCTATGGGATGGATGCAGTAGCTCCCATAGAGAAGACACTCCCCTCCTTTCGTGTTCATAACTTCTCCGGACAGGTTAATGAGATGGCAATTAGAAATCAACTTGATTTAATTGAAGAAAGACGGGTAAAAGCTCATCTTAGAATGGCACACTATCAGGGCTTGATGAGAAGCAGGTTTGCTTCTAAAGTTAAAAGAAGGGATTTTCAACCAGGAAATAAAGTATTGAGAAAAGTTTTCCTGCATACCAAGGAAAGCTCTTCGGAAAGCTGGCCCCAACTTGGGAGGGTCCGTATACTGTGGTTGAAAGAATCAAGCCTGGGACATACTGGGTAGAAGACAAAGATGGCAGGGTTTTAACTCACCCTTGGAATATTGAACACCTTCGAATGTACTTGGAATGAACTTGTGTAAATATTTACTTGTTTAAATATCCATGTAAATATTTGGGGGCATACCACTTCCTCTCTTCGGTGCCACGGAGAGCTTTCAATAAAACTTGGAGCCTTCTTAAATAATTTTCTAAGTTTTTACAAAATTCTGTTGATTATCATACTATCCGGACAGAAAGGTCTAAGGGCTACTTAAATTCTAGCCAGAGAAATTAAACACTCTCACAACACAATAACTCAAAACTACTTAAACTCCAGCTATTTAAACAGACTATGAAAGAAGAGAATGATTCATTCAACAACTTAAAATTGCCTTGGCCTTCCAAGGACTTTTTAAACAAGTTTGGGTGCAGTACAAAAATCTGTCCGAATAATTTGGACACCATCGCAAAAAAGATGCCTTGGCCTTCCAAGGACTTTGGTTCAAGCAAAGGATAAACAAAACAAATTATAAATTAGGGTGGAGCCTTTGAAGATGGCTCACCCTCATTTATTCTCTTACTCTTGATGTCTCTTTTTTTCCTCAATGATCTTCTTACCTTTGGGATCAACCTCTTCCTCACCCGGACTCTCTCCGGTTTCCTCTTCGTCACCAGACGAGGATATATCAGTATACCCTTCATCAACCATGGTCCAGTATGGGAGATCATCGTCATCCACATAGCGCCCTAAGTCCCCTAGTCTCCTCTTCGGGAACTTCTCGTGAAACAGGAGGACCATATCGGACTTCACTTTTTCAATCATTAATTCTTCACTCCGTATCATCTCCCTGGCATAAGCATTAATTTTGGCCTTGATCATGGCCTCTTGATCCTTCACTAAAGCAGCTTTCTCTTCAACAGCCTGATTCACTGCATTCTCTAAAGCAATTTTGTCAGTGGTCAGATTGGTGACAATCTTCTCCTTTGCTGCAGTCTCCCCTTTTGAGGTTGTCAAGTCCTTCTCCAGTTCGGACAGCTTAGCCCGGAGGTCTTTCACGGTCTCTTCTAAGGAAGCAGCTTTTGTATTACTCTCATCTTGATTCTTCTTTAGCTGTTCATTTGCCTCCTTGAGCAAATCAACCTTATTGGCAGCAACTCGGAGGTCTTCGGACAGCTTCTCCTTCTCAGATTTGAGTTCCTTGATGGTGGTTGCCTGACTTCAGACTTGCCTCTCCAAAGTGAGTACTGGCTGCACGTTGCTAAGGAGGGAATGGGCTATAATGTCCCTCTCACTGGAAACCATGAAAGTCCTACCATTGAAATTCACTGTGTTGGAACTACTTGGGGGAACATATGGCCCTGCGAATTCATCTCTGGACAGGCCAAGGAAATAATCACCTAGTTCACCAAGACCGGTGACATCCACTTCATCCATGTTAATCTCTCCCCTTTCGACCTCATCAGTATGGAATTCCATTGGAATCCCTTCATTAAGATTCCCTGGGATCTCTTCGGCTAATGTCGGGTCGGTTGGGAAAGTGGGCTCCGGATCCCGGAGAGCGAGTTCTTCTCCTTGGGAAGTCTTTTTCTTTTTGACTTCCCTGTCAGCACTGTCACTTGCTTGCTTACGAGCCCGTTTCGAAGCCCTTGAAGGTTTTGGGGGATTCACTCTTTGCTTCTCGCTTTCCTGCTCTACCACTTGTAGAAGGTTTGCATCGACTTGAGCTTGAGATGGCACCTCTGAACCTGTGGGAGCCTCTTTCTCCGTATCCTCTACCGCTTTCCTGCCTTTCTTCTTCTTGCCCTTCATTTTACTTGGGGCTTTGGCCCGGGCAGGAAGGAAGAGGGTCCCATCCAATTCATGAGACCTTCTCAGCACTACATCTTCATCAGGTGGGGTGGAGAACTCCTCCCAGGTTAGATCCCTTCGACCTGTGGTGTTCCACAGATGGGATCTCGCTAGATTCCCAAGGGTAAAAGCTTTGTGAAACCGGTTCTCCCAGTTCTCTGCGGCCCATGCATTTATCTTGCCACAGGTGACCTGTCCGGCTTTTCGGTAGTCTCCGAACTCCTTTGGCAGCTCTGATAAAACAAGAAAGTAATTGATTAGCATAAACTAAATGAAAAGAGAAATTCGAACAGAAACTTAAAGTAAAACTTACGATCACTCCTCCATCTACTTCAAAGAAGGCTAGGATTCTCCCCGGCCTTGATTTTCTTGCCATTCTCCCATGAGCCACTTACAAACAAGAACTGGCTCCTCCACTTGCTCTCCGACTCCAGGAGATCATCCACAGCTTTAAGATCGTTCCCCATGTTAAAGTGATAGAAAGGGAACTGATGATGTTTGCACAAACTAGCTACAGCAGCGAACTCTTCCATTGGAAGAGGGATTCCGGACAATCTAGACGCCATAATGCATGACATCAAGGTATACCATCCGTTAGGGCTTAGCTGTGATGGACATAGCTTGACTAGGTGGAAATAGCGCACTATCTCTGGATCCAGTGGGAACCTAAGTCCCCAGTTGAATAGCTCCGTAAAGAAGACTATCTCGTTCCTTTTGCAATCCATCGGGGTCTCCGGATCGATGGGAATTCGGATTTTCACATTTTCAGGGATCCCCCACTTAGTGCGAAATCGTCCCAGATCTTTAGTATGGATAAACGCATACTTGGTCTTTAACAGAGATAAAAGATATTTGAACTCTACCTTGTGAAAGCAGGGCCCTACTCTCCCTTCGAGGCTCTCCGGCAGGTCCGGACGCCTCAGATACAAGTCCTCTTTGCCCTTCTTGGCAACAACTATAGCAGTTTCAGCTTTTCCGGAAGACTCAGACTCAAACCTAACCTCTTCAGTAGAGTCTTCCATCCTCTCCTCCATTATTGTTGGGGGAGCTTCAGCAGAAACAGCCCGAGGAGGGATGAAGCTTGGCACAGCTGATCCTCCGGACTGTTGGCTCTTTGTATGAGTTTGAGTTTTTATCTCAGTTTGAGTTTCTGAGGTTGAAGTTTCTTTAGGGGGTAGTGGGCTGCTAGCCCCCGGACCGACTGGCCTTTCCCGGAGAGTCCTAACAGTTGCCCCGGACCCTGAATCACTGGTATTTTTTGAAGAAAGTCCTTTAACCAATCTGCTTGGTCTTTTCATGATTAATTTATCTGGAGAATGGTCGGAGTCGGACCCCATAGCAATGAAAGTAGATTTCTTCCTGACACTTGTGACAGTGACCCCCGGTTCAACAATAGGGATTGACTCTTGGACTGATGAGCCAGATACTATGGGAGAGAGTGTTGATTGAAAGAGTTTTCTAGGTTTTGTACCTTTAGAAGAAGATGAACCTCTATCAGATTCTTCGATTGAAGGGGATGGTTTCTCGACAGGCGACGCTGGAAGCCCTGCTGCAAGTCTTTTCTCTTTTTCAACCCTTTGAGCTTTCTCCAATTCTGAGAGGTTAAGCCAGCCACCCTTGATCAGAGCTGTTCTTGCTGTGAACATAAACGAATAAGGAAATCTTGAAGTTTTAGAGAGATGAAGCTTTGGGTAAAATGGCAGAGTGAAAGTGATAATAAGGCTGTGAAAAATGAATAGAATTTATAGTAAATGTAAAAAAGAGGGGTTGATTCCTAGGAGAATCCGAAAAGTTGGGCAATGATTAAAAGACGGCGCTGATGTCATTAATAGTATTTAAAGAGGTAACTTGTTCGAGAAAGCGGTGCAACTTTCAAGGTGAAAAAACGGCTGAAGTGACCAACCAGAGAGTGACACGTGTCCCACTAACTCTGACAAGAACCGTTTAGAATTCGTAACGATTGGACTGTCCGGGCCTGTCCTCAACTCTCTTCGAATTGGAAGACCACTTCCAAAGTCGGACTGTTTTTCAGTTCTTTAACAAGGACACTTGTTCAAATACCTAAAAAAGGGGCTCCTGATGAGTCCGAATTCGAAGCGCTCCCCGGAAGGGTAGTCCAAAGTAAATCTCCCCGTAAATTCGGACAGGCTCCAAGTATTTAATTCGAACAGGACTTTTTAACCGGACAGATGATTTCGAACACTATAAACTTAAGGCAGTTCGAACTATGACTAAAGTACTAAAAAACCTAAACACTATCTGACTAAGCTACCTGCACATCTGCTTAAAACTCATGGGTCTTTAATCATGACCCGGGTCCATTAAACTTGACCCGAAAGCCCATAAGGGTCCAAACTACATACTATAAATACCCAACCACCAGCATTAACTATGGGTAACAAAAATTGACTGCTGCCAAGCTGCTCAATTCTCTCTCCACATTAAGAGCTCTTTGAAACACCCTTAAACACACACACCACCGTGAAACACCCTCACGCCGCCTTAAAACTCCACTTGAAATTACCAGCCTACCCTCAGGCTACTTTTATCCTCACCAATTTTGAACGAGGGTAGCCAATTGAGGGTGATAAGGTTGTCAAGTTAAGAATGTGAAATGGATGATATGGTGTCATTGTTGATATTGTAGTAGGTCCGGCGAAATAGGAGGTTGTATAGGCTGATGCATTCGTTGCGACATACGCTAAGGTGAGATCGGTTGACAATAGAATGACCTTGGAAGCATAGTTTCATTTTCTTTAATGCTATTACCAAGGTGAGAGAAAACTTATCTCTAAAACTTATATATGTGAATGTATAGTTTTCATATTTGGAGGTGGTTGTTGAACTACCTTTTAAAGTCGGGCTTTAGGTGGTTTTTATGGTGTCTTGTAGGTATGTGCTTATGCGTACAGAACAGAAGAACCAAACCGAACTACACTGAAATAAAATATTTAGTTTGGTTATATGTATTTATTAATATTTTAATAGTTCCATAATTAAAATACTCACGATTCTCGATTAGGAAGTACATATGGACTATATTAGTAAATATCAAAATTTTACTTTATTCTATATAAATCTTCAAAGTTTTTTTATCTTAAATTATTGATTTTACTTTACCTTTTTTTAGTCTCTCTTATTGGTTTTTTTTTCTAGATTTAAATTTCAAAACCACAAAACTTCCAAAATTAGTGTACAACTACGTGTGCTATGGCCTCCAAGGGGTAGCGGAGTCGGTTGAGTATGACATGTTTGTGATCAAAGGTCATGAGTTCGAGTCCCTCCACATACGCTTTCTCGGCTGAGCATGTCACCTTGTGTGATTTACCTTCTGCCGTTGGTATGCAGACTATCACGTCAGACTGAAGATTTACCCTGTGCGAACTCATTGCAATCTGAGTAGCGGCTGCGGATTCCCTCAAAAAAAAACTACTTGTGCTATGGCTTATTGTGCCCGTAGGCAATTATCGTAATGCCTCCACAAAATTTTAACATAGGTAAGTCAAATATCTATTTTAGTTGGTCATATGAATCATATTTTAACTTGAGCTGAGGTTTCCATTAGAATTAATGTCAATCTTATTATTGGTTGCTTTTCTTCAAGACGTTAACAGATACACATTTTAAAGTCTAATTTGTTAAGTGGATACAATAATAGATATTCGGGTGTTTGATGCTTTTTGGTATTTAATATTTTTCTATGCTTAACACTTATTATCTCCATTAGGTTTCAGAGTGTATGAAATCAATATCAAAATATGGCTGTTTTAATGTAAAGACGTAACCTTTATTTTGTCATTTTCTGTCTAGAGTCTAATTTTTTTACTTTTCTAGTATAAATTATATAATTTTGAAGATTACTGAAAATCCTAAATATTTAATTGGATTTCATAATTGTAGATCAAACCCAATGGATAGGTGATTTCGGAGTTTTTGAGGCATGCATAGCACACAAGTTATAACTGTGATTCTTTTTACATATTAAGTTCGTCAAAGTTTCAAACTTTGTGGTATGCGGGTAAAACATTCGAGGCATAGTAGGTTTAATATTGAAGATTAAATTTTAGTTTTTAAGAGTGAAAATATTTTGTGTATTCGGTGTGAAATGATACATGGCTTCATCTTGAATGCTTGTAAGAAGAATTTTAGCGGCCAGGATACTAGTCATGGTTCATGTAAGTATTTTACACAAATCAATTTCCAATAGATATAAACAAGCATTTAAGGCCTCCAATCGGATAGTTGAGTTGGTTTAGTAAGGCATGTTTGTGACTAAATGTCATGAGTTCAAGTCCTTTTACTTACGTTTTTTTGGCTGAGCCTGTCACCTTGTGTAGTTTACCTTCTGACGTTGGTTTGCAGACTATTGCGTCAGACTGAGGGTTTACCTTGTGCGCACTCATTGAGTAGCGGTTGTGGGGGTTTCCTCCGGAAAAAAAACAAGCGTTTGTAGAGGCATTCGAATTTATGACTAGAGTTTGTGGTCTTTCGGTTATACTCGCGTACTTTAGTTACAAAGTAACCATTTGATACCGTATCCAATTTGAACTGATTTTTTCGATTTTCAAATTAAATACCTATACCGAACCGAATCAACTGAACCGATTTTTAATCGATTTCTAAATGGATACAAGTTTATAAGAACCGAAAACCAAAAGTCGAACTGAACCGAAAGGGTGAACCGAACGTTTATATATAGTGTATGGTCCTAGTGATTATCCACCCAGAGATCTGGGTAGGAGCCTTATTTTGAGCGTATCAACTTCTAGCTCGACCTTGGTGGATGAATCAAAATAACTGGTAGCACCTAAGTTCTGGAGACTCCGATTAACGACCAGAGATTAGTTGGCCTTTTGTTTGAAGATGAGATAAAATAAAAACGGTACCGAAACCTATACCCTTTTCTATAAGCATCTTCGGATCGGTCAACCCAATATCTCCCGAACGATTCTGATACCCTTTCACGAACCCAAAATGACTCTTCTTCAACGTTAGTTTGCCTTAACTCAGACTGTAGCTTTACAAATAAACCACACAAGCTTAGTATTATATTATATGAGTTCGACGTTGATCTTCCAGATGTGTATGGGAGGATAGAATCAAATAGGCTTCCGAGACGACGTTGATCTTTCAGATGTATCTGAAAGGACATAATCAAATAGGCTTTCAAAACCTTGGAATATATCGTTACGTTGAAGCTTTAGACATATTGCAATTCTCCATAGCTATAGCGTGGTCCACTGCTAAAATTTAGGGTATGTTAAAAAAAATATTATATAAAATATTATATAAAATTTAGGGTATGTTAGGGAAGATACAGGATCTCCAAAACCCCAAAGGGTTCCGAAGAGAAACAGGAAATGGGGAGCGGAAAGCAAGGACAGGGAGGCCAAGAAGAAAAAGACCTTCAGGGGTGATGAACTTTCTCTCCGGCCTCGCATAATAAAAATATGTAAATATTTTGATTACAATTTAAAATTAAAATATAGTATATTCCAAGCGCAAATGATTCCCCTCTTATTAATGTCTTGAAAAGTGTCATAGGAAACACGATTAAAATACTAAAGAAGTCATCAACCGTAGAAAACAATTCAATCTCCACAAATGTCACAAAACAATCATTAAGTCATAGATTAACCATTCTATTTCTCATTTCATTCTTCATATATTTCATAATAGAAAATACGCGCTCAACACTTGCGGTAACAATCGGTAATGACAAAACTAGCTTCAAAAGCGTGTACGCAAATCCAAATATCTCGTGTTTTCTTATAAACCGGAGTCTTATGAATAAGTAAGTAATTTGCTTTAAAAGGATCGGTACAATAACTTTTTTAAATATAAAATATTATTTCCATACAAAATATTACAAAATTTGCTAAATAAATCATAAATCAATTAATATAAAATAAAAAATAAAAAAATATTGACAATTAATATAAATAGGATATAAAAATATCATAAAAATACGTTAAAGAATCGGTAATTTACAAATACAAATCAGTAATTTGTTAATTATTCTCATATTTGCAAATACAAATGAGTGTTTTACTTAATTATTCTCATATACAAAAGATTATTTCCATATAAGAACTCGATGAAAATATTCAATAAAAATAAGTACAATAATTTATATTTCAAGTTAATGAACTCCAAATCAAGAGTCTATTAGTAGAGTATTTTACCACTATACTAATTTCTTTCCTTTTTAAGGTGGTCCTGAACATTCTCATATCCCCTCTAAACCCCCTCCAGATATATTATGGTTAAATATCAAAGTACACCCAATGGTTACCCGGCTAATTTATTATCTTTTCTTAATTTATTTTTTAAATTTATTTTTAATTTAATTTTTATTTTAAAAAAAAATAAAAATTTTAAAAAAGATTGCAATATTTGTTTAGGGAAAATAAAAATATCGTTATAACTAAATTTATAAATATAATCTAAGATATTTTAAAAAAATAATAATTGAATCAACACACTGCACAAAAATACTTCAAAAAATTCGTTATAACTAATTCTATAAATATAATCTAAGATATTTTCAAAAAAATTACTAGCTATTTTGAAGAAAATATCAAATAATAAATTCAATGGGGATGATGCAAGTTTCTGCTAACTAAGCTCAAGCCCAGCACATCACTATATGTCACCATTTGTTAGATGAAGATATATGTAGAGTCATAGATTATGTATATGAGAGGGAAAGATACTTCAACATCAAACAGCATTACACGAATAATAAGAACTGACGCAAGCCAACTAGCCTAGCCAAGTGCTACAGCTACGGTATATTAATTGTAGAAAAGATACATAATCAACAAGAATAGACTAGAATTTGGGACCATTTTGGTATACACGAACGAAGCCATTTATACAAATTGACACGTCATAATATCAGTTTCATCAAATCGCCCGAAGAAGAAAAAAAATAGAGTTATAATACAAAATGGGGTGTTCTGTATTTTTGCTTTGTGAGTGGAGCAAAAAACACCAAGTAATTGCATGCTCGAGAAGGCTTTTGTCTTTTTGGGTCAAGTTGGTTCTAAAGAAACCAAAACAAGTGAAGTTTATTGTTTCCACGTAGTGTCAGCTCCAAACTCTATCCTGAGTATTTCCTATAAACACATTTACCTCTGTATATGATCTCCTACTAGGGGTAGAAAACTGTTAAAATCAATCATCATTCCTCGACTTTTAGTGGGGATTCAGTGGAAGTGTGGGCAATCCTTTGGCTTGTTGGCTCTCCAGCTACGGTATATTACAGAAATTTGAGTCTCAAAGAAGAAGAGCAACAGTTAAGGTTCTTTGCTGTCCAGTTTCTAAACTAAAATGCCAGCTTATAATAAATAATGAAAAGTCCTCCTAAACACCCGTAGAATGACTATGCTACACAAAATACACAAACCTAAACAAGTCCTCCTTTCTTCATGGAAATTGGTTGTAACAAAACATGATCCTCGGAAATGGGGCAAGCTAGCATGCAATTATGATATTTCTGTAGTCTTAAGAACACTATTGTGGTATTTAAACTTTGAGATGTAAACAGAATTATGTTCTGTGATAAGTTAGAGCCGGGAAAAAATTACATTAAGGAGACATAAACCTAAACTACTATTTGTTGTCAAACTATAAGGCAAGCTAAACAAATATGTAAAGCTCCATGAAAAAAGGCCACCTAAACGAAGAAATTATGTCCTACTGTGATTCTCAATCACAGATAGATGTACTATATAATGACTAAACTTACATTTGAGAAATCAGAAGACCAGTTCCCTCTTTGTTTGTATGACATGTAACTCCTTCCCAAGCATCCCAGCTCGTGGGAGCACAAGGATCACCATTCCAACCCATTCTACCAGGTATTCGAAGAGACTCTTGTAAGGCTCTCCTAGCAACCACTATAAAAGAAGAGAAAATTAGTATGCATCATCCCCTAAAGCACAGCCACCCTTACTCCTGTTAATATCTAAACCGCAAAAGCAATTTTCATGAATCACACAGTTTAATCAACTATCACTTCTTTTTCAACATCCTTCCTTCATTATAAGTCAAAGAATTAATGGGCCTTACATTACCAACTCTGATGAGTATGTTTTCTCCTTTCTATATATAGAGAAGATTCGTAAACTATACAGTCAAGGGTAGATGTATCTAGCAAAATATCCTCCTCACTAAATAACTTGCCTTTAACATTGTAGAAACTAGAAAAGATTTTATTATACTAGTCTACTGTAATAAAATCTAATCTAATAATATCTATAATAGACAGATAATTTATCTATAATAAATTATTTAGTCAATGTATATTATTATTTCCTTTAACACTACCCCTCAAGCTTGTGCGAAAGTGCTTGAAACTGTCGTAGCTTTGATAATAACGTTCTCTTTGAAACTTGAACTGAAGTACTTGAAGTGCAAGCTTGATGAAAAGACTGAAACGAAATCACACTCCCCCTCAACCTGGAGCATATATATTAATCATGCCCAACTTGTTACAAATATAAGTAATTCGTGATCCATTGAGCTCTTTTGTGAATATATCTCCTAGTTGTTCTCCTGTTTTGACATATCTCGTATGAATGAGATTTTGTTGAATCTTTTCGCGGATAAAATGACAATCAATTTCAATATGCTTCGTTCTTTCGTGAAAGACAGGATTAGACGCAATCTGTAGGGCCGCTTGATTATCACACCATAATTGCGCAGGCATGGTAGTCTTGATGCCAATATCATTTAAAAATTGGAAAATCCAAATTATCTCACAAGTAGATTGACCCATGGCTCTATATTCAGCTTCAACACTTGATCGCGATACAACATTTTGTTTCTTACTCTTCCAAGATACCAAATTACCCCCTACAAAAACACAGTAACCAGTGGTCGATCTTCTATCAATTTTAGATCCAGCCCAATCTGCATCTGCAAAACACTCTATATTTGTATGACCAAACACAAGATATGTTCTAGTGCTGCCCAGTGATTAACTGTTGGAGAAGACATAAACTGACTTACAACACTGACTGGATATGCAATATATGGTCGAGTTACTGTAAGGTAATTGAGTTTTCCTACTAATCGACGATACTTTTCTGGATCACTAAACAATTCTCCGTCATCTTTCAGTAATTGCAAATTAGGAACCATTGGTGTATTACATGGTTTCGCTCCTAGCTTTCCTGTTTCCATCAACAAATCTAGAACATATTTTCTATGCGATAAAAGAATACCTTTGTTGTTTTTAACCCCCAAAAAATACTTCAATGGTCCTAAATCTTTTGTTTGAAATCGCGAATGTAAAAATGTTTTAAGCAATGAAATGCCTTTAGTATCATTCCCAGTAATAATGATGTCATCTACATATACAACAACGAGTATAGTTTCATTTGCAGAATGTTTATAAAAGACAGAGTGATCACAACTGCTCTTCTTCAACCCAAATTCATTTAATGCATCACTAAACTTGCCGAACCAAGCACGAGGACTATATTTTAATCCGAACAATGATTTATACAAACGACATACCTTTCCTCTCTCCCCCTGAGCAACAAATCCAGGTGGTTGCTCCATATAGACTTCTTCTTGAAGGTCTCCGTGTAAAAATGCATTTGTAATATCTAACTGATGTAATGGCCAATCATTTGATGCTGCTAAGGAAATAAATAAACACATAGAAGTAAACTTAGCTACCGGAGAAAAGGTTTCAGAGTAATCAACACCATAGGTTTGAGCATATCCTTTTGCAACAAGTCGTGCTTTGAGACGAGCTAGCGTCCCATCTGGATTCATTTTTACATTAAACACCCATCTACAACCGATAGCTTTCTTTCCAGTGGGTAAATCAACCAACTTCCAAGTACCAGTGTCTTCTAATGCTCTTATCTCTTCAAACATTGCAACTTGCCAGCCAGAATGACACAATGCTTCGTGAACAGTTTTTGGAATAGAAATAGAATCAAGAGATGCTATAAAAGCTCGGGTAGAAGAAGGTAATTGATCATATTTTGCGAAAGAAGAAATTGGATAAGTGCACTGTCTTTTACCTTTTTGGAGAGCAATAGGAAGATCAGGAGTGGACTCATTATCGTTTGTAGCAAGATCTGGAGACGAAGGAATTGGTAGTGGACATGATGGACGAGGTGCTTTACGTCGAGAATAAACATATCTAATGGGAGGTCGATATGGTGGAGGTGGTACATCAGATCTTTGAACGGTGGTGTACATGAGTAAATCATCTTCGACGGTAGTTGTTTCTGGATCCACATTAGACAAACCAGGAAAAAATGGAACATGTTCTAAAAATGTAACATCCTTAGATACAATGTAACGATGAAGAGATAGGGAAAAACATTTATAGCCTTTTTGAAACCTAGAATATCCAAGAAAAACACATTTTAAGGATTTGGGATCTAATTTTGTACGAGTAGGACTTACATCCCTAGCAAAGCAAGTACATCAAAAAATGCGTGGTTCAACAGGAAATAGAGGTTTAGACGGAAAAAGCACGGAATATGGAATATTATTTGAAAGGACAGTAGACGGCATACGATTAATTAAAAAACAGGCAGTGGAAACAACATCTGCCCAAAATAATTTCGGTACTTTCATTTGAAAAAGAAGTGCACGAGTAACCTCTAAAAGATGTCTATTTTTTCTTTCAGCAACACCATTTTGAGATGGCGTGTCCACACACGAAGTTTGGTGAATCATTCCTTTTTGTTCCATAAATAATTGAAATGCATTTGAACAATATTCTTTACCATTATCACTTCTTAAAATACGAATAGGATAATTAAATTGGGTATTTATTTCTGCAGTAAACGTGCAAAATATTGAGAATAACTCAGAACGATTTTTCATTAAATATAGCCATGTAACACGGGAATAATCATCAACAAAAGTAACAAAATATTTAAAACCAGTTTTAGAAACAACGGGACAAGGACCCCAAACATCTGAATGAACTATTTCAAAAGGAAATGTAGCCCGTTTATTAATACGAGGATATGATGGAAGACGATGATGTTTAGCAAATCTACATGACTCACACTCTAATGATGTCAAATCACGAAATTTAGGATAAAGTTGTTTTAAAGAGATTAAAGATGGATGACTCATACGACAATGCGCTTCAAATGGAGATGTAATACTAGAACACGCAGTAGATGTATGATAGTCTTTATCAAGATAGTAGAGACCTCCACTCTCATGCCCTCTACCAATTATTGTATTCATCGTAAGATCCTGAAACAAACAATGATCGAAATAAAAGGTAACAAAACAATTTAGTGTTTTAGTGAGTTGGCTAATAGAAATAAGGTTGAATGAAAACTGAGGGAGATGTAAAACAGATGTCAAAGAGATATTTTTGGTGGGATTGGCAGTCCCTGAACCTAAAACACGAGATGATGATCCATCTGCCAATGTGACATTAGAATGATGTGTATTTGAAAGAGAAGTAAAAACTTGTTTATTACCTGTCATATGTTCTGTGGCAGCAGAAAATTCGATGAGGAAATTTAATTCTTAAACTAAACCTATCTAAAGCCTTTGATAGGGTATCAATTTTCTTTATTAAGTAAATTATAATTTCCTTTGGCTTTAGTTGCAGGTTCATCAAACTAATCATGAAATTTATCAACAATGTTAGATTTTCAATCATATTCAATGGTGAAGCTAAGGGATTCTTTAAATAAACTAATGGCATTAGACAAGAGGATCATCTTTCCCCTAGTCTATTCATTCTAGCCCTAGAATTCCTGATAATAGGCTTCAAAAATTATTTCGATATCATCCTAGCTTAAGATGCAAAATATCTAACAATGGTATTATCCCTTGTTTATCATTTGCTGATGACACAACCATTTTTACTAATGGTTTTAAATCTAGTGTTTGTATTCTCAATAGATTCTTTACCAAGTTTCATGATTAAATTTATCAGTTGATCAACAAAGATAAATCCATCTACATTCATCACACCTCATCTCCAGCCAGCAGATCAAACTACATTCATCAAATTACTGGCTACAAAAAAAGATTTTTTCCTATGAAATACTTGGGAGCAATCATCCATAATAAAACTACTGTCATCCACTATGAAAGGTGTAATCTCAATATTAAGGAAGAAAGATCAAGAATGGGACCATATCTTACTTTCATTTGGTGGAAGGCTCACTTTTATCCAATCCATCCTGCTAGTCATTCCCAAAAACCATATGCAGCACACGATTCCCCCAAGATCTACAATCAAAATAATTGAAGCCATCTGCAGTAGATATCTGTGGGGCACATCAGACAACCATAGAGCCATATCTTGGGCTAGCTGGAAGATTAAACATCAGAAAAATTGAAGACTCTCAACCCACTTACTCCTGCAAACTTTGGAAGAAATTCGGAGAAAACTCAAGCTTATGGTCTAATGTCATGCATAACATATATTGCTCTACTGCTCATCATATACAAGTGCAACTATCTTACAAGAGATCTCAAATATGATAGAGACTTCATAATATAAAAAGCACTGCTGATGGTTTCATCTTATGGTCTCTTGGTCAATGCAACTGTGAGTTTTGGCTTGATCGTTGGTGCCATAACAAACCCTAATTTACCTTACCAACACAAATGATACTTCTCGGTACATACAATCCAAAGTCAATAACTTCTGGATCAATAATGAATGGAATTTAGACAGGCTTTTATCTTTTGTTACCTCAATTGACATCAATAGAATCTCTAAACTATCAATCAAGCCTTATCTTACTGACAATATACAATGGACTGCTAGTGTTCAGGGGAACTTTGTTTCAAGGATACTTGGAATGCTCTAAGATGCAAAGGAACTACATCATTCTTATACTCAAGCATCTGAAATAGAGTCACCCCTATCAAGTTTTGTTTCTTCTTATGGAGACTTCTCCATAATTGGGTATATGTTGACTCTGTCCTCCAATCCAAAAACATCACCTTAGTTTCCAAGTGTCAGCACTGTGGAAACATTGAAATTACTCAACATACCTTTGTTCAATGAAACTTAACTTGGACTATATGGCTTTATTTCATAAATATGTTCAAAATCATGATTGGCAAACATATGTCTCTCACTCGCATCGTAAAGTTATGGTTATGGTCGGTTCTTAACAAAATTCACATCAGAAACATCCTACTCTCAGTCATATGTTGGACTCCTTGACAACATAGAAACAAGAAAAACTTCAAGCTTCAAAAGACTACTACTAAAGTTGTCATCACTCATATCAAGCATGCTCTTCTCAATTAGATATGGCTAACCTTCTCAAAAGACACTTCTAGAAAAATGATTCTAGCATGGCATATGAATTTCAATGCTTTCATCATCTAAATAAGGAAAGAAAGTTGAAGGCAATACATTGGTCATCTTCTTTTGTTCCTAGTCTAAAACTTAACACAGATGTTTCATGTTCGCAATCTGGTGAAGCTTCAGGAAGTGCTATCATGAGAGGCTACAAGGGTGATCAAGGCTGCTATTGGAAGAATCTATGGAAAGTTAAGTCCTATCATAGCTAAGACTCGCGCACTACTTGATGGCCTTATCCTATGCAACAAAATGAAAATATCTGATTTGGAGATAAGATAGAGTCTTTATTACTCTTAACTATGATCTCTCCTAATAAAGCTCCATAGTTTTTTACTCTTATTCCACAATGTTGCAGAATTCTATTAATATCAAATATGTCCATCTCTCACATCAACAGAAAACAAAACTCTGTTGCAAACTGGCTTGCAAGATGGACCAACAAATGCAAATACAAGATCGATCTAACTGCAGATCATATACCTAACTAGCTCAAAGCTAATGTCTTTCTTGATAATCTAAATACTAATTTTATCAGAGAATTCTACGAACCTTAATTCAACCAACTCCTACTTTTAAAATTTCTATATTCATCTATCAACTCAGTTAACTACTGACATGAATTAAACTTACCCGAAAAGTTCACGTTTTTGTAGGACTCTTTGTCTCATATCTATTTTACAGCTACTACTAATTCCAGCAAGCATCTTATCATCTCAAGGTCCTTCCAGAGTCCTCCAAAATTTGAAAGCAAGATCATTTCTTCTCAACTTAGTCTGCAGATTTATGTCCTCTTACCAGACCTCAAGCCCATCAATACAATCTACTCACTCTCTTAATAGGTCTCTCCTTGTCAAGTTCATTGAACCTCTTCAATTTCTTCACTCTCAAAACTTTAGTCAATCTTTTTGTTTAAAATGAATTCACTTCCTCTGTAATTTATCTTGGCGCGTCCTCTTTGGCGGCCAACTCAATTCTAATGTAGCCTTTAAAGCTTATTTGAGCATCCGACTTTATTAATAAAATTGTTTGAGTTGGTCAAGTGCCTCTCGGTTAAAAAAACATATCTATAAATATTGTTTTTTTCTCTTATCCTATTTGCGTCTAAAATGTGATTTGTATTCTAGAATTTATTCACGGACATAGAATAATCAACTGCATTCAAAACGTAAATTACTAACTAGGATCAAATTATTAAGTTCACCCCGATTCACTTCTTTTATAGAAAAAAAAATATGATGTTTAGGATTTTAAAAATATGCCCATTTTTATTATATTATCATTATCCTCTTAGGTTTAATCAATACATTATTTTTAAGAGGAGTAAGATTATTAGGTTATCATCTAGATGGAGACGGTGTCAAGGCTTGTCTTCCGCTGAAACAATAAAAATCCAAAGTTATATTGTCTCTTGTCTTTCTCTTACATGTTATACACTTTGAGCCGTAAGAACTCACGGTCAGAGCTAGATATCACCCCTTTACTCCATCATGACAAGATCGCATTATTGCACACATTACACAGTACGTATCATGCAAAACATTATTAGCACCACCCACCTTGAAGAGGTGGCATGGTTTGCCACTTAAAAGCTTTCAAACTCTAGCGGTTGTAGCAAAGTGAAGCATCCACTTGAAATACTTGGTTTGTTTCCATCGACTTTATTTATTATGATTTTGAACTCTTTTTGTATGTTTATTGGTAGGAACATTAACATGTAATTATGGTACAATCAGCAATCTAATCAAGGACACACTAAGAGTAGGTGGTTAAGTTGATATATTTGTTTATAATAAGATTGAAATATATAGTGCATGATGGCCGGGTTTTACTATATCATAGATGATCGGGGTAGTCCATATATAGTTTATTAATTTTTTGGTTTAAAAACTTTCATGTTTCGATATATATAGTTTATTAATTTCCATATATATAGATAGATTCGTAGGTTTTGATGAATTTAGATCAAAACATTTTTTATTTATATTTTTATATTTATATTTCGATCAATTTATTATATATATTCATATGATTACTATTTTAAATTTATTTGTATTTATTTTAATTTGGTCTGTGAATTAGTTATTTTATCATTATATTATGAATTTAAACATTAATATAGATAAATTCTTAACTTAATTACATAAAATTAAAAAAAATTAAAAATTGATATATATATATATATATATATATATTGAATGATATTTTAAATTGGTTATTGTTATTGGATTGTTAGGATAATTGTCATTTGTAATGTATAAGAGGAGCCCTCCTCTGTTTCTTAAGACATAATTTGGAAAATGTTAGGATTATATATTCTAACATGGTATTAGAGTTCATTTTCTTGGATAATGTTTGATTTCTTAAGACTGTTTGTTTGATTCATGTATTGTTTGTTAGAGACTGATTGGTGACTTCATACACTAGTGTGATGGTATTAGAGTTCATTTTCTTGGATAATGTTTGATTTCTTAAGACTGTTTGTTTGATTCATATATTGTTTGTTAGGGACTGATTGGTGACTTCATACACTAGTGTGGTGGGTATTGAAGGTTATCCCGCACCAATTGGATAAACTTAATTTGTAATGTATGACATGAATATTCAGCCATCTTCTTTTCTCTATAAGGTTATACTAACCTTATAAGGTTGTGGTTATATGGGGATACGAGCTCATTGTATTCTATTATAACCAAGATTTAGATAGTCTAAGTGTTCGCTTGTAAAGAATTACACGCCACTTTTAGTTTATGTTCTTAAATTCTTAAAGTAACTTTGAGAGATTTTTTATGGGGATTTGGGTTTAGAGGGAAAAGCTACATCGATTTTTTCTCAGTCTTCTCTTCCTCTCTTAGTTCATCAATATGTGACTTCCTCTCTTACCCTTGTGTGTGTTTGGATCCCTCAAGCGCTCGTATATGTAACTTCTATATTTAGATAACAAAAGAGACTTCTCATGTATCTCATGAAGATACATAGCGTCTATATTATATCTTTTAATTTCACATACGCTAAAATATCATCGTGTATTATGTTAATTTCTCATATGTGTATAGATTTCTACCCAACAAACTTATTTTATATTTAAGATATTTAGATTTTTGGTTTTTAATACATAAAAATTTATATCAGAGCTAAACACGTATTGGTTAGAAGTCATTTAAAACTATTAGGATGCTTTCTAGTCTGATTTAGTAGTGGTCTTGTAATTGGAAAATTTCCACTGAAATTTGATATATTTGCATGATTTGGGTGTAAATTAAGAATATTTTGATAAGTTTTGTTTTAACATTTATTATATTGTTTATGCATGATCAAATATTCATATTTGGACTTCAATTTTATAAAAACCTTAATTCATATTAAATTTAGAGGTTTTTGATATTAAAGGTTTTCAAGTTATCGAGATAAAAGGAGTCGTCGTTGCAATTTAAATATCGTAACATCCCAACAAGTGCATTATTGCATGTTCCACAAGCTCTATGATAAAGGATTGTTGTCATAAGGTCACCAATAAGCGCAAGTTATCCTTACGGACCAAAGCCGCTGACAATAAATAAAATTTCAATCAAGAATCCTCCAACGGGATTAAAAAACGTTATCGTCACTGTAGTAGCAGGATGAGAACATGACTCCAATATTAAAACCAAACATTGAAATGAATAATGAAGAGTATCAACAAATGGAAACTTAGGGATTCAATCCAACCCACCAACAAGTGTTCTGCTTTGGACAAACGTAAACCATGTTTTTCTAACACCTTAACGGCTCAGTAACATATTTTTTAATTCCTTATAACACAACCAAGAGGACAATCGAGCTACCAAGAATTCCTCTAGCGCAATCGTGAGGTTAGTCAAACAACAACCAGGTCCCTTCTGCACTACATCTATCAATGCAATAAAAGTTTACTACATCTCTACCATATTACCCAACTATGAACCAAGGTTACTTTTCAGCACCATCAATTGATAAAAAACAGCAGAACTTCATTTTTTGACCTTATATGGGTCAGCGAACCCTTATGGAGCTCATCCAATGGTGTATTCAAACTCTTATAGACCTCATCTAATGGTGCATCCAAAAATCTAGTGTGTCTCACAACTATAACCATAATTTCTCAATGGTTATCTACAAGTACATCGAATAAATAATAAATTTCAGCCTTCGACTGTATAGTTGCCCATACTGCAACACAGTAAGCTCCTCTTTGGCCAAGGACACGAAGGCAACAAGACTGTACTTCTTAATAATAAATATCCCTTTAATAGTGAATCTCCACTCGCCCAAAAGAACTTATATAGTGATTTATAGGGAACGTTTGACAACCACAAAATGGACAAGTATAATAACAAAATAGATCGTAAGAACCACATATAATAATTAAAACATAAGATACTATATTTTGGTGGGGACGCAAAACTTTTATGCATGGAATGCTCTATAATATTTCGACCTGGATTAATAGTATTTTCTCATGTTGCATCAAAAGCTTCAAGATGCTTTAAGCGGCCTTCGAAACCTTAAATTTATTCGCTCTAAGTTCATTGAAGGATATGGTTACTAAACCATCTATTGTAAGCAACGACCAAAAGAAAGTTTAAGGGATTACACCCAAAATTTTGTAAAAACAAAGAATGAACTGCAAGATTACTATGAATGGTGGCAGTTGTAGCATATAAGCAAGAAACCTGTCGGGACTTATGGCAGAAGATTTGATAAATAAAAAGGCTCCTAATTTTTTGAACTTGTTGGTTCAGGGAGAGGACGGATAAAAGCAGAAGAGACTGTAAGAGCAAAAATGAATGGATAGACTACCACTCCAAACACATATCCATAATACCATCTATTGGGAATAAACAATAAACCACTAACAGTGACATAAGTCAATAATAAACCCCACAACCAAGTCTCGTGATCCAAACAAAACATTATTGAAGCATCAACACGACTGAGACATTACAGTCAAGTTTAAAGCTCCAGAGGAAATTCTATGACAAACCATAACAAAAATCTCAACAATAGCCAAATATGGTGGTGTTTTAAGAAATGAACTTATAGACACTTAATTGAGAACTTGGGGTTATTTATAAAACAAAATAAGTTATAGAACATAGGGATGTAAGGATGTAAAGTCCTACGACTTGGGTGAGATGTATTTACTAGTAAAATCCTATTTTTATTGGGAAAACACTAACCTATCTAATATTAGGAAATTTATTGTCTAACGGGTGAAAGGTATTTACTTGCATTCAATATAATATCACACATAACAAATAACATATAAGTTGTACATTTATTACTTTTGTTCAAACATGAAATATTACATGTGCAACATAATATACATCAATAATAAAATACCTTTAATAAAACATATCAATATGCATTTGTGAGTTTGAGAAATATCGTTGTTGATCTATTTTTAATTGATTTAATTCAAGTAAATCTCTTTTGGGTTAGTTTCTATATTTTTAATTAAAACCTTAGTGATCAATTTACAAGTGGTATTTTCATGTTCTTGATAAGTCAAACAATAATCTTCATTTAAATCGATGATGATTGCAATAGTTTTAACCATGAACTAGATCACTTACCTAGGCAGACAATTACTTACCCAACGATAATCCTCAATTCACCAAAAACCTTCATTTGACACGATGTATTGGTTTCATGATACACATTCTGTAATGAGGTAAGCCTCAATAATGCAATTTCATAGATTATTTAAAGACCTAAAAACAACCATACATAAAAATAACATATCCAAACATATCATGTGCTCTCATGTGCGAATGAAGACCTCTCAAAGTACACTTCAAGGTGCGTAGCTGCCTCAAGGGTTTTTCACGATAGCGTAAAAACTATTTTTCGGTAAGTATTTTTGTTGTCACGACAAAACAACCACTTGTTACGATAAAGTTTTCTTGTCACGGTTTCTGCTAGATTTTGGGTGTATTAGCTGCGATTTTATCTTTTTCAACAGCAAATCAAACCCTAAATTGAGTTAAACCCCCTAATTTTGGCATTTAATTAAATTTAAGTGATAAAACACTAAAATTTAATCATGTTTCTTTTAATCAAATCAATCAAAACATGATTTGAACTCTAAATTTGTACCCTAACCAACTCAAACAATAAGCAATATCCCAATTGTGTGGATTATGTACTCAAATTTAAATCTTCATATTTTTCATTTGATTATACACACAATACCACAAATCGATATGTTGAAGAGTGGCTATGATACCAATTTTGGGATGTTTGGATCGTTAATGTTAAGAAACAAATAGAGAAAAGAGAGAAGTAGCCGCCAATAAGCGGCTAGGCTTTTTGTTTATTAGAAAGTGTATATTACATAGAGTATAAAACTATTATTTATAGATAAACTATATGGGCTAATGAGCATATGCCTTATATCTCTAACACCCTCTCTCAAACTCGCAATGCTTATTCTTGCATTGAGAGTTTGTTACACAAAATAGAGAAACAAAATAAAAAACTAAAATTGCCAAACAAAGCCAAACTCCGATCTCCAAACTCCGATCTCCAAACTCCAATCTCCAAACTCCGATCTCCAAACTCCAATCTCCAAAATCGAAATTGAAATTCCAAAATCAAAATTGAAACGTCAAACCCCAAAAATTGAAATCCAATCCCCAAACTCCAATCTCCAAACTCCAATCTTCAATCTCCAAACTCCAATCTTCAAGCTCCAATCTTCAAACTCCAATCTAAATCTAAACATCAAACAAATCCAAACAAATCCAAACAAAGCCAAACAAATCCAAACAAAGCCAAACAAAGCCAAACAAATCCAAACGAAGCCAAAACAAAGCTAAAAAAAAATCCAAACGAAGCCAAGCAAAGCCAAACGAATCCAAAACAAATCCAAATGAAGCCAAAACGAATTCAAACAAGTCCAAACGAATCCAAACTAAATCTATACCAAATCCAAATCCAAATCCAAACGAATAATGAAATCTAAACACCAAAACGAATCAAAACGACAAACGTCGATTTAAGAAAACGTCAGACATATTTCAAACGTCAAACAAATATAAACACCAAACAAAATCCAAACGAAATCTCAATACCAAATACACAAACAAATCCAAAAGAAATTTGTATGCTAAATTTAAATACCAAATCCAAATCGAGAACTAAATTTCGAATCAAAATTAAATCTATGAGTTTACCAACAAATATCTCCACTATTCCAGTAGCGATTTCTTCCGAACCGTAGCATCGAATCATAATCCAACCGGTCAGATTGAAGGATTAGATGTCCCAAACGCGTTCTCCGAGATTCAAAAAAAAACGGGCACCGTTTTCCTTTCGATCTGACTGTTTGATTGGAGGCTGCACACAATAGATCCAAAAAAAGAAAATTTACACCTTTTTTTCTTCCGACAGACAGCTAATAAAACTGCCCGCCGGCACAGTGGAAGACGCAAAAACTTCAAGATCTAAGCCAAGACTCTGATACCATGTTAAGAAACAAAGAGAGAAAAGAGAGAAGTACCCGTCAATAAGCGGCTAGAGTTTTTGTTTATTAGAAAGTGTATATTACATAGAGTAAAAAACTATTATTTATTAATAAACTATATGGGCTAATGAGCCTATGCCTTATATCTCTAACAGTTAAAACACCCCGAACTGAATAATCAATCCCTTATATTATCGATGAATTATTAAGAAGGTAGAATAAACCCTTATATAACATTTTAGGCATTCTACCAATCGTGTCTTGTAACAATGTTCTTCGTTGCTTCTTTTGTCTTACCACTTCAGCTCATGATCTGCCAATCTTGTGTTTTTGTTAAAGATTTTGGATCATGTATCTTAAATCAAGAAAGAAAAAGAAAAGAATAATAGAAAGGGATTGTATGTTTAACTAATCAGTATTGCGGCTTGATGTTTTAAGTTTTAGTGATCGATGGAATGATCAACTTATTTTTAATTTATATATGAAGTGCAATTATGGATTTGGACTTAATCTCAATTGCACTCATGGCCTTATATTTTGTATTATGGTCATGAGTCATCACCTGACTAATTATTATCTCCCAAATTAGTCCATAAACTTTCATATAGTCTTAATTGTCAACATTCAGAGTCAACGATCCACAAAACCCAAATTTGACATGTAATTTACACAACGACCTCCATAAATGATGTTCATTTATTGGTCCAATTTATCATTATTTTATTTATCCGATTACTTTTTTATTGGACTGTCTATTAATAATAGTCAAATACATCAGTAAGCTTGAACTGGTCCAACTTTGAATAGTAATTAGTCTCTTGACTATCCACTAACTAGACAAATAGTCTCTCGACTAAAAATGTTGTGAGTCTTTTGGCTATCTATATTCGATAAATTTAATCCCCACGTGTGTTGAGTATCCATTTTCGAGACAGTTTTTCGATAAAGTTAGTCTCTTGACTATCTATTTTTGATAAAGTTTGTACTTTGATTATCCATTTTCAATCAAGCTAGTCCCCTAAATAAACACATACAGTGTACTAATTTTACTTTTAGTCAAAAGACTATATGTCCATAAATAGATAGTTAATGGACTACCACCATGCAATTTTTAATCTATGAACTATATGTATAAAAAATAGATAGTTAAATCAAAACCAATTTATCCATATACTTCTAGCATTTGCCTCTCTCATTTTCGTTGTCATAACACTATCCTTTTTATGCACCTGCAACGATCTTTTATTTTATTGCACGAACAACTGCATTATCTTTTATTTTATTGCACGAACAACTGTATTATATTTTATCGCAACTATTGATTTTTGAGATGATTCACTTTTTTTTTTCGGTTTCGATAAAAAACATATTTTGAAAAATACTATCAAAATTTTATTTAATTCTAAATTATTTTATTAGTCAAAAGTTATATATATATATATATATATAAATCTATAGGCGAAAGCTATTTCCTCCATGTTATTTTTTATTTCCTCCATCATTTGAAAAATCCTCCATGATGTTATTTCCTCCATAAAAGAAGTTACAAAATTACCCTTTTACCTATTTTTTCTTCACAAAACTATTACCCTAACATACCCATCCAATTTAGTACAACAACACCCATTCTTCACCCCAGAGAACTACCTTACAAAGAAGAAAACCCATTTTTCACTTATCACTACCTTACAACAGCTGATTCGAAGATAGAGAAAGCTTGGAGAAATAAATTCTAGGTTTTTCCCCATTATCAAATTTAGGGTTTGTAGTTAGATTTTGTTGTTCGATTTCGATTAGGGTTTGAAGTTAGATTTCTATGTTAGATTCGATTAGGGTTTCATTTGGGGTTTGATTTCATTGTTAGAATCGATTAGGGTTTGATCTTGGGTTCGACTTTGGATATCCTACTGTTCTGAATTTTTTTTTGGCCATTGAGCATGTGATTCCGAGTGCCCTACTCGAATTCACATGTTTTTTTTAAACCGAGTAGCAGCTGATTCCGAGTGGCCCTCTCGGAATCAGTTGCTGCTCGGTTTAAAAAAAGCATGTGATTCCGAGTAGGGCACTCGAAATCACATGCTCAGTGGGCAAAAAAAAATTCAGAATAGTGTGTGTGATTGATATTGTAGATGGATGGTAGAAAAAAGAAGAACCTTTTAGGTGGTTATAAAACAGGGATTAGAAGTCTGTACTACGTCTCCGTAAGTGCACCTTTGGTTGAACTATTGAATACGGTAAATACTAAAAGATCGTTAACACTTGGTAGCAAACAGGTTTAGGTGTAGACATGTATACAAATAAATTATGTTGCCTACTTTTTTCGTACCTTATTTATCACAGAATTGAAGACGGCAATAGGTTGATTATATTTAATAGCGAGCACCATGCTTTTCTTACTCTGGTGTTTTACACTTAATTCCGAGAGGGCCACTCGGAATCAAGTGCAATGTCCCAGTAAACAAATCATCACATCATCTAACGAGAGAGAGGGTTTAAAACTGATTCCGACTGGCCCTCTCGGAATCAGTTGCACATTTTTTTTTAAAATTGCAACTGATTCCGAGTGGCCCTCTTGGAATCAGATGCACATTTTTTTTTAAAAAAATTTCACCTGATTCCTAATTCCCGGCTCGGAAATAGTTGTTTTTTTTTCAGAACTGTAAAAACGGGTTTAGCTGAAAAAAATAAGTTTCGAAATAGGTATTTTCAAGCTACGAAGTTGTAAAACGTAAAAACAAGTTTAAATTACATTGTTTGTCGATTAAGTGCTGTTCTCCGGCTTTGTTTGGGTTTCTTCATTTTCCATGATTAATCTTCAATAAAATTGAAGTTCTTTGTTTTAGGGTTAATTTTAGAGGTAGAATCATATATCTTGGATTAAAGTTAGGTTAATGCTGTGTTTTTTCATATAAGACTTTTAATTAGATAAATGGCATCTAGTGATAAATTTGAAATAAAAATAAGGGTAATTTGGTAAAAGCAAGTCACTAGTGTTTTTGAAAGTTTGAAAGATGGAGGAAATAAAAAATAACATGGAGGAAATAGCTTTGGCCAAATTTATATTAATATAAAAAGAAAAGATGAGACGACTTATTTTAACTTGTATCTTAAGCGTCGAACGAAATGATATAGTGGCCGTCTTTATCATCCATCCGGTGACCTTTTCTTATTTCCAAAATTAGAGGCATCCACAAACCCACCTTCTATCATACTTTCGTAACCCATTATATGCATTGAAAGAATATCATTATCTTTTATTAAAATGGTTTTTTACTAATAAATATGTAACAACTTAAGTCCTATTTCTTATTTATATTAAAAAAATATTTATTTATTTATTTATAAAATAATAATTAACTCGAACACGATAGCGGTCCAAAAAATCATGTTAAGTTAATTAACTTATATGTTAGAATATATATTGTGAACGTCTTAAATGATATGATATTTTTTTTATAAAAAAAATTAAAATATTGTTTCAGTCGTTCTGGACCTAAGATGTTGGATGATTGGGGAGAGTTTTTGCTAATTTATCCGTTACTTTTCTAAAAAGTGAATTAATAGGTTAAAAATCATAGCATTTTTATTATTGTTATTTTGAGGTTAATAAAATAATTTATTATAAATTGGGATCTAACTGAAGCTTTTAAATACAAGATAAATTTAATTTTGAGAACTAAACGGTGCCAAAGGGATTTCAATTCCATCCACTTAATCAATTTGAACAAGAGTTTGATCTGATAAGATTTTTTTTCCTTATTCTTTCCTGGTCGAAATTTTGGCGAGATTTCGATTGATTCCATTCGATTTGGGATCCATTGATTCATATGGGAGAATTCTGTTTTCCATTTCATTTATGAAGATAATCGGCTTATTCTTCGACTAGTTTTTAGTGATTTTCTTTATTTTTTTCGTGGGTACTATTTAAGTTTGAGTGATATATGGTTTTGTTAGCTGATATCTGATCTTTACATCTCTTTGCATTCATCGAAGAGAACGGGGGAGGGGGGAATCCAGAAAAACTACAGCTTTGTATCATATCTCAATTTGAAGGCAGCTTCCGATTATAAGTTCTTTGCTCTCTGCCATTGGAGAAAGAGGACATAGATTTCTTTGATTTTCTGCAAAACAAGGAAAGTACTTGTTATTCGATTCTAATGTAGTCGATTTGTAGGTTTTCTAAGAATGTTATTGCCTCCAGTTAAGTTGGAGCTTTAAACGTTTTATAATCCAGCTTCATTTTATATCTTAGAGTTCATCGAGCAAGTCAGTCAACTACTCGATTTTGTTCTAAAAATATGATGAAGAGCCATTTTACTAGTGATTTGAAATCTTATACGAATTTTCAATATTATAAAAATATAACAAACTAACAATTGCACGAGCTCAATAACGGATAATTATGACTCATTAAAATTGATTCGATAACAAAACTATTTAACTAATAAATATAAATTTTTTTAATTAGTTAACGCATCCACATCGACATTATATTTTTTACAACATATTAGTTTTATTTATTTATTTCATATTTTCTTTACTATATAATTGAATTGGAAATTATGTTTCTCTTTCTTACCTAACTTAACAACAACCGTACAATTTCGTACTATTAATTTAACATGAAGAAAGTTGGAAAGCACCAAAAAGAAAAAGGAATTGAAGAGGGAGGGAGCTCCTTGTCTGTTGGTATGGAAGAGGTAGAAGATGATTAAGCTTTAATTATGGAATGTTTTCTTCCTAACTTATTGCAGGAAAGTAAATGGTATCTCTTTTTAGCATAGGCATAGTTGTTGGAATTTCTCCATCAAGTTGGACCGTCACATGTCGTATCGATGTATCGAACTATCGTTAATATTAGTCCAATAAAAGTAATCATAAAGAAAAGAACGGACTAGTAGATAAAATATGTATCATGGAGGTAATTGTATAGATACCAGGTTTAATTCCGATTACTGTGAAGGATTGGATTCGGGAATAAACAACTTAAGCAAAACGTAAAGTTTTGGGGTTATTTTGTAAAACAAAATAATACCGGGTTATGGTCCCTAAGAGTGGCAATTTAATAAGGACTGGTCTTCATTAAGTAACTGTCTGGAAGTTAGAGACAATTAAGAGAGAAGAACCGTTACTGGTCTTCTTTAAGTAACTGTCTGGAAGTTACAGACAATTAAGAGAGAAGAACCGATACTGGTCTTCGTTAAGTAAATGTCTGGAAGTTACAGACAATTACTTAATGAAGAACTGTTTTCTCACTTCAGTTCTATATAAGAATGAGTTTCTCATTCTTGAAAGCAACGAAAGAAAATACAGAGAGAAAATCCTTTAAGAAAAACAAATTGATTCTTCCTTCGAATCAATTACAAAAGTGTGTTTTGGTTGCCATCTCTTAGAAGAATCAATAACCTAGCAAAGGATCGCCGATCAAGTGGTATCAGAGCCACCATGAAATTAAATTCTTAGTTTTTCAGATTATAAAATTAGATTATATATATTAGATCTATATATTAGATATGATGTCGGTTATCGGAAATTACACAAACAATTAAACAATTACGGTGGTATAATTATATATGCAGTTAAAAGATGCTGTATCTTGTCTTTTCGACCTTCTTGTTAACAGAGACGTCGTTAGAACAATCATTTGGGGAGTAAATATGCTCTCTAAGGCTTCTTCCGCGCCAATTAGGGTTCTCATACTGTATCTTGTCTTTTGGAAGCTCTTCCATGAGAATATACATAGAATATCAGAGGATTTGCTGGAGAAACATTTGGAAAAAGATCGTCCAACAGCTGAGAAGTGTCTCGCTCTTTCCTTTCTTTTCGACCTTCTTGTTCACAAAGACGTCGTTAGAACAATCATTTGGGGAGTAAATCTGCTCTCTAAGGCTTCTTCCGCGCCAATTAGGGTTCTCATACTGTATCTTGTCTTTTGGAAGCTCTTCCATGAGAATATACATAGAATATCAGAGGATTTGCTGGAGAAACATTTGGAAAAAGATCGTCCAACAGCTGAGAAATGTATTGATCTGGGATTCATTGACATTGACTTCGAGTTCAAATCGTCAATGGTTGAGAGGATATATAAAGGTATTTCTTTTTTCGCAGATTTTGGTATCCCAAACGTTGCTACATTTATTCGGGCAGCGTATCATTTGTCTTTAGCCACTTGCACGAAAGACGTAGCTTTCATATTGATGTTTGCGCTTTGGAAGATCAGGTATCAGATGATGGAGACACAATCTGAGGCTATGCTGGAGGATGTTCTAAAAGAAGATGTTTGAAATATTTGAGAACAATTTGATGCTGTTTCTTTAATGCATTACCGATGTACTGCTTTGGTTTTGAATAAAATATGATGCTTTGTTTCTTTAATATATTTTTGGTTATGTATAAAATTTGATGGTTTATTTTCTTGAATAAGTGGTAATGGCATTGCTTTAGTTTCTAGTCTTTTTTAGAGATTGTTCTAGTCCTCATGTTATAAACTTAGTTTGAATTTGATGAATTTTTGATGAAGACTGAATGATCCATTTGTAATATGAGAAATTCTACTGCATGGATGTTGATTTTTGTTAGTACTATGTTTATGCATTGCAGCTGGAGAGAAGATTCCTATAAATGAACTAGAGGAAAGAGTGGTTGAGATGTATATGAACGGTATGAGAAGAGAGTTTGAACATGTCTTTCTCCCATTAAGTACTTATGTAATAATAACAATAAAGTGAGAACATTTTGGCTTTTTTTAATAGTAATTATGATCCGGGAAACCATATGAACATTCAATTGTTTCCCTTTGTTTAGGTCGAGACTTTGTTGTTAGATCATGATGAACCAACAAACGCACTTTTGAGATACACCTCTGCATTCAAAGTTTCTAGTTTAGTGATGGGCTCTTTCGCTTCCACTGTCATCACAAGGTTTGCTTTCAATGGTCGATGACATAACCTTTTTATAGTTTCCTATGTTTTTGTAAAGGAAAAATATACATAATACATTATCATAGATTTTACTAGTTTTATTTTCTTAAAGCACTTTCACATCTAATTAAGACATGCTAAGTCACCTGGGTGGTCTCGGCCGAGGGGTTCATTGGCAATTTACTCTTATATTTTATTATATTTTTTGACAAATGGATTTATTACCTGTTAATTGACTAAATTTTTGTTTTGTATATTTTATTCGTCTTGTTTTGTCAAAGCATTTTCGGATATACTTAAGAAATGCTTCTTTACTTCAGAGGAAGTCAGACTTGCCTTGTCAGGAGATTCTGTATTCAATATGATAACAGCGATCTTAGAGAGCACCTAAGCTGTCGGCTTTAAGGAACCTAGAGCCTACAGGGCCTAGCTATTTAATTTGATATGAAATATTAAATATAAATAATAATGTAAGATAATATATAATTATAAACAAAACCTTCGACCTGCTGATTTTCTATTAAAAATTATTGAGAGTTCGCTGTGTTTTACTAGTTTCACATCTTATTCTCCTTTGGTTTTATTAGGAAGCTGAAAGGACCAGGATTGCCTACCACTGTTTTAAAATATGCTCCCCCGATTTGTGAGGTGTTTGTTGTATGTAAAAATAGAATCGCCTCAAAGTCAGTTGATCAATTGTTGAGCAGTGGTATGTTGGATGAGCTTGCTGTTGCTAAAATAATATTACAATGCTTAAATACTGTCAGCCACTTGATTGTTTTTCTTAATACTAAACGTACAGAGGCCATGTCCAATCCCTGCATGTCCACTCGAGATTCAAGCTGCCTGAGTTTATTTATATCTCCATCATCTATTTTCTACGAGGGCGACAGGATCAGTGGGGTATCTGAATGCAACTTGCTTGTTGATTGTTTTTCTTAATACTAAACGTACAGAGACCATGTCCAATCCCCGCATGTTCACTCAAGATTCAAGCTGCCTGAGTTTATTTATATCTCCATCATCTATTTTTCATAAGCAGTTGAAGCCTAAGAATCTCACAAAAACGAAGCTGGTGATTTTTAAGTTTTGTGTTATCATCATTACTATTGTAAAAATAATGTTATAAGTTGCATATAAGTTTGATCTTGAGTGTATTTGTACAGTCAGATGGAAAAGCTGAAATGGAGCGTCTAAAGCTTAGATTGCAATATACTGCTGGCCTGTACAAAGAAGCTCGCGCAGAGCTTTTTCTAACCCAAAACAAGGTGTGAGTCTGAGTATCATCCATATTAGCTATTTTTCATTTGTGAACATCTGAAGTATGAATTCAGTCGAAATACCTTTTATACCTTTTATCATAGTTGAGTTCATTGAAGCTTGCTAAAGATGAACATGTATATATAGCAACTATATTTAAAAAGTGGTCTTCCATATATAAATTTCTCGATGCTTTGGGTATGCATGTGTGTCGATACACAAACATATGCACCTTCCATATGAAATTTTTCTGTGTCTACTATCTTTATCTTTTTGTTGTGTATATATATATATAGACATGCGCCTATATAATTTGGTTGCTTACTTTCTCAACCATTACACAATGCGCTTATTAGGTCCAGTCACTTTCTTCTGAATGCAACAAGGAATCAAAAAGGTAAAGGATGCCCTCCGAAGAGAAGAAACCTTAAGGAAAGCTGCTGCTGAAGGGAGAGCAAAGCATTTCCATGCAATTAAAGAAGTTGAGGAGGCAAAAGCTTTGCTTGCTAAAGAGTTCTGCGAAAGGCATCTAGCTGAAGTGAATGCCCTCCAGAAGTCGTTAGAGAAAAAGAAAATTATGGATCGACTTTACTGGGGTGACAAGAGATACAGAAAGTATTCAAGAAATGAAAATGAAGTGGCAACGAACTCTTTTGCTGAGAGTAATGTGATTGGTGAAGGAGGGTTTGGTAAAGTCTATAAATGCACTCTCGATCACACCCCTGTCGCTGTCAAGGTTATTCGACCAGATAGACTTGAAAAGAAAGAAGAGTTCTTGAAAGAGGTAATTATTTGTTTCTTTTCACGTTTCTTATTGCCTCACGGTTAAAACTTCTTGTCTCAAGGCTAAGAAAATGACCTTTCATTTGGTCACAATGTCTCTGTCCATTATCAGAAATTAAAAGTACACATAATACTCTGTCATTACTCGGCAGTATTCACTAGTGACTCTCAACCATGCTCGGGTTTAAAATTAACTTTACTGTTACCATGAATACGGAATCCATCTGTTTCTTGAATTTGACTTCTTTTATCGGATTAGAGCTCTTCTTATGACAGCATTATCGTTCTACCTAGAAACTTGAATACAGTCTTGATTATGTCTTGACCAGTAGATAAAGTGATGCTGAAAGGAGAGTGATCAAAGTAGGTATTAGCTAGGTGACTTAACTTTGTGTATTCAAAGTAGTGAATCCAGTGAGAGTTGTAAATAATCCAAATGTTTCCACTTTCTGCAATTAGACCAAGTGTATTTAGACCACATATATCCTACATCTTCTAAGTAGTAGTCTAGTAAAGCTTAGTTAAAATCATCCATGATTTTTAGATAGAGGTTTGAGTAAGATATATGATCATATGTATTCTGAATTGCATTCATATCACCTAAGATTAACCACTCTTTAAAGCCATCCTCCAAAATCCTTACTTTTCCTATAGCGCAATCTTTTGTATTTTGTTGCATTTGGCATACACTATAGTTACTCTGAAATCTTTATCCAGAGTTTTGTGATTGACCTTTAAGTTTAGTAATTAATTTTGGATTTCTAAAACTTCAATGATGAACTCTTTCTTCCACATAACCTAAATTTTATTGTTAATATTTTCCATGAAATCATGAAAACCCATCTTCCTAGAGACTATGTTAAGATTGTCTTAACATATCATAGGTTCTTGGATTTCTATGAAATCAAACTTCTCAGATTTTTTGATGGATTTGAGTCTTCTTAATGTTTCCTTGTTACCCAAGCCTCTTACATTCCGAGTGAGAATAAAGATTTTTTAAATGTAATATATTTGCTGATATTGATCATATGAAGCTTTTGGTTTTTGATTTCTTTAGTCTTTTATTTAAAATCATTCTTTACTTATTATTTGTTGTGTCTAGGAGAGGTTGGAAAGCTTCCAATATTTCTTTGAGAGGGATAATCTGAGTCTAATTGATTTGAGTTTGTATCTCTATTTATTGTGAACATGGCTTCAGTTTTAGTAGTTTTGAGAGCCTCGGTAATTTCTGAGTCAAAAAATTATTTGTCTTCCTTATCTAGACTTTTCATAGAGTTTATGAGTTCTTTAGAATATGTATTATTAACTCCGCGTTGATCTTTTGAATTTTTCGATGATATCTTGCAGTACCAAAATTTAAGAGATGACTGGAAAATGGATTTGAGGGATCAAAGCCACTTACATTGATGAATCAATAACTGAATTATTGGAGAACCATTTTCATAAAACTATACAATCAAGTTACTAGTCATCCAAGTTTAATTTATATATATATATATATATATATATATATAACTATTAAATACTATAAAATCGTTTTTTAGATTATTTGGGATTAAACTTATAATAAAAAAACTTAGGATAAAGCTAGCAAATATTAAAAGTTTGGCATTTTTAGAATAAACCAAAATTATTCAGTATTTTATAAAAAATAATCATTAAATTTAAGAAGAAAATTATAAAAAAAATTAACTTCTTTTTATCTTTGAGCTAGATTTTTTGTACAAACTCGGTCATTGTAGCTTTTTACTATCAATATTTTTTAATAATTACTTCTTATCTTAGTGTATATCATTTTCCCTTTGTTTGGATGAAATTTATTGCATGTATTATTTTTTAACATGATGTTTAATCATTTTTCCTACATTTGTCATACCCTCAGCAGATTGTCTTGTAGATCACGAATATAGTATACCTACTTCCATAAGTGATGATCTTGATTCTTAACTTAACATTTCTTTTTCATTTAACTTCAATTTTGTTTTTGTTTCCCAACTTAACTGAATGAGAACATTTTTTATCCAAAATTATGAACATCCTCTTGTTCACACATATATGATTGGAGCATTATGAATCCAGGAACTATTTCTTTTGTTTGTCAGTTGTATTCTCTTCAGTGTAAGCCATTAGCATAATCTATTCATATTCATTAATGATCTTAGTGTAATATACTCTTTTGTTTTCTCAGGACATTCATACTTTAAATGTCCGAGTTTGTGACTATAGTAGCATTCGGTTTGACTTTTATTGAAACTTATGCCACCACTACTTCTCCCTTTGAACCATCTTCTTCATATTCATCACATCCTTATGTTCCTTGTAATTTCAAAACATATTCCTCCTCTTTCTTTCTAAACATGTTTAACTTGTGCTCTTGCATGACTAGAGTTTCGTGCATTTCATCAACTGTTATTGAAGTGATATTTTGTGATTCTTCAATTGATATAGTGATGTATGTGAATCACTCAATCACGGTTCTCATCACTTTATCTCAGTCATCTCCTTTTCATTGCTTCTCAACTTATTTGCTACTATCATTCTTTAGGAGAAGTAATTCTCCAATTGTGTCATCTTTATTCATTTTAAGAACTTCGAAATCCTTCCTCGATATAATTATGTGAGACTTCTTTACCTTTTTGTTTGTACTGAACTTACTTTTCAGGGAATCCCAAATGATCTTGGCAGTGCTTTTATCTAAGATCTACTAAAAAACAATCAAATCTAGTCTTGAAACAAGTAATGTTTCACTTGACAGTCTTTTCGCCTTTCTTTCTCTTGCAGTTGCCTTTGACTATTATTTAGTAAAGACTCATCTACTATCTTACCAATATTTTGATCAATCATTCCTCACAATCTCTTATCCCTCAACATATTCCCTCAACATATTCTTCCTCATTTCACTCACATGCGCATAATGACCATCAAAGTGAGGAATATTGGTTACTTTCTTATCTTCCCTCATTTTGAATTGTTTCACTCGTTTGTTTCATCATCTAATCTCACACAAGCTTTGATATTAATTTTTAATTTTAAAAACTATAAAAAAATTCAATAATTAAAATATTGAAATGAACAAAAAGAATTAATAAAAAAACTAAATTTTCAATTCACTACAAAAAAAATAGTTAACAACTCTAGCCAATTTATAAATATATAAGGGTGATGCTAGAAAAAAATCACATTCTGTTAGATCTCTCACCCTACCCTTTTATTTTAAAACTCAAACTTGAAAAACCAAACAAAAAACCAAAAATTGGTGAGAAAGCTATAAAAAAAACCTTATACACTTTGTTTGTCTGCGAGGGGTAAATTTATCCAAAATCAGGTGAGAGATCTATCAATAAGGTGTAGGATCCAACCGTATAAGATAAAAAAAATGTGGCTTTTTTTAGCCTTACCCAACGTATAATCCTATTTATAAATATACAAGGCTTCTCATATACTTTAGTAACTGTTTAACAACCTTCAAATATACATAATTTGAAAAATCACTAAAGAACTAACTTTGTTACATCCATTAGAGAGTAAGTTTTTACCATTTTTGTTCTTATCAATCTGATCATGGACTCCATTTTTATTGCTTTTTTTTGAACAAATGAAAGAAGAGAATCCCACGAACTCCATCTCTTTGCCTACTACCTTCCATGTAGTTAAAGTTCAACTAGGGTATAACTGGAGGTAGAGAGCCAAACGTCAAGGTAAAAGTTCTTCTAGAAAGGTTTATTTATGGATGTTTTGGATAACTGCTCGAAAAACTTCACAATTGTCAAATGGAGAATTTTTTTCGATGGCTGTGTGGATTGATAGAACAATGTTTGATTTCCGGATAAGTCTCTAAAGTCTTGTAAACAATTTCTAATTGAATTTTTTTGGGGTTCTCCAATCATTCTAATGGGATAAAATGAGAGATTTGTTTTGGAACACAGAGAATGAACATGTTCTTCTTGTTTTCTATATAACCCAACACTTATATATTTCGACCAATGCATGCGGTTTGACAGTTAGGGTAGTTACTGTAGTTAGGTCCCATAGCTAGAATTGGAACCGTCTCAAATTTGAAATTCAAATAAAAGTTCAAACTTCCAAATTTGACTTGAATCCCGCAAAGGGCTACGCTCATTGAACCCTATTAATCATGATATAATATAACAAGCCTGCACTCCACACTCTACGACTTGTTCGATAATATATCATTTTTAAATTGGTCGATTAGTCGATCCAATTACACTTGAATATCTTACATGGATTTCGCCAACTAGCATTGCATTTGTTTGAACGTTATCTAAAAATAATTTAAACATAAATGTTCTATTTATTTATTTATTTTGACAAATATCATGCTTTATTTTGAAGACCGGTATTATAGCGTCAAATTTCCAAATGTCAAGCTATCTATTGATCTCTTGTGTTGGGATGACCATGGACTGTTGCTCCGGCATTGGGTGGATGCAGTAACATTCTCAGATGCTTTTGGTTCTGCCATTTTAGCTCTTCTATCCCTTTGATATAGTTCGGTCTATGTCGATTTTAACATCGAATCTTCCCATTGCGATAAGATGAGAATGTTGATAGACCCTCAAAAATCAATAGTATATGAGCTAACCATATTAACTTATAATTTTCGCGTAAAAATAGCCATAAACAACAAATATATTTAAAAACAGGCTTTAGGAGCTGTAAATAAGGTGTGAAATTTTATAAAATTATGTACTCTGTTTCAATATACATAAGTCTTTTAAAGTTGTTGCACGAGTATTAAGAAATGCAATGATTTTGATTTTACAAAAATTAGTCATAAATTTACTTGTATAACCTTCATTGAAAACAACAATATAAAAAAACACTACAAGACAAAAGATAAAAAAAGTAAAATACATAATAAAATTGCATTCAAATTTGAAAATGACAATTATTTTGAAACAAAAAAATTCTTCTAAAACGACTAATATTATGAAACAGAGAAGGATTATTTTTGGATAACTTAGATTTAGAATATACCATAGTTATATTTTTCTATTATTAATTCACACACAATAATACTAAATAAGTAGTGCTTGTAAACCTTAATACCCTAATTTAGGGCATTGAGGCTTATTATCGAAAAATAATCAAAATAATATATTGAAGTTTTACGTCAGGTAATAGTAATTATTCAATTATTATTTGATTTTATGGGGATATAAATTAAATGTGTATACACACTAAATGAAATATAAAGAATATCTTTTAATCTAATAATTAATTATTACAATTAAAATCTAAAAAAAATTCTAATAGAGAACCCAATACAGATAGATGAATGGATTATTTAAATTAAATATCGATTGAGAGAAAATTAAAATATTATAAATAAATAAAAAATTAAAACAGATATTATTATTAAATAATACAATTAAGTTGGTTTATTATATAGTAACTTATTCATTTTATTTATTATATAAATCAAACCATAATTTTTGTTTTTACGAAAATTTTGAGTTTTTTAAATAAAATATGTTCTCTCTCTAATTTCAAAAACAGATTGATATTATATGTATGTATGCAGATTGATATTATATGTATGTACGTAAGTTTCATACATGTTTAGTAAAGTTATGTATGTATTATGGAAATATGTGTTTCAAATGCGTAATTTAGCATGTTTACATGTTTTTGTTGCCTAATTATTCAAACCATTTGTCGTATTTGGGTGTTGTGTGATATATTTAGGGGTTCACAGTTATGTGACCATATTATATGCACCTAATGAACCATATAAAGCTGCAATTGTATGACCACTAGACGGGATGCAGTTATCCATTTTGTTGGCACTTGGACTCTGGGATGTACAAAGTGTTGAGTTGCATGCCTAATGATTGTTTGTTTCAGGTACATGGTGTTTGGTTGGCATCCATCTTCCTTCAAATATCTAAGAACTTGATAGGATATACCACATAATTAATTGCTTTAGCCTCTCAAAGTATATAGTGATATGGAGAATTTAGGTTTTACTAACAATATAGACGTCATGTCACGTCGGTACGTAGTACAATGCGAGCATTTAGATTCTCATTTTTTAAGACTGATTGGAAAACTTGGTATCACACATGAATAGGAAATGTCATACGAGTCATGAAATAAAAGGATTTTGAGGTCTGACAACTTAAGGAATAGTTGTTGTGTGTGTAGGTCGGACCCTAAAGAAAACTGCAGCACATATATCATAATGGTGAACATATGTTGCATGTTTTCGTTGCTGTGTTTACACACATCGTACTCATATGTAACTGAATTTTCATTGGTGAAAGATTCGTTTAGTTACCATGATCAATAGATACAACCCCCAAGGAAGGCTTGGCTGATTGGATATGGCATAAACCTACAATATCTAACTTTAAAATATTGGCTCCAAAGGTAATGTATATCTTGTTGGCATCTAATGTCTCCGCTAATGACTATGATGAGTACGATACATATGAATGTCCAATCACAACCCATAATCTGATAATCTTCAGTATGTGTTAAATAAGATTGGTATAAAATTTAAATATATCTCACTAATACATTTTGTTTTTGCTCAATTGCTAACAACTACTTTAGAAACTCATTTCAGGTTTCTAAATTTGTAAGATTAAAATTTGAAGAGTGGAAGAGGGAAATTTTATTCTTGTTGGGTCTCCAAGATATTGAGAATTGTCTTATAAAGGACGAGCCTCGTGCACTTACAGAAAAGAGAAATCCTGAGGTAAGGGCATACTTTGTGAAGTGAGAGAGTTCTAAACGACTCAATCAATATGTCTTATAGAACGGAGTCTCCCAAATGTTTTCAAGCTCTTAAAACACTGACATGTTATTGGCAATGGGCATGGTTGCACACCTTGAGTGGAGTATTGTTAAGCCTCATCAGGTTGAAATTAAAAACTTGATTGGAAAATCAACCACTATGAAGTAAAAAAGACATGGCAAGATTATGGAACATGTATATGCAATGGATGATACTCATGGGAAACTTATGGGCCTACAAGTTGATCTTCTAGAGACCGATACAATGGCATACATTTCCTTGTCCTTAGCTTCTAAATTCAGGATCCTTGAAAACTACGCTTATCTTTAGAAGAAGTAAAACATGACCAATCTTATAACCAATATGGTTAATGAGGAGGATAAACATTCAGATTTTGGAACTCTATAGGCCAATATGGTAAATATCAACACACGTAATCATCAACTCAATAGGAAATACTCATCGATAGGATTTGCACAAGCTAATTTACAGGATCTGCTAAAGAGGGAGGTGACAATAAAGGAAATTGTAAGATGTTTCCATGTTTTCACTAAAAGAATATGGATCACTAGAAGAGGGATCACCGCAAGTACAAGGCCTTGATGACCATGAAAGGTAAACTATATTCTATAACTGAAATAAATGTTTTAAGGTGTAGAGTTTGATTAGAAGGATTGAAATAGCAACATTAGTTTTAAGGAAGAATAAGAACGAATTCATGCAGTCTCTGACATTGATGTGTTGATTATACTTAGCTTACCGGTCATCAACAATATGTCAGGGGACTTAGCTATAATTCTTCAGAATAATATTACGTCTCCACCTAAGATAGATAATGATTATGCCATTTATGATGAAAAAAATTCAACAACCTCAAGAATTATAATAACTAAATGAGTTGACATTTTATATGTTCACTCAAAAGAGGAAAAATACAATGTATTTGGGCTATATATCATTTATAAGGGAATATAAATGTAGTTCAGATATTCTAGAAGATGAACCATTCACTTTTTATAATATTATAAAAATTTCAAACTTTAAACTATGGATTCAAGCAATGAATTTATAGTACAAATCAATGCAAGATAATTAAGTTTGGGGTCTTACCACTCTACCTAAAGGTATGAATGACTATGATGCAAATGGTTGTTTAAAACCAAATGTAGTTATTCGGGGAAAGTAAAAAGATATAAAACACATCTTATAGTGAAAGGGTAAAATCAAACTGAAGATATTAATTATACAGAAACGTTTTCTCCAATATCATCAAACAACTCATCTAGAATAATCCTGGCCTTTTTTCATTTTAACTTTGAGCTCCACCAAATGGATGTTAAGACCATATTTCTCTGTTGAGATGTTAATGAAATGATTTGCATGAAGCAACTAGAACACTTTGTGGTCGGCAGATCCAAAGTCAATGGTCTGTAAACTGAAGAAAGCCACTTATGAGATTAAGCGTCTTGTTAATGGTACCAAAACTTCGTAGAGATTGTTATCTCGTTTGGTTTTGAGGTATACTCGATCGAAGATTGTGTATATTGCAAGACTAGTGGAAGTAAAATGATGCAGTTAGTCCTATATATCGATGAAATACTTTTATCCACTAATTTTGTAGGTTTATTACATATCACTAAGAAATTTTTGTCATAGAACATTAAGATGAAAGACCTTAGAGAGGCTTTATATGTGCTAGGAATCAATATAGCAAGGAACCGTCATAAGGGAATTATTGGTCTCTCACATGAAGCTTACAATGAGATCATGATACGTTTGTATGGCTTGGATAAGAGCAAACTGTTGGATACTACTGTAGAGATACCATATGCATCGACAATTGATAGTCTCATATATGCTCAATAGCATTCATAGTTAGAATATTGTGAAAGTACATGAACTAACTAGGAGTTGGTAACTGGAATACGATAAAAAAATGTACCAATGTAAGAGGTGCAATATCATGGAAGAGTGCAAAACATAATCTTATTACGACTTCAATAATAGTATCAGAATATGTGGCGTATTTTACTACTTCTACTTGCGTACTTTGGTTAAGATATTTTGTCACAACATTGCATATAAAGGGGGGAATGCTCTTTTTAATTTATTATGATAATGCTTTAACTTATATACTTCATCATGATCATTAAAGCCAAGAATTTTAAGCATATATATTTAAAGTTCTGATATGCACAAGAGTGAATTCCAAACGACTAGATAAGGACGGGGCATACTGATACACACTCCATAGTAACAGATTCAGTTACAAAAGCATTTTTGATTTTTATCTTTTATGAGCATAAAATGTCCTTAGTATTGAAGGTATATATGGTTCAATAGGAGTAGTGTATTATGTTGACTGATTTTAGATTGTATTTTTCAGATTATATGTAAATATTTTTAACTTTATAATATAATGATTTAATTTAAGCACTTATCATTTGAATGATATTTATTACAATCTTATTCAGTGGGAGCAGTTGAATAGTAGACATATGTTGATTATATAGTCGTGTCTTACTTTCATGTTTCACTCCATACGAAGTTAGGGTCTAGTAAGGTAGTAGTTAACGATTTGATTTATTGTAGAAATATTACACAAACTGATTTATGGTGTAGCTATTTAGTTAGTTGTTAGCTGTCGACTTACATGGATAGACGTTCAGTTGTTATTTGTAAGCAACAACGTTATATAAGTTCATATTCAGATTAATACAATTCAGTAAACGTAAATGATCCAAGTGAAAGATTATGAGAAAAATACTAAATTAGAATATCTCATCATGTGTAATTTTAAGTATTCGTGTATGGTGTGGTAAAGTTCAATTAAAATAATCAATTCGAATATTGGACCACCAAATAATAATAATAATTAAATATTATTATTTAGTTTTATGGTGTCATAATAAGTTTGGATGCATGTTAGGATAACTTGTACCTAGATGGAGGATCTTTTGATACAACAATTAAGTATTAGGCTTAGATTCCAATAAGGTTATGGTCCATATTTGAAGATAGCCAATCACGAACAATAAATGGACTATTTGACTATTTGAAGATAATTGAAGAGTTTTAAAAACACTTTGGGGTGATTTTGTGATACGAAGATTTCCTAGTGTCACATTAGCTCAAGTACTGAATTTAGGTATCTTTTTAGAGAGAGAAAGTGCAATTTAGCTTGAGTAGAGAGAGAAAGTCATACTATTATTCTTGGGATCTGTGAAGCGTGTGTGGTCCTTATATAGTACAATTGCGGGCCCCACACGCTTTAACTCCCGTTTATTACATTATTGGTCCATATATCTTTTTACCTTCTCATAATAGGTACTTCTTCAATATCCTACGCAATTCTCTCCCAAACAATCTTCCTCTTTACAATTCTCTCCTAACTTAACTTCTTCTTTACATTTCTCTCCTAAATAAACTTCTTCTTTACAATTCTCTCCTCACTAAACGTCTTCTTTACATTTCTCTCCTAAATAAACTTCTTCTTTACATTTTCGCCATGTATTTTATTCTCCCTCATCAGTAGCCCCCCAGTCCTAAATAAACTTCTTCTTTAAATTTTCGCCATGTATTTTATTCTCCTAACTGATTTTTTCGATTTTCAAATTAAATACCTATACCGAACCGAATCAACTGAACCGATTTTTAATCGATTTCTAAATGGATACAAGTTTATAAGAACCAAAAACCAAAAAGTCGAACTGAACCGAAAGGATGAACCGAACGTTTATATATAGTGTATGGTTCTAGTGATTATCCACTCAGAGATCTGGGTAGGAGCCTTATTTTGAGCGTATCAACTTCTAGCTCGACCTTGGTGGATGAAGCAAAATAACTGGTAGCACCTAAGTTCTGGAGACTCCGATTAACGACCAGAGATTAGTTGGCCTTTCGTTTGAAGATGAGATAAAATAAAAATGGTACCGAAACCTATACCCTTTTCTATAAGCATCTTCGGATCGGGCAACGCAATATCTCCCGAACGATTCTGATACCCTATCACGAACCCAAAATGACTCTTCTTCAACGTTAGTTTGCCTTAACTCAGACTGTAGCTTTACAAATAAACCACACAAGCTTAGTATTATATTATATGAGCTCGACGTTGATCTTCCAGATGTGTATGGGAGGATAGAATCAAATAGGCTTCCGAGACGACGTTGATCTTTCAGATGTATCTGAAAGGACATAATCAAATAGGCTTTCAAAACCTTGGAATATATCGTTCCGTTGAAGCTTTAGACATATTGCAATTCTCCATAGCTATAGCGTGGTCCACTGCTAAAATTTAGGGTATGTTAAATAAAATATTATATAAAATTTAGGGTATGTTAGGGAAGAGACAGGATCTCCAAAACCCCAAAGGGTTCCTAAGAGAGACAGGAAATGGAGAGCGGAAAGCAAGGACAGGGAGGCCAAGAAGAAAAAGACCTTCAGGGGTGATGAACTTTCTCTCCGGCCTCGCATAATAAAAATATGTAAATATTTTGATTACAATTTAAAATTAAAATATAGTATATTCCAAGCGCAAATGATTCCCCTCTTATTCATGTCTTGAAAAGTGTCATAGGAAACACGATTAAAATACTAAAGAAGTCATCAACCGTAGAAAACAATTCAATCTCCACAAATGTCACAAAACAATCATTAAGTCATAGATTAACCATTCTATTTCTCAATTCATTCTTCATATATTTCATAATAGAAAATACTCGCTCAACACTTGCGGTAACAATCGGTAATGACAAAACTTGCTTCAAAAGTGTGTACGCAAATCCAAATATCTTGTGTTTTCTTATAAACCGGAGTCTTATGAATAAGTAAGTAATTTGCTTTAAAAGGATCGGTACAATAATTTTTTTAAATATAAAATATTATTTCCATACAAAATATTACAAAATTTGCTAAAGAAATCATAAATCAATTAATATAAAATAAAAAATAAAAAAATATTGACAATTAATATAAATAGGATATAAAAATATCATAAAAATACGTTAAAGAATCGGTAATTTGCAAATACAAATCAGTAATTTGTTAATTATTCTCATATTTGCAAATACAAATGAGTGTTTTACTTAATTATTCTCATATACAAAAGATTATTTCCATATAAGAACTCGGTGAAAATATTCAATAAAAATAAGTACACTAATTTATATTTCAAGTTAATGAACTCCAAATCAGAACTCGGTGAAAATATTCAATAAAAATAAGTACACTAATTTATATTTCAAGTTAATGAACTCCAAATCAAGAGTCTATTAGTAGAGTTTTTTACCACTATACTAATTTCTTTCCTTTTTAAGGTGGTCCTGAACATTCTCATATCCCCTCTAAACCCCCTCCAGATATATTATGGTTAAATATCAAAGTACACCCAATGGTTACCGGGCTAATTTATTATCTTTTCTTAATTTATTTTTTAAATTTATTTTTAATTTAATTTTTATTTAAAAAAAAATAAAAATTAAAAAAAAGATTGCAATATTTGTTTAGGGAAAATAAAAATATCGTTATAACTAAATTTATAAATATAATCTAAGATATTTTTAAAAAATAATAATTTAATCAACACACTGCACAAAAATATTTAAAAAAATTCTGTATAACTAATTCTATGTATATAATCTAAGATATTTTCAAAAAAATTACTAGCCATTTTGAAGAAAATATCAAATAATAAATTCAATGGGGATGATGTGAGTTTCTGCTAACTAAGCTCAAGCCCAGCACATCACTATATGTCACCATTTGTTAGATGAAGATATATGTAGAGTCATAGATTATGTATATGAGAGGGAAAGATACTTCAACATCAAACAGCATTACACGAATAATAAGAACTGACGCAAGCCAATTAGCCTAGCCAAGTGCTACAGCTACGGTATATTAATTGTAGAAAAGATACATAATCAACAAGAATAGACTAGAATTTGGGACCATTTTGGTATACACGAAGGAAGCCATTTATACAAATTGACACGTCATAATATCAGTTTCATCAAATCGCCAGAAGAAGAAAGAAAATAGAGTTATAATACAAAATGGGGTGTTCTGTATTTTTGCTTTGTGAGTGGAGCAAAAAACACCAAGTAATTGCATGCTCCAGAAGGCTTTTGTCTTTTTGGGTCAAGTTGGTTCTAAAGAAACCAAAACAAGTGAAGTTTATTGTTTCCAAGTCGTAATCATTTTTACCCCTCCTGATGCAGCATATGTATATCACCAACAGCAACAGACAGAAAAATAAGAGACATGATATGCCTATTGCAACTTTACCGCCTTCCGATAAGTGGCCGTTTTTCCATAACATAGGACAATTTGGTAAAGTGGGTACGCCGCACAATCCTTTATTTCCAGTGAGACTGTAAATATTTATAATAAAATGGAAACTCAGTATGCCCCGTTTTCTACAACTAAATTTAGTTATACAAAGCAATAGACAGCGGGGTTAAAAATGAGAAGATATTCTACAAAGAATAATTTGAGAAGTCTCCTAAGAAGCCTTTGTGTGATCGAGCGGAAAAGCAAAATTATTACTAGTGTTGATGAGATTTGTTAAAGAAGATTACTAAATGCCAAAAGTATGAATACAGACTCATATCTGAGACTCGGATGATTTGATAGAAACTACTAAAAAATGCTGCGCAGTGGAGTAATATTGTTTGAGATCTGCACAGTCAGAAGTCTTTTGTGTAACTAATCATCTCATGAGCAGCTTAATCCAACAATTCCACATGCTATCAGTATACATTTATCAATCAAGCAAACTATAATGGAATCAATGTACCGTAATAAAAAGACACTGGAAGCAGAAGTACTACAATAAAAACAACTAAATATAAGTTGCAGATATAAGGTCCAGGAACATACTCGATAACGCCACCATGAACACCAACTGAATAGACTGCATCGGGTACACTTCCTTCCAGTAAGTTATCATTCAGAAGCCTGATACATTACCAGAGATTAATACAATAAATGGCAATACCAAAAAGAAGCAGATCAAGCCTGTACAATATTTTGTGAAAACACGATAAAGTTGTCAACTAAAACATCAGTGTACAGCAACGGTCGCTGTGTTGCTGCATCTATAAATTATATTACAACCATGTCAAATCGTAAGAGTAGTATCCAGTTTGATTCAGGCTGTCAATTTTAACTTTTTGCAACTTATAAAACAACACCATAGAACCTAATAATAAAACTAACTTACACCATCATGAATAAAGAGCATAATACTCACACTAGTGTCAAACTCGAACTAGACAGACTTTCTGGTATGGAACCTGTGAACTGATTCCTTGACAAATCCCTGATACATTTATAAAGGGAAACTGATTACAATAAACAAGGATCAAAGTAAATCGAAATATAAAAAGGCTATTTAAGAAAGGAAATAACAGGATTGAATTCTCCAGAATGGAGTAACTCTATCAATGCTAAAGCTTGCTTAGCTGGTAAAATATATATATATATATATATATATATATATATATATATATATATATATATATATATATATATATATATATATATTACAACGCTATTTTTAAGCAACTCTGAAACAAGGAGCAGCAACTGACGTGGGGCAGTGCCTTTAACACATAGGAGAAAACTACTTACCATGCCAACATACCATAAGAAGACAAAACATTTTTATCCTCAAAGGAAACTGTTCTTGAACTACTTATAAGTTGTAATTTAACAACCTGAATGGAGTTTACCTATGTGTGCATGTGTATTTAAAAAATCCACTTTGCAATTGTGTTATTGCCTCACTAAGTTCCCTTTCTATTCCTTAAAGTCAATATCTACTAGTAAATATGATAGTAACTCAGACTTAATCGATCTTGCTACTTACAGACGTACAAGCGATTTTTGACCAAGTCCTGTGGGTAGATCACCACTCAGAGAATTCGAAGTGAGGTTCCTGTCATAAGAAAGAGAACATACTTAATGAAAAATAAATGATGAATAAGTTTACCTAAGAAATAAAGTTACAGCTGAGATCAAGAGGAATAAACTCTTAAGTAGCAGGTGGGCAAGAAACCATCTGACGGACGTCAGCACAGATTTGAGATTTACTTTCGTCATACACATAAAAGAAGAAAACAATTACTGCACAGGGTATTATTTAGATGTTTTTTTGTAGATTGGGAGTTCATTTATTCATTAGGACTTCTCCAATTTTTATGTGACGGCTGTCATTTGAGAATTACTAGAGTTTCTCTTCTTCCAGCTCAATTTGGTCACCTTCAAACAACAATGGATGCCTTCCACGATTTACTGACCAAAGATAGGCACTAATATAAAATTTGGAAAAAAAGTCGTAAAGGTTTATTGGTGCAGAAGACAAAGGTTTAAGGTGAGATTAAACAAAAATGAGAGAGGCAGAGGAGTTACTGGAATGTGAAAAAGAGAAGACTTAATTTATTCAATAGAAATGCTTGTTTAAATACAGATAAAGGTCACTAACACATGTTAAGTGACTGACACAAGTTAAATAAAAGATACAAGTAAAGTAAAGCAAACTTTAGAGGAAAACCAAAAAACACACACTGTTAACAGCTTCTAAATAATTCTAACACTCCTCCTTGTTTAGAAGCTGCAAACTCCAAGTCTTTTTCTCAAATCTTCAAACTTGCTTAGTGGCAGAGGTTTAGTGAAAATATCTGCAATTTGATCTTCAGATTTGTAGTAACGCAGACTCACATCACCACTCTTTTGAACTTCTCGAACAAAGAATAGCTTGATATTGAAGTGCTTAGTCTTTCCATGAAAGACCGGATTGTTTGAGATCGCAATGGCAGCCTGATTATCAACTAGTATTTCAGTTCTTTGTTTTTGCTCCATGTTTAGATCAACTAGAAGTTTCCTTAACCAAAGAGCTTGATTAACAGTAGCTGCAGCAGCTATAAATTCTGCTTCAGCAGTGGATTGAGCTACTGTTTCCTGCTTTCTTGAACTCCAAGAGAATATACCTGATCCGAGGGAAAAACAGTAACCTGATGTACTTTTCATATCATCAATCGAGCCGCCCCAATCACTGTCAGAGAAACCATAATCTGATAATCTTCAGTATGTGTTAAATAAGATTGGTATAAAATTTAAATATATCTCACTAATACATTTTGTTTTTGCTCAATTGCTAACAACTACTTTAGAAACTCATTTCAGGTTTCTAAATTTGTAAGATTAAAATTTGAAGAGTGGAAGAGGGAAATTTTATTCTTGTTGGGTCTCCAAGATATTGAGAATTGTCTTATAAAGGACGAGCCTCGTGCACTTACAGAAAAGAGAAATCCTGAGGTAAGGGCATACTTTGTGAAGTGAGAGAGTTCTAAACGACTCAATCAATATGTCTTATAGAACGGAGTCTCCCAAATGTTTTCAAGCTCTTAAAACACTGACATGTTATTGGCAATGGGCATGGTTGCACACCTTGAGTGGAGTATTGTTAAGCCTCATCAGGTTGAAATTAAAAACTTGATTGGAAAATCAACCACTATGAAGTAAAAAAGACATGGCAAGATTATGGAACATGTATATGCAATGGATGATACTCATGGGAAACTTATGGGCCTACAAGTTGATCTTCTAGAGACCGATACAATGGCATACATTTCCTTGTCCTTAGCTTCTAAATTCAGGATCCTTGAAAACTACGCTTATCTTTAGAAGAAGTAGAACATGACCAATCTTATAACCAATATGGTTAATGAGGAGGATAAACATTCAGATTTTGGAACTCTATATGCCAATATGGTAAATATCAACACACGTAATCATCAACTCAATAGGAAATACTCATCGATAGGATTTGCACAAGCTAATTTACAGGATCTGCTAAAGAGGGAGGTGACAATAAAGGAAATTGTAAGATGTTTCCATGTTTTCACTAAAAGAATATGGATCACTAGAAGAGGGATCACCGCAAGTACAAGGCCTTGATGACCATGAAAGGTAAACTATATTCTATAACTGAAATAAATGTTTTAAGGTGTAGAGTTTGATTAGAAGGATTGAAATAGCAACATTAGTTTTAAGGAAGAATAAGAACGAATTCATGCAGTCTCTGACATTGATGTGTTGATTATACTTAGCTTACCGGTCATCAACAATATGTCAGGGGACTTAGCTATAATTCTTCAGAATAATATTACGTCTCCACCTAAGATAGATAATGATTATGCCATTTATGATGAAAAAAATTCAACAACCTCAAGAATTATAATAACTAAATGAGTTGACATTTTATATGTTCACTCAAAAGAGGAAAAATACAATGTATTTGGGCTATATATCATTTATAAGGGAATATAAATGTAGTTCAGATATTCTAGAAGATGAACCATTCACTTTTTATAATATTATAAAAATTTCAAACTTTAAACTATGGATTCAAGCAATGAATTTATAGTACAAATCAATGCAAGATAATTAAGTTTGGGGTCTTACCACTCTACCTAAAGGTATGAATGACTATGATGCAAATGGTTGTTTAAAACCAAATGTAGTTATTCGGGGAAAGTAAAAAGATATAAAACACATCTTATAGTGAAAGGGTAAAATCAAACTGAAGATATTAATTATACAGAAACGTTTTCTCCAATATCATCAAACAACTCATCTAGAATAATCCTGGCCTTTTTTCATTTTAACTTTGAGCTCCACCAAATGGATGTTAAGACCATATTTCTCTGTTGAGATGTTAATGAAATGATTTGCATGAAGCAACTAGAACACTTTGTGGTCGGCAGATCCAAAGTCAATGGTCTGTAAACTGAAGAAAGCCACTTATGAGATTAAGCGTCTTGTTAATGGTACCAAAACTTCGTAGAGATTGTTATCTCGTTTGGTTTTGAGGTATACTCGATCGAAGATTGTGTATATTGCAAGACTAGTGGAAGTAAAATGATGCAGTTAGTCCTATATATCGATGAAATACTTTTATCCACTAATTTTGTAGGTTTATTACATATCACTAAGAAATTTTTGTCATAGAACATTAAGATGAAAGACCTTAGAGAGGCTTTATATGTGCTAGGAATCAATATAGCAAGGAACCGTCATAAGGGAATTATTGGTCTCTCACATGAAGCTTACAATGAGATCATGATACGTTTGTATGGCTTGGATAAGAGCAAACTGTTGGATACTACTGTAGAGATACCATATGCATCGACAATTGATAGTCTCATATATGCTCAATAGCATTCATAGTTAGAATATTGTGAAAGTACATGAACTAACTAGGAGTTGGTAACTGGAATACGATAAAAAAATGTACCAATGTAAGAGGTGCAATATCATGGAAGAGTGCAAAACATAATCTTATTACGACTTCAATAATAGTATCAGAATATGTGGCGTATTTTACTACTTCTACTTGCGTACTTTGGTTAAGATATTTTGTCACAACATTGCATATAAAGGGGGGAATGCTCTTTTTAATTTATTATGATAATGCTTTAACTTATATACTTCATCATGATCATTAAAGCCAAGAATTTTAAGCATATATATTTAAAGTTCTGATATGCACAAGAGTGAATTCCAAACGACTAGATAAGGACGGGGCATACTGATACACACTCCATAGTAACAGATTCAGTTACAAAAGCATTTTTGATTTTTATCTTTTATGAGCATAAAATGTCCTTAGTATTGAAGGTATATATGGTTCAATAGGAGTAGTGTATTATGTTGACTGATTTTAGATTGTATTTTTCAGATTATATGTAAATATTTTTAACTTTATAATATAATGATTTAATTTAAGCACTTATCATTTGAATGATATTTATTACAATCTTATTCAGTGGGAGCAGTTGAATAGTAGACATATGTTGATTATATAGTCGTGTCTTACTTTCATGTTTCACTCCATACGAAGTTAGGGTCTAGTAAGGTAGTAGTTAACGATTTGATTTATTGTAGAAATATTACACAAACTGATTTATGGTGTAGCTATTTAGTTAGTTGTTAGCTGTCGACTTACATGGATAGACGTTCAGTTGTTATTTGTAAGCAACAACGTTATATAAGTTCATATTCAGATTAATACAATTCAGTAAACGTAAATGATCCAAGTGAAAGATTATGAGAAAAATACTAAATTAGAATATCTCATCATGTGTAATTTTAAGTATTCGTGTATGGTGTGGTAAAGTTCAATTAAAATAATCAATTCGAATATTGGACCACCAAATAATAATAATAATTAAATATTATTATTTAGTTTTATGGTGTCATAATAAGTTTGGATGCATGTTAGGATAACTTGTACCTAGATGGAGGATCTTTTGATACAACAATTAAGTATTAGGCTTAGATTCCAATAAGGTTATGGTCCATATTTGAAGATAGCCAATCACGAACAATAAATGGACTATTTGACTATTTGAAGATAATTGAAGAGTTTTAAAAACACTTTGGGGTGATTTTGTGATACGAAGATTTCCTAGTGTCACATTAGCTCAAGTACTGAATTTAGGTATCTTTTTAGAGAGAGAAAGTGCAATTTAGCTTGAGTAGAGAGAGAAAGTCATACTATTATTCTTGGGATCTGTGAAGCGTGTGTGGTCCTTATATAGTACAATTGCGGGCCCCACACGCTTTAACTCCCGTTTATTACATTATTGGTCCATATATCTTTTTACCTTCTCATAATAGGTCCATATATCTTATTACTTAACTTCTTCTTTACATTTCTCTCCTAAATAAACTTCTTCTTTACAATTCTCTCCTCACTAAACGTCTTCTTTACATTTCTCTCCTAAATAAACTTCTTCTTTACATTTTCGCCATGTATTTTATTCTCCCTCATCAGTAGCCCCCCAGTCCTAAATAAACTTCTTCTTTAAATTTTCGCCATGTATTTTATTCTCCTAACTGATTTTTTCGATTTTCAAATTAAATACCTATACCGAACCGAATCAACTGAACCGATTTTTAATCGATTTCTAAATGGATACAAGTTTATAAGAACCAAAAACCAAAAAGTCGAACTGAACCGAAAGGATGAACCGAACGTTTATATATAGTGTATGGTTCTAGTGATTATCCACTCAGAGATCTGGGTAGGAGCCTTATTTTGAGCGTATCAACTTCTAGCTCGACCTTGGTGGATGAAGCAAAATAACTGGTAGCACCTAAGTTCTGGAGACTCCGATTAACGACCAGAGATTAGTTGGCCTTTCGTTTGAAGATGAGATAAAATAAAAATGGTACCGAAACCTATACCCTTTTCTATAAGCATCTTCGGATCGGGCAACGCAATATCTCCCGAACGATTCTGATACCCTATCACGAACCCAAAATGACTCTTCTTCAACGTTAGTTTGCCTTAACTCAGACTGTAGCTTTACAAATAAACCACACAAGCTTAGTATTATATTATATGAGCTCGACGTTGATCTTCCAGATGTGTATGGGAGGATAGAATCAAATAGGCTTCCGAGACGACGTTGATCTTTCAGATGTATCTGAAAGGACATAATCAAATAGGCTTTCAAAACCTTGGAATATATCGTTCCGTTGAAGCTTTAGACATATTGCAATTCTCCATAGCTATAGCGTGGTCCACTGCTAAAATTTAGGGTATGTTAAATAAAATATTATATAAAATTTAGGGTATGTTAGGGAAGAGACAGGATCTCCAAAACCCCAAAGGGTTCCTAAGAGAGACAGGAAATGGAGAGCGGAAAGCAAGGACAGGGAGGCCAAGAAGAAAAAGACCTTCAGGGGTGATGAACTTTCTCTCCGGCCTCGCATAATAAAAATATGTAAATATTTTGATTACAATTTAAAATTAAAATATAGTATATTCCAAGCGCAAATGATTCCCCTCTTATTCATGTCTTGAAAAGTGTCATAGGAAACACGATTAAAATACTAAAGAAGTCATCAACCGTAGAAAACAATTCAATCTCCACAAATGTCACAAAACAATCATTAAGTCATAGATTAACCATTCTATTTCTCAATTCATTCTTCATATATTTCATAATAGAAAATACTCGCTCAACACTTGCGGTAACAATCGGTAATGACAAAACTTGCTTCAAAAGTGTGTACGCAAATCCAAATATCTTGTGTTTTCTTATAAACCGGAGTCTTATGAATAAGTAAGTAATTTGCTTTAAAAGGATCGGTACAATAATTTTTTTAAATATAAAATATTATTTCCATACAAAATATTACAAAATTTGCTAAAGAAATCATAAATCAATTAATATAAAATAAAAAATAAAAAAATATTGACAATTAATATAAATAGGATATAAAAATATCATAAAAATACGTTAAAGAATCGGTAATTTGCAAATACAAATCAGTAATTTGTTAATTATTCTCATATTTGCAAATACAAATGAGTGTTTTACTTAATTATTCTCATATACAAAAGATTATTTCCATATAAGAACTCGGTGAAAATATTCAATAAAAATAAGTACACTAATTTATATTTCAAGTTAATGAACTCCAAATCAAGAGTCTATTAGTAGAGTTTTTTACCACTATACTAATTTCTTTCCTTTTTAAGGTGGTCCTGAACATTCTCATATCCCCTCTAAACCCCCTCCAGATATATTATGGTTAAATATCAAAGTACACCCAATGGTTACCGGGCTAATTTATTATCTTTTCTTAATTTATTTTTTAAATTTATTTTTAATTTAATTTTTATTTAAAAAAAAATAAAAATTAAAAAAAAGATTGCAATATTTGTTTAGGGAAAATAAAAATATCGTTATAACTAAATTTATAAATATAATCTAAGATATTTTTAAAAAATAATAATTTAATCAACACACTGCACAAAAATATTTAAAAAAATTCTGTATAACTAATTCTATGTATATAATCTAAGATATTTTCAAAAAAATTACTAGCCATTTTGAAGAAAATATCAAATAATAAATTCAATGGGGATGATGTGAGTTTCTGCTAACTAAGCTCAAGCCCAGCACATCACTATATGTCACCATTTGTTAGATGAAGATATATGTAGAGTCATAGATTATGTATATGAGAGGGAAAGATACTTCAACATCAAACAGCATTACACGAATAATAAGAACTGACGCAAGCCAATTAGCCTAGCCAAGTGCTACAGCTACGGTATATTAATTGTAGAAAAGATACATAATCAACAAGAATAGACTAGAATTTGGGACCATTTTGGTATACACGAAGGAAGCCATTTATACAAATTGACACGTCATAATATCAGTTTCATCAAATCGCCAGAAGAAGAAAGAAAATAGAGTTATAATACAAAATGGGGTGTTCTGTATTTTTGCTTTGTGAGTGGAGCAAAAAACACCAAGTAATTGCATGCTCCAGAAGGCTTTTGTCTTTTTGGGTCAAGTTGGTTCTAAAGAAACCAAAACAAGTGAAGTTTATTGTTTCCAAGTCGTAATCATTTTTACCCCTCCTGATGCAGCATATGTATATCACCAACAGCAACAGACAGAAAAATAAGAGACATGATATGCCTATTGCAACTTTACCGCCTTCCGATAAGTGGCCGTTTTTCCATAACATAGGACAATTTGGTAAAGTGGGTACGCCGCACAATCCTTTATTTCCAGTGAGACTGTAAATATTTATAATAAAATGGAAACTCAGTATGCCCCGTTTTCTACAACTAAATTTAGTTATACAAAGCAATAGACAGCGGGGTTAAAAATGAGAAGATATTCTACAAAGAATAATTTGAGAAGTCTCCTAAGAAGCCTTTGTGTGATCGAGCGGAAAAGCAAAATTATTACTAGTGTTGATGAGATTTGTTAAAGAAGATTACTAAATGCCAAAAGTATGAATACAGACTCATATCTGAGACTCGGATGATTTGATAGAAACTACTAAAAAATGCTGCGCAGTGGAGTAATATTGTTTGAGATCTGCACAGTCAGAAGTCTTTTGTGTAACTAATCATCTCATGAGCAGCTTAATCCAACAATTCCACATGCTATCAGTATACATTTATCAATCAAGCAAACTATAATGGAATCAATGTACCGTAATAAAAAGACACTGGAAGCAGAAGTACTACAATAAAAACAACTAAATATAAGTTGCAGATATAAGGTCCAGGAACATACTCGATAACGCCACCATGAACACCAACTGAATAGACTGCATCGGGTACACTTCCTTCCAGTAAGTTATCATTCAGAAGCCTGATACATTACCAGAGATTAATACAATAAATGGCAATACCAAAAAGAAGCAGATCAAGCCTGTACAATATTTTGTGAAAACACGATAAAGTTGTCAACTAAAACATCAGTGTACAGCAACGGTCGCTGTGTTGCTGCATCTATAAATTATATTACAACCATGTCAAATCGTAAGAGTAGTATCCAGTTTGATTCAGGCTGTCAATTTTAACTTTTTGCAACTTATAAAACAACACCATAGAACCTAATAATAAAACTAACTTACACCATCATGAATAAAGAGCATAATACTCACACTAGTGTCAAACTCGAACTAGACAGACTTTCTGGTATGGAACCTGTGAACTGATTCCTTGACAAATCCCTGATACATTTATAAAGGGAAACTGATTACAATAAACAAGGATCAAAGTAAATCGAAATATAAAAAGGCTATTTAAGAAAGGAAATAACAGGATTGAATTCTCCAGAATGGAGTAACTCTATCAATGCTAAAGCTTGCTTAGCTGGTAAAATATATATATATATATATATATATATATATATATATATATATATATATATATATATATATATATATATATTACAACGCTATTTTTAAGCAACTCTGAAACAAGGAGCAGCAACTGACGTGGGGCAGTGCCTTTAACACATAGGAGAAAACTACTTACCATGCCAACATACCATAAGAAGACAAAACATTTTTATCCTCAAAGGAAACTGTTCTTGAACTACTTATAAGTTGTAATTTAACAACCTGAATGGAGTTTACCTATGTGTGCATGTGTATTTAAAAAATCCACTTTGCAATTGTGTTATTGCCTCACTAAGTTCCCTTTCTATTCCTTAAAGTCAATATCTACTAGTAAATATGATAGTAACTCAGACTTAATCGATCTTGCTACTTACAGACGTACAAGCGATTTTTGACCAAGTCCTGTGGGTAGATCACCACTCAGAGAATTCGAAGTGAGGTTCCTGTCATAAGAAAGAGAACATACTTAATGAAAAATAAATGATGAATAAGTTTACCTAAGAAATAAAGTTACAGCTGAGATCAAGAGGAATAAACTCTTAAGTAGCAGGTGGGCAAGAAACCATCTGACGGACGTCAGCACAGATTTGAGATTTACTTTCGTCATACACATAAAAGAAGAAAACAATTACTGCACAGGGTATTATTTAGATGTTTTTTTGTAGATTGGGAGTTCATTTATTCATTAGGACTTCTCCAATTTTTATGTGACGGCTGTCATTTGAGAATTACTAGAGTTTCTCTTCTTCCAGCTCAATTTGGTCACCTTCAAACAACAATGGATGCCTTCCACGATTTACTGACCAAAGATAGGCACTAATATAAAATATGGAAAAAAAGTCGTAAAGGTTTATTGGTGCAGAAGACAAAGGTTTAAGGTGAGATTAAACAAAAATGAGAGAGGCAGAGGAGTTACTGGAATGTGAAAAAGAGAAGACTTAATTTATTCAATAGAAATGCTTGTTTAAATACAGATAAAGGTCACTAACACATGTTAAGTGACTGACACAAGTTAAATAAAAGATACAAGTAAAGTAAAGCAAACTTTAGAGGAAAACCAAAAAACACACACTGTTAACAGCTTCTAAATAATTCTAACACTCCTCCTTGTTTAGAAGCTGCAAACTCCAAGTCTTTTTCTCAAATCTTCAAACTTGCTTAGTGGCAGAGGTTTAGTGAAAATATCTGCAATTTGATCTTCAGATTTGTAGTAACGCAGACTCACATCACCACTCTTTTGAACTTCTCGAACAAAGAATAGCTTGATATTGAAGTGCTTAGTCTTTCCATGAAAGACCGGATTGTTTGAGATCGCAATGGCAGCCTGATTATCAACTAGTATTTCAGTTCTTTGTTTTTGCTCCATGTTTAGATCAACTAGAAGTTTCCTTAACCAAAGAGCTTGATTAACAGTAGCTGCAGCAGCTATAAATTCTGCTTCAGCAGTGGATTGAGCTACTGTTTCCTGCTTTCTTGAACTCCAAGAGAATATACCTGATCCGAGGGAAAAACAGTAACCTGATGTACTTTTCATATCATCAATCGAGCCGCCCCAATCACTGTCAGAGAAACCATAATCTGATAATCTTCAGTATGTGTTAAATAAGATTGGTATAAAATTTAAATATATCTCACTAATACATTTTGTTTTTGCTCAATTGCTAACAACTACTTTAGAAACTCATTTCAGGTTTCTAAATTTGTAAGATTAAAATTTGAAGAGTGGAAGAGGGAAATTTTATTCTTGTTGGGTCTCCAAGATATTGAGAATTGTCTTATAAAGGACGAGCCTCGTGCACTTACAGAAAAGAGAAATCCTGAGGTAAGGGCATACTTTGTGAAGTGAGAGAGTTCTAAACGACTCAATCAATATGTCTTATAGAACGGAGTCTCCCAAATGTTTTCAAGCTCTTAAAACACTGACATGTTATTGGCAATGGGCATGGTTGCACACCTTGAGTGGAGTATTGTTAAGCCTCATCAGGTTGAAATTAAAAACTTGATTGGAAAATCAACCACTATGAAGTAAAAAAGACATGGCAAGATTATGGAACATGTATATGCAATGGATGATACTCATGGGAAACTTATGGGCCTACAAGTTGATCTTCTAGAGACCGATACAATGGCATACATTTCCTTGTCCTTAGCTTCTAAATTCAGGATCCTTGAAAACTACGCTTATCTTTAGAAGAAGTAGAACATGACCAATCTTATAACCAATATGGTTAATGAGGAGGATAAACATTCAGATTTTGGAACTCTATATGCCAATATGGTAAATATCAACACACGTAATCATCAACTCAATAGGAAATACTCATCGATAGGATTTGCACAAGCTAATTTACAGGATCTGCTAAAGAGGGAGGTGACAATAAAGGAAATTGTAAGATGTTTCCATGTTTTCACTAAAAGAATATGGATCACTAGAAGAGGGATCACCGCAAGTACAAGGCCTTGATGACCATGAAAGGTAAACTATATTCTATAACTGAAATAAATGTTTTAAGGTGTAGAGTTTGATTAGAAGGATTGAAATAGCAACATTAGTTTTAAGGAAGAATAAGAACGAATTCATGCAGTCTCTGACATTGATGTGTTGATTATACTTAGCTTACCGGTCATCAACAATATGTCAGGGGACTTAGCTATAATTCTTCAGAATAATATTACGTCTCCACCTAAGATAGATAATGATTATGCCATTTATGATGAAAAAAATTCAACAACCTCAAGAATTATAATAACTAAATGAGTTGACATTTTATATGTTCACTCAAAAGAGGAAAAATACAATGTATTTGGGCTATATATCATTTATAAGGGAATATAAATGTAGTTCAGATATTCTAGAAGATGAACCATTCACTTTTTATAATATTATAAAAATTTCAAACTTTAAACTATGGATTCAAGCAATGAATTTATAGTACAAATCAATGCAAGATAATTAAGTTTGGGGTCTTACCACTCTACCTAAAGGTATGAATGACTATGATGCAAATGGTTGTTTAAAACCAAATGTAGTTATTCGGGGAAAGTAAAAAGATATAAAACACATCTTATAGTGAAAGGGTAAAATCAAACTGAAGATATTAATTATACAGAAACGTTTTCTCCAATATCATCAAACAACTCATCTAGAATAATCCTGGCCTTTTTTCATTTTAACTTTGAGCTCCACCAAATGGATGTTAAGACCATATTTCTCTGTTGAGATGTTAATGAAATGATTTGCATGAAGCAACTAGAACACTTTGTGGTCGACAGATCCAAAGTCAATGGTCTGTAAACTGAAGAAAGCCACTTATGAGATTAAGCGTCTTGTTAATGGTACCAAAACTTCGTAGAGATTGTTATCTCGTTTGGTTTTGAGGTATACTCGATCGAAGATTGTGTATATTGCAAGACTAGTGGAAGTAAAATGATGCAGTTAGTCCTATATATCGATGAAATACTTTTATCCACTAATTTTGTAGGTTTATTACATATCACTAAGAAATTTTTGTCATAGAACATTAAGATGAAAGACCTTAGAGAGGCTTTATATGTGCTAGGAATCAATATAGCAAGGAACCGTCATAAGGGAATTATTGGTCTCTCACATGAAGCTTACAATGAGATCATGATACGTTTGTATGGCTTGGATAAGAGCAAACTGTTGGATACTACTGTAGAGATACCATATGCATCGACAATTGATAGTCTCATATATGCTCAATAGCATTCATAGTTAGAATATTGTGAAAGTACATGAACTAACTAGGAGTTGGTAACTGGAATACGATAAAAAAATGTACCAATGTAAGAGGTGCAATATCATGGAAGAGTGCAAAACATAATCTTATTACGACTTCAATAATAGTATCAGAATATGTGGCGTATTTTACTACTTCTACTTGCGTACTTTGGTTAAGATATTTTGTCACAACATTGCATATAAAGGGGGGAATGCTCTTTTTAATTTATTATGATAATGCTTTAACTTATATACTTCATCATGATCATTAAAGCCAAGAATTTTAAGCATATATATTTAAAGTTCTGATATGCACAAGAGTGAATTCCAAACGACTAGATAAGGACGGGGCATACTGATACACACTCCATAGTAACAGATTCAGTTACAAAAGCATTTTTGATTTTTATCTTTTATGAGCATAAAATGTCCTTAGTATTGAAGGTATATATGGTTCAATAGGAGTAGTGTATTATGTTGACTGATTTTAGATTGTATTTTTCAGATTATATGTAAATATTTTTAACTTTATAATATAATGATTTAATTTAAGCACTTATCATTTGAATGATATTTATTACAATCTTATTCAGTGGGAGCAGTTGAATAGTAGACATATGTTGATTATATAGTCGTGTCTTACTTTCATGTTTCACTCCATACGAAGTTAGGGTCTAGTAAGGTAGTAGTTAACGATTTGATTTATTGTAGAAATATTACACAAACTGATTTATGGTGTAGCTATTTAGTTAGTTGTTAGCTGTCGACTTACATAGATAGACGTTCAGTTGTTATTTGTAAGCAACAACGTTATATAAGTTCATATTCAGATTAATACAATTCAGTAAACGTAAATGATCCAAGTGAAAGATTATGAGAAAAATACTAAATTAGAATATCTCATCATGTGTAATTTTAAGTATTCGTGTATGGTGTGGTAAAGTTCAATTAAAATAATCAATTCGAATATTGGACCACCAAATAATAATAATAATTAAATATTATTATTTAGTTTTATGGTGTCATAATAAGTTTGGATGCATGTTAGGATAACTTGTACCTAGATGGAGGATCTTTTGATACAACAATTAAGTATTAGGCTTAGATTCCAATAAGGTTATGGTCCATATTTGAAGATAGCCAATCACGAACAATAAATGGACTATTTGACTATTTGAAGATAATTGAAGAGTTTTAAAAACACTTTGGGGTGATTTTGTGATACGAAGATTTCCTAGTGTCACATTAGCTCAAGTACTGAATTTAGGTATCTTTTTAGAGAGAGAAAGTGCAATTTAGCTTGAGTAGAGAGAGAAAGTCATACTATTATTCTTGGGATCTGTGAAGCGTGTGTGGTCCTTATATAGTACAATTGCGGGCCCCACACGCTTTAACTCCCGTTTATTACATTATTGGTCCATATATCTTTTTACCTTCTCATAATAGGTACTTCTTCAATATCCTACGCAATTCTCTCCCAAACAATCTTCCTCTTTACAATTCTCTCCTAACTTAACTTCTTCTTTACATTTCTCTCCTAAATAAACTTCTTCTTTACAATTCTCTCCTCACTAAACGTCTTCTTTACATTTCTCTCCTAAATAAACTTCTTCTTTACATTTTCGCCATGTATTTTATTCTCCCTCATCAGTAGCCCCCCAGTCCTAAATAAACTTCTTCTTTAAATTTTCGCCATGTATTTTATTCTCCTAACTGATTTTTTCGATTTTCAAATTAAATACCTATACCGAACCGAATCAACTGAACCGATTTTTAATCGATTTCTAAATGGATACAAGTTTATAAGAACCAAAAACCAAAAAGTCGAACTGAACCGAAAGGATGAACCGAACGTTTATATATAGTGTATGGTTCTAGTGATTATCCACTCAGAGATCTGGGTAGGAGCCTTATTTTGAGCGTATCAACTTCTAGCTCGACCTTGGTGGATGAAGCAAAATAACTGGTAGCACCTAAGTTCTGGAGACTCCGATTAACGACCAGAGATTAGTTGGCCTTTCGTTTGAAGATGAGATAAAATAAAAATGGTACCGAAACCTATACCCTTTTCTATAAGCATCTTCGGATCGGGCAACGCAATATCTCCCGAACGATTCTGATACCCTATCACGAACCCAAAATGACTCTTCTTCAACGTTAGTTTGCCTTAACTCAGACTGTAGCTTTACAAATAAACCACACAAGCTTAGTATTATATTATATGAGCTCGACGTTGATCTTCCAGATGTGTATGGGAGGATAGAATCAAATAGGCTTCCGAGACGACGTTGATCTTTCAGATGTATCTGAAAGGACATAATCAAATAGGCTTTCAAAACCTTGGAATATATCGTTCCGTTGAAGCTTTAGACATATTGCAATTCTCCATAGCTATAGCGTGGTCCACTGCTAAAATTTAGGGTATGTTAAATAAAATATTATATAAAATTTAGGGTATGTTAGGGAAGAGACAGGATCTCCAAAACCCCAAAGGGTTCCTAAGAGAGACAGGAAATGGAGAGCGGAAAGCAAGGACAGGGAGGCCAAGAAGAAAAAGACCTTCAGGGGTGATGAACTTTCTCTCCGGCCTCGCATAATAAAAATATGTAAATATTTTGATTACAATTTAAAATTAAAATATAGTATATTCCAAGCGCAAATGATTCCCCTCTTATTCATGTCTTGAAAAGTGTCATAGGAAACACGATTAAAATACTAAAGAAGTCATCAACCGTAGAAAACAATTCAATCTCCACAAATGTCACAAAACAATCATTAAGTCATAGATTAACCATTCTATTTCTCAATTCATTCTTCATATATTTCATAATAGAAAATACTCGCTCAACACTTGCGGTAACAATCGGTAATGACAAAACTTGCTTCAAAAGTGTGTACGCAAATCCAAATATCTTGTGTTTTCTTATAAACCGGAGTCTTATGAATAAGTAAGTAATTTGCTTTAAAAGGATCGGTACAATAATTTTTTTAAATATAAAATATTATTTCCATACAAAATATTACAAAATTTGCTAAAGAAATCATAAATCAATTAATATAAAATAAAAAATAAAAAAATATTGACAATTAATATAAATAGGATATAAAAATATCATAAAAATACGTTAAAGAATCGGTAATTTGCAAATACAAATCAGTAATTTGTTAATTATTCTCATATTTGCAAATACAAATGAGTGTTTTACTTAATTATTCTCATATACAAAAGATTATTTCCATATAAGAACTCGGTGAAAATATTCAATAAAAATAAGTACACTAATTTATATTTCAAGTTAATGAACTCCAAATCAAGAGTCTATTAGTAGAGTTTTTTACCACTATACTAATTTCTTTCCTTTTTAAGGTGGTCCTGAACATTCTCATATCCCCTCTAAACCCCCTCCAGATATATTATGGTTAAATATCAAAGTACACCCAATGGTTACCGGGCTAATTTATTATCTTTTCTTAATTTATTTTTTAAATTTATTTTTAATTTAATTTTTATTTAAAAAAAAATAAAAATTAAAAAAAAGATTGCAATATTTGTTTAGGGAAAATAAAAATATCGTTATAACTAAATTTATAAATATAATCTAAGATATTTTTAAAAAATAATAATTTAATCAACACACTGCACAAAAATATTTAAAAAAATTCTGTATAACTAATTCTATGTATATAATCTAAGATATTTTCAAAAAAATTACTAGCCATTTTGAAGAAAATATCAAATAATAAATTCAATGGGGATGATGTGAGTTTCTGCTAACTAAGCTCAAGCCCAGCACATCACTATATGTCACCATTTGTTAGATGAAGATATATGTAGAGTCATAGATTATGTATATGAGAGGGAAAGATACTTCAACATCAAACAGCATTACACGAATAATAAGAACTGACGCAAGCCAATTAGCCTAGCCAAGTGCTACAGCTACGGTATATTAATTGTAGAAAAGATACATAATCAACAAGAATAGACTAGAATTTGGGACCATTTTGGTATACACGAAGGAAGCCATTTATACAAATTGACACGTCATAATATCAGTTTCATCAAATCGCCAGAAGAAGAAAGAAAATAGAGTTATAATACAAAATGGGGTGTTCTGTATTTTTGCTTTGTGAGTGGAGCAAAAAACACCAAGTAATTGCATGCTCCAGAAGGCTTTTGTCTTTTTGGGTCAAGTTGGTTCTAAAGAAACCAAAACAAGTGAAGTTTATTGTTTCCAAGTCGTAATCATTTTTACCCCTCCTGATGCAGCATATGTATATCACCAACAGCAACAGACAGAAAAATAAGAGACATGATATGCCTATTGCAACTTTACCGCCTTCCGATAAGTGGCCGTTTTTCCATAACATAGGACAATTTGGTAAAGTGGGTACGCCGCACAATCCTTTATTTCCAGTGAGACTGTAAATATTTATAATAAAATGGAAACTCAGTATGCCCCGTTTTCTACAACTAAATTTAGTTATACAAAGCAATAGACAGCGGGGTTAAAAATGAGAAGATATTCTACAAAGAATAATTTGAGAAGTCTCCTAAGAAGCCTTTGTGTGATCGAGCGGAAAAGCAAAATTATTACTAGTGTTGATGAGATTTGTTAAAGAAGATTACTAAATGCCAAAAGTATGAATACAGACTCATATCTGAGACTCGGATGATTTGATAGAAACTACTAAAAAATGCTGCGCAGTGGAGTAATATTGTTTGAGATCTGCACAGTCAGAAGTCTTTTGTGTAACTAATCATCTCATGAGCAGCTTAATCCAACAATTCCACATGCTATCAGTATACATTTATCAATCAAGCAAACTATAATGGAATCAATGTACCGTAATAAAAAGACACTGGAAGCAGAAGTACTACAATAAAAACAACTAAATATAAGTTGCAGATATAAGGTCCAGGAACATACTCGATAACGCCACCATGAACACCAACTGAATAGACTGCATCGGGTACACTTCCTTCCAGTAAGTTATCATTCAGAAGCCTGATACATTACCAGAGATTAATACAATAAATGGCAATACCAAAAAGAAGCAGATCAAGCCTGTACAATATTTTGTGAAAACACGATAAAGTTGTCAACTAAAACATCAGTGTACAGCAACGGTCGCTGTGTTGCTGCATCTATAAATTATATTACAACCATGTCAAATCGTAAGAGTAGTATCCAGTTTGATTCAGGCTGTCAATTTTAACTTTTTGCAACTTATAAAACAACACCATAGAACCTAATAATAAAACTAACTTACACCATCATGAATAAAGAGCATAATACTCACACTAGTGTCAAACTCGAACTAGACAGACTTTCTGGTATGGAACCTGTGAACTGATTCCTTGACAAATCCCTGATACATTTATAAAGGGAAACTGATTACAATAAACAAGGATCAAAGTAAATCGAAATATAAAAAGGCTATTTAAGAAAGGAAATAACAGGATTGAATTCTCCAGAATGGAGTAACTCTATCAATGCTAAAGCTTGCTTAGCTGGTAAAATATATATATATATATATATATATATATATATATATATATATTACAACGCTATTTTTAAGCAACTCTGAAACAAGGAGCAGCAACTGACGTGGGGCAGTGCCTTTAACACATAGGAGAAAACTACTTACCATGCCAACATACCATAAGAAGACAAAACATTTTTATCCTCAAAGGAAACTGTTCTTGAACTACTTATAAGTTGTCATTTAACCACCTGAATGGAGTTTACCTATGTGTGCATGTGTATTTAAAAAATCCACTTTGCAATTGTGTTATTGCCTGACTAAGTTCCCTTTCTATTCCTTAAAGTCAATATCTACTAGTAAATATGATAGTAACTCAGACTTAATCGATCTTGCTACTTACAGACGTACAAGCGATTTTTGACCAAGTCCTGTGGGTAGATCACCACTCAGAGAATTCGAAGTGAGGTTCCTGTCATAAGAAAGAGAACATACTTAATGAAAAATAAATGATGAATAAGTTTACCTAAGAAATAAAGTTACAGCTGAGATCAAGAGGAATAAACTCTTAAGTAGCAGGTGGGCAAGAAACCATCTGACGGACGTCAGCACAGATTTGAGATTTACTTTCGTCATACACATAAAAGAAGAAAACAATTACTGCACAGGGTATTATTTAGATGTTTTTTTGTAGATTGGGAGTTCATTTATTCATTAGGACTTCTCCAATTTTTATGTGACGGCTGTCATTTGAGAATTACTAGAGTTTCTCTTCTTCCAGCTCAATTTGGTCACCTTCAAACAACAATGGATGCCTTCCACGATTTACTGACCAAAGATAGGCACTAATATAAAATTTGGAAAAAAAGTCGTAAAGGTTTATTGGTGCAGAAGACAAAGGTTTAAGGTGAGATTAAACAAAAATGAGAGAGGCAGAGGAGTTACTGGAATGTGAAAAAGAGAAGACTTAATTTATTCAATAGAAATGCTTGTTTAAATACAGATAAAGGTCACTAACACATGTTAAGTGACTGACACAAGTTAAATAAAAGATACAAGTAAAGTAAAGCAAACTTTAGAGGAAAACCAAAAAACACACACTGTTAACAGCTTCTAAATAATTCTAACACTCCTCCTTGTTTAGAAGCTGCAAACTCCAAGTCTTTTTCTCAAATCTTCAAACTTGCTTAGTGGCAGAGGTTTAGTGAAAATATCTGCAATTTGATCTTCAGATTTGTAGTAACGCAGACTCACATCACCACTCTTTTGAACTTCTCGAACAAAGAATAGCTTGATATTGAAGTGCTTAGTCTTTCCATGAAAGACCGGATTGTTTGAGATCGCAATGGCAGCCTGATTATCAACTAGTATTTCAGTTCTTTGTTTTTGCTCCATGTTTAGATCAACTAGAAGTTTCCTTAACCAAAGAGCTTGATTAACAGTAGCTGCAGCAGCTATAAATTCTGCTTCAGCAGTGGATTGAGCTACTGTTTCCTGCTTTCTTGAACTCCAAGAGAATATACCTGATCCGAGGGAAAAACAGTAACCTGATGTACTTTTCATATCATCAATCGAGCCGCCCCAATCACTGTCAGAGAAACCAATTAGTTTCATCTCTTTCTGCTTCAAAAACTTAACTCCATAATTCCAAGTCCCCTTTACGTATCTGATAACTCTTTTCGCTGCTGTCATGTGAGTTTCGTTGTGACAAAACATGAATCTAGAGAGAATACTTACATCATTTAATATGTCCGGTCTGGTTGCTGTCAAATACATCAGACAACCTACCAAACTCCTGAACTCAGCTTCAATAACCTTAGCAGAACCATCATCTTTGACCAGCTTCTCCTTTTGATTCATAGGAGTTTTCATTGCTTTGCAATCTTCCATTTGAAATTTTTTAAGTATCTGCTTTGCATACGTTCCTTGACATATGAACACTTCATCATGGCTTTGTTTGATCTCAATGCCAAGGAAGTATGACATCAGACCAAGGTCTGTCATTTCGAAAACCTCTTCCATTTCGAGTTTAAACTGATTAATTTGATCAAAGTTGTTTCCTGTAATTAACAAATCATCTACATAAAGAGAAATGATTAAGGTATTTGTACCTTCATTCTTGACATACAATGTGAGTTCAGATTGACTTTTGCGAAAGCCAAGACCCACCAAATGATCATCAATCTTGCTGTACCATGCTCGCGGAGCCTGTTTTAGGCCGTATAAAGCCTTTTTTTAACAAATAGACTTTATCTTCATTCCCTCTGTTTACAAAACCTTCAGGCTGTTCAACAAAAATTTCTTCTTGCAAGTCTCCATTTAAGAATGCAGATTTAACATCAAGTTGGAACACTTTCAAACTATTTTGAGCAGCAAGAGCAAGCAGTAATCTTACCGTGTCAAGCCTAGCAACAGGTGCAAATGTTTCCGAATAGTCAACTCCAAACACTTGTGCATATCCTTTTACAACAAGTCTTGCTTTGAATCTGTTAACTGAACCATCATGATTTAGCTTTGTTCTGAAAACCCATTTTACACCAATTATTTTTCTGTTTAGAGGTCGATCAACCAACTCCCAAGTTTTATTTTTTACGATCGTCGACAGCTCCTCCTGCATTGCAGCCATCCAATGTTGGCTGTCTTTTGCATCACAAAACCCTGTAGGTTCACAGACAGCTACATTACACCTTTGATAAATATTAGACAGAGACCTAGTACCTCTTACCGGAGCATCATCAACTGAAGCATCTTGCCCCTCAACTCTAGGTTCTTCTTCTTCTATCATGCTACCATTGATTGAACTTTTTTGTGAAATAAAATTCTGGTTCACTTTGGTTGATTCTTCCCAATTCCATTGCTCATTTTCAATAAAATGAACATCTCTGCTCACTATAACTCGACCAATAAGTGGCTGGAAAATTTTATAAGCTTTGGATATACTGTTATACCCAATAAAAATTCCGTCTTCTGCCTTTTTATCAAGCTTATCTCGCTTGACCAGTGAAATATAAGTGAAACAAAGGCAGCCAAATATTCTAAGAAACTTTTAAGAAGGTTTGTAACCATACCAAGCTTCAAATGGTGTCAAGTCTTTTACAGCTTTCGTCGAAATTCGATTTTGCAAGAACACAGCAGTGTTTGCTGCTTCTCCCCAAAAGCATTTTGGAAGATTTTTTTCATGAAGCATGCATCTCGTCATCTCCATTATAAATCAATTTCTTCTTTCACTGACTCCATTTTGTTGAGGAGAATATGGAGCTGTCAATTGATGTTCAATACCAGCATCTTCACAAAACCTGTTAAAATTTTCCGAGGTGTATTCTCCACAATTATCAGACCTTATAGTCTGAATCAAACATCCACTTTCATTCTCAACTCTTGATTTGAATTTCCAAAACACACCAGCAACTTTTGATTTTTGCTTTAAAAAATAAATCCAACACATTCTTGTTAGATCATCAATAAAAATGACGTAATAAAGATTACCATTTAGTGATGGTGTTCGTTGAGGACCACAGAGATCAGTATGAACCAGCTGTAGCTTTCTCGAGGCTCTCCAAGCTTGTTTAGGAAATGGTTTCCTGTGCTGCTTCCCAAAATTACAAGCCTGACAATGAGGCATGTCATCATCAATGTCTGTGAGTCCTTCAACCAGCTTCTTTGACTGCATATGAAGCCGCCCTCGATGATGAAAATGCCCAAGTCTTTTATGCCAAATCTCAGTAGCACAAGGTCTGGATTTAAAAGCCATATGCTCCTTTTCCATTGGATTTAGAGCAAAACTTTTTGCTTTCATTTCAACATTGAACAAGTCTTTGCCGCTAACATCTTTGATCAGGCACTGTTTATTCTCAAACAATACTTTGTAGCCTTTATCAAGCAATTGACCAACACTTAACAGACTTTTATCAATTTTTGGTACAAATAAAACATCTGAAATAAACTTTGTACCTCTATAACTCGTTATTGCTACTGTACATTTCCCCTTGACTTCTAGGCGTTCACCGTTTCCGATCCTCACTCTCTTGACTTCGGTATCTTTTAATTCTTCAAAGAGTTCTTTATCATATGTCATATGATTTGTGCACCCACTGTCAATCAACCAGCTTTCACTGGATTCTCTGCCTGAAAAACAAGTGACCACAAACAGTTGATCTTCTTCTTCTTGATCATCTACACGTGCATCTGGTTCCTGCATATGCTTCTGACCCTTTACTTTACAAATTGCAGCTTCATGTCCAACTTGATTACATTTGGAGCATTTAGCATCAGGTCTCCTCCAACATCTGTGTGGTGGATGACCTTTAATTTTACAATGACGGCAAGGCGGGTAAGATTTTCTAGCATCTGCTTCTTTTCTTTTCTGAAAATTGTTAGATGAATCTCCATTCTTCCAGTGATTTTTGAAGTTTGTTTTTTATACCTGTTGCTGTCTTCATGCTTTACAGGTAAGGCACCTTCAATTAATTCTTCTTGCCTCATAGACCGTCTCTGCTCTTGTGCTTGCAAGGCATTTAAGAGCTCTGTAACGGAGATATTTGACAGATCTTTGGTATTCTCCAAAGTAGTAATGGTGGCTTCGAACCTCTCTGGAACAGTCACCAATATTTTTTCGACAATCCTGGAGTCTGTTAACTCAGACCCAAGCAATCTCACCTTGTTGGCAATGTTGAGAAGTCTGTCAGAGTACTGCTTCACGCACTCAGACTCCTTCATCTTCTGCAACTCAAAATCCCTAATTAAATTAAGGACCTTCATTCCACGAATCCTTTCATCTCTTTCGTACTCAGCCTTGAGGTAATCCCAAATTTCTTTGGCTGTTTTGAGGGACATAATTCGTGTGAAAATCATTTGAGATACTGCTGCAAATAGACAAGCTTTTGCTTTTGATTTTCTCGTCTTCTTTTCCTTATGTGCTTTGATCTGTGCCATAGTAGGGTTTGCTGGAAGCTGAGGGATTTCATAATCCTATTCTACTGCTTCCCAAAGATCTAAAGCCTCCAAGTAAGTCTCCATACGAACTGCCCACATTTGATAATTGTCTCCATCGAAGACTGGTGGTGCAGCGATTGAAAAATCTCTTTCCATTTTAACCTCACAAATACCTTAAGAAGAGGGCTCCGATACCACTTTGTTGGTGCAGAAGACAAAGGTTTAAGGTGAGATTAAACAAAAATGAGAGAGGCAGAGGAGTTACTAGAATGTGAAAAAGAGAAGACTTAATTCATTCAATAGAAATGCTTGTTTAAATACAGATAAATGTCACTAACACACGTTAAGTGACTGACACAAGTTAAATAAAAGATACAATTAAAGTAAAGCAAACTTTAGAGGAAAACCAAAAAACACACACTGTTAACAGCTTCTAAATAATTCTAACAAAAGTCGGTTGATCAATTGTTGAGCAGTGGTATGTTGGATGAGCTTGCTGTTGCTAAAATAATATTACAATGCTTAAATACTGTCAGCCACTTGATTGTTTTTCTTAATACTAAACGTACAGAGGCCATGTCCAATCCCTGCATGTCCACTCGAGATTCAAGCTGCCTGATTTTATTTATATCTCCATCATCTATTTTCTACGAGGGCGACAAGATCAGTGGGGTATCTGAATGCAACTTGCTTGTTGATTGTTAAACATACAGAGACCATGTCCAATCCCCGCATGTTCACTCAAGATTTAAGCTGCCTGAGTTTATTTATATCTCCATCATCTATTTTTTATGAGGGCGATAGGATCAGTGGGGTATCTGAATGCAACTTGCTTGTTGGTGGTATGTTACGAGGTATTATGTCAGTGGTTAACATTTATAGTCAGAATGTTTTCATGGCCTTGATTGTTTCTTCAATGATCTTACAGAGACCCGCAATCAGGCACCTTTCGCACTAGAAGCTCGTGCAGAAGTTTTATGTGACATTAAACCATATGAGTCTAACCTTTGTGCTACTCCTATACTATCCATGGTTGAAAAGCCTAGTGGAATGTCATCACCCTTCTCAGCTCCAATGATGTCTCCTTCAAGGAGTGCTAGCGTACTTGAGAAAAGGAATCATCACACCTTCAACGATCACACCTTAACGAAAACACTAGAGACCCTGCAATTAAGCAGTTGAAGCCTAAGAATCTCACAAAAACGAAGCTGGTGATTTTTAAGTTTTGTGTTATCATCATTACTATTGTAAAAATAATGTTATAAGTTGCATATAAGTTTGATCTTGAGTGTATTTGTACAGTCAGATGGAAAAGCTGAAATGGAGCGTCTAAAGCTTAGATTGCAATATACTGCTGGCCTGTACAAAGAAGCTCGCGCAGAGCTTTTTCTAACCCAAAACAAGGTGTGAGTCTAAGTATCATCCATATTAGCTATTTTTCATTTGTGAACATCTGAAGTATGAATTCAGTCGAAATACCTTTTATACCTTTTATCATAGTTGAGTTCATTGAAGTTGCTAAAGATGAACATGTATATATAACAACTATATTTAAAAAGTGGTCTTCCATATATAAATTTCTCGATGCTTTGGGTATGCATGTGTGTCGATACGCAAACATATGCACCTGCCATATGAAATTTTTCTGTGTCTACTATCTTTATCTTTTTGTTGTGTATATATATATATATATATATATATATATATATATAGACATGCGCCTATATAATTTTGTTGCTTACTTTCTCAACCATTACACAATGCGCTTATTAGGTCCAGTGACTTTCTTCTGAATGCAACAAGGAATAAAAAATGTAAAGGATGCCCTCCGAAGAGAAGAAACCTTAAGGAAAGCTGATGCTGAAGGGAGAGCAAAGCATTTCCATGCAATTAAAGAAGTTGAGGAGGAAAAAGCTTTGCTTGCTAAAGAGTTCTGCGAAAGGCATCTAGCTGAAGTGAATGCCCTCCAGAAGTCGTTAGAGAAAAAGAAAATTATGGATCGACTTTACTGGGGTGACAAGAGATACAGAAAGTATTCAAGGAATGAAAATGAAGTGGCAACAACTCTTTTGCTGAGAGTAATGTGATTGGTGAAGGAAGGTTTGATAAAGTCTATAAATGCACTCTCGATCACACCCCTGTCGCTGTCAAGGTTATTCGACCAGATAGACTTGAAAGGAAAGAAGAGTTCTTGAAAGAGGTAATTATTTGTTTCTTTTCACGTTTCTTATTGCCTCGCGGTTAAAACTTCTTGTCTCAAGGCTAAGAAAATGACCTTTCATTTGGTCACAATGTCTCTGTCCATTTTCAGAAATTAAAAGTACACATAATACTCTGTCATTACTCGGCAGTATTCACTAGTGACTCTCAACCATGCTCGGGTTTAAAATTAACTTTACTGTTACCATGAATACGGAATCCACCTGTTTCTTGAATTTGACTTCTTTTATCGGATTAGAGCTCTTCTTATGACAGCATTATCGTTTTACCTAGAAACTTGAATACAGTCTTGATTATGTCTTGACCAGTAGATAAAGTGATGCGGAAAAGAGAGTGATCAAAGTAGGTATTAGCTAGGTGACTTAACTTTGTGTATTCAAAGTAGTGAATCCAGTGAGAGTTGTAAATAATCCAAATGTTTCCACTTTATGCAATTAGACCAAGTGTATTTAGACCACATATATCCTACATCTTCTAAGTAGTAGTCTAGTAAAGCTTAGTTAAAATCATCCATGATTTTTAGTTAGATAGAGGTTTGAGTAAGATATATGATCATATGTATTCTGAATTGCATTCAAATCACCTAAGATTAACCACTCTTTAAAGCCATCCTCCAAAATCCTTAATTTTCCTATATCGCAATCTTTTGTATTTTGTTGCATTTGGCATACACTATAGTTACTCTGAAATCTTTATCGAGAGTTTTGTGATTGACCTTTAAGTTTAGTAATTAATTTTGGCTTTCTAAAACTTCAATGATGAACTCTTTCTTCCACATAACCTAAATTTTGTTGTTAATATTTTCCATGAAATCATGAAAACCCATCTTCCTAGAGACTATGTTAAGATTGTCTTAACATATCACAGGTTCTTGGATTTCTATGAAATCAAACTTCTCAGATTTTTTGATGGATTTGAGTCTTCTTAATGTTTCCTTGTTACCCAAGCCTCTTACATTCCGAGTGAGAATAAAGATGGTGATTTTGAAGATTTTTTAAATGTAATATATTTGCTGATATTGATCATATGAAGCTTTTGGTCTTTGATTTCTTTAGTCTTTTATTTAAAATCATTCTTTACTTATTGTTTGTTGTGTCTAGGAGAGGTTGGAAAGCTTCCAATATATCTTTGAGAGGGATAATCTTAGTCTAATTGATTTGAGTTTGTATCTCTATTTATTGTGAACATGGCTTCAGTTTTAGTAGTTTTGAGAGCCTCGGTAATTTCTGAGTCAAAAAATTATTTGTCTTCCTTATCTAGACTTTTCTTAGAGTTTATGAGTTCTTTAGAATATGTATTATTAACTCCGCGTTGATCTTTTGAATTTTTCGATGATATCTTGCAGTACCAAAATTTAAGAGATGACTGGAAAATGGATTTGAGGGATCAAAACCACTTACATTGATGAATCAATAACTGAATTATTGGAGAACAATTTTCATAAAACTATACAATCAAGTTACTAGTCATCCAAGTTTAATTTATATATATATATATATAACTATTAAATACTATAAAATCATTTTTTAGATTATTTAGGATTAAACTTATAATAAAAAAACTTAGGATAAAGCTAGAAAATATTAAAAGTTTGACATTTTTGGAATAAACCAAAATTATTCATTATTTTATAAAGAATAATCATTAAATTTAAGAAGAAAATTATAAAAAAAATTAACTACTTTTTATCTTTGAGCTAGATTTTTTGTACAAACTCGGTCATTGTGGCTTTTTACTATCAATATTTTTTAATAATTACTTCTTATCTTAGTGTATATCATTTTCCCTTTGTTTGGATGAAATTTATTGCATGTATTATTTTTTTAACATGATGTTTAATCATTTTTCCTACATTTGTCATACCCTCAACAGATTGTCTTGTAGATCACGAATATAGTATACCTACTGCCATAAGTGATGATCTTGATTCTTAACTTAACATTTATTTTTCATTTAACTTCAATTTTGTTTTTGTTTCCCAACTTAACTGAATGAGAACATTTTTTATCCAAAATTATGAACATCCTCTTGTTCACACATATATGATTGGAGCATTATGAATCCAGGAACTATTCCTTTTGTTTGTCAGTTATATTCTCTTCAGTGTAAGCCATTAGCATAATCTATTCATATTCATTAATGATCTTAGTGTAATATACTCTTTTGTTTTCTCAGGACATTCATACTTTAAATGTCCGAGTTTGTGACTATAGTAGCATTCAGTTTGACTTTTATTGAAACTTATGCCACCACTACTTCTCCCTTTGAACCATCTTCTTCATATTCATCACATCCTTATGTTCCTTGTAATTTCAAAACATATTCCTCCTCTTTCTTTCTAAACATGTTTAACTTGTGCTCTTGCATGACTAGAGTTTCGTGCATTTCATCAACTGTTATTGAAGTGATGTTCTGTGATTCTTCAATTGATATAGTGATGTATGTGAATCACTCAATCACGGTTCTCATCACTTTATCTCAGTCATCTCCTTTTCATTGCTTCTCAACTTATTTACTACTATCATTCTTTAGGACAAGTAATTCTCCAATTGTGTCATCTTTATTCATTTTAAGAACTTCGAAATCCCTCCTCGATATAATTATGTGAGACTTCTTTACCTTTTTGTTTGTACTGAACTTACTTTTCAGGGAATCCCAAATGATCTTGGCAGTGCTTTTATCTAAGATCTACTAAAAAACAATCAAATATAGTCTTGAAACAAGTAATGTTTCACTTGACAGTCTTTTCGCCTTTCTTTCTCTTGCAGTTGCCTCTGACTATTATTTAGTAAAGTCTCATCTACTATCTTACCAATATTTTGATCAATCATTCCTCACAATCTCTTATCCCTCAACATATTCCCTCAACATATTCTTCATCATTTCACTCACATGCGCATAATGACCATCAAAGTGAGGAATATTGGTTACTTTCTTATCTTCCCTCATTTTGAATTGTTTCACTCGTTTGTTTCATCATCTAATCTCACACAAGCTTTGATATTAATATTTAATTTTAAAAACTATAAAAAAAATTCAATAATTAAAATATTGAAATGAACAAAAAGAATTAATAAAAAACTAAATTTTCAATTCACTACAAAAAAAATAGTTAACAACTCTAGCCAATTTATAAACATATAAGGGTGATGCTAGAAAAAAATCACATTCTGTTAGATCTCTCACCCTACCCTTTTATTTTGAAACTCAAACTTGAAAAACCAAACAAAAAACCAAAAATTGGTGAGAAATCTATAAAAAAAAACCTTATACACTTTGTTTGTCTGCGAGGGGTAAATTTGTCCAAAATCAGGTGAGAGATCTATCAATAAGGTGTAGGATCCAACCGTATAAGATAAAAAAAATGTGGCTTTTTTTAGCCTTACCCAACGTATAATCCTATTTATAAATATACAAGGCTTCTCATATACTTTAGTAACTGTTTAACAACCTTGAAATATACATAAATTGAAAAATCACTAAAGAACTAACTTTGTTACATCCATTAGAGAGTAAGTTTTTACCATTTTTGTTCTTATCAATCTGATCATGGACTCCATTTTTATTGCTTTTTTTGGAACAAATGAAAGAAGAGAATCCCACGAACTCCATCTCTTTGCCTACTACCTTCCATGTAGTTAAAGTGCAACTAGGGTATAACTGGAGATAGAGCCAAAAGTCAAGGTAAAAGTTCTTCTAGAAAGGTTTATTTATGGTTGTTTTGGATAACTGCTCGAAAAACTTCACAATTGTCAAACGGAGAATTTTTTCCGATGGCTGTGTGGATTGATAGAACAATGTTTGATTTCCGGATAAGTCTCTAAAGTCTTGTAAACAATTTCTAATTGATTTTTTTGGGGTTCTCCAATCATTCTAATTGGATAAAATGAGAGATTTGTTTTGGAACACAGAGAATGAACATGTTCTTCTTGTTTTCTATATAACCCAACACTTATATATTTCGACCAATGCATGCGGTTTGACAGTTATGGTAGTTACTGTAGTTAGGTCCCATAGCTAGAATTGGAACCGGCTCAAATTTGAAATTCAAATAAAAGTTCAAACTTCCAAATTTGACTTGAATCCCGCAAAGGGCTACGCTCATTGAACCCTATTAATCATGATATAATATAACAAGCCTGCACTCCACACTCTACGACTTGTTCGATAATATATCATTTTTAAATTGGTCGATTAGTCGATCCAATTACACTTGAATATCTTACATGGATTTCGCCAACTAGCATTGCATTTGTTTGAATGTTATCTAAAAATAATTTAAACACCAATGTTCTATTTATTTATTTTTTTGACAAATATCATGCTTTATTTTGAAGACCGGTATTATAGCGTCAAATTTCCAAATGTCAAGCTATCTATTGATCTCTTGTGTTGGGATGACCATTGACTGTTGCTCCGGCATTGGGTGGATGCAGTAACATTCTCAGATGCTTTTGGTTATGCCATTTTAGCTCTTCTATCCCTTTGATATAGTTCGGTCTATGTCGATTTTAACATCGACTCGCCCCATTGCGATAAGATGAGAATGTTGATAGACCCTCAAAAATCAATAGTATATGAGCTAACCAGATTAACTTATAATTTTCGCGTAAAAATAGCCATAAACAACAAATATATTTAAAAATAGGCTTTAGGAGCTGTAAATAAGGTGTGAAATTTTATAAAATTATGTACTCTGTTTCAATATATATAAGTCTTTTAAAGTTGTTGCACGAGTATTAAGAAATGCAATGATTTTGATTTTAAAAAAATTAGTCATAAATTTACTTGTATAACCTTCATCGAAAACAACAATATAAAAAAACACTACAAGACAAAAGATAAAAAAAGTAAAATACATAATAAATTTGCATTCAAATTTGAAAATGACAATTATTTTGAAACAAAAAAATTCTTCTAAAACGACTAATATTATGAAACGGAGAAGGATTATTTTTGGATAACTTAGATTTAGAATATACCATAGTTATATTTTTCTATTATTAATTCACACACAATAATACTAAATAAGTAGTGCTTGTAAACCTTAATACCCTAATTTAGGGCATTGAGGCTTATTATCAGAAAATAATCAATATAATATATTGAAGTTTTACGTCAGTCAGGTAATAGTAATTATTCAATTATTATTTGATTTTATGGGGCTATAAATTAAATGTGTATACACACTAAATGAAATATAGAGAATATCTTTTAATCTAATAATTAATTATTACAATTAAAATCTAAAAAAATTCTAATAGAGAACCCAATACAGATAGATGAATGGATTATTTAAATTAAATATCGATTGAGAGAAAATTAAAATATTATAAATGCATAAAAAAATTAAAACATATATTATTATTAAATAATACAATTAAGTTGGTTTATTATATAGTAACTTATTCATTTTATTTATTATATAAATCAAACCATAATTTTTGTTTTTACGAAAATTTTGAGTTTTTCAAATAAAATATGTTCTCTCTAATTTCAAAAACAGATTGATATTATACGTATGTATGCAGATTGATATTATATGTATGTACGTAAGTTTCATACATGTTTAGTAAATTTATGTATGTATTATGGAATAATGTGTTTCAAATGCGTAATTTAGCATGTTTTACATGTTTTTGTTGCCTAATTATTCAAAGCATTTGTCGTATTTGGGTGTTGTGTGATATATTTAGGGGTTCACAGTTATGTGACCATATTATATGCACCTAATGAACCATATAAAGCTGCAATTGTATGACCACTAGACGGGATGCAGTTATCCATTTTGTTGGCACTTGAACTCTGGGATGTACAAAGTGTTGAGTTGCATGCCTAATGATTGTTTGTTTCAGGTACATGGTGTTTGGTTGGCATCCATCTTCCTTCAAATATCTAAGAACTTGATAGGATATACCACATAATTAATTGATTTAGCCGCTCAAAGTATATAGTGATATGAAGAATTTAGGTTTTACTAACAATATAGACGTCATGTCACGTCGGTACGTAGTACAATGCGAGCATTTAGATTCTCATTTTTAAGACTGATTGGCAAAATTGGTATCATACATGAATAGGAAATGTCATACGAGTCATGAAATAAAAGGATTTTGAGGTCTGACAACTTAAGGAATAGTTGTTGTGTGTGTAGGTCGGACCCTAAAGAAAACTGCAGCACATATATCATAATGGTGAACATATGTTGCATGTTTTCGTTGCTGTGTTTACACACATCGTACTCATATGTAACTGAATTTTCATTGGTGAAAGATTCGTTTAGTTACCATGATCAATAGATACAACCCCCAAGGAAGGCTTGGCTGATTGGATATGGCATAAACCTACAATATCTAACTTTAAAATATTGGCTCCAAAGGTAATGTATATCTTGTTGGCATCTAATGTCTCCGCTAATGACTATGACGAGTGCGATACATATGAATATCCAATCACAACCCATAATCTGATAATCTTCAGTATGTGTTAAATAAGATTGGTATAAAATTTAAATATATCTCACTAATACATTTTGTTTTTGCTCAATTGCTAACAACTACTTTAGAAACTCATTTCAGGTTTCTAAATTTGTAAGATTAAAATTTGAAGAGTGGAAGAGGGAAATTTTATTCTTGTTGGGTCTCCAAGATATTGAGAATTGTCTTATAAAGGACGAGCCTCGTGCACTTACAGAAAAGAGAAATCCTGAGGTAAGGGCATACTTTGTGAAGTGAGAGAGTTCTAAACGACTTAATCAATATGTCTTATAGAACGGAGTCTTCCAAATGTTTTCAAGCTCTTAAAACACTGACATGTTATTGGCAATGGGCATGGTTGCACACCTTGAGTGGAGTATTGTTAAGCCTCATCAGGTTGAAATTAAAAACTTGATTGGAAAATCAACCACTATGAAGTAAAAAAGACATGGCAAGATATATGGAACATGTATATGCAATGGATGATACTCATGGGAAACTTATGGGCCTACAAGTTGATCTTCTAGAGACCGATACAATGGCATACATTTCCTTGTCCTTAGCTTCTAAATTCAAGATCCTTGAAAACTACGCTTATCTTTAGAAGAAGTAGAACATGACCAATCTTATAACCAATATGGTTAATGAGGAGGATAAACATTCAGATTTTGGAACTTTATAGGCCAATATGGTAAATATCAACACACGTAATCATCAACTCAATAGGAAATACTCATCGATAGGATTTGCACAAGCTAATTTACAGGATCTGCTAAAGAGGGAGGTGACAATAAAGGAAATTATAAGATGTTTCCATGTTTTCACTAAAAGAATATGGATCACTAGAAGAGGGATCACCGCAAGTACAAGGCCTTGATGACCATGAAAGGTAAACTATATTCTATAACTGAAATAAATGTTTCAAGGTGTAGAGTTTGATTAGAAGGATTGAAATAGCAACATTAGTTTTAAGGAAGAATAAGAACGAATTCATGCAGTCTCTGACATTGATGTGTTGATTATACTTAGCTTACCGGTCATCAACAATATGTCAGGGGACTTAGCTATAATTCTTCAGAATAATATTACGTCTCCACCTAAGATAGATAATGATTATGCCATTTATGATGAAAAAAATTCAAGAACCTCAAGAATTATAATAACTAAATGAGTTGACATTTTATATGTTCACTCGAAAGAGGAAAAATACAATGTATTTGGGCTATATGTCATTTATAAGTGAATATAAATGTAGTTCAGACATTCTAGAAGATGAACCATTCACTTTTTATAATGTTATAAAAATTTCAAACTTTAAACTATGGATTCAAGCAATGAATTTATAGTACAAATCAATGCAAGATAATTAAGTTTGGGGTCTTACCACTCTACCTAAAGATATGAATGACTATGATACAAATGGTTGTTTAAAACCAAATGTAGTTCTTCGGGGAAAGTAAAAAGATATAAAACACATCTTATAGTGAAAGGGTAAAATCAAACTGAAGATATTAATTATACAGAAACGTTTTCTCCAATATTATCAAACAACTCATCTAGAATAATCCTGGCCTTTTTTTCATTTTAACTTTGAGCTCCACCAAATGGATATTAAGACCATATTTCTCTGTTGAGATGTTAATGAAATGATTTGGATGAAGCAACTAGAACACTTTGTGGTCGGCAGATCCAAAGTCAATGGTCTGTAAACTGAAGAAAGCCACTTATGAGATTAAACGTCTTGTTAATGGTACCAAAACTTCGTAGAGATTATTATCTCGTTTGGTTTTGAGGTATACTCGATCGAAGATTGTGTATATTACAAGACTAGTGGAAGTAAAATGATGCAGTTAGTCCTATATATCGATGAAATACTTTTATCCACTAATTTTGTAGGTTTATTACATGTCACTAAGAAATTTTTGTCATAGAAAATTAAGATGAAAGACCTTAGAGAGGCTTTATATGTGCTAGGAATCAATATAGCAAGGAACCGTCATAAGGGAATTATTGGTCTCTCACATGAAGCTTACAATGAGATCATGATACGTTTGTATGGCTTGGATAAGAGCAAACTGTTGGATACTCCTGTAGAGATACCATATGCATCGACAATTGATAGTCTCATATATGCTCAATAACATTCATAGTTAGAATATTGTGAAAGTACATGAACTAACTAGGAGTTGGTAACTGGAATACGATAAAAAAAATATACCAATGTAAGAGGTGCAATATCATGGAAGAGTGCAAAACAGAATCTTATTACGACTTCAATAATAGTATCAGAATATGTGGCGTATTTTACTACTTCGACTTGCGTACTTTGGTTAAGATATTTTGTCACAACATTGCATATAGAGGGGGGAATGCTCTTTTTAATTTATTATGATAATGCTTTAACTTATATACTTCATCATGATCATTAAAGCCAAGAATTTTAAGCATATAGATTTAAAGTTCTGATATGCACAAGAGTGAATTCCAAACGACTAGATAAGGACGGGGCATACTGATACACACTCCATAGTAACAGATTCAGTTACAAAAGCATTTTTGATTTTTATCTTTTATGAGCATAAAATGTCCTTAGTATTGAAGGTATATATGGTTCAATAGGAGTAGTGTATTATGTTGACTGATTTTAGATTGTGTTTTTCAGATTATATGTAAATATTTTTAACTTTATAATATAATGATTTAATTTAAGCACTTATCATTTGAATGATATTTATTACAATCTTATTCAGTGGGATCAGTTGAATAGTAGACATATGTTGATTACATAGTCGTGTCTTACTTTCATGTTTCACTCCATACGAAGTTAGGGTCTAGTAAGGTAGTAGTTAACGATTTGATTTATTGTAGAAATATTACACAAACTGATTTATGGTGTAGCTATTTAGTTAGTTGTTAGCTGTCGACTTACATGGATAGACGTTCACTTGTTATTTGTAAGCAACAACGTTATATAAGTTCATATTCAGATTAATACAATTCAGTAAACGTAAATGATCCAAGTGAAAGATTATGAGAAAAATACTAAATTAGAATATCTCATCATGTGTAATTTTAAGTATTCGTGTATGGTGTGGTAAAGTTCAATTAAAATAATCAATTCGAATATTGGACCACCAAATAATAATAATTAAATATTATTATTTAGTTTTATGGTGTCATAATAAGTTTGGATGCATGTTAGGATAACTTGTACCTAGATGGAGGATCTTTTGATACAACAATTAAGTATTAGGCTTAGATTCCAATAAGGTTATGGTCCATATTTGAAGATAGCCAATCACGAACAATAAATGGACTATTTGAAGATAATTGAAGAGTTTTAAAAATACTTGGGGGTGATTTTGTGATACGAAGATTTCCTAGTGTCAGATTAGCTCAAGTACTGAATTTTGGTATATTTTTAGAGAGAGAAAGTGCAATTTAGCTTGAGTAGAGAGAGAAAGTCATACTATTATTCTTGGGATCTGTGAAGCGTGTGTGGTCCTTATATAGTACGATTGCGGGCCCCACACGTTTTAACTCCCGTTTATTACATTATTGGTCCCTATATCTTTTTACCTTCTTATAATAGGTACTTCTTCAATATCCTACGCAATTCTCTCCCAAACAATCTTCCTCTTTACAATTCTCTCCTAACTTAACTTCTTCTTTACATTTCTCTCCTAAATAAACTTATTCTTTACAATTCTCTCCTCACTAAACGTCTTCTTTACATTTCTCTGCTAAATAAACTTCTTGTTTACATTTTCCCCATGTATTTTATTCTCCCTCATCAGTAGCCCCCCAGTCCTAGTAAAACTAGTTTTACTGAGACTGTAAAGAAGTCTTTACTGCTTCCTCGAACAATTTTTCCTCAGAGAACACCTCCTTACTTGCAGAATTTCCTCCTCGAAGATGTTTTTGACCAATACTCCAAATGTTAGGTATCTTTTCGAAAAAATATCTCCTCGAATGCTACATACCTCTTCGAAAAAGAAAAATGTCTCCTCGAAACATCTTTTGACCAATACGTCAAATGCTAGACCTTTCTTCGAAAAACATCTCCTCGAAACATCGTTTTCTTAACAATTACATCACTTGGATCATAGACTTCATCGTATATCTATCAGTGTAGCCCCCCAATCCTTGCAAAGTTTTAATGAAGACTTGCTTAAGCCTTAGTACTGTTCCATCGAAATTTGATGTGCCAGCATATCATCACAACCATGACACTATAATAAAACGTTGCAAGGATTTAGTATAGATTCCATTGATTACGTCAGCAATCAGGCTGTTTTGTCAGAGTATCTTGAGAGACCGTTTCACATTCCTGAGACTAGATTTTGCCTCTACAACTTCTCGCACGCTTTTCTGTCAACAATTCATCACCTATGTACCCATAATTCCCCTAGGCAAACAAGAGAAAATGTCCCCAGGCCTGGTGCTCCCTAAAAGCCCATAGTCTTGCTATAAATGTTGACCTCCCACATCAGTGTAGCTCAAACTTTGCATCCATAAATTCTAGAGAGAGAAAGTTGGTTCACACTCCCCGTCGGATTCCAGAGTGGCTACTGATTAACAAGAAGTTCAAGGAGAGAGTCGCTGCTGGTGAATAAACTAAACCTCAGCCTCCACCTGCTATGACAACCTTCTACGGTTCGTGGCCCCCTCCTGCAAATTCGAAGGCCATTATTCCCCTCAAAATCTCTCACCAGAATCAAACCACCAACCAGACCACCTTCGAAGAAATGGGGAAGGACAAACATCACAAAAATTCCTCGGGAAAGAGGAAAAGTCATCATAAAGATAGGCATTCGCAAGAGCGCAAACGTTCTAAAGAAGTGCAATCAACTCCCCTTGAGCCTCCTCGAACCCTAGTAATAGATGCTTCCATTCCGAAGAGTGGGAATCCTATATCGAGTCTTTCAGCCACTCATTCCATATCAGCGACTGGAAGTCCCCGATTTTCTCCAGAAAAGACTGTAATCACCGAAGAAGAGGTTCGTGAGCTTCGAAACAAAGCCTTGGATGCTAAGGGAAAAGCTATCGCCTTGGACAATCCCGAATCGTCTACTCAAGCTGCTCAAATTGTTGATCGGAATAAAGTTGGCGAGATTCCCATAGAGCCATCTACCGAACAACCTCTCTCCCCGAACAATCCTGAGCCACACACTCAAACAACTCAAAACATGGATCAAAGCAAAGTCACTGAGATCCCAATAGGCTCATCGAATAACATGTTTTTCCCTCATTCAGCAATATCCAAGTAGTGAGCGACTCGCATTTCCCCCAAGTCAAAAGGAGACGTGACGCTCCCCGTCGAACTTGATGCCATCATGGGTAGCAATATCCGAGGGATTGAAAACAAACATGCAGTTGCGCTTCACAACATTTCATATAAGTATTTGTCTCCATCAGAAGAAACGTTACTCCGCACTCGTTAGAGTATCCCTTTGTATATCGATATCAGGTTTCCATCCGAGGGAGAAACCCCGTTATGAGTGAGGGATCATGAGCTTGTTGATTATACTGAAATCATGAATTGGGGACTAAGATTTACATTAAACCCATTTTCATCGAGTATTTTGCGAAGATTGATCTTTGCCCTTCTCAAGCTGGACCCAACATGTGGTTCACATTGATATCATGCATCATGGCCTCAAGGATTTCAGGCCATGAATTTTCCATGGAACAGTTCATCGGATTATCCGGGTTGGCTAGGAACCCATTTTTCCCATTCTACTCATTGACCTTTAGCCGAAGGCAAACAGTGTTAAAAGATTTGCTAGAAGCTGATAAGAAATGGAGACAACAATTCCTCTTCTTCTCAGTTCATTGGGAAACAGGCTCAGAAGCAACCCCTTCGAACCCTCACAAATTATCGCTCTTGTGGACCAATAAATGTAAGTCTTCGAACGAATCTTCTTATGATAACTCTTCGAATAGTAGGATTCTAATTTAATATGTTTATAGCTATGACTGGCGTCTCCAAGCCATTTTCTGAGCAAGTGGAGAGTGCCACTGCTATTTTTACCAAGCTCAGCGAATGGACCAAAGAGAAATGGGAGAATAGATTCCGTTTGTGTTTTAGGGACATCAATATGGCTCTGAGCAGACTTTGGAGGTTGAACCCCCTTGATCGGTTGTCCTTAAAAGAGTTGATGACCCCCCCTTCTCGAGACGAGGTGCTGAAGCGAGTGACGAAGAAGGATATAGTGATTTATCTGCCAAAGCGTTCTCGTGCACATAGTCACCGGATTGGATCCGATGAGGAACTCCCCATAAAGAAACATCAGCCCAGATGGAAATAGACACCGTCCCAGAGCCGGCCTCCTCGGCCAACATGGTGACTCCCAATCCTGATTCTCCCCCTAAAAATTCCGTCCACCCTCGAAAAAAGAAGATCTTGAAGATCAAGGGAAAAGAGAAACAACCTGTCCTTGAGCCCATCTAAGAGCTTTCCGATGACGAGCAAACGCAAAATGACGTCCTCGAACCTATCCAGGAAGTTGAGCCCCAAAGGGCATTGGGTGAGCCCGAGAATGAGGTTGGAGACAACTCCCCTAAGAAAAACTCAAACTTGACCCCCAGCACTCTTCGAACCCAAACTTCACACCCAGCTCCCATCGAAGAACCACCTCTGCTAGCTCCATTGCCCTTAAACCTCCCCAATATGTTGACCTTAGGATTCTAGAAGGGGAGTCCTCGGATTTTGATTCTGCAACTTTAGGCTCTCCCACTAGTTCCTTCGAAGTCCCTCTGGAAGATGACTTTTCCTTAAATCTTCGGAGCTTACTACACACTTCTGTCAATAGAGGAAAGAAAATGCAACATCTAGAGAACCGAAAAAATTATCATAAGTTTAAGACGGGTCTGGTTTCCTCGCAACTCAAAGAGTTAAAGAAGCAGTATGCCATAGTGGAGAAGCAAGCTGATGGCCTGTATGAAAAATTGTCCGCCTCGGAAAACTATGTCATAATGCTTGAACGGTGCTGCCAAGAAGAAAGAGACCTCTACCAAAAGAACACGGGGGATCAAAAAGAACTTTTCACCGAATTTCGAAAGGGTTACGAAGCAGCACACAGAGGATTTAATGATTTCTTTAAAGATTATGAATAGGTAACTGAAGACAGGGAGAAATTGGTGAAGCGAATTCAAGATTTTCCTCGGCAGGTGGAGAAGGAGAAAGAAAAAGCCGTTTCTGCTTATGCGGCTAAGTGTACAGATAACCTCGAAGTTCGAGATGCTACTATTCGGGCAGGCCTGATATCTCAAATTTATGCAGAATACCCCGAATATGACTTGGGCAGCTTCTGGAAACTTGTGTCACCGGACCTCCGTCCCCTCATATTATTGTTAGTGAGAGTGAGTCATCAGATTCTGAGGAGAGTCCTTCCCCGTAGAAATCTGAGTAATTAAGAAAGATGGTAACTCACTTTGTAATTTTTGTGTATCAGACCTTTTAAGGCAATTTTTATAGTCCCTCGAACTCTTTGTGAGGAGACGTCTCCTCGAATTTTGGTGTATGCCACTTTATGGAATATCAAGTATGTAATTTATCAATTGTCATATTATTCGCATCGTATTAGGCATCAAGAAATTTGAGGCACAAAATATTGTGACCCAAAAAATAGTTTAAGGCAAAGAAGAATTCGAGGCACAAATTAATGCGACCCAAATAATAGTTCGAGGAGATAAACAATTCGAGGCACAAATTAATGTGACCCAAACAATAGTGTAAGGCAAAGAAAAATTTGAGGCACAAATTAATGTGACCCAAATAATAGTGTAAGAGAAATTCGAGGCACAAATTAATGTGACCCAAATAATAGTGTGAGACAAAGCAAAATTCAAGGCACGAATTAATGTGACCCAAATAATAGTGTAAAACAAAGAGAAATTCGAGGCACAAATTAATGTGACACAAATAATAGTGTAAGACAAAGAGAAATTCGAGGCACAAATTAATGTGACCCAAATAATAGTGTAAGACAAAGCAAAATCTAAGGCACAAATTAATGTGACCCAAATAATAGTGTAAGGAAAAAAATACGTTGTATCAAGCAGCTCATGGGTACACCTCGTTAAAACCTTCCTGTGCCTAGCAGGGTAGGAAAGAGTATGCCCTCGCTATGTTTGGTAACCGGAAAATACAAAATAGAACAAGTGTTATGTTCTAACTAGCTCCTTAGTCAAGATACAATTTTAAGTGTTCAATGTTCCATGGAAGTCGCAGACATCGCCCCTCTTTGTCCTTCAAACGGTACGTGTCCTGTTTTACTTTTTCTGTGACTTCATGAGGGCCCTCCCAGTTGGGTCCCAATTTCCCAAGACTTTTTTCCTTAGTGTGGAGAAAGACTTTGCGTAATGTGCTTCACCTTGGAAGCATATCTACTCCTCATAAGTGTTTGAAAATGCAAAGATTTCAATTGTGCGCGTTGTTTTTTCTCTTCAACTAAATCCAACGCCAAGGTTCGACTTTGGTTATTGGATTTCTCTGTATAAGTTGCCACGCTATATGATGGGAAGATGATCTCCGAAATGACAACCACATCCATACCATATACCAAGGAGAATGGAGATACAGTGGTAGCAGCTCGAGGCGTTGTCCTATAAGCCCATAGTACTTCTTGTAAATAATCAGGCCACTTTCCGGCTTTTCCTTCCAAAATCTTCTTCAATCCATCCAGAATTGTTCGATTGGTCACTTCTACCTGACCATTAGCCTGAGGATGAAATGGAGCGGAAAAACATTGTCGTATGCCCCTGGAAAGTCAGAAACTTTTAAAGTCTTTGTTGTCGAACTGAGGTCCGTTATCTGTTGTAATCTGTAGCGGTACCCCAAAGCGGCAACAAATGTTTGAGACAATAAATTTGATAACATCTTTGGCTTTCGTCCCTGCTAATGGTTCCGCTTCGACCCATTTAGAGAAATAATCAACCACTACGATTATGGTCTGTCTGCCTCCGGATGCCATTGGTAGGGGCCTAACGAGATCGATGCCCCATCTGTCAAATGGGACTGCCTCGAAGATACTCTCCATTGACACTCCAGGCCGGTGGATTACGTTAGCATAACGCTGACATGTGTCGCATTGTTTAACCAAATCCTTCGCGTCAGAAGAAATAGTCGGCCAATAATATCCAGCGAGAAACACCTGCCGAATTAACGCCTTATAACCACAATGGGATGAACCTTCCCCGTCGTGCAATTCAGATAGGACAGACTGCGACTCATCCTTATTCAAACACCTTAATAATGGGCGACTCAAAGATTTCTTATACAGAACGCTCCCAATAAGATATACCCGTGAGACTTAAATCTTTTCTTCCTTGATTTGTACTTTTCAATAGGTAAAATATCGTTTGCCAAGAAGTCAATAATTTCCAACCTCCAATCATGTGTAATGACATTACTTACCTCTTCAATATTCATAGAATGGTCTGCGTCGGTCATGACTGAAGGATGCTCCTGAGTCAGGACCCAGGGGTATCCCTCCGTTTGAGAGGCTGTGGCCAAAGAATCCGGGATGATATTTGCCTCTCTCCTAACATGCTCAAATTCGACGGCATCGAACTCAGAAACCAAGTCTTTTAGAGCTTTCAGATACTGTATCAACTTATCCTTTCTAGCCTCGGATTCTCCCAATGTTTGGTTTATCACTAACTGTGAATCGCTGATCATTTCGATCTTTTTGGCCCCACATATCCGAGCTAAACGCAATCCCGCCAAAGTTTCCTCATACTCTGCCTCATTGTTAGTCACCTTGAAACCAAATCGAATAGCTTGGAACATAGCTATCCTTTTTGGAGAAACCAACTGGACACCCGCAACACTTCCAGAGTTGTTCGACCCTCCATCCGTTCGAACCGCCCATTCCATTTCATCAAACCGGTCGATGATCTTCATGTCTTCTCTATCAGAATGAAACTCAACCAAGAAATCAGCCAAAACTTGGGCTTTTATCGCCGTTCGAGGTTCAAATACTATGTCAAAGTCTCCCAATTCCACTGACCATTTGGTCATCCTCCCAGAGATATCGGGCCTCTGTAACAAGCCTTTCAAGGGAAATGTCGTTCGAACAACTATAGGGTGTCCTTGGAAATAAGGCCTCATCTTCCGAGCAACTGTGACCAAAGCCAAAGCTACCTTCTCCAACTTGAGGTATCGCTTCTCCGCTTCCAGCAAATTTTTACTGACATACTAGATAGGTTTTAAAAGAGTGCCCTCCTCCCGGAGTAGAACAGCATTGACCGCACAATCGGATACCGCTACATAAAAAATTAATCTTTCCTCCACCAATGGTTTAGACAATACCTCAGGGGACATCAAATATTCTTGGATGTGGCGAAAAGCGGTTGAACATCCGTCAGTCCAATAAAACTGTTTCGCATTTTGCAATACCTTGAAGAAGGGTGCACATTTATCCGAAGACCTAGAAATGAATCTGTTCAGAGCGGCCAATCTCCCTGTCAGGACTTGGACTTCTTTGATATTTCGAGGAGGAGTCATGGTGACAAAAGCTTTTATCTGTTCTGGGTCAGCCTCGATGCCTTTTTTCACCCCGAAAATGCACTTATATTCCAAGGTGGACCACGCTATAGCTATGGAGAATTGCAATATGTCTAAAGCTTCAACGCTATAGCTATGGACCACGCTATAGCTATGGAGAATTGCAATATGTCTAAAGCTATGGACCACGCTATAGCTATGGAGAATTGCAATATGTCTAAAGCTTCAACATACCCTAAATTTTAGCAGTGGACCACGCTATAGCTATGGAGAATTGCAATATGTCTAAAGCTTCAACGCAACGATATATTCCAAGGTTTTGAAAGCCTATTTGATTATGTCCTTTCAGATACATCTTAAAGATCAACGTCGTCTCGGAAGCCTATTTGATTCTATCCTCCCATACACATCTGGAAGATCAACGTCGAGCTCATATAATATAATACTAAGCTTGCGTGGTTTATTTGTAAAGCTACAGTCTGAGTTAAGGCAAACTAACGTTGAAGAAGAGTCATTTTGGGTTCGTGATAGGGTATCAGAATCGTTCGGGAGATATTGGGCTGACCGATCCGAAGATGCTTATAGAAAAGGGTATAGGTTTCGGTACCATTTTTATTTTATCTCATCTTCAAACGAAAGGCCAACTAATCCCTGGTCGTTAATCGGAGTCTCCAGAACTTAGGTGCTACCAGTTATTTTGCTTCATCCACCAAGGTCGAGCTAGAAGTTGATACGCTCAAAATAAGGCTCCTACCTAGATCTCTGGGTGGATAATCACTAGGACCATACACTATATATAAACGTTCGGTTCATCCTTTCGGTTCAGTTTGACTTTTTGGTTTTCGGTTCTTATAAACTTGTATCCATTTAGAAATCGATTAAAAATCGGTTCAGTTGATTCGGTTCGGTATAGGTATTTAATTTGAAAATCGAAAAAATCAGTTCAAATTGGATACGGTATCAAATGGTTACTTTGTAACTAAAGTACGCGAGTATAACCGAAAGACCACAAACTCTAGTCATAAATTCGAATGCCTCTACAAACGCTTGTTTTTTTTTTCTGGAGGAAACCCCCACAACCGCTACTCAATGAGTGCGCACAAGGTAAACCCTCAGTCTGACGCAATAGTCTGCAAACCAACGTCAGAAGGTAAACTACACAAGGTGACAGGCTCAGCCAAAAAAACGTAAGTAAAAGGACTTGAACTCATGACATTTAATCACAAACATGCCTTACTAAACCAACTCAACTATCCAATTGGAGGCCTTAAATTCTTGTTTATATCTATTGGAAAGTGATTTGTGTAAAATACTTACATGAATTATGACTAGTATCCTGGCCTCTAAAATTCTTCTTACAAGCATTCAAGATGAAGCCATGTATCTTTTCACACCGAATACACAAAATATTTTCACTCTTAAAAACTAGAATTTAATCTTCAATATTAAACCTACTATGCCTCGAATGTTTTACCCGCATACCACAAAGTTTGAAACTTTGACGAACTTAATATGTAAAAAGAATCACAGTTATGACTTGTGTGCTATGCATGCCTCAAAAACTCTGAAATCACCTATCCATTGGGTTTGATCTACAATTATGAAATCCAATTAAATATTTAGGATTTTCAGTAATCTTCAAAATTATATAATTTATACTAGAAAAGTAAAAAAATTAGACTTTAGACAGAAAATACCAAAATAAAGGTTACGTCTTTACATTAAAACAACCATATTTTGATATTGATTTCATACACTCTGAAACCTAATGGAGATAATAAGTGTTAAGCATAGCAAAATATTAAATACCAAAAAGCATCAAACACCCGAATATCTATTATTGTATCCACTTAACAAATTAGACTTTAAAATGTGTATCTGTTAACGTCTTGAAGAAAAGCAACCAATAATAAGATTGACATTAATTCTAATGGAAACCTCAGCTCAAGTTAAAATATGATTCATATGACCAACTAAGATAGATATTTGACTTACCTATGTTAAAATTTTGTGGAGTTATTACGATAATTGCCCACGGGCACAATAAGCCATAGCACAAATAGTTTTTTTTGGAGGGAATCCGCAGCCGCTATTTCAGTGTAGTTCGGTATGGTTCTTCTGTTCTGTACGCATAAGCACATACCTACAAGACTCCGATAACCACATCGAGCAGTTTAATAACTTCATGATTAATTTCGACGACGATGATAAATTGTTGTGCAGAGCAATTTCTCAGACCTTCAAGGGGGTGGCTTCCAAATGGTATAATAGGCTCCCGCAGGGTTCGATAAAGAATATTGATATGTTCTGGAATATTTTCAGACAACACTTTATGGGGAGAAAAACGTTCAGAGCGAATGGCGATACGATAATCTATTGTAGATAAAAAGTGGGAGAGAGCCTGAAGAACTATACCAACCGATTAGTCAAGACAAAAACACACATGGAATACTGTCAAGACTCAGTGGCACTAGCAGCTTTTCGGATGGGCCTTCTCCCGGATTATTGAAGGACACAGTAGCAGAGAGTCAAACCATGACCTTCGGAGCTTTGTTGGATCATGTGGAAAAGAGAATTCTGGTGGAGGAAACTCAATCTTCAGAAAAGGGATCCGGCGACCAATTGGATCAGAACCAGTTTCAGAGGTCAGAGTCCAGCAATCAAGGGCATCGAGCCAATGTTCAGACCAAAAACACGGGTCAGTAGCCGCCGAGGCAGAAAACAAATTCACAATATTATGGCAACCAACAAAATTATAATCAGGGGACCAGACCAATATCGAATAAGTGGGTTCGACCAGACTAATTTGCGGAATTAACGGAGAATATCGCTGCCATATTTGATAAGGCGAGGTCCATGGTGCCGTTCAGAAAACCTTTTCCTATTCAGACTCCGAGGGAAAGTCGAAGTGTTAACAAGTTTTGCAAGTATCACGAAGATATAGGGCATGACACCAAGGACTGCATAGATTTGAAAAAAAGAAGTGCAATCTTTGATCAAAAATGGAATGTTGTTAGAGTTCGTGAAAAAGCACTCCTAGAAAAATGTTGTGGTAAATGATGTTGCAAAAAACACTGACACGACCATGGTAATTTCCGAGGAAGTTGATGTTTTTGATATTGAGCAAGAAATCTGGATCCTAAGGAGGGCAGGAACAATGTAAATTTGGTGGAAGAAATCATTCCGAGGGGGGAGGTAAACCGCCTCTGCGCTTTCTTTGAGTCAATGAAAATCTTTGGAGGGGATTCTATAGCGGGGAATTCTAATAGTTCGCGGAAGAGACACATGGTCAATCTGACTACCCAGATTGAGGCAGGGGCATCAGCACAAATGCACCGCTTACCCTCGCCTATTATATGTTTCGATGATGATGATATGCGATATATCGCGGGCCCCCATGAAGATGTGGTAGTGATTGCTGCAGGTATTTCTGGAGATCAAATTCAAAAGATACTTGTTGATACAGGAAGTTCAGCGAATATCTTACTCATGAGCACTTACAGGCAAATTTCCGACCCACCAGTTATACGACGCTCAGACAGAACCATAGTGGGTTTTACCGGTGTCGCGGCAATGGTGGTAGGAGAATTTCAGGGTGTGGTTGAATTAGGACGAGGGCCATTCAAGAAAGAGATGGAAGTATTGTTTATTGTTTTCGATGCTCCAACTTCGTATAACGCTATTCTGGGTCGCTCTTGGCTGTCCCGAATGCATGGAGTCATTTCAACGGTACATCAGTGCCTGAAGTATTTGATAGGGAATAACATCGGAACGGTTAGGAGCAACCAAAAAATGGCCCGCGAATGTTACCAAATCGCCTTATCTTCGAAGGAAGGTCGGGGAGGAGTTTTGGATAAGGAATAGAAATTAAAGGGGTCTTCCGAGGACGTCATCCCATGTGATGATCCGAGGGAGACCCTCGGGTTTCTGGTCCCGGAAGAGGATTCCGAGGGACATGATTTTGGGCATGGCAAAATCCTCAAGATCGGAGTCAAACTTTCTTTTGAGTTCAAAGAGAGATTAATTGCGTTTTTGTCTAATAAAATTGATATGTTTGCTTGGTGTGCACAGGATGTCACGGGCGTGCCTCCTGAGGTAATATGCCATAAACTTGCGATACGACTTGATGTTAGACCCATTGTCCAGAAGAGGAGACCAGTTTCTCAGGAAAAGGCTTCCGCCATTCTTTTGGAAGTGGAAAGGCTATTAAGCATAGGCCACATTGGCGAGTCGCATTATCCCGTATGGGCTTCGAATCCAGTCTTAGTGCGGAAAAAGAATGGCAAGTGGAGAATGTGCGTTGATTTCACTGATTTGAACAGAGCTTGTCCCAAGGATCCATTTCCGGTGCCCCGCATTGATCATTTAGTAGACTCGACCTCTGGCAATCGACTGTTATCTTTCATGGATGCATATTCGGGGTATAACCAAATTCGGTTGGATGCTCGCGATGAAGAAAGCACTTCTTTTATTACCGGGAGAGGGTTATACTGCTACAAGGTTATGCCGTTTGGCTTAAAGAACGCAGGGGCAACTTATCAACGCCTGGTTAATAAAACTTTTGAGGGACAAATTGGTCGGAATGTGAGAGCATATATCGATGATATGCTGGTCAAAAGTTCGCGGGACGAAAACATTTTGCTGACCTAAAGGAGACTTTTAACAATTTAAACAAGGTCAATTTGAAACTAAATCCGGATAAGTGCATTTTCGGGGTGAAAAAGGCATCGAGGCTGACCCAGAACAGATAAAAGCTTTGGTCACCATGACTCCCCCTCAAAATATCAAAGAAGTCCAAGTCCTGACAGGGAGATTGGCCGCTCTGAACAGATTCATTTCTAGGTCTTCAGATAAATGTGCACCCTTCTTCAAGGTATTGCGAAATGCGAAACAGTTTTATTGGACTGACGGATGTTCAACCGCTTTTCGCCACATCCAAGAATATTTGACGTCCCCTGAGGTATTTTCTAAACCATTGGTGGAGGAAAGATTAATTTTTTATGTAGCGGTATCCGATTGTGCGGTCAATGCTGTTCTACTCCGGGAGGAGGGCACTCTTTTAAAACCTATCTAGTATGTCAGTAAAAATTTGCTGGAAGCGGAGAAGCGATACCTCAAGAAGGTAGCTTTGGCTTTGGTCACAGCTGCTCGGAAGATGAGGCCTTATTTCCAAGGACACCCTATAGTTGTTCGAACGACATTTCCCTTGAAAGGCTTGTTACAGAGGCCCGATATCTCTGGGAGGATGACCAAATGGTCAGTGGAATTGGGAGACTTTGACATAGTATTTGAACCTCAAACGGCGATAAAAGCCCAAGTTTTGGCTGATTTCTTGGTTGAGTTTCATTCTGATAGAGAAGACATGGAGATCATTGACCGGTTTGATGAAATGGAATGGGCGGTTCGAACGGATGGAGGGTCGAACAACTCTGGAAGTGGTGCGGGTGTCCAGTTGGTTTCTCCAGAAGGGATAGCTATGTTCCAAGATATTCGATTTGGTTTCAAGGTGACTAACAATGAGGCAGAGTATGAGGCAACCAACTTCTTTGACTGCATATGAAGCAGCCCTCGATGATGAAAATGCCCAAGTCTTTTATGCCAAATCTCAGTAGCACAAGGTCTGGATTTATAAGCCATCTGCTCCTTTTCCATTGGATTTAGAGCAAAACTTTTTGCTTTCATTTCAACATTGAACAAGTCTTTGCCGCTAACATCTTTGATCAGGCACTGTTTATTCTCAAACAATACTTTGTAGCCTTTATCAAGCAATTGACCAACACTTAACAGATTTTGATCAATTTTTTGTACAAATAAAACATCTGAAATAAACTTTGTACCTCTATAACCCGTTATTGCTACTGTACCTTTCCCCTTGACTTCTAGGTGTTCACCGTTTCCGATCCTCACTCTCTTGACTTCAGTATCTTTTAATTCTTCAAAGAGTTCTTTATCATATGTCATATGATTTGTGCACCCACTGTCAATCAACCAGCTTTCACTGGATTCTCTGCCTGAAAAACAAGTGACCACAAACAGTTGATCTTCTTCTTCTTGATCAGCTACACGTGCATCTGCTTCCTGCATCTGCTTCTGACCCTTTACTTTACAAATTGCAGCTTCATGTCCAACTTGATTACATTTGGAGCATTTAGCATCAGGTCTCATCCAACATCTGTGTGGTGGATGACCTTTAATTTTACAATGACGGCAAGGCGGGTAAGATTTTCTAGCATCTGCTTCTTTTCTTTTCTGAAAATTGTTAGATGAATCTCCATTCTTCCAGTGATTTTTGAAGTTTGTTTTTTTATACCTGTTGCTGTCTTCATGCTTTACAGGTAAGGCACCTTCAATTACTTCTTCTTGCCTCATAGACCTTCTCTGCTCTTGTGCTTGCAAGGCATTTAAGAGCTCTGTAAGGGAGATATTTGACAGATCTTTGGTATTCTCCAAAGTAGTAATGGTGGCTTCGAACCTCTCTGGAACAGTCACCAATATTTTTTCGACAATCCTGGAGTCTGTTAACTCAGACCCAAGCAATCTCACCTTGTTGGCAATGTTGAGAAGTCTGTCAGAGTACTGCTTCACGCACTCAGACTCCTTCATCTTCTGCAACTCAAAATCCCTAATTAAATTAAGGACCTTCATTCCACGAATCCTTTCATCTCCTTCGTACTCAGCCTTGAGGTAATCCCAAATTTCTTTGGCTGTTTTAAGGGACATAATTCGTGTGAAAATCATTTGAGATACTGCTGCAAATAGACAAGCTTTTGCTTTTGATTTTCTCGTCTTCTTTTCCTTATGTGCTTTGATCTGTGCCATAGTAGGGTTTGCTGGAAGCTGAGGGATTTCATAATCCTCTTCTACTGCTTCCCAAAGATCTAAAGCCTCCAAGTAAGTCTCCATACGAACTGCCCACATTTGATAATTGTCTCCATCGAAGACTGGTGGTGCAGCAATTGAAAAATCTCTTTCCATTTTAACCTCACAAATCCCTTAAGAAGAGGGCTCCGATACCACTTTGTTGGTGCAGAAGACAAAGGTTTAAGGTGAGATTAAACAAAAATGAGAGAGGCAAAGGAGTTACTGGAATGTGAAAAAGAGAAGACTTAATTCATTCAATAGAAATGCTTGTTTAAATACAGATAAAGGTCACTAACACACGTTAAGTGACTGACACAAGTTAAATAAAAGATACAAGTAAAGTAAAGCAAACTTTAGAGGAAAACCAAAACACACACACTGTTAACAGCTTCTAAATAATTCTAACAAGGTTCTCTGACTAAAGTTAGCAGTAGTTTCTAAAGTTACAGTAGCAGCGTGACTCAGAGACTAAAACCTCAATCAACGTCGTTTCTAAACTTAGATTCTCCAGTGCTGTAAAATTGAGAGGCTTGGCCATCTTGAGACAACTATTTAGGACTTCATTGAATAATTTAAAGATATATAAATCTTCTTGAGAGTTTTCTTTCTTTTCCTGCATCAATATCTTATTAGCATTGAGTTAATCAGTTCTACAAGCAAAGTTCCTCCCTACCAAGAATACCACCAAATTTCAATAATGCCAAAGTCACTTGATGAGTTAATGGACAAACAATATACTACCAGTAAACATTTAAACCTCACTATTATATTATTTTACTATTTATCTATAAAACTAATCTGCCTTCGTCTCAGAGAAAATGAAATAAGATAAATTCAGAATCAGCAGAGCTCTAAGTGAAAGACAATAGAGACCATTATGGTCAATTAATTAGCGCCAACCATTGATGTTGTCTTTATCCACTAGATACTGAAAATACATAGCCTAAGTGAGATCCCAGAGTACAAGAGTTTCCTTAAGAATGACACAAGGTGAGATGTTAACAAATGAACACTACTAAAGAACGATTTACTTATGGTAAAGGCACAGGAAAGATTTGTATAGACTCAGAATAAATTGGCAATTGATACTCACAGGCTGACCAAGTCTGAGAGAAGACCAATCTGCTCACTTATATAACCTTTCAATCCCTGGCTTCCAAGATCACTGAAGTAGTTGAGCAAAAGATAAAGAATTGACTTAGAAATCATTAAATAAAACCCTGAAACACCCGTAGAATGACTATGCTACACAAAATACACAAACCTAAACAAGTCCTCCTTTCTTCATGGAAATTGGTTGTAACAAAACATGATCCTCGGAAATGGGGCAAGCTAGCATGCAATTATGATATTTCTGTAGTCTTAAGAACACTATTGTGGTATTTAAACTTTGAGATGTAAACAGAATTATGTTCTGTGATAAGTTAGAGCCGGGAAAAAATTACATTAAGGAGACATAAACCTAAACTACTATTTGTTGTCAAACTATAAGGCAAGCTAAACAAATATGTAAAGCTCCATGAAAAAAGGCCACCTAAACGAAGAAATTATGTCCTACTGTGATTCTCAATCAGAGATAGATGTACTATATAATGACTAAACTTACATTTGAGAAATCAGAAGACCAGTTCCCTCTTTGTTTGTATGACATGTAACTCCTTCCCAAGCATCCCAGCTCGTGGGAGCACAAGGATCACCATTCCAACCCATTCTACCAGGTATTCGAAGAGACTCTTTTAAGGCTCTCATAGCAACCACTATAAAAGAAGAGAAAATTAGTATGCATCATCCCCTAAAGCACAGCCACCCTTACTCCTGTTAATATCTAAACCGCAAAAGCAATTTTCATGAATCACACAGTTTAATCAACTATCGCTCCTTTTTCAACATCCTTCCTTCATTATAAGTCAAAGAATTAATGGGCCTTACATTACCAACTCTGATGAGTATGTTTTCTCCTTTCTATATATAGAGAAGATTCGTAAACTATACAGTCAAGGGTAGATGTATCTAGCAAAATATCCTCCTCACTAAATAACTTGCCTTTAACATTGTAGAAACTAGAAAAGATTTTATTATAACATAGAATTTCAGTACAAGTTAAAGCTATATATATAGGCTCTGAAAATATCTTCTAATTATACTAGTCTACTGTAATAAAATCTAATCTAATAATATCTATAATAGATTACGTTTGAATATTGACTATAATAAATTATTTAGTCAATGTATATTATTATTTCCTTTAACACTCCCCCTCAAACTTGTGCGAAAGTGCTTGAAACTGTCGTAGCTTTGATAATAACGTTCTCTTTGAAACTTGAACTGAAGTACTTGAAGTGCAAGCTTGATCAAAAGACTGAAACGAAATCACACTCCCCCTCAACCTGGAGCATATATATTAATCATGCCCAACTTGTTACAAATATAAGTAATTCGTGATCCATTGAGCTCTTTTGTGAATATATCTCCTAGTTGTTCTCCTGTTTTGACATATCTCGTATGAATAAGATTTTGTTGAATCTTTTCGCGGATAAAATGACAATCAATTTCAATATGCTTCGTTCTTTCGTGAAAGACAGGATTAGACGCAATGTGTAGGGCCGCTTGATTATCACACCATAATTGCACAGGCATGGTAGTCTTGATGCCAATATCATTTAAAAATTGGAAAATCCAAATTATCTCACAAGTAGATTGACCCATGGCTCTATATTCAGCTTCAACACTTGATCGCGATACAACATTTTGTTTCTTACTCTTCCAAGATACTAAATTACCCCCTACAAAAACACAGTAACCAGTGGTCGATCTTCTATCAATTTTAGATCCAGCCCAATCTGCATCTGCAAAACACTCTATATTTGTATGACCAATACTGCCATACCACAATCCTAGTCCAGGAGCTGATTTGAGATAACACAAGATATGTTCTAGTGCTGCCCAGTGATTAACTGTTGGAGAAGACATAAACTGACTTACAACACTGACTGGATATGCAATATCTGGTCGAGTTACTGTAAGGTAATTGAGTTTTCCTACTAATCGACGATACTTTTCTGGATCACTAAAAAAATTCTCCGTCATCTTTCAGTAATTGCAAATTAGGAACCATTGGTGTATTACATGGTTTCGCTCCTAGCTTTCCTGTTTCCATCAACAAATCTAGATCATATTTTCTCTTCGATAAAAGAATACCTTTGTTGTTTCTTGTTATTTCAACCCCCAAAAAATACTTCAATGGTCCTAAATCTTTTGTTTGAAATCGCTAATGTAAAAATGTTTTAAGCAATGAAATGCCTTTAGTATCATTCCCAGTAATAATGATGTCATCTACATATACAACAACGAGTATAGTTTCATTTGCATAACGTTTATAAAAGACAGAGTGATCACAACTGCTCTTCTTCAACCCAAATTCATTTAATGCATCACTAAACTTGCTGAACCAAGCACGAGGACTTTGTTTTAATCCGTACAATGATTTATACAAACGACATACCTTTCCTCTCTCCCCCTGAGCAACAAATCCAGGTGGTTGATCCATATAGACTTCTTCTTGAAGGTCTCCGTGTAAAAATGCATTTGTAATATCTAACTGATGTAATGGCCAATCATTTGATGCTGCTAAGGAAATAAATAAACGAATAGAAGTAAACTTAGCTACCGGAGAAAAGATTTCAGAGTAATCAACACCATAGGTTTGAGCATATCCTTTTGCAACAAGTCGTGCTTTGAGACGAGCTAGCGTCCCATCTGGATTCATTTTTACATTAAACACCCATCTACAACCGATAACTTTCTTTCCAGTGGGTAAATCAACCAACTTCCAAGTACCAGTGTCTTCTAATGCTCTTATCTCTTCAAACATTGCAGCTTGGCAGCCAGAATGACACAATGCTTCGTGAACAGTTTTTGGAATAGAAATAGAATCAAGAGATGCTATAAAAGCTCGGGTAGAATAAGGTAATTGATCATATTTTGCGAAAGAAGAAATTGGATAAGTGCATTGTCTTTTACCTTTTCGAAGAACAATAGGAAGATCAGGAGTGGACTCATTATCGTTTGTAGCAGGATCTGGAGACGAAGGAATTGGTAGTGGACATGATGGAGGAGGTGCTTTACGTCGAGAATAAACATATCTAATGGGAGGTCGATATGGTGGAGGTGGTACATCAGATCTTTGAACGGTGGTGTACATGAGTAAATCATCATCGACAGTAGTTGTTTCTGGATCGACATTAGACAAACCAGGAAAAAAATGGAACATGTTCTAAAAATGTAACATCCTTAGATACAATGTAACGATGAAGAGATGGGGAAAACATTTATAGCCTTTTTGAAACCTAGAATATCCAAGAAAAACACATTTTAAGGATTTGGAATCTAATTTTGTACGAGTAGGACTTACATCCCTAACAAAGCAAGTACATCAAAAAATGTGTGGTTCAACAGGAAATAGAGGTTTAGACGGAAAAAGCACGGAATATGGAAAATTATTTGAAAGGACAGTAGACGACATACGATTAATTAAAAAACAGGCAGTGGAAACAGCATCTGCCCAAAATAATTTCGGTACTTTCATTTGAAAAAGAAGTGCACGAGTAACCTCTAAAAGATGTCTAGTTTTTCTTTCAGCAACACCATTTTGAGATGGCGTGTCCACACACGAAGTTTGGTGAATCATTCCTTTTTGTTCCATAAATAATTGAAATGCATTTGAACAATATTCTTTACCATTATCACTTCTTAAAATACAAATAGGACAATTAAATTGGGTATTTATTTCTGCAGTAAACGTGCAAAATATTGAGAATAACTCAGAACGATTTTTCATTAAATATAGCCATGTAACACGGGAATAATCATCAACAAAAGTAACAAAATATTTAAAACCAGTTTTAGAAACAACGGGACAAGGACCCCAAACATCTGAATGAACTATTTCAAAAGGAAACGTAGCCCGTTTATTAATACGAGGATATGATGGAAGACGATGATGTTTAGCAAATCTACATGACTCACACTCTAATGATGTCAAATCCCGAAATTTAGGATAAAGTTGTTTTAAAGAGATTAAAGATGGATGACCCATACGATAATGTGCTTCAAATGGAGATGTAATACTAGAACACGCAGTAGATGTATGATAGTCTTTATCAAGATAGTAGAGACCTCCACTCTCATGCCCTCTACCAATTATTATATTCGTCGTAAGACCCTGAAACAAACAATGATCGGAATAAAAGGTAACAAAACAATTTAGTGTTTTAGTGAGTTGGCTAATAGAAATAAGGTTGAATGAAAACTGAGGGAGATGTAAAACAGATGTCAAAGAGATATTTTTGGTGGGATTGACAGTCCCTGAACCTAAAACACGAGATGATGATCCATCTGCCAATGTGACATTAGAATGATGTGTATTTGAAAGAGAAGTAAAAACTTGTTTATTACCTGTCATATGTTCTGTGGCAGCAGAAAATTCGATGAGGAAATTTAATTCTTAAACTAAACCTATCTAAAGCCTTTTATAGGGTATCACTTTTCTTTATTAAGTAAATTATAATTTCTGTTGGCTTTAGTTGCAGGTTTATCAAACTAATCATGAAATTTATCAACAATGTTAGATTTTCAATCATATTCAATGGTGAAGCTAAGGGATTCTTTAAATAAACTAATGGTATTAGACAAGAGGATCATCTTTCCCCTAGTCTATTCATTCTAGCCCTAGAATTCCTGATAATAGGCTTCAAAAATTATTTCGATATCATCCTAGCTTAAGATGCAAAATATCTAACAATGGTATAATCCCTTGTTTATCATTTGCTGATGACACAACCATTTTTACTAATGGTTTTAAATCTAGTGTTTGTATTCTCAATAGATTCTTTACCAAGTTTCATGATTAAATTTATCAGTTGATCAACAAAGATAAATCCATCTACATTCCTCACACCTCATCTCCAGCCAGCAGATCAAACTACATTCATCAAATTACTGGCTACAAAAAAAGAATTTTTCCTATGAAATACTTGGGAGCAATCATCCATAATAAAACTACTGTCATCCACTATGAAAGGTGTAATCTCAATATTAAGGAAGAAAGATCAAGAATGGGACCATATCTTACTTTCATTTGGTGGAAGGCTCGCTTTTATCCAATCCATCCTGCTAGTCATTCCCAAAAACCATATGCAGCACACGATTCCCCCAAGATCTACAATCAAAATAATCGAAGCCATCTGCAGTAGATATCTGTGGGGCACATCAGACAACCATAGAGCCATATCTTGGGCTAGCTGGAAGATTAAACATCAGAAAAATTGAAGACTCTCAACCCACTTACTCCTGCAAACTTTGGAAGAAATTCGGAGAAAACTCAAGCTTATGGTCTAATGTCATGCATAACATATATTGCTCTACTGCTCATCATATACAAGTGCAACTATCTTACAAGAGATCTCAAATATGATAGAGACTTAATAATATAAAAAGCACTGCTGATGGTTTCATCTTATGGTCTCTTGGTCAATGCCACTGTGAGTTTTGGCTTGATCGTTGGTGCCATAACAAACCCTAATTTACCTTACCAACACAAATGATACTTCTCGGTACATACAATCCAAAGTCAATAACTTCTGGATCCATAATGAATGGAATTTAGACAGGCTTTTATCTTCTGTTACCTCAATTGACATCAATAGAATCTCTAAACTATCAATCAAGCCTTATCTTACTGACAATATACAATGGACTGCTAGTGTTCAAGGGAACTTTGTTTCAAGGATACTTGGAATGCTCTAAGATGCAAAGGAACTACATCATTCTTATACTCAAGCATCTGAAATAGATTCACCCCTATCAAGTTTTGTTTCTTCTTATGGAGACTTCTCCATAATTGGGTATATGTTGACTCTGTCCTCCAATCGAAAAACATCACCTTAGTTTCCAAGTGTCAGCACTGTGGAAACATTGAAACTACTCAACATACCTTTGTTCAATGCAACTTAACTTGGACTATATGGCTGCATTTCATAAATATGTTCAAAATCATGATTGGCAAACATATGTCTCTCACTCACATCGTAAAGTTATGGTTATGGTCGGTTCTTAACAAAATTCACATTAGAAACATCCTACTCTCAGTCATATATTGGACTCCTTGACAACATAGAAACAAGAAAAACTTCAAGCTTCAAAAGACTACTACTAAAGTTGCCATCACTCATATCAAGCATGCTCTTCTCAATTAGATATGGCTAACCTTCTCAAAAGACACTTCTAGAAAAATGATTCTAGCATGGCATATGAATTTCAATGCTTTCATCATCTAAATAAGGCAAGAAAGTTGAAGGCAATACACTGGTCATCTTCTTTTGTTCCTAGTCTAAAACTTAACACAGATGTTTCATGTTCGCAATCTGGTGAAGCTTCAGGAAGTGCTATCATGAGAGGCTACAAGGGTGATCAAGGCTGCTATTGGAAGAATCTATGGAAAGTTAAGTCCTATCATAGCTAAGACTCGCGCACTACTTGATGGCCTTATCCTATGCAACAAAATGAAAATATCTGATCTGGAGATAAGATAGAGTCTTTATTACTCTTAACTATGATCTCTCCTAATAAAGCTCCATAGTTTTTTACTCTTATTCCACAATGTTGCAGAATTCTATTAATATCAAATATGTCCATCTCTCACATCAACAGAAAACAAAACTATGCTGCAAACTGGCTTGCAAGATGGACCAACAAATGCAAATACAAGATCGATCTAACTGCAGATCATATACCTAACTAGCTCAAAGCTAATGTCTTTCTTGATAATCTAAATACTAATTTTATCAGAGAATTCTACGAACCTTAATTCAACCAACTCCTACTTTTAAAATTTCTATATTCATCTATCAACTCAGTTAACTACTGACATGAATTAAACTTACCCGAAAAGTTCACGTTTTTGTAGGACTCTTTGTCTCATATCTATTTCACAGCTACTACTAATTCCAGCAAGCATCTTATCATCTCAAGGTCCTTCCAGAGTCCTCCAAAATTTGAAAGCAAGATCATTTCTTCTCAACTTAGTCTGCAGATTTATGTCCTCTTACCAGACCTCAAGCCCATCAATACAATCTACTCACTCTCTTAATAGGTCTCTCCTTGTCAAGTTCATTGAACCTCTTCAATTTCTTCACTCTCAAAACTTTAGTCAATCTTTTTGTTTAAAATGAATTCACTTCCTCTATAATTTATCTTGGCGCGTCCTCTTTGGCGGCCAACTCAATTCTAATGTAGCTTATAAAGCTTATTTGAGCATCCGACTTTATTAATAAAATTGTTTGCGTTGGTCAAGTGTCTCTCGGTTAAAAAAACATATCTATAGATATTGTTTTTTTCTCTTATCCTATTTGCTTCTAAAATGTGATTTGTATTCTAGAATTTATTCACTGACATAGAATAATCAACTGCATTCAAAACGTAAATTACTAACTAGGATCAAATTATTAAGTTCACCCGATTCACTTCTTTTATAGAAAAAAAAAATATGATGTTTAGGATTTAAAAAATATGCCCATTTTTATTATATTATAATTATCCTCTTAGGTTTAATCAATACATTATTTTTAAGAGGAGTAAGATTATTAGGTTATCCTCTAGATGGAGACGGTGTCAAGGCTTGTCTTCCACTGAAACAATAAAAATCCAAAGTTATATTGTCTCTTGTCTCTCTTACATGTTATACACTTTGAGCCGTAAGAACTCACGGTCAGAGCTAGATATCACCCCTTTACTCCATCATGACAAGATCGCATTATTGCACACATTACACAGTACGTATCATGCAAAACATTATTAGCACCACCCACCTTGAAGAGGTGGCATGGTTTGCCACTTAAAAGCTTTCAAACTCTAGCGGTTGTAGCAAAGTGAAGCATCCACTTGAAATACTTGGTTTGTTTCCATCGACTTTATTTATTATGATTTTGAACACTTTTTGTATGTTTATTGCTAGGAACATTAACATGTAATTATGGTACAATCAGCAATCTAATCAAGGACACACTAAGAGTGGGTGGTTAAGTTGATATATTTGTTTATAATAAGATTGAAATATATAGTGCATGATGGCCGGGTTTTACTATATCATAGATGATCGGGGTAGTCCATATATAGTTTATTAATTTTTTGGTTTAAAAACTTTCATGTTTCGATATATATAGTTTATTAATTTCCATATATATAGATAGATATGTAGGTTTTGATGAATTTAGATCAAAAACATTTTTTATTTATATTTTTATATTTATATTTCGATCAATTTATTATATATATTCATATGATTACTATTTTAAATTTATTTGTATTTCGATCAATTTATTATATATATTCATATGATTACTATTTTAAATTTATTTGTATTTATTTTAATTTGGTCTGTGAATTAGTTATTTTATTATTATATTATGAATTTAAACATTAATATAGATAAATTCTTAACTTAAATTGGTTATTGTTATTGGATTGTTAGGATAATTGTCATTTGTAATGTATAAGAGGAACCCTCCTCTGTTTCTTAAGACATAATTTGGAAAATGTTAGGATTATATATTCTAACATGGTATTAGAGTTCATTTTCTTGGATAATGTTTGATTTCTTAAGACTGTTTGTTTGATTCATGTATTGGTTGTTAGAGACTAATTGGTGACTTCATACACTAGTGTGATGGTATTAGAGTTCATTTTCTTGGATAATGTTTGATTTCTTAAGACTGTTTGTTTGATTCATGTATTGTTTGTTAGGGACTGATTGGTGACTTCATACACTAGTGTGATGTGTATTGAAGGTTATCCCGCACCAATTGGATAAACTTAATTTGTAATGTATGACATGAATATTCAGCCATCTTCTTTTCTCTATAAGGTTATACTAACCTTATAAGGTTGTGGTTATATGGGGATACGAGCTCATTGTATTCTATTATAACCAAGATTTACATAGTCTAAGTGTTCGCTTGTAAAGAATTACACGCCACTTTTAGTTTATGTTCTTAAATTCTTAAATTAACTTTGAGAGCTTTTTTATGGGGATTTGGGTTTAGAGGGAAAAGCTACATCGATTTTTTCTCAGTCTTCTCTTCCTCTCTTAGTTCATCAATATGTGACTTCCTCTCTTACCCTTGTGTGTGTTTGGATCCCTCAAGCGCTCGTATATGTTACTTCTATATTTAGATAACAAAAGAGACTCCTCATGTATCTCATGAAGATACATAGCGTCTATATTATATCTTGTTAATTTCTCATATGTGTATTGATTTCTACCCAACAAACTTATTTTATATTTAAGATATTTAGATTTTTGGTTTTTAATACATAACAATTTATATCAGAGCTAAACACGTATTGGTTAGAAGTCATTTAAAACTATTAGGATGCTTTCTAGTCTGATTTAGTAGTGGTCTTGCAATTGGAAAATTTCCACTGAAATTTGATATATTTGCATGATTTGGGTGTAAATTAAGAATATTTTGATAAATTTTGTTTTAACATTTAGTATATTGTTTATGCATGATCAAATATTCATATTTGGACTTCAATTTTATAAAAACCTTAATTCATATTAAATTTAGAGGTACTTGAAATTAAAGGTTTTCAAGTTATCGAGATAAAAGGAGTCGCCATTGCAATTTAAATATCGTAACATCCCAACAAGTGCATTATTGCATGTTCCACAAGCTCTATGATAAAGGATTGTTGTCATAAGGTCACCAATAAGCGCAAGTTATCGTTACGGACCAAAGCCGCTGACAATAAATAAAATTTCAATCAAGAATCCTCTAACGGGATTAAAAAACGTTATCGTCACTGTAGTAGCAGGATGAGAACATGACTCCAATATTAAAACCAAACATTGAAATGAAGAATGAAGAGTATCAACAAATGGAAACTTAGGGATTCAATCCAACCCACCAACAAGTGTTATGCTTTGGACAAACGTAAACCATGTTTTTCTAACACCTTAACGGCTCAGTAACATATTTTTTAATTCCTTATAACACAACCAAGAGGACAATCGAGCTACCATGAATTCCTCCAGCGCAATCGTGAGGTTAGTCAAACAACAACCAGGTCCCTTCTGCGCTACATCTATCAATGCAATAAAAGTTTACTACATCTCTACCATATTACCCAACTACGAACCAAGGTTACTTTTCAGCACCATCAATTGATAAAAACCAGCAGAACTTCATTTCTTGACCTTATATGGGTCAGCGAACCCTTATGGAGCTCATCCAATGGTGTATTCAAACTCTTATAGACCTCATCTAATGGTGCATCCAAAAATCTAGTGTGTCTCACAACTATAACCATAATTTCTCAATGGTTATCTACAAGTACATCGGATAAATAATAAATTTCAGCCTTCGACTGTATAGTTGCCCATACTGCAACACAGTAAGCTCCTCTTTGGCCAAGGACACGAAGGCAACAAGACTGTACTTCTTAATAATAAATATCCCTTTAATAGTGAATCTCCACTCGCCCAAAAGATCTTATATAGTGATTTATAGGGAACGTTTGACAACGACAAAATGGACAAGTATAATAACAAAATAGATCGTAAGAACCACATATAATAATTAAAACATGAGATACTATATTTTGGTGGGGACGCAAAACTTTTATGCATGGAATGCTCTATAATATTTTGACCTGGATTAATAGTATTTTCTCATGTTGCATCAAAAGCTTCAAGATGCTTTAAGCGGCCTTCGAAAACTTAAATTTATTCGCTCTAAGTTCATTGAAGGATATGGTTACTAAACCATTTATTGTAAGCAACGACCAAAAGAAAGTTTAAGGGATTACACCCAAAATTTTGTTAAAACAAAGAATGAACTGCAAGATTACTATGAATGGTGGGAGTTGTAGCATATAAGCAAGAAACCTGTCGGGACTTATGGCAGAAGATTTGATAAATAAAAAGGCTCCTAATTTTTTGAACTTGTTGGTTCAGGGAGAGGACGGATAAAAGCAGAAGAGACTGTAAGAGCAAAAATGAATGGATAGACTACCACTCCAAACACATATCCATAATACCATCTATTGGGAATAAACAATAAACCACTAACAGTGACATAAGTCAATAATAAACCCCACAACCAAGTCTCGTGATCCAAACAAAACATTATTGAAGCATCAACACGACTGAGACATTATAGTCAAGTTTAAAGCTCCAGAGGAAATTCTATGACAAACCATAACAAAAATCTCAACAATAGCCAAATATGGTGGTGTTTTAAGAAATGAACTTATATACACTTAATTGAGAACTTGGGGGTTATTTATAAAACAAAATAAGTTATAGAACATAGGGATGTAAGGATGTAAAGTCCTACGACTTGGGTGAGATGTATTTACTAGTAAAATCCTATTTTTATTGGGAAAACACTAACCTATCTAATATTAGGAAATTTATTTTCTAACTGGTGAAAGGTATTTACTTGCATTCAATATAATATCACACATAACAAATAACATATAAGTTGTACATTTATTACATTTGTTCAAACATGAAATATTACATGTGCAACATAATATACATCAATAATAAAATACCTTTAAGAAAACATATCAATATGCATTTATGAGTTTGAGAAATATCGTTGTTGATCTATTTTTAATTGATTTAATTCAAGTAAATCTCTTTTGGGTTAGTTTCTATATTTTTAATTAAAACCTTAGTGATCAATTTACAAGTGGTATTTTCATGTTCTTGATAAGTCAAACAATAATCTTCATTTAAATCGATGATGATTGCAATAGTTTTAACCATGAACTAGATCACTTACCTAGGCAGACAATTACTTACCCAACAATAATCCTCAATTCACCAAAAACCTTCATTTGACACGATGTATTGGTTTCATGATACACTTACTGTAATCAGGTAAGCCTCAATAATGCAATTTCATAGATTATTTAAAGACCTAAAAACAACCATACATAAAAAATAACATATCCAAACATATCATGTGCTCTCATGTGCGAATGAAGACCTCTCAAAGTACACTTCAAGGTGCGTAGCTGCCTCGAGGGTTTTTCACGATAGCGTAACAACTATTTTTCGGTAAGTATTTTTGTTGTCACGACAAAACAACCACTTGTTACGATAAAGTTTTCTTGTCACGGGTTTCTGCTAGATTTTGGGTGTGTTAGCTGCGATTTTATCTTTTTCAACAACAAATCAAACCCTAAATTGAGTTAAACCCCCTAATTTTGGCATTTAATTAAATTTAAGTGATAAAACACTAAAATTTAATCATGTTTCATTTAATCAAATCAATCAAAACATGATTTGAACTCTAAATTTGTACCCTAACCAACTCAAACAATAAGCAATATCCCAATTGTGTGGATTATGTACTCAAATTTAAATCTTCATATTTTTCATTTGATTATACACACAATACCACAAATAGATATGTTGAAGAGTGGCTATGATACCAATTTTGGGATGTTTGGATCGTTAATGTTAAGAAACAAAGAGAGAAAAGAGAGAAGTAACCGCCAATAAGCGGCTAGGCTTTTTGTTTATTAGAAAGTGTATATTACATAGAGTATAAAACTATTATGTATAGATAAACTATATGGGCTAATGAGCATATGCCTTATATCTCTAACACCCTCTCTCAAACCCGCAATGCTTATTCTTGCATTGAGAGTTTGTTACACAAAATAGAGAAACAAAATAAAAAACCAAAATTTCCAAACAAAGCCAAACTCCGATCTCCAAACTCCGATCTCCAAACTCCAATCTCCAAAATCGAAATTGAAATTCCAAAATCAAAATTGAAACGTCAAACCCCAAAAATTGAAATCCAATCTCCAAACTCCAATCTCCAATCTCCAAACTCCAATCTTCAAGCTCCAATCTTCAAACTCCAATCTAAATCTAAATCTAAACATCAAACAAATCCAAACAAAGCCAAACAAAGCCAAACAAATCCAAACGAAGGCAAACAAAGCCAAACAAATCCAAACGAAGCCAAAACAAAGCTAAAAAAAATCCAAACGAAGCCAAGCAAAGCCAAACGAATCCAAAACAAATCCAAATCAAGCCAAAACGAATCCAAACAAGTCCAAACGAATCCAAACTAAATCTATACCAAATCCAAATCCAAATCCAAACGAATAATGAAATCTAAACACCAAAACGAATCAAAACGACAAACGTCGATTTAAGAAAACGTCAGACATATTTCAAACGTCAAACAAATATAAACACCAAACAAAATCCAAACGAAATCTCAATACCAAATACACAAACAAATCCAAAAGAAATTTGTATGCTAAATTTAAATACCAAATCCAAATCGAGAACTAAATTTCAAATCAAAATTAAATCTATGAGTTTACCAACAAATATCTCCAGAGTCCTCCAAAATTTCTTCTCAACTTAGTCTGCAGATTTATGTCCTCTTACCAGACCTCAAGCCCATCAATACAATCTACTCACTCTCTTAATAGGTCTCTCCTTGTCAAGTTCATTGAACCTCTTCAATTTCTTCACTCTCAAAACTTTAGTCAATCTTTTTGTTTAAAATGAATTCACTTCCTCTATAATTTATCTTGGCGCGTCCTCTTTGGCGGCCAACTCAATTCTAATGTAGCTTATAAAGCTTATTTGAGCATCCGACTTTATTAATAAAATTGTTTGCGTTGGTCAAGTGTCTCTCGGTTAAAAAAACATATCTATAGATATTGTTTTTTTCTCTTATCCTATTTGCTTCTAAAATGTGATTTGTATTCTAGAATTTATTCACTGACATAGAATAATCAACTGCATTCAAAACGTAAATTACTAACTAGGATCAAATTATTAAGTTCACCCGATTCACTTCTTTTATAGAAAAAAAAAATATGATGTTTAGGATTTAAAAAATATGCCCATTTTTATTATATTATAATTATCCTCTTAGGTTTAATCAATACATTATTTTTAAGAGGAGTAAGATTATTAGGTTATCCTCTAGATGGAGACGGTGTCAAGGCTTGTCTTCCACTGAAACAATAAAAATCCAAAGTTATATTGTCTCTTGTCTCTCTTACATGTTATACACTTTGAGCCGTAAGAACTCACGGTCAGAGCTAGATATCACCCCTTTACTCCATCATGACAAGATCGCATTATTGCACACATTACACAGTACGTATCATGCAAAACATTATTAGCACCACCCACCTTGAAGAGGTGGCATGGTTTGCCACTTAAAAGCTTTCAAACTCTAGCGGTTGTAGCAAAGTGAAGCATCCACTTGAAATACTTGGTTTGTTTCCATCGACTTTATTTATTATGATTTTGAACACTTTTTGTATGTTTATTGCTAGGAACATTAACATGTAATTATGGTACAATCAGCAATCTAATCAAGGACACACTAAGAGTGGGTGGTTAAGTTGATATATTTGTTTATAATAAGATTGAAATATATAGTGCATGATGGCCGGGTTTTACTATATCATAGATGATCGGGGTAGTCCATATATAGTTTATTAATTTTTTGGTTTAAAAACTTTCATGTTTCGATATATATAGTTTATTAATTTCCATATATATAGATAGATATGTAGGTTTTGATGAATTTAGATCAAAAACATTTTTTATTTATATTTTTTTATTTATATTTCGATCAATTTATTATATATATTCATATGATTACTATTTTAAATTTATTTGTATTTCGATCAATTTATTATATATATTCATATGATTACTATTTTAAATTTATTTGTATTTATTTTAATTTGGTCTGTGAATTAGTTATTTTATTATTATATTATGAATTTAAACATTAATATAGATAAATTCTTAACTTAAATTGGTTATTGTTATTGGATTGTTAGGATAATTGTCATTTGTAATGTATAAGAGGAACCCTCCTCTGTTTCTTAAGACATAATTTGGAAAATGTTAGGATTATATATTCTAACATGGTATTAGAGTTCATTTTCTTGGATAATGTTTGATTTCTTAAGACTGTTTGTTTGATTCATGTATTGGTTGTTAGAGACTAATTGGTGACTTCATACACTAGTGTGATGGTATTAGAGTTCATTTTCTTGGATAATGTTTGATTTCTTAAGACTGTTTGTTTGATTCATGTATTGTTTGTTAGGGACTGATTGGTGACTTCATACACTAGTGTGATGTGTATTGAAGGTTATCCCGCACCAATTGGATAAACTTAATTTGTAATGTATGACATGAATATTCAGCCATCTTCTTTTCTCTATAAGGTTATACTAACCTTATAAGGTTGTGGTTATATGGGGATACGAGCTCATTGTATTCTATTATAACCAAGATTTACATAGTCTAAGTGTTCGCTTGTAAAGAATTACACGCCACTTTTAGTTTATGTTCTTAAATTCTTAAATTAACTTTGAGAGCTTTTTTATGGGGATTTGGGTTTAGAGGGAAAAGCTACATCGATTTTTTCTCAGTCTTCTCTTCCTCTCTTAGTTCATCAATATGTGACTTCCTCTCTTACCCTTGTGTGTGTTTGGATCCCTCAAGCGCTCGTATATGTTACTTCTATATTTAGATAACAAAAGAGACTCCTCATGTATCTCATGAAGATACATAGCGTCTATATTATATCTTGTTAATTTCTCATATGTGTATTGATTTCTACCCAACAAACTTATTTTATATTTAAGATATTTAGATTTTTGGTTTTTAATACATAACAATTTATATCAGAGCTAAACACGTATTGGTTAGAAGTCATTTAAAACTATTAGGATGCTTTCTAGTCTGATTTAGTAGTGGTCTTGCAATTGGAAAATTTCCACTGAAATTTGATATATTTGCATGATTTGGGTGTAAATTAAGAATATTTTGATAAATTTTGTTTTAACATTTAGTATATTGTTTATGCATGATCAAATATTCATATTTGGACTTCAATTTTATAAAAACCTTAATTCATATTAAATTTAGAGGTACTTGAAATTAAAGGTTTTCAAGTTATCGAGATAAAAGGAGTCGCCATTGCAATTTAAATATCGTAACATCCCAACAAGTGCATTATTGCATGTTCCACAAGCTCTATGATAAAGGATTGTTGTCATAAGGTCACCAATAAGCGCAAGTTATCGTTACGGACCAAAGCCGCTGACAATAAATAAAATTTCAATCAAGAATCCTCTAACGGGATTAAAAAACGTTATCGTCACTGTAGTAGCAGGATGAGAACATGACTCCAATATTAAAACCAAACATTGAAATGAAGAATGAAGAGTATCAACAAATGGAAACTTAGGGATTCAATCCAACCCACCAACAAGTGTTATGCTTTGGACAAACGTAAACCATGTTTTTCTAACACCTTAACGGCTCAGTAACATATTTTTTAATTCCTTATAACACAACCAAGAGGACAATCGAGCTACCATGAATTCCTCCAGCGCAATCGTGAGGTTAGTCAAACAACAACCAGGTCCCTTCTGCGCTACATCTATCAATGCAATAAAAGTTTACTACATCTCTACCATATTACCCAACTACGAACCAAGGTTACTTTTCAGCACCATCAATTGATAAAAACCAGCAGAACTTCATTTCTTGACCTTATATGGGTCAGCGAACCCTTATGGAGCTCATCCAATGGTGTATTCAAACTCTTATAGACCTCATCTAATGGTGCATCCAAAAATCTAGTGTGTCTCACAACTATAACCATAATTTCTCAATGGTTATCTACAAGTACATCGGATAAATAATAAATTTCAGCCTTCGACTGTATAGTTGCCCATACTGCAACACAGTAAGCTCCTCTTTGGCCAAGGACACGAAGGCAACAAGACTGTACTTCTTAATAATAAATATCCCTTTAATAGTGAATCTCCACTCGCCCAAAAGATCTTATATAGTGATTTATAGGGAACGTTTGACAACGACAAAATGGACAAGTATAATAACAAAATAGATCGTAAGAACCACATATAATAATTAAAACATGAGATACTATATTTTGGTGGGGACGCAAAACTTTTATGCATGGAATGCTCTATAATATTTTGACCTGGATTAATAGTATTTTCTCATGTTGCATCAAAAGCTTCAAGATGCTTTAAGCGGCCTTCGAAAACTTAAATTTATTCGCTCTAAGTTCATTGAAGGATATGGTTACTAAACCATTTATTGTAAGCAACGACCAAAAGAAAGTTTAAGGGATTACACCCAAAATTTTGTTAAAACAAAGAATGAACTGCAAGATTACTATGAATGGTGGGAGTTGTAGCATATAAGCAAGAAACCTGTCGGGACTTATGGCAGAAGATTTGATAAATAAAAAGGCTCCTAATTTTTTGAACTTGTTGGTTCAGGGAGAGGACGGATAAAAGCAGAAGAGACTGTAAGAGCAAAAATGAATGGATAGACTACCACTCCAAACACATATCCATAATACCATCTATTGGGAATAAACAATAAACCACTAACAGTGACATAAGTCAATAATAAACCCCACAACCAAGTCTCGTGATCCAAACAAAACATTATTGAAGCATCAACACGACTGAGACATTATAGTCAAGTTTAAAGCTCCAGAGGAAATTCTATGACAAACCATAACAAAAATCTCAACAATAGCCAAATATGGTGGTGTTTTAAGAAATGAACTTATATACACTTAATTGAGAACTTGGGGGTTATTTATAAAACAAAATAAGTTATAGAACATAGGGATGTAAGGATGTAAAGTCCTACGACTTGGGTGAGATGTATTTACTAGTAAAATCCTATTTTTATTGGGAAAACACTAACCTATCTAATATTAGGAAATTTATTTTCTAACTGGTGAAAGGTATTTACTTGCATTCAATATAATATCACACATAACAAATAACATATAAGTTGTACATTTATTACATTTGTTCAAACATGAAATATTACATGTGCAACATAATATACATCAATAATAAAATACCTTTAAGAAAACATATCAATATGCATTTATGAGTTTGAGAAATATCGTTGTTGATCTATTTTTAATTGATTTAATTCAAGTAAATCTCTTTTGGGTTAGTTTCTATATTTTTAATTAAAACCTTAGTGATCAATTTACAAGTGGTATTTTCATGTTCTTGATAAGTCAAACAATAATCTTCATTTAAATCGATGATGATTGCAATAGTTTTAACCATGAACTAGATCACTTACCTAGGCAGACAATTACTTACCCAACAATAATCCTCAATTCACCAAAAACCTTCATTTGACACGATGTATTGGTTTCATGATACACTTACTGTAATCAGGTAAGCCTCAATAATGCAATTTCATAGATTATTTAAAGACCTAAAAACAACCATACATAAAAAATAACATATCCAAACATATCATGTGCTCTCATGTGCGAATGAAGACCTCTCAAAGTACACTTCAAGGTGCGTAGCTGCCTCGAGGGTTTTTCACGATAGCGTAACAACTATTTTTCGGTAAGTATTTTTGTTGTCACGACAAAACAACCACTTGTTACGATAAAGTTTTCTTGTCACGGGTTTCTGCTAGATTTTGGGTGTGTTAGCTGCGATTTTATCTTTTTCAACAACAAATCAAACCCTAAATTGAGTTAAACCCCCTAATTTTGGCATTTAATTAAATTTAAGTGATAAAACACTAAAATTTAATCATGTTTCATTTAATCAAATCAATCAAAACATGATTTGAACTCTAAATTTGTACCCTAACCAACTCAAACAATAAGCAATATCCCAATTGTGTGGATTATGTACTCAAATTTAAATCTTCATATTTTTCATTTGATTATACACACAATACCACAAATAGATATGTTGAAGAGTGGCTATGATACCAATTTTGGGATGTTTGGATCGTTAATGTTAAGAAACAAAGAGAGAAAAGAGAGAAGTAACCGCCAATAAGCGGCTAGGCTTTTTGTTTATTAGAAAGTGTATATTACATAGAGTATAAAACTATTATGTATAGATAAACTATATGGGCTAATGAGCATATGCCTTATATCTCTAACACCCTCTCTCAAACCCGCAATGCTTATTCTTGCATTGAGAGTTTGTTACACAAAATAGAGAAACAAAATAAAAAACCAAAATTTCCAAACAAAGCCAAACTCCGATCTCCAAACTCCGATCTCCAAACTCCAATCTCCAAAATCGAAATTGAAATTCCAAAATCAAAATTGAAACGTCAAACCCCAAAAATTGAAATCCAATCTCCAAACTCCAATCTCCAATCTCCAAACTCCAATCTTCAAGCTCCAATCTTCAAACTCCAATCTAAATCTAAATCTAAACATCAAACAAATCCAAACAAAGCCAAACAAAGCCAAACAAATCCAAACGAAGGCAAACAAAGCCAAACAAATCCAAACGAAGCCAAAACAAAGCTAAAAAAAATCCAAACGAAGCCAAGCAAAGCCAAACGAATCCAAAACAAATCCAAATCAAGCCAAAACGAATCCAAACAAGTCCAAACGAATCCAAACTAAATCTATACCAAATCCAAATCCAAATCCAAACGAATAATGAAATCTAAACACCAAAACGAATCAAAACGACAAACGTCGATTTAAGAAAACGTCAGACATATTTCAAACGTCAAACAAATATAAACACCAAACAAAATCCAAACGAAATCTCAATACCAAATACACAAACAAATCCAAAAGAAATTTGTATGCTAAATTTAAATACCAAATCCAAATCGAGAACTAAATTTCAAATCAAAATTAAATCTATGAGTTTACCAACAAATATCTCCACTATTCCAGTAGCGATTTCTTCCGAGCCGTAGCATCGAATCATAATCCAACCGGTCAGATTGAAGGATTAGATGTCCCAAACTCGTTCTCCGAAATTCAAAAAAAAACGGGCACCGTTTGCCTTTCGATCTGACTGTTTGATTGGGGTTGCACACAATGGATCCAAAAAAAGAAAATTTACACCTTTTTTTCTTCCGACAGACAGCTAATAAAACTGCCCGCCGGCAAAGTGGAAGACGCGAAAACTTCAAGATCTAAGCCAAGACTCTGATACCATGTTAAGAAACAAAGAGAGAAAAAAGAGAAGTGGCCGTCAATAAGCGGCTAGGGTTTTTGTTTATTAGAAAGTGTATATTACATAGAGTAAAAAACTATTATTTATTAATAAACTATATGGGCTAATGAGCCTATGCCTTATATCTCTAACAGTTAAAACACCCCGAACTGAATAATCAATCCCTTATATTATCGATGAATTATTAAGAAGGTAGAATAAACCCTTATATAACATTTTAGGCATTCTACCAATCGTGTCTTGTAACAATGTTCTTCGTTGCTTCTTTTGCCTTACCACTTCAGCTCATGATCTGCCAATCTTGTGTTTTTGTTAAAGATTTTGAATCATGTATCTTAAATCAAGAAAAAAAAAGAATAATAAAAAGGGATTGTATGTTTAACTAATCAGTATTGCGGCTTGATATTTTAAGTTTTAGTGATCGATGGAATGATCAACTTATTTTTAATTTATATATGAAGTGCAATTATGGATTTGGACTTAATCTCAATTGCACTCATGGCCTTATATTTTGTATTATGGTCATGAGTAATCACCTGGCTAATTATTATCTCCCAAATTAGTCCATAAACTTTCATATAGTCTTAATTGTCAACATTCAGAATCAACGATCCACAAAACCCAAATTTGACATGTAATTTACACAACGACCTCCATCAATGATTTTCATTTATTGGTCCAATTTATCATTATTTTATTTATCCGGTTATTTTTTTTATTGGACTCTCTATTAATAATAGTCAAATACATCAGTAAGCTTGAGCTGGTCCAACTTTGAATAGTAATTAGTCTCTTGACTATCCACTAACTAGACAAATAGTCTCTCGACTAAAAATGTTGTGAGTCTTTTGGCTATCTATATTCGATAAATTTAATCCCCACGTGTGTTGAGCATAGGCGGAGCCAGGTGGGGTCCTGTGGGGTCCCAGGAACCCACCTAACTCAATAACTAATATGTTTTGTACCTTAGTTACAGCTTACACTCCAGCCCAGTTGGTAAAGAAGCTGGTCAGGAACCCACAGCTTATGGGTTCGAGACCCAGCTGTTGATAGTCCCTTCAATTTTTTGAGCCAAATCGACTTCTCCCCCTTCTCCTTTCAATTTTTCAGTTATTTATTTTATTATATCATTAAATTTTTATTATTTATTATATTATATATAAAATACATATCAATATTCTTTTACTATAAATATATATCTTAATTAAAAATTTATTATATATTATTTATTTATAAATATGTGGATTCAAAAAATAATATAAATTTAGTATATTTTTTTATTGTTTATTATATATAAAATACATATCTATATTATTTTACTATAAATATATATCTTAATTAAAAATTTGTTATATATTATTTATTTATAAATTATGTGGATTCAAAAAATAATATAAATTTATATAAATTTAATCTGCAAGCGGATTCAGGGTTGGTTTCTTTGTCGTCGCCTCTAACTACAAGATACAATTTTTTAGAAAATTGCTTTTTTACTATCAATTAGAAAAGTCTAACCACAAATTTCAAACACTAAGGTATTTATTATGGCTTTATGTTATTAATTGTCAAAATTGAAGCTTTGTTACATGTCTTATATTACTATTCACTAGTTACAAAGATTAACATTCGTTCATCTATATTTTTTCTTAAGATAGAAAGCTGTAGAGTTCAATTTCGAAACAAGTAGAACTGCATAAATTATAATTTTTTATTTTGCTTTACGGATCAAACCGTAACAACATAGGTTCTCGAGTTCACTAACAATACATGTCCTAATCAATACATCTATTAGTCTCTGTATACTTTGGGAAAACTCAAACTAAAACTCGACAAAACGTAACAACATAGCCTATCGAGTTCACTAATAATAGATTTCCTAATTAATATATCTATTAGTCAACTTCTATTTTTTTATGTTATAATAGTACTTCAAAATGTTTAGAAAAATAATATGTAAGACTCACTTAAACAAATAAACAATTTTTATGTCGATGAAAAATGAAGATATATTAGAACACCATTTTACAATGTGTCCACTATAAAAAAAATATTTTTTGGACAATAACCAGGACACCACAGGGTTTAAATCCTGGCTACGCCACTGGTGTTGAGTATCCATTTTCGAGACAGTTTTTCGATAAAGTTAGTCTCTTGACTATCTATTTTTGATAAAGTTTGTACTTTGATTATCCATTTTCAATCAAGCTAGTCCCCTAAATAAACACATACAGTGTACTAATTTTACTTTTAGTCAAAAGACTATATGTCCATAAATAGATAGTTAATGGACTACCACCATGCAATTTTTAATCTATGAACTATATGTATAAAAAATAGATAGATAAATCAAAACCAATTTATCCATATACTTCTAGCATTTGCCTCTCTCATTTTCGTTGTCATAACACTATCCTTTTTATGCACCTGCAACGATCTTTTATTTTATTGCACGAACAACTGCATTATCTTTTATTTTATTTCACGAACAACTGTATTATATTTTATCGCAACTATTGATTCTTGAGATGATTCACTTTTTTTCGGTTTCGATAAAAAACATATTTTGAAAAATACTATCAAAATTTTATTTAATTCTAAATTATTTTATTAGTCAAAAGTTATATATATATATTAATATAAAAAGAAAAGATGAGACGACTTATTTTGACTTGTATCTTAAGCGTCGAACGAAATGATATAGTGGCCGTCTTTATCATCCATCCGGTGACCTTTTCTTATTTCCAAAATTAGAGGCATCCACAAACCCACCTTCTATCATACTTTCGTAACCCATTATATGCATTGAAAGAATATAATTATATTTTATTAAAATGGTTTTTTATTAATAAATATCTAACAACTTAAGTCATATTTCTTATTTATATTAAAAAAATATTTATTTATTTATTTATAAAATAATAATTAACTCGAACACGATAGCGGTCCAAAAAATCATGTTAAGTTAATTAACTTATATGTTAGAATATATATTGTGAACGTCTTAAATGATATGATATTTTTTTTATAAAAAAAAATAAAATATTGTTTCAGTCGTTCTGGATATAAGATGCTAGATGATTGGGGAGAGTTTTTGCTATTTTAACCGTTACTTTTCTAGAAAGTGAATTAATAGGTTAAAAATCATAGCATTTTTATTATTATTATTTTGAGGTTAATAAAATAATTTATTATAAATTGGGATCTAATTGAAGCTTTTAAATACAAGATAAATTTAATTTTGAGAACTAAACGGTGCCAAAGGGATTTCAATTCCTTCCACTTAATCAATTTGAACAAGAGTTTGATCTGATAATATTTTTTTTCCTTATTCTTTCCTGGTCAAAATTTTGGCGAGATTTCGATTGATTCCATTTGATTTGGGATCCATTGATTCATATGGGAGAATTCTGTTTTCCATTTCATTTATGAAGAAAATCGGCTTATTCTTCAACTAGTTTTTAGTGATTCTCTTTATTTTTTTCGTGGGTACTATTTAAGTTTGAGTGATATATGGTTTTGTTAGCTGATATCTGATCTTTACATGTCTTTGCATTCATCGAAGAGAACGGGGGAGGGGGGAATCCAGAAAAACTGCAGCTTTGTATCATATCTCAATTTGAAGGCAGCTTCCGATTATAAGTTCTTTGCTCTGTGCCATTGGAGAAAGAGGACATGGATTTCTTTGATTTTCTGCAAAACAAGGAAAGTACTTGTTATTCGATTCTAATGTAGTCGATTTGTAGGTCTTCTAAGAATGTTATTGCCTCCAGTTAAGTTGGAGCTTTAAACGTTTTATAATCCAGCTTCATTTTACATCTTAGAGTCCATCGAGCAAGTCAGTCAACTACTCGATTTTGTTCTAAAAATATGATGAAGAGCCATTTTACTAGTGATTTGAAATCTTATAAGAATTTTCAATATTATAAAAATATAACAAACTAACAATTGCACGAGCTCAATAACGGATAATTCTGACTCATTAAAATTGATTCAATAACAAAACTATTTAACTAATAAATATAATTTTTTTTAATTAGTTACCGCATCCACATCGACATTATATTTTTACAACATATTAGTTTTATTTATTTATTTCATATTTTCTTTACTATATAATTGAATTGGAAATTATGTTTCTCTTTCTTACCTAACTTAACAACAATCGTACAATTTCGTACTATTAATTTAACATGAAGAAAGTTGGAAAGCACCAAAAAGAAAAAGGAATTGTAGAGGGAGGGAGCTCCTTGTCTGTTGGTATGGAAGAGGTAGAAGATGATTAAGCTTCAATTATGGAATGTTTTCTTCCAAACTTATTGCAGGAAAGTGAATGGTATCTCTTTTTAGCATAGGCATAGCTGTTGGAATTTCTCCATTAAGTTGGACCGTCACATGTCGTATCGATGTATCGAACTATCGTTAATATTAGTCCAATAAAAGTAATCATAAAGAAAATAACGGACTAGTAGATAAAATATGTATCGTGGAGGTAATTGTATAGATACCAGGTTTAATTCCGAATACTGTGAAGGATTGGATTCGGAAATAAACAACTTAAGCAAAACGTAAAGTTTTAGGGTTATTTTGTAAAACAAAATAATACCGGGTTATGGTCCCTAAGAGTGGAAATTTAATAAGGATTGGTCTTCATTAAGTAACTGTCTGGAAGTTTCAGACAATTAAGAGAGAAGAACCGTTACTGCTCTTCATTAAGTAACTGTCTGGAAGTTACAGACAATTAAGAGAGAAGAACCGTTACTGGTCTTCGTTAAGTAAATGTCTGGAAGTTAGATACAATTACTTAATGAAGAACCGTTTTCTCACTTCAGTTCTATATAAGAATGAGTTTCTCATTCTTGAAAGCAACGAAAGAAAATACAGAGAGAAAATCCTTTAAGAAAAACAAATTGATTCTTTCTTCGAATCAATTACAAAAGTGTGTTTTGGTTGCCATCTCTTAGAAGAATCAATAACCTAGCAAAGGATCGCCGATCAAGTGGTATCAGAGCCACCATGAAATTAAATTCTTAGTTTTCAGATTATAAAGTTAGATCATATATATTAGATCTATATATTAGATATGATGTCGGTTATCGGAAATTACACAAACAATTAAACAATTACGGTGGTATAATTATATATGCAGTTAAAAGATGGCGTATCTTGTCTTTTCGACCTTCTTGTTAACAGAGACGTCGTTAGAACAATCATTTGAGGAGTAAATCTGCTCTCTAAGGCTTCTTCCGCGCCAATTAGGGTTCTCATACTGTATCTTGTCTTTTGGAAGCTCTTCCATAAGAATATACATAGAATATCAGAGGATTTGCTGGAGAAACATTTGGAAAAAGATCGTTCAAGAACAGTTTCCTTTGAGGATAAAAATGTTTTGTCTTCTTATGGTATGTTGGCATGGTAAGTAGTTTTCTCCTATGTGTTAAAGGCACTGCCCCACGTCAGTTGCTGCTCCTTGTTTCAGAGTTGCTTAAAAATAGCGTTGTAATATATATATATATATATATATATATATATATATATATATATATTTTACCAGCTAAGCAAGCTTTAGCATTGATAGAGTTACTCCATTCTGGAGAATTCAATCCTGTTATTTCCTTTCTTAAATAGCCTTTTTATATTTCGATTTACTTTGATCCTTGTTTATTGTAATCAGTTTCCCTTTATAAATGTATCAGGGATTTGTCAAGGAATCAGTTCACAGGTTCCATACCAGAAAGTCTGTCTAGTTCGAGTTTGACACTAGTGTGAGTATTATGCTCTTTATTCATGATGGTGTAAGTTAGTTTTATTATTAGGTTCTATGGTGTTGTTTTATAAGTTGCAAAAAGTTAAAATTGACAGCCTGAATCAAACTGGATACTACTCTTACGATTTGACATGGTTGTAATATAATTTATAGATGCAGCAACACAGCGACCGTTGCTGTACACTGATGTTTTAGTTGACAACTTTATCGTGTTTTCACAAAATATTGTACAGGCTTGATCTGCTTCTTTTTGGTATTGCCATTTATTGTATTAATCTCTGGTAATGTATCAGGCTTCTGAATGATAACTTACTGGAAGGAAGTGTACCCGATGCAGTCTATTCAGTTGGTGTTCATGGTGGCGTTATCGAGTATGTTCCTGGACCTTATATCTGCAACTTATATTTAGTTGTTTTTATTGTAGTACTTCTGCTTCCAGTGTCTTTTTATTACGGTACATTGATTCCATTATAGTTTGCTTGATTGATAAATGTATACTGATAGCATGTGGAATTGTTGGATTAAGCTGCTCATGAGATGATTAGTTACACAAAAGACTTCTGACTGTGCAGATCTCAAACAATATTACTCCACTGCGCAGCATTTTTTAGTAGTTTCTATCAAATCATCCGAGTCTCAGATATGAGTCTGTATTCATACTTTTGGCATTTAGTAATCTTCTTTAACAAATCTCATCAACACTAGTAATAATTTTGCTTTTCCGCTCGATCACACAAAGGCTTCTTAGGAGACTTCTCAAATTATTCTTTGTAGAATATCTTCTCATTTTTAACCCCGCTGTCTATTGCTTTGTATAACTAAATTTAGTTGTAGAAAACGGGGCATACTGAGTTTCCATTTTATTATAAATATTTACAGTCTCACTGGAAATAAAGGATTGTGCGGCGTACCCACTTTACCAAATTGTCCTATGTTATGGAAAAACGGCCACTTATCGGAAGGCGGTAAAGTTGCAATAGGCATATCATGTCTCTTATTTTTCTGTCTGTTGCTGTTGGTGATATACATATGCTGCATCAGGAGGGGTAAAAATGATTACGACTTGGAAACAATAAACTTCACTTGTTTTGGTTTCTTTAGAACCAACTTGACCCAAAAAGACAAAAGCCTTCTGGAGCATGCAATTACTTGGTGTTTTTTGCTCCACTCACAAAGCAAAAATACAGAACACCCCATTTTGTATTATAACTCTATTTTCTTTCTTCTTCTGGCGATTTGATGAAACTGATATTATGACGTGTCAATTTGTATAAATGGCTTCCTTCGTGTATACCAAAATGGTCCCAAATTCTAGTCTATTCTTGTTGATTATGTATCTTTTCTACAATTAATATACCGTAGCTGTAGCACTTGGCTAGGCTAATTGGCTTGCGTCAGTTCTTATTATTCGTGTAATGCTGTTTGATGTTGAAGTATCTTTCCCTCTCATATACATAATCTATGACTCTACATATATCTTCATCTAACAAATGGTGACATATAGTGATGTGCTGGGCTTGAGCTTAGTTAGCAGAAACTCACATCATCCCCATTGAATTTATTATTTGATATTTTCTTCAAAATGGCTAGTAATTTTTTTGAAAATATCTTAGATTATATACATAGAATTAGTTATACAGAATTTTTTTAAATATTTTTGTGCAGTGTGTTGATTAAATTATTATTTTTTAAAAATATCTTAGATTATATTTATAAATTTAGTTATAACGATATTTTTATTTTCCCTAAACAAATATTGCAATCTTTTTTTTAATTTTTATTTTTTTTTAAATAAAAATTAAATTAAAAATAAATTTAAAAAATAAATTAAGAAAAGATAATAAATTAGCCCGGTAACCATTGGGTGTACTTTGATATTTAACCATAATATATCTGGAGGGGGTTTAGAGGGGATATGAGAATGTTCAGGACCACCTTAAAAAGGAAAGAAATTAGTATAGTGGTAAAAAACTCTACTAATAGACTCTTGATTTGGAGTTCATTAACTTGAAATATAAATTAGTGTACTTATTTTTATTGAATATTTTCACCGAGTTCTGATTTGGAGTTCATTAACTTGAAATATAAATTAGTGTACTTATTTTTATTGAATATTTTCACCGAGTTCTTATATGGAAATAATCTTTTGTATATGAGAATAATTAAGTAAAACACTCATTTGTATTTGCAAATATGAGAATAATTAACAAATTACTGATTTGTATTTGCAAATTACCGATTCTTTAACGTATTTTTATGATATTTTTATATCCTATTTATATTAATTGTCAATATTTTTTTATTTTTTATTTTATATTAATTGATTTATGATTTCTTTAGCAAATTTTGTAATATTTTGTATGGAAATAATATTTTATATTTAAAAAAATTATTGTACCGATCCTTTTAAAGCAAATTACTTACTTATTCATAAGACTCCGGTTTATAAGAAAACACAAGATATTTGGATTTGCGTACACACTTTTGAAGCAAGTTTTGTCATTACCGATTGTTACCGCAAGTGTTGAGCGAGTATTTTCTATTATGAAATATATGAAGAATGAATTGAGAAATAGAATGGTTAATCTATGACTTAATGATTGTTTTGTGACATTTGTGGAGATTGAGTTGTTTTCTACGGTTGATGACTTCTTTAGTATTTTAATCGTGTTTCCTATGACACTTTTCAAGACATGAATAAGAGGGGAATCATTTGCGCTTGGAATATACTATATTTTAATTTTAAATTGTAATCAAAATATTTACATATTTTTATTATGCGAGGCCGGAGAGAAAGTTCATCACCCCTGAAGGTCTTTTTCTTCTTGGCCTCCCTGTCCTTGCTTTCCGCTCCCCATTTCCTGTCTCTCTTAGGAACCCTTTGGGGTTTTGGAGATCCTGTCTCTTCCCTAACATACCCTAAATTTTATATAATATTTTATATAATATATTTTTTAACATACCCTAAATTTTAGCAGTGGACCACGCTATAGCTATGGAGAATTGCAATATGTCTAAAGCTTCAACGGAACGATATATTCCATGGTTTTGAAAGCCTATTTGATTATGTCCTTTTAGATACATCTGAAAGATCAACGTCGTCTCGGAAGCCTATTTGATTCTATCCTCCCATACACATCTGGAAGATCAACGTCGAGCTCATATAATATAATACTAAGCTTGCGTGGTTTATTTGTAAAGCTACAGTCTGAGTTAAGGCAAACTAACGTTGAAGAAGAGTCATTTTGGGTTCGTGATAGGGTATCAGAATCGTTCGGGAGATATTGGGTTGACCGATCCGAAGATGCTTATCGAAAAGGGTATAGGTTTCGGTACCATTTTTATTTTATCTCATCTTCAAACGAAAGGCCAACTAATCTCTGGTCGTTAATCGGAGTCTCCAGAACTTAGGTGCTACCAGTTATTTTGCTTCATCCACCAAGGTCGAGCTAGAAGTTGATACGCTCAAAATAAGGCTCCTACCCAGATATCTGGGTGGATAATCATTAGGACCATACACTATATATAAACGTTCGGTTCATCCTTTCGGTTTAGTTCGACTTTTTGGTTTTCGGTTCTTATAAACTTGTATCCATTTAGAAATCGATTACAAATCGGTTCAGTTGATTCGGTTCGGTATAGGTATTTAATTTGAAAAACGAAAAAATCAGTTCAAATTGGATACGGTATCAAATGGTTACTTTGTAACTAAAGTACGCGAGTATAACCGAAAGACCACAAACTCTAGTCATAAATTCGAATGCCTCTACAAACGTTTGTTTTTTTTCTGGAGGAAACCCCCACAACCGCTACTCATTGAGTGCGCACAAGGTAAACCCTCAGTCTGACGCAATAGTCTGCAAACCAACGTCAGAAGGTAAACTACACAAGGTGACAGGCTCAGCCAAAAAAACGTAAGTAAAATGACTTGAACTCATGACATTTAGTCACAAACATGCCTTACTAAACCAACTCAACTATCCGATTGGAGGCCTTAAATGCTTGTTTATATCTATTGGAAATTGATTTGGGTAAAATACTTACATGAACCATGACTAGTATCCTGGCCTCTAAAATTCTTCTTACAAGCATTCAAGATGAAGCCATGTATCTTTTCACACCGAATACACAAAATATTTTCACTCTTAAAAACTAAAATTTAATCTTCAATATTAAACCTACTATGCCTCGAATGTTTTACCCGCATACCACAAAGTTTGAAACTTTGACGAACTTAATATGTAAAAAGAATCACAGTTATGACTTGTGTACTATGCATGCCTCAAAAACTCCGAAATCACTTATCCATTGGGTTTGATCTAAAATTATGAAATCCAATTAAATATTTAGGATTTTCAGTAATCTTCAAAATTATATAATTTATACTAGAAAAGTAAAAAAATTAGACTCTAGACAGAAAATGCCAAAATAAAGGTTACGTCTTTACATTAAAACAACCATATTTTGATATTGATTTCATACACTCTGAAACCTAATGGAGATAATAAGTGTTAAGCATAGCAAAATATTAAATACCAAAAAGCATCAAACACCCGAATATCTATTATTGTATCCACTTAACAAATTAGACTTTAAAATGTGTATCTGTTAACGTCTTGAAGAAAAGCAACCAATAATAAGATTGACATTAATTCTAATGGAAACCTCAGCTCAAGTTAAAATATGATTCATATGACCAACTAAGATAGATATTTGACTTACCTATGTTAAAATTTTGTGGAGGTATTACGATAATTGCCCACGGGCAAAATAAGCCATAGCACAAGTAGTTTTTTTTGGAAGGAATCTGCAGCCGCTACTCAGATTGCAATGAGTGCGCACAAGGTAAATCTTCAGTCTGACGTGATAGCCTGCATACCAACGCCAGAAGGTAAATCACACAAGGTGACAGGCTCAGCCGAGAAAGCGTATGTAGAGGAACTCGAACTCATGACCTTTGATCACAAACATGTCATACTCAACCGACTCGGCTACCCCTTGGAGGCCATAACACACGTAGTTGTACACTAATTTTGGAAGTTTTGTGGTTTTGAAATTTAAATCTAGAAAAAAAACCAATAAGAGAGACTAAAAAAGGTAAAGTAAAAGCGATAATTTAAGATAAAAAACTTTGAAGATTTATATAGAATAAAGTAAAATTTTGATATTTACTAATATAGTCCATATGTACTTCCTAATCGAGAATCGTGAGTATTTTAATTATGGAACTATTAAAATATTAATAAATACTTATAACCAAACTAAATATTTTATTTCAGTGTAGTTCGGTTTGGTTCTTATGTTCTGTACGCATAAGCACATACCTACAAGACACCATAAAAACCACCTAAATCCCGACTTTAAAAGGTAGTTCAACAACTACCTCCAAATATGAAAACTATACATTCACATATATAAGTTTTAGAGATAAGTTTTCTCTCACCTTGGTAATAGCATTAAAGAAAATGAAACTATGCTTCCAAGGTCATTCTATTGTCAACCGATCTCACCTTAGCGTATGTCGCAACGAATGCATCAGCCTATACAACCTCCTATTTCGCCGGACCTACTACAATATCAACAATGACACCATATCATCCATTTCACATTCTTAACTTGACAACCTTATCACCCTCAATTGGCTAACCTCGTTCAAAATGACAAGTATATATTTCAATTTTGCACCATACATGGATACTAGTATCTTTACGTGATAGTAACTACCAAAGAAATTGAAAATAAATGTTATATGTCTAATTATCTGGGTTTATTATCTTCAAATAGTCAAATAGTCCATTTATTGTTCGTGATTGGCTATCTTTAAATATGGACCATAACCTTATTGGAATCTAAGCCTAATACTTAATTGTTGTATCAAAAGATCCTCCATCTAGGTACAAGTTATCCTAACATGTATCCAAACTTATTATGACACCATAAAACTAAATAATAATATTTAATTATTATTATTATTTGTTGGTCCAATATTCGAATTGATTATTTTAATTGAACTTTACCACACCATACACGAATACTTAAAATTACACATGATGAGATATTCTAATTTAGTATTTTTCTCATAATCTTTCACTTGGATCATTTACGTTTTCTGAATTGTATTAATCTGAATATGAACTTATATAACGTTGATGAGGGAGAATAAAATACATGGCGAAAATGTAAAGAAGAAGTTTATTTAGGAGAGAAATGTAAAGAAGAAGTTTATTTAGGAGAGAAATGTAAAGAAGAAGTTTAGTGAGGAGAGAATTGTAAGGAAGAAGTTTATTTAGGAGAGAAATATAAAGAAGATACCTAAATTGCACTTTCTCTCTCTAAATATATACCTAAATTCAGTACTTGAGCTAATCTGACACTAGGAAATCTTCGTATCACAAAATCACCCGCAAGCGTTTCTAAAACTCTTCAGTGGCGCCGTGTGTGGGAAGCGAAGATTGTCCTGACGACAATCGCTTCCTGGAAATAATTCTTACTCCGAGGGAAATTATGGAAGAGCAAGGGGACGATTTTGTTAACAATTGTGAGGAGAATCTCGTGGGCGACGGTTAGCAGAACGACATGGAATACGAGGCACGTGGAGGCCAGCAACTCGGAGACACTTTTGACGACTCAGATCTATTGGCCCGAAGGAATGAGTTGTTGCTAGAGATCGAAAGATTGAAGGCAGAAAAAGAAACTGTACAGGCAAATCTTCGCTCCGAGATAAGAAGGGAACCTGATAGTGGAAAAGAGGAGCATGAAATCGATTTTCGTCCTAAAACCAGGGACGACAGATATAGGGGGTACGAACGACGATCAACGAAGATGAAAGAAAAAGGACGTGTGGATTCATCTGAGTCTAGCGATTATTCTCGATACATCTCGTCGGAGTCGTCTCTTAGGAAAAACCGCAGAAAGAAAAGACACGGTCGAAGGCACACAGATCATCAAAGGGGAAGAAGTTCAGAAAAACGATTTCCAAGGGAGAAGAGTTATCATGATCAGTCTAATGAACGAGACTACGACCAGGCGAAGTTCCCCTCTGGAAACCAAAACGCTGGCCCGCGAAATTCAGAGTGGCAGCATCAGTATACTCTGCCATCTGAGGAGGGATTGTATTTTCCGAGCCATGAAAACCTGAGATCCAACGTTTATCGAACGGGACATAATTGGAGGGCTTCTCCTTTGGCCCCGGAAATATTAGTGGGCAACCTCCCTAAGAACTTTGATATCTCGAAGTTGGAAAATTTTGATAGAACACAAGACCCCGATAACCACATCGAGAAGTTTAATAACTTTATGATTAATTTCGACGACGATGATAAATTGTTGTGCAGAGCATTTTCTCAGACCTTCAAGGGGGTGGCTTCCAAACGGTACAATAGGCTCCCGTAGGGTTCGATAAAGAATTTTGATATGTTCTGGAATATTTTCAGACAACACTTTATGGGGAGCAAAAAGTTCAGAGCGAATGGCGATACAATAATCTATTGTAGACAAAAATTGGGAGAGAGCCTGAAGAACTATACCAACCGATTCGTCAAGACAAAAACACACATAGAATACTGTAAAGACTCAGTGGCACTAGCAGCTTTTCGGATGGACCTTCTCCCCGGATCAGTGAAGGACACATTAGCAGAGAGTCAAACCATGACCTTCGGAGCTTTGTTGGATCATGTGGAAAAGAGAATTCTAGTGGAGGAAACTCAAGCTTCAGAAAAGGGATCCGGCGACCAATTGGATCAGAACCAGTTTCAGAGGTCAGAGTCCAGTAATCAAGGGCATCGAGCCAATGTTCAGACCAAAAACACGGGTCAGTATCCGCCGAGGCAGAAAACAAATTCATAATATTATGCCAACCAGCAAAATTATAATCAGGGGACCAGACCAATATCGAATAAGTGGGTTCGACCATACTACTTTGCGGAATTAACGGAGAATGTCGCTGCCATATTTGATAAAGCGAGGTCCATGGTGTCGTTCAGAAAACCTTTTCCTATTCAGACTCCGAGGGAAAATCAAAGTGTTAACAAGTATTGCAAGTATCATGAAGATATAGGGCATGACACCAAGGACTGCATAGATTTGAAAAAAGAAGTGCAATCTTTGATCGAAAATGGAATGTTGCTAGAGTTCGTGAAAAAGCACTCCTAGAAAAATGTTGTGGTAAAGGATGTTCCAAAAAACACTGACACGGCCATGGTAATTTCCGACGAAGTTGATGTTTTTGATATTGAGCAAGAAATCTGGATCCTAAGGAGGGCAGGAACAATGTAAATTTGGTGGAAGAAATCATTCCGAGGGGGGAGGTAAACCGCCTCTGCGCTTTCTTTGAGTCAATGACAATCTTTAGAGGGGATTCTATAGAGGGGAATTCCAATAGTTTGCGGAAGAGACACATGGTCAATCTGACTACCCAGATCGAGGCAGGGGTATCAGCACAAATGCACCGCTTACCCTCGCCTATTATATGTTTCGATGATGATGATATGCGAAATATCACGGGCCCCCATGAAGATGCGGTAGTGATTGCTGCAGGTATTTCTGGAGATCAAATTCAAAAGATACTTGTTGATACAGGAAGTTCAACGAATATCTTACTCATGAGCACTTACAGGCGAATTTCCGACCCACCAGTTATACGACGCTCAGACAGAACCATAGTGGGTTTTACCGGTGCCGCGGCAGTGGTGGTAGGAGAATCTCATGGTGTGGTTGAATTAGGACGAGGGCCATTCAAGAAAGAGATGGAAGTATTGTTTATTGTTTTCGATGCTCCAACTTCGTATAACGCTATTCTGGGTCGCTCTTGGCTGTGCCGAATGCTTGGAGTCATTTCAACGGTACATCAGTGCCTGAAGGATTTGATAGGGAATAACATCGGAACGGGGAGGAGTTTTGGATAAGGAATAGAAATTAAAGGGGTCTTCCGAGGACGTCATCCCATGTGATGATCCGAGGGAGACCCTCAGGTTTCTGGTCCCGGAAGAGGATTTCGAGGGACATAATTTTGGGCATGGCAAAATCCTCAAGATCGGAGTCAAACTTTCTTTTGAGTTCAAAGAGAGATTAATTGCGTTTTTGTCTAATAAAATTGATATGTTTGCTTGGTGTGCACAGGATGTCACGGGCGTGCCTCCGGAGGTAATATGCCATAAACTTGCGATACGACTTGATGTTAGACCCATTGTCCAGAAAAGGAGACCAGTTTCTCAAGAAAAGGCTTCCGCCATTCTTTTGGAAGTGGAAAGGCTATTAAGCATAGGCCACATTGGCGAGTCGCATTATCCCGTATGGGCTTCGAATCCAGTCTTAGTGCGGAAAAAGAATGGCAAGTGGAGAATGTGCGTTGATTTCACTGATTTGAACAGAGCTTGTCCCAAGGATCCATTTCTGGTGCCCCGCATTGATCATTTAGTAGACTCGACCTCTGGCAATCGACTGTTATCTTTCATGGATGCATATTCAGGGTATAACCAAATCCGGTTGGATGCTCGTGATGAAGAAAGCACTTCTTTTATTATCGGGAGAGGGTTATACTGCTACAAGGTTATGCCGCTTGGCTTAAAGAACACATGGGCAACTTATCAATGCCTAGTTAATAAAACTTTTGAGGGACAAATTGGTCGGAATGTGGAAGCATATATCGATGATATGCTGGTCAAAAGTTCGCGGGACGAAAACATTTTGCTGACCTAAAGGAGACTTTTAACAATTTAAACAAGGTCAATTTGAAACTAAATCCGGATAAGTGCATTTTCGGGGTGAAAAAGGCATCGAGGCTGATACAGAACAGATAAAAGCTTTGGTCACCATGACTCCCCCTCGAAATATCAAACAAGTCCAAGTCCTGACAGGGAGATTGGCCGCTCTGAACAGATTCATTTCTAGGTTTTCGGATAAATGTGCACCCTTCTTCAAGGTATTGCGAAATGCGAAACGGTTTTATTGGACTGACGGATGTTCAACCGCTTTTTGCCACATCCAAGAATATTTGACGTCCCCTGAGGTATTGTCTAAACCATTGGTGGAGGAAAGATTAATTTTTTATGTAGCGGTATCCGATTGTGCGGTCAATGTTGTTCTACTCCGGGAGGAGGGCACTCTTTTAAAACCTATCTAGTATGTCAGTAAAAATTTGCTGGAAGCGGAGAAGCGATACCTCAAGTTGGAGAAGGTAGCTTTGGCTTTGGTCACAGCTGCTCGGAAGATGAGGCCTTATTTCCAAGCACACCCTATAGTTGTTCGAACGACATTTCCCTTGAAAGGCTTGTTACAGAGGCCCGATATCTCTGGGAGGATGACCAAATGGTCAGTGGAATTGGGAGACTTTGACATAGTATTTGAACCTCGAATGGCGATAAAAGCCCAACTTTTGGCTGATTTCTTGGTTGAGTTTCATTCTGATAGAGAAGACATGGAGATCATCGACCGGTTTGATGAAACGGAATGGGCGGTTCGAACGGATGGAGGGTCGAACAACTCTGGAAGTGGTGCGGGTGTCCAGTTGGTTTTTCCAGAAGGGATAGCTATGTTCCAAGCTATTCGATTTGGTTTCAAGGTGACTAACAATGAGGCAGAGTATGAGGCAACTTTGGCGGGATTGCGTTTAGCTCGGATATGTGGGGCCAAAAATATTAGAATGATCAGCGATTCACAGTTAGTGATAAACCAAACATTGGGAGAATCCGAGGCTAGAAAGGATAAGCTGATACAGTATTTGAAAGCTCTAAAAGACTTGGTTTCTGAGTTCGATGCCGTCTAATTTGAGCATGTTAGGAGAGAGGCAAATATCATTCCGGATTCTTTGGCCACAGCCTCTCAAACGGAGGGATACCCCTGGGTCCTGACCCAGGAGCATCCTTCAGTCATGACCGACGCAGACCATTCTATGAATATTGAAGAGGTAAGTAATGTCATTACACATGATTGGAGGTCGGAAATTATTGACTTCTTGGCAAACGATATTTTACCTATCGAAAAGTACGAATCAAGGAAGAACAGATTTAAGTCTCACGGGTATATCTTATTAGGGGGCGTTCTGTATAAGAAATCTTTGAGTCGCCCATTATTAAGGTGTTTGAATAAGGGTGAGTCGCAGTCTGTCCTATCTGAATTGCACGACGGGGAAGGTTCATCCCATTGTGGTTATAAGGCGTTAATTCGGCAGGTGTTTCTCGCTGGATATTATTGGCCGACTATTTCTTCCGACGCGAATGATTTGGTTAAACGATGCGACACGTGTCAGCGTTATACTAACGTAATCCACCGGCCTGGAGTGTCAATGGAGAGTATCTCCGAGGCAGTCCCATTTGACAGATAGGGCATTGATCTCGTTAGGCCCCTACCAATGGCATCCGGAGGCAGACAGACCATAATCGTAGCGGTTGATTATTTCTCTAAATGGGTCGAAGCGGAACCATTAGCAGGGACGAAAGCCAAAGATGTAATCAAATTTATTGTCTCAAACATTTGTTGCCGCTTTGGGGTACCGCTGCAGATTACAACAGATAACGGACCTCAGTTCGACAACAAAGAGTTTAAAAGTTTCTGACTTTCCAGGGGCATACGACAATGTTTTTCCGCTCCATTTCATCCTCAGGCTAATGGTCAGGTAGAAGTGACCAATCGAACAATTCTGGATGGATTGAAGAAGAATTTGGAAGGAAAGACCGGAAAGTGGCCTGATTATTTACAAGAAGTACTATGGGCTTATATGACAACGCCTCAAGCTGCTACCACTGTATCTCCATTCTCCTTGGTATATGGTATGGATGCGGTTGTCCTTTCGGAAATCATCTTCCCATCATATCGCGTGGCAACTTATACATAGAAATCGAATAACCAAAGCCGAACCTTGGCGTTGGATTTAGTTGAAGAGAAAAAATAACGCGCACAATTGAAATCTTTGCATTTTCAAACACTTATGAGGAGTAGATATGCTTCCAAGGTGAAGCACATAGATTTTAAGGTGGGAGATAAGGTCTTACGCAAAGTATATCTCCACACTAAGGAAAAAAGTCTTGGGAAATTGGGACCCAACTGGGAGGGCCCTTATGAAGTCACAAGAAAAAGTAAAACAAGGCACGTACCGTTTGGAGGACAAAGAGGGGCGATGTCTGCGACTTCCATGGAACATTGAAAACTTAAAATTGTTCCTTGACTAAGGAGCTAGTTAGAACATAACACTTGTTCTCTTTTGTATTTTCCGGTTACCAAACATAGCGAGGGCATACTATTTCCTACCCTGCTAGGCACAGGAAGGTTTTAACGAGGTGTACCCATGAGCTGCTTGATACAACGTATTTTTTGCCTTACACTATTATTTGGGTTACATTAATTTGCGCCTTGAATTTTGCTTTGTCTTACACTATTATTTGGGTCACATTAATTTGTGCCTCGAATTTCTCTTTGTCTTACACTATTATTTGTGTCACATTAATTTGTGCGTCGAATTTCTCTTTGTTTTACACTATTATTTGGGTCACATTAATTCGTGCCTCGAATTTTGTTTTGTCTCACACTATTATTTGGGTCACATTAATTTGTGCCTCGAATTTCTCTTACACTATTATTTGGGTCACATTAATTTGTGCCTCAAATTTTTCTTTTCCTTACACTATTGTTTGGGTCACATTAATTTGTGCCTCGAATTGTTTATCTCCTCGAACTATTATTTGGGTCGCATTAATTTGTGCCTCGAATTCTTCTTTGCCTTAAACTATTTATTGGGTCACAATATTTTGTGCCTCAAATTTCTTGATGCCTAATACGATGCGAATAATATGACAATTGATAAATTACATACTTGATATTCCATAAAGTGGCATACACCAAAATCCGAGGAGACGTCTCCTCACAAAGAGTTCGAGGGACTATAAAAATTGCCTTAAAAGGTCTGATACACAAAAATTACAAAGTGAGTTACCATCTTTCTTAATTACTCAGATTTCTCTGGGGAAGGACTCTCCTCAGAATCCGATGACTCACTCTCACTAACAATAATATGAGGGGACGAAGGTCCGGGGACACAAGTTTCCAGAAGCTGCCCAAGTCATATTCGGGGTATTCTGCATAAATTTGAGATATCAGGCCTGCCCGAATAGTAGCATCTCGAACTTCGAGGTTATCTGTACACTTAGCCGCATAAGCAGAAACGGCTTTTTCTTTCTCCTCCTCCACCTGCCGAGGAAAATCTTGAATTCGCTTCACCAATTTCTCCCTGTCTTCAGTTACCTATTCATAATCTTTAAATCAATCATTAAATCCTCTGCGTGCTGCTTCGTAAACCTTTCGAAATTCGGTGAAAAGTTCTTTTTGATCCCCCGACTTCTTTTGGTAGAGGTCCTTTTCTTCTTGGCAGCACCGTTCACGCATTATGACATAGTTTTCCGAGGCGGACAATGTTTCATACAGGGCATCAGCTTGCATCTCCACTATGGCATACTGCTTCTTTAACTCTTTGAGTTGCGAGGAAACCAGACCCGTCTTAAACTTATGATAATTTTTTCGGTTCTCTAGATGTTGCATTTTCTTTCCTCTGTTGACAGAAGTGTGTAGTAAGCTCCGAAGATTTAAGGAAAAGTCATCTTCGAGAGGGACTTCGAAGGAACTAGTGGGAGAGCCTAAAGCTGCAGCGTCAAAATCCGAGGACTCCACTTCTAGAATCCTAAGGTCAACATATTGGGGAGGTTTAAGGGCAATGGAGCTAGAAGAGGTGGTTCTTCGATGGAAGCTGGGTGTGAAGTTTGGGTTCGAAGAGTGCTGGGGGTCAAGTTTGAGTTTTTCTTAGGGGAGTTGTCTCCAACCTCATTCTCGGGCTCACCCAATGCCCTTTGGGGCTCAACTTCCTGGATAGGTTCGATGACGTCATTTTGCGTTTGCCCGTCATCGGAAAGCTCTTAGATGGGCTCAAGGACAGCTTGTTTCTCTTTTTCCTTGATCTTCAAGATCTTCTTTTTCCGAGGGTGGATGGACTTTTTGGAGGGAGAATCAGGATTGGGAGTCACCGTGTTGGCCGAGGAGGCCGGCTCTGGGACGGTGTCTATTTCCATCTGGGGCTGATGTTTCTTTATGGGGAGTTCCTCATCGGATCCAGTCCGGTGACTCTGTGCACGAGAACGCTTTGGCAGATAAATCACAGTATCCTTCTTTGTCACTCGCTTGAGCACCTCGTCTCGAGAAGGAGGGGTCATCAACTCTTTTAAGGACAACCGATCAAGGGGGTTCAACCTCCAAAGTCTGCTCAGAGCCATATTGATGTCCCTAAAACACAAACGGAATCTATTCTCCCATTTCTCTTTGGTCCATTCGCTGAGCTTGGTAAAAATAGCAGTGGCACTCTCCACCTGCTCAGCAAATGGCTTGGAGACGCCAGTCATAGCTATAAACATATTAAATTAGAATCCTACCATTCGAAGAGTTATCGTAAGAAGATTCGTTCGAAGACTTACATTTATTGGTCCACAAGAGCGATAATTTGTGAGGGTTCGAAGGGGTTGCTTCTGAGCCTGTTTCCCAATGACCTGAGAAGAAGAGGAATTGATGTCTCCATTTCTTATCAGCTTCTAGCAAATCTTTTAACACCGTTTGCCTTCGGCTAAAGGTCAATGAGTAGAATGGGAAAAATGGGTTCCTAGCCAACCCGGATAATCCGATGAACTGCTCCAGGGAAAACTCATGGCCTGAAATCCTCGAGGCCATGATGCATGACATCAATGTGAACCATATGTTGGGTCCAGTTTGAGAAGGGCAAAGATCAATCTTCGCAAAATACTCGATGAAAAATGGGTTTAAGGGAAATCTTAGTCCCCAATTCATGATTTCAGTATAATCAACAAGCTCATGATCCCTCACTCATAACGGGGTTTCTCCCTCGGATGGAAACCTGATATCAATATACAAAGGGATACCCCAACGAGTGCGGAGTAACTTTTCTTCTGATGGAGAAAAAAAATACTTATATGAAATGTTGTGAAGTGCAACTGCATGTTTGTTTTCAATCCCTCGGATATTGCTACACATGATGGCATCAAGTTCGACGGGGAGCGTCACGTCTCCTTTTGACTTGGGGGAAATGCGAGTCGCTCACTCCTCGGATATTGCTGAATGAGGGAAAAACATGTTATTCGATGAGCCTATTGGGATCTCAGTGACTTTGCTTTGATCCATGTTCTGAGTTGTTTGAGTGTGTGGCTCAGGATTGTTCGGGGAGAGAGGTTGTTCGGTAGATGGATCTATGGGAATCTCGCCAACTTTATTCCGATCAACAATTTGAGCAGCTTGAGTAGACGATTCGGGATTGTCTAAGGCGATAGCTTTTCCCTTAGCAGCCAAGGCTTTGTTTCGAAGCTCACGAACCTTTTCTTTGGTGATTACAGTCTTTCCTGGAGAAAATCGGGGACTTCCAGTCGATGATATGGAAGGAGTGGCTGAAAGACTCGATATAGGATTCCCACTCTTCGGAAGGGAAGCATCTATTACTAGGGTTCGAGGAGGCTCGGGGGGAGTTGATGGCACTTCTTTAGAACGTTTGCGCTCCTGCGAATGCCTATCTTTATGATGACTTTTCCTCTTTCCCAAGGAATGTTTGTGATGTTTGTCCTTCCCTATTTCTTCGAAGGTGGTCTGGTTGGTGGTTTGATTCTGGTGAGAGATTTCGAGGGGAATAATGGCCTTCGAATTTGCAGGAGGGGGCCACGAACCGTAGAAGGTTGTCATAGCAGGTGGAGGCTGAGGTTTAGTTTATTCACCAGCAGCGACTCTCTCCTTGAACTTCTTGTTAATCAATAGCCACTCTGGAATCCGACGGGGAGTGTGAGCCAACTTTCTCTCTCTAGAATTTATGGATGCAAAGTTTGAGCTACAGTGATGTGGGAGGTCAACATTTATAGCAAGACTATGAGCTTTTAGGGAGCACCAGGCCTGGGGACATTTTCTCTTGTTTGCCTAGGGGAATTATGGGTACATAGGTGATGAATTGTTGACAGAAAAGCATGCGAGAAGTTGCAGAGGCACAATCTAGTCTCAGGAATGTGAAACGGTCTCTCAAGATACTCTGACAAAACAGCCTGATTGCTGACGTAATCAATGGAATCTATACTAAATCCTTGCAACGTTTTATTATAGTGTCATGGTTGTGATGATATGCTGGCACATCAAATTCCGATAGAACAGTACTAAGGCTTAAGCAAGTCTTCATTAAAACTTTGCAAGGATTGGGGGGCTACACTGGTAGATATACGATGAAGTCTATGATCCAAGGGATGTAATTGTTAAGAAAACGATGTTTCGAGGAGATGTTTTTCGAAGAAAGGTCTAGCATTTGAGGTATTGGTCAAAAGATGTTTCGAGGAGACATATTTCTTTTTCGAAGAGGTATGTAGCATTCGAGGAGATATTTTTTCGAAAAGATACCTAACATTTGGAGTATTGGTCAAAAACATCTTCGAGGAGGAAATTCTGCAAGTAAGGAGGTGTTCTCCGAGGAAAAATTGTTCGAGGAAGCAGTAAAGACTTCTTTACAGTCTCAGTAAAACTAGTTTTACTAGGACTGGGGGGCTACTGATGAGGGAGAATAAAATACATGGCGAAAATGTAAAGAAGAAGTTTATTTAGGAGAGAAATGTAAAGAAGACGTTTAGTGAGGAGAGAATTGTAAAGAAGAAGTTTATTTAGGAGAGATTTGTAAAGAAGAAGTTATGTTAGGAGAGAATTGTAAAGAGGAAGATTGTTTGGGAGAGAATTGCGTAGGATATTGAAGAAGTACCTATTATGAGAAGGTAAAAAGATATAGGGACCAATAATGTAATAAACGGGAGTTAAAGCGTGTGGGGCCCCCAATTGTACTATATAAGGACCACACACGCTTCACAGATCCCAAGAATAATAGTATGACTTTCTCTCTGTACTCAAACTAAATTGCACTTTCTCTCTCTAAAAAGATACCTAAATTCAGTACTTGAGCTAATCTGACACTAGGAAATCTTCGTATCACAAAATCACCCCCAAGTGTTTTTAAAACTCTTCAATTATCTTCAAATAGTCAAATAGTCCATTTATTGTTCGTGATTGGCTATCTTCAAATATGGACCATAACCTTATTGGAATCTAAGCCTAATACTTAATTGTTGTATCAAAAGATCCTCCATCTAGGTACAAGTTATCCTAACATGCATCCAAACTTATTATGACACCATAAAACTAAATAATAATATTTAATTATTATTATTATTTGGTGGTCCAATATTCGAATTGATTATTTTAATTGAACTTTACCACACCATACACGAATACTTAAAATTACACATGATGAGATATTCTAATTTAGTATTTTTCTCATAATCTTTCACTTGGATCATTTACGTTTACTGAATTGTATTAATCTGAATATGAACTTATATAACGTTGTTGCTTACAAATAACAACTGAACGTCTATCCATGTAAGTCGATAGCCAACAACTAACTAAATAGCTACACCATAAATCAGTTTGTGTAATATTTCTACAATAAATCAAATCGTTAACTACTACCTTACTAGACCCTAACTTCGTATGGAGTGAAACATGAAAGTAAGGCACGACTATATAATCAACATATGTCTACTATTCAACTGATCCCACTGAATACGATTGTAATAAATATCATTCAAATGATAAGTGCTTAAATTAAATCATTATATTATAAAGTTAAAAATATTTACATATAATCTGAAAAACACAATCTAAAATCAGTCAACATAATACACTACTCCTATTGAACCATATATACCTTCAATACTAAGGACATTTTATGCTCATAAAAGATAAAAATCAAAAATACTTTTGTAACTGAATCTGTTACTATGGAGTGTGTATCAGTATGCCCCGTCCTTATCTAGTCGTTTGGAATTCACTCTTGTGCATATCAGAACTTTAAATCTATATGCTTAAAATTCTTGGCTTCAATGATCATGATGAAGTATATAAGTTAAAGCATTATCATAATAAATTAAAAAGAGCATTCCCCCCTCTATATGCAATGTTGTGACAAAATATCTTAACCAAAGTACGCAAGTCGAAGTAGTAAAATACGCCACATATTCTGATACTATTATTGAAGTCGTAATAAGATTCTGTTTTGCATTCTTCCATGATATTGCACCTCTTACATTGGTACATTTTTTTTATCGTATTCCAGTTACCAACTCCTAGTTAGTTCATGTACTTTCACAATATTCTAACTATGAATGCTATTGAGCATATATGAGACTATCAATTGTCGATGCATATGGTATCTCTACAGGAGTATCCAACAGTTTGCTCTTATCGAAGCCATACAAACGTATCATGATCTCATTGTAAGCTTCATGTGAGAGACCAATAATTCCCTTATGACGGTTCCTTGCTATATTGATTCCTAGCACATATAAAGCCTCTCTAAGGTCTTTCATCTTAATTTTATATGACAAAAATTTCTTAGTGACATGTAATAAACCTACAAAATTAGTGGATAAAAGTATTTCATCGATATATAGGACTAACTGCATCATTTTACTTCCACTAGTCTTGCAATATACACAATCTTCGATCGAGTATACCTCAAAACCAAACGAGATAACAATCTCTACGAAGTTTTGGTACCATTAACAAGACGCTTAATCTCATAAGTGGCTTTCTTCAGTTTACAGACCATTGACTTTGGATCTGCCGACCACAAAGTGTTCTAGTTGCTTCATGCAAATCATTTCATTAACATCTCAACAGAGAAATATGGTCTTAACATCCATTTGGTGGAGCTCAAAGTTAAAATGAAAAAAAGGCCAGGATTATTCTAGATGAGTTGTTTGATGATATTGGAGAAAACGTTTCTGTATAATTAATATATTCAGTTTGATTTTACCCTTTCACTATAAGATGTGTTTTATATCTTTTTACTTTCCCCGAAGAACTACATTTGGTTTTAAACAACCATTTGCATCATAGTCATTCATACCTTTAGGTAGAGTGGTAAGACCCCAAACTTAATTATCTTGCATTGATTTGTACTATAAATTCATTGCTGAATCCATAGTTTAAAGTTTGAAATTTTTATAACATTAAAAAATGTGAATGGTTCATCTTCTAGAATGTCTGAACTACATTTATATTCACTTATAAATGACATATAGCCCAAATACATTGTATTTTTCCTCTTTCGAGTGAACATATAAAATGTCAACTCATTTAGTTATTATAATTCTTGAGGTTGTTGAATTTTTTTCATCATAAATGGCATAATCATTATCTATCTTAGGTGGAGACGTAATATTATTCTGAAGAATTATAGCTAAGTCCCCTGACATATTGTTGATGACCGGTAAGCTAAGTATAATCAACACATCAATGTCAGAGACTGCATGAATTGGTTCTTATTCTTCCTTAAAACTAATGTTTCTATTTCAATCCTTCTAATCAAACTCTACACCTTAAAACATTTATTTCAGTTATAGAATATAGTTTACCTTTCATGGTCATCAAGGCCTTGTACTTGCGGTGATCCCTCTTCTAGTGATCCATATTCTTTTAGTGAAAACATGGAAACATCTTACAATTTCCTTTATTGTCACCTCCCTCTTTAGCAGATCCTGTAAATTAGCTTGTGCAAATCCTATCGATGAGTATTTCCTATTGAGTTGATGATTACGTGTGTTGATATTTACCATATTGGCCTATAAAGTTCCGAAATCTGAATGTTTATCCTCCTCATTAACCATATTGGTTATAAGATTGGTCATGTTCTACTTCTTCTAAAGATAAGCGTAGTTTTCAAGGATCCTGAATTTAGAAGCTAAGGACAAGGAAATGTATGCCATTGTATCGGTCTCTAGAAGATCAACTTGTAGGCCCATAAGTTTCCCATGAGTATCATCCATTGCATATACATGTTCCATAATCTTGACATGTCTTTTTTACTTCATAGTGGTTGATTTTCCAATCAAGTTTTTAATTTCAACCTAATGAGGCTTAACAATACTCCGCTCAAGGTGTGCAACCATGCCCATTGCCAATAACATGTCAGTGTTTTAAGAGCTTGTAAACATTTGGGAGACTCCGTTCTATAAGACATATTGATTAAGTCGTTTAGAACTCTCTCACTTCACAAAGTATGCCCTTACCTCAGGATTTCTCTTTTCTGTAAGTGCACGAGGCTCGTCCTTTATAAGACAATTCTCAATATCTTGGAGACCCAACAAGAATAAAATTTCCCTCTTCCACTCTTCAAATTTTAATCTTACAAATTTAGAAACCTAAAATGAGTTTCTAAAGTAGTTGTTAGCAATTGAGCAAAAACAAAATGTATTAGTGAGATATATTTAAATTTTATACCAATCTTATTTAACACATACTGAAGATTATCAGATTATGGGTTGTGATTGGACATTCATATGTATCGCACTCGTCATAGTCATTAGCGGAGACATTAGATGCCAACAAGATATACATTACTTTTGGAGCCAATATTTTAAAGTTAGATATTGTAGGTTTATGCCATATCCAATCAGCCAAGCCTTCCTTGGGGGTTGTATCTATTGATCATGGTAACTAAACGAATCTTTCACCAATGAAAATTCAGTTACATATGAGTACGATGTGTGTAAACACAGCAACGAAAACATGCAACATATGTTCACCATTATGATATATGTGCTGCAATTTTCTTTAGGGTCCGACCTACACACACAACAACTATTCCTTAAGTTGTCAGACCTCAAAATCCTTTTATTTCATGACTCGTATGGCATTTCCTATTCATGTATGATACCAAGTTTGCCAATCAGTCTTAAAAATGAGAATCTAAATGCTCGCATTGTACTACGTACCGACGTGACATGACGTCTATATTGTTAGTAAAACCTAAATTCTTCATATCACTATATACTTTGAGCGGCTAAAGCAATTAATTATGTGGTATATCATATCAAGTTCTTAGATATTTGAAGGAAGATGGATGCCAACCAAACACCATGTACCTGAAACAAACAATCATTAGGCATGCAACTCAACACTTTGTACATCCTAGAGTCCAAGTGCCAACAAAATGGATAACTGCATCCCGTCTAGTGGTCATACAATTGCAGCTTTATATGGTTCATTAGGTGCATATAATATGGTCACATAACTGTGAACCTCTAAATATATCACACAACACCCAAATACGACAAATGCTTTGAATAATTAGGCAACAAAAACATGTAAAACATGCTAAATTACGCATTTGAAACACATTATTCCATAATACATACATAAATTTACTAAACATGTATGAAACTTACGTACATACATATAATATCAATCTGCATACATACATATAATATCAATCTGTTTTTGAAATTAGAGAGAGAACATATTTTATTTGAAAAACTCAAAATTTTTGTAAAAACAAAAATTATGGTTTGATTTATATAATAAATAAAATGAATAAGTTACTATATAATAAACCAACTTAATTGTATTATTTAATAATAATATATGTTTTAATTTTTTATTTATTTATAATATTTTAATTTTCTCTCAATCCATATTTAATTTAAATAATCCATTCATCTATCTGTATTGGGTTTTCTATTAGAATTTTTTTAGATTTTAATTGTAATAATTAATTATTAGATTAAAAGATATTATTTATATTTCATTTAGTGTGTAGACACATTTAATTTATATCCCCATAAAATCAAATAATAATTGAATAATTACTATTACCTGATGTAAAACTTCAATATATTATTTTGATTATTTTTCGATAATAAGCCTGAATGCCCTAAATTAGGGTATTATTTAGGGTATTAAGGTTTACAAGCACTACTTATTTAGTATTATTGTGTGTGAATTAATAATAGAAAAATATAACTATGGTATATTCTAAATCTAAGTTATCCAAAAATAATCATTCTCCGTTTCATAATATTAGTCGTTTTAGAAGAATTTTTTTGTTTTAAAATAATTGTCATTTTCAAATTTGAATGCAATTTTATTATGTATTTTACTTTTTTTATCTTTTGTCTTGTAGTGTTTTTTATATTGTTGTTTTCAATGAAGGTTATACAAGTAAATTTATGACTAATTTTTGTAAAATCAAAATCATTGCATTTCTTAATACTCGTGCAACAACTTTAAAAGACTTATATATATTGAAACAGAGTACATAATTTTATAAAATTTCACACCTTATTTACAGCTCCTAAAGCCTATTTTTAAATATATTTGTTGTTTATGGCTATTTTTACGCGAAAATTATAAGTTAATCTGGTTAGCTCATATACTATTGATTTTTGAGGGTCTATCAACATTCTCATCTTATCGCAATGGGGCGAGTCGATGTTAAAATCGACATAGACCGAACTATATCAAAGGGATAGAAGAGCTAAAATGGCATAACCAAAAGCATCTGAGAATGTTACTGCATCCACCCAATGCCGGAGCAACAGTCAATGGTCATCCCAACACAAGAGATCAATAGATAGTTTGACATTTGGAAATTTGACGCTATAATACCGGTCTTCAAAATAAAGCATGATATTTGTCAAAAAAAAATAAATAAATAGAACTTGATGTTTAAATTATTTTTAGATAACGTTCAAACAAATGCAATGCTAGTTGGAGAAATCCATGTAAGATATTCAAGTGTCATTGGATCGACTAATCGACCAATTTAAAAATGATATATTATCGAACAAGTCGTAGAGTGTGGAGTGCAGGCTTGTTATATTATATCATGATTAATAGGGTTCAATGAGCGTAGCCCTTTGCGGGATTCAAGTCAAATTTGGAAGTTTGAACTTTTATTTGAATTTCAAATTTGAGGCGGTTCCAATTCTAGCTATGGGACCTAACTACAGTAACTACCCTAACTGTCAAACCGCATGCATTGGTTGAAATATATAAGTGTTGGGTTCTACAGAAAACAAGAAGAACATGTTCATTCTCTGTGTTTCAAAACAAATCTCTCATTTTATCCAATTAGAATGATTGGAGAACCCCAAAAAAATCAATTAGAAATTGCTTACAAGACTTTAGAGACTTATTCGGAAATCAAACATTGTTCTATCAATCCACACAGCCATCGGAAAAAATTCTCCGTTTGACAATTGTGAAGTTTTTCGAGCAGTTATCCAAAACAACCATAAATAAACCTTTCTAGAAGAACTTTTACCTTGACTTTTGGCTCTACCTCTAGTTATACCATAGTTGCACTTTAACTACATGGAAGGTAGTAGGCAAAGAGATGGAGTTCGTGGGATTCTCTTCTTTCATTTGTTCCAAAAAAGCAATAAAAATGGAGTCCGTGATCAGATTGATAAGAACAAAAATGGTAAAAACTTACTCTCTAATGGATGTAACAAAGTTAGTTCTTTAGTGATTTTTCAATTTATGTATATTTGAAGGTTGTTAAACAGTTACTAAAGTATATGAGAAGTCTTGTATATTTATAAATAGGATTATACGTTGGGTAAGGCTAAAAAAAGCCACATTTTTTTTTATCTTATACGGTTGGATCCTACACCTTATTGATAGATCTCTCACCTGATTTTGGACAAATTTACCCCTCGCAGACAAACAAAGTGTATAAGGTTTTTTTTTATAGATTTCTCACCAATTTTTGGTTTTTTGTTTGGTTTTTCAAGTTTGAGTTTCAAAATAAAAGGGTAGGGTGAGAGATCTAACATAATGTGATTTTTTTTCTAGCATCACCCTTATATATTTATAAATTGGCTAGAGTTGTTAACTATTTTTTTGTAGTGAATTGAAAATTTACTGTTTTTATTAAGGGTCAGGCTAGAAATAATACACATTTTTATAGATTTAGAACCGCTAGATCTTATACCTAATTGATAGATCTCGCACCTAAATTTTGACCATTTTACCCTTTTCAGAAAACCTAGCTATAAAAGTGTTTGATAGATCTCTCACCACTTTTTTCCTCTCTTTCTCCCTCTCTCTAGAAACCTCTCAAGCACCCGTGAGACCAATTTCTGAAATTCGATTTTTGAAGAATCTAAATTGAATAAAACGTAAAGGTAAACGATACGAACATCATGGTGTAATTTGTTTTTGATTTCATTCGGTATAAACTGTCGAATCTAGGTTTTTTAGTTTTTGTGGTTTCGATTTCAAAAGTTGGATTTTTGTATGATTTTAGGTGTTTTTTTGTTAGATTAGTGTTATATTGTTGTTAGTATTGCTAGGATCTACGTTTTGGTGCTTGGTTTTGTTAGAAATGAGGCTGTTTTGGGGTTGTTTAAGTTTGGAATCGACATTGCTGTTGGGCCTCGTCGCAGGCTGTTCGTGCGATGACGACATGGGCCTCGTCGCACGGCCAAAATGAGATGAGGCCTTAATGCAGTCTCATTTTGGGCCTGCGACGAGGCCCAATATATGTCTCATTTTGGGCCTGCGACGAGGCCCAAAGTTGTTTTTTTTTTATATTCATTTGGTGTTTTGCATTCTAATACATATTTTTTTGCGTCGTATTTACAGGATGCCTCGATTCAAGATTAAAGCAAAAAATCCGTTTAAAAAAATTAGGGCCGATGCCGAGGAAGCAGCAGCAGCGGCTAGAGCGCAGGCCGAGGCCGAGGAGGCTGCTCCGAGCGGGGAACATGTTCCCGGTTCCCGTAGTAGACGACGTCTCCGTCGTGGCGGTGATTATATTACTACTCCTGCTGATGGTACCACAGGGGCAGCTTCTACGTCGCATCCCCCTGACGAGGAGTACGATGACGATGTAGATGCACCGCAGTATATATGGAGGCTGATGCATCTCATGTACCGGACTATACGGAGGACGATGCACCTCACGCGCCAGAGGCAGCATTTGAGGGTGAGGATGTTGATTTTTATTCCGTGCTGTCGCATGTTCCGGGACTTTTCCCGGATTACACCCTGCACGAGGCTTATAGCGTCTATCACGGAGATGTAAGTGCTACACCTTTATACTGTTTTATAATTTTCTTACGTGTTCGATACACATGTTTTTAATTATTATTGTTTTACGAATTTACATATTTTATACATATTGCAGGATAGGGTCACTCTCCAATGCTTCGCTATGTATGACAGTCTCCGGAGATGGGACATTACAAAGCAGAGCAGGGTACGGGCTAGGGTGATGGAGACTATATTCGGTCCACTCGTGGATGCACTCACCCGCTGGCATACGAACCTCCATTTGGTGGAGGCATTCTTAGAGCGGTGGCATGAGGAGACTTCTTCTTTCCATTTCTCGTTCGGGGAGATGACAGTCACCTTGGACGATGTCCACGTCATCACTGGACTACCGGTTTTAGGTAGGTCCTTCACAGCTATACCCTTTGACTCTGACGTTGAGAGACTTTCTACTTATGCTGCCATGCTAGGTGTGCGACAATCGGAGCTGAGTAAAAACCTTAGGAATGCTGGTAGTGTGAACCTAGGGTGGCTGCGTACTACTTTTAGTAGTTCTCAGTATAGTGATAGGAGGATCACTGATGACCATGTAGATCATGCCACCCGTGCCTACATACTATATTTGTTAGGTACCACTATATGCGCAAACAAAACCGGGAACAACATTCCATTAGATTACCTCCAGTTCGTGAACCAGTACCAGAGTTTGCATATGTACAACTGGGGCCAGTTGGTTTTAGCGCAGCTGTACCACGCCCTTAGTCAGGGATCTCTCCATGGTACGGGAGGCATTTGCGGGTTTCTAGCGTTGCTCGAGTCGTGGATTTTTGCACACTTTGTTTAGCTTCGAGCTCCACTTTTTCCCGGTTACGACGTATCCATGCCCCATATGTGCCGACATGCGCCGCGGAAGATTGGTGTCTCCCATGAGGTGCGCATGCAGATGAGACACGTACTGGCGACTTGCACCGAGGCAGATGTAAGTCATTTTCCACGAATTTAATTATTTTAATTATGAGTACTTTTACTAATATAAATGGGCTAAATTATTTTATTTACAGGTCATGTTCCTCCCGTTCATACATTTACGGGACCCTTTTCCGTTCCAGCAGGTGACTTATGTTGAGTTGAACCTTGCTTCATTCGACGTGGTTGCGGCGTACTACCCAGACCGTGTCATTCGACAGATGGGGTATGTACAGCTGATTCCTAAGGATATACGCCCTCCTAAGCCGAAAAAAGTAGGGAAGAAGTGGGTCACAGACTTAAAGTGGGAAGATCACTTGTGGCAGAATTAGGAAAGCCACGTGTTCACTCCTTTTAGCACGGAGTACCGTGGTAGTGGACCGAGTGCTGACCCGATGTACTACATTTGGGCGAGGAAGAGGCTAAGGTACATCGTCAGTCGTCCTGCGCCGGAGAGAGGTCCTCGGGTGGAGCCGCGGGGTGGTGCTGATTATTCAGGATACGAGCAGATTGCTGCGTTTGCTCCTACGCTACCTACTTTGGATCACCCTGATCTTCTAGAGTCCGCCCTCATGATGTGTAGGATCGCCGAGAGGTACCGACGGCATTGATTATTATTCTCAGTTTGTTAGCTTTTTGGACATCAACACTATATTTTTGTAATCGGTAAATTGTATGACTGCTTTTAATTTTTGTAATCGGTTAATTGTATGACTGCTTTTAATTTATTGTAATCTGTTCATCGGTTTGATTACTTTCGAATGATATGCACACTCAAAATTATAATGAAACAAAAATACACACTCAAAATTAAAATGAAACACACTGATACTTAAACAGCAACTCACACGCAAACAGAAACACACACTCATACTCGAACAGAAACTCACACTCAAACAGAAATACACACTCATATTTAAATTGAAACTCACACTCAAACAGAAATACACACTCATACTTAAATTGAAACTCACACTCAAACGGAAATACACACGCAAAATTATATATCAGGCCAGTTCCATTTCATCAACCTCCTTTCTTCTTTCGCATCTTTGTAGTCACTGATTTCCTGTAGCTGGATGTCAACAATGTCAGAGCGGACCGTATCCAGCTGGTCCTCTGTTATATAATCCGTCGCTTGACAGTTGAACCGGTTACCCGCAATACGACGTTCCAATTGGGTGAGGTCAGAAACTAGATGTCGACGGGATGTGACCAAGACCGACCACCTAGCTCGCACTTCATCAACACGCCTTGAAATGTAAGGCGGCTGAACACCATCCCTTCCGTACAGGAAGTACATCTGGCATACTAATGCCTCGCAGTACCTTTTACCACCCTCTGGAATGTGCATATTACCAACTTCAACTGATGCCCTCATCAGATACTGATCTTCCAACTCAGTCCATGAACCCATTTTTCAGCTAGATTTATCAACTAATTTACAATTTAATGTGCATGAAGCTTCTATTTATAGACGGACCGATAAGAAAAACATTGAAATGAAAACGTAACACGTGTAAAGTAAGAAACCGAAAACTCCCTCTCATTCTCAAACATTCTAACAAATCCCGCTCATTCTTAAATATCAAAACTCCCACCCATTTTCAAAATTCAATAAAATCCCTCTCGTTCTCGAACATTATAATAATCCCGCTCATTTTAAAATATCAAAATTCCCTCTCATTTTCAAAATTCAAAAACTCCCTCTCGTTCTTGGAAATTCAAAAAATCCCGCTCATTCTAAAAATTCAAAACTCCCTCCCATTTTCTAAATTCTAAACTCCCTCTCATTATCTAAAATAAAGTCCCACCTAAATTCACTATATAAAGGGACTACAAATCCGTTTACATTCATATAATATTCTCAAACTTAGAAAGTTCAACAAATGGAGTTTACTCCCCATGAAGACTACCATTTGCTTCTGGCGGCGAGGATTGCCCGACGAGAGATGGGGGAAGATACCAGTGATGCTTTTTTTGATCGGGTGCTTTGTAAGATGTACTACGGCTACGGCCGTTTACAAACAGAAGGGCTCCTCGTGCGCAACCGTGAGCAAATCAAGCAGAGGTATATTTTTTGCCAACCGCTCCAGCGTTTGTTGTTTCAGCCGTATGAAATTAAGCAAGAAGCAGCCGCCGTCTTCAACATGACGGTGGTAGACTACATCAGTAGGGATATGGTGGCGTATCTTCAGGATAGGATTGCGGAAAGGGAGGAGGGGTTGATTCTGACGACAACTTGGGATATGACTTCGATGATTGAGCATTTTGGTTGTTGGCATTTCGGTGTTTAATTATTTTCTTATGTTTCGTTAAGTTAAAAGTGTTAACTTAATGTTTTCCTCTTTTTGTAACCACTTCAAGTGTACTTGTTGTTTTCTTGTATTTCTTCAAAATGTACTTGTTGTTTTCCTGTACTTCTTCAAAATGTACTTGTTGTTTTATCCCATATACTGGTATTTTATTCCAACAAATGTCCAAAATGATAAACTAGGACTATTATGTGTCCGAAAAAGTAGGCAAAAAATCTGGCCTAGCGTCGCAGGCCCAAAATGAGACCAGGCCCAAAAGGCGTCGCATTTTGGGCCTGTGACAGAAGCTTTCTGTCTCAAAATATGGGCCAAATATTTGGCCTGCCGTCGCAGGCCCAAAATGCGACCAGGCCCAAAAGGCGTCGCATTTTGGGCCTGCGACAACTGCATTCTGTCCAAAATTGTGGGCCAAAAAATTAGCCTGCCGTCACAGGCACAAAATAAGACCATGCCCAAAGGACGTCTCATTTTAGGCCTGCGACAAATGATTTATTTTTGAGAATTCAGGCCAAATTTTGACATTGGATATGTGATATGTGTTTCTAATGAAACTTACGTTAAACTTAAAATCGTCAAACACATTTGTATGAAAGCGACAAACACCGTAAACTACATTATATCATACTTACATCAAAATTACATCATAATTACATATGTTACAGTAGATGTTATGAAAACAAACTAATTTAAACTACAAATGTTGCACAAAAACATTTCAAACATTAGAAACGTCCTCGTCTCTAGTCAAATCTGTGACATGGGGTTTTTCGTTCAAGTTGATTTTCCTTGCGGGCATTATCTGTGTAAATTTGTTCAACCGCCGGTAGTATGGATGCGCCCATTGATTCGCTTCTTCGGTTGCGTAAGCGGCCCAACACGGGTATAATGGAGGCAACGGTCCATCGGGTGGAGTAGTAATCTACAAGGAAATAAAATAAACGAATGCATTAGTAGTGATAGCGTAAGAAATTTTGATTGGAAACGAAATATACTTACATTAACAAAGTGACATCCATGCACGAAAGCTATCCCAACTTCTATGATCGTCGAATTGTTGACGGGTGGCTTTCCACGTATTGGTAGATACGTTAACGAGGCCGCGAGCGATACATGGTATACCATGCATTGATACCTTGTCGCGATGACCAGTCCAATGTCCGGAAATGTCATCCAATAGTGGCTACTAGGATTCGGCTTGAAGTAATCTAACCTTTGTATCAAATCGTCAAACACCTTCTCCGAACCATATACATCCAACCAACATGCACGGTTGTCCCGCAACTCCTTCAACAACTAGCGTCTAACATCCTCCCATCTATCTTCGTCGTTGTATATTGAATGCGCTACGGAACGATATCCGCATTGTCCGTCCGGAAGAACGTCAACTAACTTTGAAATATAAGTGTGTAGAAAGGTCGGGATGCAATCCGGATACAATGTTAACTTCCCATCCTTAACGTGTTTACGGGTGTACTACCTACCGAGTTAGCCGGAGTACTAGCACTAGCGGTTTGTTCAATGGGATATTCCCACGAACTAGGGTTCCGTTTAGTCGATTTATCAACGCCTCCCTTTGGTCTACCCTTATCTCTAACCGCTTCTTTAGGATCTTGAATATGACTTGTCTCGGGCATCAAAATTTGCATTACTTTATTGATAATGTGGTCTTGTTGGTCGGGGCGGAAACTACGAATGGAGTTGTCAATTAAGGAAATCTTTTTTTGCAATTCCTCTTCGCGAGAGATAGGATCCCTGTGCACGATATCTAATCTTTTCCAAAAAATATCCACATCTTCTAAAGAGATGCACCTACCTTCTCTAGCTCTAAAGGCAATTTCACATGCACAAGGTAAACCATGAGTTTTCCTAAGGAAACAACCTCCACATGCCACCCGATCTACTCCTATATTCCGAGCACGTACAATAGCAACCGTCAGTATCTTTAGCCCCGCATGTGACACATGACCTTTAAGATTTTTGGTCAAAACACCATCGAAGTCGGGAATTGATCCAAACTTACTTCGCTCGAATGATTCGACGATACCCGCATGCTGTTTCCTTAACAAGTTATGAACTTTTTCCCAAAAAGTCTCAAAGTTGCATTGATTCGTCCCAAGATATTTTTTTAGGGACGAGTGTGCACCCTCCGCCCTACATAGTACAAGTAATAAATTATCAACATACTTGAACTTTAATAAAATAACTCAACGAAAAGTAGGATAGAAGGACTAACCTATTTGTAGTTGTTTGGCCATAATGCTTAATCGTGTTCGTTTTGTACGCAAGGAACTTGTCAGCATATTTTGTTATCCACGAGTCCATAACGTACGCAAAGCACTCCGGTTTAGATGCGAACATCTCCTTAAGTGTATCCAGATTCTTTTGGTAACTCTCAAACGTGTTCGCCTCCGCAACGTAGCCGTAAAATTCAACAAATTGTTTCGCTACCGCATCATCGTGAAATATCTTCCGAACCGCCCCAAGGATGTTCTGACTAATGTGCCACGTGCATAACAAATGGTGCGTTCAGGGAAAAATTCTATCAACCGCACGCATGAGAGCTAACTCCCGATCGGTAACAATAATGGATGGAACCACATGTGAACCACATGTTGGGTCCAGCTTGAAATCCTCGAGGCCATGATGCATGACATCAATGTGAACCACATGTTGGGTTCAGCTTGAGAAGCTCATGATCCCTCACTCATAGTCCCCAATTCATGATTTCAGTATAATCAACAAGCTTATGATCCCTCACTCATAACGGGGTTTGTCCCTCGGATGGAAACCTGATATCGATATACAAAGGGATACCCCAACGAGTGCGGAGTAACGTTTCTTCTGATGGAGAAAAATACTTATATGAAATGTTGTGAAGCGCAACTGCATGTTTGTTTTCAATCCCTCGGATATTGCTACCCATGATTGCATCAAGTTCGACGGGGAGCGTCACGTCTCCTTTTGACTTGGGGGAAATGCGAGTCACTCACTCCTCGGATATTGCTGAATGAGGGAAAAACATATTATTCGATGAGCCTATTGGGATCTCAGTGACTTTGCTTTGATCCATGTTCTGAGTTGTTTGAGTGTGTGGCTCAGGATTGTTCGGGGAGAGAGGTTGTTCGGTAGATGGCTCTATGGGAATCTCGCCAACTTTATTCCGATCAACAATTTGAGCAGCTTGAGTAGACGATTCGGGATTGTCCAAGGCGATAGCTTTTCCCTTAGCAGCCAAGGCTTTGTTTCGAAGCTCTCGAACCTCTTCTTCGGTGATTACAGTGTTTCCTGGAGAAAAATCGGGGACTTCCAGTCGCTGATATGGAAGGAGTGGCTGAAAGACTCGATATAGGATTCCCACTCTTCGGAAGGGAAGCATCTATTACTAGGGTTCGACGAGGCTCGGGGGGAGTTGATGGCACTTCTTTAGAACGTTTGCGCTCCTGCGAATGCATATCTTTATGATGACTTTTCCGCTTTCCTGAGGAATTTTTGTGATGTTTGTCCTTCCCCATTTCTTCGAAGGTGGTTTGGTTGGTGGTTTGATTCTGGTGAGAGATTTCGAGGGGAATAATGGCCTTCGAATTTGCAGGAGGGGGCCACGAACCGTAGAAGGTTGTCATAGCAGGTGGAGGTTGAGGTTTAGTTTATTCACCAGCAGCGACTCTCTCCTTGAACTTCTTGTTAATCAATAGCCACTCTGGAATCCGATGGGGAGTGTGAGCCAACTTTCTCTCTCTAGAATTTATGGATGCAAAGTTTGAGCTACACTGATGTGGGAGGTCAACATTTATAGCAAGACTATGGGCTTTTAGGGAGCACCAGGCCTGGGGACATTTTCTCTTGTTTGCCTAGGGGAATTATGGGTACATAGGTGATGAATTGTTGACACAAAAGCGTGCGAGAAGTTGCAGAGGCACAATCTAGTCTCAGGAATGTGAAACGGTCTCTCAAGATACTCTGACAAAACAGCCTGATTGCTGACGTAATCAATGGAATCTATACTAAATCCTTGCAACGTTTTATTATAGTGTCATGGTTGTGATGATATGCTGGCACATCGAATTCCAATGGAACAGTACTAAGGCTTAAGCAAGTCTTCATTAAAATTTTGCAAGGATTGGGGGGCTACACTGGTAGATATACGATGAAGTCTATGATCCAAGGGATGTAATTGTTAAGAAAACGATGTTTCGAGGAGATGTTTTTCGAAGAAAGGTCTAGCATTTGAGGTATTGGTCAAAAGATGTTTCGAGGAGACATTTTTCTTTTTCGAAGAGGTATGTAGCATTCGAGGAGATATGTATTGGTCGAAATATATAAATGTTGGGTTATATAGAAAACAAGAAGAACATGTTCATTCTATGTGTTCCAAAACAAATCTCTCATTTTATCCAATTAGAATGATTGGAGAACCCCAAAAAAATTCAATTAGAAATTGTTTACAAGACTTTAGAGACTTATCCGGAAATCAAACATTGTTCTATCAATCCACACAGCCATCGGAAAAAATTCTCCGTTTGACAATTGTGAAGTTTTTCGAGCAGTTATCCAAAACAACCATAAATAAAGCTTTCTAGAAGAACTTTTACCTTGACTTTTGGCTCTACCTCCAGTTATACCCTAGTTGCACTTTAGCTACATGGAAGGTAGTAGGCAAAGAGATGGAGTTCGTGGGATTTTCTTCTTTTATTTGTTCCAAAAAAAGCAATAAAAATGGAGTCCATGATCAGATTGATAAGAACAAAAATGGTAAAAACTTACTCTCTAATGGATGTAACAAAGTTAGTTCTTTAGTGATTTTTCAATTTATGTATATTTGAAGGTTGTTAAACAGTTACTAAAGTATATGAGAAGCCTTGTATATTTATAAATAGGATTATACGTTGGGTAAGGCTAAAAAAAGCCACATTTTTTTATCTTATACGGTTGGATCCTACACCTTATTGATAGATCTCTCACCTGATTTTGGACAAATTTACCCCTCACAGACAAACAAAGTCTATAAGGTTTTTTTATAGATTTCTCACCATTTTTTGGTTTTTTGTTTGGTTTTTCAAGTTTGAGTTTCAAAATAAAAGGGTAGGGTGAGAGATCTAACAGAATGTGATTTTTTTCTAGCATCACCCTTATATGTTTATAAATTGGCTAGAGTTGTTAACTATTTTTTTGTAGTGAATTGAAATTTAGTTTTTTTATTAATTCTTTTTGTTCATTTCAATATTTTAATTATTGAATTTTTTTTATAGTTTTTAAAATTAAAAATTAATATCAAAGCTTGTGTGAGATTAGATGATGAAACAAACGAGTGAAACAATTCAAAATGAGGGAAGATAAGAAAGTAACCAATATTCCTCACTTTGATGGTCATTATGCGCATGTGAGTGAAATGATGAAGAATATGTTGAGGGAATATGTTGAGGGATAAGAGATTGTGAGGAATGATTGATCAAAATATTGGTAAGATAGTAGATGAGACTTTACTAAATAATAGTAAGAGGCAACTGCAAGAGAAAGAAATGCGAAAAGACTGTCAAGTGAAACATTACTTGTTTCAAGACTAGATTTGATTGTTTTTTAGTAGATCTTAGATAAAAGCACTGCCAAGATCATTTGGGATTCCCTGAAAAGTAAGTTCAGTACAAACAAAAAGGTAAAGAAGTCTCACATAATTATATCGAGGAAGGATTTCGAAGTTCTTAAAATGAATAAAGATGACACAATTGGAGAATTACTTCTCCTAAAGAATGATAGTAGAAAATAAGTTGAGAAGCAATGAAAAGGAGATGACTGAGATAAAGTGATGAGAACCGTGATTGAGTGATTCACATACATCACTATATCAATTGAAGAATCACAGAACATCACTTCAATAACAGTTGATGAAATGCACGAAACTCTAGTCATGCAAGAGCACAAGTTAAACATGTTTAGAAAGAAAGAGGAGGAATATGTTTTGAAATTACAAGGAACATAAGGATGTGATGAATATGAAGAAGATGGTTCAAAGGGAGAAGTAGTGGTGGCATAAGTTTCAATAAAAGTCAAACCGAATGCTACTATAGTCACAAACTCGGACATTTCAAGTATGAATGTCCTGAGAAAACAAAAGAGTATATTACACTAAAATCATTAATGAATATGAATAGATTATGCTAATGGCTTACACTGAAGAGAATACAACTGACAAACAAAAGGAATAGTTCCTCGATTCATAATACTCCAATCATATATGTGTGAACAAGAGGATGTTCATAATTTTGGATAAAAAAATGTTCTCATTCAGTTAAGTTGGGAAACAAAAACAAAATTGAAGTTAAATGAAAAAGAAACGTTAAGTTAAGAATCAAGATCATCACTTATGGAAGTAGGTATACTATATTCGTGATCTACACGACAATCTGCTGAGGGTATGACAAATGTAGGAAAAATGATTAAACATCATGTTAAAAAATAATACATGCAATAAATTTCATCCAAACAAAGGGAAAATGATATACACTAAGATAAGAAGTAATTATTAAAAAATATTGATAGTAAAAAGCCACAATGACCGAGTTTGTACATAAAATCTAGCTTAAAGATAAAAAGTAGTTAATTTTTTTTATAATTTTCTTCTTAAATTTAATGATTATTTTTTATAAAATACTGAATAATTTTGGTTTATTCCAAAAATGTCAAACTTTTAATATTTGCTAGCTTTATCCTAAGTTTTTTTATTATAAGTTTAATCCCAAATAATCTAAAAAACGATTTTATAGTATTTAATAGTTATATATATATATATATAAATTAAACTTGGATGACTAGTAACTTGATTGTATAGTTTTATGAAAATGGTTCTCCAATAATTCAGTTATTGATTCATCAATGTAAGTGGCTTTGATCCCTCAAATCCATTTTCCAGTCATCTCTTAAATTTTGGTACTGCAAGATATCATCGAAAAATTCAAAAGATCAACGCGGAGTTAATAATACATATTCTAAAGAACTCATAAACTCTAAGAAAAGTCTAGATAAGGAAGACAAATAATTTTTTGACTCAGAAATTACCGAGGCTCTCAAAACTACTAAAAATGAAGCCATGCTCACAATAAATAGAGATACAAACTCAAATCAATTAGACTCAGATTATCCCTCTCAAAGATATATTAGAAGCTTTCCAACCTCTCCTAGACACAACAAACAATAAGTAAAGAATGATTTTAAATAAAAGACTAAAGAAATCAAAGACCAAAAGCTTCATATGATCAATATCAGCAAATATATTACATTTAAAAAATCTTCAAAATCACCATCTTTATTCTCACTCGGAATGTAAGAGGCTTGGGTAACAAGGAAACATTAAGAAGACTCAAATCCATCAAAAAATCTGAGAAGTTTGATTTCATAGAAATCCAAGAACCTATGATATGTTAAGACAATCTTAACATAGTCTTTAGGAAGATGGGTTTTCATGAATTCATGGAAAATATTAACAACAAAATTTAGGTTATGTGGAAGAAAGAGTTCATCATTGAAGTTTTAGAAAGCCAAAATTAATTACTAAACTTAAAGGTCAATCACAACACTCTGGATAAAGATTTCAGAGTAACTATAGTGTATGCCAAATGCAACAAAATACAAAAGATTACGCTATAGGAAAATTAAGGATTTTGGAGGATGGCTTTAAAGAGTGGTTAATCTTAGGTGATATGAATGCAATTCAGAATACATATGATCATATATCTTACTCAAACCTCTATCTAAAAATCATGGATGATTTTAACTAAGCTTTACTAGACTACTACTTAGAAGATGTAGGATATATGTGGTCTAAATACACTTGGTCTAATTGCAGAAAGTGGAAACATTTGGATTATTTACAACTCTCACTGGATTCACTACTTTGAATACACAAAGTTAAGTCACCTAGCTAATACCTACTTTGATCACTCTCCTTTCAGCATCACTTTATGTAATGGTCAAGACATAATCAAGACTGTATTCAAGTTTCTAGGTAGAACGATAATGCTGTCATAAGAAGAGCTCTAATCCGATAAAAGAAGTCAAATTCAAGAAACAAGTGGATTCCGTATTCATGGTAACAGTAAAGTTAATTTTAAACCCGAGCATGGTTGAGAGTCACTAGTGAATACTGCCGAGTAATGACAGAGTATTATGTGTACTTTTAATTTCTAAAAATGGACAGAGACATTGTGACCAAATGAAAGGTCATTTTCTTAGCCTTGAGACAAGAAGTTTTAACCGCGAGGCAATAAGAAACGTGAAAAGAAACAAATAATTACCTCTTTCAAGAACTCTTCTTTCCTTTCAAGTCTATCTGGTCGAATAACCTTGACAGCGACATGGGTGTGATCGAGAGTGCATTTATAGACTTTACCAAACCCTCCTTCACCAATCACATTACTCTCAGCAAAAGAGTTCGTTGCCACTTCATTTTCATTCCTTGAATACTATCTGTATCTCTTGTCACCCCAGTAAAGTCGATCCATAATTTTCTTTTTCTCTAACGACTTTTGGAGGGCATTCACTTCAGCTAGATGCCTTTCGCGGAACTCTTTAGCAAGCCAAGCTTTTGCCTCCTCAACTTCTTTAATTGCATGGAAATGCTTTGCTCTCCCTTCAGCAGCAGCTTTCCTTAAGGTTTCTTCTCTTCGGAGGGCATCCTTTACCTTTTTTATTCCTTGTTGCATTCAGAAGAAAGTGACTGGACCTAATAAGTGCATTGTGTAATGGTTGAGAAAGTAAGCAACCAAATTATATAGGCGCATGTCTATATATATATATATATACACAACAAAAAGATAAAGATAGTAGACACAGAAAAATTTCATATGGCAGGTGCATATGTTTGCGTATCGACACACATGCATACCCAAAGCATCGAGAAATTTATAGATGTACTATATAATGACTAAACTTACATTTGAGAAATCAGAAGACCAGTTCCCTCTTTGTTTGTATGACATGTAACTCCTTCCCAAGCATCCCAGCTCGTGGGAGCACAAGGATCACCATTCCAACCCATTCTACCAGGTATTCGAAGAGACTCTTTTAAGGCTCTCATAGAAACCACTATAAAAGAAGAGAAAATTAGTATGCATCATCCCCTAAAGCACAGCCACCCTTACTCCTGTTAATATCTAAACCGCAAAAGCAATTTTCATGAATCACACAATTTAATCAACTATCACTTCTTTTTCAACATCCTTCCTTCATTATAAGTCAAAGAATTAATGGGCCTTACATTACCAACTCTGATGAGTATGTTTTCTCCTTTCTATATATAGAGAAGATTCGTAAACTATACAGTCAAGGGTAGATGTATCTAGCAAAATATCCTCCTCACTAAATAACTTGCCTTTAACATTGTAGAAACTAGAAAAGATTTTATTATAACATAGAATTTCAGTACAAGTTAAAGCCATATATATATGCTCTGAAAATATCTTCTAATTATACTAGTCTACTGTGATAAAATCTAATCTAATAATATCTATAATAGATTACGTTTGAATATTGACTATAATAAATTATTTAGTCAATGTATATTATTATTTCCTTTAGCACTCCCCCTCAAGCTTGTGCGAAAGTGCTTGAAACTGTCGTAGCTTTGATAATAACGTTCTCTTTGAAACTTGAACTGAAGTACTTGAAGTGCAAGCTTGATCAAAAGACTGAAATGAAATCATACTCCCCCTCAACCTGGAGCATATATATTAATCATGCCCGACTTGTTACAAATATAAGTAATTCGTGATCCATTGAGCTCTTTTGTGAATATATCTCCTAGTTGTTCTCCTGTTTTGACATATCTCGTATGAATGAGATTTTGTTGAATCTTTTCGCGGATAAAATGACAATCAATTTCAATATGCTTCGTTCTTTCGTGAAAGACAGGATTAGACGCAATGTGTAGGGCCGCTTGATTATCACACCGTAATTGCGCAGGCATGGTAGTCTTGATGCCAATATCATTTAAAAATTGGAAAATCCAAATTATCTCACAAGTAGATTGACCCATGGTTCTATATTCAGCTTCAGCACTTGATCGCGATACAACATTTTGTTTCTTACTCTTCCAAGATACCAAATTACCCCCTACAAAAACACAGTAACCAGTGGTCGATCTTCTATCAATTTTAGATCCAGCCCAATCAGCATCTGCAAAACACTCTATATTTGTATGACCAATACTGCCATACCACAATCCTAGTCCAGGAGCTGATTTGAGATAACACAAGATATGTTCTAGTGCTGCCCAGTGATTAACTGTTGGAGAAGACATAAACTGACTTACAACACTGACTGGATATGCAATATCTGGTCGAGTTACTGTAAGGTAATTGAGTTTTCCTACTAATCGACGATACTTTTCTGGATCACTAAACAATTCTCCGTCATCTTTCAGTAATTGCAAATTAGGAACCATTGGTGTATTACATGGTTTCGCTCCTAGCTTTCCTGTTTCCATCAAAAAATCTAGAACATATTTTCTCTGCGATAAAAGAATACCTTTGTTGTTTCTTGTTATTTCAACCCCCAAAAAATACTTCAATGGTCCTAAATCTTTTGTTTGAAATCGCGAATGTAAAAATGTTTTAAGCAATGAAATGCCTTTAGTATCATTCCCAGTAATAATGATGTCATCTACATATACAACAACGAGTATAGTTTCATTTGCAGAACGTTTATAAAAGACAGAGTGATCACAACTGCTCTTCTTCAACCCAAATTCATTTAATGCATCACTAAACTTGCCGAACCAAGCACGAGGACTTTGTTTTAATCCATACAATGATTTATACAAACGACATACCTTTCCTCTCCCCCCCTGAGCAACAAATCCAGGTGGTTGCTCCATATAGACTTCTTCTTGAAGGTCTCCGTGTAAAAATGCATTTGTAATATCTAACTGATGTAATGGCCAATCATTTGATGCTGCTAAGGAAATAAATAAACGAATAGAAGTAAACTTAGCTACCGGAGAAAAGGTTTCAGAGTAATCAACACCATAGGTTTGAGCATATCCTTTTGCAACAAGTCGTGCTTTGAGACGAGCTAGCGTCCCATCTGGATTCATTTTTACATTAAACACACATCTACAACCGATAACTTTCTTTCCAGTGGGTAAATCAACCAACTTCCAAGTACCAGTGTCTTCTAATACTCTTATCTCTTCAAACATTGCAGCTTGCCAGCCAGAATGACACAATGCTTCGTGAACAGTTTTTGGAATAGAAATAGAATCAAGAGATGCTATAAAAGCTCGGGTAGAAGAAGGTAATTGATCATATTTTGCGAAAGAAGAAATTGGATAAGTGCATTGTCTTTTACCTTTTCGAAGAGCAATAGGAAGATCAGGAGTGGACTCATTATCGTTTGTAGCAGGATCTGGAGACGAAGGAATTGGTAGTGGACATGATGGAGGACATGTCTTTTACCTTTTCGAAGAGCAATGAACTATTTCAAAAGGAAACGTAGCCCGTTTATTAATACGAGGATATGATGGAAGACGATGATGTTTAGAAAATCTACATGACTCACACTCTAATGATGTCAAATCCCGAAATTTAGGATAAAGTTGTTTTAAAGAGATTAAAGATGGATGACCCATACGACAATGTGCTTCAAATGGAGATGTAATACTAGAACACACAGTAGATGTATGATAGTCTTTATCAAGATAGTAGAGACCTCCACTCTCATGCCCTCTACCAATTATTGTATTCGTCGTAAGATCCTGAAACAAACAATGATCGGAATAAAAGGTAACAAAACAATTTAGTGTTTTAGTGAGTTGGCTAATAGAAATAAGGTTGAATAAAAACCGAGGGAGTTGTAAAACAGATGTCAAAGAGATATTTTTGGTGGGATTGACAGTCCCTGAACCTAAAACACGAGATGATGATCCATCTGCCAATGTGACATTAGAATGATGTGTATTTGAAAGAGAAGTAAAAACTTGTTTATTACCTGTCATATGTTCTGTGGCAGCAGAAAATTCGATGAGGAAATTTAATTCTTAAACTAAACCTATCTAAAGCCTTTGATAGGGTATCACTTTTCTTTATTAAGTAAATTATAATTTCCTTTGGCTTTAGTTGCAGGTTCATCAAACTAATCATGAAATTTATCAACAATGTTAGATTTTCAATCATATTCAATGGTGAAGCTAAGGGATTCTTTAAATAAACTAATGGCATTAGACAAGAGGATCATCTTTCCCCTAGTCTATTCATTCTAGCCCTAGAATGCCTGATAATAGGCTTCAAAAATTATTTCGATATCATCCTAGCTTAAGATGCAAAATATCTAACAATGGTATTATCCCTTGTTTATCATTTGCTGATGACACAACCATTTTTACTAATGGTTTTAAATCTAGTGTTTGTATTCTCAATAGATTCTTTACCAAGTTTCATGATTAAATTTATCAGTTGATCAACAAAGATAAATCCATCTACATTCCTCACACCTCATCTCCAGCCAGCAGATCAAACTACATTCATCAAATTACTGGCTACAAAAAAAGATTTTTTCGTATGAAATACTTGGGAGCAATCATCCATAATAAAACTACCGTCATCCACTATGAAAGGTGTAATCTCAATATTAAGGAAGAAAGATCAAGAATGGGACCATATCTTACTTTCATTTGGTGGAAGGCTCACTTTTATACAATCCATCCTGCTAGTCATTCCCAAAAACCATATGCAGCACACGATTCCCCCAAGATCTACAATCAAAACAATCGAAGCCATCTGTAGTAGATATCTGTGGGGCACATCACACAACCATAGAGCCATATCTTGGGCTAGCTGGAAGATTAAACATCAGAAAAATTGAAGACTCTCAACCCACTTACTCCTGCAAACTTTGGAAGAAATTCGGAGAAAACTCAAGCTTATGGTCTAATGTCATGCATAACATATATTGCTCTACTGCTCATCATATACAAGTGCAACTATCTTACAAGAGATCTCAAATATGATAGAGACTTCATAATATAAAAAGCACTGCTGATGGTTTCATCTTATGGTCTCTTGGTCAATGCAACTGTGAGTTTTGGCTTGATCGTTGGTGCCATAACAAACCCTAATTTACCTTACCAACACAAATGATACTTCTCGGTACATACAATCCAAAGTCAATAACTTCTGGATCAATAATGAATGGAATTTAGACAGGCTTTTATCTTCTGTTACCTCAATTGACATCAATAGAATCTCTAAACTATCAATCAAGCCTTATCTTACTGACAATATACAATGGACTGCTAGTGTTCAGGGGAACTTTGTTTCAAGGATACTTGGAATGCTCTAAGATACAAAGGAACTACATCATTCTTATACTCAAGCATCTGAAATAGAGTCACCTCTATCAAGTTTTGTTTCTTCTTATGGAGACTTCTCCATAATTGGGTATATGTTGACTCTGTCCTCCAATCCAAAAACATCACCTTAGTTTCCAAGTGTCAGCACTGTGGAAACATTGAAACTACTCAACATACCTTTGTTCAATGCAACTTAACTTGGACTATATGGCTTCATTTCATAAATATGTTCAAAATCATGATTGGAAAACATATGTCTCTCACTCACATCGTAAAGTTATGGTTATGGTCGGTTCTCAACAAAATTCACATCAGAAACATCCTACTCTCAGTCATATGTTGGACTTCTTGACAACATAGAAACAAGAAAAACTTCAAGCTTCAAAAGACTACTACTAAAGTTGTCATCACTCATATCAAGCATGCTCTTCTCAATTAGATATGGCTAACCTTCTCAAAAGACACTTCTAGAAAAATGATTCTAGCATGGCATATGAATTTCAATGCTTTCATCATCTAAATAAGGCAAGAAAGTTGAAGGCAATACATTGGTCATCTTCTTTTGTTCCTAGTCTAAAACTTAACACAGATGTTTCATGTTCGCAATCTGGTGAAGCTTCAGGAAGTGTTATCATGAGAAGCTACAAGGGTGATCAAGGCTGCTATTGGAAGAATCTATGGAAAGTTATGTCCTATCATAGTTAAGACTCGCGCACTACTTGATGGCCTTATCCTATGCAACAAAATGAAAATATCTGATCTGGAGATAAGATAGAGTCTTTATTACTCTTAACTATGATCTCTCCTAATAAAGCTCCATAGTTTTTTACTCTTATTCCACAATGTTGCAGAATTCTATTAATATCAAATATGTCCATCTCTCACATCAACAGAAAACAAAACTCTGTTGCAAACTGGGTTGCAAGATGGACCAACAAATGCAAATGCAAGATCGATCTAACTGCAGATCATATACCTAACTAGCTCAAAGCTAATGTCTTTCTTGATAATTTAAATACTAATTTTATCAGAGAATTCTACGAACCTTAATTCAACCAACTCCTACTTTTAAAATTTCTATATTCATCTATCAACTCAGTTAACTACTGACATGAATTAAACTTACCCGAAAAGTTCACGTTTTTGTAGGACTCTTTGTCTCATATCTATTTCACAGCTACTAATTCCAGCAAGCATCTTATCATCTCAAGGTCCTTCCAGAGTCCTCCAAAATTTGAAAGCAAGATCATTTCTTCTCAACTTAGTCTGCAGATTTATGTCCTCTTACCAGACCTCAAGCCCATCAATACAATCTACTCACTCTCTTAATAGTTCTCTCCTTGTCAAGTTCATTGAACCTCTTCAATTTCTTCACTCTCAAAACTTTAGTCAATCTTTTTGTTTAAAATGAATTCACTTCCTCTGTAATTTATCTTGGCGCGTCCTCTTTGGCGGCCAACTCAATTCTAATGTAGCCTTTAAAGCTTATTTGAGCATCCGACTTTATTAATAAAATTGTTTGAGTTGGTCAAGTGCCTCTCGGTTAAAAAAAACATATCTATAAATATTGTTTTTTTCTCTTATCCTATTTGCGTCTAAAATGTGATTTGTATTCTAGAATTTATTCACGGACATAGAATAATCAACTGCATTCAAAACGTAAATTACTAGCTAGGATCAAATTATTAAGTTCACCTGATTCACTTCTTTTATAGAAAAAAAAATATGATGTTTAGGATTTTAAAAATATGCCCATTTTTATTATATTATAATTATCCTCTTAGGTTTAATCAATACATTATTTTTAAGAGGAGTAAGATTATTAGGTTATCATCTAGATGGAGACGGTGTCAAGGCTTGTCTTCCACTGAAACAATAAAAATCCAAAGTTATATTGTCTCTTGTCTTTCTCTTACATGTTATACACTTTGAGCCGTAAGAACTCACGGTCAGAGCTAGATATCACCCCTTTACTCCATCATGACAAGATCGCATTATTGCACACATTACACAGTACGTATCATGCAAAACATTATTAGCACCACCCACTTGAAATACCTGGTTTGTTTCCATCGACTTTATTTATTATGATTTTGAACTCTTTTTTATGTTTATTGGTAGGAACATTAACATGTAATTATGGTACAATCAGCAATCTAATCAAGGACACACGAAGAGTAGGTGGTTAAGTTGATATATTTGTTTATAATAAGATTGAAATATATAGTGCATGATGGCCGGGTTTTACTATATCATAGATGATCGGGGTAGTCCATATATAGTTTATTAATTTTTTGGTTTAAAAACTTTCATGTTTCGATATATATAGTTTATTAATTTCCATATATATATAGATAGATTTGTAAGTTTTGATGAATTTAGATCAAAAGCATTTTTTATTTATATTTTTTATTTATATTTCTATCAATTTATTATATATATTCATATGATTACTATTTTAAATTTATTTGTATTTATTTTAATTTGGTCTGTGAATTAGTTATTTTATTATTATATTATGAATTTAAACATTAATATAGATAAATTCTTAACTTAATTACACAAAATTAAAAAAAATTAAAAATTGATATATATATATATATATATATATATATATATATATTGAATGATATTTTAAATTGGTTATTGTTATTGGATTGTTAGGATAATTGTCATTTATAATGTATAAGAGGAGCCCTCCTCTATTTCTTAAGACATAATTTGGAAAATGTTAGGATTATATATTCTAACATGATATTAGAGTTCATTTTCTTGGATAATGTTTGATTTCTTAAGACTGTTTGTTTGATTCATGTATTGTTTGTTAGAGACTGATTGGTGACTTCATACACTAGTGTGATGGTATTAGAGTTCATTTTCTTGGATAATGTTTGATTTCTTAAGACTGTTTGTTTGATTCATGTATTGTTTGTTAGGGACTGATTGGTGACTTCATACACTAGTGTGATGGGTATTGAAGGTTATCCCGCACCAATTGGATAAACTTAATTTGTAATGCATGACATGAATATTCAGCCATCTTCTTTTCTCTATAAGGTTATACTAACCTTATAAGGTTGTGGTTATATGGGGATACGAGCTCATTGTATTCTATTATAACCAAGATTTACATAGTCTAAGTGTTCGCTTGTAAAGAATTACACGCCACTTTTAGTTTATGTTCTTAAATTCTTAAATTAACTTTGAGAGCTTTTTATGGGGATTTGGGTTTAGAGGGAAAAGCTACATCGATTTTTTCTCAGTCTTCTCTTCCTCTCTTAGTTCATCAATATGTGACTTCCTCTCTTACCCTTGTGTGTGTTTGGATCCCTCAAGCGCTCGTATATGTAACTTCTATATTTAGATAACAAAAGAGACTCCTCATGTATCTCATGAAGATAAATATCGTCTATATTATATCTTTTAATTTCACATACGCTAAAAGATAATCGTGTATTATGTTAATTTCTCATATGTGTATTGATTTCTACCCAACAAACTTATTTTATATTTAAGATATTTAGATTTTTGGTTTTTAATACATAACAATTTATATCAGAGCTAAACACGTATTGGTTAGAATTCATTTAAAACTATTAGGATGCTTTTTAGTCTGATTTAGTAGTGGTCTTGTAATTGGAAAATTTCCACTGAAATTTGATATATTTGCATGATTTGGGTGTAAATTAAGAATATTTTGATAAGTTTTGTTTTAACATTTAGTATATTGTTTATGCATGATCAAATATTCATATTTGGACTTCAATTTTATAAAAACCTTAATTCATATTAAATTTAGAGGTTTTTGAAATTAAAGGTTTATAAGCTATCGAGATAAAAGGAGTCGCCGTTGCAATTTAAATATCGTAACATCCCAACAAGTGAATTATTGCATGTTCCACAAGCTCTATGATAAAAGATTGTTGTCATAAGGTCACTAATAAGCGCAAGTTATCCTTACGGACCAAAGCCGTTGACAATAAATAAAATTTCAATCAAGAATCCTCCAACGGGATTAAAAAATGTTATCGTCACTGTAGTAGCAGGATGAGAACATGACTCCAATATTAAAACCAAACATTGAAATGAAGAATGAAGAGTATCAACAAATGGAAACTTAGGGATTCAATCCAACCCACCAACAAGTGTTCTGCTTTGGAAAAACGTAAACCATGTTTTTCTAACACCTTAACGGCTCAGTAACATATTTTTTAATTCCTTATAACACAACCAAGAGGACAATCGAGCTACCATGAATTCCTCCAGCGCAATCGTGAGGTTAGTCAAACAAAAACCAGGTCCCTTCTGTGCTACATCTATCAATGCAATAAAAGTTTACTACATCTCTACCATATTACCCAACTACGAACCAAGGTTACTTTTCAGCACCATCAATTGATAAAAACCAGCAGAACTTCATTTCTTGACCTTATATGGGTCAACGAACCCTTATGGAGTTCATCCAATGGTGTATTCAAACTCTTATAGACCTCATCTAATGGTGCATCCAAAAATCTAGTGTGTCTCACAACTATAACCATAATTTCTCAATAGTTATCTACAAGTACATCGGATAAATAATAAATTTCAGCCTTCGACTGTATAGTTGCCCATACTGCAACACAGTAAGCTCCTCTTTGGCCAAGGACACGAAGGCAACAAGACTGTACTTCTTAATAATAAATATCCCTTTAATAGTGAATCTCCACTCGCCCAAAAGATCTTATATAGTGATTTATAGGGAACGTTTGACAACCACAAAATGGACAAGTATAATAACAAAATAGATCGTAAGAACCACATATAATAATTAAAACATGAGATACTATATTTTGGTGGGGACGCAAAACTTTTATGCATGGAATGCTCTATAATATTTTGAATTGGATTAATAGTATTTTCTCATGTTGCATCAAAAGCTTCAAGATGCTTTAAGCGGCATTCGAAAACTTAAATTTATTCGCTCTAAGTTCATTGAAGGATATGGTTACTAAACCATCTATTGTAAGCAACGACCAAAAGAAAGTTTAAAGGATTACACCCAAAATTTTGTAAAAACAAAGAATGAACTGCAAGATTACTATGAATGGTGGCAGTTGTAGCATATAAGAAAGAAACCTGTCGGGACTTATGGAAGAAGATTTGATAAATAAAAAGGCTCCTAATTTTTTGAACTTATTGGTTCAGGGAGAGGACGGATAAAAGCAAAATAGACTGTAAGAGAAAAAATGAATGGATAGACTACCACTCCAAACATATATCCATAATACCATCTATTGGGAATAAACAATAAACCACTAACAGTGACATAAGTCAATAATAAACCCCACAACCAAGTCTCATGATCCAAACAAAACATTATTGAAGCATCAACACGACTGAGACATTACAGTCAAGTTTAAAGCTCCAGAGGAAATTCTATGACAAACCATAACAAAAATCTCAACAATAGCCAAATATGGTGGTGTTTTACTAGTAAAATCCTATTTTTATTGGGAAAACACTAACCTATCTAATATTAGGAAAATTATTGTCTAACGGGTGAAAGGTATTTACTTGCATTCAATATAATATCACACATAACAAATAACATATAAGTTGTACATTTATTACATTTGTTCAAACATGAAATATTACATGTGCAACATAATATACATCAATAATAAAATACCTTTAAGAAAACATATTAATATGCATTTGTGAGTTTGAGAAATATCGTTGTTGATCTATTTTTAATTGATTTAATTCAAGTAAATCTCTTTTGGGTTAGTTTCTATATTTTTAATTAAAACCTTAGTGATCAATTTACAAGTGGTATTTTATGTTCTTGATAAGTCAAACAATAATCTTCATTTAAATCGATGATGATTGCAATAATTTTAACCATGAACTAGATCGCTTACCTAGGGAGACAATTACTTACCCAACAATAATCCTCAATTCACCAAAAACCTTCATTTGACACGATGTATTGGTTTCATGATACACTTACTGTAATCAGGTAAGCCTCAATAATGCAATTTCATAGATTATTTAAAGACCTAAAAACAACCATACATAAAAATAACATATCCAAACATATCATGTGCTCTCATGTGCGAATGAAGACCTCTCAAAGTACACTTCAAGGTGCGTAGCTGCCTCGAGGGTTTTTCACGATAGCGTAACAACTATTTTTTGGTAAGTATTTTTGTTGTCACGACAAAACAACCACTTGTTACGATAAAGTTTTCTTGTCACGGGTTTCTGCTAGATTTTAGGTGTGTTAGCTGCGATTTTATCTTTTTCAACAACAAATCAAACCCTAAATTGAGTTAAACCCCCTAATTTTGGCATTTAATTAAATTTAAGTGATAAAACACTAAAATTTAATCATGTTTCATTTAATCAAATCAATCAAAACATTATTTGAACTCTAAATTTGTACCCTAACCAACTCAAACAATAAGCAATATCCCAATTGTGTGGATTATGTACTCAAATTTAAATCTTCATATTTTTCATTTGATTATACACACAATACCACAATCGATATGTTGAAGAGTGGCTATGATACCAATTTTGGGATGTTTGGATCGTTAATGTTAAGAAACAAAGAGAGAAAAGAGAGAAGTAGCCGCCAATAAGCGGCTAGGCTTTTTGTTTATTAGAAAGTGTATATTACATAGAGTATAAAACTATTATTTATAGATAAACTATATGGGCTAATGAGCATATGCCTTATATCTCTAACACCCTCTCTCAAACTCGCAATGCTTATTCTTGCATTGAGAGTTTGTTACACAAAATAGAGAAACAAAATAAAAGACCAAAATTGCCAAACAAAGCCAAACTCCGATCTCCAAACTCCGATCTCCAAACTCCAATCTCCAAAATCGATTTTGAAATTCCAAAATCAAAATTGAAACGTCAAACCCCAAAAATTGAAATCCAATCCCCAAACTCCAATATCCAAACTCCAATCTCCAATCTCCAAACTCCAATCTTCAAGCTCCAATCTTCAAACTCCAATCTAAATCTAAACATCAAACAAATCCAAACAAAGCCAAACAAAGCCAAACAAATCCAAACAAAGCCAAACAAAGCCAAACAAATCCAAACGAAGCCAAAACAAAGCTAAAAAAATCCAAACGAAGCCAAGCAAAGCCAAACGAATCCACAACAAATCCAAATGAAGCCAAAACGAATCCAAACATGTCCAAACGAATCCAAACTAAATCTATACCAAATCCAAATCCAAATCCAAACGAATAATGAAATCTAAACACCAAAACGAATCAAAACGACAAACGTCGATTTAAGAAAACGTCAGACATATTTCAAACGTCAAACAAATATAAACACCAAACAAAATCCAAACGAAATCTCAATACCAAATACACAAACAAATGCAAAAGAAATTTGTATGCTAAATTTAAATACCAAATCTAAATTGAGAACTAAATTTCGAATCAAAATTAAATCTATGAGTTTACCAACAAATATCTCCACTATTCCAGTAGCGATTTCTTCCGAACCGTAGCATCGAATCATAATCCAACTGGTCAGATTGAAGGATTAGATGTCCCAAACGCGTTCTCCGAAATTCAAAAAAAAACGGGCACCGTTTGCCTTTCGATCTGACTATTTGATTGGGGCTGCACACAATAGATCCAAAAAAAGAAAATTTACACCTTTTTTTCTTCCGACGGACAGCTAATAAAACTGCCCGCCGGCACAGTGGAAGACGCGAAAACTTCAAGATCTAAACCAAGACTCTGATACCATGTTAAGAAACAAAGAGAGAAAAGAGAGAAGTAGCCGTCAATAAGCGGCTAGGGTTTTTGTTTATTAGAAAGTGTATATTACATAGAGTAAAAAACTATTATTTATTAATAAACTATATGGGCTAATGAGCCTATGCCTTATATCTCTAACAGTTAAAACACCCCGAACTGAATAATCAATCCCTTATATTATCGATGAATTATTAAGAAGGTAGAATAAACCCTTATATAACATATTAGGCATTCTACCAATCGTGTCTTGTAACAATGTTCTCCGTTGCTTCTTTTGTCTCACCACTTCAGCTCATGATCTGCCAATCTTGTGTTTTTGTTAAAGATTTTGGATCATGTATCTTAAATCAAGAAAGAAAAAGAAAAGAATAATAGAAAGGGATTGTATGTTTAACTAATCAGTATTGCGGCTTGATGTTTTAAGTTTTAGTGATCGATGGAATGATCAACTTATTTTTAATTTATATATGAAGTGCAATTATGGACTTGGACTTAATCGCAATTGCACTCATGGCCTTATATTTTGTATTATGGTCATTTGTCATCACCTGACTAAGTATTATCTCCCAAATTAGTCCATAAACTTTCATATAGTCTTAATTGTCAACATTCAGAGTCAACGATCCATAAAACCCAAATTTGACATGTAATTTACACAACGACCTCCATCAATGATTCTAATTTATTGGTCCAATTTATCATTATTTTATTTATCCGATTACTTTTTTATTGGACTGTCTATTAATAATAGTCAAATACATCAGTAAGTTTGAACTGGTCCAACTTTGAATAGTAATTAGTCTCTTGACTATCCACTAACTAGACAAATAGTATCTCGACTAATAATGTTGTGAGTCTTTTGGCTATCTATATTCGATAAATTTAATCCCCACGTGTGTTGAGTATCCATTTTCGAGACAGTTTTTCGATAAAGTTAGTCTCTTGACTATCTATTTTTGATAAAGTTTGTACTTTGATTATCCATTTTCAATCAAGCTAGTCCCCTAAATAAACACATACAATGTACTAATTTTACTTTTAGTCAAAAGACTATATGTCCATAAATAGATAGTTAATGGACTACCACCATGCAATTTTTAATCTATGAACTATATGTATAAAAAATAGATAGTTAAATCAAAACCAATTTATCCATATACTTCTAGCATTTGCCTCTCTGATTTTCGTTGTCATAACACTATCCTTTTTATGCACCTGCAACGATCTTTTATTTTATTGCACGAACAACTGCATTATCTTTTATTTTATTGCACGAACAACTGTATTATATTTTATCGCAACTATTGATTTTTGAGATGATTCACTTTTTTTCGGTTTCGATAAAAAAACATATTTTGAAAAATACTATCAAAATTTTATTTAATTCTAAATTATTTTATTAGTCAAAAGTTATATATATATATATATATATAATTTATATTAATATAAAAAGAAAAGATGAGACGACTTATTTTCACTTGTATCTTAAGCGTCGAACGAAATGATATAGTGGCCGTCTTTATCATCCATCCGGTGACCTTTTCTTATTTCCAAAATTAGAGGCATCCACAAACCCACCTTCTATCATACTTTCGTAACCCATTATATGCATTGAAAGAATATCATTATCTTTTATTAAAATGGTTTTTTATTAATAAATATGTAACAACTTAAGTCCTATTTCTTATTTATATTAAAAAAAATATTTATTTATTTATTTATAAAATAATAATTAACTCGAACACGATAGCGGTCCAAAAAATCATGTTAAGTTAATTAACTTATATGTTAGAATATATATTGTGAACGTCTTAAATGATATGATATTTTTTTCATAAAACAAATTAAAATATTGTTTCAGTCGTTCTGGACATAAGATGCTAGATGATTGGGGAGAGTTTTTGCTAATTTATCCGTTACTTTTCTAAAAACTGAATTAATAGGTTAAAAATCATAGCATTTTTATTATTATTATTTTGAGGTTAATAAAATAATTTATTATAAATTGGGATCTAACTGAAGCTTTTAAATACAAGATAAATTTAATTTTGAGAACTAAACGGTGCCAAAGGGATTTCAATTCCTTCCACTTAATCAATTTGAACAAGAGTTTGATCTGATAAGATTTTTTTTCCTTATTCTTTCCTGGTCGAAATTTTGGCGAGATTTCGATTGATTCCATTCGATTTGGGATCCATTGATTCATATGGGAGAATTCTGTTTTCCATTTTATTTATGAAGATAATCGGCTTATACTTCGACTAGTTTTTAGTGATTCTCTTTATTTTTTTCGTGGGTACTATTTAAGTTTGAGTGATATATGGTTTTGTTAGCTGATATCTGATCTTTACATCTCTTTGCATTCATCGAAGAGAACGGGGGAGGGGGGAATCCAGAAAAACTGCAGCTTTGTATCATATCTCAATTTGAAGGCAGCTTTCGATTATAAGCTCTTTGCTCTCTGCCAGTGGAGAAAGAGGACATAGATTTCTTTGATTTTCTGCAAAACAAGGAAAGTACTTGTTATTCGATTCTAATGTAGTCGATTTGTAGGTTTTCTAAGAATGTTATTGTCTCCAGTTAAGTTGGAGCTTTAAACGTTTTATAATCCAGCTTCATTTTACATCTTAGAGTCCATCGAGCAAGTCAGTCAACTACTCGATTTTGTTCTAAAAATATGATGAAGAGCCATTTTACTAGTGATTTGAAATCTTATACGAATTTTCAATATTATAAAAATATAACAAACTAACAATTGCACGAGCTCAATAACGGATAATTCTGACTCATTAAAATTGATTCGATAACAAAACTATTTAACTAATAAATATAAATTTTTTTAATTAGTTACCGCATCCACATGGACATTATATTTTTACAACATATTAGTTTTATTTATTTATTTATTTCATATTTTCTTTACTATATAATTGAATTGGAAATTATGTTTCTCTTTCTTACCTAACTTAACAACAATCGTACAATTTCGTACTATTAATTTAACATGAAGAAAGTTGGAAAGCACAAAAAGAAAAAGGAATTGAAGAGGGAGGGAGCTCCTTGTCTGTTGGTATGGAAGAGGTAGAAGATGATTAAGCTTCAATTATGGAATATTTTCTTCCTAACTTATTGCATGAAAGTGAATGGTATCTCTTTTTAGCATAGGTATAGCTGTTGGAATTTATCCATTAAGTTGGACCGTCACATGTCGTATCGATGTATCGAACTATCGTTAATATTAGTCCAATAAAAGTAATCATAAAGAAAAGAACGGACTAGTAGATAAAATATGTTCATTCCGAATACTGTGAAGGATTGGATTCGGAAATAAACAACTTAAGAAAAACGTAAAGTTTTGGGGTTATTTTGTAAAACAAAATAATACCGGGTTATGGTCCCTAAGAGTGGTAATTTAATAAGGACTCGTCTTCATTAAGTAATTGTGTGGAAGTTACAGACAATTAAGAGAGAAGAACCGTTACTGGTCTTCATTAAGTAACTGTCTGGAAGTTACAGACAATTAAGAGAGAAGAACCGTTACTGGTCTTCGTTAAGTAAATGTCTGGAAGTTACAAACAATTACTTAATGAAGAACCGATTACTTAATGAAGAACCGTTTTCTCTTCTATATAAGAATGAGTTTCTCATTCTTGAAAGCAACGAAAGAAAATACAGAGAGAAAATCCTTTAAGAAAAACAAATTGATTCTTCCTTCGAATCAATTACAAAAGCGTGTTTTGGTTGCCATCTCTTAGAAGAATCAATAACCTAGCAAAGGATCGTCGATCAAGTGGTAACAGAGCCACCATGAAATTAAATTCTTAGTTTTCAGATTATAAAATTAGATCATATATATTAGATCTATATATTAGATATGATGTCGGTTATCAGAAATTACACAAACAATTAAACAATTACGGTGGTATAATTATATATGCAGTTAAAAGATGCCGTATCTTGTCTTTTCGACCTTCTTGTTAACAGAGACGTCGTTAGAACAATCATTTGGGGAGTAAATCTGATCTCTAAGGCTTCTTCCGCGCCAATTAGGGTTCTCATACTGTATCTTGTCTTTTGGAAGCTCTTCCATGAGAATATACATAGAATATCAGAGGATTTGCTGGAGAAACATTTGGAAAAAGATCGTCCAACAGCTGAGAAGTGTCTCGCTCTTTCCTTTCTTTTCGACCTTCTTGTTCACAAAGACGTCGTTAGAACAATCATTTGGGGAGTAAATCTGCTCTCTAAGGCTTCTTCCGCGCCAATTAGGGTTCTCATGCTGTATCTTGTCTTTTGGAAGCTCTTCCATGAGAATATACATAGAATATCAGAGGATTTGCTGGAGAAACATTTGGAAAAAGACCGTCCAACAACTGAGAAGTGTATTGATCTGGGATTCATTGACATTGACTTCGAGTTCAAATCGTCAATGGTTGAGAGGATATATAAAGGTATTGTTTTTTTCGCAGATTTTGGTATCCCAAACGTTGCTACATTTATTCGGGCAGCGTATCATTTGTCTTTAGCCACTTGCACGAAAGACGTAGCTTTCATATTGATGTTTGCGCTTTGGAAGATCAGGTATCAGATGATGGAGACACAATCTGAGGCTATGCTGGAGGATGTTCTAAAAGAAGATGTTTGAAATATTTGAGAACAATTTGATGCTGTTTCTTTAATGCATTACCGATGTACTGCTTTGGTTTTGAATAAAATATGATGCTTTGTTTTTTTAATATATTTTTGGTTCTGTATAAAATTTGATGGTTTATTTTCTTGAATAAGTGGTAATGGCATTGCTTCAGTTTCTAGTCTTTTTTAGAGATTGTTCTAGTCCTGATGTTATAAACTTAGTTTGAATTTGATGAATTTTTGATGAAGACTGAATGATCCATTTGTAATATGGGAAATTCTACTGCATGGATGTTGATTTTTGTTAGTACTATGTTTATACATTGCAGCTGGAGAGATGATTCCTATAAATGAACTAGAGGAAAGAGTGGTTGAGATGTATATGAACGGTATGAGAAGAGAGTTTGAACATGTCTTTCTCCCATTAAGTACTTATGTAATAATAACAATAAAGTGAGAACATTTTGGCTTTTTTTAATAGTAATTATGATCCGGGAAACCATATGAACATTCAATTGTTTCCCTTTGTTTAGTTCGAGACTTTTTTGTTAGATCATGATGAACCAACAAACGCACTTTTGAGATACACCTCTGCATTCAAAGTTTCTAGTTTAGTGATGAGCTCTTTCGCTTCCACTGTCATCACAAGGTTTGCTTTCAATGGTCGATGACATAACCTTTTTATAGTTTCCTATGTTTTTGTAAAGGAAAAATATACATAATACATTAGCATAGATTTTACTAGTTTTATTTTCTTAAAGCACTTTCACATCTAATTAAGACATGCTAAGTCACCTGGGGTGGTCTCGACCGAGGGGTTCATTGGTAATTTACTCTTATATTTTATTATATTTTTTGACAAATGGATTTATTACCTGTTAATTGACTAAATTTTTGTTTTGTATATTTTATTCGTCTTGTTTTGTCAAAGCATTTTCGGATATACTTAAGAAATGCTTCTTTACTTCAGAGGAAGTCAGACTTGCCTTGTCAGGAGGTTCTGTATTCAATATGATAACAGCGATCTTAGAGAGCACCTAAGCTGCCGGCTTTAAGGAACCTAGAGCCTACAGGGCCTAGCTATTTAATTTGATATGAAATATTAAATATAAATAATAATGTAAGATAATATATAATTATAAACAAAACCTTCGACCTGCTGATTTTCTATTAAAAATTATTGAGAGTTCGCTGTGTTTTACTAGTTTCACATCTTATTCTCCTTTGATTTTATTAGGAAGCTGAAAGGACCAGGATTTCCTACCACTGTTTTAAAATATGCTCCCCCGATTTGTGAGGTGTTTGTTGTATGTAAAAATAGAATCACCTCAAAGTCAGTTGATTAATTGTTGAGCAGTGGTATGTTGGATGAGCTTGCTGTTGCTAAAATAATATTACAATGCTTAAATACTGTCAGCCACTTGATTGTTTTTCTTAATACTAAACGTACAGAGGCCATGTCCAATCCCTGCATGTCCACTCGAGATTCAAGCTGCCTGAGTTTATTTATATCTTCATCATCTATTTTCTACGAGGGCGACAGGATCAGTGGGGTATCTGAATGCAACTTGCTTGTTGATTGTTTTTCTTAATACTAAACGTACAGAGACCATGTCCAATCCCCGCATGTTCACTCAAGATTCAAGCTGCCTGAGTTTATTTATATCTCCATCATCTATTTTTTATGAGGGCGACAGGATCAGTGGGGTATCTGAATGCAACTTGCTTGTTGGTGGTATGTTACGAGGTGTTATGTCAGTGGTTAACATTTATAGTCAGAATGTTTTCATGGCCTTGATTGTTTCTTCGATGATCTTACAGAGACCCGCAATCAGGCACCTTTCGCACTAGAAGCTCGTGCAGAAGTTTTATGTGACATTAAACCATATGAGTCTAACCTTTGTGCTACTCCTATACTATCCATGGTTGGAAAGCCTAGTGGAATGTCATCACCCTTCTCAGCTCCAATGATGTCTCCTTCAAGGAGTGCTAGCGTACTTGAGAAAAGGAATCATCACACCTTCAACGATCACACCTTAACGAAAACACTGGAGACCCTGCAATTAAGCAGTTGAAGCCTAAGAATCTCACAAAAACGAAGCTGGTGATTTTTAAGTTTTGTGTTATCATCATTACTATTGTAAAAATAATGTTATAAGTTGCATATAAGTTTGATCTTGAGTGTAATTGTACAGTCAGATGGAAAAGCTGAAATGCAGCGTCTAAAGCTTAGATTGCAATATACTGCTGGCCTGTACAAAGAAGCTCGCGCAGAGCTTTTTCTAACCCAAAACAAGGTGTGAGTCTGAGTATCATCCATATTAGCTATTTTTCATTTGTGAACATCTGAAGTATGAATTCAGTCGAAATACCTTTTATACCTTTTATCATAGTTGAGTTCATTGAAGCTTGCTAAAGATGAACATGTATATATAACAACTATATTTAAAAAAGTGGTCTTCCATATATAAAGTTCTGGATGCGTTGGGTATGCATGTGTGTCGATACGCAAACATATGCACCTGCCATATGAAATTTTTCTGTGTCTACTATCTTTATCTTTTTGTTGTGTATATATATATATATATAGACATGCGCCTATATAATTTGGTTGCTTACTTTCTCAACCATTACACAATGCGCTTATTAGGTCCAGTCACTTTCTTCTGAATGCAACAAGGAATCAAAAAAGGTAAAGGATGCCCTCCGAAGAGAAGAAACCTTAAGGAAAGCTGCTGCTGAAGGGAGAGCAAAGCATTTCCATGCAATTAAAGAAGTTGAGGAGGCAAAAGCTTTGCTTGCTAAAGAGTTCTGCGAAAGGCATCTAGCTGAAGTGAATGCCCTCCAAAAGTCGTTAGAGAAAAATAAAATTATGGATCGACTTTACTGGGGTGACAAGAGATACAGAAAGTATTCAAGGAATGAAAATAAAGTGGCAACGAACTCTTTTGCTGAGAGTAATGTGATTGGTGAATGAGGGTTTGGTAAAGTCTATAAATACACTCTCGATCACACCCCTGTCGCTGTCAAGGTTATTCGACCAGATGGACTTGAAAGGAAAGAAGAGTTCTTGAAAGAGGTAATTATTTGTTTCTTTTCACGTTTCTTATTGCCTCGCGGTTAAAACATCTTGTCTCAAGGCTAAGAAAATGACCTTTCATGTGGTCACAATGTCTCTGTCCATTTTCAGAAATTAAAAGTACACATAATACTCTGTCATTACTCGGCAGTATTCACTAGTGACTCTCAACCATGCTCGGGTTTAAAATTAACTTTACTGTTACCATGAATACGGAATCCACCTGTTTCTTGAATTTGACTTCTTTTATCGGATTATAGCTCTTCTTATGACAGCATTATCGTTCTACCTAGAAACTTGAATACAGTCTTGATTATGTCTTGACCAGTAGATAAAGTGATGCTGAAAGGAGAATGATCAAAGTAGGTATTAGCTAGGTGACTTAACTTTGTGTATTCAAAGTAGTGAATCCAGTGAGAGTTGTAAATAATCCAAATGTTTCCACTTTCTGCAATTAGACCAAGTGTATTTAGACCACATATATCCTATATCTTCTAAGTAGTAGTCTAGTAAAGCTTAGTTAAAATCATCCATGATTTTTAGATAGAGGTTTGAGTAAGATATATGATCATATGTATCCTGAATTGCATTCATATCACCTAAGATTAACCACTCTTTAAAGCCATCCTCCAAAATCCTTAATTTTCCTATAGCGCAATCTTTTGTATTTTGTTGCATTTGGCATACACTATAGTTACTCTGAAATCTTTATCGAGAGTTTTGTGATTGACCTTTACGTTTAGTAATTAATTTTGGCTTTCTAAAACTTCAATGATGAACTCTTTCTTCCACATAACCTAAATTTTGTAGTTAATATTTTCCATGAAATCATGAAAACCCATCTTCCTAGAGACTATGTTAAGATTGTCTTAACATATCATAGGTTCTTGGATTTCTATGAAATCAAACTTCTCAGATTTTTTGATGGATTTGAGTCTTCTTAATGTTTCCTTGTTACCCAAGCCTCTTACATTCCGAGTGAGAATAAAGATGGTGATTTTGAAGATTTTTTAAATGTAATATATTTGCTGATATTGATCATATGAAGCTTTTGGTCTTTGATTTCTTTAGTCTTTTATTTAAAATCATTCTTTACTTATTGTTTGTTGTGTCTAGGAGAGGTTGGAAAGCTTCCAATATATCTTTGAGAGGGATAATCTGAGTCTAATTGATTTGAGTTTGTATCTCTATTTATTGTGAACATGGCTTCAGTTTAGTAGTTTTGAGAGCCTCGGTAATTTCTGAGTCAAAAAAGTATTTGTCTCCCTTATCTAGACTTTTCTTAGAGTTTATGAGTTCCTTAGAATATGTATTATTAACTCCGCGTTGATCTTTTGAATTTTTCGATGATATCTTGCAGTATCAAAATTTAAGAGATGACTGGAAAATGGATTTGAGGGATCAAAGCCACTTACATTGATGAATCAATAACTGAATTATTGGAGAACCATTTTCATAAAACTATACAATCAAGTTACTAGTCATCCAAGTTTAATTTATATATAAATATATATATATATATATATATATATATATATATATATATATATATATATATATATATAACTATTAAATACTATAAAATCGTTTTTTAGATTATTTGGTATTAAACTTATAATAAAAAAACTTAGGATAAAGCTAGCAAATATTAAAAGTTTGACATTTTTGGAATAAACCAAAATTATTCAGTATTTTATAAAAAATAATCATTAAATTTAAGAAGAAAATTATAAAAAAAATTAACTACTTTTTATCTTTGAGCTAGATTTTTTGTACAAACTCGGTCATTGTGGCTTTTTACTATCAATATTTTTTAATAATTACTTATTATCTTAGTGTATATCATTTTCCCTTTGTTTGGATGAAATTTATTGCATGTTTTATTTTTTAACATGATGTTTAATCATTTTTCCTACATTTGTCATACCCTCAGCAGATTGTCTTGTAGATCACGAATATAGTATACATACTTCCATAAGTGATGATCTTGATTCTTAACTTAACATTTTTTTTCATTTAACTTCAATTTTGTTTTTGTTTCCCAACTTAACTGAATGAGAACATTTTTTATCCAAAATTATGAACATCCTCTTGTTCACACATATATGATTGGAGCATTATGAATCCAGGAACTATTCCTTTTGTTTGTCAGTTGTATTCTCTTCAGTGTAAGCCATTAGCATAATCTATTCATGTTCATTAATGATCTTAGTGTAATATACTCTTTTGTTTTCTCAGGACATTCATACTTTAAATGTCCGAGTTTGTGACTATAGTAGCATTCGGTTTGACTTTTATTGAAACTTATGCCACCACTACTTCTCCCTTTGAACCATCTTCTTCATATTCATCACATCCTTATGTTCCTTGTAATTTCAAAACATATTCCTCCTCTTTCTTTCTAAACATGTTTAACTTGTGCTCTTGCATGACTAGAGTTTCGTGCATTTCATCAACTGTTATTGAAGTGATGTTCTGTGATTCTTCAATTGATATAGTGATGTATGTGAATCACTCAATCACGGTTCTCATCACTTTATCTCAGTCATCTCCTTTTCATTGCTTCTCTACTTATTTGCTACTATCATTCTTTAGGAGAAGTAATTCTCCAATTGTGTCATCTTTATTCATTTTAAGAACTTCGAAATCCTTCTTCGATATAATTATGTGAGACTTATTTACCTTTTTGTTTGTACTGAACTTACTTTTCAGGGAATCCCAAATGATCTTGGCAGTTTTTTTTATCTAAGATCTACTAAACAACAATCAAATCTAGTCTTGAAACAAGTAATGTTTCACTTGACAGTCTTTTTGCCTTTCTTTCTCTTGCAATTGCCTCTGACTATTATTTAGTAAAGTCTCATCTACTATCTTACCAATATTTTGATCAATCATTCCTCACAATCTCTTATCCCTCAACATATTCCCTCAACATATTCTTCATCATTTCACTCACATGCGCATAATGACCATCAAAGTGAGGAATATTGGTTACTTTCTTATCTTCCCTCATTTTGAATTGTTTCACTCGTTTGTTTCATCATCTAATCTCACACAAGCTTTGATATTAATTTTTAATTTTAAAAACTATAAAAAAATTCAATAATTAAAATATTGAAATGAACAAAAAGAATTAATAAAAAAACTAAATTTTCAATTCACTACAAAAAAAATAGTTAACAACTCTAGCCAATTTATAAACATATAAGGGTGATGCTAGAAAAAAATCACATTCTGTTAGATCTCTCACCCTACCCTTTTATTTTGAAAATCAAACTTGAAAAACCAAACAAAAAACCAAAAATTGGTGAGAAATCTATAAAAAAAACCTTATACACTTTGTTTGTCTACGAGGGGTTAATTTGTCCAAAATCAGGTGAGAGATCTATCAATAAGGTGTAGGATCCAACCGTATAAGATAAAAAAAATGTGGCTTTTTTTAGCCTTACCCAACGTATAATCCTATTTATAAATATACAAGGCTTCTCATATACTTTAGTAACTGTTTAACAACCTTCAAATATACATAAATTGAAAAATCACTAAAGAACTAACTTTGTTACATCCATTAGAGAGTAAGTTTTTACCATTTTTGTTCTTATCAATCTGATCATGGACTCCATTTTTATTGCTTTTTTTGGAACAAATGAAAGAAGAGAATCTCACGAACTCCATCTCTTTGCCTACTACCTTCCATGTAGTTAAAGTGCAACTAGGGTATAACTGGAGGTAGAGCCAAAAGTCAAGCTAAAAGTTCTTCTAGAAAGGTTTATTTATGGTTGTTTCGGATAACTGCTCGAAAAACTTCACAATTGTCAAACGGGGAATTTTTTCCGATAGCTGTGTGGATTGATAGAACAATGTTTGATTTCCGGATAAGTCTCTAAAGTCTTGTAAACAATTTCTAATTGAATTTTTTTGGGGTTCTCCAATCATTCTAATTGGATAAAATGAGAGATTTGTTTTGGAACACAGAGAATGAACATGTTCTTCTTGTTTTCTATATAACCCAACACTTATATATTTCGACCAATGCATGCGGTTTGACAGTTAGGGTAGTTACTGTAGTTAGGTCCCATAGCTAGAATTGGAACCGGCTCAAATTTGAAATTCAAATAAAAGTTCAAACTTCCAAATTTGACTTGAATCCCGCAAAGGGCTACGCTCATTGAACCCTATTAATCATGATATAATATAACAAGCCTGCACTCCACACTCTACGACTTGTTCGATAATATATCATTTTTAAATTGGTCGATTAGTCGATCCAATTACACTTGAATATCTTACATGGATTTCGCCAACTAGCATTACATTTGTTTGAACGTTATCTAAAAATAATTTAAACATCAATGTTCTATTTATTTATTTATTTTGACAAATATCATGCTTTATTTTGAAGACCGGTATTATAGCGTCAAATTTCCAAATGTCAAGCTATCTATTGATCTCTTGTGTTGGGATGACCATTGACTGTTGCTCCGGCATTGTGTGGATACAGTAACATTCTCAGATGCTTTTGGTTCTTCCATTTTAGCTCTTCTATCCCTTTGATATAGTTCGGTCTATGTCGATTTTAACATCGACTCGCCCCATTGCGATAAGATGAGAATGTTGATAGACCCTCAAAAATCAATAGTATATGAGCTAACCAGATTAACTTATACTTTTCGCGTAAAAATAGCCATAAACAACAAATATATTTAAAAATAGGCTTTAGGAGCTGTAAATAAGGTGTGAAATTTTATAAAATTATGTACTCTGTTTCAATATATATAAGTCTTTTAAAGTTGTTGCACGAGTATTAAGAAATGCAATGATTTTGATTTTACAAAAATTAGTCATAAATTTACTTGTATAACCTTCATTGAAAACAACAATATAAAAAAACACTACAAGACAAAAGATAAAAAAAGTAAAATACATAATAAAGTTGCATTCAAATTTGAAAATGACAATTATTTTGAAACAAAAAAATTCTTCTAAAACGACTAATATTATGAAACGGAGAAGGATTATTTTTGGATAACTTAGATTTAGAATATACCATAGTTATATTTTTCTATTATTAATTCACACACAATAATACTAAATAAGTAGTGCTTGTAAACCTTAATACCCTAATTTAGGGCATTCAGGCTTATTATCGAAAAATAATCAAAATAATATATTGAAGTTTTACGTCAGGTAATAGTAATTATTCAATTATTATTTGATTTTATGGGGATATAAATTAAATGTGTATACACACTAAATGAAATATAAAGAATATCTTTTAATCTAATAATTAATTATTACAATTAAAATCTAAAAAAATTCTAATAGAGAACCCAATACAGATAGATGAATGGATTATTTAAATTAAATATCGATTGAGAGAAAATTAAAATATTATAAATAAATAAAAAATTAAAACATATATTATTATTAAATAATACAATTAAGTTGGTTTATTATATAGTAACTTATTCATTTTATTTATTATATAAATCAAACCATAATTTTTGTTTTTACGAAAATTTTGAGTTTTTCAAATAAAATATGTTCTCTCTCTAATTTCAAAAACAGATTAATATTATATGTATGTATGCAGATTGATATTATATGTATGTACGTAAGTTTCATACATGTTTAGTAAAGTTATATATGTATTATGGAATAATGTGTTTCAAATGCGTAATTTAGCATGTTTTATATGTTTTTGTTGCCTAATTATTCAAAGCATTTGTCGTATTTGGGTGTTGTGTGATATATTTAGAGGTTCACAGTTATGTGACCATATTATATGCACCTAATGAACCATATAAAGCTGCAATTGTATGACCACTAGACGGGATGCAGTTATCCATTTTGTTGGCACTTGGACTCTGGATGTACAAAGTGTTGAGTTGCATGCCTAATGATTGTTTGTTTCAGGTACATGGTGTTTGGTTGGCATCCATCTTCCTTCAAATATCTAAGAACTTGATAGGATATACCATATAATTAATTGCTTTAGCCGCTCAAAGTATATAGTGATATGAAGAATTTAGGTTTTACTAACAATATAGACGTCATGTCACGTCGGTACGTAGTACAATGCGAGCATTTAGATTCTCATTTTTTAAGACTGATTGGAAAACTTGGTATCATACATGAATAGGAAATGTCATACGAGTCATGAAATAAAAGGATTTTGAGGTCTGACAACTTAAGGAATAGTTGTTGTGTGTGTAGGTCGGACCCTAAAGAAAATTGCAGGACATATATCATAATGGTGAACATATGTTGCATGTTTTTGTTGCTGTGTTTACACACATCGTACTCATATGTAACTAAATTTTCATTGGTCAAAGATTCGTTTAGCTACCATGATCAATAGATACAACCCCCAAGGAAGGCTTGACTGATTGGATATGGTATAAACCTACAATATCTAACTTTAAAATATTGGCTCCAAAGGTAATGTATATCTTGTTGGCATCTAATGTCTCCGCTAATGACTATGACGAGTGCCATACATATGAATGTCCAATCACAACCCATAATCTGATAATCTTCAGTATGTGTTAAATAAGATTGGTATAAAATTTAAATATATCTCACTAATACATTTTGTTTTTGCTCAATTGCTAACAACTACTTTAGAAACTCATTTCAGGTTTCTAAATTTGTAAGATTAAAATTTGAAGAGTGGAAGAGGGAAATTTTATTCATGTTGGGTCTCCAAGATATTGAGAATTGTCTTATAAAGGACGAGCCTCGTGCACTTACAGAAAAGAGAAATCCTGAGGTAAGAGCATACTTTGTGAAGTGAGAAAGTTCTAAACGACTTAATCAATATGTCTTATAGAATGGAGTCTACCAAATGTTTTCAAGCTCTTAAAACACTGACATGTTATTGGCAATGGGCATGGTTGCACACCTTGAGCGGAGTATTGTTAAGCCTCATCAGGTTGAAATTAAAAACTTGATTGGAAAATCAACCACTATGAAGTAAAAAAGACATGGCAAGATATATGGAACATGTATATGCAATGGATGATACTCATGGGAAACTTATGGGCCTACAAGTTGATCTTCTAGAGACCGATACAATGGCATACATTTCCTTGTCCTTAGCTTCTAAATTCAGGATCCTTGAAAACTACGCTTATCTTTAGAAGAAGTAGAACATGACCAATCTTATAACCAATATGGTTAATGAGGAGGATAAACATTCGGATTTTTGAACTTTATAGGCCAATATGGTAAATATCAACACACGTAATCATCAACTCAATAGGAAATACTCATCGATAGGATTTGCACAAGCTAATTTACAGGATCTGCTAAAGAGGGAGGTGACAATAAAGGAAATTGTAAGATGTTTCCATGTTTTCACTAAAAGAATATGGATCACTAGAAGAGGGATCACCGCAAGTACAAGGCCTTGATGACCATGAAAGGTAAACTATATTCTATAACTGAAATAAATGTTTTAAGGTGTAGAGTTTGATTAGAAGGATTGAAATAGCAACATTAGTTTTAAGGAAGAATAAGAACCAATTCATGCAGTCTCTGACATTGATGTGTTGATTATACTTAGCTTACCGGTCATCAACAATATGTCAGGGGACTTAGCTATAATTCTTCAGAATAATATTACGTCTCCACCTAAGATAGATAATGATTATGCCATTTATGATGAAAAAAATTCAACAGCCTCAAGAATTATAATAACTAAATGAGTTGACATTTTATATGTTCACTCGAAAGAGGAAAAATACAATGTATTTGGGCTATATGTCATTTATAAGTGAATATAAATGTAGTTCAGACATTCTAGAAGATGAACCATTCACTTTTTATAATGTTATAAAAATTTCAAACTTTAAACTATGGATTCAAGCAATGAATTTATAGTACAAATCAATGCAAGATAATTATGTTTGGGGTCTTACCACTCTACCTAAAGGTATGAATGACTATGATGCAAATGGTTGTTTAAAATCAAATGTAGTTCTTCGGGGAAAGTAAAAAGATATAAAACACATCTTATAGTGAAAGGGTAAAATCAAACTGAAGATATTAATTATACATAAACGTTTTCTCCAATATCATCAAACAACTCATCTAGAATAATCCTGGTCTTTTTTCATTTTAACTTTGAGCTCCACCAAATGGATGTTAAGACCATATTTCTTTGTTGAGATGTTAATGAAATGATTTGCATGAAGCAACTAGAACACTTTGTGGTCGGCAGATCCAAAGTCAATGGTATGTAAACTGAAGAAAGCCACTTATGAGATTAAGCGTCTTGTTAATGGTACCAAAACTTCGTAGAGATTGTTATCTCGTTTGGTTTTGAGGTGTACTCGATCGAAGATTGTGTATATTGCAAGACTAGTGGAAGTAAAATGATGCAGTTAGTCCTATATATCGATGAAATACTTTTATCCACTAATTTTGTAGGTTTATTACATGTCACTAAGAAATTTTTGTCATAGAAAATTAAGATGAAAGACCTTAGAGAGGCTTTATATGTGCTAGGAATCAATATAGCAAGGAACCGTCATAAGGGAATTATTGGTCTCTCACATGAAGCTTACAATGAGATCATGATACGTTTGTATGGCTTGGATAAGAGAAAACTGTTGGATACTCCTGTAGAGATACCATATGCATCGACAATTGATAGTCTCATATATGCTCAATAGCATTCATAGTTAGAATATTGTGAAAGTACATGAACTAACTAGGAGTTGGTAACTGGAATACGATAAAAAAAAATGTACCAATGTAAGAGGTGCAATATCATGGAAGAGTGCAAAACAGAATCTTATTACGACTTCAATAATAGTATCAGAATATGTGGCGTATTTTACTACTTCGACTCGCGTACTTTGGTTAAGATATTTTGTCACAACATTGCATATAGAGGGGGGAATGCTCTTTTTAATTTATTATGATAATGCTTTAACTTATACACTTCATCATGATCATTAAAGCCAAGAATTTTAAGCATATAGATTTAAAGTTCTGATATGCACAAGATTGAATTCCAAACGACTAGATAAGGACGGGGCATACTGATACACACTCCATAGTAACAGATTCAGTTACAAAAACATTTTTGATTTTTATCTTTTATGAGCATAAAATGTCCTTAGTATTGAAGGTATATATGGTTCAATAGGAGTAGTGTATTATGTTGACTGATTTTAGATTGTGTTTTTCAGATTATATGTAAATATTTTTAACTTTATAATATAATGATTTAATTTAAGCACTTATCATTTGAATGATATTTATTACAATCTTATTCAGTGGGATCAGTTGAATAGTAGACATATGTTGATTATATAGTCGTGTCTTACTTTCATGTTTCACTCCATATGAAGGTAGGGTCTAGTAAGGTAGTAGTTAACGATTTGATTTATTGTAGAAATATTACACAAACTGATTTATGGTGTAGCTATTTAGTTAGTTGTTAGCTGTCGACTTACATGGATAGACGTTCAGTTGTTATTTGTAAGCAACAACGTTATATAAGTTCATATTCAAATTAATACAATTCAGTAAACGTAAATGATCCAAGTGAAAGATTATGAGAAAAATACTAAATTAGAATATCTCATCATGTGTAATTTTAAGTATTCGTGTATGGTGTGGTAAAGTTCAATTAAAATAATCAATTTGAATATTGGACCACCAAATAATAATAATAATTAAATATTATTATTTAGTTTTATGGTGTCATAATAAGTTTGGATGCAGGTTAGGATAACTTGTACCTAGATGGAGGATCTTTTGATACAACAATTAAGTATTAGGCTTAGATTCCAATAAGGTTATGGTCCATATTTGAAAATAGCCAATCACGAACAATAAATGGACTATTTGACTATTTGAAGATAATTGAAGAGTTTTAAAAACACTTGGGGGTGATTTTGTGATACGAAGATTTCCTGGTGTGAGATTAGCTCAAGTACTGAATTTAGGTATCTTTTTAGAGAGAGAAAGTGCAATTTAGCTTGAGTAGAGAGAGAAAGTCATACTATTATTCTTGGGATCTGTGAAGCGTGTGTGGTCCTTATATAGTACAATTGCGGGCCCCACACGCTTTAACTCCCATTTATTACATTATTGGTCCCTATATCTTTTTACCTTCTCATAATAGGTACTTCTTCAATATCCTACGCAATTCTCTCCCAAACAATCTTCCTCTTTACAATTCTCTCCTAACTTAACTTCTTTTTTACATTTCTCTCCTAAATAAACTTCTTCTTTACAATTCTCTCCTCACTAAACGTCTTCTTTACATTTCTCTCCTAAATAAACATCTTATTTACATTTTCGCCATGTATTTTATTCTCCCTCATCAGTAGCCCCCCAGTCCTAGTAAAACTAGTTTTACTGAGACTGTAAAGAAGTCTTTACTGCTTCCTCGAACAATGTTTCCTCGGAGAACACCTCCTTACTTGCAGAATTTCCTCCTCGAAGATGTTTTTGACCAATACTCCAAATGTTAGGTATATTTTCGAAAAATATCTCCTCGAATACTACATACCTCTTCGAAAAAGAAAAATGTCTCCTCGAAACATCTTTTGACCAATACCTCAAATGCTAGACCTTTCTTCGAAAAACATCTCCTCGAAACATCGTTTTCTTAACAATTACATCCCTTGGATCATAGACTTCATCGTATATCTACCAGTGTAGCCCCCCAATCCTTGCAAAGTTTTAATAAAGACTTGCTTAAGCCTTAGTACCGTTCCATCGGAATTTGATGTGCCAGCATATCATCACAACCATGACACTATAATAAAACGTTGCAAGGATTTAGTATTGATTCCATTGATTACGTCAGCAATCAGGCTGTTTTGTCAGAGTATCTTGAGAGACCGTTTCACATTCCTGAGACTAGATTGTGCCTCTGCAACTTCTCGCACGCTTTTCTGTCAACAATTCATCACATATGTACCCATAATTCCCCTAGGCAAACAATAGAAAATGTCCCCAGGCCTGGTGCTCCCTAAAAGCCCATAGTCTTGCTATAAATGTTGACCTCCCACATCAGTGTAGCTCAAACTTTGCATCCATAAATTCTAGAGAGAGAAAGTTGGCTCACACTCCCCGTCGGATTCCAGAGTGGCTATTGATTAACAAGAAGTTCAAGGAGAGAGTCGCTGCTGGTGAATAAACTAAACCTCAGCCTCCACTTGCTATGACAACCTTCTACGGTTCGTGGCCCCCTCCTGCAAATTCGAAGGCCATTATTCCCCTCGAAATCTCTCACCAGAATCAAACCACCAACCAGACCACCTTCGAAGAAATGGGGAAGGACAAACATCACAAAAATTCCTCGGGAAAGAGGAAAAGTTATCATAAAGATAGGCATTCACAGGAGTGCAAACGTTCTAAAGAAGTGCCATCAACTCCCCCCGAGCCTCCTCAAACCCTAGTAATAGATGCTTCCCTTCCGAAGAGTGGGAATCCTATATCGAGTCTTGCAGCCACTCCTTCCATATCAGCGACTGGAAGTCCCCGATTTTCTCCAGGAAAGACTGTAATCACCGAAGAAGAGGTTCGTGAGCTTCTAAACAAAGCCTTGGTTGTTAAGGGAAAAGCTATCGCCTTGGACAATCCCGAATCGTCTACTCAAGCTGCTCAAATTGTTGATCGGAATAAAGTTGGCGAGATTCCCATAGAGCTATCTACCGAACAACCTCTCTCCCCGAACAATCCTGAGCCACACACTCAAACAACTCAGAACATGGATCAAAGCAAAGTCACTGAGATCCCAATAGGCTCATCGAATAACATGTTTTTCCCTCATTCAGCAATATCTGAGGAGTGAGCGACTCGCATTTCCCCCAAGTCAAAAGGAGACGTGACGCTCCCCGTCGAACTTGATGCCATCATGGGTAGCAATATCCGAGGGATTGAAAACAAACATGCAGTTGCGCTTCACAACATTTCATATAAGTATTTTTCTCCATCAGAAAAAACGTTACTCTGCACTCGTAAGGGTATCCCTTTGTATATCGATATCAGGTTTCCATCCGAGGGAGAAACCCCGTTATGAGTGAGGGATCATGAGCTTGTTGATTATAATGAAATCATGAATTGGGGACTAAGATTTCCCTTAAACCCATTTTTCATCGAGTATTTTGCGAAGATTGATCTTTGCCCTTCTCAAGCTGGACCCAACATGTGGTTCACATTGATGTCATGCATCATGGCCTCGAGGATTTCAGGCCATGAATTTTCCCTGGAGCAATTCATCGGATTATCCGGGTTGGCTAGGAACCCATTTTTCCCATTCTACTCATTGACCTTTAGCCGAAGGCAAACGGTGTTAAAAGATTTTCTAGAAGGTGATAAGAAATGGAGACAGCAATTCCTCTTCTTCTCAGGTCATTGGGAAACAGGCTCAGAAGCAACCCCTTCGAACCCTCACAAATTATCGCTCTTGTGGACCAATAAATGTAAGTCTTCGAACGAATCTTCTTACGATAACTCTTCGAATAGTAGGATTCTAATTTAATATGTTTATAGCTATGACTGGCGTCTCCAAGCCATTTGCTGAGCAGGTGGAGAGTGCCACTGCTATTTTTACCAAGCTCAGCGAATGGACCAAAGAGAAATGGGAGAATAGATTCCGTTTGTGTTTTAGGGACATCAATATGGCTCTGAGCAGACTTTGGAGGTTGAACCCCCTTGATCGGTTGTCCTTAAAGGAGTTGATGACCCCCCCCCCCCCATCTCGAGACGAGGTGCTGAAGCGAGTGACGAAGAAGGATATAGTGATTTATCTGCCAAATCGTTCTCGTGCACAGAGTCACCGGACTGGATCCGATGAGGAACTCCCCATAAAGAAACATCAGCCCCAGATGGAAATAGACACCGTCCCAGAGCCGGCCTCCTCGGCCAACACGGTGACTCCCAATCCTGATTCCCCCCCCCCCCCAAAAAAAATTCCGTCCACCCTCGGAAAAAGAAGATCTTGAAGATCAAGGGAAAAGAGAAACAAGTTGTCCTTGAGCCCATCTAAGAGCTTTCCGATGACGGGCAAACGCAAAATGACGTCCTCAAACGTATCCAGGAAGTTGAGCCCCAAAGGGCATTGGGTGAGCCCGAGAATGAGGTTGGAGACAACTCCCCTAAGAAAAACTCAAACTTGACCCCCAGCACTCTTCGAACCCAAACTTCACACCCAGCTCCCATCGAAGAACCACTTCTGCTAGCTCTATTGCCCTTAAACCTCCCCAATATGTTGACCTTAGGATTCTAGAAGGGGAGTCCTCGGATTTTAACGCTGCAGCTTTAGGCTCTCCCACTAGTTCCTTCGAAGTCCCTCTGGAAGATGACTTTTCTTTAAATCTTCGGAGCTTACTACACACTTCTGTCAACAGAGGAAAGAAAATGCAACATCTAGAGAACCGAAAAAATTATCATAAGTTTAAGACGGGTCTGGTTTCCTCACAACTCAAAGAGTTAAAGAAGCAGTATGCCATAGTGGAGAAGCAAGCTGATGCCCTGTATGAAAAATTGTCCGCCTCGGAAAACTATGTCATAATGCTTGAACGGTGCTGCCAAGAAGGAAGGGACCTCTACCAAAAGAAGACGGGGGATCAAAAAGAACTTTTCACCGAATTTCGAAAGGGTTACGAAGCAGCACGCAGAGGATTTAATGATTGCTTTAACGATTATGAATAGGTAACTGAAGACAGGGAGAAATTGGTGAAGCGAATTCAAGATTTTCCTCGGCAGGTGGAGGAGGAGAAAGAAAAAGCTGTTTCTGCTTATGCGGCTAAGTGTACAGATAACCTCGAAGTTCGAGATGCTACTATTCCGGCAGGCTTGATATCTCAAATTTATGCAGAATACCCCGAATATGACTTGGGCAGCTTCTGGAAACTTGTGTCCCCGGACCTCCGTCCCCTCATATTATTGTTAGTGAGAGTGAGTCATCAGATTCTAAGGAGAGTCCTTCCCCGGATAAACAATTCGAGGCACAAATTAATGTGACCCAAACAATAGTGTAAGGCAAAGAAAAATTTGAGGCACAAATTAATGTGACCCAAATAATAGTGTAAGAGAAATTCGAGGCACAAATTAATGTGACCCAAATAATAGTGTGAGACAAAGAAAAATTCGAGGCACGAATTAATGTGACTCAAATAATAGTGTAAAACAAAGAGAAATTCGAGGCACAAATTAATGTGACACAAATAATAGTGTAAGACAAAGAGAAATTCGAGGCACAAATTAATGTGACCCAAATAATAGTGTAAGACAAAGCAAAATTCAAGGCACAAATTAATGTGACCCAAATAATAGTGTAAGGCAAAAAATACGTTGTATCAAGCAGCTCATGGGTACACCTCGTTAAAACCTTCCTGTGCCTAGCAGGGTAGGAAAGAGTATGCCCTCGCTATGTTTGGTAACCGGAAAATACAAAAGAGAACAAGTGTTATGTTCTAACTAGCACCTTAGTCAAGATATAATTTTAAGTGTTCAATGTTCCATGGAAGTCGCAGACATCGCCCCTCTTTGTCCTTCAAACGGTACGTGCCCTGTTTTACTTTTTCTGTGACTTCATAAGGGCCCTCCCAGTTGGGTCCCAATTTCCCAAGACTTTTTTCCTTAGTGTGGAGAAAGACTTTGCGTAAGACCTTATCTCCCACCTTAAAATCTCTGTGCTTCACCTTGGAAGCATATCTACTCCTCATAAGTGTTTGAAAATGCAAAGATTTCAATTGTGCGCGTTGTTTTTTCTCTTCAACTAAATCCAACGCCAAGGTTCGGCTTTGGTTATTCGATTTCTCTGTATAAGTTGCCACGCGATATGATGGGAAGATGATTTCCGAAAGGACAACCGCATCCATACCATATACCAAGGAGAATGGAGATACAGTGGTAGCAGCTCGAGGCGTTGTCCTATAAGCCCATAGTACTTCTTGTAAATAATCAGGCCACTTTCCGGCCTTTCCTTCCAAATTCTTCTTCAATCCATCCAGAATTGTTCGATTGGTCACTTCTACCTGACCATTAGCCTGAGGATGAAATGGAGCGGAAAAACATTGTCGTATGCCCCTGGAAAGTCAGAAACTTTTAAACTCTTTGTTGTCGAACTGAGGTCCGTTATCTGTTGTAATCTGCAGCGGTACCCAAAAGCGACAACAAATGTTTGAGACAATAAATTTGATAACATATTTGGCTTTCGTCCCTGCTAATGGTTCCGCTTCGACCCATTTAGAGAAATAATCAACCGATACGATTATGGTCTGTCTGCCTCCGGATGCCATTGGTAGGGGCCTAACGAGATCGATGCCCCATCTGTCAAATGGGACTGCCGCGGAGATACTCTCCATTGACACTCCAGGCCGGTGGATTACGTTAGCATAATGCTGAAACGTGTCGCATCGTTTAACCAAATCCTTCGCGTCGGAAGAAATAGTCGGCCAATAATATCCAGCGAGAAACACCTGCCGAATTAACGCCTTATAACCACAATGGGATGAACCTTCCCCGTCGTGCAATTCAGATAGGACAGACTGCGACTCATCCTTATTCAAACACCTTAATAATGGGCGACTCAAAGATTTCTTATACAGAACGCCCCCCAATAAGATATACCCGTGAGACTTAAATCTGTTCTTCCTTGATTCGTACTTTTTGATAGGTAAAATATCGTTTGCCAAGAAGTCAATAATTTCCGACCTCCAATCATGTGTAATGACATTACTTACCTCTTCAATATTCATAGAATGGTCTGCGTCGGTCATGACTGAAGGATGCTCCTGAGTCAGGACCCAGGGGTATCCCTCCGTTTGAGAGGCTGTGGCCAAAGAATCCGGGATGATATTTGCCTCTCTCCTAACATGCTCAAATTGGACGGCATCGAACTCAGAAACCAAGTCTTTTAGAGCTTTCAGATACTGTATCAGCTTATCCTTTCTAGCCTCGGATTCTCCCAATGTTTGGTTTATCACTAACTGTGAATCGCTGATCATTCTAATCTTTTTGGCCCCACATATCTGAGCTAAACGCAATCCCGCCAAAGTTTCCTCATACTCTGCCTCATTGTTAGTCACCTTGAAACCAAATCGAATAGCTTGGAACATAGCTATCCCTTCTGGAGAAACCAACTGGGCACCCGCACCACTTCCAGAGTTGTTCGACCCTCCATCCGTTCGAACCGCCCATTCCATTTCATCAAACCGGTCGATGATCTCCATGTCTTCTCTATCAGAATGAAACTCAACCAAGAAATCAGCCAAAACTTGGGCTTTTATCGCCGTTCGAGGTTCAAATACTATGTCAAAGTCTCCCAATTCTACTGACCATTTGGTCATCCTCCCAGAGATATCGGGCCTCTGTAACAAGCCTTTCAAGGGAAATGTCGTTCGAACAACTATGGGGTGTGCTTGGAAATAAAGCCTTATCTTCCGAGCAGCTGTGACTAAAGCCAAAGCTACCTTCTCCAACTTGAGGTATCGCTTCTCCGCTTCCAGCAAATTTTTACTGACATACTAGATAGGTTTTAAAAGAGTGCCCTCCTCCCGGAGTAGAGCAGCATTGACCGCACAATCGGATACCGCTATATAAAAAATTAATCTTTCCTCCACCAATGGTTTAGACAATACCTCAGGGGACGTCAAATATTCTTGGATGTGGCGAAAAGCAGTTGAACATCCGTCAGTCCAATAAAACTGTTTCGCATTTCGCAATACCTTGAAGAAGGGTGCACATTTATCTGAAGACCTAGAAATGAATCTGTTCAGAGCGGCCAATCTCCCTGTCAGGACTTGGACTTCTTCGATATTTCGAGGGGGAGTCATGGTGACCAAAGCTTTTATCTGTTCTGGGTCAGCCTTGATGCCTTTTTCACCCCGAAAATGCACTTATCCGGATTTAGTTTCAAATTGACCTTGTTTAAATTGTTAAAAGTCTCCTTTAGGTCAGCAAAATGTTTTCGTCCCACGAACTTTTGACCAGCATATCATCGATATATGCTTCCACATTCCGACCAATTTGTCCCTCAAAAGTTTTATTAACAAGGCGTTGATAAGTTGCCTCTGCGTTCTTTAAGCCAAACGGCATAACCTTGTAGTAGTATAACCCTCTCCCGGTAATAAAAGAAGTGCTTTCTTCATCGCGAGCATCCAACCGGATTTGGTTATACCCCGAATATGCATCCATGAAAGATAACAGTCGATTGCCAGAGGTCGAGTCTACTAAATGATCAATGCGGGGCACCGGAAATGGATCCTTGGGACAAGCTCTGTTCAAATCAGTGAAATCAACGCACATTCTCCACTTGCCATTCTTTTTCCGCACTAAGACTGGATTCAAAGCCCATACGGGATAATGCAACTCGCCAATGTGGCCTATGCTTAATAGCCTTTCCACTTCCAAAAGAATGGCGGAAGCCTTTTCCTAAGAAACTGGTCTCCTCTTCTGGACAATGGGTCTAACATCAAGTCGTATCGCAAGTTTATGGCATATTACCTCCGGAGGCACGCCCGTGACATCCTGTGCACACCAAGCAAACATATCAATTTTATTAGATAAAAACGCAATTAATATCTCTTTGAACTCAAAAGAAAGTTTGACTCCGATCTTGAGGATTTTGCCATGCCCAAAATTATGTCCCTCGGAATCCTCTTCCGGGACCAGAAACCCGAGGGTCTCCCTCGGATCATCACATGGGATGACGTCCTCGGAAGACCCCTTTAATTTCTATTCCTTATCCAAAACTCATCCCCGACCTTCCTTCGAAGATAAGGCGATATGGTAACATTCACAGGCCATTTTTTGGTTGCTCCTAACCGTTCCAATGTTATTCCCTATCAAATACTTCAGGCACTGATGTACCGTTGAAATGACTCCAAGCATTCGGGACAGCCAAGAGCGACCCAGAATAGCGTTATACGAAGTTGGAGCATCGAAAAAAATAAACAATACTTCCATCTCTTTCTTGAATGGCCCTCGTCCTAATTCAACCACACCCCGAAATTCTCCTACCACCACTGCCGCGGCACCGGTAAAACCCACTATGGTTCTGTCTTAGCGTCGTATAACTGGTGGGTCGGAAATTCGCCTGTAAGTGCTCATGAGTAAGATATTCGCTGAACTTCCTGTATCAACAAGTATCTTTTGAATTTGATCTCCAGAAATACCTGCAGCAATCACTACCGCATCTTCATGGGGGCCCGCGATATTTCGCATATCATCATCATCGAAACATATAATAGGCGAGGGTAAGCGGTGCATTTGTGCTGATGCCACTGCCTCGATCTAGGTAGTCAGATTGACCATGTGTCTCTTCCGCAAACTATTGGAATTCCCCGCTATAGAATCCCCTCCAAAGATTGTCATTGACTCAAAGAAAGCTCAGAGACGGTTTACCTCCCCCCTCTGAATGATTTCTTCCACCAAATTTACATTGTTCCTGCCCTCCTTAGGATCCAGATTTCTTGCTCAATATCAAAAACATCAACTTCCTCGGAAATTACCATGGCCGTGTCAGTGTTTTTTGGAACATCCTTTACCACAACATTTTTCTAGAAGTGCTTTTCCACGAACTCTAGCAACATTCCATTTTCGATCAAAGATTGCACTTCTTTTTTCAAATCTATGCAGTCCTTGGTGTCATGCCCTATATCTTGGTGATACTTGCAATACTTGTTAACACTTCGACTTTCCCTCGGAGTCTGAATAGGAAAAGATTTTCTGAACGGAACCATGGACCTCGCCTTATCAAATATGGCAGCGACATTCTCCGTTAATTCCGCAAAGTAGTCTGGTCGAACCAACTTATTCGATATTGGTCTGGTCCCCTGATTATAATTTTGCTGGTTGCCATAATATTGTGAATTTGTTTTCTGCCTCGGCGGCTACTGACCCGTGTTTTTGGTCTGAACATTGGCTCGATGCCCTTGATTGCTGGACTCTGACCTCTGAAACTGGTTCTGATCCAATTGGTCGCCGGATCCCTTTTCTGAAGCTTGAGTTTCCTCCACCAGAATTCTCTTTTCCACATGATCCAACAAAGCTCCGAAGGTCATGGTTTGACTCTCTGCTACTGTGTCCTTCAATAATCCGGGGAGAAGGCCCATCCTAAAAGCTGCTAGTGCCACTGAGTCTTTACAGTATTCCATGTGTGTTTTTGTCTTGACGAATCGGTTGGTATAGTTCTTCAGGCTCTCTTCCACTTTTTGTCTACAATAGATTATCGTATCGCCATTCGCTCTGAACCTTTTGCTCCCTATAAAGTGTTGTCTGAAAATATTCCAGAACATATTAAAATTCTTTATCGAACCCTGCGGGAGCCTATTGTACCATTTGGAAGCCACCCCCTTGAAGGTCTGAGAAAATGCTCTGCACAATAATTTATCATCGTCGTCGAAATTAATCATGAAGTTATTAAACTTCTCGATGTGGTTATCGGGGTCTTGTGTTCCATCAAAATTTTCCAACTTCGAGATATCAAAGTTCTTAGGGAGGTTGCCCACTAATATTTCCGGGGCCAAAGGAGAAGCCATCCAATTATGTCACGTTCGATAAACGTTGGATCTCAGGTTTTCATGGCTCGGAAAATACAATCCCTCCTCATATGGCAGGGTATACTGATGCTGCCACTCTGAATTTCGCGGGCCAGCGTTTTGGTTTCCAGAGGGGAACTTCGCCTGGTCGTAGTCTCGTTCATTAGACTGATCATGATAACTCTTCTCCCTCGGAAATCTTTTTTTCTGAACTTCTTCCCCTTTGATGATCTGTGTGCCTTCGACCGTGTCTTTTCTTTCTGCGGTTTTTCCTAAGAGACGACTCCGACGAGATGTATCGAGAATAATCGCTCGACTCAGATGAATCCACACGTCGTTTTTCTTTCATCTTCGTTGATCGTCGTTCGTACCCCCTATATCTGTCGTCCCTGGTTTTAGGACGAAAATTGATTTCATGCTCCTCTTTTCCACTATCAGGTTCCCTTCTTATCTCGGAGCGAAGATTTTCCTGTACAGTTTCTTTTTCTGCCTTCAATCTTTCGATCTCTAGCAACAGCTCATTCCTTCGGGCCAATAGATCTGAGTCGTCAAAAGTGTCTCTGACTCGCTGGCCCCCACGTGCCTCGTATTCCATGTCGTTCTGGTAATCGTCGCCCACGAGATTCTCCAATTGTTAACAAAATCGTCCCCTTGCTCTTCCATAATTTCCCTCGGAGTAAGAATTCCAGGAAGCGATTGTCGTCAGGACAATCTTCGCTTCCCACAGATGGCGCCACTGAAGAGTTTTAGAAACGCTTGGGGGTTATTTTGTGATACGAAGATTTCCTAGTGTCAGATTAGCTCAAGTACTGAATTTAGGTATCTTTTTAGAGAGAGAAAGTGCAATTTATGTATCTTCTTTATATTTCTCTCCTAAATAAACTTCTTCCTTACAATTCTCTCCTCACTAAACTTCTTCTTTACATTTCTCTCCTAAATAAACTTCTTCTTTACATTTCTCTCCTAAATAAACTTCTTCTTTACATTTTCGCCATGTATTTTATTCTCCCTCATCAACGTTATATAAGTTCATATTCAAATTAATACAATTCAGTAAACGTAAATGATCCAAGTGAAAGATTATGAGAAAAATACTAAATTGGAATATCTCATCATGTGTAATTTTAAGTATTCGTGTATGGTGTGGTAAAGTTCAATTAAAATAATCAATTCAAATATTAGACCAACAAATAATAATGATAATTAAATATTATTATTTAGTTTTATGGTGTCATAATAAGTTTGGATACATGTTAGGATAACTTGTACCTAGATGGAGGATCTTTTGATACAACAATTAAGTATTAGGCTTAGATTCCAATAAGGTTATGGTCCATATTTAAAGATAGCCAATCACGAACAATAAATGGACTATTTGACTAATTGAAGATAATAAACCCAGATAATTAGACATATAACATTTATTTTCAATTTCTTTGGTAGTTACTATCACGTAAAGATACTAGTATCCATGTATGGTGCAAAATTGAAATATATACTTGTCATTTTGAACGAGGGTAGCCAATTGAGGGTGATAAGGTTGTCAAGTTAAGAATGTGAAATGGATGATATGGTGTCATTGTTGATATTGTAATAGGTCCGGCGAAATAGGAGGTTGTATAGGCTGATGCATTCGTTGCGACATACGCTAAGGTGAGATCGGTTGACAATAGAATGACCTTGGAAGCATAGTTTCATTTTCTTTAATGCTATTACCAAGGTGAGAGAAAACTTATCTCTAAAACTTATATATGTGAATGTATAGTTTTCATATTTGGAGGTGGTTGTTGAACTACCTTTTAAAGTCGGGCTTTAGGTGGTTTTTATGGTGTCTTGTAGGTATGTGCTTTTGCGTACAGAACAGAAGAACCAAACCGAACTACACTGACATAAAATATTTAGTTTGGTTATAAGTATTTATTAATATTTTAATAGTTCCATAATTAAAATACTCACGATTCTCGATTAGGAAGTACATATGGACTATATTAGTAAATATCAAAATTTTACTTTATTCTATATAAATCTTCAAAGTTTTTTATCTTAAATTATCGCTTTTACTTTACCTTTTTTTAGTCTCTCTTATTGGTTTTTTTCTAGATTTAAATTTCAAAACCACAAAACTTCCAAAATTAGTGTACAACTACGTGTGCTATGGCCTCGAAGGGGTAGCTGAGTCGGTTGAGTATGACATGTTTGTGATTAAAGGTCATGAGTTCGAGTCCCTCTACATACGCTTTCTCGGCTGAGCCTGTCACCTTGTGTGATTTACCTTCTGGCGTTGGTATGCAGGCTATCACGTCAGACTGAAGATTTACCTTGTGCGCACTCATTGCAATCTGAGTAGCGGCTGCGGATTCCCTCCAAAAAAAACTACTTGTGCTATGGTGCCCGTGGGCAATTATCATAATACCTCCACAAAATTTTAACATAGGTAAGTCAAATATCTATCTTAGTTGGTCATATGAATCATATTTTAACTTGAGCTGAGGTTTCCATTAGAATTAATGTCAATCTTATTATTGGTTGCTTTTCTTCAAGACGTTAACAGTTACACATTTTAAAGTCTAATTTGTTAAGTGGATACAATAATAGATATTCGGGTGTTTGATGCTTTTTGGTATTTAATATTTTTCTATGCTTAACACTTATTTTCTCCATTAGGTTTCAGAGTGTATGAAATCAATATCAAAATATGGTTGTTTTAATGTAAAGACGTAACCTTTATTTTGGCATTTTCTGTCTAGAGTCTAATTTTTTTACTTTTCGAGTATAAATTGTATAATTTTGAAGATTACTGAAAATCCTAAATATTTAATTGGATTTCATAATTGTAGATCAAACCCAATGGATAGGTGATTTCGGATTTTTTGAGGCATGCATAGCACACAAGTCATAACTGTGATTCTTTTTACATATTAAGTTCGTCAAAGTTTCAAACTTTGTGGTGTGCGGGTAAAACATTCGAGGCATAGTAGGTTTAATATTTAAGATTAAATTTTAGTTTTTAAGAGTGAAAATATTTTGTGTATTCGGTGTGAAAAGATACATGGCTTCATCTTGAATGCCTGTAAGAAGAATTTTAGAGGCCATGATACTAGTCATGGTTCATGTAAGTATTTTACACAAATCAATTTCCAATAGATATAAACAAGCATTTAAGGCCTCCAATCGGATAGTTGAGTTGGTTTAGTGACGCATGTTTGTGACTAAATGTCATGAGTTCAAGTCCTTTTACTTACGTTTTTTTGGCTGAGCCTGTCACCTTGTGTAGTTTACCTTCTGACGTTGGTTTGCAGACTACTGCGTCAGACTGAGGGTTTACCTTGTGCGCACTCATAGAGTAGCGGTTGTGGTGGTTTCCTCCGGAAAAAAAAACAAGCGTTTGTAGAGGCATTCGAATTTATGACTAGAGTTTGTGGTCTTTCGGTTATACTCGCGTACTTTAGTTACAAAGTAACCATTTGATACCGTATCCAATTTGAACTGATTTTTTCGATTTTCAAATTAAATACCTATACCGAACCGAATCAACTGAACCGATTTTTAATCGATTTCTAAATGGATACAAGTTTATAAGAACCGAAAACCAAAAAGTCGAACTGAACCGAAAGGATGAACCGAACGTTTATATATAGTGTATGGTCCTAGTGATTATCCACCCAGAGATCTGGGTAGGAGCCTTATTTTCAGCGTATCAACTTCTAGCTCGACCTTGGTGGATGAAGCAAAATAACTGGTACCACCTAAGTTCTGGAGACTTTGATTAACGACCAGAGATTAGTTGGCCTTTCGTTTGAAGATGAGATAAAATAAAAATGGTACCGAAACCTATACCCTTTTCTATAAGCATCTTCGGATCGGTCAACCCAATATCTCCCGAACGATTCTGATACCCTATCACGAACCCAAAATGACTCTTCTTCAACGTTAGTTTGCCTTAACTCAGACTGTAGCTTTACAAATAAACCACGCAAGCTTAGTATTATATTATATGAGCTCGACGTTGATCTTCCAGATGTGTATGGGAGGATAGAATCAAATAGGCTTCCGAGACGACGTTGATCTTTCAGATGTATCTGAAAGGACATAATCAAATAGGCTTTCAAAACCTTGGAATATATCGTTCCGTTGAAGCTTTAGACATATTGCAATTCTCCATAGCTATAGCGTGGTCCACTGCTAAAATTTAGGGTATGTTAAAAAAAATATTATATAAAATTTAGGGTATGTTAGGGAAGAGACAGGATCTCCAAAACCCCAAAGGGTTCCTAAGAGAGACAGGAAATGGGGAGCGGAAAGCAAGGACAGGGAAACCAAGAAGAAAAAGACCTTCAGGGGTGATGAACTTTCTCTCCGGCCTCGCATAATAAAAATATGTAAATATTTTGATTACAATTTAAAATTAAAATATAGTATATTCCAAGCGCAAATGATTCCCCTCTTATTCATGTCTTGAAAAGTGTCATAGGAAACACGATTAAAATACTAAAGAAGTCATCAACCGTAGAAAACAATTCAATCTCCACAAATGTCACAAAACAATCATTAAGTCATAGATTAACCATTCTATTTCTCAATTCATTCTTCATATATTTCATAATAGAAAATACTCGCTCAACACTTGCGGTAACAATCGGTAATGACAAAACTTGCTTCAAAAGTGTGTACGCAAATCCAAATATCTTGTGTTTTCTTATAAACCGGAGTCTTATGAATAAGTAAGTAATTTGCTTTAAAAGGATCGGTACAATAATTTTTTTAAATATAAAATATTATTTCCATACAAAATATTACAAAATTTGCTAAAGAAATCATAAATCAATTAATATAAAATAAAAAATAAAAAAATATTGACAATTAATATAAATAGGATATAAAAATATCATAAAAATACGTTAAAGAATCGGTAATTTGCAAATACAAATCAGTAATTTGTTAATTATTCTCATATTTGCAAATACAAATGAGTGTTTTACTTAATTATTCTCATATACAAAAGATTATTTCCATATAAGAACTCGGTGAAAATATTCAATAAAAATAAGTACACTAATTTATATTTCAAGTTAATGAACTCCAAATCAAGAGTCTATTAGTAGAGTTTTTTACCACTATACTAATTTCTTTCCTTTTTAAGGTGGTCCTGAACATTCTCATATCCCCTCTAAACCCCCTCCAGATATATTATGGTTAAATATCAAAGTACACCCAATGGTTACCGGGCTAATTTATTATCTTTTCTTAATTTATTTTTTAAATTTATTTTTAATTTAATTTTTATTTAAAAAAAAATAAAAATTAAAAAAAAGATTGCAATATTTGTTTAGGGAAAATAAAAATATCGTTATAACTAAATTTATAAATATAATCTAAGATATTTTTAAAAAATAATAATTTAATCAACACACTGCACAAAAATATTTAAAAAAATTCTGTATAACTAATTCTATGTATATAATCTAAGATATTTTCAAAAAAATTACTAGCCATTTTGAAGAAAATATCAAATAATAAATTCAATGGGGATGATGTGAGTTTCTGCTAACTAAGCTCAAGCCCAGCACATCACTATATGTCACCATTTGTTAGATGAAGATATATGTAGAGTCATAGATTATGTATATGAGAGGGAAAGATACTTCAACATCAAACAGCATTACACGAATAATAAGAACTGACGCAAGCCAATTAGCCTAGCCAAGTGCTACAGCTACGGTATATTAATTGTAGAAAAGATACATAATCAACAAGAATAGACTAGAATTTGGGACCATTTTGGTATACACGAAGGAAGCCATTTATACAAATTGACACGTCATAATATCAGTTTCATCAAATCGCCAGAAGAAGAAAGAAAATAGAGTTATAATACAAAATGGGGTGTTCTGTATTTTTGCTTTGTGAGTGGAGCAAAAAACACCAAGTAATTGCATGCTCCAGAAGGCTTTTGTCTTTTTGGGTCAAGTTGGTTCTAAAGAAACCAAAACAAGTGAAGTTTATTGTTTCCAAGTCGTAATCATTTTTACCCCTCCTGATGCAGCATATGTATATCACCAACAGCAACAGACAGAAAAATAAGAGACATGATATGCCTATTGCAACTTTACCGCCTTCCGATAAGTGGCCGTTTTTCCATAACATAGGACAATTTGGTAAAGTGGGTACGCCGCACAATCCTTTATTTCCAGTGAGACTGTAAATATTTATAATAAAATGGAAACTCAGTATGCCCCGTTTTCTACAACTAAATTTAGTTATACAAAGCAATAGACAGCGGGGTTAAAAATGAGAAGATATTCTACAAAGAATAATTTGAGAAGTCTCCTAAGAAGCCTTTGTGTGATCGAGCGGAAAAGCAAAATTATTACTAGTGTTGATGAGATTTGTTAAAGAAGATTACTAAATGCCAAAAGTATGAATACAGACTCATATCTGAGACTCGGATGATTTGATAGAAACTACTAAAAAATGCTGCGCAGTGGAGTAATATTGTTTGAGATCTGCACAGTCAGAAGTCTTTTGTGTAACTAATCATCTCATGAGCAGCTTAATCCAACAATTCCACATGCTATCAGTATACATTTATCAATCAAGCAAACTATAATGGAATCAATGTACCGTAATAAAAAGACACTGGAAGCAGAAGTACTACAATAAAAACAACTAAATATAAGTTGCAGATATAAGGTCCAGGAACATACTCGATAACGCCACCATGAACACCAACTGAATAGACTGCATCGGGTACACTTCCTTCCAGTAAGTTATCATTCAGAAGCCTGATACATTACCAGAGATTAATACAATAAATGGCAATACCAAAAAGAAGCAGATCAAGCCTGTACAATATTTTGTGAAAACACGATAAAGTTGTCAACTAAAACATCAGTGTACAGCAACGGTCGCTGTGTTGCTGCATCTATAAATTATATTACAACCATGTCAAATCGTAAGAGTAGTATCCAGTTTGATTCAGGCTGTCAATTTTAACTTTTTGCAACTTATAAAACAACACCATAGAACCTAATAATAAAACTAACTTACACCATCATGAATAAAGAGCATAATACTCACACTAGTGTCAAACTCGAACTAGACAGACTTTCTGGTATGGAACCTGTGAACTGATTCCTTGACAAATCCCTGATACATTTATAAAGGGAAACTGATTACAATAAACAAGGATCAAAGTAAATCGAAATATAAAAAGGCTATTTAAGAAAGGAAATAACAGGATTGAATTCTCCAGAATGGAGTAACTCTATCAATGCTAAAGCTTGCTTAGCTGGTAAAATATATATATATATATATATATATATATATATATATATATATATATATTACAACGCTATTTTTAAGCAACTCTGAAACAAGGAGCAGCAACTGACGTGGGGCAGTGCCTTTAACACATAGGAGAAAACTACTTACCATGCCAACATACCATAAGAAGACAAAACATTTTTATCCTCAAAGGAAACTGTTCTTGAACTACTTATAAGTTGTAATTTAACAACCTGAATGGAGTTTACCTATGTGTGCATGTGTATTTAAAAAATCCACTTTGCAATTGTGTTATTGCCTCACTAAGTTCCCTTTCTATTCCTTAAAGTCAATATCTACTAGTAAATATGATAGTAACTCAGACTTAATCGATCTTGCTACTTACAGACGTACAAGCGATTTTTGACCAAGTCCTGTGGGTAGATCACCACTCAGAGAATTCGAAGTGAGGTTCCTGTCATAAGAAAGAGAACATACTTAATGAAAAATAAATGATGAATAAGTTTACCTAAGAAATAAAGTTACAGCTGAGATCAAGAGGAATAAACTCTTAAGTTTACTGACCAAAGATAAAAGAAGATTTGAGATTTACTTTCGTCATACACATAAAAGAAGAAAACAATTACTGTACAGGGTATTATTTAGATGTTTTTTGTAGATTGGGAGTTCATTTATTCATTAGGACTTCTCCAATTTTTATGTGACGGCTGTCATTTGATACTAGAGTTTCTCTTCTTCCAGCTCAATTTGGTCACCTTCAAACAACAATGGATGCCTTCCACGATTTACTGACCAAAGATAGGCACTAATATAAAATTTGGAAAAAAAGTCGTAAAGGTTCTCTGACTAAAATTAGCAGTAGTTTCTAAAGTTACAGTAGCAGCGTGACTCAGAGACTAAAACCTCAATCAACGTCGTTTCTAAACTTAGATTCTTCAATGCTGTAAAATTGAGAGGCTTGGCCATCTTGAGACAACTATTTAGGACTTCATTGAATAATTTAAAGATATATAAATCTTCTTGAGAGTTTTCTTTCTTTTCCTGCATCGATATCTTATTAGCATTGAGTTAATCAGTTCTACAAGCAAAGTTCCTCCCTACCAAGAATACCACCAAATTTCAATAAGGCCAAAGTCACTTGATGAGTTAATGGACAAACAATATACTACCAGTAAACATTTAAACCTCACTATTATATTATTTTACTATTTATCTATAAAACTAATCTGCCTTCGTCTCAGAGAAAATGAAATAAGATAAATTCAGAATCAGCAGAGCTCTAAGTGAAAGACAATAGAGACCATTATGGTCAATTAATTAGCGCTAACCATTGATGTTGTCTTTATCCACTAGATACTGAAAATACATAGCCTAAGTGAGATCCCAGAGTACAAGAGTTTCCTTAAGAATGACACAAGGTGAGATGTTAACAAATGAACACTACTAAAGAACGATTTACTTATGGTAAAGGCACAGGAAAGATTTGTATAGACTCAGAATAAATTGGCAATTGATACGCACAGGCTGACCAAGTCTGAGAGAAGACCAATCTGCTCACTTATATAACCTTTCAATCCCTGGCTTCCAAGATCACTGAAGTAGTTGAGCAAAAGAAAAAGAATTGACTTAGAAATCATTAAATAAAACCCTGAAACACCCGTAGAATGACTATGCTACACAAAATACACAAACCTAAACAAGTCCTCCTTTCTTCATGGAAATTGGTTGTAACAAAACATGATCCTCGGAAATGGGGCAAGCTAGCATGCAATTATGATATTTCTGTAGTCTTAAGAACACTATTGTGGTATTTAAACTTTGAGATGTAAACAGAATTATGTTCTGTGATAAGTTAGAGCCGGGAAAAAATTACATTAAGGAGACATAAACCTAAACTACTATTTGTTGTCAAACTATAAGGCAAGCTAAACAAATATGTAAAGCTCCATGAAAAAAGGCCACCTAAACGAAGAAATTATGTCCTACTGTGATTCTCAATCACAGATAGATGTACTATATAAATAATATAATGACTAAACTTACATTTGAGAAACCAGAAGACCAGTTCCCTCTTTGTTTGTATGACATGTAACTCCTTCCCAAGCATCCCAGCTCGTGGGAGCACAAGGATCACCATTCCAACCCATTCTACCAGGTATTCGAAGAGACTCTTTTAAGGCTCTCATAGCAACCGCTATAAAAGAAGAGAAAATTAGTATGCATCATCCCCTAAAGCACAGCCACCCTTACTCCTGTTAATATCTAAACCGCAAAAGCAATTTTCATGAATCACACAGTTTAATCAACTATCACTTCTTTTTCAACATCCTTCCTTCGTTATAAGTCAAAGAATTAATGGGCCTTACATTACCAACTCTGATGAGTATGTTTTCTCCTTTCTATATATAGAGAAGATTCGTAAACTATACAGTCAAGGGTAGATGTATCTAGCAAAATATCCTCCTCACTAAATAACTTGCGTTGTAGAAACTAGAAAAGATTTTATTATAACATAGAATTTCAGTACAAGTTAAAGCCATATATATAGGCTCTGAAAATATCTTCTAATTATACTAGTCTACTGTAATAAAATCTAATCTAATAATATCTATAATAGATTACGTTTGAATATTGACTATAATAAATTATTTAGTCAATGTATATTATTATTTCCTTTAACACTCCCCCTCAAGCTTGTGCGAAAGTGCTTGAAACTGTCGTAGCTTTGAAAATAACGTTCTCTTTGAAACTTGAACTGAAGTACTTGAAGTCCAAGCTTGATCAAAAGACTGAAACGAAATCACACTCCCCCTCAACCTGGAGCATATATATTAATCATGCCCAACTTGTTACAAATATAAGTAATTCGTGATCCATTGAGCTCTTTTGTGAATATATCTCCTAGTTGTTCTCCTGTTTTGACATATCTCGTATGAATGAGATTTTGTTGAATCTTTTCGCGGATAAAATGACAATCAATTTCAATATGCTTCGTTCTTTCGTGAAAGACAGGATTAGACGCAATGTGTAGGGCCGCTTGATTATCACACCATAATTGCGCAGGCATGGTAGTCTTGATGCCAATATCATTTAAAAATTGGATAATCCAAATTATCTCACAAGTAGATTGACCCATGGCTCTATATTCAGCTTCAGCACTTGATCGCGATACAACATTTTGTTTCTTACTCTTCCAAGATACCAAATTACCCCCTACAAAAACACAGTAACCAGTGGTCGATCTTCTATCAATTTTAGATCCAGCCCAATCTGCATCTGCATCTGCAAAACACTCTATATTTGTATGACCAATACTGCCATACCACAATCCTAGTCCAGGAGCTGATTTGAGATAACACAAGATATGTTCTAGTGCTGCCCAGTGATTAACTGTTGGAGAAGACAAAAACTGACTTACAACACTGACTGGATATGCAATATCTGGTCGAGTTACTGTAAGGTAATTGAGTTTTCCTACTAATCGACGATACTTTTCTGGATCACTAAACAATTCTCCGTCATCTTTCAGTAATTGCAAATTAGGAACCATTGGTGTATTACATGGTTTCGCTCCTAGCTTTCCTGTTTCCATCAACAAATCTAGAACATATTTTCTCTACGATAAAAGAATACCTTTGTTGTTTCTTGTTATTTCAACCCCCAAAAAATACTTCAATGGTCTTAAATCTTTTGTTTGAAATCGCGAATGTAAAAATGTTTTAAGTAATGAAATGCCTTTAGTATCATTCCCAGTAATAATGATGTCATATACATATACAACAACGAGTATAATTTCATTTGCAGAACGTTTATAAAAGACAGAGTGATCACAACTGCTCTTCTTCAACCCAAATTCATTTAATGCATCACTAAACTTGCCGAACCAAGCACGAGGACTTTGTTTTAATCCGTACAATGATTTATACAAACGACATACCTTTCCTCTCTCCCCTTGAGCAACAAATCCAGGTGGTTGCTCCATATAGACTTCTTCTTGAAGGTCTCCGTGTAAAAATGCATTTGTAATATCTAACTGATGTAATGGCCAATCATTTGATGCTGCTAAGGAAATAAATAAACGAATAGAAGTAAACTTAGCTACCGGAGAAAAGGTTTCAGAGTAATCAACACCATAGGTTTGAGCATATCCTTTTGCAACAAGTCGTGCTTTGAGACGAGCTAGCGTCCCATCTGGATTCATTTTTACATTAAACACCCATCTACAACCGATAGCTTTCTTTCAGTGGGTAAATCAACCAACTTCCAAGTACCAGTGTCTTCTAATGCTCTTATCTCTTCAAACATTGCAGCTTGCCAGCCAGAATGACACAATGCTTCGTGAACAGTTTTTGGAATAGAAATAGAATCAAGAGATGCTATAAAAGCTCGGGTAGAATAAGGTAATTGATCATATTTTGCGAAAGAAGAAATTGGATAAGTGCACTGTCTTTTACCTTTTCGAAGAGCAATAGGAAGATCAGGAGTGGACTCATTATCGTTTGTAGCAGGATCTGGAGACGAAGGAATTGGTAGTGGACATGATGGACGAGGTGCTTTACGTCGAGAATAAACATATCTAATGGGAGGTCGATATGGTGGAGGTGGTACATTAGATCTTTGAACGGTGGTGTACATGAGTAAATCATCATCGACAGTAGTTGTTTCTGGATCGACATTAGACAAACCAGGAAAAAATGGAACATTTTCTAAAAATGTAACATCCTTAGATACAATGTAACGATGAAGAGATGGGGAAAAACATTTATAGCCTTTTTGAAACCTAGAATATCCAAGAAAAACATATTTTAAGGATTTGGGATCTAATTTTGTACGAGTAGGACTTACATCCCTAACAAAGCAAGTACATCAAAAAAATGCGTGGTTCAACCGGAAATAGAGGTTTAGACGGAAAAAGCACGGAATATGGAATATTATTTGAAAGGACAGTAGACGGCATACGATTAATTAAAAAACAGGAAGTGGAAACAGCATCTGCCCAAAATAATTTCGGTACTTTCATTTGAAAAAGAAGTGCACGAGTAACCTCTAAAAGATGTCTATTTTTTCTTTCAGCAACACCATTTTGAGATGGCGTGTCCACACACGAAGTTTGGTGAATCATTCCTTTTTGTTCCATAAATAATTGAAATGCATTTGAACAATATTCTTTACCATTATCACTTCTTAAAATACGAATAGGACAATTAAATTGGGTATTTATTTCTGCAATAAACGTGCAAAATATTGAGAATAACTCAGAACGATTTTTCATTAAATATAGCCATGTAACACGGGAATAATCATCAACAAAAGTAACAAAATATTTAAAACCAGTTTTAGAAACAACGGGACAAGGACCCCAAACATCTGAATGAACTATTTCAAAAGGATACGTAGCCCGTTTATTAATACGAGGATATGATGGAAGACGATGATGTTTAGCAAATCTACATGACTCACACTCTAATGATGTCAAATCCCGAAATTTAGGATAAAGTTGTTTTAAAGAGATTAAAGATGGATGACCCATACGACAATTTGCTTCAAATGGAGATGTAATACTAGAACATGCAGTAGATGTATGATAGTCTTTATCAAGATAGTAGAGACCTCCACTCTCATGCCCTCTACCAATTATTGTATTCGTCGTAAGATCCTGAAACAAACAATGATCGAAATAAAAGGTAACAAAACAATTTAGTGTTTTAGTGAGTTGGCTAATAGAAATAAGGTTGAATGAAAACTGAGGGAGATGTAAAACAGATGTCAAAGAGATATTTTTGGTGGGATTGACAGTCCCTGAACCTAAAACACGAGATGATGATCCATCTGCCAATGTGACATTAGAATGATGTGTATTTGAAAGAGAAGTAAAAACTTGTTTATTACCTGTCATATGTTATGTGGTAGCAGAAAATTCGATGAGGAAATTTAATTCTTAAACTAAACCTATCTAAAGCCTTTGATAGGGTATCACTTTTCTTTATTAAGTAAATTATAATTTCCTTTGGCTTTAGTTGCAGGTTCATCAAACTAATCATGAAATTTATCAACAATGTTAGATTTTCAATCATATTCAATGGTGAAGCTAAGGGATTATTTAAATAAACTAATGGCATTAGACAAGAGGATCATCTTTCCCCTAGTCTATTCATTCTAGCCCTAGAATTCCTGATAATAGGCTTCAAAAATTATTTCGATATCATCTTAGCTTAAGATGCAAAATATCTAACAATGGTATTATCCCTTGTTTATCATTTGCTGATGACACAACCAATTTTACTAATGGTTTTAAATCTAGTGTTTGTATTCTCAATAGATTCTTTACCAAGTTTCATGATTAAATTTATGAGTTGATCAACAAAGATAAATCCATCTACATTCCTCACACCTCATCTCCAGCCAGCAGATCAAACTACAATCATCAAATTACTGGCTACAAAAAAAGAATTTTTCCTATGAAATACTTGGGAGCAATCATCCATAATAAATATACTGTCATCCACTATGAAAGGTGTAATCTCAATATTAAGGAAGAAAGATCAAGAATGGGACCATATCTTACTTTCATTTGGTGGAAGGCTCACTTTTATTCAATCCATCCTGCTAGTCATTCCCAAAAACCATATGCAGCACACGATTCCCCCAAGATCTACAATCAAAATAATCGAAGCCATCTGCAGTAGATATCTGTGGGGCACATCAGACAACCATAGAGCCATATCTTGGGCTAGCTGGAAGATTAAACATCAGAAAAATTGAAGACTCTCAACCCACTTACTCCTGCAAACTTTGGAAGAAATTCGGAGAAAACTCAAGCTTATGGTCTAATGTCATGCATAACATATATTGCTCTACTGCTCATCATATACAAGTGCAACTATCTTACAAGAGATCTCAAATATGATAGAGACTTCATAATATAAAAAGCACTGCTGATGGTTTCATCTTATGGTCTCTTGGTCAATGCAACTGTGAGTTTTGGCTTGATCGTTGGTGCCATAACAAACCCTAATTTACCTTACCAACACAAATGATACTTCTCGGTATATACAATCCAAAGTCAATAACTTATGGATCAATAATGAATGGAATTTAGACAGGCTTTTATCTTTTGTTACCTCAATTGACATCAATAGAATCTCTAAACTATCAATCAAGCCTTATCTTACTGACAATATACAATGGACTGCTAGTGTTCAGGGGAACTTTGTTTCAAGAATACTTGGAATGCTCTAAGATGCAAAGGAACTACATCATTCTTATACTCAAGCATCTGAAATAGAGTCACCCCTATCAAGTTTTGTTTCTTCTTATGGAGACTTCTCCATAATTGGGTATATGTTGACTCTGTCTTCCAATCCAAAAACATCACCTTAGTTTCCAAGTGTCAGCACTGTGGAAACATTGAAACTACTCAACATACCTTTGTTCAATGCAACTTAACTCTGACTATATGGCTTCATTTTATAAATATGTTCAAAATCATGATTGGCAAACATATGTCTCTCACTCACATCGTAAAGTTATGGTTACGGTCGGTTCTTAACAAAATTCACATCAGAAACATCCTACTCTCAGTCATATGTTGGACTCCTTGACAACATAGAAACAAGAAAAACTTCAAGCTTCAAAAGACTACTACTAAAGTTGTCATCACTCATATCAAGCATGCTCTTCTCAATTAGATATGGCTAACCTTCTCAAAAGACACTTCTAGAAAAATGATTCTAGCATGGCATATGAATTTCAATGCTTTCATCATCTAAATAAGGCAAGAAAGTTGAAGGCAATACACTGGTGATCTTCTTTTGTTCCTAGTCTAAAACTTAACACAGATGTTTCATGTTCGCAATCTGGTGAAGCTTCAGGAAGTGCTATCATGAGAGGCTACAAGGGTGATCAAGACTGCTATTGGAAGAATCTATGGAAAGTTAAGTCCTATCATACCTAAGACTCGCGCACTACTTTATGGCCTTATCCTATGCAACAAAATGAAAATATCTGATCTGGATATAAGATAGAGTCTTTATTACTCTTAACTATGATCTCTCCTAATAAAGCTCCATAGTTTTTTACTCTTATTCCACGATGTTGCAGAATTCTATTAATATCAAATATGTCCATCTCTCACATCAACAGAAAACAAAACTCTGTTGCAAACTGGCTTACAAGATGGACCAACAAATTCAAATACAGGATCGATCTAACTGCAGATCATATACCTAACTAGCTCGAAGCTAATGTCTTTCTTGATAATCTAAATACTAATTTTATCAGAGAATTCTACGAACCTTAATTCAACCAACTCCTACTTTTAAAATTTCTATATTCATCTATCAACTCAGTTAAATACTGACATGAATTAAACTTACCCGAAAAGTTCACGTTTTTGTAGGACTCTTTGTCTCATATCTATTTCACAGCTACTACTAATTCCAGCAAGCATCTTATCATCTCAAGGTCCTTCCAGAGTCCTCCAAAATTTGAAAGCAAGATCATTTCTTCTCAACTTAGTCTGCAGATTTATGTCCTCTTACCAGACCTCAAGCCCATCAATACAATCTACTCACTCTCTTAATAGGTCTCTCCTTGTCAAGTTCATTGAACCTCTTCAATTTCTTCACTCTCAAAACTTTAGTCAATCTTTTTGTTTAAAATGAATTCACTTCCTCTGTAATTTATCTTGGCGCGTCCTCTTTGGCGGCCAACTCAATTATAATGTAGCCTTTAAAGCTTATTTGAGCGACTTTATTAATAAAATTGTTTGAGTTGGTCAAGTGCCTCTCGGTTAAAAAAAACATATCTATAAATATTGTTTTTTTCTCTTATCCTATTTGCGTCTAAAATGTGATTTGTATTCTAGAATTTATTCACGGACATAGAATAATCAACTGCATTCAAACGTAAATTACTAAGGTTACTTAGGTTTAATCAATACATTATTTTTAAGAGGAGTAAGATTATTAGTTTATCAACTAGATGGAGACGGTGTCAAGGCTTGTCTTCCACTGAAACAATAAAAATGCAAAGTTATCCATATATAGTTTATTAATTTTTTGGTTTAAAAACTTTCATGTTTCGATATATATAGTTTATTAATTTCCATATATATAGATAGATAGATTTGTAGGTTTTGATGAATTTAGATCAAAAACATTTTTTATTTATATTTTTATATTTATATTTCGATCAATTTATTATATATATTCATATGATTACTATTTTAAATTTATTTGTATTTATTTTAATTTGGTCTGTGAATTAGTTATTTTATTATTATATTATGAATTTAAACATTAATATAGATAAATTCTTAACTTAATTACACAAAATTAAAAAAAATTAAAAAATGATATATATATATATAGAATGATATTTTAAATTGGTTATTGTTATTGGATTGTTAGGATAATTGTCATTTGTAATGTATAAGAGGAGCCATCCTCTGTTTCTTAAGACATAATTTGGAAAATGTTAGGATTAAATATTCTAACATGGTATTAGAGTTCATTTTCTTGCATAATGTTTGATTTCTTAAGACTGTTTGTTTGATTCATGTATTGTTTGTTAGAGACTGATTGGTGACTTCATACACTAGTGTGATGGTATTAGAGTTCATTTTCTTGGATAATGTTTGATTTCTTAAGACTGTTTGTTTGATTCATGTATTGTTTGTTAGGGACTGATTGGTGACTTCATACACTAGTGTGATGGGTATTGAAGGTTATCCCACACCAATTGGATAAACTTAATTTGTAATGTATGACATGAATATTCAGCCATCTTCTTTTCTCTATGAGGTTATACTAACCTTATAAGGTTGTGGTTATATGGGGATACGAGCTCATTGTATTATATTATAACCAAGATTTACATAGTCTAAGTGTTCGCTTGTAAAGAATTACACGCCACTTTTAGTTTATGTTCTTAAATTCTTAAATTAACTTTGAGAGCTTTTTTATGGGGATTTGGGTTTAGAGGGAAAAGCTACATCGATTTTTTCTCAGTCTTCTCTTCCTCTCTTAGTTCATCAATATGTGACTTCCTCTCTTACCCTTGTGTGTGTTTGGATCCCTCAAGCGCTCGTATATGTAACTTCTATATTTAGATAACAAAAGAGACTCCTCATGTATCTCATGAAGATACATAGCGTCTATATTATATCTTTTAATTTCACATACACTAAAATATCATCGTGTATTATGTTAATTTCTCATATGTGTATTGATTTCTACCCAACAAACATATTTTATATTTATGATATTTAGATTTTTGGTTTTTAATACATAACAATTTATATCAGAGCTAAACACGTATTGGTTAGAAGTTATTTAAAACTATTAGGATGCTTTCTAGTCTGATTTAGTAGTGGTCTTGTAATTGGAAAATTTCCACTGAAATTTGATATATTTGCATGATTTGGGTGTAAATTAAGAATATTTTGATAAGTTTTGTTTTAACATTTAGTATATTGTTTATGCATGATCAAATATTCATATTTGGACTTCAATTTTATAAAAACCTTAATTCATATTAAATTTAGAGGTTTTTGAAATTAAAGGTTTTCAAGTTATCGAGATAAAAGGAGTCGTCGTTGCAATTTAAATATCGTAACATCCCAACAAGTGCATTATTGCATGTTCCACAAGCTCTATGATAAAGGATTGTTGTCATAAGGTCACCAATAAGCGCAAGTTATCCTTACGGACCAAAGCCGCTGACAATAAATAAAATTTCAATCAAGAATCCTCCAACGGGATTAAAAAACGTTATCGTCACTGTAGTAGCAGGATGAGAACATGACTCCAATATTAAAACCAAACATTGAAATGAAGAATGAAGAGTATCAACAAATGGAAACTTAGGGATTCAATCCAACCCACCAACAAGTGTTCTGCTTTGGACAAACGTAAACCATGTTTTTCTAACACCTTAACGGCTCAGTAACATATTTTTTAATTCCTTATAACACAACCAAGAGGACAATCGAGCTACCATGAATTCCTCAAGCGCAATCGTGAGGTTAGTCAAACAACAACCAGGTCCCTTCTACGCTACATCTATCAATGCAATAAAAGTTTACTACATCTCTACCATATTACCCAACTACGAACAAAGGTTACTTTTCAGCACCATCAATTGATAAAAACCAGCAGAACTTCATTTATTGACCTTATATGGGTCAGCGAACCCTTATGAAGCTCATCCAATGGTGTATTCAAACTCTTATAGACCTCATCTAATGGTGCATCCAAAAATCTAGTGTGTCTCACAACTATAACCATAATTTCTCAATGGTTATCTACAAGTACATCGGATAAATAATAAATTTCAGCCTTCGACTCTATAGTTGCCCATACTGCAACACAGTAAGCTCCTCTTTGGCCAAGGACACGAAGGAAACAAGACTGTACTTCTTAATAATAAATATCCCTTTAATAGTGAATCTCCACTCGCCCAAAAGATCTTATATAGTGATTTATAGGGAACGTTTGACAACCACAAAATGGACAAGTATAATAACAAAAATAGATCGTAAGAACCACATATAATAATTAAAACATGAGATACTATATTTTGGTGGGGACGCAAAACTTTTATGCATGGAATGCTCTACAATATTTTGACCTGGATTAATAGTATTTTCTCATGTTGCATCAAAAGCTTCAAGATGCTTTAAGCGGCCTTCGAAAACTTAAATTTATTCGCTCTAAGTTCATTGAAGGATATGGTTACTAAACCATCTATTGTAAGCAACGAGCAAAAGAAAGTTTAATGGATTACACCCAAAATTTTGTAAAAACAAAGAATGAACTGCAAGATTACTATGAATGGTGGCAGTTGTAGCATATAAGCAAGAAACCTGTCGGGACTTATGGAAGAAGATTTGATAAATAAAAAGGCTCCTAATTTTTTAAACTTGTTGGTTCAGGGAGAGGACGGATAAAAGCAGAAGAGACTGTAAGAGCAAAAATGAATGGATAGACTACCACTCCAAACACATATCCATAATACCATCTATTGGGAATAAACAATAAACCACTAACAGTGACATAAGTCAATAATAAACCCCACAACCAAGTCTTGTGATCCAAACAAAACATTATTGAAGCATCAACACGACTGAGACATTACAGTCAAGTTTAAAGCTCGAGAGGAAATTCTATGACAAACCATAACAAAAATCTCAACAATAGCCAAATATGGTGGTGTTTTAAGAAATGAACTTATAGACACTTAATTGAGAACTTGGGGGTTATTTATAAAACAAAATAAGTTATAGAACATAGGGATGTAAGGATGTAAAGTCCTACGACTTGGGTGAGATGTATTTACTAGTAAAATCCTATTTTTATTGGGAAAACACTAACCTATCTAATATTAGGAAATTTATTGTCTAACGGGTGAAAGGTATTTACTTGCATTCAATATAATATCACACATAACAAATAACATATAAGTTGTACATTTATTACATTTGTTCAAACATGAAATATTACATGTGCAACATAATATACATCAATAATAAAATACCTTTAAGAAAACATATCAATATGCATTTGTGAGTTTGAGAAATATCGTTGTTGATCTATTTTTAATTGATTTAATTCAAGTAAATATCTTTTGGGTTAGTTTCTATATTTTTAATTAAAACCTTAGTGATCAATTTATAAGTGGTATTTTCATGTTCTTGATAAGTCAAACAATAATCTTCATTTAAATCGATGATGATTGCAATAGTTTTAACCATGAACTAGATCACTTACCTAGGCAGACAATTACTTACCCAACAATAATCCTCAATTCACCAAAAACCTTCATTTGACACGATGTATTGGTTTCATGATACACTTACTGTAATCAGGTAAGCCTCAATAATGCAATTTCATAGATTATTTAAAGACCTAAAAACAACCATACATAAAAATAACATATCCAAACATATCATGTGCTCTCATGTGCGAATGAAGACCTCTCAAAGTACACTTCAAGGTGCGTAGCTGCCTCGAGGGTTTTTCACGATAGCGTAACAACTATTTTTCGGTAAGTATTTTTGTTGTCACGACAAAACAACCACTTGTTACGATAAAGTTTTCTTGTCACGGGTTTCTGCTAGATTTTGGGTGTGTTAGCTGCGATTTTATCTTTTTCAACAGCAAATCAAACCCTAAATTGAGTTAAACCCCCTAATTTTGGCATTTAATTAAATTTAAGTGATAAAACACTAAAATTTAATCATGTTTCATTTAATCAAATCAATCAAAACATGATTTGAACTCTAAATTTGTACCCTAACCAACTCAAACAATAAGCAATATCCCAATTGTGTGGATTATGTACTCAAATTTAAATCTTCATATTTTTCATTTGATTATACACACAATACCACAAATCGATATGTTGAAGAGTGGCTATGATACCAATTTTGGGATGTTTGGATCGTTAATGTTAAGAAACAAAGAGAGAAAAGAGAGAAGTAGCCGCCAATAAGCGGCTAGGCTTTTTGTTTATTAGAAAGTGTATATTACATAGAGTATAAAACTATTATTTATAGATAAACTATATGGGCTAATGAGCATATGCCTTATATCTCTAACACCCTCTCTCAAACTCGCAATGCTTATTCTTGCATTGAGAGTTTGTTACACAAAATAGAGAAACAAAATAAAAAACCAAAATTGCCAAACAAAGCCAAACTCCGATCTCCAAACTCCAATCTCCAATCTCCAAAATCGAAATTGATATTCCAAAATCAAAATTGAAACGTCAAACCCCAAAAATTGAAATCCAATCCCCAAACTCCAATCTCCAAACTCCAATCTACAATCTCCAAACTCCAATCTTCAGGCTCCAATCTTCAAACTCCAATCTAAATCTAAACATCAAACAAATCCAAACAAAGCCAAACAAAGCCAAACAAATCCAAACAAAGCCAAACAAAGCCAAACAAATCCAAACGAAGCGAAACAAAGCCAAACAAATCCAAACGAAGCCAAAACAAAGCTAAAAAAATCCAAACGAAGCCAAGCAAAGCCAAACGAATCCAAAACAAATCCAAATGAAGCCAAAACGAATTCAAACAAGTCCAAACGAATCCAAACTAAATCTATACCAAATCCAAATCCAAATCCAAACGAATAATGAAATCTAAACACCAAAACGAATCAAAACGAAAAACGTCGATTTAAGAAAACGTCAGACATATTTCAAACGTCAAACAAATATAAGCACCAAACAAAATCCAAACGAAATCTCAATACCAAATACACAAACAAATCCAAAAGAAATTTGTATGCTAAATTTAAATACCAAATCCAAATCGAGAACTAAATTTCGAATCAAAATTAAATCTATGAGTTTACCAACAAATATCTCCACTATTCCAGTAGCGATTTCTTCCGAACCGTAGCATCGAATCATAATCCAACCGGTCAGATTGAAGGATTAGATGTCCCAAACGCGTTCTCCGAAATTAAAAAAAACGGACATCGTTTGCCTTTCGATCTGACTGTTTGATTGGGGCTGCACACAATAGATCCAAAAAAAGAAAATTTACACCTTTTTTTCTTCCGACAGACAGCTAATAAAACTGCCCGCCGGCACAGTGGAAGACGCGAAAACTTCAAGATCTAAGCCAAGACTCTGATACCATGTTAAGAAACAAAGAGAGAAAAGAGAGAAGTAGCCGTCAATAAGTAGGGTTTTTGTTTATTAGAAAGTGTATATTACATAGAGTAAAAAACTATTATTTATTAATAAACTATATGGGCTAATGAGCCTATGCCTTATATCTCTAACAGTTAAAACACCCCGAACTGAATAATCAATCCTTTATATTATTGATGAATTATTAAGAAGGTAGAATAAACCCTTATATAACATTTTAGGCATTCCACCGATCATGTCTTGTAACAATGTTCTTCGTTGCTTCTTTTGTCTTACCACTTCAGCTCATGATCTGCCAATCTTGTGTTTTTGTTAAAGATTTTGGATCATGTATCTTAAATCAAGAAAGAAAAAGAAAAGAATAATAGAAAGGGATTGTATGTTTAACTAATCAGTATTGCGGCTTGATGTTTTAAGTTTTAGTGATCGATGGTGATCAACTTATTTTTAATTTATATATGAAGTGCAATTATGGATTTGGACTTAATCGCAATTGCACTCATGGCCTTATATTTTGTATTATGGTCATGAGTCATCACCTGGCTAATTATTATCTCCCAAATTAGTCCATAAACTTTCATATAGTCTTAATTGTCAACATTCAGAGTCAACGATCCACAAAACCCAAATTTGACATGTAATTTACACAACGACCTCTATCAATGATTTTCATTTATTGGTCCAATTTATCATTATTTTATTTATCCGATTACTTTTTTATTGGACTGTCTATTAATAATAGTCAAATACATCAGTAAGCTTGAACTGGTCTAACTTTGAATAGTAATTAGTATCTTGACTATCCACTAACTAGACAAATAGTCTCTCGACTAAAAATGTTGTGAGTCTTTTGGCTATCTATATTCGATAAATTTAATCCCCACGTGTGTTGAGTATCCATTTTCGAGACAGTTTTTCGATAAATTTAGTCTATTGACTATCTATTTTTGATAAAGTTTGTACTTTGATTATCCATTTTCAATCAAGCTAGTCCCCTAAATAAACACATACAGTGTACTAATTTTACTTTTAGTCAGAAGACTATATGTCCATAAATAGATAGTTAATGGACTACCACCATGCAATTTTTAATCTATGAACTATATGTATAAAAAATAGATAGTTAAATCAAAACCAATTTATCTATATACTTCTAGCATTTGCCTCTCTCATTTTCGTTGTCATAACACTATCCTTTTTATGCACCTGCAACGATCTTTTATTTTATTGCACGAACAACTGGATTAGATTTTATTTTATTGCACGAACAACTGCATTAGCTTTTATTTTATTGCACGAACAACTGTATTATATTTTATCGCAACTATTGATTTTTGAGATGATTCACTTTTTTTCGGTTTCGATAAAAAACATATTTTGAAAAATACTATCAAAATTTTATTTAATTCTAAATTATTTTATTAGTCAAAAGTTATATATATATATATATATATATATATATATATATATATATATATATATAATTTATATTAATAGAAAAAGAAAAGATGAGACGACTTATTTTGACTTGTATCTTAAGCGTCGAACGAAATGATATAGTGGCCGTCTTTATCATCGATCCGGTGACCTTTTCTTATTTCCAAAATTAGAGGCATCCACAAACCCACCTTCTATCATACTTTGGTAACCCATTATATGCATTGAAAGAATATCATTATCTTTTATTAAAATGGTTTTTTATTAATAAATATGTAACAACTTAAGTCCTATTTCTTATTTATATTAAAAATATATATATTTATTTATTTATTTATAAAATAGTAATTAACTCGAACACGATAGCGGTCCAAAAAATCATGTTAAGTTAATTAACTTATATGTTAGAATATATATTGTGAACGTCTTAAATGATTTGATATTTTTTTTATAAAAAAAATTAAAATATTGTTTCAGTCGTTCTTGACATAAGATGCTAGATGATTAGGGAGAGTTTTTGCTAATTTATCCGTTACTTTTCTAAAAAGTGAATTAATAGGTTAAAAATCATAGCATTTTTATTATTATTATTTTGAGGTTAATAAAATAATTTATTATAAATTGGGATCTAACTGAAGCTTTTAAATACAAGATAAATTTAATTTTGAGAACTAAATGGTGCCAAAAGGATTTCAAACAAGAGTTTGATTTGATAAGATTTTTTTTCCTTATTCTTTTCTGGTCGAAATTTTGGCGAGATTTCGATTGATTCCATTCGATTTGGGATCCATTGATTCATATGGGAGAATTCTGTTTTCCATTTCATTTATGAAGATAATCGGCTTATTCTTCGACTAGTTTTTAGTGATTCTCTTTATTTTTTTCGTGGGTACTATTTAAGTTTGAGTGATATATGGTTTTGTTAGCTGATATCTGATCTTTACATCTCTTTGCATTCATCGAAGAGAACGGGGGAGGGGGGAATCCAGAAAAACTGCAGCTTTGTATCATATCTCAATTTGAAGGCAGCTTCCGATTATAAGTTCTTTGCTCTCTGCCATTGGAGAAAGAGGACATAGATTTCTTTGATTTTCTGCAAAACAAGGAAAGTACTTGTTATTCGATTCTAATGTAGTCGATTTGTAGGTTTTCTAAGAATGTTATTGTCTCCAGTTAAGTTGGAGCTTTAAAAGTTTTATAATCCGGCTTCATTTTACATCTTAGAGTCCATCGAGCAACTCAGTCAACTACTCGATTTTGTTCTAAAAATATGATGAAGAGCCATTTTACTAGTAATTTGAAATCTTATACGAATTTTCAATATTATAAAAATATAACAAACTAAAAATTGCACGAGCTCAATAACGGATAATTCTAACTCATTAAAATTGATTCGATAACAAAACTATTTAACTAATAAATATAATTTATTTTAATTAGTTACCGCATCCACATCGACATTATACTTTTACAACATATTAGTTTTATTTATTTATTTATTTCATATTTTCTTTACTATATAATTAAATTGGAAATTATGTTTCTCTTTCTTACCTAACTTAACAACAATCGTACAATTTCGTACTATTAATTTAACATGAAGAAAGTTGGAAAGCACCAAAAAGAAAAAGGAATCGAAGAGGGAGGGAGCTCCTTGTCTGTTGGTATGGAAGAGGTAGAAGATGATTAAGCTTCAATTATGGAATGTTTTCTTCCGAACTTATTGCAGGAAAGTGAATGGTATCTCTTTTTAGCATAGGCATAGCTGTTGGAATTTCTCCATTAAGTTGGATCGTCACATGTCGTATCGATGTATCGAACTATCGTTAATATTAGTCCAATAAAAGTAATCATAAAGAAAAGAACGGACTATTAGATAAAATATGTATCATGGAGGTAATTGTATAGATACCAGGTTTAATTCCGTGAAGGATTGGATTCGGAAATAAACAACTTAAGCAAAACGTAAAGTTTTGGTATTATTTTGTAAAACAAAATAATACCGGGTTATGGTCCAAGAGTGGCAATTTAATAAGGACTGGTCTTCATTAAGTAACTGTCTGGAAGTTACAGACAATTAAGAGAGAAGAACCGTTACTGGTCTTCATTAAGTAACTGTCTGGAAGTTACAGACAATTAAGAGAGAAGAACCGTTACCGTTACTGGTCTTCGTTAAGTAAATGTCTGGAAGTTACAGACAATTACTTAATGAAGAACCGTTTTCTCACTTCAGTTCTATATAAGAATGAGTTTCTCATTCTTGAAAGCAACGAAAGAAAATACATAGAGAAAATCATTTAAGAAAAACAAATTGATTCTTCCTTCGAATCAATTACAAAAGTGTGTTTTGGTTGTTTTGGTTGCCATCTCTTAGAAGAATCAATAACCTATCAATTACGGTGGTATAAAGCGGCGGATCTACGTTGAGGGGGCGTAGGCCTCCCCCTTACCTAAAATATATGTTTTATAATTTTTTTAAGGTAATAAATTATTTAAATAATATTAAAATAAAAATTCTACGCCCCCTTAACTAAAATAAATATGTATATATATATATATTCTAAAAATTTTAACGTAATAATAATTTAAATAATATTAAACTAACAATTCTACGCAGCTTTAACTAAAATATATATTATATAATTTTTTAAGGTAATAACTATTTATATAATATTAAAGTAAAAATGTAAGATAATAATTGTTTTTAGGAATGTTTTAAATTGAATGTCTAAAATAATGGTAGAATTTTTTTAATTTAAAAACTAGTATGTTGACTATTTTTAAGAAACTTTTTAGATTAAAAGTCTCAAATTTCAATTTTAATTTACAAAATCTTGGATTATGGCTATTTTTAAAGAATAATTTAAGTTAGAAATCTTGAATATTTTAAAAAAAAAATTTAGGTTGATATTTATAAATGGTTGGATGTAGTCTCTAGAATTTAATCTCTAGAATATTAGAAATCGATTGATTTTGTATGTATTCTCAATTTGTTTTTGCCATAATTTTTTTTTGATTTAATATTCGTTTAGTCTTTCTAATTAATTATATCTTATCTATAGGAACGAAATATATATATTTCGATGAAAGAACTTAAAGAAAATGGAAAAATGAAGAACATGATCCGAAGGAGTTTCACCAATATATTTTTTAAGGTATGTATATTTTTTTGTTTTTTTTAAATTTTATTATTATTTTGATCTTAAAACACTTGTTAATCAATATTTTTTTCTGATTTGATTTGTGGTTTAGGAAAGTGAAAATATATTTACTTAGTTTTAAGACAATATATATGGAAATATTTGTTTGTTTTTTTAAAATAAAATTAGATATTTATATTATAAATTATGTTTAATACAAATTTGATTTTAATTTTATATAATTTTACATAAAATTTTGATTTTATCTATATGTATTTAAAAATATTTTTTATATAAAAAATTAAATTTATTTCAATTCATTTCTAAAAATATATTTTATACATTTATCTTTTGAAATATGTTTTATATATTAAATGATTTTGTTATATTTTTTTAAATATCTTTTAAAAATAATATATTAATATTTTCATCTATTTTTCAAAAAAAAATTTATAACAAATTTTATTTACTTTTATCTAAATTTTAAAATATCTTTTTAAGATATTAAATTCGGTTTTGTTATATTTTATTTTATATATCTTTTAAAAATAATATATTAAGATACATTAAAATTTATTGTTAGATATATATCTATATATATTTAAACCAAAGAATAGGGTTGGTTCTTCAAGTAGATCGAGTAATAATAATATGATTCATCCTAATCTGATTGCCTTTATATCAAAACCTAACGATGATAGTGTAGATGATTCATTTGAATGAATGAATATATAGTGGACTACGCCAACTTATTGAAAATTCTGATAGTAATGTTAGAGATAAAATTCAAGAATTCGACGAGAATTTTGGCCCCCCCCTTACTTCAATTCTTGGATCCGCCACTGATTATATATGCAGTGAAAAGATGCCGTATCTTGTCTTTTCGACCTTCTTGTTCACAAAGACGTCATTAGAACAATCATTTGGGGAGTAAATCTGCTCTCTAATGCTTCTTCCGCGCCAATTAGGGTTCTCATACTGTATCTTGTCTTTTGGAAGCTCTTCCATGAGAATATACATAGAATATCAGAGGATTTGCTGGAGAAACATTTGGAAAAAGATCGTCCAACAGCTGAGAAGTGTATTGATCTGGGATTCATTGACATTGACGATTTGAACTCGAAGTCAATGTCAATGAATCCCAGATCAATACACTTCTCAGCTGTTGGACGATCTTTTTCCAAATGTTTCTCCAGCAAATCCTCTGATATTCTATGTATATTCTCATGGAAAAGCTTCCAAAAGACAAGATACAGTATGAGAACCCTAATTGGCGGAAGAAGCCTTAGAGAGCAGATTTACTCTCCAAATGATTGTTCTAACGACGTCTCTGTTAACAAGAAGGCCGAAAAGACAAGATACGGCATATTTTCACTGCATATATAATTATACCACGGTAATTGTTTAATTGTTTGTGTAATTTCCGATAACCGACATCATATCTAATATATAGATCTAATGTATCTAATATTTTATTCGTCTTGTTTTGTCAAAGCATTTTCAGATATACTAAAGAAATGCTTCTTTACTTCAGAGGAAGTCAGACTTGCCTTGGCAGGAGGTTCTGTATTCAATATGATAACAGCGATCTTAGACAGCACCTAAGCTGCCGGCTTTAAGGAACCTAGAGCCTACAGGGCCTAGCTATTTAATTTGATATGAAATATTAAATATAAATAATAATGTAAGATAGTATATAATTATAAACAAAACCTTCGACCTGCTGATTTTCTATTAAAAATTATTGAGAGTTCGCTGTGTTTTACTAGTTTCACATCTTATTCTCCTTTGATTTTATTAGGAAGCTGAAAGGACCAGCTACCACTGTTTTAAAATATGCTCCCCCGATTTGTGAGGTGTTTGTTGTATGTAAAAATAGAATCGCCTCAAAGTCAGTTGATCAATTGTTGAGCAGTGGTATGTTGGATGAGCTTGCTGTTGCTAAAATAATATTACAATGCTTAAATACTGTCAGCCACTTGATTGTTTTTCTTAATACTAAACGTACAGAGGCCATGTCCAATCCCTGCATGTCCACTCGAGATTCAAGCTGCTTGATATTATTTATATCTCCATCATCTATTTTCTACGAAGGCGACAGGATCAGTGGGGTATTAGAATGCAAATTGCTTGTTGATTGTTTTTCTTAATACTAAACGTACAGAGACCATGTCCAATCCCCGCATGTTCACTCAAGATTCAAGCTGCCAGAGTTTATTTATATCTCCATCATCTATTTTTTATGAGGGCGACAGGATCAGTGGGGTATCTGAATGCAACTTGCTTGTTGGTGGTATGTTACGAGGTGTTATGTCAGTGGTTAACATTTATAATCAGAATGTTTTCATGGCCTTGATTGTTTCTTCGATGATCTTACATTTATAATCAGAATGTTTTCATGGCCTTGACATTAAACCATATGAGTCTAACCTTTGTGCTACTCCTATACTATCCATGGTTGGAAAGCCTAGTGGAATGTCATCACCCTTCTCAGCTCCAATGATGTCTCCTTCAAGGAGTGCTAGCGTACTTGAGAAAAGGAATCATCACACCTTCAACGATCACACCTTAACGAAAACACTGGAGACCCTGCAATTAAGCAGTTGAAGCCTAAGAATCTCACAAAAACGAAGCTGGTGATTTTTAAGTTTTGTGTTATCATCATTACTATTGTAAAAATAATGTTATAAGTTGCATATAAGTTTGATCTTGAGTGTATTTGTACAGTCAGATGGAAAAGCTGAAATGGAGCGTCTAAAGCTTAGATTGCAATATACTGCTGGCCTGTACAAAGAAGCTCGCGCAGAGCTTTTTCTAACTCAAAACAAGGCGTGAGTATGAGTATCATCCATATTAGCTATTTTTCATTTGTGAACATCTGAAGTATGAATTCAGTCGAAATACCTTTTATACCTTTTATCATAGTTTAGTTCATTGAAGCTTGCTAAAGATGAACATGTATATATAACAACTATATTTAAAAAGTGGTCTTCCATATATAAATTTCTGGATGCTTTGGGTATGGATGTGTGTCGATACGCTACATATGCACCTGCCATATGAAATTTTTCTGTGTCTACTATCTTTATCTTTTTGTTGTATATATATATATATAGACATGCGCCTATATAATTTGGTTGCTTACTTTCTCAACCATTACACAATGCGCTTATTAGGTCCAGTCACTTTCTTCTGAATGCAACAAGGAATTAAAAAAGGTAAAGGATGCCCTCCGAAGAGAAGAAACCTTAAGGAAAGCTGCTGCTGAAGGGAGAGCAAAGCATTTCCATGCAATTAAAGAAGTTGAGGAGGCAAAAGCTTTGCTTGCTAAAGAGTTCTGCGAAAGGCATCTAGCTGAAGTGAATGCCCTCCAGAAGTCGTTAGAGAAAAAGAAAATTATGGATCGACTTTACTGGGGTGACAAGAGATACAGAAAGTATTCAAGGAATGAAAATGAAGTGGCAACGAACTCTTTTGCTGAGAGTAATGTGATTGGTGAAGGAAGGTTTGCTAAAGTCTATAAATGCACTCTCGATCACACCCCTGTCGCTTTCAAGGTTATTCGACCAGATGGACTTGAAAGGAAAGAAGAGTTCTTGAAAGAGGTAATTATTTGTTTCTTTTCACGTTTCTGATTGCCTCGCGGTTAAAACTTCTTGTCTCAAGGCTAAGAAAATAACCTTTCATTTGGTCACAATGTCTCTGTACATTTTCAGAAATTAAAAGTACACATAATACTCTGTCATTACTCGGCAGTATTCACTAGTGACTCTCAACCATGCTCGGGTTTAAAATTAACTTTACTGTTACCATGAATACGGAATCCACCTGTTTCTTGAATTTGACTTCTTTTATCGGATTAGAGCTCTTCTTATGACAACATTATCGTTCTACCTAGAAACTTGAATACAGTCTTGATTATGTCTTGACCAGTAGATAAAGTGATGCTGAAAGGAGAGTGATCAAAGTAGGTATTAGCTAGGTGACTTAACTTTGTGTATTCAAAGTAGTGAATCCAGTGAGAGTTGTAAATAATCCAAATGTTTCCACTTTCTGCAATTAGACCAAGTGTATTTAGACGACATATATCCTACATCTTCTAAGTAGTAGTCTAGTAAAGCTTAGTTAAAATCATCCATGATTTTTAGATAGAGGTTTGAGTAAGATATATGATCATATGTATTCTGAATTGCATTCATATCACCTAAGATTAACCACTCTTTAAAGCCATCCTCCAAAATCCTTAATTTATCTATAGCGCAATCTTTTGTATTTTGTTGCATTTGGCATACACTATAGTTACTCTGAAATCTTTATCCAGAGTTTTGTGATTGACCTTTAAGTTTAGTAATTAATTTTGGCTTTCTAAAACTTCAATGATGAACTCTTTCTTCCACATAACTTAAATTTTGTTGTTAATATTTTCCATGAAATCATGAAAACCCATCTTCCTAGAGACTATGTTAAGATTGTCTTAACATATCATAGGTTCTTGGATTTCTATGAAATCAAACTTCTCAGATTTTTTGATGGATTTGAGTCTTCTTAATGTTTCCTTGTTACCCAAGCCTCTTACATTCCGAGTGAGAATAAAGATGGTGATTTTGAAGATTTTTTAAATGTAATATATTTGCTGATATTGATCATATGAAGCTTTTGGTCTTTGATTTCTTTAGTCTTTTATTTAAAATCATTCTTTACTTATTGTTTGTTGTGTCTATGAGAGGTTGGAAAGCTTCCAATATATCTTTGAGAGGGATAATCTGTGTCTAATTGATTTGAGTGTGTATCTCTATTTATTGCGAACATGGCTTCAGTTTTAGTAGTTTTGAGAGCCTCGGTAATTTCTGAGACAAAAAATTATTTGTCTTCCTTATCTAGACTTTTCTTAGAGTTTATGAGTTCTTTAGAATATGTATTATTAACTCCGCGTTGATCTTTTGAATTTTTCGATGATATCTTGCAGTACCAAAATTTAAGAGATGACTGGAAAATGGATTTGAGGGATCAAAGCCACTTACATTGATGAATCAATAACTGAATTATTGGAGAACCATTTTCATAAAACTATACAATCAAGTTACTAGTCATCCAAGTTTAATTTATATATATATATATATATATATATATATATATATATATATATATATATATATATATATATAACTATTAAATACTATAAAATCGTTTTTTAGATTATTTGGGATTAAACTTATAATAAAAAAAACTTAGGATTAAGCTAGCAAATATTAAAAGTTTGACATTTTTGGAATAAACCAAAATTATTCAGTATTTTATAAAAAAATAATCATTAAATTTAAGATGAAAATTATAAAAAAAAATAAACTACTTTTTATCTTTGAGCTAGATTTTTTGTACAAACTCGGTCATTGTGGCTTTTTACTATCAATATTTTTTAATAATTACTTCTTATCTTAGTGTATATCATTTTCCCTTTGTTTGGATGAAATTTATTGCATGTATTATTTTTTAACATGATGTTTAATCATTTTTCCTACATTTGTCATACCCTCAGCAGATTGTCTTGTAGATCACGAATATAGTATACCTACTTCCATAAGTGATGATCTTGATTCTTAACTTAACATTTCTTTTTCATTTAGCTTCATTTTTTTTTTGTTTCCCAACTTAACTGAATGAGAACATTTTTTATCCAAAATTATGAACATCCTCTTGTTCACACATATATGATTGGAGCATTATGAATCCAGGAACTATTCCTTTTGTTTGTCAGCTGTATTCTCTTCAGTGTAAGCCATTAGCATAATCTATTCATATTCATTAATGATCTTAGTGTAATATACTCTTTTGTTTTCTCAGGACATTCATACTTTAAATGTCCGAGTTTGTGACTATAGTAGCATTCAATTTGACTTTTATTGAAACTTATGTCACCACTACTTCTCCCTTTGAACCATCTTCTTCATATTCATCACATCCTTATCTTCCTTGTAATTTCAAAACATATTCCTCCTCTTTCTTTCTAAACATGTTTAACTTGTGCTCTTGCATGACTAGAGTTTCGTGCATTTCATCAACTGTTATTGAAGTGATGTTCTGTGATTCTTCAATTGATATAGTGATGTATGTGAATCACTCAATCACGGTTCTCATCACTTTATCTCAGTCATCTCCTTTTCATTGCTTCTCAACTTATTTGCTACTATCATTCTTTAGGAGAAGTAATTCTCCAATTGTGTCATCTTTATTCATTTTAAGAACTTCGAAATCCTTCCTCGATATAATTATGTGAGACTTCTTTACCTTTTTGTTTGTACTGAACTTACTTTTCAGGGAATCCCAAATGATCTTGGCAGTGCTTTTATCTAAGATCTACTAAAAACAATCAAATCTAGTCTTGAAACAAGTAATGTTTCACTTGACAGTTTTTTCGCCTTTCTTTCTCTTGCAGTTGCCTCTGACTATTATTTAGTAAAGTCTGATCTACTATCTTACCAATATTTTGATCAATCATTCCTCACAATCTCTTATCCCTCAACATATTCTTCATCATTTCACTCACATGCGCATAATGACCATCAAAGTGAGGAATATTGGTTACTTTCTTATCTTCCCTCATTTTGAATTGTTTCACTCGTTTGTTTCATCATCTAATCTCACACAAGCTTTGATATTAATTTTTAATTTTAAAAACTATAAAAAAATTCAATAATTAAAATATTGAAATGAACAAAAAGAATTAATAAAAAAACTAAATTTTCAATTCACTACAAAAAAAATAGTTAACAACTCTAGCCAATTTATAAACATATAAGGGTGATGCTAGAAACAAATCGCATTCTGTTAGATCTCTCACCCCACCCTTTTATTTTGAAACTCAAACTTGAAAAACAAAACAAAAACCCAAAAATTGGTGAGAAATCTATAAAAAAAAAACCTTATACACTTTGTTTGTCTGCGAAGGGTAAATTTGTCCAAAATCAGGTGAGAGATCTATCAATAAGGTGTAGGATCCAACCGTATAAGATAAAAAAAATGTGGCTTTTTTTAGCCTTACCCAACGTATAATCCTATTTATAAATATACAAGGCTTCTCATATACTTTAGTAACTGTTTAACAACCTTCAAATATACATAAATTGAAAAATCACTAAAGAACTAACTTTGTTACATCCATTAAAGAGTAAGTTTTTACCATTTTTGTTCTTATCAATCTGATCATGGACTCCATTTTTATTGCTTTTTGGAACAAATGAAAGAAGAGAATCCCACGAACTTTATCTCTTTGCCTACTACCTTCCATGTAGTTAAAGTGCAACTAGGGTATAACTGGAGGTAGAGCCAAAAGTCAAGGTAAAAGTTCTTATAGAAAGGTTTATTTATGGTTGTTTTGGATAACTGCTCGAAAAACTTCACAATTGTCAAACGGAGAATTTTTTCCAATGGTTGTGTGGATTGATAGAACAATGTTTGATTTCCGGATAAGTCTCTAAAGTCTTGTAAATAATTTCTAATTGAAGTTTTTTGGGGTTCTCCAATCATTCTAATTGGATAAAATGAGAGATTTGTTTTGGAACACAGAGAATGAACATGTTCTTCTTGTTTTCTATATAACCCAACACTTATATATTTCGACCAATGCATGCGGTTTGACAGTTAGGGTAGTTACTGTAGTTAGGTCCCATAGCTAGAATTGGAACCGACTCAAATTTGAAATTCAAATAAAAGTTCAAACTTCCAAATTTGACTTGAATCCCGCAAAGGGCTGCGCTCATTGAACCCTATTAATCATGATATAATATAACAAGCCTGCACTCCACACTCTACGACTTGTTCGATACTATATCATTTTTAAATTGGTCGATTAGTCGATCCAATTACACTTGAATATCTTACATGGATTTCGCCAACTAGCATTGCATTTGTTTGAACGTTATCTAAAAATAATTTAAACATCAATGTTTTATTTATTTATTTATTTTGACAAATATCATGCTTTATTTTGAAGACCGGTATTATAGCGTCAAATTTCCAAATGTCAAGCTATCTATTGATCTCTTGTGTTGGGATGACCATTGACTGTCACTCCGGCATTGGGTGGATGCAGTAACATTCTCAGATGCTTTTGGTTCTGCCATTTTAGCTCTTCTATCCCTTTGATATAGTTCGGTCTATGTCGATTTCAACATCGACTCGCCCCATTGCGATAAGATGAGAATGTTGATAGAACCTCAAAAATCAATAGTATATGAGCTAACCAGATTAACTTATAATTTTCGCGTAAAAATTGCCATAATCGACTCGTTTGGTTTTGAGGTATACTCGATCGAAGATTGTGTATATTGCAAGACTAGTGGAAGTAAAATGATGCAGTTAGTCCTATATATCGATGAAATACTTTTATCCACTAATTTTGTAGGTTTATTACATGTCACTAAGAAATTTTTGTCATAGAAAATTAAGATGAAAGACCTTAGAGAGGCTTTATATGTGCTAGGAATCAATATAGCAAGGAACCGTCATAAGGGAATTATTGGTCTCTCACATGAAGCTTACAATGAGATCATGATACGTTTGTATGGCTTCGATAAGAGCAAACTGTTGGATACTCCTGTAGAGATACCATATGCATCGACAATTGATAGTCTCATATATGCTCAATAGCATTCATAATTAGAATATTGTGAAAGTACATGAACTAACTAGGAGTTGGTAACTGGAATACGATAAAAAAAATGTACCAATGTAAGAGGTGCAATATCATGGAAGAGTGCAAAACAGAATCTTATTACGACTTCAATAATAGTATCAGAATATGTGGCGTATTTTACTACTTCGACTTGCGTACTATGGTTAAGATATTTTGTCACAACATTGCATATAGAGGGGGGAATGCTCTTTTTAATTTATTATGATAATGCTTTAACTTATATACTTCATCATGATCATTAAAGCCAATAATTTTAAGCATGTAGATTTAAAGTTCTGATATGCACAAGAGTGAATTCCAAACGACTAGATAAGGACGGGGCATACTGATACACACTCCATAGTAACAGATTCAGTTACAAAAGCATTTTTGATTTTTTATCTTTTATGAGCATAAAATGTCCTTAGTATTGAAGGTATATATGGTTCAATAGGAGTAGTGTATTATGTTGACTGATTTTAGATTGTGTTTTTCAAATTATATGTAAATATTTTTAACTTTATAATATAATGATTTAATTTAAGCACTTATCATTTGAATGATATTTATTACAATATTATTCAGTGGGATCAGTTGAATAGTAGACATATGTTGATTATATAGTCGTGTCTTACTTTCATGTTTCACTCCATACGAAGTTAGGGTCTAGTAAGGTAGTAGTTAACGATTTGATTTATTGTAGAAATATTACACAAACTGATTTATGGTGTAGCTATTTAGTTAGTTGTTAGCTGTCGACTTACATGGATAGACGTTCAGTTGTTATTTGTAAGAAACAACGTTATATAAGTTCATATTCAGATTAATACAATTCAGTAAACGTAAATGATCCAAGTGAAAGATTATGAGAATAATACTAAATTAGAATATCTCATCATGTGTAATTTTAAGTATTCGTGTATGGTGTGGTAAAGTTCAATTAAAATAATCAATTCGAATATTGGACCACCAAATAATAATAATAATTAAATATTATTATTTAGTTTTATGGTGTCATAATAAGATAGCCAATCACGAACAATAAATGGACTATTTGACTATTTGAAGATAATTGAAGAGTTTTAAAAACACTTGGGGGTGATTTTGTGATACGAATATTTCCTAGTGTCAGATTAGCTCAAGTACTGAATTTAGGTATCTTTTTAGAGAGAGAGAGTGCAATTTAGCTTGAGTAGAGAGAGAAAGTCATACTATTATTCTTGGGATATGTGAAGCGTGTGTGGTCCTTATATAGTACAATTGCGGGCCCCACACGCTTTAACTCCCGTTTATTACATTATTGGTCCCTATATCTTTTTACCTTCTCATAATAGGTACTTCTTCAATATCCTACGCAATTCTCTCACAAACAATCTTCCTCTTTACAATTCTCTCCTAACTTAACTTCTTCTTTACATTTCTCTCCTAAATAAACTTCTTCTTTACAATTCTCTCCTCACTAAACGTCTTCTTTACATTTCTCTCCTAAATAAACTTCTTCTTTACATTTTCGCCATGTATTTTATTCTCCCTCATCAGTAGCCCCCCAGTCCTAGTAAAACTAGTTTTACTGAGACTGTAAAGAAGTCTTTACTGCTTCCTCGAACAATTTTAACCTTTCTTCGAAAAACATCTCCTCGAAACATCGTTTTCTTAACAATTACATCCCTTGGATCATAGACTTCATCGTATATCTACCAGTGTAGCCCCCCAATCCTTGCAAAGTTTTAATGAAGACTTGCTTAAGCCTTAGTACTGTTCCATCGGAATTTGATGTGCCAGCATATCATCACAACCATGACACTATAATAAAACGTTGCAAGGATTTAGTATAGATTCCATTGATTACGTCAGCAATCAGGCTGTTTTGTCAGAGTATCTTGAGAGACCGTTTCACATTCTTGAGACTAGATTGTGCCTCTGCAACTTCTCGCATGGTTTTCTGTTAACAATTCATCACCTATGTACCCATAATTCCCCTAGGCAAACAAGAGAAAATGTCCCCAGGCCTGGTGCTCCCTAAAAGCCCATAGTCTTGCTATAAATGTTGACCTCCCACATCAGTGTAGCTCAAACTTTGCATCCATAAATTCTAGAGAGAGAAAGTTGGCTCACACTCCCCGTCGGATTCCAGAGTGGCTATTGATTAACAAGAAGTTCAAGGAGAGAGTCGCTGCTGGTGAATAAACTAAACCTCACCCTCCACCTGCTATGACAACATTCTACGGTTCGTGGCCCCCTCCTGCAAATTCGAAGGCCATTATTCCCCTCAAAATCTCTCACCAGAATCAAACCACCAACCAGACCACCTTCGAAGAAATGGGGAAGGACAAACATCACAAAAATTCATGGGGAAAGAGGAAAAGTCATCATAAAGATAGGCATTCGCAGGAGCGCAAACGTTCTAAAGAAGTGCCATCAACTCCCCCCGAGCCTCCTCGAACCCTAGTAATAAATGCTTCCCTTCCGAAGAGTGGGAATCCTATATCGAGTCTTTCAGCCACTCCTTCCATATCAGCGACTGGAAGTCCCCGATTTTCTCCAGGAAAGACTGTAATCACCGAAGAAGAGGTTCGTGAGCTTCGAAACAAAGCTTTGGCTGCCAAGGGAAAAGCTATCGTCTTGGACAATCCCGAATCGTCTACTCAAGCTGCTCAAATTGTTGATCGGAATAAAGTTGGCGAGATTCCCATAGAGCCATCTACCGAACAACCTCTCTCCCCGAACAATCTTGAGCCACACACTCAAACAACTCAGAACATGGATCAAAGCAAAGTCACTGAGATCCCAATAGGCTCATTGAATAACATGTTTTTCCCTCATTCAGCAATATCCGAGGAGTGAGCGACTCGCATTTCCCCCAAGTCAAAAGGAGACGTGACGCTCCCCTCGAACTTGATGCCATCATGGGTAGCAATATCCGAGGGATTGAAAACAAACATGCAGTTGCGCTTCACAACATTTCATATAAGTATTTTTCTCCATCAGAAGAAACGTTACTCCGTACTCGTTGGGGTATCCCTTTGTATATCGATATCAGGTTTCCATCCGAGGGAGAAACCCCGTTATGAGTGAGGGATCATGAGCTTGTTGATTATACTGAAATCATGAATTGGGGACTAAGATTTCCCTTAAACCCATTTTTCATCGAGTATTTTGCGAAGATTGATCTTTGCCCTTCTCAATCTGGACCCAACATGTGGTTCACATTGATGTCATGCATCATGGCCTCGAGGATTTCAGGCCATGAATTTTCCCTGGAGCAGTTCATCGGATTATCCGGGTTGGCTAGGAACCCATTTTTTACCATTCTACTCATTGACCTTTAGCCGAAGGCAAACGGTGTTAAAAGATTTGCTAGAAGCTGATAAGAAATGGAGACAACAAATCCTCTTCTTCTCAGGTCATTGGGAAACAGGCTCAGAAGAAACCCCTTCGAACCCTCACAAATTATCGCTCTTGTGGACCAATAAATGTAAGTCTTTGAACGAATATTCTTACGATAACTCTTCGAATAGTAGGATTCTAATTTAATATGTTTATAGCTATGACTGGCGTCTCCAAGCCATTTGCTGAGCAGGTGGAGAGTGCCACTGCTATTTTTACCAAGCTCAGCGAATAGACCAAAGAGAAATGGGAGAATAGATTCCGTTTGTGTTTTAGGGACATCAATATGGCTCTGAGCAGACTTTGGAGGTTGAACCCCCTTGATCGGTTGTCCTTAAAAGAGTTGATGACCCCCCCCCCCTTCTCGAGACGAGGTGCTGAAGTGAGTGACGAAGAAGGATATAGTGATTTATCTGCCAAAGCGTTCTCGTGCACAGAGTCACCGGACTGGATCCGATGAGGAACTCCCCATAAAGAAACATCAGCCCCAGATGGAAATAGACACCGTCCCAGAGCCGGCCTCCTCGGCCAACACGGTGACTCCCAATCCTGATTCTCCCCCCAAAAAGTCCGTCCACCCTCGGAAAAAGAAGATCTTGAAGATCAAGGGAAAAAGAAGATCTTGAAGATCAAGGGAAAAGAGAAACGCAAAATGACGTCCTCGAACCTATCCAGGAAGTTGAGCCCCAAAGGGCATTGGGTGAGCCCGAGAATGAGGTTGGAGACAACTCCCCTAAGAAAAACTCAAACTTGACCCCCAGCACTCTTCGAACCCAAACTTCACACCCAGCTCCCATCGAAGAACCACCTCTGCTAGCTCCATTGCCCTTAAACCTCCCCAATATGTTGACCTTAGGATTCTAGAAGGGGAGTCCTCGGATTTTGACGCTGCAGCTTTAGGCTCTCCCACTAGTTGCTTCGAAGTCCCTCTGGAAGATGACTTTTCCTTAAATCTTTGGAGCTTACTACACACTTCTGTCAACAGAGGAAAGAAAATGCAACATCTAGAGAACCGAAAAAATTATCATAAGTTTAAGACGGGTCTGGTTTCCTCGCAACTCAAAGAGTTAAAGAAGCAGTATGCCATAGTGGAGAAGCAAGCTGATGCCATGTATGAAAAATTGTCCGCCTCGGAAAACTATGTCATAATGCTTGAACGGTGCTGCCAAGAAGAAAGGGACCTCTACCAAAAGAAGACGGGGGATCAAAAAGAACTTTTCACCGAATTTCGAAAGGGTTACGAAGCAGCACGCAGAGGATTTAATGATTGCTTTAAAGATTATGAATAAGTAACTGAAGACAGGGAGAAATTGGTGAAGCGAATTCAAGATTTTCCTCGGCAGGTGGAGGAGGAGAAAGAAAAAGCCGTTTCTGCTTATGCGGCTAATTGTACAGATAACCTCAAAGTTCGAGATGCTACTATTCGGGCAGGCCTGATATCTCAAATTTATGCAGAATACCCCGAATATGACTTGGGAAACTTCTGGAAACTTGTGTCCCCGGACCTCCGTCCCCTCATATTATTGTTAGTGAGAGTGAGTCATCGGATTCTGAGGAGAGTCCTTCCCCGGAGAAATCTGAGTAATTAAGCAAGATGGTAACTCACTTTGTAATTTTTGTGTATCAGACCTTTTAAGGCAATTTTTATAGTCCCTCGAACTCTTTGTGAGGAGACGTCTCCTCGGATTTTGGTGTATGCCACTTTATGGAATATCAAGTATGTAATTTATCAATTGTCATATTATTCGCATCGTATTAGGCATCAAGAAATTTGAGGCACAAAATATTCTGACCCAAAAAATAGTTTAAGGCAAAGAAGAATTCGAGGCACAAATATATGCGACCCAAATAATACTTCGAGGAGATAAACAATTCGAGGCACAAATTAATGTGACCCAAACCATAGTGTAAGGCAAAGAAAAATTTGAGGCACAAATTAATGTGACCCAAATAATAGTGTAAGAGAAATTCGAGGCACAAATTAATGTGACCCAAATAATAGTGTGAGACAAAGCAAAATTCGAGGCACGAATTAATGTGACCCAAATAATAGTGTAAAACAAAGAGAAATTCGAGGCACAAATTAATGTGATACAAATAATAGTGTAAGACAAAGAGAAATTCGAGGCACAAATTAATGTGACCCAAATAATAGTGTAAGACAAAGCAAAATTCAAGACACAAATTAATGTGACCCAAATAATAGTGTAAGGCAAAAAATACGTTGTATCAAGCAGCTCATGGGTACACCTCGTTAAAAACTTCCTGTGCCTAGCAGGGTAGGAAAGAGTATGCCCTCGCTATGTTTGGTAACCGGAAAGTACAAAAGAGAACAAGTGTTATGTTCTAACTAGCTCCTTAGTCAAGATACAATTTTAAGTGTTCAATGTTCCATGGAAGTCGCAGACATCGCCCCTCTTTGTCCTTCAAACGGTACGTGCCCTGTTTTACTTTTTCTGTGACTTCATAAGGGCCCTCCCAGTTGGGTCCCAATTTCCCAAGACTTTTTCCTTAGTGTGGAGAAAGACTTTGCGTAAGACCTTATCTCCCACCTTAAAATCTCTGTGCTTCACCTTGGAAGCATATCTACTCCTCATAAGTGTTTGAAAATGCAAAGATTTCAATTGTGCGCGTTGTTTTTTCTCTTCAACTAAATCCAACGCCAAGGTTCGGCTTTGGTTATTCGATTTCTCTGTATAAGTTGCCACGCGATATGATGGGAAGATGATTTCCGAAAGGACAACCGCATCCATACCATATACCAAGGAGAATGGAGATACAGTGGTAGCAGCTCGAGGCGTTGTCCTATAAGCCCATAGTACTTCTTGTAAATAATCAGGCCACTTTCCGGCCTTTCCTTCCAAATTCTTCTTCAATCCATCCAGAATTGTTCGATTGGTCACTTCTACCTGACCATTAGCCTGAGGATGAAATGGAGCGGAAAAACATTGTCGTATGCCCCTGGAAAGTCAGAAACTTTTAAACTCTTTGTTGTCGAACTGAGGTCCGTTATCTGTTGTAATCTGCAGCGGAACCCCAAAGCGGCAACAAATGTTTGAGACAATAAATTTGATAACATCTTTGGCTTTCGTCCCTGCTAATGGTTCCGCTTCGACCCATTTAGAGAAATAATCAACCGCTACGATTATGGTCTGTCTGCCTCCGGATGCCATTGGTAGGGGCCTAACGAGATCGATGCCCCATCTGTCAAATGGGACTGCCTCGGAGATACTCTCCATTGACACTCCAGGCCGGTGGATTACGTTAGCATGACGTTGACACGTGTCGCATCGTTTAACCAAATCCTTCGCGTCGGAAGAAATAGTCGGCCAATAATATCCAGCGAGAAACACCTGCCGAATTAACGCCTTATAACCACAATGGGATGAACCTTCCCCGTTGTGCAATTCAGATAGGACAGACTGCGACTCATCCTTATTCAAACACCTTAATAATGGGCGACTCAAAGATTTCTTATACAGAACGCCCCCCAATAAGATATACCCGTGAGACTTAAATCTGTTCTTCCTTGATTCGTACTTTTCGATAGGTAAAATATCGTTTGCCAAGAAGTCAATAATTTCCGACCTCCAATCATGTGTAATGACATTACTTACCTCTTCAATATTCATAGAATGGTCTGCGTCGGTCATGACTGAAGGATGCTCCTGAGTCAGGACCCAGGGGTATTCCTCCGTTTGAGAGGCTGTGGCCAAAGAATCCGAGATGATATTTGCCTCTCTCCTAACATGCTCAAATTGGACGGCATCGAACTCAGAAACCAAGTCTTTTAGAGCTTTCAGATACTGTATCAGCTTATCCTTTCTAGCCTCGGATTCTCCCAATGTTTGGTTTATCACTAACTGTGAATCACTGATCATTCTAATATTTTTGGCCCCACATATCCGAGCTAAACGCAATCCCGCCAAAGTTTCCTCATACTCTGCCTCATTGTTAGTCACCTTGAAACCAAATCGAATAGCTTGGAACATAGCTATCCCTTCTGGAGAAACCAACTGGACACCCGCACCACTTCCAGAGTTGTTCGACCCTCCATCCGTTCGAACCGCCCATTCCATTTCATCAAATCAGTCGATGATCTCCATGTCTTCTCTATCAGAATGAAACTCAACCAAGAAATCAGCCAAAACTTGGGCTTTTATCGCCGTTCGAATTTCAAATAATATGTTAAAGTCTCTTAATTCCACTGACCATTTGGTCATCCTCCCAGAGATATCGGGCCTCTGTAACAAGCCTTTCAAGGGAAATGTCGTTCGAACAACTATAGGGTGTGCTTGGAAATAAGGCCTCATCTTCCGAGCAGCTGTGACCAAATCCAAAGCTACCTTCTCCAACTTGAGGTATCGCTTCTCCGCTTCCAGCAAATTTTTACTGACATACTAGATAGGTTTTAAAAGAGTGCCCTCCTCCAGGAGTAGAACAACATTGACCGCACAATCGGATACCGCTACATAAAAAATTAATATTTCCTCCACCAATGGTTTAGAGAATACCTCAGGGGAAGTCAAATATTCTTGGATGTGGCGAAAAGCGGTTGAACATCCGTCAGTCCAATAAAACTGTTTTGCATTTCGCAATACCTTGAAGAAGGGTGCACATTTATCATAAGACCTAGAAATAAATCTGTTCAGAGCGGCCAATCTCCCTGTCAGGACTTGGACTTCTTTGATATTTCGAGGGGGAGTCATGGTGACCAAAGCTTTTATCTGTTCTGGGTCAGCCTCGATGCCTTTTTCACCCCGAAAATGCACTTATCCGGATTTAGTTTCAAATTGACCTTGTTTAAATTGTTAAAAGTCTCATTTAGGTCAGCAAAATGTTTTCGTCCCGCGAACTTTTGACCAGCATATCATCGATATATGCTTCCACATTCCGACCAATTTGTCCCTCAAAAGTTTTATTAACCAGGCGTTGATAAGTTGCCCCTGCGTTCTTTAAGCCAAACGGCATAACCTTGTAGCAGTATAACCCTCTCCCGGTAATAAAAGAAGTGCTTTCTTCATAGCGAGCATCCAACCGGATTTTGTTATACCCCGAATATGCATCCATGAAAGATAACAGTCGATTGCCAGAGGTCGAGTCTACTAAATAATCAATGTGGGGCACCGGAAATGGATCCTTGGGACAAGCTCTGTTCAAATCAGTGAAATCAACTCACATTCTCCACTTGCCATTCTTTTTCCGCACTAAGACTGGATTCGAAGCCCATACGGGATAATGCGACTCGCCAATGTGGCCTATGCTTAATAGCCTTTCCACTTCCAAAAGAATGGCGGAAGCCTTTTCCTGAGAAACTGGTCTCTTCTTCTGGACAATGGGTCTAACATCAAGTCGTATCGCAAGTTTATGGCATATTACCTCTGGAGGCACGCCCGTGACATCTTGTGCACACCAAGCATTCGGGACAGCCAAGAGCGACCCAGAATAGCGTTATACGAAGTTGGAGCATCGAAAACAATAAACAATACTTCCATCTCTTTCTTGAATGGCCCTCGTCCTAATTCAACAACACCCTGAAATTCTCCTACCACCACTGCCGCGGCACCGGTAAAACCCACTATGGTTCTGTCTGAACGTCGTATAACTGGTGGGTCGGAAATTCGGCTGTAAGTGCTCATGAGTAAGATATTCGCTGAACTTCCTGTATCAACAAGTATCTTTTGAATTTGATCTCCAGAAATACCTGCAGCAATCACTACCGCATCTTCATGGGGGCCCACGATATTTCGCATATCATCATCATCGAAACATATAATAGGCGAGGGTAAGCGGTGCATTTGTGCTGATGCCCCTGCCTCGATCTGGGTAGTCAGATTGACCATGTGTCTCTTCCGCAAACTATTGGAATTCCCCGCTATAGAATCCCCTCCAAAGATTGTCATTGACTCAAAGAAAGCGCAGAGTCGGTTCACCTCCCCCCTCGGAATGATTTCTTCCACCAAATTTACATTGTTCCTGCCCTCCTTAGGATCCAGATTTCTTGCTCAATATCAAAAACATCAACTTCCTCGGAAATTACCATGGCCGTGTCAGTGTTTTTTGGAACATCCTTTACCACAACATTTTTCTAGGAGTGCTTTTTCACGAACTCTAGCAACATTCCATTTTCGATCAAAGATTGCACTTCTTTTTTCAAATCTATGCAGTCATTGGTGTCATGCCCTATATCTTCGTGATACTTTCAATACTTGTTAACACTTCGACTTTCCCTCGGAGTCTGAATAGGGAAAGGTTTTCTGAACGGCACCATGGACCTCGCCTTATCAAATATGGCAGCGACATTCTCCGTCAATTCCGCAAAGTAGTCTGGTCGAACCAACTTATTCGATATTGGTCTGGTCCCCTGATTATAATTTTGCTGGTTGCCATAATATTGTGAATTTGTTTTCTGCCTCGGCGGCTACTGACCCGTGTTTTTGGTCTGAACATTGGCTCGATGCCCTTGATTGCTGGACTCTGACCTATGAAACTGGTTCTGATCCAATTGGTCGTCGGATCCCTTTTCTGAAGCTTGAGTTTCCTCCACCAGAATTCTCTTTTCCACATGATCCAACAAAGCTCCGAAGGTCATGGTTTGACTCTCTGCTACTGTGTCCTTCAATAATCCGGGGAGAAGGCCCATCCGAAAAGCTGCTAGTGCCACTGAGTCTTTACAGTATTCCATGTGTGTTTTTGTCTTGACGAATCGGTTGGTATAGTTCTTCAGGCTCTCTCCCACTTTTTCTCTACAATAGATTATCGAATCGCCATTCGCTCTAGAACGTTTTGCTCCCCATAAAATGTTGTCTGAAAATATTCCAGAACATATCAAAATTCTTTATCGAACCCTGCGGGAGCCTATTGTACCATTTGGAAGCCACCCCCTTGAAGGTCTGAGAAAATGCTCTGCACAACAATTTATCATCGTCGTCGAAATTAATCATGAAGTTATTAAACTGCTCGATGTGGTTATCGGGGTCTTGTGTTCCATCAAAATTTTCCAACTTTGAGATATCAAAGTTCTTAGGGAGGTTGCCCACTAATACAATCCCTCCTCAGATGGCAGGGTATACTGATGCTGCCACTTTGAATTTTGCGGGCCAGCGTTTTGGTTTCCAGAGGGGAACTTCTTCCCTCAGAAATATTTTTTCTGAACTTCTTCCCCTTTGATGATCTGTGTGCCTTCGACCGTGTCTTTTCTTTCTGCGGTTTTTCCTAAGAGACGACTCCGACGAGATGTATCGAGAATAATCGCTCGACTCAGATGAATCCACACGTCGTTTTTCTTTCATCTTCGTTGATCGTCGTTCGTACCCCGTATATATGTCGTCCCTGGTTTTAGGACGAAAATCAATTTCATGCTCCTCTTTTCCACTATCAGGTTCCCTTCTTATCTCAGAGCGAAGATTTTCTTGTACAGTTTCTTTTTCTGCCTTCAATCTTTCGATCTCTAGCAACAGCTCATTCCTTCGGGCCAATAGATCTGAGTCGTCAAAAGTGTCTCCGACTCGCTGGCCCCCACGTGCCTCGTATTCCATGTCGTTCTGATAACCGTCGCCCACGAGATTCTCCTTGCAATTGTTAACAAAATCGTCCCCTTGCTCTTCCATAATTTCCCTCGGAGTAAGAATTATTTCCATGAAGCGATTGTCGTCAGGATTAACCATTCTATTTCTCAATTCATTCTTCATATATTTCATAATAGAAAATACTCGCTCAACACTTGCGGTAACAATCGGTAATGACAAAACTAGCTTCAAAAGTGTGTACGCAAATCCAAATATCTTGTGTTTTCTTATAAACCGGAGTCTTATGAATAAGTAAGTAATTTGCTTTAAAAGGATCGGTACAATAATTTTTTTTAAATATAAAATATTATTTCCATACAAAATATTACAAAATTTGCTAAAGAAATCATAAATCAATTAATATAAAATAAAAAATAAAAAAATATTGACGATTAATATAAATAGGATATAAAAATATCATAAAAATACGTTAAAGAATCGGTAATTTGCAAATACAAATCAGTAATTTGTTAATTATTCTCATATTTGCAAATACAAATGAGTGTTTTACTTAATTATTCTCATATACAAAAGATTATTTCCATATAAGAACTCGGTGAAAATATTCAATAAAAATAAGTACACTAATTTATATTTCAAGTTAATGAACTCCAAATCAAGAGTCTATTAGTAGAGTTTTTTACCACTATACTAATTTCTTTCCTTTTTAAGGTGGTCCTGAACATTCTCATATCCCCTCTAAACCCCCTCCAGATATATATATTATGGTTAAATATCAAAGTACAGCCAATGGTTACCCGGCTAATTTATTATCTTTTCTTAATTTATTTTTTAAATTTATTTTTAATTTAATTTTTATTTTAAAAAAATAAAAATTTAAAAAAAGATTACAATATTTGTTTAGGGAAAATAAAAATATCGTTATAACTAAATTTATAAATATAAAATACACAAACCTAAACAAGTCCTCCTTTCTTCATGGAAATGTTGGCGGAAAATATAAAAATAACACTCTCTTTAAAACAAACAAACAACTTTGATATAGATAGAAAAGGAGAAATATTACAAAACACTCTTACAACTCACACTAGAAGAGAAAATATTTTTCTAACACTCAAGAGAGCATTCTTGTCTCTCTTTTCTCTCATTCTAATTTTCTCTCTAACTTTGATTCTTGGTGTGTTTGTGTGATCCTCTAGATGGTGGGAGAGCTCCACTATTTATAGAACCATAGTGGAGACAAGGATCCACCATCTAAGATCTTATGGATAGTTAAACACTCAACCTCAACACTACACTCAAGGGAAAGGTGTTTCTTACACTCAACATCAAAGAGTATCTTGCACTCAACCTAAACTACTAAATATAATTTAAATGTTTCTAGAATATTATTTCTAGATGGGCCTTATTAAGTGGGCTGGACCCTTTGAGTGGGTTGGGCCCTTTAAGTGGATCAAGTTTATGATCCAACAGAAAATTGGCTGTAACAAAACATGATCCTCGGAAATGGGGCAAGCTAGAATGCAATTATGATATTTCTGTAGTCATAAGAACACTATTGTGGTATTTAAACTTTGAGATGTAAACAGAATTATTTTCTGTTATAAGTTAGAGCCGGGAAAAAATTACATTAAGGAGACATAAACCTAAACTACTATTTGTTGTCAAACTATAAGGCAAGCTAAACAAATATGTAAAGCTCCATGAAAAAAGGCCACCTAAACGAAGAAATTATGTCCTACTGTGATTCTCAATCACAGATAGATGTACTATATAATGACTAAACTTACATCTAAGAAATCAGAAGACCAGTTCCCTCTTTGTTTGTATGACATGTAACTCCTTCCCAAGCATCCCAGCTCGTGGGAGCACAAGGATCACCATTCCAACCCATTCTACCAGGTATTCGAAGAGACTCTTTTAAGGCTCTCATAGAAACCACTATAAAAGAAGAGAAAATTAGTATGCATCATCCCCTAAAGCACAGCCACCCTTACTCCTGTTAATATCTAAACCGCAAAAGCAATTTTCATGAATCACACAGTTTAATCAACTATCACTTCTTTTTCAACATCCTTCCTTCATTATAAGTCAAAGAATTAATGGGCCTTACATTACCAACTCTGATGAGTATGTTTTCTCCTTTCTATATATAGAGAAGATTCGTAAACTATATAGTCAAGGGTAGATGTATCTAGCAAAATATCCTCCTCACTAAATAACTTGCCTTTAACATTGTAGAAACTAGAAAAGATTTTATTATAACATAGAATCTCAGTACAAGTTAAAGCCATATATATAGGCTCTGAAAATATCTTCTAATTATACTAGTCTACTGTAATAAAATCTAATCTAATAATATCTATAATAGATTACGTTTGAATATTGACTATAATAAATTATTTAGTCAATGTATATTATTATTTCCTTTAACACTCCCCCTCAAGCTTGTGCGAAAGTGCTTGAAACTGTCGTAGCTTTGATAATAACGTTCTCTTTGAAACTTGAACTGAAGTACTTGAAGTGCAAGCTTGATCAAAAGACTGAAACGAAATCACACCCCCCTCAACCTGGAGCATATATATATTAATCATGCCCAACTTGTTACAAATATAAGTAATTCGTGATCCATTGAGCTCTTTTGTGAATATATCTCCTAGTTGTTCTCCTGTTTTGACATATCTCGTATGAATGAGATTTTGTTGAATCTTTTCGCGGATAAAATGACAATCAATTTCAATATGCTTCGTTCTTTCGTGAAAGACAGGATTAGACGCAATGTGTAGGGCCGCTTGATTATCACACCATAATTGCGCAGGCATGGTAGTTTTGATGCCAATATCATTTAAAAATTGGAAAATCCAAATTATCTCACAAGTAGATTGACCCATGGCTCTATATTCAGCTTCAACACTTGATCGCGATACAACATTTTGTTTCTTACTCTTCCAAGATACCAAATTACCCCCTACAAAAACACAGTAACCAGTGGTCGATCTTCTATCAATTTTAGATCCAGCCCAATCTGCATCTGCAAAACACTCTATATTTGTATGACCAATACTGCCATACCACAATCCTAGTCCAGGAGCTGATTTGAGATAACACAAGATATGTTCTAGTGCTGCTCAGTGATTAACTGTTGGAGAAGACATAAACTGACTTACAACACTGACTGGATATGCAATATCTGGTCGAGTTACTGTAAGGTAATTGAGTTTTCCTACTAATCGACGATACTTTTCTGGATCACTAAACAATTCTCCGTCATCTTTCAGTAATTGCAAATTAGGAACCATTGGTGTATTACATGGTTTCGCTCCTAGCTTGCCTGTTTCCATCAACAAATCTAGAACATATTTTCTCTACGATAAAAGAATACCTTTGTTGTTTCTTGTTATTTCAACCCCCAAAAAATACTTCGATGGTCCTAAATCTTTTGTTTGAAATCGCGAATGTAAAAATGTTTTAAGCAATGAAATGCCTTTAGTATCATTCCCAGTAATAATGATGTCATCTACATATACAACAACGAGTATAGTTTTATTTGCAGAACGTTTTAAGCAAGACTGCTCTTCTTCAACCCAAATTCATTTAATGCATCACTAAACTTGCCGAACCAAGCATGAGGACTTTGTTTTAATTCGTACAATGATTTATAAAAACGACATACATTTCCTCTCTCCCCCTGAGCAACAAATCCAGGTGGTTGCTCCATATAGACTTCTTCTTGAAGGTCTCCGTGTAAAAATGCATTTGTAATATCTAACTGATGTAATGGCCAATCATTTGATGCTGCTAAGGAAATAAATAAACACATAGAAGTAAACTTAGCTACCGGAGAAAAGGTTTCAGAGTAATCAACACTATAGGTTTGAGCATATCCTTTTGCAACAAGTCGTGCTTTGAGACGAGCTAGCGTCCCATCTGGATTCATTTTTACATTAAACACCCATCTACAACCGATAGCTTTCTGTCCAGTGGGTAAATCAAATAACTTCCAAGTACCAGTGTCTTCTAATGCTCTTATCTCTTCAAACATTGCAGCTTGCCAGCCAGAATGACACAATGCTTCGTGAACAGTTTTTGGAATATAAATAGAATCAAGAGATGCTATAAAAGCTCGGGTAGAAGAAGGTAATTGATCATATTTTGCGAAAGAAGAAATTGGATAAGTGCATTGTCTTTTACCTTTTCGAAGAGCAATAGGAAGATCATGAGTGGACTCATTATCGTTTGTAGCAGGATCTGGAGACGAAGGAATTGGTAGTGGACATGATGGAGGAGGTGCTTTACGTCGAGAATAAACATATCTAATGTGAGGTCGATATGGTGGAGGTGGTACATCAGATCTTTGAACGGTGGTGTACATGAGTAAATCATCATCGACAGTAGTTGTTTCTGGATCGACATTAGACAAACCAGGAAAAAATGTAACATCCTTAGATACAATGTAACGATGAAGAGATGGGGAAAAACAATTTTAGCCTTTTTGAAACCTAGAATATCAAGAAAAACACATTTTAAGGATTTGGGATCTAATTTTGTAGGAGTAGGACTTACATCCCTAACAAAGCAAGTACATCAAAAAATGCGTGGTTCAACAGGAAATAGAGGTTTAGACGGAAAAAACACGGAATATGGAATATTATTTGAAAGGACAGTAGAAGGCATACGATTAATTAAAAAACAGGCAGGGGAAACAGCATCTGCCTAAAATAATTTCGGTACTTTCATTTGAAAAAGAAGTGCACGAGTAACCTCTAAAAGATGTCTATTTTTCTTTCAGCAACACCATTTTGAGATGGCGTGTCCACACACGAAGTTTGGTGAATCATTCCTTTTTGTTCCATAAATAATTGAAATGCATTTGAACAATATTCTTTACCATTATCACTTCTTAAAATACGAATAGGACAATTAAATTGGGTATTTATTTCTGCAGTAAACGTGCAAAATATTGAGAATAACTCAGAACGATTTTTCATTAAATATAGTCATGTAACACGGGAATAATCATCAACAAAAGCAACAAAATATTTAAAACCAGTTTTAGAAACAACGGGACAAGGACCCCAAACATCTGAATGAACTATTTCAAAAGGAAACGTAGCCCGTTTATTAATACGAGGATATGATGAAAGACGATGATGTTTAGCAAATCTACATGACTCACACTCTAATGATGTCAAATCCCTAAATTTAGGATAAAGTTGTTTTAAAGAGATTAAAGATGGAGGACCCATACGACAATGTGCTTCAAATGGAGATGTAATACTAGAACACGCAGTAGATGTATGATAGTCTTTATCAAGATAGTAGAGACCTCCACTCTCATACCCTCTACCAATTATTGTATTCGTCGTAAGATCCTGAAACAAACAATGATCGGAATAAAAGGTAACAAAACAATTTAGTGTTTTAATGAGTTGGCTAATAGAAATAAGGTTGAATGAAAATTGAGGGAGATGTAAAACAGATGTCAAAGAGATATTTTTGGTGGGATTGACAGTCCCTGAACCTAAAACACGAGATGATGATCCATCTGCCAATGTGACATTAGAAAGATTTGTATTTGAAAGAGAAGTAAAAACTTTTTTATTACCTGTCATATGTTCTGTGGCAGCAGAAAATTCGATGAGGAAATTTAATTCTTAAACTAAACCTATCTAAAGCCTTTGATAGGGTATCACTTTTCTTTATTAAGTAAATTATAATTTCCTTTGGCTTTAGTTGTAGGTTCATCAAACTAATCATGAAATTTATCAACAATGTTAGATTTTCAATCATATTCAATGGTGAAGCTAAGGGATTCTTTAAATAAACTAATGGCATTAGACAAGAGGATCATCTTTCCCCTAGTCTATTCATTCTAGCCCTAGAATTCCTGATAATAGGCTTCAAAAATTATTTCGATATCATCCTAGCTTAAGATGCAAAATATCTAACAATGGTATTATCCCTTGTTTATCATTTGCTGATGACACAACCATTTTTACTAATGGTTTTAAATCTAGTGTTTGTATTCTCAATAGATTCTTTACCAAGTTTCATGATTAAATTTATCAGTTGATCAACAAAGATAAATCCATCTACATTCCTCACACCTCATCTCCAGCCAGCAGATCAAACTACATTCATCAAATTACTGACTACAAAAAAAGAATTTTTCCTATGAAATACTTTGGAGCAATCATCCATAATAAAACTACTGTCATCCACTATGAAAGGTGTAATCTCAATATTAAGGAAGAAAGATCAAGAATGGGACCATATCTTACTTTCATTTGGTGGAAGGCTCACTTTTATCCAATCCATCCTGCTAGTCATTCCCAAAAACCATATGCAACACACGATTCCCCCAAGATCTACAATCAAAATAATCGAAGCCATCTGCAGTAGATATCTGTGGGGCACATCAGACAACCATAGAGCCATATCTTGGGCTAGCTGGAAGATTAAACATCAGAAAAATTGAAGACTCTCAACCCACTTACTCCTGCAAACTTTGGAAGAAATTCGGAGAAAACTCAAGCTTATGGTCTAATGTCATGCATAACATATATTGCTCTACTGCTCATCATATACAAGTGCAACTATCTTACAAGAGATCTCAAATATGATAGAGAATTCTTAATCTAAAAAGCATTGCTGATGGTTTCATCTTATGGTCTCTTGGTCAATGAAACTGTGAGTTTTGGCTTGATCGTTGGTGCCATAACAAACCCTAATTTACCTTACCAACACAAATGATACTTCTCGGTACATACAATCCAAAGTCAATAACTTCTGGATCAATAATGAATGGAATTTAGACAGGCTTTTATCTTCTGTTACCTCAATTGACATCAATAGAATCTCTAAACTATCAATCAAGCCTTATCTTACTGACAATATACAATGGACTGCTAGTGTTCAGGGGAACTGTGTTTCAAGGATACTTGGAATGCTCTAAGATGCAAAGGAACTACATCATTCTTATACTCAAGCATCTGAATTAGAGTCACCCCTATCAAGTTTTGTTTCTTCTTATGGAGACTTCTCCATAATTGGGTATATGTTGACTTTGTCCTCCAATCCAAAAACATCACCTTAGTTTCCAAGTGTCAGCACTGTGGAAACATTGAAACTACTCAACATACCTTTGTTCAATGCAACTTAACTTGGACTATATGGCTTCATTTCATAAATATGTTCAAAATCATGATTGGCAAACATATGTCTCTCACTCACATCGTAAAGTTATGGTTATGGTCAGTTCTTAACAAAATTCACATAAGAAACATCCTACTCTCAGTCATATGTTGGACTCCTTGACAACATAGAAACAAGAAAAACTTCAAGCTTCAAAAGACTACTACTAAAGTTGTCATCACTCATATCAAGCATGCTCTTCTCAATTAGATATGGCTAACCTTCTCAAAAGACACTTCTAGAAAAATGATTCTAGCATGGCATATGAATTTCAATTCTTTCATCATCTAAATAAGGCAAGAAAGTTGAAGGCAATACATTGGTCATCTTCTTTTGTTCCTAGTCTAAAACTTAACACAGATGTTTCATGTTCGCAATCTGGTGAAGCTTCAGGAAGTGCTATCATGAGAGGCTAAAAGGGTGATCAAGGCTGCTATTGGAAGAATCTATGGAATGTTAAGTCCTATCATAGCTAAGACTCGCGCACTACTTGATGTCCTTATCCTATGCAACAAAATGAAAATATCTGATCTGGAGATAAGATAGAGTCTTTATTACTCTTAACTATGATCTCTCCTAATAAAGCTCCATAGTTTTTTACTCTTATTCCACAATGTTGCAGAATTCTATTAATATCAAATATGTTCATCTCTCACATCAACAGAAAACAAAACTCTGTTGCAAACTGGCTTGCAAGATGGACCAACAAATGCAAATACAAGATCGATCTAACTGCAGATCATATACCTAACTAGCTCAAAGCTAATGTCTTTCTTGATAATCTAAATACTAATTTTATCAGAGAATTCTACGAACCTTAATTCAACCAACTCCTACTTTCAAAATTTCTATATTCATCTATCAACTCAGTTAACTACTGACATGAATTAAACTTACCCGACAAGTTCACGTTTTTGTAGGACTCTTTGTCTCATATCTATTTCACAGCTACTACTAATTCCAGCAAGCATCTTATCATCTCAAGGTCCTTCCAGAGTCCTCCAAAATTTGAAAGCAAGATCATTTCTTCTCAACTTAGTCTGCAGATTTATGTCCTCTTACCAGACCTCAAGCCCATCAATACAATCTACTCACTCTCTTAATATGTCTCTCCTTGTCAAGTTCATTGAACCTCTTCAATTTCTTCACTCTCAAAACTTTAGTCAATCTTTTTGTTTAAAATGAATTCACTTCCTCTGTAATTTATCTTGTCGCGTCCTCTTTGGCGGCTAACTCAATTCTAATGTAGCCTTTAAAGCTTATTTGAGCATCCGACTTTATTAATAAAATTGTTTGAGTTGGTCAAGTGCCTCTCGGTTAAAAAAAACATATCTATAAATATTGTTTTTTTCTCTTATCCTATTTGCGTCTAAAATGTGATTTGTATTCTAGAATTTATTCACGGACATAGAATAATCAACTGCATTCAAAACGTAAATTACTAACTAGGATCAAATTATTAAATTCACCCGATTCACTTCTTTTATAGAAAAAAAAATGATGTTTAGGATTTTAAAAATATGCCCATTTTTATTATATTATAATTATCCTCTTAGGTTTAATCAATACATTATTTTTAAGAGGAGTAAGATTATTAGGTTATCATCTAGATGGAGACGGTGTCAAGGCTTGTCTTCCACTGAAACAATAAAAATCCAAAGTTATATTGTCTCTTGTCTTTCTCTTACATGTTATACACTTTGAGCCGTAAGAACTCACGGTCAGAGCTAGATATCACCCCTTTACTCCATCATGACAAGATCGCATTATTGCACACATTACACAGTACGTATGATGCAAAACATTATTAGCACCACCCACCTTGAAGAGGTGGCATGGTTTGCCACTTAAAAGCTTTCAAACTCTAGCGGTTGTAGCAAAGTGAAGCATCCACTTGAAATATTTGGTTTGTTTCCATCGACTTTATTTATTATGATTTTGAACTCTTTTTTATGTTTATTGGTAGGAACATTAACATGTAATTATGGTACAATCAGCAATCTAATCAAGGACACACTAAGAGTAGGTGGTTAAGTTGATATATTTGTTTATAATAAGATTGAAATATATAGTGCATGAATGTCGGGTTTTACTATATCATAGATGATCGGGGTAGTCCATATATAGTTTATTAATTTTTTGGTTTAAAAACTTTCATGTTTCGATATATATAGTTTGTTAATTTCCATATATATAGATAGATAGATTTGTAGGTTTTGATGAATTTAGATCAAAAATATTTGCTCAGGAACATTTAGATCAAAAACATTTAGATCAGGAACCTCCAATCAAAATCTAAACATCAAACAAATCCAAACAAAGCCAAACAAAGCCAAACGAATCCAAACGAAGCCAAACAAATCCAAACGAAGCCAAAACAAAGCTAAAAAAAATCCAAACGAAGCCAAGCAAAGCCAAACGAATCCAAAACAAATCCAAATGAAGCCAAAACGAATCCAAACAAGTCCAAACGAATCCAAACTAAATCTATACCAAATCCAAATCCAAATCCAAACGAATAATGAAATCTAAACACCAAAACGAATCAAAACGACAAACGTCAATTTAAGAAAACGTCAGACATATTTCAAACGTCAAACAAATATAAACACCAAACAAAATCCAAACGAAATCTCAATACCAAATACACAAACCAATCCAAAAGAAATTTGTATGCTAAATTTAAATACCAAATCCAAATCGAGAACTAAATTTCGAATCAAAATTAAATCTATGAGTTTACCAACAAATATCTCCACTATTCCAGTAGCGATTTCTTCCGAACCGTAGCATCGAATCATAATCCAACCGGTCAGATTGAAGGATTAGATGTCTCAAACGCGTTCTCCGAAATTAAAAAAAAAAAACGGGCACCGTTTGCCTTTCGATCTGACTGTTTGATTGGGGCTGCACACAATAGATCCAAAAAAAGAAAATTTACACCTTTTTTTCTTCCGACAGACAGCTAATAAAACTGCCCGCCGGCACAGTGGAAGATGCGAAAACTTCAAGATCTAAGCCAAGAATCTGATACCATGTTAAGAAACAAAGAGAGAAAAGAGAGAAGTAGCCGTCAATAAGCGGCTAGGGTTTTTGTTTATTAGAAAGTGTATATTACATAGAGTAAAAAACTATTATTTATTAATAAACTATATGGGCTAATGAGCCTATGCCTTATATCTCTAATAGTTAAAACACCCCGAACTAAATAATCAATCCCTTATATTATCGATGAATTATTAAGAAGGTAGAATAAACCCTTATATAACATTTTAGGCATTCTACCAATCATGTCTTGTAACAATGTTCTTTGTTGCTTCTTTTGTGTTACCACTTCAGCTCATGATCTGCCAATCTTGTGTTTTTGTTAAAGATTTTGGATCATGTATCTTAAATCAAGAAAGAAAAAGAAAAGAATAATAGAAAGGGATTGTATGTTTAACTAATCGGTATTGCGGCTTGATGTTTTAAGTTTTAGTGATCGATGGAATGATCAACTTATTTTTAATTTATATATGAAGTGCAATTATGGATTTGGACTTAATCGCAATTGCACTCATGGCCTTATATTTTGTATTATGGTCATGAGTCATCACCTGGCTAATTATTATCTCCCAAATTAGTCCATAAATTTTCATATAGTCTTAATTGTCAACATTCAGAGTCAACGATCCACAAAACCCAAATTTGACATGTAATTTACACAACGACCTCCATCAATGATTTTCATTTATTGGTCCAATTTATCATTATTTTATTTATCCGATTACTTTTTTATTGGACTGTCTATTAATAATAGTCAAATACATCAGTAAGCTTGAACTGGTCCAACTTTGAATAGTAATTAGTCTCTTGACTATCCACTAACTAGACAAATAGTCTCTCGACTAAAAATGTTGTGAGTCTTTTGGCTATCTATATTCGATAAATTTAATCCCCACGTGTGTTGAGTATCCATTTTCGAGACAGTTTTTCGATAAAGTTAGTCTCTTGACTATCTATTTTTGATAAAGTTTGTACTTTGATTATCCATTTTCAACCAAGCTAGTCCCCTAAATAAACACATAATGTGTACTAATTTTACTTTTAGTCAAAAGACTATATGTCCATAAATAGATAGTTAATGGACTACCACCATGCAATTTTTAATCTATGAACTATATGTATAAAAAATAGATAGTTAAATCAAAACCAATTTATCCATATACTTCTAGCATTTGCCTCTCTCATTTTCGTTGTCATAACACTATCCTTTTTATGCACCTGCAACGATCTTTTATTTTATTGCACGAACAACTGCATTATCTTTTATTTTATTGCACGAACAACTGTATTATATTTTATCGCAACTATTGATTTTTGAGATGATTCACTTTTTTTCAGTTTCGATAAAAAACATATTTTGAAAAATACTATCAAAATTTTATTTAATTCTAAATTATTTTATTAGTCAAAAGTTATATATATATATATATATATATATATATCTATATATATATATATATATATATATATATATATATAATTTATATTAATATAAAAAGAAAAGATGAGACGACTTATTTTGACTTGTATCTTAAGCGTCCAACGAAATGATATAGTGGCCGTCTTTATCATCCATCCGGTGACCTTTTCTTATTTCCAAAATTAGAGGCAGCCACAAACCCACCTTCTATCATACTTTCGTAACCCATTATATGCCTTGAAAGAATATCATTATCTTTTATTAAAATGGTTTTTTATTAATAAATATGTAACAACTTAAGTCCTATTTCTTATTTATATTAAAAAAATATTTATTTATTTATTTATCAAATAATAATTAACTCGAACACGATAGCGGTCCAAAAAATCATGTTAAGTTAATTAACTTATATGTTAGAATATATATTGTGAACGTCTTAAATGATATGATATTTTTTTTATAAAAAAAATTAAAATATTGTTTCAGTCGTTCTGGACATAAGATGCTAGATGATTGGGGAGAGTTTTTGCTAATTTATCCGTTACTTTTCTAAAAAGTGAATTAATAGGTTAAAAATCATAGCATTTTTATTATTATTATTTTGAGGTTAATAAAATAATTTATTATAAATTGGGATCTAACTGAAGCTTTTAAATACAAGATAAATTTAATTTTGAGAACTAAACGGTGCCAAAGGGATTTCAATTCCTTCCACTTAATCAATTTGAACAAGAGTTTGATCTGATAAGATTTTTTTTCCTTATTATTTCCTGGTCGAAATTTTGGCGAGATTTCGATTGATTCCATTCGATTTGGGATCCATTGATTCATATGGGAGAATTCTATTTTTCATTTCATTTATGAAGATAATCAGCTTATTCTTCGACTAGTTTTTAGTGATTCTCTTTATTTTTTTCGTGGGTACTATTTAAGTTTGAGTGATATATGGTCTTGTTAGCTGATATCTGATCTTTACATCTCTTTGCATTCATCGAAGAGAACGGGGGAGGGGGGAATCCAGAAAAACTGCAACTTTGTATCATATCTCAATTTGAAGGCAGCTTCCGATTATAAGTTCTTTGCTCTCTGCCATTGGAGAAAGAGGACATAGATTTCTTTGATTTTCTGCAAAACAAGGAAAGTACTTGTTATTCGATTCTAATGTAGTCGATTTGTAGGTTTTCTAAGAATCTTATTGTCTCCAGTTAAGTTGGAGCTTTATACGTTTTATAATCCAGCTTCATTTTACATCTTAGAGTCCATCGAGCAACTCAGTCAACTACTCGATTTTGTTCTAAAAATATGATGAAGAGCCATTTTACTAGTGATTTGAAATCTTATACGAATTTTCAATATTATAAAAATATAACAAACTAACAATTGCACGAGCTCAATAACGGATAATTCTGACTCATTAAAATTGATTCGATAACAAAACTATTTAACTAATAAATATAATTTTTTTTAATTAGTTACCGCATCCACATCGACAGTATATTTTTACAACATATTAGTTTTATTTATTTATTTATTTCATATTTTCTTTACTATATAATTGAATTGGAAATTATGTTTCTCTTTCTTACCCAACTTAATAACAATCGTACAATTTCGTACTATTAATTTAACATGAAGAAAGTTGGAAAGCACCAAAAAGAAAAAGGAATTGAAGAGGGAGGGAGCTCCTTGTCTGTTGGTATGGAAGAGGTAGAAGATGATTAAGCTTCAATTATGGAATGTTTTCTTCCTAACTTATTGCAGGAAAGTGAATGGTATCTCTTTTTAGCATAGGCATAGCTGTTGGAATTTCTCCATTAAGTTGGACCGTCACATGTCGTATCGATGTATCGAACTATCGTTAATATTAGTCCAATAAAAGTAATCATAAAGAAAAGAACGGACTAGTAGATAAAATATGTATCATGGAGGTAATCGTATAGATACCAGGTTTAATTCCGAATACTGTGAAGGATTGGATTCGGAAATAAACAACTTAAGCAAAACGTAAAGTTTTGGGGTTATTTTGTAAAACAAAATAATACCGGGTTATGGTCCTAAGAGTGGAAATTTAATAAGGACTGGTCTTCATTAAGTAATTGTCTGGAAGTTACAGACAATTAAGAGAGAAGAACCGTTACTGGTCTTCATTAAGTAACCGTCTGGAAGTTACAGACAATTAAGAGAGAAGAACCGTTACTGGTCTTCGTTAAGTAAATGTCTGGAAGTTACAGACAATTACTTAATGAAGAACCGTTTTCTCACTTCAGTTCTATATAAGAATGAGTTTCTCATTCTTGAAAGCAACGAAAGAAAATACAGAGAGAAAATCCTTTAAGAAAAACAAATTGATTCTTCCTTCGAATCAATTACAAAAGTGTGTTTTAGTTGCCATCTCTTAGAAGAATCAATAACCTAGCAAAGGATCGCCGATCAAGTGGTATCAGAGCCACCATGAAATTAAATTCTTATTTTTTCAGATTATAAAATTAGATCATATATATTAGATCTATATATTAGATATGATGTCGGTTATCGGATATTACACAAACAATTAAACAATTACGGAGGATATGTATATTAGATCTATATATTAGATATGATATATTAGATCTTGTCTTTTCGACCTTCTTGTTAACAGAGACGTCGTTAGAACAATCATTTGGGGAGTAAATCTGTTCTCTAAGGCTTCTTCCGCGCCAATTAGGGTTCTCATACTGTATCTTGTATTTTGGAAGCTCTTTCATGAGAATATACATAGAATGTCAAAGGATTTGCTGGAGAAACATTTGGAAAAAGATCGTCCAACAGCTGAGAAGTGACTCGCTCTTTCCTTTCTTTTCGACCTTCTTGTTCACAAAGACGTCGTTAGAACAATCATTTGGTGAGTAAATCTGCTCTCTAAGGCTTCTTCCGCGCCAATTAGGGTTCTCATACTGTATCTTGTCTTTTGGAAGCTCTTCCATGAGAATATACATAGAATATCAGAGGATTTGCTGGAGAAACATTTGGAAAAAGATCGTCCAACAGCTGAGAAGTGTATTGATATGGGATTCATTGACATTGACTTCGAGTTCAAATCGTCAATGGTTGAGAGGATATATAAAGGTATTGCTTTTTTCGCAGATTTTGGTATCCCAAACGTTGCTACATTTATTCGGGCAGCGTATCATTTGTCTTTAGCCACTTGCACGAAAGACGTAGCTTTCATATTGATGTTTGCGCTTTGGAAGATCAGGTATCAGATGATGGAGACACAATCTGAGGCTATGCTGGAGGATGTTCTAAAAGAAGATGTTTGAAATATTTGAGAACAATTTGATGCTGTTTCTTAAATGCATTACCGATGTACTGCTTTGGTTTTGAATAAAATATGATGCTTTGTTTCTTTAATATATTTTTGGTTCTGTATAAAATTTGATGGTTTATTTTCTTGAATAAGTGGTAATGGCATTGCTTCAGTTTCTAGTCTTTTTTTAGAGATTGTTCTAGTCCTGATGTTATAAACTTAGTTTGAATTTGATGAATTTTTGATGAAGACTAAATGATCCATTTGTAATATGGGAAATTCTACTGCATGGATGTTGATTTTTGTTAGTACTATGTTTATACATTGCAGCTGGAGAGAAGATTCCTATAAATGAACTAGAGGAAAGAGTGGTTGAGATGTATATGAACGGTATGAGAAGAGAGTTTGAACATGTCTTTCTCCCATTAAGTACTTATGTAATAATAACAATAAAGTGAGAACATTTTGGCTTTTTTTAATAGTAATTATGATCCGGGAAACCATATGAACATTCAATTGTTTCCCTTTGTTTAGGTCGAGACTTTGTTGTTAGATCATGATGAACCAACAAACGCACTTTTGAGATACACCTCTGCATTCAAAGTTTCTAGTTTAGTGATGGGCTCTTTCGCTTCCACCGTCATCACAAGGTTTGCTTTCAATGGTCGATGACATAACCTTTTTATAGTTTCCTATGTTTTTGTAAAGGAAAAATATACATAATACATTAGCATAGATTTTACTAGTTTTATTTTCTTAAAGCACTTTCACATCTAATTAAGACATGCTAAGTCACCTGGGGTGGTCTCGGCCGAGGGGTTCATTGGCAATTTACTCTTATATTTTATTATATTTTTTGACAAATGGATTTATTACCTGTTAATTGACTAAATTTTTGTTTTGTATATTTTATTCGTCTTGTTTTGTCAAAGCATTTTCGGATATACTTAAGAAATGCTTCTTTACTTCAGAGGAAGTCAGACTTGCCTTGTCAGGAGGTTCTGTATTCAATATGATAACAACGATCTTAGAGAGCACCTAAGCTACCGGCTTTAAGGAACCTAGAGCCTGCAGGGCCTAGCTATTTAATTTGATATGAAATATTAAATATAAATAATAATGTAAGATAGTATATAATTATAAACAAAACCTTCGACCTGCTGATTTTCTATTAAAAATTATTGAGAGTTCGCTGTGTTTTACTAGTTTCACATCTTATTCTCCTTTGATTTTATTAGGAAGCTGAAAGGACCAGGATTGCCTACCACTGTTTTAAAATATGCTCCCCCGATTTGTGAGGTGTTTGTTGTATGTAAAAATATGCTCCCCCGATTTGTTGGATGAGCTTGCTGTTGCTAAAATAATATTACAATGCTTAAATACTGTCAGCCACTTGATTGTTTTTCTTAATACTAAACGTACAAAGGCCATGTCCAATCCCTGCATGTCCACTCAAGATTCAAGCTGCCTGAGTTTATTTATGTCTCCATTATCTATTTTCTACGAGGGCGACAGGATCAGTGGGGTATCTGAATGCAACTTGCTTGTTGATTGTTTTTCTTAATACTAAACGTACAGAGACCATGTCCAATCCCCGCATGTTCACTCAAGATTCAAGCTGCCTGAGTTTATTTATATCTCCATCATCTATTTTTTATGAGGGCGACAGGATCAGTGGGGTATCTGAATGCAACTTGCTTGTTGGTGGTATGTTACGAGGTGTTATGTCAGTGGTTAACATTTATAGTCAGAATGTTTTCATGGCCTTGATTGTTTCTTCGATGATCTTACAGAGACCCGCAATCAGGCACCTTTCGCACTAGAAGCTCGTGCATAAGTTTTATGTGACATTAAACCATATGAGTCTAACCTTTGTGCTACTCCTATACTATCCATGGTTGGAAAGCCTAGTGGAATGTCATCACCCTTCTCAGCTCCAATGATGTCTCCTTCAAGGAGTGCTAGCGTACTTGAGAAAAGGAATCATCACACCTTCAACGATCACACCTTAACGAAAACACTGGAGACCCTGCAATTAAGTAGTTGAAGCCTAAGAATCTCACAAAAACGAAGCTGGTGATTTTTAAGTTTTGTGTTATCATCATTACTATTGTAAAAATAATGTTATAAGTTGCATATAAGTTTGATCTTGAGTGTATTTGTACAGTCAGATGGAAAAGCTGAAATGGAGCGTCTAAAGCTTAGATTGCAATATACTGCTGGCCTGTACAAAGAAGCTCGCGCAGAGCTTTTTCTAACCCAAAACAAGGCGTGAGTCTGAGTATCATCCATATTAGCTATTTTTCATTTGTGAACATCTGAAGTATGAATTCAGTCAAAATACCTTTTATACCTTTTATCATAGTTGAGTTCATTGAAGCTTGCTAAAGATGAACATGTATATATAACAACTATATTTAAAAAGTGGTCTTCCATATATAAATTTCTGGATGCTTTGGGTATGCATGTGTGTCGATACGCTACATATGCACGTGCCATATGAAATTTTTCTGTGTCTACTATCTTTATCTTTTTGTTGTGTATATATATATATAGACATGCGCCTATATAATCTGGTTGCTTACTTTCTCAACCATTACACAATGCGCTTATTAGGTCCAGTCACTTTCTTCTGAATGCAACAAGGAATTAAAAAAGGTAAAGGATGCCCTCCGAAGAGAAGAAACCTTAAGGAAAGCTGCTGCTGAAGGGAGAGCAAAGCATTTCCATGCAATTAAAGAAGTTGAGGAGGCAAAAGCTTTGCTTGCTAAAGAGTTCTGCGAAAGGCATCTAGCTGAAGTGAATGCCCTCCAGAAGTCGTTAGAGAAAAAGAAAATTATGGATCGACTTTACTGGGGTGACAAGAGATACAGAAAGTATTCAAGGAATGAAAATGAAGTGGCAACGAACTCTTTTGCTGAGAGTAATGTGATTGGTGAAGGAAGGTTTGGTAAAGTCTATAAATGCACTCTCGATCACACCCCTGTCGCTGTCAAGGTTATTCGACCAGATGGACTTGAAAGGAAAGAAGAGTTCTTGAAAGAGGTAATTATTTGTTTCTTTTCACGTTTCTTATTGCCTCGCGGTTAAAACTTCTTGTCTCAAGGCTAAGAAAATGACCTTTCATTTGGTCACAATGTCTCTGTCCATTTTCAGAAATTAAAAGTACACATAATACTCTGTCATTACTCGGCAGTATTCACTAGTGGCTCTCAACCATGCTCGGGTTTAAAATTAACTTTACTGTTACCATGAATACGGAATCCACCTGTTTCTTGAATTTGACTTCTTTTATCGGATTAGAGCTCTTCTTATGACAGCATTATCGTTCTACCTAGAAACTTGAATACAGTCTTGATTATGTCTTGACCAGTAGATAAAGTGATGCTGAAAGGAGAGTGATCAAAGTAGGTATTAGCTAGGTGACTTAACTTTGTGTATTCAAAGTAGTGAATCCAGTGAGAGTTGTAAATAATACAAATGTTTCCACTTTCTGCAATTAGACCAAGTGTATTTAGACGACATATATCCTACATCTTCTAAGTAGTAGTCTAGTAAAGCTTAGTTAAAATCATCCATGATTTTTAGATAGAGGTTTGAGTAAGATATATGATCATATGTATTCTGAATTGCATTCATATCACCTAAGATTAACCACTCTTTAAAGCCATCCTCCAAAATCCTTAATTTTCCTATAGCGCAATCTTTTGTATTTTGTTGCATTTGGCATACACTATAGTTACTCTGAAATCTTTATCCAGAGTTTTGTGATTGACCTTTAAGTTTAGTAATTAATTTTGGCTTTCTAAAACTTCAATGATGAACTCTTTCTTCCACATAACCTAAATTTTGTGGTTAATATTTTCCATGAAATCATGAAAACCCATCTTCCTAGAGACTATGTTAAGATTGTCTTAACATATCATAGGTTCTTGGATTTCTATCAAATCAAACTTCTCAGATTTTTTGATGGATTTGAGTCTTCTTAATGTTTCCTTGTTACCCAAGCCTCTTACATTCCGAGTGAGAATAAAGATGGTGATTTTGAAGATTTTTTAAATGTAATATATTTGCTGATATTGATCATATGAAGCTTTTGGTCTTTGATTTCTTTAGTCTTTTATTTAAAATCATTCTTTACTTATTATTTGTTGTGTCTAGGAGAGGTTGGAAAGCTTCCAATATATCTTTGAGAGGGATAATCTGAGTCTAATTGATTTGAGTTTGTATCTCTATTTATTGCGAACATGGCTTCAGTTTTAGTAGTTTTGAGAGCCTCGGTAATTTATGAGACAAAAAATTATTTGTCTTCCTTATCTAGACTTTTCTTAGAGTTTATGAGTTCTTTAGAATATGTATTATTAACTCCGCGTTGATCTTTTGAATTTTTCGATGATATCTTGCAGTACCAAAATTTAAGAGATGACTGGAAAATGGATTTGAGGGATCAAAGCCACTTACATTGATGAATCAATAACTGAATTATTGGAGAACCATTTTCATAAAACTATACAATCAAGGTACTAGTCATCCAAGTTTAATTTATATATATATATATATATATATATATAACTATTAAATACTATAAAATCGTTTTTTAGATTATTTGGGATTAAACTTATAATAAAAAAACTTAGGATAAAGCTATCAAATATTAAAAGTTTGACATTTTTGGAATAAACCAAAATTATTCAGTATTTTATAAAAAATAATCATTAAATTTAAGATGAAAGTTATAAAAAAAAAATAAACTACTTTTTATCTTTGAGCTAGATTTTTTGTACAAACTCGGTCATCGTGGCTTTTTACTATCAATATTTTTTAATAATTACTTCTTATCTTAGTGTATATCATTTTCCCTTTGTTTGGATGAAATTTATTGCATGTATTATTTTTTAACATGATGTTTAATCATTTTTCCTACATTTGTCATACCCTCAGCAGATTGTCTTGTAGATCACGAATATAGTATACCTACTTCCATAAGTGATGATCTTGATTCTTAACTTAACATTTCTTTTTCATTTAACTTCAATTTTGTTTTTGTTTCCCAACTTAACTGAATGAGAACATTTTTTATCCAAAATTATGAACAGCCTCTTGTTCACACATATATGATTGGAGCATTATGAATCCAGGAACTATTCCTTTTGTTTGTCAGTTGTATTCTCTTTAGTGTAAGCCATTAGCATAATCTATTCATATTCATTAATGATCTTAGTGTAATATACTCTTTTGTTTTCTCAGGACATTCATACTTTAAATGTCCGAGTTTGTGACTATAGTAGCATTCAATTTGACTTTTATTGAAACTTATGTCACCACTACTTCTCCCTTTGAACCATCTTCTTCATATTCATCACATCCTTATCTTCCTTGTAATTTCAAAACATATTCCTCCTCTTTCTTTCTAAACATGTTTAACTTGTGCTCTTGCATGACTAGAGTTTCGTGCATTTCATCAACTGTTATTGAAGTGATGTTCTGTGATTCTTCAATTGATATAGTGATGTATGTGAATCACTCAATCACGGTTCTCATCACTTTATCTCAGTCATCTCCTTTTCATTGCTTCTCAACTTATTTGCTACTATCATTCTTTAGGAGAAGTAATTCTCCAATTGTGTCATCTTTATTCATTTTAAGAACTTCGAAATCCTTCCTCGATATAATTATGTGAGACTTCTTTACCTTTTTGTTTGTACTGAACTTACTTTTCAGGGAATCCCAAATGATCTTGGCAGTGCTTTTATCTAAGATCTACTAAAAACAATCAAATCTAGTCTTGAAACAAGTAATGTTTCACTTGACAGTTTTTTCGCCTTTCTTTCTCTTGCAGTTGCCTCTGACTATTATTTAGTAAAGTCTGATCTACTATCTTACCAATATTTTGATCAATCATTCCTCACAATCTCTTATCCCTCAACATATTCTTCATCATTTCACTCACATGCGCATAATGACCATCAAAGTGAGGAATATTGGTTACTTTCTTATCTTCCCTCATTTTGAATTGTTTCACTCGTTTGTTTCATCATCTAATCTCACACAAGCTTTGATATTAATTTTTAATTTTAAAAACTATAAAAAAATTCAATAATTAAAATATTGAAATGAACAAAAAGAATTAATAAAAAAACTAAATTTTCAATTCACTACAAAAAAAATAGTTAACAACTCTAGCCAATTTATAAACATATAAGGGTGATGCTAGAAACAAATCGCATTCTGTTAGATCTCTCACCCCACCCTTTTATTTTGAAACTCAAACTTGAAAAACAAAACAAAAACCCAAAAATTGGTGAGAAATCTATAAAAAAAAAACCTTATACACTTTGTTTGTCTGCGAAGGGTAAATTTGTCCAAAATCAGGTGAGAGATCTATCAATAAGGTGTAGGATCCAACCGTATAAGATAAAAAAAATGTGGCTTTTTTTAGCCTTACCCAACGTATAATCCTATTTATAAATATACAAGGCTTCTCATATACTTTAGTAACTGTTTAACAACCTTCAAATATACATAAATTGAAAAATCACTAAAGAACTAACTTTGTTACATCCATTAAAGAGTAAGTTTTTACCATTTTTGTTCTTATCAATCTGATCATGGACTCCATTTTTATTGCTTTTTGGAACAAATGAAAGAAGAGAATCCCACGAACTTTATCTCTTTGCCTACTACCTTCCATGTAGTTAAAGTGCAACTAGGGTATAACTGGAGGTAGAGCCAAAAGTCAAGGTAAAAGTTCTTATAGAAAGGTTTATTTATGGTTGTTTTGGATAACTGCTCGAAAAACTTCACAATTGTCAAACGGAGAATTTTTTCCAATGGTTGTGTGGATTGATAGAACAATGTTTGATTTCCGGATAAGTCTCTAAAGTCTTGTAAATAATTTCTAATTGAAGTTTTTTGGGGTTCTCCAATCATTCTAATTGGATAAAATGAGAGATTTGTTTTGGAACACAGAGAATGAACATGTTCTTCTTGTTTTCTATATAACCCAACACTTATATATTTCGACCAATGCATGCGGTTTGACAGTTAGGGTAGTTACTGTAGTTAGGTCCCATAGCTAGAATTGGAACCTACTCAAATTTGAAATTCAAATAAAAGTTCAAACTTCCAAATTTGACTTGAATCCCGCAAAGGGCTGCGCTCATTGAACCCTATTAATCATGATATAATATAACAAGCCTGCACTCCACACTCTACGACTTGTTCGATACTATATCATTTTTAAATTGGTCGATTAGTCGATCCAATTACACTTGAATATCTTACATGGATTTCGCCAACTAGCATTGCATTTGTTTGAACGTTATCTAAAAATAATTTAAACATCAATGTTTTATTTATTTATTTATTTTGACAAATATCATGCTTTATTTTGAAGACCGGTATTATAGCGTCAAATTTCCAAATGTCAAGCTATCTATTGATCTCTTGTGTTGGGATGACCATTGACTGTCACTCCGACATTGGGTGGATGCAGTAACATTCTCAGATGCTTTTGGTTCTGCCATTTTAGCTCTTCTATCCCTTTGATATAGTTCGGTCTATGTCGATTTCAACATCGACTCGCCCCATTGCGATAAGATGAGAATGTTGATAGACCCTCAAAAATTAATAGTATATGAGCTAACCAGATTAACTTATAATTTTCGCGTAAAAATTGCCATAAACAACAAATATATTTAAAAATAGGCTTTAGGAGCTGTAAATAAGGTGTGAAATTTTATAAAATTATGTACTCTGTTTCAATATATATAAGTCTTTTAAAGTTGTTGCACGAGTATTAAGAAATGCAATGATTTTGATTTTACAAAAATTAGTCATAAATGTACTTGTATAACCTTCATTGAAAACAACAATATAAAAAAACACTACAAGACAAAAGATAAAAAAAAGTAAAATACATAATAAAGTTGCATTCAAATTTGAAAATGACAATTATTTTGAAACAAAATTTTTTTTCTAAAACGACTAATATTATGAAACGGAGAAGGATTATTTTTGGATAACTTAGATTTAGAATATACCATACTTATATTTTTCTATTATTAATTCACACACAATAATACTAAATAAGTAGTGCTTGTAAACCTTAATACCCTAATTTAGGGCATTCAGGCTTATTATCGAAAAATAATCAAAATAATATATTGAAGTTTTACGTCAGGTAATAGTAATTATTCAATTATTATTTGATTTTATGGGGATATAAATTAAATGTGTATACACACTAAATAAAATATAAAGAATATCTTTTAATCTAATAATTAATTATTACAATTAAAATCTAAAAAAATTCTAACAGAGAACCCAATACAGATAGATGAATGGATTATTTAAATTAAATATCGATTGAGAGAAAATTAAAATATTATAAATAAATAAACAATTAAAACATATATTATTATTAAATAATACAATTAAGTTGGTGTATTATATAGTAACTTATTCATTTTATTTATTATATAAATCAAACCATAATTTTTGTTTTTACGAAAATTTTGAGTTTTTCAAATAAAATATGTTCTCTCTGTAATTTCAAAAACAGATTGATATTATATGTATGTATGCAGATTGATATTATATGTATGTACGTAAGTTTCATACATGTTTAGTAAAGTTATGTATGTATTATGGAATAATGTGTTTCAAATGCGTAATTTAGCATGTTTTACATGTTTTTGTTGCCTAATTATTCAAAGCATTTGTCGTATTTGGGTGTTGTGTGATATATTTAGGGGTTCACAGTTATGTGACCATATTATATGCACCTAATGAACCATATAAAGCTGCAATTGTATGACCACTAGACGTGATGCAGTTATCCATTTTGTTGGCACTTGGACTCTGGGATGTACAAAGTGTTGAGTTGCATGCATAATGATTGTTTGTTTCAGGTACATGGTGTTTGGTTGGCATCCATCTTCCTTTAAATATCTAAGAACTTGATAGGATATACCACATAATTAATTGCTTTAGCCGCTCAAAGTATATAGTGATATGAAGAATTTAGGCTTTACTAACAATATAGACGTCATGTCACGTCGGTACGTAGTACAATGCGAGCATTTAGATTCTCATTTTTAAGACTGATTGGCAAACTTGGTATCATACATGAATAGGAAATGTCATACGAGTCATGAAATAAAAGGATTTTGAGGTCTGACAACTTAAGGAATAGTTGTTGTGTGTGTAGGTCGGACCCTAAAGAAAACTGTAGTACATATATCATAATGGTGAACATATGTTGCATGTTTTCGTTGCTGTGTTTACACACATCGTACTCATATGTAACTGAATTTTCATTGGTGAAAGATTCGTTTAGTTACCATGATCAATAGATACAACCCCCAAGGAAGGCTTGGCTGATTCGATATGGCATAAACCTACAATATCTAACTTTAAAATATTGGCTCCAAAGGTAATGTATATCTTGTTGGCATCTAATGTCTCCGCTAATGACTATGACGAGTGCGATACATATGAATGTCCAATCACAACCCATAATCTGATAATCTTCAGTATGTGTTAAATAAGATTGGTATAAAATTTAAATATATCTCACTAATACATTTTGTTTTTGCTCAATTGCTAACAACTACTTTAGAAACTCATTTCAGGTTTCTAAATTTGTAAGATTAAAATTTGAAGAGTGGAAGAGGGAAATTTTATTCTTGTTGGGTCTCCAAGATATTGAGAATTGTCTTATAAAGGACGAGCCTCGTGCACTTACAGAAAAGAGAAATCCTGAGGTAAGGGCATACTTTGTGAACTGAGAGAGTTCTAAACGACTTAATCAATATGTCTTATAGAACGGAGTCTCCCAAATGTTTTCAAGCTCTTAAAACACTGACATGTTATTGGCAATGAGCATGGTTGCACACCTTGAGCGGAGTATTGTTAAGCCTCATCAGGTTGAAATTAAAAACTTGATTGGAAAATCAACCACTATGAAGTAAAAAAGACATGGCAAGATTATGGAACATGTATATGCAATGGATGATACTCATGGGAAACTTATGGGCCTACAAGTTGATCTTCTAGAGACCGATACAATGGCATACATTTCCTTGTCCTTAGCTTCTAAATTCAGGATCCTTGAAAACTACGCTTATCTTTAGAAGAAGTAGAACATGACCAATCTTATAACCAATATGGTTAATGAGGAGGATAAACATTCAGATTTTGGAACTTTATAGGCCAATATGGTAAATATCAACACACGTAATCATCAACTCAATAGGAAATACTCATCGATAGGATTTGCACAAACTAATTTACAGGATCTGCTAAAGAGGGAGGTGACAATAAAGGAAATTGTAAGATGTTTCCATGTTTTCACTAAAAGAATATGGATCACTAGAAGAGGGATCACCGCAAGTACAAGGCCTTGATGACCATGAAAGGTAAACTATATTCTATAACTGAAATAAATGTTTTAAGGTGTAGAGTTTGATTAGAAGGATTGAAATAACAACATTAGTTTTAAGGAAGAATAAGAACCAATTCATGCAGTCTCTGACATTGATGTGTTGATTATACTTAGCTTACCGGTCATCAACAATATGTCAGGGGACTTAGCTATAATTCTTCAGAATAATATTACGTCTCCACCTAAGATAGATAATGATTATGCCATTTATGATGAAAAAAATTCAACAACCTCAAGAATTATAATAACTAAATGAGTTGACATTTTATATGTTCACTCGAAAGAGGAAAAATACAATGTATTTGGGCTATATGTCATTTATAAGTGAATATAAATGTAGTTCAGACATTCTAGAAGATGAACCATTCACTTTTTATAATGTTATAAAAATTTCAAACTTTAAACTATGGATTCAAGCAATGAATTTATAGTACAAATCAATGCAAGCTAATTAAGTTTGGGGTCTTACCACTCTACCTAAAGGTATGAATGACTATGATGCAAATGGTTGTTTAAAACCAAATGTAGTTCTTCGGGGAAAGTAAAAAGATATAAAACACATCTTATAGTGAAAGGGTAAAATCAAACTGAAGATATTAATTATACAGAAACGTTTTCTCCAATATCATCAAACAACTCATCTAGAATAATCCTGGCCTTTTTTTCATTTTAACTTTGAGCTCCACCAAATGGATGTTAAGACCATATTTCTCTGTTGAGATGTTAATGAAATGATTTGCACGAAGCAACTAGAACACTTTGTGGTCGGCAGATCCAAAGTCAATGGTCTGTAAACTGAAGAAAGCCACTTATGAGATTAAGCGTCTTGTTAATGGTACCAAAACTTCGTAGAGATTGTTATCTCGTTTGGTTTTGAGGTATACTCGATCGAAGATTGTGTATATTGCAAGAGTAGTGGAAGTAAAATGATGCAGTTAGTCCTATATATCGATGAAATACTTTTATCCACTAATTTTGTAGGTTTATTACATGTCACTAAGAAATTTTTATCATAGAAAATTAAGATGAAAGACCATAGAGAGGCTTTATATGTGCTAGGAATCAATATAGCAAGGAATCGTCATAAGGGAATTATTGGTCTCTCACATGAAGCTTACAATGAGATCATGATACGTTTGTATGGCTTGGATAAGAGCAAACTGTTGGATACTCCTGTAGAGATACCATATGCATCGACAATTGATAGTCTCATATATGCTCAATAGCATTCATAGTTAGAATATTGTGAAAGTACATGAACTAACTAGGAGTTGGTAACTGGAATACGATAAAAAAAAAGTACCAATGTAAGAGGTGCAATATCATGGAAGAGTGCAAAACAGAATCTTATTACGACTTCAATAATAGTATCAGAATATGTGGCGTATTTTACTACTTCGACTTGCGTACTTTAGTTAAGATATTTTGTCACAACATTGCATATAGAGGGGGGAATGCTCTTTTTAATTTATTATGATAATGCTTTAACTTATATACTTCATCATGATCATTAAAGCCAAGAATTTTAAGCATATAGATTTAAAGTTCTGATATGCACAAGAGTGAATTCCAAACGACTAGATAAGGATGGGGCATACTGATACACACTCCATAGTAACAGATTCATTTACAAAATCATTTTTGATTTTTATCTTTTATGAGCATAAATTGTCCTTAGTATTGAAGGTATATATGGTTTAATAAGAGTAGTGTATTATGTTGACTGATTTTAGATTGTGTTTTTCAGATTATATGTAAATATTTTTAACTTTATAATATAATGATTTAATTTAAGCACTTATCATTTGAATGATATTTATTACAATCTTATTCAGTGGGATCAGTTGAATAGTAGACATATGTTGATTATATAGTCGTGTCTTACTTTCATGTTTCACTCCATACGAAGTTAGGGTCTAGTAAGGTAGTAGTTAACGATTTGATTTATTGTAGAAATATTACACAAACTGATTTATGGTGTAGCTATTTAGTTAGTTGTTAGCTGTCGACTTACATGGATAGACGTTCAGTTGTTATTTGTAAGCAACAACGTTATATAAGTTCATATTCAGATTAATACAATTCAGTAAACGTAAATGATCCAAGTGAAAGATTATGAGAAAAATACTAAATTAGAATATCTCATCATGTGTAATTTTAAGTATTCGTGTATGGTGTGGTAAAGTTCAATTAAAATAATCAATTCGAATATTGGACCACCAAATAATAATAATAATTAAATATTATTATTTAGTTTTATGGTGTCATAATAAGTTTGGATGCATGTTAGGATAACTTGTACCTAGATGGAGGATCTTTTGATACAACAATTAAGTATTAGGCTTAGATTCTAATAAGGTTATGGTCCATGTTTGAAGATAGCCAATCACGAACAATAAATGGACTATTTGACTATTTGAAGATAATTGAAGAGTTTTAAAAACACTTGGGGGTGATTTTGTGATACGAAGATTTCCTAGTGTCAGATTAGCTCAAGTACTGAATTTAGGTATCTTTTTAGAGAGAGAAAGTGCAATTTAGCTTGAGTAGAGAGAGAAAGTCATACTATTATTCTTGGGATCTGTGAAGCGTGTGTGGTCCTTATATAGTACAATTGCGGGGCCCACACGCTTTAACTCCCGTTTATTACATTATTGGTCCCTATATCTTTTTACCTTCTCATAATAGGTACTTCTTCAATATCCTACGCAATTCTCTCCCAAACAATCTTCCTCTTTACAATTCTCTCTTAACTTAACTTCTTCTTTACATTTCTCTCCTAAATAAACTTCTTCTTTACAATTCTCTCCTCACTAAACGTCTTCTTTACATTTCTCTCCTAAATAAACTTCTTCTTTACATTTTCGCCATGTATTTTATTCTCCCTCATTAGTAGCCCCTCAGTCCTAGTAAAACTAGTTTTACTGAGACTGTAAAGAAGTCTTTACTGCTTCCTCGAACAATTTTTCCTCGGAGAACACCTCCTTACTTGCAGAATTTCCTCCTCGAAGATGTTTTTGACCAATACTCCAAATGTTAGGTATCTTTTCGAAAAAATATCTCCTCGAATGCTACATACCTCTTCGAAAAATAAAAATGTCTCCTCGAAACATCTTTTGACCAATACCTCAAATGCTATACTTTTCTTCGAAAAACATCTCCTCGAAACATCGTTTTCTTAACAATTACATCCCTTGGATCATAGACTTCATCGTATATCTACCAGTGTAGCCCCCCAATCCTTGCAAAGTTTTAATGAAGACTTGCTTAAGCCTTAGTACTGTTCCATCGGAATTTGATGTGCCAGCATATCATCACAACCATGACACTATAATAAAACGTTGCAAGGATTTAGTATAGATTCCATTGATTACGTCAGCAATCAGGTTGTTTTGTCAGAGTATCTTGAGAGACCGTTTCACATTCCTGAGACTAGATTGTGCCTTTGCAACTTCTCGCACGCTTTTCTGTCAACAATTCATCACCTATGTACCCATAATTCCCCTAGGCAAACAAGAGAAAATGTCCCCAGGCCTGGTGCTCCCTAAAAGCCCATAGTCTTGCTATAAATGTTGACCTCCCACATGGGTGTACCTCAAACTTTGCATCCATAAATTCTAGAGAGAGAAAGTTGGCTCACACTCCCCGTCGGATTCCAGAGTGGCTATTGATTAACAAGAAGTTCAAGGAGAGAGTCGATGCTGGTGAATAAACTAAACCTCAGCCTCCACCTGCTATGACAACCTTCTACGGTTCGTGGCCTCCTCCTGCAAATTCGAAGGCCATTATTCCCCTCGAAATCTCTCACCAGAATCAAACCACCAACCAGACCACCTTTGAAGAAATGGGGAAGGACAAACATCACAAAAATTCCTTGGGAAAGAGGAAAAGTCATCATAAAGATAGGCATTCGCAGGAGCGCAAACGTTCTAAAGAAGTACCATCAACTCCCCCCGAGCCTCCTCGAACCCTAGTAATAGATGCTTCCCTTCCGAAGAGTGGGAATCCTATATCGAGTCTTTCAGCCACTCCTTCCATATCAGCGACTGGAAGTCCCCGATTTTCTCCAGGAAAGACTGTAATCACCGAAGAAGAGGTTCGTGAGCTTCAAAACAAAGCCTTGGCCGCTAAGGGAAAAGCTATCGCCTTGGACAATCCCGAATCGTCTACTCAAGCTGCTCAAATTGTTGATCGGAATAAAGTTGGCGAGATTCCCATAGAGCCATCTACCGAACAACCTCTCTCCCCGAACAATCCTGAGCCACACACTCAAACAACTCAGAACATGGATCAAAGCAAAGTCACTGAGATCCCAATAGGCTCATCGAATAACATGTTTTTCCCTCATTCAGCAATATCCGAGGAGTGAGCGACTCGCATTTCCCCCAAGTCAAAAGGAGACGTGACGCTCCCCGTCGAACTTGATGCCATCATGGGTAGCAATATCCGAGGGATTGAAAACAAACATGCAGTTGCGCTTCACACCATTTAATATAAGTATTTTTCTCCATCAGAAGAAACGTTACTCCGCACTCATTGGGGTATCCCTTTGTATATCGATATCAGGTTTCCATCCGAGGGAGAAACCCCGTTATGAGTGAGGGATCATGAGCTTGTTGATTATACTGAAATCATGAATTGGGGACTAAGATTTCCCTTAAACCCATTTTTCATCGAGTATTTTGCGAAGATTGATCTTTGCCCTTCTCAAGCTGGACCCAACATGTGGTTCACATTGATGTCACGCATCATGGCCTCGAGGATTTCAGGCCATGAATTTTCCCTGGAGCAGTTCATCGGATTATCCGGGTTGGCTAGGAACCCATTTTTCCCATTCTACTCATTGACCTTTAGCCGAAGGCAAACGGTGTTAAAAGATTTGCTAGAAGCTGATAAGAAATGGAGACAACAATTCCTCTTCTTCTCAGGTCATTGGGAAACAGGCTCAGAAGCAACCCCTTCGAACCCTCACAAATTATCGCTCTTGTGGACCAATAAATGTAAGTCTTCGAACGAATCTTCTTACGATAACTCTTCGAATAGTAGGATTCTAATTTAATATGTTTATAGCTATGATTGGCATCTCCAAGCCATTTGCTGAGCAGGTGGAGAGTGCCACTGCTATTTTTACCAAGCTCAGCGAATGGACAAAAGAGAAATGGGAGAATAGATTCCGTTTGGGTTTTAGGGACATCAATATGGCTCTGAGCAGACTTTGGAGGTTGAACCCCCTTGATCGGTTGTCCTTAAAAGAGTTGATGACCCCCCCCCCCTTTCTCGAGACGAGGTGCTGAAGCGAGTGACGAAGAAGGATATAGTGATTTATCTGCCAAAGGGTTCTCGTGCACAGAGTCACCGGACTGGATCCGATGAGGAACTCCCCATAAAGAAACATCAGCCCCAAATGGAAATAGACACCGTCCCAGAGCCGGCCTCCTCGGCCAACACGGTGACTCTCAATCCTGATTCTCCCCCCAAAAAGTCTGTCCACCCTCGGAAAAAGAAGATCTTGAAGATCAAGGGAAAAGAGAAACAAGCTGTCCTTGAGCCCATCTAAGAGCTTTCCGATGACGGGCAAACGCAAAATAACGTCCTCGAACTTATCCAGGAAGTTGAGCCCCAAAGGGCATTGGGTGAGCCCGAGAATGAGGTTGGAGACAACTCCCCTAAGAAAAACTCAAACTTGACCCCCAGCACTCTTCGAACCCAAACTTCACACCCAGCTCCCATCGAAGAACCACCTCTGCTAGCTCCATTACCCTTAAACCTCTCCAATATGTTGACCTTGGGATTCTAGAAGGGGAGTCCTCGGATTTTGACGCTGCAGCTTTAGGCTCTCCCACTAGTTCCTTCAAAGTCCCTCTGGAAGACGACTTTTCCTTAAATCTTCGGAGCTTACTACACACTTCTGTCAACAGAGGAAAGAAAATGCAACATCTAGAGAACCGAAAAAATTATCATAAGTTTAAGACGGGTCTGGTTTCCTCGCAACTCAAAGAGTTAAAGAAGCAGTATGCCATAGTAGAGAAGCAAACTGATGCCCTGTATGAAAAATTATCCGCCTCGGAAAACTATGTCATAATGCTTGAACGGTGTTGCCAAGAAGAAAGGGACCTCTACCAAAAGAAGACGGGGGATCAAAAAGAACTTTTCACCGAATTTCGAAAGGGTTACGAAGCAGCACGCAGAGGATTTAATGATTTCTTTAAAGATTATGAATAGGTAACTGAAGACAGGGAGACATTGGTGAAGCAAATTCAAGATTTTCCTCGGCAGGTGGAGGAGGAGAAAGAAAAAGTCGTTTCTGCTTATGCGGCTAAGTGTACAGATAACCTCGAAGTTCGAGATGCTACTATTCGGGCAGGCCTGATATCTCAAATTTATGCAGAATACCCCGAATATGACTTGGGCAGCTTCTGGAAACTTGTGTCCCCGGACCTCCGTCCCCTCATATTATTGTTAGTGAGAGTGAGTCATCGGATTCTGAGGAGAGTCCTTCCCCGGAGAAATCTGAGTAATTAAGAAAGATGGTAACTCACTTTGTAATTTTTGTGTATCAGACCTTTTAAGGCAATTTTTATAGTCCCTCGAACTCTTTGTGAGGAGACGTCTCCTCGGATTTTGGTGTATGCCACTTTATGGAATATCAAGTATGTAATTTATCAATTGTCATATTATTCGCATCGTATTAGGTATCAAGAAATTTGAGGCACAAAATATTGTGACCCAAAAAATAGTTTAAGGCAAAGAAGAATTCGAGGCACAAATTAATGCGACCCAAATAATAGTTCGAGGAGATAAACAATTCGAGGCACAAATTAATGTGACCCAAACAATAGTGTAAGGCAAAGAAAAATTTGAGGCACAAATTAATGTGACCCAAATAATAGTGTAAGAGAAATTCGAGGCACAAATTAATGTGACCCAAATAATAGTGTGAGACAAAGCAAAATTCGAGGCACGAATTAATGTGACCCAAATAATAGTGTAAGACAAAGAGAAATTCGAGGCACAAATTAATGTAACCCAAATAATAGTGTAAGACAAAGCAAAATTCAAGGCACAAATTAATGTGACCCAAATAATAGTGTAAGGCAAAAAATACGTTGTATCAAGCAGCTCATGGGTACACCTCGTTAAAACCTTCCTGTGCCTAGCAGGGTAGGAAAGAGTATGCCCTCGCTATGTTTGGGAACCGGAAAATACAAAAGAGAACAAGTGTTATGCTCTAACTAGCTCCTTAGTCAAGATACAATTTTAAGTGTTCAATATTCCATGGAAGTCGCAGACATCGCCCCTCTTTGTCCTTCAAACGGTACGTGCCCTGTTTTACTTTTTCTGTGACTTCATAAGGGCCCTCCCAGTTGGGTCCCAATTTCCCAAGACTTTTTTCCTTAGTGTGGAGAAAGACTTTGCGTAAGACCTTATCTCCCACCTTAAAATCTCTGTGCTTCACCTTGGAAGCATATCTACTCCTCATAAGTGTTTGAAAATGCAAAGATTTCAATTGTGCGCGTTGTTTTTTCTCTTCAACTAAATCCAACGCCAAGGTTCGGCTTTGGTTATTCGATTTCTCTGTATAAGTTGCCACGCGATATGATGGGAAGATGATATCCGAAAGGACAACCGCATCCATACCATATACCAAGGAGAATGGAGATACAGTGGTAGCAGCTCGAGGCGTTGTCCTATAAGCCCATAGTACTTCTGGTAAATAATCAGCCACTTTCCGGCCTTTCCTTCCAAATTCTTCTTCAATCCATCCAGAATTGTTCGATTGGTCACTTCTACCTGACCATTAGCCTGAGGATGAAATGGAGCGGAAAAACATTGTCGTATGCCCCTGGAAAGTCAGAAACTTTTAAACTCTTTGTTGTCGAACTGAGGTCCGTTATCTGTTGTAATCTGCAGCGGTACCCCAAAGCGGCAACAAATGTTTGAGACAATAAATTTGATAACATCTTTGGCTTTCGTCCCTGCTAATGGTTCCACTTCGACCCATTTAGAGAAATAATCAACCGCTACGATTATGGTCTGTCTGCCTCCGGATGCTATTGGTAGGGGCCTAACGAGATCGATGCCCCATCTGTCAAATGGGACTGCCTCGGAGATACTCTCCATTGACACTCCAGGCCGGTGGATTACGTTAGCATAACGCTGACATGTGTCGCATCGTTTAACCAAATCCTTCGCGTTGGAAGAAATAGTCGGCCAATAATATCCAGTGAGAAACACCTGCCGAATTAACGCCTTATAACCACAATGGGATGAACCTTCCCCGTCGTGCAATTCAGATAGGACAGACTGCGACTCATCCTTATTCAAACACCTTAATAATGGGCGACTCAAAGATTTCTTATACAGAAAGCCCCCCAATAAGATATACCCGTGAGACTTAAATCTGTTCTTCCTTGATTCGTACTTTTCGATAGGTAAAATATCGTTTGCCAAGAAGTCAATAATTTCCGACCTCCAATCATGTGTAATGACATTACTTACCTCTTCAATATTCATAGAATGGTCTGCGTCGGTCATGACTGAAGGATGCTCCTGAGTCAGGACCCAGGGGTATTCCTCCGTTTGAGAGGCTGTGGCCAAAGAATCCGGGATGATATTTGCCTCTCTCCTAACATGCTCAAATTGGACGGCATCGAACTCAGAAACCAAGTCTTTTAGAGCTTTCAGATACTGTATCAGCTTATCCTTTCTAGCCTCGGATTCTCCCAATGTTTGGTTTATCACTAACTGTGAATCGCTGATCATTCTAATCTTTTTGGCCCCACATATCCGAGCTAAACGCAATCCCGCCAAAGTTTCCTCATACTCTGCCTCATTGTTAGTCACCTTGAAACCAAATCGAATAGCTTGGAACATAGCTATCCCTTCTGGAGAAACCAACTGGACACCCGCACCACTTCCAGAGTTGTTCGACCCTCCATCCGTTCGAACCGCCCATTCCATTTCATCAAATCGGTCGATGATCTCCATGTCTTCTCTATCAGAATGAAACTCAACCAAGAAATCAGCCAAAACTTGGGCTTTTATCGCCGTTCGAATTTCAAATAATATGTTAAAGTCTCCTAATTCCACTGACCATTTGGTCATCCTCCCAGAGATATCGGGCCTCTGTAACAAGCCTTTCAAGGGAAATGTCGTTCGAACAACTATAGGGTGTGCTTGGAAATAAGGCCTCATCTTCCGAGCAGCTGTGACCAAATCCAAAGCTACCTTCTCCAACTTGAGGTATCGCTTCTCCGCTTCCAGCAAATTTTTACTGACATACTAGATAGGTTTTAAAAGAGTGCCCTCCTCCCGGAGTAGAACAGCATTGACCGCACAATCGGATACCGCTACATAAAAAATTAATCTTTCCTCCACCAATGGTTTAGACAATACCTTAGGGGACGTCAAATATTCTTAGATGTGGCGAAAAGCGATTGAACATCCGTCAGTCCAATAAAACTGTTTCGCATTTCGCAATACCTTGAAGAAGGGTGCACATTTATCCGAAGACCTAGAAATGAATCTGTTCAGAGCGGCCAATCTCCCTGCCAGGACTTGGACTTCTTTGATATTTCGAGGGGGAGTCATGGTGACCAAAGCTTTTATCTGTTCTGGGTCAGTCTCGCTGCCTTTTTCACCCCGAAAATGCACTTATCCGGATTTAGTTTCAAATTGACCTTGTTTAAATTGTTAAAAGTCTCCTTTAGGTCAGCAAAATGTTTTCGTCCCACGAACTTTTGACCAACATATCATCGATATATTCTTCTACATTCCGACCAATTTGTCCCTCAAAAGTTTTATTAACCAGGCGTTGATAAGTTGCCCCTGCGTTCTTTAAGCCAAACGGCGTAACCTTGTAGCAGTATAACCCTCTCGCGGTAATAAAAGAAGTGTTTTCTTCATCGCGAGCATCCAACCGGATTTGGTTATACCCCGAATATGCATCCATGAAAGATAACAGTCGATTGCCAGAGGTCGAGTCTACTAAATGATCAATGCGGGGCACCGGAAATGGATCCTTGGGACAAGCTCTGTTCAAATTAGTGAAATCAATGCACATTCTCCACTTGCCATTCTTTTTCCGCACTAAGACTGGATTCGAAGCCAATACGGGATAATGCGACTCGCCAATGTGGCCTATGCTTAATAGCCTTTCCACTTCCAAAAGAATGGCAGAAGCCTTTTCCTGAGAAACTGGTCTCCTCTTCTGGACAATGGGTCTAACATCAAGTCGTATCGCAAGTTTATGGCATATTACCTCCGGAGGCACGCCCGTGACATCCGGTGCACACCAAGCAAACATATCAATTTTATTAGACAAAAACGCAATTAATCTCTCTTTGAACTCAAAAGAAAGTTTGACTCCGATCTTGAGGATTTTTCCATGCCCAAAATCATGTCCCTCGGAATCCTCTTCCGGGACCAGAAACCCGAGGGTCTCCCTCGGATCATCACATGGGATGACGTCCTCAGAAGACCCCTTTAATTTCTATTCCTTATCCAAAACTCCTTCCCGACCTTCCTTCGAAGATAAGGCGATTTGGTAACATTCACGGGCCATTTTTTGGTTGCTCCTAACCGTTCCGATGTTATTCCCTATCAAATACTTCAGGCACTGATGTACCGTTGAAATGACTCCATGCATTTGGGACAGCCAAGAGCAACCCAGAATAGCGTTATACGAAGTTGGAGCATCGAAAACAATAAACAATACTTCCATCTCTTTCTTGAATGGCCCTCGTCCTAATTCAACCACACCCTGAAATTCTCCTACCACCACTTCCGCGGCACCGGTAAAACCCACTATGGTTCTGTCTGAGCGTCGTATAACTGGTGGGTCGGAAATTCGCCTGTAACTGCTCATGAGTAAGATATTCGCTGAACTTCCTGTATCAACAAGTATCTTTTGAATTTGATCTCCATAAATACCTGCAGCAATCACTACCGCATCTTCATGGGGGCCCGCGATATTTCGCATATCATCATCATCGAAACATATAATAGGCGGGGGTAAGCGGTGCATTTGTGCTGATGCCCCTGCCTCGATCTGGGTAGTCAGATTGACCATGTGTCTCTTCCGCGAACTATTGGAATTCCCCGCTATAGAATCCCCTCCAAAGATTGTCATTGACTTAAAGAAAGCGCAGAGGCGGTTTACCTCCCCCCTCAGAATGATTTCTTCCACCAAATTTACATTGTTCCTGCCCTCCTTAGGATCCAGATTTCTTGCTCAATATAAAAAACATCAACTTCCTCGGAAATTACCATGGCCGTGTCAGTGTTTTTTGGAACATCCTTTACCACAACATATTTCTAGGAGTGATTTTTCACGAACTCTAGCAACATTCCATTTTCGGTCAAAGATTGCACTTTTTTTTTCAAATCTATGCAGTCTTTGGTGTCATGCCCTATATCTTCGTGATACTTGCAATACTTGTTAACACTTCGAATTTCCCTCGGAGTCTGAATAGGAAAATGTTTTCTGAATGGCACCATGGACCTCGCCTTATCAAATATGGCAGCGACATTCTCCGTTAATTCCGCAAAGTAGTCTGGTCGAACCCACTTATTCGATATTGGTCTGGTCCCGTGATTATAATTTTGCTGGTTGCCATAATATTGTGAATTTGTTTTCTGCCTCGGCGGCTACTGCCCGTGTTTTTGGTCTGAACATTGGCTCGATGCCCTTGATTGCTGGACTCTGACCTCTGAAACTGGTTCTGATCCAATTGGTCGCCGGATCCCTTTTCTGAAGCTTGAGTTTCCTCCACCAGAATTCTCTTTTCCACATGATCCAACAAATTTCTGAAGGTCATGGTTTGACTCTCTGCTACTGTGTCCTTCAATAATCCGGGGAGAAGGCCCATCCGAAAAGCTGCTAGTGCCACTGAGTCTCTACAATATTCCATGTGTGTTTTTGTCTTGACGAATCGGTTGGTATAGTTCTTCAGGATCTCTATCACTTTTTGTCTACAATAGATTATCGTATCGCCATTCGCTCTGAACTTTTTGCTCCCCATAAAGTGTTGTCTGAAAATATTCCAGAACATATCAAAATTCTTTATCGAACCCTGCGGGAGCCTATTGTACCATTTGGAAGCCACCCCCTTGAAGGTCTGAGAAAATGCTCTGCACAACAATTTATTATCGTCGTCGAAATTAATCATGAAGTTATTAAACTGCTCGATGTGGTTATCGAGGTCTTGTGTTCCATCAAAATTTTCCAACTTCGAGATATCAAAGTTCTTAGGGAGGTTTCCCACTAATATTTCCGGGGCCAAAGGAGAAGCCCTCCAATTATGTCTCGTTCGATAAACGTTGGATCTCAGGTTTTCATGGCTCGGAAAATACAATCCCTCCTCATATTGCATGGTATACTGATGCTGCCACTCTGAATTTCGCGGGCCAATGTTTTGGTTTCCAGAGGGGAACTTCGCCTGGTCGTAGTCTCGTTCATTAGACTGATCATGATAACTCTTCTCCCTCGGAAATCTTTTTTCTGAACTTCTTCCCCTTTGATGATCTGTGTGCCTTCGACCGTGTCTTTTCTTTCTGCGGTTTTTCCAAAGAGACGACTCCGACGAGATGTATCGAGAATAATCGCTCGACTTAGATGAATCCACACGTCGTTTTTCTTTCATCTTCGTTGATCGTCGTTCGTACCCCCTATATCTGTCGTCCCTGGTTTTAGGACGAAAATCGATTTCATGCTCCTCTTTTCCACTATCAGGTTCCCTCCTTATCTCGGAGCGAAGATTTGCCTGTACAGTTTCTTTTTCTGCCTTCAATCTTTCGATCTCTAGCAACAGCTCATTCCTTCGGGCCAATAGATCTGAGTCGTCAAAAGTGTCTCCGACTCGGTGGCCCCCACGTGCCTCGTATTCCATGTCGTTCTGGTAACCGTCGCAAACGAGATTCTCCTCGCAATTGTTAACAAAATCGTCCCCTTGCTCTTCCATAATTTCCTTCGGAGTAAGAATTATTTCCAGGAAGCGATTGTCGTCAGGACAATCTTCGCTTCCCACAGACGGCGCCACTGAAGAGTTTTAGAAACGCTTGGGGGTGATTTTGTGATACGAAGATTTCCTAGTGTCAGATTAGCTCAAGTACTGAATTTAGGTATCTTTTTAGAGAGAGAAAGTGCAATTTAGGTATCTTCTTTATATTTCTCTCCTAAATAAACTTCTTCCTTACAATTCTCTCCTCACTAAACTTCTTCTTTACATTTCTCTCCTAAATAAACTTCTTCTTTACATTTCTCTCCTAAATAAACTTATTCTTTACATTTTCGCCATGTATTTTATTCTCCCTCATCAACGTTATATAAGTTCATATTCAAATTAATACAATTCAGTAAACGTAAATGATCCAAGTCAAAGATTATGAGAAAAATACTAAATTAGAATATCTCATCATGTGTAATTTTAAGTATTCGTGTATGGTGTGGTAAAGTTCAATTAAAATAATCAATTCAAATATTGGACCAACAAATAATAATAATAATTAAATATTATTATTTAGTTTTATGGTGTCATAATAAGTTTGGATACATGTTAGGATAACTTGTACCTAGATGGAGGATCTTTTGATACAACAATTAAGTATTAGGCTTAGATTCCAATAAGGTTATGGTCCATATTTATAGATAGCCAATCACGAACAATAAATGGACTATTTGACTATTTGAAGATAATAAACCCAGATAATTAGACATATAACATTTATTTTCAATTTCTTTGGTAGTTACTATCACGTAAAGATACTGGTATCCATGTATGGTGCAAAATTGAAATATATACTTGTCATTTTGAACGAGGGTAGCCAATTGAGGGTGATAAGGTTGTCAAGTTAAGAATGTGAAATGGATGATATGGTGTCATTGTTGATATTGTAGTAGGTCCGGCGAAATAGGAGGTTGTATAGGCTGATGCATTCGTTGCGACATACGTTAAGGTGAGATCGGTTGACAATAGAATGACCTTGGAAGCATAGTTTCATTTTCTTTAATGCTATTACCAAGGTGAGAGAAAACTTATCTCTAAAACTTATATATGTGAATGTATAGTTTTCATATTTGGAGGTGGTTGTTGAACTACCTTTTAAAGTCGGGCTTTATGTGGTTTTTATGGTGTCTTGTAGGTATGTGCTTATGCGTACAGAACAGAAGAACCAAACCGAACTACACTGGAATAAAATATTTAGTTTGGTTATAAGTATTTATTAATATTTTAATAGTTCCATAATTAAAATACTCACGATTCTCGATTAGGAAGTACATATGGACTATATTAGTAAATATCAAAATTTTACTTTATTCTATATAAATCTTCAAAGTTTTTTTTATCTTAAATTATCGCTTTTACTTTACCTTTTTTTAGTCTCTCTTATTGGTTTTTTTTCTAGATTTAAATTTCAAAACCACAAAACTTCCAAAATTAGTGTACAACTACGTGTGCTATGGCCTCCAAGGAGTAGCCGAGTCGGTTGAGTATGACATGTTTGTGATCAAAGGTCATGAGTTCGAGTCCCTCTACATACGCTTTCTCGGCTGAGCCTGTCACCTTGTGTGATTTACCTTCTGGCGTTGGTATGCAGGCTATCACGTCAGACTGAAGATTTACCCTGTGCGCACTCATTGCAATCTGAGTAGCGCCTGCGGATTCCCTCCAAAAAAACTACTTGTGCTATGGCTTATTGTGCCCGTGGGCAATTATCGTAATACCTCCACAAAATTTTAACATAGGTAAGTCAAATATCTATCTTAGTTGGTCATATGAATCATATTTTGACTTGAGCTGAGGTTTCCATTAGAATTAATGTCAATCTTATTATTGGTTGCTCTTCTCCAAGACGTTAACAGATACACATTTTAAAGTCTAATTTGTTAAGTGGATACAATAATAGATATTCGGGTGTTTGATGCTTTTTGGTATTTAATATTTTGCTATGCTTAACACTTATTATCTCCATTAGGTTTCAGAGTGTATGAAATCAATATCAAAATATGGTTGTTTTAATGTAAAGACGTAACCTTTATTTTGGCATTTTCTGTCTAAAGTCTAATTTTTTTACTTTTCTAGTATAAATTATATAATTTTGAAGATTACTGAAAATTCTAAATATTTAATTGGATTTCATAATTGTAGATCAAACCCAATGGATAGGTGATTTCGGAGTTTTTGAGGCATGCATAGCACACAAGTCATAACTGTGATTCTTTTTACATATTAAGTTCGTCAAAGTTTCAAACTTTGTGGTATGCGGGTAAAACATTCGAGGCATAGTAGGTTTAATATTGAAGATTAAATTTTAGTTTTTAAGAGTGAAAATATTTTGTGTATTCGGTGTGAAAAGATACATGGCTTCATCTTGAATGCTTGTAAGAAGAATTTTAGAGGCCAGGATACTAGTCATGGTTCATGTAAGTATTTTACACAAATCAATTTCCAATAGATATAAACAAGCATTTAAGGCCTCCAATCGGATAGTTAAGTTGGCTTAGTAAGGCATGTTTGTGACAAATGTCATGAGTTCAAGTCCTTTTACTTACGTTTTTTTGGCTGAGCCTGTCAACTTGTGTAGTTTACCTTCTGACGTTGGTTTGCAGACTATTGTGTCAGACTGAGGGTTTACCTTGTGCGCACTCATTGAGTAGCGCTTGTGGGGGTTTCCTCCGGAAAAAAAACAAGCGTTGTAGAGGCATTCGAATTTATGACTAGAGTTTGTGGTCTTTCGGTTATACTCGCGTACTTTAGTTACAAAGTAACCATTTGATACCGTATCCAATTTGAACTGATTTTTTTTATTTTCAAATTAAATACCTATACTGAACCGAATCAACTGAACCGATTTTTAATCGATTTCTAAATGGATACAAGTTTATAAGAACCGAAAACCAAAAAGTCGAACTGAACCGAAATGATGAACCGAACGTTTATATATAGTGTATGGTCCTAGTGATTATCCACCCAGAGATCTGGGTGGGAGCCTTATTTTGAGCGTATCAACTTCTAGCTCGACCTCGGTGGATGAAGCAAGTTAACTGGTAGCACCTAAGTTCTGGAGACTCCGATTAACGACCAGAGATTAGTTGGCCTTTCGTTTGAAGATGAGATAAAATAAAAATGGTACCGAAACCTATACCCTTTTCTATAAGCATCTTCGGATCGGTCAACTCAATATCTCCCGAACGATTCTGATACCCTATCAGGAACCCAAAATGACTCTTCTTCAACGTTAGTTTGCCTTAACTCAGACTGTAGCTTTACAAATAAACCACGCAAGCTTAGTATTATATTATATGAGCTCGACGTTGATCTTCCAGATGTGTATGGGAGGATAGAATCAAATAGGCTTCCGAGATGACGTTGATCTTTCAGATGTATCTGAAAGGACATAATCAAATAGCCTTTCAAAACTTTGGAATATATCGTTCCGTTGAAGCTTTAGACATATTGCAATTCTCCATAGCTATAGCGTGGTCCACTGCTAAAATTTAGGGTATGTTAAATAAAATTTTATATAAAATATTATATAAAATTTAGGGTATGTTAGGGAAGAGACAGGATCTCCAAAACCCCAAAGGGTTCCTAAGAGAGACAGGAAATGGGGAGCGGAAAGCAAGGACAGGGAGGCCAAGAAGAAAAAGACCTTCAGGGGTGATGAACTTTCTCTCCGGCCTCGCACAATAAAAATATGTAAATATTTTGATTACAATTTAAAATTAAAATATAGTATATTCCAAGCGCAAAGGATTCCCCTCTTATTCATGTCTTGAAAAGTGTCATAGGAAACACGATTAAAATACTAAAGAAGTCATCAACCGTAGAAAACAATTCAATCTCCACAAATGTCACAAAACAATCATTAAGTCATAGATTAACCATTCTATTTCTCAATTCATTCTTCATATATTTCATAATAGAAAATACTCGCTCAACACTTGCGGTAACAATCGGTAATGACAAAACTAGCTTCAAAAGTGTGTACGCAAATCCAAATATCTTGTGTTTTCTTATAAACCGGAGTCTTATGAATAAGTAAGTAATTTGCTTTAAAAAGATCGGTACAATAATTTTTTTAAATATAAAATATTATTTCTATACAAAATATTACAAAATTTGCTAAAGAAATCATAAATCAATTAATATAAAATAAAAAATAAAAAAATATTTACGATTAATATAAATAGGATATAAAAATATCATAAAAATACGTTAAAGAATCGGTAATTTGCAAATACAAATTAGTAATTTGTTAATTATTCTCATATTTGCAAATACAAATGAGTGTTTTACTTAATTATTCTCATATACAAAAGATTATTTCCATATAAGAACTCGGTGAAAATATTCAATAAAAATAAGTACACTAATTTATATTTCAAGTTAATGAACTCCAAATCAAGAGTCTATTAGTAGAGTTTTTTACCACTATACTAATTTCTTTCCTTTTTAAGGTGGTCCCGAACATTCTCATATCCCCTCTAAACCCCCTCCAGATATATTATGGTTAAATATCAAAGTACACCCAATGGTTACCCGGCTAATTTATTATCTTTTCTTAATTTATTTTTTAAATTTATTTTTAATTTAATTTTTATTTAAAAAAAATAAAAATTATCACACCATAATTGCGCAGGCATGGTAGTCTTGATGCCAATATCATTTCAAAATTGGAAAATCCAAATTATCTCATAAGTAGATTGACCCATGGCTCTATATTCAGCTTCAGCATTTGATCGCGATACAACATTTTGTTTCTTACTCTTCCAAGATACCAAATTACCCCCTACAAAAACACAATAACCAGTGGTCGATCTTCTATCAATTTTAGATCCAGCCCAATCTGCATCTGCAAAACACTCTATATTTGTATGACCAATACTGCCATACCACAATCCTAGTCCAGGAGCTGATTTGAGATAACACAAGATATGTTCTAGTGCTGCCCAGTGATTAACTGTTGGAGAAGACATAAACTCACTTACAACACTGACTGGATATGCAATATCTGGTCGAGTTACTGTAAGGTAATTGAGTTTTCCTACTAATCGACGATACTTTTCTGGATCACTAAACAATTCTCCGTCATCTTTCAGTAATTGCAAATTAGGAACCATTGGTGTATTACATGGTTTCGCTCCTAGCTTTCCTGTTTCCATCAACAAATCTAGAACATATTTTCTATGCGATAAAAGAATACCTTTGTTGTTTCTTGTTATTTCAACCCCCAAAAAATACTTCAATGGTCCTAAATCTTTTGTTTGAAATCGCGAATGTAAAAATGTTTTAAGCAATGAAATGCCTTTAGTATCATTCCCAGTAATAATGATGTCATCTACATATACAACAACGAGTATAGTTTCATTTGCAGAACGTTTATAAAAGACAGAGTGATCACAACTGCTCTTCTTCAACCCAAATTCATTTAATGCATCACTAAACTTGCCGAACCAAGCACGATGACTTTGTTTTAATCCGTACAATGATTTATACAAACGACATACTTTTCCTCTCTCCCCCTGAGCAACAAATCCAGGTGGTTGCTCCATATAGACTTCTTCTTGAAGGTCTCCGTGTAAAAATGCATTTGTAATATCTAACTGATGTAATGGCCAATTATTTGATGCTGCTAAGGAAATAAATAAACGAATAGAAGTAAACTTAGCTACCGGAGAAAAGGTTTCAGAGTAATCAACACCATAGGTTTGAGCATATCCTTTTGCAACAAGTCGTGCTTTGAGACGAGCTAGCGTCCCATCTAGATTCATTTTTACATTAAACACCCATCTACAACCAATAGCTTTCTTTCCATTGGGTAAATCAACCAACTTCCAAGTACCAGTGTCTTCTAATGCTCTTATCTCTTCAAACATTGCAGCTTGCCAGCCAGAATGACACAATGCTTCGTGAACAGTTTTTGGAATAGAAATAGAATCAAGAGATGCTATAAAAGCTCGGGTAGAAGAAGGTAATTGATCATATTTTTCGAAAGAAGAAATTGGATAAGTGCATTGTCTTTTACCTTTTCGAAGAGCAATAGAAAGATCAGGAGTGGACTCATTATCGTTTGTAGCAGGATCTTGAGACGAAGGAATTGGTAGTGGACATGATGGAGGAGGTGCTTTACGTCGAGAATAAACATATCTAATGGGAGGTCGATATGGTGGAGGTGGTACATCAGATCTTTGAACGGTGGTGTACATGAGTAAATCATCATCGACAGTAGTTGTTTCTGGATCGACATTAGACAAACCAGGAAAAAATGGAACATGTTCTAAAAATGTAACATCCTTAGATACAATGTAACGATGAAGAGATGGGGAAAAACATTTATAGCCTTTTTGAAACCTAGAATATCCAAGAAAAACACATTTTAAGGATTTGGGATCTAATTTTGTACGAGTAGGACTTACATCCCTAACAAAGCAAGTACAACAAAAAATGCGTGGTTCAACAGGAAATAGAGGTTTAGACGGAAAAAGCACGGAATATGGAATATTATTTGAAAGGACAGTAGACGACATACGATTAATTAAAAAACAGGCAGTGGAAACAGCATCTGCCCAAAATAATTTCGGTACTTTCATTTGAAAAAGAAGTGCACGAGTAACCTCTAAAAGATGTCTATTTTTTCTTTCAGCAACACCATTTTGAGATGGCGTATCCACACACGAAGTTTGGTGAATCATTCCTTTTTGTTCCATAAATAATTGAAATGCATTTGAACAATATTCTTTACCATTATCACTTCTTAAAATACGAATAGGACAATTAAATTGGGTATTTATTTCTGCAGTAAACGTGCAAAATATTGAGAATAACTCAGACCTATTTTTCATTAAATATAGCCATGTAACACGGGAATAATCATCAACAAAAGTAACAAAATATTTAAAACCAGTTTTAGAAACAACGGGACAAGGACCCCAAACATCTGAATGAACTATTTCAAAAGGAAACGTAGCCCGTTTATTAATACGAGGATATGATGGAAGACGATGATGTTTAGCAAATCTACATGACTCACACTCTAATGATGTCAAATCCCGAAATTTAGGATAAAGTTGTTTTAAAGAGATTAAAGATGGATGACCCATACGACAATATGCTTCAAATGGAGATGTAATACTAGAACACGCAGTAGATGTATGATAGTCTTTATCAAGATAGTAGAGACCTCCACTCTCATGCCCTCTACCAATTATTGTATTCGTCGTAAGATCCTGAAACAAACAATGATCGGAATAAAAGGTAACAAAACAATTTAGTGTTTTAGTGAGTTGGCTAATAGAAATAAGGTTGAATGAAAACTGAGGGAGATGTAAAACAGATGTCAAAGAGATATTTTTGGTGGGATTGACAGTCCCTGAACCTAAAACACGAGATGATGATCCATCTGCCAATGTGACATTAGAATGATGTGTATTTGAAAGAGAAGTAAAAACTTGTTTATTACCTGTCATATGTTCTGTGGCAGCAGAAAATTCGATGAGGAAATTTAATTCTTAAACTAAACCTATCTAAAGCCTTTGATAGGGTATCACTTTTCTTTATTAAGTAAATCATAATTTCCTTTGGCTTTAGTTGCAGGTTCATCAAACTAATCATGAAATTTATCAACAATGTTAGATTTTCAATCATATTCAATGGTGAAGCTAAGGGATTCTTTAAATAAACTAATGGCATTAGACAAGAGGATCATCTTTCCCCTAGTCTATTCATTCTAGCCCTAGAATTCCTGATAATAGGCTTCAAAAATTATTTCGATATCATCCTAGCTTAAGATGCAAAATATCTAACAATGGTATTATCCCTTGTTTATCATTTGCTGATGACACAACCATTTTTACTAATGGTTTTAAATCTAGTGTTTGTATTCTCAATAGATTCTTTACCAAGTTTCATGATTAAATTTATCAGTTGATCAACAAAGATAAATCCATCTACATTCCTCACACCTCATCTCCAGCCAGCAGATCAAACTACATTCATCAAATTACTGGCTACAAAAAAAGAATTTTTCCTATGAAATACTTGGGAGCAATCATCCATAATAAAACTACTGTCATCCACTATGAAAGGTGTAATCTCAATGTTAAGGAAGAAAGATCAAGAATGGGACAATATCTTACTTTCATTTGGTGGAAGGCTCACTTTTATCCAATCCATCCTGCTAGTCATTCCCAAAAACCATATGCAGCACACGATTCCCTCAAGATCTACAATCAAAATAATTGAAGCCATCTGCAGTAGATATCTGTGGGGCACATCAGACAACCATAGAGCCATATCTTGGGCTAGCTGGAAGATTAAACATCAGAAAAATTGAAGACTCTCAACCCACTTACTCCTGCAAACTTTGGAAGAAATTCGGAGAAAACTCAAGCTTATGGTCTAATGTCATGCATAACATATATTGCTCTACTGATCATCATATACAAGTGCAACTATCTTACAAGAGATCTCAAATATGATAGAGACTTCATAATATAAAAAGCACTGCTGATGGTTTCATCTTATGGTCTCTTGGTCAATGCAACTGTGAGTTTTGGCTTGATCGTTGGTGCCATAACAAACCCTAATTTACCTTACCAACACAAATGATACTTCTCGGTACATACAATCCAAAGTCAATAACTTCTGGATCAATAATGAATGGAATTTGGACAGGCTTTTATCTTCTGTTACCTCAATTGACATCAATAAAATCTCTAAACTATCAATCAAGCCTTATCTTATTGACAATATACAATGGACTGCTAGTGTTCAGGGGAACTTTGTTTCAAGGATACTTGGAATGCTCTAAGATGCAAAGGAACTACATCATTCTTATACTCACGCATCTGAAATAGAGTCATCCCTATCAAGTTTTGTTTCTTCTTATGGAGACTTCTCTATAATTGGGTATATGTTGACTCTGTCCTCCAATCCAAAAACATCACCTTAGTTTCCAAGTGTCAGCACTGTGGAAACATTGAAACTACTCAATATACCTTTGTTCAATGCAACTTAACTTGGACTATATGGCTTCATTTCATAAATATGTTCAAAATCATGATTGGCAAACATATGTCTCTCACTCACATCGTAAAGTTATGGTTATGGTCGGTTCTTAACGAAATTCACATCAGAAACATCCTACTCTCAGTCATATGTTGGACTCCTTGACAACATAGAAACAAGAAAAACTTCAAGCTTCAAAAGACTACTACTAAAGTTGTCATCACTCATATCAAGCATGCTCTTCTCAATTAGATATGGCTAACCTTCTCAAAAGACACTTCTAGAAAAATGATTCTAGCATGGCATATGAATTTCAATGCTTTCATCATCTAAATAAGGCAAGAAAGTTGAAGGCAATACACTGGTCATCTTCTTTTGTTCCTAGTCTAAAATTTAACACAGATGTTTCATGTTCGCAATCTGGTGAAGCTTGAGGAAGTGCTATCATGAGAGGCTACAAGGGTGATCAAGGCTGCTATTGGAAGAATCTATGGAAAGTTAAGTCCTATCATACCTAAGACTCGCGCACTACTTGATGGCCTTATCCTATGCAACAAAATGAAAATATCTGATATGGAGATAAGATAGAGTCTTTATTACTCTTAACTATGATCTCTCCTAATAAAGCTCCATAGTTTTTTACTCTTATTCCACAATGTTGCAGAATTCTATTAATATCAAATATGTCCATCTCTCACATCAACAGAAAACAAAACTCTGCTGCAAACTGGCTTGCAAGATGGACCAACAAATGCAAATACAAGATCGATCTAACTGCAGATCATATACCTAACTAGCTCAAAGCTAATGTCTTTCTTGATAATCTAAATACTAATTTTATCAGAGAATTATACGAACCTTAATTCAACCAACTCCTACTTTTAAAATTTCTATATTCATCTATCAACTCAGTTAACTACTGACATGAATTAAACTTACCCAAAAAGTTCACGTTTTTGTAGGACTCTTTGTCTCATATCTATTTCACAGCTACTACTAATTCCAGCAAGCATCTTATCATCTCAAGATCCTTCCAGAGTCCTCCGAAATTTGAAAGCAAGATCATTTCTTCTCAACTTAGTCTGCAGATTTATGTCCTCTTACCAGACCTCAAGCCCATCAATACAATCTACTCACTCTCTTAATAGGTCTCTCCTTGTCAAGTTCATTGAACCTCTTCAATTTCTTCACTCTCAAAACTTTAGTCAATCTTTTTGTTTAAAATGAATTCACTTCCTCTGTAATTTATCTTGGCGCGTCCTCTTTGGCGGCCAACTCAATTCTAATGTAGCCTTTAAAGCTTATTTGAGCATCCGACTTTATTAATAAAATTGTTTGAGTTGGTCAAGTGCCTCTCGGTTAAAAAAAACATATCTATAAATATTGTTTTTTTCTCTTATCCTATTTGCGTCTAAAATGTGATTTGTATTCTAGAATTTATTCACGGACATAGAATAATCAACTGCATTCAAAACGTAAATTACTAACTAGGATCAAATTATTAAGTTCACCCGATTCACTTCTTTTATAGAAAAAAAAATATGATGTTTAGGATTTTAAAAATATGCCCATTTTTATTATATTATAATTATCCTCTTAGGTTTAATCAATACATTATTTTTAAGAGGAGTAAGATTATTAGGTTATCATCTAGATGGAGACGGTGTCAAGGCTTGTCTTCCACTGAAACAATAAAAATCCAAAGTTATATTGTCTCTTGTCTTTCTCTTACATGTTATACACTTTGAGCCGTAAGAACTCACGGTCAGAGCTAGATATCACCCCTTTACTCCATCATGACAAGATCGCATTATTGCACACATTACACAGTACGTATCATGCAAAACATCATTAGCACCACCCACCCTGAAGAGGTGGCATGGTTTGCCACTTAAAAGCTTTCAAACTCTAGCAAAGTGAAGCATCCACTTGAAATACTTGGTTTGTTTCCATCGACTTTATTTATTATGATTTTGAACTCTTTTTTATGTTTATTGGTAGGAACATTTTTTTTTTTTTTTTGGTATAAAAAGCTTTAAAATTAATAATAAAATGTTGTACATGAGTTCGGGAGGCTGGTGCCTCATTACAGTGCTTAACCCTGATGGATTGAGCATGCTTCTAAAATTTAGAATAAATTACAATTGTGCTATGGCTAGGTTTGGCTGGTAGCAGGCTAACCGGTGAACCTGGCTTTTGTTCCTTTGAAACGATATCGGAGATCAGATAGTACATGATGGGCTAGGCATGTGAAGTGGGATTGTTTATTGTTGAAGATTCTGTCATTCCGTTCCCTCCAAATGTAGTAGACTGTGGCGCAGAATGCCATTTTCCAATGGGCTTTGTCGTTCGATGTGTTGTTCCAGGTGCATGCTTGCTCGAGCCACCGGGGCCAGGAGGGAGGGGGTAATGGGAAAAGAAGTTTTTGAGCGAGTGATTCCCAAATTGCGCTGGAGTATTGGCATTGGGCCAAGAGATGTTCTGGCGTTTCGTTTGAGGTTTCACATAAAACACAGGTCGGGGGGGAGTCCAATCCCCACGAGATGAGTTTATCTCGAGTAGTGAGCTTGTTTTGAATGGCAAGCCAAGTGATGAAAGAATGTCTGGGGATGGCATATTTGTGCCAGACTAGCGAAAACCATGGGATCTTGTTCCTGCTTGGTCTGAGGCAATTGTAGGTGCTACTTATGGAGAAGGTTAGGCGATGTTTGTTGGGAAGCCATAAGAATGAGTCTTTTGCCTGGGAGGGGGGGGGAAGGTTTTGAATGGCTGATGCTATTTCCAATAGGGAGGGGTTGAGAATTCTGCTGGGGGATCTGGCCTGTGGGGGCCATCTCCATCGGCCACTTTGGTTGAGGTCTTTTACTGTTGTTAAGTTTCTGAGGCGAGAGAGGGATTGGATAGATTGTCCGTATCGGTTAATTAGAGAGGTGGGGAAAAGCCACGGGTCATGCCAGATGGAGGTATCTTCTCCGTTGCCGATTTCGACTCTGTAGAGTTTGGCTGCTATTGGACGGAGGTTGAGGATCTTTCTCCAGCTCCAGCTCTCATTAGGGGGTATGGGTAGTGTCCAGAAACATTTGTTTTTTATTTTTTCCGTTAGGATCCATTTTGTCCAGATGGAGTTCTCATTTTTTGTGAGAATGGACCATAGGAGTTTAAGGGTGGCCGCCTGATTCCAGATTTTTAGGTCTGGTATCCCAAGGCCACCCTCTTCTTTGGACACGATAATTCTTTCCCAGGCGATTTTTGATCCTGTTATCTTCATTTCTGTGCCAGACCAGAGGAATCTACGCAAGAGTTGTGTGAGCTCTTTGAGTACTCTGATTGGGAGGATGAAAATTGAGGACCAGTATACTTGGGTAGAGAAGAGGACGGAGGTGATCAGCTGAAGACGACCGGCGTAAGAGAGTTGCTTCGAAGTCCAGGAGTTGATTCGATTTGTGATTTTGAGGAAAAGGGGTCTGCAGTCGTTATAGGTGAGTCGGGATGTGATGAGGGGGACTCCTAGATAACGGACTGGAAGCGATCCTTCAGTGAAATTGAGAAGGGAGAGGATTTCTCCTTTGATGCCAGGGGAGGTCCCTGAGAAGAAGACTTGACTTTTGGCTGGGTTCAGATGAAGTCCGGATAGAGATTCAAATTCATGGAGACCTTCAAGGATGTGTTTTATGGATGGTGAATTTGCTCTGCAGAGGATCAGGAGATCATCTGCAAAGCAGAGGTTGATGATGCGGAGCCTTTGGCATTTCCAATGGAATTCGAAAGATGGTTGTTTGCTTTTTTCCTGGAGGATGCTGGAGAGTACCTGCATAACCATAACAAAAATGTACGGGGAAAGGGGGTCTCCTTGCCTGAGGCCTTTGGCGCCCGGGAAGTAATTGGACGTCTTGCCGTTTATGCATACTGCGTAAGTGGGGGTGGTGATACATTGGATAATCCAATTTATCATTTCTATTGGGAACTTCATGGCAAGAAGAATGTCAAGAACAAGTTCCCATCTGACATTATCGAAGGCTTTTCTAAGGTCTATTTTTAGAGCACATCTGGGACCTTTACGGTTTGCGTGATAACCATGGAGGAGGTTTTGGGAGAGGAGGATATTGTCCACAATAGATCGTCCAGGGATGAAGGCGGATTGGGAAGGGTCTATAAGTGTTGGGAGAGCGGGTTTGATGCGATTAACAATGATTTTGGAGATGGTTTTGTAAATCACGTTGCAGCAAGCAATTGGTCTAAAGTCTGATGGTAGAGTTGGGGAGTCCGTTTTGGGGATGAGGGCTATAAGGGACTTGTTCCATTTGGGGTCCATTTTCCCTTTAGAGAAGAAAGCTTTGATGCCTTCGCAGACATCATGGCCTACTGTTGTCCAGCAGGTTTTAAAGAAATCTGCACTGAAACCGTCGGGGCCCGGAGCCTTATCACTGTTAATCGCGAAGAGGGCATGTTTTATTTCCTCATTTGAGATAGGCTTGATCATGCCAGGGATCATGTCCAGGGGGACCGTGGCTTTGATAAGATTTTGTATTCGGTTCGGACCAGGGTAGTCTTTCGAGCTAGGAGATCCTAATTGGTTTAGGAAGAAGTTGTTGAAGGTGGAAGCGATGGTACGGGGGTTTGACGTTAGGGTGCCATCTTCTTTCATGAGGGAGAGGATCTTGTTCCGTGCTCTGCGAGCTCGAATGCTGTTGTGAAAGAACTTGGAATTTTTGTCCCCAAGCTTAAGCCATGTTTCTCTGGATTTTTGCTTGAGGAAAGATTCCTCCGCTCTGCTGTAGAAGATGTAAGAATCCGAGGCCTCTTTTTCAAGGGAGATTAGCAGATGGTTTGAGGGGGAGCTGAAAAGGTTTTCTTGGGCTTGGGCAAGGGAGGTTCTGGCTTTCTCCACACGGTCACTTATGTCACTAAAGGCGGATTTGTTTAGCGAGGTCAGGGATGGGGCAAGCCGAGCAAGCTTGGTGACTAGATTTTCCATTGGATTTTGATAGGTGGGGGGGGACCAGCTGGCGAGGACAAGGTCTTGGAAGCTCGGATGGAGTTTCCACATGTTGAAATATTTGAAGGGGTGGGGGGTGGCTATGAAAGGGGTCGAAAGGTGGATGATCATCGGGGTGTGGTCAGAGGTAAGAGGGACGTCATAATGGGCAAACGAGTTTGGGAAAGTATCGTCCCACTAGTATATTGTTTATGCATAGAGTGATGTGCGGTGGGGTGACCATGGGTTATCATAGAGATTCTAACAACTAGTATATTGTTTATGCATGATCAAATATTCATATTTGGACTTCAATTTTATAAAAACCTTAATTCATATTAAATTTAGAGGTTTTTGAAATTAAAGGTTTTCAAGTTATCGAGATAAAAGAGTCACCGTTGCAATTTAAATATCGTAACATCCCAACAAGTGCATTATTGCATGTTCCACAAGCTCTATGATAAAGGATTGTTGTCATAAGTTCACCAATAAGCGCAAGTTATCCTTACGGACCAAAGCCGCTGACAATAAATAAAATTTCAATCAAGAATCCTCCAACGGGATTAAAAAACGTTATCGTCACTATAGTAGCAGGATGAGAACATGACTCCAATATTAAAACCAAACATTGAAATGAAGAATGAAGAGTATCAACAAATGGAAACTTAGGGATTCAATCCAACCCACCAACAAGTGTTCTGCTTTGGACAAACGTAAACCATGTTTTTCTAACACCTTAACGGCTCAGTAACATATTTTTTAATTCCTTATAACACAACCAAGAGGACAATCGAGCTACCATGAATTCCTCTAGCGCAATCGTGAGGTTAGTCAAACAACAACCAGGTCCCTTCTGCGCTACATCTATCAATGCAATAAAAGTTTACTACATCTCTACCATATTACCCAACTACGAACCAAGGTTACTTTTCAGCACCATCAATTGATAAAAACCAGCAGAACTTCATTTCTTGACCTTATATGGGTCAGCGAACCCTTATGGAGCTCATCCAATGGTGTATTCAAACTCTTATAGACCTCATCTAATGGTGCATCCAAAAATCTAGTGTGTCTCACAACTATAACCATAATTTCTCAATGGTTATCTACAAGTACATCGGATAAATAATAAATTTCAGCCTTCGACTGTATAGTTGCCCATACTGCAACACAGTAAGCTCCTCTTTGGCCAAGGACACGAAGGCAACAAGACTGTACTTCTTAATAATAAATATCCCTTTAATAGTGAATCTCCACTCGCCCAAAAGATCTTATATAGTGATTTATAGGGAACGTTTGACAACCACAAAATGGACAAGTATAATAACAAAATAGATCGTAAGAACCACATATAATAATTAAAACATGAGATACTATATTTTGGTGGGGACGCAAAACTTTTATGCATGGAATGCTCTATAATATTTTGACCTGGATTAATAGTATTTTCTCATGTTGCATCAAAAGCTTCAAGATGCTTTAAGTGGCCTTCGAAGACTTAAATTTATTCGCTCTAAGTTCATTGAAGGATATGGTTACTAAACCATCTATTGTAAGCAACGACCAAAAGAAAGTTTAAGGGATTACACCCAAAATTTTGTAAAAACAAATAATGAACTGCAAGATTACTATGAATGGTGGCAGTTGTAACATATAAGCAAGAAACCTGTCGGGACTTATGGCAAAAGATTTGATAAATAAAAAGGCTCCTAATTTTTTGAACTTGTTGGTTCAGGGAGAGGACGGATAAAAGCAGAAGAGACTGTAAGAGCAAAAATGAATGGATAGACTACCACTCCAAACACATATCCATAATACCATCTATTGGGAATAAACAATAAACCACTAACAGTGACATAAGTCAATAATAAACCACACAACCAAGTCTCGTGATCCAAACAAAACATTATTGAAGCATCAACACGACTGAGACATTACAGTCAAGTTTAAAGCTCCAGAGGAAATTCTATGACAAACCATAACAAAAATCTCAACAATAGCCAAATATGGTGGTGTTTTAAGAAATGAACTTATAGACACTTAATTGAGAACTTGGGGGTTATTTATAAAACAAAATAAGTTATAGAACATAGGGATGTAAGGATGTAAAGTCCTACGACTTGGGTGAGATGTATTTAGCAGTAAAATCATATTTTTATTGGGAAAACACTAACCTATCTAATATTAGGAAATTTATTGTCTAACGGGTGAAAGGTATTTACTTGCATTCAATATAATATCACACATAACAAATAACATATCAAAATGTGCAACACAATATACATCAATAATAAAATACCTTTAAGAAAACATATCAATATGCATTTGTAAGTTTGAGAAATATCGTTGTTGATCTATTTTTAATTGATTTAATTCAAGTAAATCTCTTTTGGGTTAGTTTCTATATTTTTAATTAAAACCTTAGTGATCAATTTACAAGTGGTATTTTCATGTTCTTGATAAGTCAAACAATAATCTTTATTTAAATCGATGATGATTGCAATAGTTTTAACCATGAACTAGATCACTTACCTAGGCAGACAATTACTTACCCAACAATAATCATCAATTCACCAAAAACCTTCATTTGACACGATGTATTGGTTTCATGATACACTTACTGTAATCAGGTAAGCCTCAATAATGCAATTTCATAGATTATTTAAAGACCTAAAAACAACCATACATAAAAAATAACATATCCAAACATATCATGTGCTCTCATGTGCGAATGAAGACCTCTCAAAGTACACTTCAAGGTGCGTAGCTGCCTCGAGGGTTTTTCACGATAGCGTAACAACTATTTTTCGGTAAGTATTTTTGTTGTCACGACAAAACAACCACTTGTTACGATAAAATTTTCTTGTCACGGGTTTCTGCTAGATTTTGGGTGTGTTAGCTGCGATTTTATCTTTTTCAACTGCAAATCAAACCCTAAATTGAGTTAAACCCCCTAATTTTGGCATTTAATTAAATTTAAGTGATAAAACACTAAAATTTAATCATGTTTCATTTAATCAAATCAATCAAAACATGATTTGAACTCTAAATTTGTACCCTAACCAACTCAAACAATAAGCAATATCCCAATTGTGTGGATTATGTACTCAAATTTAAATCTTCACATTTTTCATTTGATTATACACACAATACCACAAATCGATATGTTGAAGAGTGGCTATGATACCAATTTTGGGATGTTTGGATCGTTAATGTTAAGAAACAAAGAGAGAAAAGAGAGAAATAGCCGCCAATAAGCGGCTAGGCTTTTTGTTTATTAGAAAGTGTATATTACATAGAGTATAAAACTATTATTTATAGATAAACTATATGGGCTAATGAGCATATGCCTTATATCTCTAACACCCTCTCTCAAACTCGCAATGCTTATTCTTGCATTGAGAGTTTGTTACACAAAATAGAGAAACAAAATAAAAAACCAAAATTGCCAAACAAAGCCAAACTCCGATCTCCAAACTCCAATCTCCAAAATCGAATTGAAATTCCAAAATCAAAATTGAAACGTCAAACCCCAAAAATTGAAATCCAATCCTCAAACTCCAATCTCCAAACTCCAATCTCCAATCTCCAAACTCCAATCTTCAAGCTCCATTCTTCAAACTCCAATCTAAATCTAAACATCAAACAAATCCAAACAAAGCCAAACAAAGCCAAACAAATCCAAACGATGCCAAACAAAGCCAAACAAATCCAAACGAAGCCAAAACAAAGCTAAAAAAAATCCAAACGAATCCAAAACAAATCCAAATGAAGCCAAAACGAATCCAAACAAGTCCAAACGAATCCAAACTAAATCTATATCAAATCCAAATCCAAATCCAAACGAATAATGAAATCTAAACACCAAAACGAATCAAAACGACAAACGTCGATTTAAGAAAACGTCAGACATATTTCAAACGTCAAACAAATATAAACACCAAACAAAATCCAAACGAAATCTCAATACCAAATACACAAACAAATCCAAAAGAAATTTGCATGCTAAATTTAAATACCAAATCCAAATCGAGAACTAAATTTCGAATCAAAATTAAATCTATGAGTTTACCAACAAATATCTCCACTATTCCAGTAGCGATTTCTTCCGAACCGTAGCATCGAATCATAATCCAACCGGTCAGATTGAAGGATTAGATGTCCCAAACGCGTTCTCTGAAATTCAAAAAAAAACGGGCACTGTTTGCCTTTCGATCTGACTGTTTGATTGGGGCTGCACACAATAGATCCAAAAAAAGAAAATTTATACCTTTTTTTCTTCCGATAGACAGCTAATAAAACTGCCCGTCGGCACAGTGGAAGATGCGAAAACTTCAAGATCTAAGCCAAGACTCTGATACCATGTTAAGAAACAAAGAGAGAAAAGAGAGAAGTAGCCGTCAATAAGCGGCTAGGGTTTTTGTTTATTAGAAAGTGTATATTACATAGAGTAAAAACTATTATTTATTAATAAACTATATGGGCTAATGAGCCTATGCCTTATATCTCTAACAATTAAAACCCCCCGAACTGAATAATCAATCCCTTATATTATCGATGAATTATTAAGAAGGTAGAATAAACCCTTATATAACATTTTAGGCATTCTACCAATCGTGTCTTGTAACAATGTTCTTCGTTGCTTCTTTTGTCTTACCACTTCAGCTCATGATCTGCCAATCTTGTGTTTTTATTAAAGATTTTGGATCATGTATCTTAAATCAAGAAAGAAAAATAAAAGAATAATAGAAAGGGATTGTATGTTTAACTAATCATTATTGCGGCTTGATGTTTTAAGTTTTAGTGATCGATGTAATGATCAACTTATTTTTAATTTATATATGAAGTGCAATTATGGATTTGGACTTAATCTCAATTGCACTCATGGCCTTATATTTTGTATTATGGTCATGAGTCATCACCTGACTAATTATTATCTCCCAAATTAGTCCATAAACTTTCATATAGTCTTAATTGTCAACATTCAGAGTCAACGATCCACAAAACCCAAATTTGACATGTAATTTACACAACGACCTCCATCAATGATTTTTATTTATTGGTCCAATTTATCATTATTTTATTTATCTGATTACTTTTTTATTGGACTGTCTATTAATAATAGTCAAATACATCAGTAAGCTTGAACTGGTCCAACTTTGAATAGTAATTAGTCTCTTGACTATCCACTAACTAGACAAATAGTCTCTCGACTAAAAATGTTGTGAGTCTTTTGGCTATCTATATTCGATAAATTTAATCCCCACGTGTGTTGAGTATCCATTTTCGAGACAGTTTTTCGATAAAGTTAGTCTCTTGACTATCTATTTTTGATAAAGTTTGTACTTTGATTATCCATTTTCAATCAAGCTAGTCCCCTAAATAAACACATACAGTGTACTAATTTTACTTTTAGTCAAAAGACTATATGTCCATAAATAGATAGTTAATGGACTACCACCATGCAATTTTTAATCTATGAACTATATGTATAAAAAATAGATAGTTAAATCAAAACCAATTTATCCATATACTTCTAGCATTTGCCTCTCTCATTTTCGTTGTCATAACACTATCCTTTTTATGCACCTGCAACGATCTTTTATTTTATTGCACAAACAACTGCATTATCTTTTATTTTATTGCACGAACAACTGTATTATATTTTATCGCAACTATTGATTTTTGAGATGATTCACTTTTTTTCAGTTTTGATAAAAAACATATTTTGAAAAATATTTCCAAAATTTTATTTAATTCTAAATTATTTTATTAGTCAAAAGTTATATATATATATATATATATAATTTATATTAATATAAAAAGAAAAGATGAGACGACTTATTTTGACTTGTATCTTAAGCGTTGAACGAAATGATATAGTGGCCGTCTTTATCATCCATCCGGTGACCTTTTCTTATTTCCAAAATTAGAGGCATCCACAAACCCACCTTCTATCATACTTTCGTAACCTATTATATGCATTGAAAGAATATCATTATCTTTTATTAAAATGGTTTTTTATTAGTAAATATGTAACAACTTAAGTCGTATTTCTTATTTATATTAAAAAAATATTTATTTATTTATTTATAAAATAATAATTAACTCGAACACGATAGCGGTCCAAAAAATCATGTTAAGTTAATTAACTTATATGTTAGAATATATATTGTGAACGTCTTAAATGATATGATATTTTTTTTTATAAAAAAATTAAAATATTGTTTCAGTCGTTCTGGACATAAAATGCTAGATGATTGGGGAGAGTTTTTGCTAATTTATCCGTTACTTTTCTAAAAAGTGAATTAATAGGTTAAAAATCATAGCATTTTTATTATTATTATTTTGAGGTTAATAAAATAATTTATTATAAATTGGGATCTAACTGAAGCTTTTAAATACAAGATAAATTTAATTTTGAGAACTAAACGGTGCCAAAGGGATTTCAAGTCCTTCCACTTAATCAATTTGAACAAGAGTTTGATCTGATAAGATGTTTTTTCCTTATTCTTTCATGGTCGAAATTTTGGCGAGATTTCGATTGATTCCATTCGATTTGGGATCCATTGATTCATATGGGAGAATTCTGTTTTCCATTTCATTTATGAAGATAATCGGCTTATTCTTCGACTAGTTTTTAGTGATTTCCTTTATTTTTTTCGTAGGTACTATTTAAGTTTGAGTGATATATGGTTTTGTTAGCTGATATCTGATCTTTACATCTCTTTGCATTCATCGAAGAGAACGGGGGAGGGGGGAATCCAGAAAAACTGCAGCTTTGTATCATATCTCAATTTGAAGGCAGCTTCCGATTATAAGTTCTTTGCTCTCTGCCATTGGAGAAAGAGGACATAGATTTCTTTGATTTTCTGCAAAACAAGGAAAGTACTTGTTATTCGATTCTAATGTAGTCGATTTGTAGGTTTTCTAAGAATGTTATTGCCTCCAGTTAAGTTGGAGCTTTAAACGTTTTATAATCCAGCTTCATTTTACATCTTAGATTCCATCGAGCAAGTCAGGCAACTACTCGATTTTGTTCTAAAAATATGATGAAGAGCCATTTTACTAGTGATTTGAAATCTTATACGAATTTTCAATATTATAAAAATATAACAAACTAACAATTGCACGAGCTCAATAACAGATAATTCTGACTCATTAAAATTGATTCGATAACAAAACTATTTAACTAATAAATATAAATTTTTTTAATCAGTTACCGCATCCACATCGACATTATATTTTTACAACATATTAGTTTTATTTATTTATTTCATATTTTCTTTACTATATAATTGAATTGTAAATTATGTTTCTCTTTCTTACCTAACTTAACAACAATCGTACAATTTCGTACTATTAATTTAACATGAAGAAAGTTGGAAAGCACTAAAAAGATAAAGGAATTGAAGAGGGAGTGAGCTCCTTGTCTGTTGGTATGGAAGAGGTAGAAGATGATTAAGCTTCAATTATGGAATGTTTTCTTCTTAACTTATTGCAGGAAAGTGAATGGTATCTCTTTTTAGCATAGGCATAGCATAATCATATCATAACATATCGAACTACTTTAGCTCTGCTTTTGTTAACAACCGTGTAAGGTGCTCTCATGAACATACAGAATCTCAGTTATAGTATTGGTATTTGATACATTTTTGTATCAAATGTATGTTTGAATCCCTTAACATATTCAACTCTCATAATGTATGTGTCTACTTCTAGAGCTGATCCGCTAATGGTCAAATCAAAGCATCATCGTCAGTCATGTTTTCTTTGCTGATGTATGTGAAAATGTTGCACTCCGCAAAGTTTATCGACTACGCAAAAAATATAATGTAAATTTTACACTCCCAACTTAGGACTTTTGACTTCACTGAGCTGTTTCGCGCAAAGTTGAAACGACAAGATAATAGACCGAAAAATGTAACATTAAGTCATTCACCATTTCATTTCACAAGTATGATGATTATTTACTGTTTGTAATAACCTACAAATGGTTCAGCTTCCCGGTTATAGTCTTTGATGACTGATTCGGTTTAAACTATGATTTTATTAGGTCTGTGGCCATATAGTTTTGTTGGACAAACAGAAACGGATTTTATTTGGGGTCTAGGTATCCGAATTAGACACTGTGACTATTCAAATCGAACGCGTCTAGAGGTCCAACGATTTCTGAAAGCATCACGTGGCGAATCCGGTGATGAATTTCAGACCCAAAAATCCATCGTTTAAGCCATTTTTTCATATTTTTATGAATTTTCTGTATTTTCCTATTTTTGTTGGATTTTGTTAACATTCTTAACCAGCTTCACTCGCTTTGAAATTGGGTTGGACTTTATTTTATTGCATAAGAAAAAAACTATAATTTTGGACTAGATTTTGGAACACTTTTTTTTTAATATAATTTGATTTTATCTGATGATGAAGTCTCTTCCACCTCACCTAAGGTTAGAGCTATTATAGCTATCTATCTTTCTGTTTTTCGTCATTTTTTCTCTGTATTTTCTTATCTTTTTATTTTCCGTTGCCTGTTCCATCTCGTAAGTTGACGCTACCAAATTATATTCCTAATTTCAGCAGCGATATTGTCTTTTCAATACAGTGATAAGCAATGCATAGTTGCGCCTTTACCTTTTCAATACCTCAGCTCAACACCACGTGCTTGACTATTTTTCTGATACAAGGACCTGATCGTAGTGTTTGGTTACAGAAATATCTGCCTTCCCTGATATCATCTCTATAGATCTATGGTAAACCAAAAGAAATGCCCTTCATTGTACATTACTTTTAAGTCTGCTGCATGTCCCTTGCCGCAAACCACCATTAAATCTGGTCCGACTCCAAGCCAAGCTGGGAGAACAAACCTGGTTGTGGTCCATGCAACCACCCATGGGATAGCTGGGAGATCTTCAATAACGCTTGAGCTTTTATTTCTTGTTGGTCGGCTTCCTATGTTTCGAAAACAGAACTCAGCCTGGGGTGTAGCCTCTTGAAAGTAGGCAAGAACGTCTGGGTTTTCGTAAACCGTACTACGGTAGCTTAAAGATCTCTTCCATGAGATTTTGCCATTTCGATTTTGGAGCAGCAAACTAAACACTAGGTCAGTTCATATGATACTGAATGCTACATCAAAACAGTTGATCCATGGTAAAGTCACAAACTCAGATTCAATTCTTGATTCCGTTAACTATAAAAGAATGATGCTTTCGGATTGGTTTGTGTTAGAGTGCCAAGGTCCAAGTATGATTATCTTCTAGTGCCTGAATCTCCTGTTGCATTGCCTCTCTCCAACCAGGATGTCGCATAGCCTCTCGGAATGAGTTAGGTTCATCCCCAGAGGTAACAGCCGCAAGAAAAGAGCGGTGTGCCAAAGAAAAACGAGAACTATCTATATCATGAGTGAGAGGATAAGGCATACCGTGATCAGGAGATGGACTAGGACTAGGAGCAGGAGAAGCAGATGGTGCTGAATGTACTACTGTAGTCATCACAAAATCCGCCAAACGAGTAGAAGGAATTTTACTACGCTTTCCCCGTCCAAGGTCTGAAGATATACCCGAAGTATCTGAAATAACATCAGAAACTATTGGCGAATCTGAGACACCGCTGTCACCAACCTGAGGTGGGGGTTTCACATCACCAACCTCGGCAACCTCCGTGAGTGGTGCTACCAAAGGAACGCCGCTATTCGGGGACACTTCATCGTCAATCATCGAGTTCTTCTCAACCTTCTCCCAAAACTCAGAAGCAGTAGGAGGAGGTGCAGCGACTTCAGTCTCATGACAACCCAACTCAGAGAACACAGGAGTAGATGCAAATGGAAATATATGTTCAAAAAATTTCACATCTCGGGAAATAAAATAATCTTGACTCTCCAAATCATATACTTTCCAGCCTTTCTTTCTATATGGGTAGCCCACAAAAACACATCGACGACTACGGCTCAAAAACATGTCACCCTTAGACCTCTGGTCATGCACATAACATAGAGACCCAAACACACGAAGCTCAGAGAAGACAGGAGGCACACCAAAAAGTATCTCAAATGGAGTCTTAGAACCCAAAAATTGAGAAGGAGTTCTATTAATCAAATACCCGGCAGTCAAAATACACTCCCCCCAAAATTTAACAGGTAAGTTACCCTGAAACCTGAGAGCACGGGAAACATTCAAAATATGTCTATGTTTCCGTTCGACCCTACCATTCTGCTGAGGAGTACCCACGCATGAAGATTGAAAAATAATACCCAACTCAAAAAAAGTATGACGTAGAGAGAAAAATTCAGCAATTGTCACTGCGTACTGTCTTAACAACTCCATTAAATTATTTTTTAACCATTGCAAGAAAATGTAAAAACATGGAAGTTACTTCTGATTTCTCAGCCAACAAATAAATCCATACAGCACGGGATTAATCATCAACAATAGTGAGAAAATATCGTGCACCACAAGAAGACAAAGTATGATAAGGACCCCACAAATCACAATGAATTAATTCAAAAAAAAAACAGCCGCTTTAGAATCACTAACAGAAAAACATTCACGAGTGTGTTTAGCTCGAAAACAAATATCACACGGGTGAGCTACACTCATATCACGAGTACTAGAAACAAAAGATAAAGATTGAACTATCTTAGCTGAGGGATGTCCCAACCTACGATGCCACAACTCAGCATCACTATCAACCACTGCAGCACTACAAACTTTGGTCTTCACAACACTGCTGAAATAGTACATTCTACCTCTCCGCTCACCCAGTCCAATCACCGTCCCTGATCGTCGATCCTTAATAAGACAACCAAACTTAACACAGTAAACAATACAGTCTAGATCATCAGTCAAGTGGGATACTGAAAACAGATTGCATGTAAGCTTGGGAACCAAAAATACATTCTGCAAAGACAACTGACAAGACAAACGCACACTACCACAATGTGTAGCAGTAACCTGAGAACCATCAGGCAGAGATACTACACAGGCTGGCATAACAGTAACATTATGCAATAAAGAGATGTCACCTGTCATGTGATTAGAAGTCCCAGTATCAATAATCCAAGGGGTACTGAACAACTCACCACTTAGAAGCACATCAGTCTGGGAAACTTTGTCTGTTGAAAAAAGGGAAAGCAACTGCTGCAACTAACCAGAAAGACGAGAAGCCTCACCACCAGGCAACTTGGCAACAGTTGTAGTCGATGGACCCACAGTGGCTGTCTATGTTGTTGCGTTGCGTGGCCTTGGAGCAACGCCACTGCGTGGCGGTTCGCGCGGACCCCCTTCTCCACGGTCGTAAGCTAGTGTAGTACCCGGACGTAAGGCGGTGGTCTGCTTTCCAGGATACCCATGTTTGGTGTAGCAATTGGATTCTTCATGACCATTTTTGTGACAATAGGTACAAAAACGCTGAGAATAACGTGGGGCAGACAAATAAGTACCTCGAGGAGTATACTGAACTGCAAATGCCATCGGAGCCTCTGAGATAGGCTTCTCCACAGGTGCATTGGCCTGTAACCGCTCCTCACCACGCACCTTGTTGAATGCTTCATCCAGAGTGGGAGTCTAATCCTGAGCAAGTAACTAAGAGCGAATAGCACCAAAGCGCTCCCGATGGAGACCAGAAAGAAACGCATACAGCTTTTCTTCATCCTGACTCTACTGATATGCTTCAGCCATCCCACCACAAACACAAGTAGGAGTAAACGAATATGTACTCAACTCATCCCAGATTTTCTTGAATTTCCCAAAGTATTCACAAACAGACATAGTAGAGGTCTGTTTACAAGCAGTCAATTCCTCCTTCAAAACAGATTAATATACACCGTTTTGAGACAACAGGGATAATGCTCAAGTCTCATATTTCTTTATTAGGTAATAGAGAGACTATTAAATAGTCCAAAGTTGAGTAGACAAAAAGACAGCACAAACTGAAAGGACAATGTGAAAAAGAAACGGACAAACTCAAAGGACACAATTAAATTTTGAGATTAAATGCAACACTCTCCCTCCTAATCTCAACCTCGTTTACTCAAGTTTTTTGACTCCCAATAGTTTCCTCATGTTTTCAAACTTGACAGTAGCTAGCCCCTTTGTCAAAATATCTGCTTATTGATCGTTGTTGCAAACATGTTTCAGGACAACTTCTCCTCGCTCTACGCATTCCCTGATAAAGTGAAATCTTATGTCGATATGCTTGCTTCTACCATGGAACGTAGGATTCTTAGCCAGGTCGATTACAGATCGATTATCTATGCATAAAATCACTGGGCCAACAACTTCATGTGTTATCTGACTAAGAGTATTTCTAAGCCAAATACCTTGGCAAGTCGCTGCGGTAGCAGCCATGAATTCAGCTTCACACGATGATAGAGCAACACACTTCTGTTTTTGTGAGACCCAAGTGATAATACTCTCATTCAAGTAATAAACTATGCCTCCTGTGCTCTTTCTATCTTCAATTTGTCCACCAAAGTCATTGTCTGAAAACCCAGTTAACACATTCTTGCCACTATTCTTTGTATACACCAACCCGTGTTGTATAGTTCCCTTAACGTACCTGAGTATTCTTTTCACTGCATCCTGCTGCCTTTTGTGGGTTTTTCCATATATCGGCTGACTATACCCACTGAGTATGCGATATCTGGTCGCGTATGAACCAAGTATCGTAGACCCCCTACCATACTCTTGTAGTCTGTAGCATTGACCAACTTTCATGTCTCGTCTCGATCAAGTTGTTCTTTGGATCCATTGGATACTTCGTCGTATTACAATCTGTTATGCCTGCATTTTCCAGAATTTTTCGTGCATAACCTGCTTGTTTTAATTCGATATATCCTTCTCATTGTTCAACTTCTATTCCCAAGTAGTAGCTGAGCTTTCCTATGTCGCTCATCTCGAACTAAAGCTTCATCTGGTTCTTGAAATCCTTGATTGCTAAGACACTCGTGCCTGTTACTAGAATGTCATCTACGTATACTGCAATAACCAAACTGTTTTCTCCCTCCTTCCTTGTGTATACAACATGCTCGTACAGACAACGAATAAATCCAAGTTTTATAAGACATGAATTCAGTTTGGCGTACCAAGCACGAGGCGTCTGGCGAAGTCCATACAAAGCTTTAGACAATTTGTACACTAGGTGCTCTTGTCCCTCTCTTTCAAATCCCTCTGGTTGGGCAACGTATACATCTTCCACTATATCTCCATTCAAGAAGGCCGTCATTACGTTGAGATGGTGCACTTCCCATTGATTTTTAGCTGCCAAAGCTAATAGCAACCTCACTATCTCAAACCGAGTAACTGGTGTGTATACTTCATCAAAATCAATGCCATGTTCTTGTACATAACCCTTTGCTACGAGGCGTGCCTTGTATTTTACCACCTTCCCGTTGGCATCCCTTTCTTATTTATAGATCAATTTCAGACCTATGATCTTCTGTCCATGTGGTAGACTCGTCAATTTCCATGTATCATTTGCCTCAATAGAACCCATCTCCTGTCTCATTGCTTGCCTCTAGTTGACATCTTTTGCTGCCTGTGTATAGTTGACAGGTTTGTCTACCCCCACGAGCCACAATTCTTCTTCATCAAGCTCTATTTCCTCCGTGATATTGTAAATTTCACTCAAAGGTATGAATCTTTTTGGCCCTATGCTATCATCGTAATTATCTCGATTGATTCTAGAAGCAGACGACTGAGAATGTGGAGTGGATACCTGAGTGTTACTGTAGTTATCATATCCAACAGAGGACTGAGAAGACTCAGAATCCCGCGACTGTAGTGTTGACGTCTGGGTGTTATTGCCACTATAGTTGTCATCACCGTACTCCACGATTTCGGTCTTATCTTGACCTGTTTCATCAACCTTAGGCATACTTGCCACAATAAAACTCTCATGTGTCTCCTCCCTATCTGCAATCACACTCCATGGTCATTGCTTTGTTTCTTCGAAAATGACATCACGGCTTATATGTATACGATCTTCCTTGGGATCATATAAACGGTATCCTTTAGTTCCAGGCTCTCTCCCCAGATTAACTAACTTTTTACTACGATCATCCAGCTTTGTGTTGTGCACACTTGGAGTTTTCATGTGCGATAAGCACCCAAAGACCCGTACATGACTTATCTGCGGTTTCCTTGTTGTCCATGCTTCATACGGCGTCTTACCTGTCAATGCTCGCGTGGGTAGTCTATTGAGGATGTATACCGAGTTTCTAACTGCTTCAGCCCACATCTTTGATGGCAATTGCATTTCCTTGAGACTGCTTCTAGTCATTTCCACAATAGTTCGGTTTTGATGCTCTACCACTCCGTTTTGTTGCGGAGTGTAGGGTGTCGTGAGGTGTCGCTTAATTCCTGCATTCTCACGGTATTCTTTAAACTCATTAGAATTGAATTCACCTCCTCTGTTAGTTCTCAGCACCTTGATTCTTTTCTCTGACCCGTTCTCAACCAATACACGAAACTTTTTGAATGCTTCGAATGCCTCATCCTTAGTTCTTAGAAAGTACACCCACATAAACCTGCTAAAGTCATCAACTAACAAAAAGAAATATATGTATCCAGAGGTAATAGTTGGAGATATCGGGTCGCACAGATCACCATGTATAAGTTCTAGTACCTTTTTTGCACTAAACTTGGATTTGGCTGGAAATACCTTCCTGGTTTGCTTTCCCATTAAGCACCCATCACACACGACATTTGGTTTTATTATCCTGGGCATTCTTTCTACCATCTGGTGCTTAGACATGAGAGCCATGGCTTGATAATTGTCGTGCCCAAGACGGGCATGCCACAATCTCGTGATGTCATCCGCTTTAGTCATCAAACATTCCTGTTTGTTAGTCTCAATAATAATTTTGTAAAGTCGATTGGCATATCGTTTTACCTTCATCAATAATCTGTCTTTGTTATCGTAAGTCCTCATAAATTCTCCCTTGAGTTCCACATTATTGCCTTCTTCAGAAATCTGTCTCAATGATATGATGTTATTACGTAGACTAGGTATATAATACACCTCTCACAACATCTTTTCTTCTCCATTTTTGCACAGTAATATCACAGTTCCCTTTCCTTTTATCTCGACTTTTGAACCATCTCCAAAACGCACCACACCAGATATACTCTCATCCAGTTCTGCAAACTTTTCTTTAAAACCTGTCATATGACTGTGCCTGTCATATGACTGCTTGCACCATTGTCCAGGTACCAGACATTCGATTCGCCTGCACATTCTCCACGCCTTGGAAATTGAGTAGATAGTAGTTTGTCCTCATTCAGGAGAAGCTTTGACGAGTCTTTATCATGTTTGTCCAAGAGTAGGGCCATTTCATCATCTTCCATCGTAGCCAAATTCGCCTCCGCTTCTTGTGTTTCCTTGTGTTTCCTTGGTTTCTTGCATTCTGAGGCGAAGTGACCATAGATATTACAGTTGAAGCATTTGATAACACTCTTGTCAAACTTTACACGGCCTCTCTGCCTTGTGGATCTGTCACCATTGTTTCGCCTCAGTCATTCTTCACGCGTCAATGGAAGCTTTTTGTTGGCTCCTTCTCGTTTAGCCCATTCCTCTTCTATCAACATGAGTTGAATCTCCTTCGTTTCTGTCCTTCATTTTAATCGTTCTTCATGTGCCTTGAGTGAACCCACAGCTTCTTCGACAGTCATGCTCTCGATGTCTCCAAATTTCTCCAGTGTTGAAGTTATCTATAGGAATCTGGCAGGGACAGCACGTAGAAGTTTCTTTACGACGTATGATTCTTCCATCATTTCCCCCCAAAGCTTTAATATTTGTAACGAGGCTATTCATTCTCATGTGAAAATCTTTAAATTTTTCATTGTCACCCATATTCAGCATTTCGAATTCAGATTTTAGGGTCTGAATTCGTGCCTTCTTTGCTTTGTCTGCACCTTGGCATAATGTTCTTATCATATCCCAGGCGTCCTTCGCTGTTCCCTTGTTCGCAATTGAGAGCAATACATCTTCGGGAATTGCCTGATACACCATTGCTAGCGCTATCTTATCTGTTTTCTCTTCGACAGCAACATTGGGATCTTTTGGCTCTACTGCATTCCAGACCCCTTGTGCTTGCATATAAACTTTCATTTCTATAGCCCAAGCCGTATATCTCATTTAGCTTCCATCATATAAACTTTCATTGTAGATAATGCGCATACAAGAAACATTATCTTCATTTAGCTTCTTAACACCATTCAGTATATCTCTAGGGTTAGTTCCAGTACAGGTCGCTCGTTCAACATATTCCATCTTTTCATTGTTCAAATGGCCAGCATAAGAATGACCGTCTAATTATATTGAACTCTCGTGGTTGTGAATACCACATTTCACTTCTAACTTCCATTGATCTGGTTACACCATTAACCCGAGAAGGTCAAATGGGCAGCCAATCTGTTTGGTTCCTGTAGACTTCCGTTTACGGTCTTTTTAAGCTACTTTTGGAGTATACTTTCCCGACCTCTCACACTGGGAAAACATCCTATGAATTTTTATATTATGTACTTTATCGCGCCGACTTAGGTTGATAACCAAACCATGGCGTTTTCTTGTCTTCGTCACCCACTTAATCAATGCTTCTTGTGTATAGAACTCGGTGGTGAAGAACAAATGATTGTGGTCAGTAGCGAAAGCTTCCTCCAACACATGGGCGACATTCGTCTCTTGTTATACAACAACAAAACACAACTCGCAATCAGGTATAATAAAAAATGGGTAAAACATTTTTTTATATAAATTAGCACGCACGACCGATTCGAGGCCCTAGAATCGGTCATACATGAACCGGTGTACCACCGGTTCCAGGGAAAATAACCGCTGGTGCTGGGGCCTCAGTACAGAGTGTACTAAGTCCCAGTAGATTGAGGCCCCATCACCACCGGTTCTATGGCCTTGGAATCGGTAGTGCATAGGTCATGCATGGCTGGTTCTGTGGCCTTAGAACCGGTGGTGCATAGGTCATGCACGGCCGGTTCTAAGGCCTAGAACCGGTCGTGCATGGCGAAAACGGTCGTAACCTCACCTTTTTCGGTGACGTTGACTTCTTCTCCGACGACTGGAGCACCTTTTCTGGTGATATTTCATCATCTCCTTTCTTCGGTAACATCAAGTCCTCCATGCTAATCCCTAGTTTCGGGTGAGTCGTGGTCGATTTTGTGTTTTTCTTTAAAATGAGGTTGAATGTTATTGATAGTAGTTTCAAGTTTGAAGTTGATTTTTAAGATTTTTAGAAAACAAGACTCTTTTGATGATAAGTTTACTAAGGAATGGTGTTTGTTTGGGTATAGATAGTGAAATAGGTTATTGTGTGAATTGGGTATACTTAGGATACACTTAGTAGTTTTTTACTTAATGGAAATTAGGTAATTAATTGGAACAACGAGGGTAATTTGGTTAGAAAAAATTCAAAGTAAAGTCAAATGAGGTTTTTGGGTATACTTAAACCGCATTTGGGTATATATAGCCGTACCCTTATTAGTATTACTTATTAGAGACCATATATGGTTAAAGACATATGTCTGATTCTATATTTCTAGGTTAAGAATTGCAAGATCGACTTTCATCATGGGAGTTGTAAAATTAGAGCAAGCCACATTGGACCTAAGATCTCCATCACAGGTCTCGTCCAAATGATACGATAAATGTATTAGGCCGATTCTTTGAAGACCCTAAAAGGAAGGATAAAAATTGAGGACCAATCTACTTGTCTCGTAAACAAAACAGATTTGATAAGTTGGATTTGACCTGTATATAAAATGTTCTTGAGGTCCACGAGCCTATGCGTGATGTAATTTTATGAAGAATAAGACAACAATCGTTATGAAAGAATGGTTCGATGAAGAGGGGAACACCTAAACGTTTCAATATATGGTGTCTTCCTTGTAGCCTAGGATATTGGATAGGTTATACATAACGAATGATGCGATTGGCTCTTGAAAACAAGATATGGCTTTTAGTGGGATTGACTTAAAAGACTGAAAGCGAGAATAATACCATCTTTAATAAGTTGGAGGGAGTTGAGATCGTCGTGATAGAAAATCATAAGATCATTAGTGAAGCGGAGATTAACGATTTTGAGCTTATGACATTCCAATGGAATTGGAATTTTTTTTATCCGTATCTTTTTCCTTGAGAATACTAAACAGGACTTGCACTGCAAAGACGAATATAATAGAGGAGACATGTCACATTTTCTGAGCCCCTTCTTACCTTGGAAGTTAACATAAGGCTCAACATTCGTGATAATGTTATATGAAATAGTTGCAATACATTGGATGATCCAAATAATCTTGTTTTAAGAAAGTTTATGACAACAAAGATGTCAATAATGAGGTGCCAATGGACATTGCCAAAGGCTTTCATAAGGTCTATTTTGAGAGTGGTTCTTTTCTTTAACAGTTGGTGTGATAACCACTTAGTAGTTTTTAAAGAAAAAATAACATTAGCTGAGATGTTTCTCTTGAGATGAAAGTCGATTGAGATTTATCGGTCCGGTAATGGAACAAGCTTTTGATTTTATTGGCTAGAATCTTAGAGATGGTGTTGTAGACCACATTCCATAGCGCAATAAGTCAAAAATCAGCAGCATGAGAGGAAAAGTCATTTTTCCGGATCTGGAGATAAAAGTGAGATTTTAATAAGGATCAACAACTCAAGTGTTGAAAAACTCAAGAAAATCTTTGCATATATCATGGCCAAAATAATTTTAAGAATCTTTGAAAAAACTAGAATTGAATCCATTTGGGCCAGAGGATTTGTTACTAACAATATTGAATAGAGTGTTTTTTATTTCGTCACAAATTACCGTGCATAAAATAGATTCTTTATCCAAATCATTGGCCCTAGAGATGAGTAGAGCTGAGACCATGTACAAACCAGGGTAGTCAATGGGGTGTCTAGATCCAAAAATATTTTTGATGTAGATCATCATAATATTAGCAACACCAATAGGGTTGGAAACCATAATTCCTTGACTATTAGAAACTAAGCTGATCTTCTTGCGTAAAATTCTAGTCTTAATATTATTATGAAAGAATTTGGTGTTCTTATCACCAACTTTGAGCCAGTTTTCTCTTGATTTTGGTTTAAGAAAAATTATTCACCTTTACTAAGGAATATGAACAAATAGAAGGCCATGATTTCATTATAGGCCAAATAAGATTGAAAGGGTCTTGAGAAAAATGGGGTTGGTCTTAGAAGATATTTGATTGAGCAATAGAAACTCACAAGCTTATGTGACTATACTCTTTGTGATTAAGGAAACTCAGATCTAGTTAAAGACGGAGGATTTTTTTAGAAAACCAAATCTATACCATGATTGTTAGTGGGGAGGTTTCAATTATTAGAGACAATCTCTTTGAAAAGAGGGTGAGATTGTCCCATGTTAAAAAAATTGAACGAGTTTTTCATATGCTTGCAAGGGGTCCCAATATTAAGGTAATAATGGTATAGTTTGAAGATCAAAAGAACTAGAAAAAACATAAGACATAGGAAAAGACTCTTCTCAATCATTATTGATCAAGACATGATCGATTTTAAAATATATGGGATTTGTAGGCTATTTATTAACCTATGTGAAACGGAAGCTCGTAGAGTAGATGTCACTAAGCATCACGTATATCATCATACCACGAAATAAAAATAATAAATTGGTCATAAAGAACCAATAGATTTGTGGTTGGAATGAGCGAACATTATTTTCCATTGTATTTGTGATATATATAGTTTTATTCGCAACCAATGTGACGAAATAAGTAAAGAAGGTTTCACTATATCATTTATTATTTGTTTTGCATCATACATACTACATATTTTGCATATATGATGTATAAGATGTCGCATATATATATATATATATTAGATTTCACAAACATTAACATAAAATTTAGTATATTTGGTCTAGATTGAAAAACGATAAGAAAAAAACTCTAAATTTAATATTTCATTTATATCTTCCTACCATGATACAAAAACAACAAAGCAATTGTAATAGAAAAAATAGATCAGTTGTTGGAATGACAGAAAATAATTTGACATTGCATTTGAGACATCGTTAGTTTTATTTGTCACCTGTGTGACGAAATAAGTATAATTATTTTTAGAGTAGTGTGCCGAAATATTGTATGTAATTCGTCAGGATAAAAATATTAATAGACCATGTGTGAAACATAGTATACATTATGTTACAAAGTTATGCATATTCCCAAATGCGTGTATTTGCCTATGTTTAGTAGTTAAAATATTATAATTTTGCTAAATAATTTGTTTAGGTTTTGTAGTTTAAATATATTAAAAATCGTATTTCATTTGTTATATAATTTTCAAAATTTAAATATACTAACTACGCAGGACATGTGTTACGTAAGGTTCGCAATTCAAATACGACGCCTAGTTTTGCACCTAAAATATCCTAAATTTCAAAATCTTGATTTGTAAAAAATACTTTACACTAACATGTTTACTGTGCTACATAACTTATATAGACTAATTTTTACAAATGATGTTTTCTCCTACGCCATTATCATAGTGGAACAATATAAAGCTCTGTATTTTTCAAATTTTCACTTGTAAACTATCGACAATATACCTTATAATGGAGAAATCTGCTCATATATGAGTCTAACACCCATTCCCGATGACAATCTACCTTATAATCTACCAACACCATACTTCCGACAACAGTATGAAGCTTTACATTTAATGATCTAAATAATAAAATGTAATAGCTAATAAATAAATAGTAACTAGACCTAAATATAATAATATAATAGTATAATGAATTATATGATATAGATAACAGTTGGATTAGTACGTACTCTGAGTGAGAGTTCTATTAACCAATACTTAATTTATTAAGCTCTATGAGCCCAATAACAATTATGATCCATGGAGACACGAGATCATTGGATAATGATGTTATAAAACACCATAAATTTTAAAAGTGAAGTTATAAGCTATATATATATATATATAGTTTTTCAGTTATGTACGTTAATATCCTAAAGTTTTCGCAAATTGTTGTCGTAAAAAATAATAATAAATTATATTTTCTCATCACTTTAGAGTTTATACCTTCATTGAAACACATTATATAAATAGCTTCATATGATCAAGTGTTTAAAATTTCATAATCTTTTAAGAATAATATCTAACGAGACAAACTCATTCACAACTTGAAGATCCATACTCTTCATAATTAGTATCCCAACACACAAATCAAAAGATGAATTAACATAAAGCTTATACATTATTCTAATTAAATTAATTTATTAAACCATGAATTAGTTTTTACATGAATCGAGAATTCCGCAGAATTAATCTCCAATTATTTAGATTTGACGAGTATAAACTAAACTTGTAACCCATCTCATTCGTTATTTCCCAAACCCGAATCCATCGGATAAAAATATCTATCTCCTCTGCAAGCAATGACGAGTTTGGGTACCTGTACGAGGTACTCGGAGTCTTTTTGGGTAGTTTTTTAAAAATAAGCCTATTCTTTTCTTATTGTAAATCTTATTTTTGTTAGATTGCACCCGTTGTGGAATCCTTCTTGTTTTTATTATATTTACATATTTAACAAATTTTTAGATTTAGTAAAAAAATTAACGAGCATATTTTTTATTTAAATCTTCAAATATACTTAGATATTTAAATTTGGTAAAAATAATTATGCATAACATATTTGTAATTTAAATCTATAGTTTTACTAGTGAATTTACAGATTTAACATCATATCATATCTTATTAAATATATTTTAAACAAACAGTTTTTTTGAATCTGTGATTATTTTTACTTTAATTTACTTTTTTTAAGTGATGTATGAATTAATTATATTTTCGTTTAAACTCTATAATTAAATATTTTTTAAAATATTACTTTTGTTTTGAACTTAAAACTAAAAATTTAAAAAACTATATATAACAATATAGAAATAAATAAATTTAGTTCTAAAGATGAAAGTATTAGAAGTCAATTCATAATAAGAGAGAAAACGTTAATATAAAATCCTAAAATAGTTAAATAAAATGACAGGTGTAGATATAGAATATAGTTTATTGTACGAGTTTTAACTAATAATATATTAGCTATTATTTATATTAAAATAACAGGTATCCGGTGGGTTGGATACATGTTGTGTTTTTTTAAACTCGTAACACCATCATACCCAAGAAGTAATATATTTTAAAAGTCATAATCTATCCTACGTAAAAACAAAATTGGATACCCTATACCTAGAGTCGACGTGAATGCTCATGAGTATGGAAAAATTGTCATCCTCAATGCTCGTTGTCATGATGTCATGGTCAAACCTTTGACCAAAACACACTCAATTCTTCTATCATAATGAATTCACTTGTCACGTTTGATGTGAACTATCATAATGGATTCACTTGTCATGTTTGATGTGGATTATTTTTGACTGAGGGTAATTTGGTGAGGTGTTCTGTAGTGTTTCAAAGGTATTTAATGTTTAAGTGTTTTGTAGTGAGAGATTTGAGCTGCCTGGTTGTATTAAATGTTCATTACCCTCATTGATAAAAGTGATAATTATGAGCCACATGGGCTTTCGGGTCAAACTTATGAAACTGGGTCGAGTTCAAAAACCCATTAGTTTATTAAGCAGATTAGCAATTAGCTTAGACAAAAGGTGATTAGTTTTTAGTACTTTTGTCCAGTTCGGATGGTTCAGTGGGTGACTTTTGTCCGAATTGCCCTTGTCCGGTTTCTACAGTGAGTGGTGCAAATTTCCGGACTCATCAGTAGCCCTTTTTTTAGGTTTTGTTCGAAGGCCTTTAGCAAGACCTAAAAAATCATTTTTGAGCACTTGTAACATTTTCCGGACGGATTGAGTTTTTTAGTGAAGGATTTATCCGGTCTGAAAAACTTCTCAGAAGTTCAAAGGTTTTGCCATGGATCGTGGGACACGTGTCATCTTCTGATTTGCGTCACCAGCCGTTTTTCTCCTAGAACGGCGTTCCCACTAATCCTAAAAATTAACCTCTTCATTTAATGCCTATGACGTCAGCGCCGCCTTCGATCATTACTTTTGTCTTTTCGTATTCTCCTAGGTTTTTGGCACCTTTTTGTCTCATCAGTATAAATTACTTCATTTTTTACTGTTTTACCTTATTTATTACTCTCTCAATCCTTTATCTCAAAGCTTTCACCTCTCTTCTCAAAATCCTTTTGGTGCGAGTTTATGTTTACAGCAAGAAACGCACTGGTAAAAGGTGGGTGGCTTAATCTCTCGGAGTTAGAAAAAGCACAAAGAGTTGAGCGAGAAAGGCGCATTGCTGCAGGTCTTCCAGTTTCTCCAATCGACAAGTATGAAATACCAAACTCAGAGCATGATCGAGGTTCATCTTCTGCTAGAAGCTCCAAATTCAGAAGGTTATTTCAACCAAGTCTTTCACCCATCGTGTCAAACTCATCGGTTCAGGAGTCCCAGCCCACTGTCGAATGGGAAAAAGTTGTTACAAGCACAAAGAGACCTTCTCCATTCATAGCTATGGGATCACATACTGAAAAATCCCCAAAACAACTGACACTTTACCTAAGAGGTCGCTTAGTAAAAGGCCAAGCTGTTGTTCCACGGTCTAAGTCTCCGAAATCAGTGCCCCCTAAGTCTGGGGCCAATGACAAAGCTATAGGGTCTGAGGCATCCATCAAAGTCCCTAAGGATAAATCATCTGGTCCGGAGGCTACTGGAACAAGCCTTCAAAATGAGCCCTCCGGATCTGTACCCCAGCCGGACACCAGACCACTCAGAGAATGTGATGCTCAGCCATCCGGACAACTTGCTGAGCCAACCACCAGCACTCCTCCACCAATGACAACTGATAAATCTTCCATGGTGATGGAAGAGGTGATGGAGGACAGCGTTGAGGAAGCCCCTTTTGAGACTGATGTCTCCGGGCAGACGGGGGAAGCTGGCACTAACAAGAAGGGCAAGGGTAAAGAGAAGTTGTGTTTAAAACATCCGGACCTGTCGGAGTCCCTTGAAGGCAGAGTGGGACCTTGCTTCCACAAGGTGAGCGTAAAGTATCTGCTAGCCATGCATAACATTAACTACGCCTTCATTCACACTGCTGAATTAGGCCGGATCCGGACGAAGTGGGGGATCCCTGAATCTGTCAAAGTGAGGATACCGATCAATCCGGAGACGCCAATGGACTGCAAGCTGAGTGACATAGTTATCTACACAGAATTGTTCAACTGGGGGCTCAGATTTCCATCGGACCCAAAGATCGTCAGATATTTTCATCTGATAAAACTCTGTCCAAGCCAACTGAGTCCCAATGCTTGGTACACCCTCATGGCTTGCATTATGGCCTATAGGCTCTCCGGAATACCGCTTCTGATGGAGCACTTTGCTGTTGTGGCCAGCCTTTGCAAGAACCACATCATCCCCTTTTACCATTACAACATGGGTGACAATTTTAAGGTGGTGGATGATCTGCTCGAATCAGAGAAGAATTGGAAGATCCAATTCTTATTCATTAGTGGATCTTGGGAAAATGGGAGGAAGATTAAAGCTGGTGTCAACCCAAGCATGCTCACCAGCTGATGGAAAAGCACATGTAAATATTTCATCACGTTTGTTTTTCTTTTCTTATAAAAAGTCTGTTTCCTTAAAAGCTCTTCTTTTTATTTGGGTAGTGCTTCCGAAGGAGTTCTCCGACTACTTGGAGGAGGGGCAGACAACTTGTGCCAAGCTGAACACTTGGGCTGCTAAAAAATAGGGAAATCGCTTCCACAATTGTTTTACTGCCGAGAATTTAGTGAGGTCCCACCTCTGGAACACAACCGGCCGGATAGACTTGTCTTGGGAATAATTGACCACGCCACCTCTTCCGGGTGTTATCCTGCAGAGGACATTGGCGAAGGATGGGAAGCTGGCCTTGCCTGCCAGAGCTAAAGCCCCAACTAAGATGGAGGGCAAGAAAGGCAAGAAGAAACAAGATGCAGCTGAGGTCGATCAAGGTGGTGCTGAGGAAATCATCCCAGTAAATCATGGGGGGGGGGGGGGGGCAGGACCAAGGGGGAATAGATTTTTCTCTTCTTCAAGTGGTTGAAGCTGAAAGTACCAAAGAGGCGGGTGGACCTCCAAACCCCTCAAAGGCTCCCAAGAAGGATCGAAAAAACGGGGGCAGATGGTGGAGACAGGGAAGCCAAGAAGAGGGGACCTCCAAACCCCTCAAAGGCTCCCAAACCACTGATGAAGAAGAGGGGACTGGAGAGAGCCTTAGTGAAGATCCCAAAGACCCCAAGAAGAAACTAGATGAGGGTGGAACATCTAAGGAGGCCTGACCTTAAAGTTTTAACTATCTTTTTATTTTCCTTTAATTCTTGTGTTAGACTAAAGTCCTTGGAAGGCCAAGGCATTTTTGTAACCGTATCCGGCACTTGTCTGGATAAATATTTTCTTTTGAAACTTCAAAGTCCTTGGATGGCCAAGGCATTTTACATGTTTGAATATTATTCCTCGATGTTAGCCGAGAAGATTTACCTTACATAATTCTTGCATTTTTTTATAGTTACCCAATTTTGATGGCTAATGTTTAAATAGCCCTTAGTTATTTTACAAGTATTTTAAGGTGAGAGTGTTTAAATTCTCTGATGACAAATGTTTAAATGGTCATCACTCTACCAAATCAATCAGGTCTGTCAGTGATACTTAAAAAATTTCAAAGAAGCTATCAATCAAATCACTCTGAATTTTTCAAGAAGGCATCGAATTTCGTTAAAAAGCCCAGACACCTCGTTAAAACCTCCCCGCGCCACCAGGGTAGGAAATAGTATGCCCCCTAATATTTACATGGACTTTAAACAAGTAAATATTTACATAACTTTCATTTTAAATACAACCGGAGGTGTTCAATGTTCCAGGGGTGATTCAAGATCCTTTCATCTTTATCTTGAAGCCTGTATGTCCCAGGCTTAAGCTTTTCAATGACCATATAGGGTCCTTCCCAATTTGGAGCTAGCTTGCCGAACTGCTTCTCCTTAGTATGTAGGAAGACTTTTCTCAATACTTTATCCCCTGGTTGAAAATCCCTCATTCTGATTCTAGAAGCAAACCTGCTTCTTATCAATCCCTGATAGTGTGTGGCTCTGAGATGAGCCTTAACTCTTCTTTCTTCTATCAAGTCGAGTTGAATTCTGATCGCCACTTCATAAGCCTGTTCGGAAAAACTGTGGACTCGAAATGAAGGAAGAGTTGCCTATATAGGAGTTATTTCATCCATACTGTATACCAAGGAAAATGGGGATTCCTGTGTAGCAGCCCCAAGAGTAGTCCGGTAGGCCCATAGTACTTCTTGTAGATAGCTTGGCCACTTTCCAGCAGCCCCTTCTAGATTCTTTTTAAGACCGGACATAATGGTCATGTTCGCCACTTCAACCTAACCATTCGCCTGTGGGTGGAAAGGAGAAGAGAAGCAATACTGAATGCCTCTAGAGGCACATAAACTCTCCATATCCTTATTATCAAATTTTGGTCCATTGTCTATGGTTATCTTTTGTGGAACCCCAAATCTGCAGCAAATATTTGATAAGATAAATTTTATAACAACTTTTGAAGTAGTTCCTGCTGGTAGGGCTACTTCTATCCACTTTGAGAAATAATCGATGGCAACAATTATAGTTCTGCACCCTCCGGACGCCATAGGTAGAGGTCCCACCAGATCCAACCCCCAACGAGCAAAAGGTATTGGCTCAGAAATTGACTCTAAAGGGACAGCTGGGATATGAATTTTGTTACCTTATCTTTGGCATGGATCACACTTCTTCACCAATTCCTTGGCATCTTTCATTATGCAGGGCCAGTAGTATCCAGCCAACAAGACTCTTCTGGTTAAATCTATATAACCACAGTGCGCTGATCCCTCACCATCATGTAGTTCAGACAACCCTATTTGGGACTCTTTAATCCCCAAACATCACAAGAAAGGTCTACTAAAAGACTTCTTGTAAAGAATGTCTCTTAGGATTACAAATCCACGAGCCTTATACTTCACTTTTCTTGCTACCACTTTTTCCGGAGGCAAGATGCCATCTGAGATGTATTGAAAAAGAGGATACCTTCAGTCCTGAGGTTGACTCACTTGTATATTTAAATGTTCCTCCTCCTTCTTGTTGTGACTGAGTTGAATGCATGGGCACTCTTGCACGTGAATCCATGGGTAGGACTCATAATATGCTATGGTTACCAAGGAGTCTGCTAGCGTATTTTCTGTTCGGGGTATGTGCTCATAGGTGATGTGTTTGAAGTTAAGTGCCACTTCTTTAAGAATGAATAAATATTTAATCAGCCGCTCCTTTTTTGCCTCGGATTGACCTTGTGCATGATAGATTAGAAGCTGAGAATCACTCATTAACCTGACCCTTTTGGCTCCACGAATTAGGGCTAACTTTAAACCAGTTATAGCAGCTTCATATTCGGACTCATTATTAGAAGCCCTGAAAGCAAAACATATAGCCTGGTACATTTTGTCACCCTACGGAGAGGTTGAACATATCCCAGCACCACAACCCATGGTACTTGATCCACCATCAGTCCGGACAACCCATACTTTCTTAGTCTTTTCCCCTGTAGCTTGCTTAGTCTCCCTGTCTGAATGGAATTCAACTAGGAAATCAACAACAGAATGAGCCTTGACTGCAGTTCGAGGGGCAAAGTCAATATCATAGTCCCCCAATTCCACTGACCATTTGGTCATTCTGCTTGATACATTCATCTACTGAAGAACGTTTTTCAAGGGAAAATACGTTCGGACAACGATCGAATGAGACTAAAAGTACGGTCTCATTTTCCTAGTAGTAACTACTAAAGTCAGTGCTAGTTTTTCAAGTTTTAAATACCTCTTTTCAGCATCTATCAAGCTTTTGCTGATGTAGTACACTGGACGAGGATAATTATTCACCTCCCTTACTAGCACTGCACTTATGGTACAGTCAGAGACTGCTAAATATATGTACAGTGTCTCTCCATCAACAGGCTTAAACAAGGTTTTGGGGGAAGATAAGTGTTTTTTAATTTCATCGAAAGCCTGGTCGCACTATGGAGATCAGTCGAATCCTTTTGCACCCTTTAAAGTTTGGAAAAACGGGGCACACCTATCTGAAGACCTTGAGATAAAACGGTTTAGAGCAGCTAACCTCTGTGTCAATCTTTGTACTTCTTTAATATTCCAAGGAGGCTCCATCTGCAATGTAGCACTAAGCTGGTCTGGATCAGGCTATATCCCTTTCTCACTTATCACATACCCCAAAAACTTCCCGGACTGCACTCTGAAAACACACTTTTCTTGGTTCAACTTTAAATTAACTTTTATCAAGTTGGCAAAAGTTTCTTGCAGATCTGCCAAGTGCGGTTCTTCCACACTATTTACCATCATGTCATCAATGTAGACTTCCATGTTTCTTCCAATATGATTAGCAAAAGATTTGTTTACCAACCTCCGATAAGTAGCCCCAACATTATTTAACCTAAAATGCATCACCTTATAACAATGAAGGCCCATATCAGTAACAAAAGTGGTATGTTCTTGATCCTTCAGATCCACTTGAATCTGATTATACCCAGAGAAGGCATCAATAAAGGACAACAACTTGTTCCCAGACGTGGAGTCCACTAGCTGATCAATCCGAGGAACCGAATATAGGTCTTTTGGGCAAACCCTATGAAGGTCTGTAAAGTCGATGCACATTCGCCATTTTCCATTTTTCTTTTTTACTAATATCGGATTGGCTGTCCATAAAGGGTACTGAGATTCCTTTATGTGCCCCATCTTAGTAAGCCGGTCAACCTCTTGAACTATGGCATTAGCCTTCTCCTTAGAGAAATCTCTCCTCTTTTGTACAACATGTGTTATATCTCTTCGGATGGATAGTTGGTGTGATATAACATCTGCTGGTACTCCGGTTACATCAGCATTGCACCAAGCAAAAACATGCTGATGGTCTGTTAAAAAAGATAGCATTTTACTCTTCAGCTCTGATGTCATCTTAGACCCGATCTTGACGTTTCTTCCTTCAGCCAGAGAGTGAGTTTCAACCTCTTCAATTGGTATTAAAACACCAGGGGTCTCTCTGGGGTCATCAATTTCACCCTCTCCCCTAAAGGGCACCTCCAACTGGCTAATCCTCTCTGATCCGAACTGCCCCCAAAGTTCGAGGGGCTAGCGCTGATACATAACACTCTCTTGCTATATTTTGACTACTTCAGACAACTCCCACTTGTCCTTGCACATCATATTTTAAACATTGGTAGACTGCTGAAGCCACATCATGCATCCTAGAAAGCCAAGATCTTCCCAAAATGACATTGTAGCATGTGGGACAATCCATCACAATGAAAAGTAATCTGACCATCTTCTTAAAGGGGCCCTTGCCCAACAAAACCTTTTTTCAAACTCTCTGATCACGTCCGCTGAGCTTCCACTGAATCCCACAATTAACCTGTTCGAACGTTGAATCACTGCTGGATTCTTTATTTGTTTATAGGAAGTTGAAAAAAGGATATTGGCTGAACTACCGGTGTCCACCAAAATTCGTCTAATGTCATTTCCCCCAATGGATGCTCCTATTACCACAACATCTTCATGGGGACCAGCTATGTCCCTCAAATCATATTCATCAAAAACAATGAAGGAAAAAGAAATTTGTGATTGATAGGAAGTCATGCCTCCTTCCAGTTGAGTAGCCATGGTATGAACACGCCTCTTCCTCGAAGAAGCAGTCGATACAGTCATGGTTGATGAGGGAGAATAAAAGACATGGAGAAAATTGTAAAGAAGAAGTCTGACATGGAGAAAATAGCAAAGAAAAAGAATGATAGGAGGAAAACGCATAGGGAAAACTGTGTAAGGACTAAATTGTATAAGCTATATAAAAAAATTAGCCAGAATAGGAGGAAAGTAAAATGTAGGGACTAAAAGATGTAATTAACAGGAGTTAAAGCGTGTGGGGTCCGCAATTGTACTATAAAAGGACCACACACGCTTCACAAATCCCGGGATGAATAATATGAGACTTTCTCTCTCTACTTAACCTAATAATCTTTACTTTCTCTCTCTAAAATTGACACGAAGATATTTCTGTATCACCGAATTGTCACTAAGTAATCCTCGTATCGCATAATCACCCATGGACCATCTTAATACTCTTCAGTGGCGCCGTCTGTGGGAACCGAAAATCGCTCTGACGACAATCGCTTCCTGGAAATAATTCCTATTCCGAGGAGAACTATGGAGGGCCAAGGGGACGACTTGGTTAACAATTGCGAGGAGAACCTGGTGGGAGATGACTACCGAAACGATATGGAGTACGAAGGGCTAGGGGGGCAGCAATTCGGAAATACCTTTGACGACTCATATCTGTTGGCTCAGAGAAATGAGTAGAAAAGAACCTCGTACAGGAGAATCTTCGATCCGAGATAAGGAGGAAGGTAGTTATTGAAAAAGAGGAGCGCGAAACTAAGTTTCGTCCCAAAAATAGAGACGACAGATACCGGGGACGCGAGCGGCGATCGCCGAGGAGAAGAGAGAGGCGGCGTTCGAATTCGGCTGACTCAAGTGATTACTCTCAGTACAGCTCCTCGGAGTCGTCCCCTCAGAAATACCACAGAAAGAAAAAACGTGATCGCAGGCACACCGATTTCCGAAGAGGAAGAAGCTCGGAGAGGAAATCTTCGAGGGAAAAGAGTCACCATGCTCGAGGTGGCGATCGGTCTCATGGACAGGCAAAGTATCCTGATAGGAAAGAGGACATGGGCCCGCGAAATTCGGAGTGGCAACACTAATAAACTCTACCATCTGAGGAGGGGTTGTACTTTTCGAACAATGACAACTTACGATCCAACATTTATCGCACAGGTCACAATTGGAGAGCCTCTCCTCTGTCCCCGGAAATTTTAGTGGGAAACCTTCCAAAGCATTTTGATATTTCAAAGCTAGAAAAATTAGATGGGACACAAGACCCGGATAATCACATCGAACAATTCAAAAAATTTATGATTAATTTCGACGATGATGATAAATTGTTGTGCATAGCATTTTCTCAGACTTTCAAGGGGGTAGTTTCCAAATGGTACAATAGGCTTCCTCAGGGCTCTATAAAGAATTTCGATATGTTCTGGAATATTTTCAGACAACACTTTGTGGGGAGCAAAAAGTTCAGAGCCAATGGAGATACGATAATCTATTGTAGGCAAAAAGTGAGGGAGAGCTTGAAGAACTATATTTATCGATTCGTCAAAACAAAAACTGATATGGAGTATTGTAAAGACTCAGTGGCACTTGCAGCTTTCAGGATGGGCCTACTCCCCGAACTATTAAAGGACACGGTGGCGGAGAGTCAGGCTATGACTTTCGTAGCCTTGTTGGATCAGGTTGAGAAGAGAATCCCGGTGGAGGAAACTCAGGCATCTGAGAAAGGGTCCGGCGACCAATTGAACACTTAAAATTGTATCTTGAATGAGGAACTAGTTCGAGTGTAATAGTTGTCCTTTTTTGTATCTCAAAGTTCAAAAACATAGTGAAGGCATACTCTTTCCTACCATGATAGGCACAGGAAGGTTTTTAACGAGGTGTCCCAATGAGCTGCTTAATAGAACGTACTTTTGCCTTACACTATTATTTGGGTCACAATATTTTGTGCCTCGAATTTTTTCCTTACACTATTATTTGGGTCACAATCTTTTGTGCCTCGAATTTTTCTTTGCATTACACTATTGTTTGGGTCACAATCTTTTGTGCCTCGAATTTTTCTTTGCCTTACACTATTGTTTGGGTCACAATCTTTCGTGCCTCGAATTTTTCTTTGTCTTACACTATTGTTTGGGTCACAATCTTTTGTGCCTCGAATTTTTATTTGCCTTACACTATTATTTGGGTCACAATATTTTGTGCCTCGAATTTTTTCCTTCCACCATTATTTGGGTCACAATATTTTGTGCCTCGAATTTTTTCCTTACACTATTATTTGGGTCACAATATTTCGTGCCTCGAATTTTTACTTACACTATTATTTGGGTCACAATATTTTGTGCCTCAAATTGTTTCACCACTTACAATATTATTTGGGTCACAATATTTTGTGCCTCGAATTTTTTCCTTCCTTACACTATTATTTAAGTCACAACATTTCGTGCCTCGAATTTCTTGATGCCTTAAATTATTGTTTATGTCACAATGTTACGATGCGAAATGGAAAACACTTAGGCTAATATGACACATTGTTAAAATTAAATATTTGATATTTCAGAAATGGGCATACAAGGAAATTCGAGGAGATATATCCTCACATAGAATTCGAGGGACCACAAAAATCGCCTTAAAATGATGGCTTCTCTGATCAAAACCCTACCTTTTCCTCAATCCGTTAAGGTTATTTGTGTAAATTTCATCCACCATTGATATCCGAGATAGAATTTTGTGGGTTCCGAGGAGGAGAATAAATAAGAGGAAAGATGTATAGAGAGAGAGAGAAAGACAAGCGTGAGAAATATCAGAGATAAAACCCTTCACTTTCTCTCTAACCATTTCTCTCTCACATCCTTTTCTCTCGCACACCACCACACTACAACCAGTCTAGAGAGAGAGAAAGCAACATGAACCGATTCAGTGTTTTTGTGTTGTAATGACCTCGAGATTCAACACCTTCTTCTCAACAGAAGCATGGCTTTGCACGAAGAAGAAACTCACCTTTTACAAAACCCATCGTCGATCCTCGACGACCTTTATTGCGAGGAAGAGAGTTTCGTCGAAGACATATCACTGAATCATCACGATTCGAGCCTCGAAATTGAAAAATCTGATTTTTCTTTAGTTTTACATGAAAACGACCTGATTTGGGAAGAACACGAGCTGCTATGTTCAATTCCGAAAGAGAAAGAGATTAATCTTTGTGTTATCTCTGATGGGTATTTTCGAAAAGAGGCTGTTGATTGGATTTTTAGGGTTATATCACACTATGGGTTCACTCCTTTAACAGCTGTTCTTGCTTTAAACTACTTTGATAGGTTTGTTTTAAGCCCTAGGTTCTTAAGAGACAAGCCTTGGATGACTCAACTTGTTGCTGTTGCTTGTTTGTCTCTCGCTGCAAAAGTTGAAGAGATCCAGCCTCCTATGCTCTTAGACCTCCAAGTTGAGGAGTCGAAATTTATATTCGAAGCTAAAACTATACAAAGAATGGAGCTTTTAGTTCTGACAACTCTCGGGTGGAGGATGAATCCGGTGACTCCAATCTCCTTCTTTGATCACATAATTCGTCGGCTTGGTTTAAAAACTCTTATCAGCTGGGATTTTATGTGGAGGTGTGAGCATTTGCTTCTCTCTGTAGTTGCTGATGCAAGGTTTATGTGTTATCTTCCTTCTATATTAGCTACTGCAATAATTCTACATGTTATTTAAGAATTTGAGCCATGTAATAAACTGGAGTATCAGAATCAGCTTATGGGTGTAAGAGGGCTTATAAGCTGATTCAAGAGTTATCTGGCGAACACAGCGACGGGCTTAAACGCAAGCATCGGGTAATGAGCACCTCGAGCTATCCACAGCGTCTACGTCCCGTTCGATCAACGGGAAAGAAAAGTCGAGTCAGTCGGTTTCGACTGGAAAACAACCCTCTGATCTCATGGACTCTCGCTCTGCTTCTCTCCCCAAAAACAACGCCTCCTCGAACTGCCTTCTTCGGCACAACTCGAAACAAACCAACAAAAATGGCAGAATCGATACTGTGTGGTTGTGGCGCGATTCTTCCGACTCCGTTCGCTTACACGTCACCAATGGGAAGCCGTTCGGCTCCGGTACCTTACCGTGTCTCCCTCGTTAACTCGGGGAGCAATCTCGCTTTTCCGTTGTAGCATTTGCAGTCAAGCGAAGTCCAAATCGCCTCATGTACTCTACTCCTCGATTCAACAAGGAGGATGCATTACTACAATTGAAGTCGTTGTTAGGGGTACTCCTCGAATCTCGAAGGAGGATGCATTACTTTATGTTGAAGTTGATCCATCCGGTGCCGATAGTTGGAAATTGGAACCTGTTATCGAGCTACTCAAAAAGGGAGCTATGGGGGTTATTCCAACTGATACCATATACATAATAGTTTGTGATTAGAAGATACGAGTGATGTATTCCCGAAGATACCCTTATGATTATTAGTTTCTTTTGGCCTTATCAGTGAGGTAACCAAGCCATCAGTGATTGGAATTACAGATGGAGGTCCCTTTTCCTGGTACAAAGGGTTCACATGATCATTTTGCCCATCACCTTCTGCAGGAACCTCGTTAAGATTAAATAATATTCTTTGTCAAAAGATGCAAATAATATTCCCATAGAAGACAACTAAAATAGGACTTCTCAACCCGATAGTTAAAATAGCCCTAAAACATGGCTGCTTCGATGGAGCGATAAATCAATTGAGAAATATGCGGATCGAGATCTGATGTATTCCGTTGGCGGGTGTTAGTTTTCGCCGATTTGTATGCAGTTTATGGAGTCTAATTGGCAAGAAACGATGAGGGTTAGATAATGATGTGGCTGTGCATCTGAGCCGTTGGATGCGTGTTAAGAGAGAAAAGGAAGGGATGATAATAAAACTCGTAAAAGCGGGACCCTTAAGAATCGGAACTGTGGAATTCTGTATCGTTGGATTAAGTTTTCTGGTGTTAAACAGTTTAGTCGGCTTAGTAAGTAAAGATGAAGATGGGAGATCGTGATTCTTGGCCTCTCTGAAGTAGGCGTGTGATTCTCGGCCTCTCTGAAGTAGGCCTGTGTTTAGATTTTATGTTTTGCATGACACACCAGAGAAAGGAGTATCTTCAATCTTTGCAATGTCTTATCATAGCATTTCCACAGATGTGATACGTTGGCACAGCAAATTCCGATGAGAAATTACTAAGGTTTGAGCCAATCCTTGCTAAGACAATGCAAGGATTGGGGGCTACTGGTATTTATACGATAAAAGAAGTCCATAATCCAAGGGATGTAGTTGTTAAGAAAATACTGTTTCGAAGAGACGCTTTTTTCGAAGAGGTATGTAGCAGTTTGGAGACGTTCTTCCGAAGAAATGTGTAGCATTTGAAGTATTGGTCAAATACATTTTCGAGGTGGAAATTTGGAAATTGAGGAAGCGTTCTCCGAGGAAAAATGTTCGAGGGAGCAGTGGAGTCTTCCATATAGTCCCAGTAAAACTATTTTTACTAGGACTGGGGGGCTACTGATGAGGGAGAATAAAAGACATGGAGAAAATTGTAAAGAAGAAGTCTGACATGGAGAAAATAGCAAAGAAAAAGTATGATAGGAGGAAAACGCATAGGGAAAACTGTGTAAGGACTAAATTGTATAAGCTATATAAAGAAGTAGCCAGAATAGGAGGAAAGTAAAATGTAGGGACTAAAAGATGTAATTAACATGAGTTAAAGCGTGTGGGGTCCGCAATTGTACTATAAAAGGACCACACACGCTTCACAAATCCCAGGATGAATAATATGAGACTTTCTCTCTCTACTTAACCTAATAATCTTTACTTTCTCTCTCTAAAATTGACACTAAGATATTTCTGTATCAACGAATTATCACTAAGTAATCCTCGTATCGCATAATCACCCCTGGACCATCTTAATACTCTTCAATGGTGTCCCCCCCAAATATGGTAAGTGACTCAAAAAAACTGATGAGCCTGGACACCGTCTTACTGTGTTCTGTGATAACGCCCACCTTATTCCGGGTTGGATCAAGATCCAAATACTCTTACTCCACATCGAATCTTTCAATTATCACAATAGCCCATCCGGAGCCGATGTCCCTGCGTTGTTTGTTGGGCCAGTCTGATGAGCATTATGGGGCCTATTTCCACTTCTTCTTTTAACATAAGCACCCAACTTTCCTCTTTCAATCAAAATTTTCACCTCTTATTTCAAAGCGATGCAATCTTCTGTATTATGACCAATATCATGATGATATTGGCAGACACAATTATTTCAACTTTCCGTGGGAGATTGAAGCGCAACTAGCTTCCTGAAATATACTTCGTCTTTTGTTTTGTCATAGATGGTTGCAACATTCTCTTTCAACTCGGTAAACCACTCCGGTTGAACCCAAGGCCCTCGCTTATTCCTGGATTATTGGCTCTGAGCTGGTGCTGGATGGGATTGAGCCTTGGCCCTGCTGGGACCCTGTCCGGTATTCTTAGCCTTGTACCTGGACTGATTCTGGTTTTGGTTTGGTGCAGCTGGGGCCGATCTCACCTGCTTATGCACTCTGGTCTTCTTCGTTTCATCTACATTGATTTGTTTCCCCACTTGATTCAATAAACCACCCCACGTCATGGCCTTCTTTCTGGTTACTGAATCAACCAAATTACCAGGGTTCAAACCCTACCTTAGAGAAGCTATTGCTACTTCTTCAAAGCAATCAGCTAATCCATTCTTGGTGTTCACAAAGCGACTTATATATTCTTTCAATGATTCATTTGTTTCTTGGGCACAATGGATAATAGTGTCTCCATTGCCCTTCACTTCCTTACTTCCAACGAACTGCCTCCGGAAGGCCACCCAAAAAGTATCAAAATTTCTGATGCAGCCCTGTGGCAGACTATTATACCACTTCAGAGCACTCCCCGTAAACGACTGAGAGAACGCTCTACAAAGAAACTTATCATCATTGTCAAAATTCATCATAAAGTTTTTGAATTGATCCAGATGATTTTAAGATCTTTACTCCCATCGTATTTTTCCATCTTTGTCTTAGGAAGGTTTCCGGGCAGTGTCTTGGAAGACAATGGAGATTGTCTCCAATTCCAGCCACGACTAAACACAGTATCTTCATTGGGAGTTGCAAAGATACCCGGTTCATCATGAGAGGCGAAAGGATCCATCAACAGTCGGTCTACATGTCTCCGGCCATGGCTGTGACCATGAGATAACCCTTTTCCTAGATTTCTTTTCAACATTCCATGCCTGTCATTTTTTCTTGAATACTTTTTGACCAACTTCTGGTTCTTTTTATAATGGCCTTCATCGCTGCTGGATGACAGGGACTCTTCAACTCCATCTTCGTTCGAGGAGCTACTAGAAGATTCTGAATCTGAATCTGAGCTCTCCACCGGTGAGACTTATTTGAGCTAGCATGAGTCTTTTTAGTACTTACATGAGTCTTTGCTGATGGGTCATGCTCCCTTGGATTGTCAGTGTGGTGAACATCTGACACTTTTGATTTTTCTTTTAAGCCCATCTCCACCCTTTTAGCAGCCCTCAAGGCTTCTATCTCAGCTTTCAATCTATCTCGCTCTTCAATCATATATTCATCATTTTCCCCTACCACTTCTGCCAAAGTTGGTGGCACTGCATGCTCGTCCGGATTCATCCGAACTGGTTTTTCTTGATGGTTTTGAATGCTAAATTCAGGAACCTTCTCCTCCCACTGTGGTCGCCAATTTGGTGTGAATTACTTTTGACTGAGGGTAATTTGGTCAGGTGTTTTGTGGTGTTTCAAAGGTATTTAATGTTTAAGTGTTTTGTAGTGAGAGATTTGAGCTGTCTGGTTGTATTAAATGTTCATTACCCTCATTAATGAAAGTGGTTGGGTATTTATACCCTGAATTATGGGCCACATGGGATTTCGGGTCAAACTTATGAAACCGGGTCGAGTTCAAAAACCCATTAGTTTATTAAGCAGATTAGTAATTAGCTTAGTCAAAAGGTGATTAGTTTTTAGTACTTTTGTCCAGTTCGGATGGTTCAGTGGGTGGCTTTTGTCTGAATTGCCCATGTCCGGTTTCTACAGTGAGTGGTGAAAATTTCCGGACTCATCAATATTAACTTATGAATTTGGACATATGGTTCATAACATGATCTCGTCTTAATATGCATTCAATTGCCTCAAAATACATTGCAGGCGTTCCTTATTCTAAATTTGTCCATTTTATTTAATCAAATTAAAATATTTTTTCACATGATTAAGTGACATATTGTACCTCATCATTGAGGTAATAATTTTTCTTAAAGTAAAATATAATTTGATTTGAAATTCACCTTAGTGTAAAGGTAGCAAAGTTTTAATGGAATGATAAATAATCGCGACTTTTAACTATTTATTCTTACGGATAAACTTGCAACTTTATATATATAATTATTTTTCTAATTTTTTTATCCTATTATCGTTTAACACTATCATGAGACGTGTTTACCCGTTCATAAAATCTTTTGAAAGAAATTTGTACTCTCATAAGAGATGACACCACATATGCATTCTTATAATATAATTATTTCAATATTTTTTCTGTGATTTTGAAAAACATATGTTATGCGCAACAATGAAAAATTTATACCCCATATCATATAAATAAATTTTGATTATATGTTGAATTATTTTTAAAGTCAATATGTAGATGTTTACTATAGTGAGATTAGATTTTCATTATTAGTAAAGTTTTATTTTTAATATTTTTGATCTCATATCTATAAATGTTAAGTTTATTGGTTTTCGAGAAAATGGTTTGGTAAATAGGTTTTCCAATTTTTCATTGAAACATACATATAATATTGATAAGATATCATCTTGAATAAATTGTCTTATGTACTCATGCCTTAAACCAGCATGTCTAAGAATTTCTTATAAATGTTGTTGTAGGTTCCATATAATGTTATTTGACTATCATAATACATTTGGATTGCCATTATTTTATTAGAGGTAAACGATACTTTTAGAATTAAATGTATTAACCACTAACCTTTTTGTTGTTGTGGTTAATGTTATAAATTTGAAATTTTAGTTCAATGGCATATACTGAATTGTTTCCCTTGAACACCTTGAAATAGTAACGTTTGTAAATGTAAAATATTCTTTTGTAGTCGATTCGCTATCACATTGGTAACCTAACTTGTATCGGTGTATACCTCGAGTGTTCTTCAAAAAATAAAGTAACTCAGACATATGTTCTTAGTATTTTTCAAGTTCATAAGAACCATATCAATCATATTTCGATATTATATACTTGAGTTTTTAGTAAATTGATTCAATTTACTAACCATAAATGAAATATTAACCATAGTTCAGAGAGTCGTATCATTAAGCTTTCCGTAAGACTAGTGTCTTTCAATTAAGTAGTTGTTATTAATCATATTCTTTTAAAGCTTTAAACTACGACTGAGTGATGTCTCTTCGATTTTAAGATGTAAATTGTGTGAAGTGTTTTTATTAATATATAGAGAACGATATATGAATAACCTTAATTATATTCATTCAATTTAGTTTTAAGAATAATGTCTAATTTTTCAAAGTCCTTCATAATAAGAGTAAAAAATAATATATATTTTCTGCAATCCTTATTATGTCGTTACTTTGAATAAATAATAATGTACATATATCCATATATTGACCATCGTGTCAATGCATACTTTAGGGCATAAATACTTATACGCATTGTAGTTTCTAAACATGGTTTATTTTTTCATTTAATTTATTAGATTATTGTTTCATACTATATATATATTTAATAAACTTAGATACTTTTGAGATCTCCCATGTTATTTTACATAAAACATTTTTATCGAGATCTTAAATTTAAAAACATCGGTATGAATTCGTTTTATAAATTTTAGCATTACATATCGACGCAAACAAAAATAATATTATCATACTTGTGGTTCTTACAATAAGAGTATATGTGTCAAACTAACGATGTCACATGTTGGACATACTTGGCAAATAATATAAAAATGCTTGTATTATTATATATATATATATATATATATATATATATGGCATTTCAAATAGAATATCCACTTACATATACTTAAAAAGTAAAGTAATTAATTTCCAAATACATATTGACATGATTGAGCCCATTTAATCTTTTTATGACCTTTTATCATCTAGAATATATTGGAATGTTTTATATTTAGGTCGTCTCCTTAAGAAAGTACAATCGTATTTTTTCGGATAATTGTTTCACAATTTTTTTTTCACTAGTTTGAAAAAACAAAATTGAGACTCTATCTTATTAAATCCTATCATTTTGAAAATTCTTTTTCATTGACTCTTACAAGGTTCACTTGGTTACATTTTAACCATATGTTCTTCTTTTGAAACCGTTTTTTATAACCACTTTTTAGTTTCATTATCATTAAATAATGTAGATTCAAATAAATTTGCTTCGTTATATTAAAACACAAGACTCTAAGTATAATTACCAATATACTTTTCAATATATGGCATAACCAACACAATGACATTTAATACTTGTGATAAAATGTACTTGTGAAATAAAAAAAAAAGACATACTAGTAACTGATGTTCAATTTCTTTCATTTATATAATTTATATGGAAATATTTTAGTTTTTAAAGATGAACTTTGATTTATTATATAACGTGTCGTTAGCACGACTTCACCTCTCTTCCATATTTACATGCAATCTAAAATTAACTAAAATAACATTGCACATTTGAATTTAAATTGTATATTTATGTTCGACTTATCATATGATCTTTACAAAAATGTAAACGTCATTTACATTTATTTATTGTCACTGCATGAAACTTTAATCATAATATCTAATTTACTTTTAACTTCTGCTTTAAAAATATTAAACGCATTAAACACTTCATACTTAACCTTAAGAAAATAAACATAAGTATATTTAGAGTACTTATATAAAGTGTTTTTACCACTTTGGATTATGCAACCATTTAAATCACATAATTCATTATTTATTAAATCTAACAATTTTGTGCAACTTTTAGTGAAAATTTAAAGCCTTTTAATCATCTTGATTTTACACATAATTTATATTTTATATAAATCTATTATATAATTATTAAGCCTTACTTAAACTATTTATTTTTATAATATGACCTATATAATCGATCATATTATCACACAACAGTTAATCACAATACATATGAGTAGAGTTTTGTTCTTCGAATAATCATTAATATGCAATTTAACTATTGTGTTGCATGAGTATCATTTACCAACAATAGTATCCGATTTTGACAAAGTTAGTTTATTGGAATCGTAAATAAATTGTGTCCCAACATTTCTTAATAGAGCACCAAATAAATTATTTTTATAATATCAATAAGAGCTTAGTTTTCACCACTCGTAAGGACCATTTCAATGTTTTGATTTCAGCATTTGACTTGTTGGTTTTACTCATATTCACATATTATGCACCACGTTTGTTTTTTATACCATTTTGGTGCATGTCCTAAGCAACATGCACCAAAGCACAAGTTTTGTACCTAATCTATAACTTTTTTGTTGGACATTGTTCATCTTTGTTATTATTGCTATAAATTTTTTATTAACAATGTTTACACTCTCATTCTTCTTGTGAATATTGCAATCTCTCACAAAGTGTGCATGTTTTCCGCAAACATAATAGTTTCTTCTATTTTTTGTGAAACTTATTTTGCTTTAGGCACAAAAACCTTTATGAAAACACTTAGTTTTTTTAAAGTCTAATCCTGTTGACACTTATATAAATTCTGATATTTGATTTTTTCCATTTTATCTCTCAAGTGAGGATTTTCCTCAATCCACGTATGCTTTTAGATTTCATCAAAAATATAAACTTTTAACTTATACAATATTTTCTTATAATATAATTTTTTGAAAATAAAGATAGTTTTGCTTTTATTTATCTAATAATATAGTTTCATAAGTATGTATATCACGAATACGAGCTTGTTAGTTATGTTTTAAAGTTTATAAATATTTAAGAAAATTGAATTTTATCTAAAAACTTATACTTCAAGTATTGTGATATTAAACATTTCTTTGTACAACTTTTTTTAGTTTTGTAATTTTCCTTGAGTCTATTTCTTATTTTTAGTGCAGATGGCTCACTTATCTATAGATTGTAGAGGTGTTCTATTCATATTGTCTTATATAATTCTTATAATAAGTAAATCTTCATGATTGACTCGTGAAGATAAACCAACTTGGATCAATGATGTAAAATAATTTTAAAATGGTGATTATTTCAATTTTATTTTTTACATGTATACCGTCAAAATGGTCTAGACGAACAAAGATATTGATCATTAACTTTGATTACTGAAATTAATATTGATAAGGAGAATAAATGTATAAGGGCCAAAGTGCATAGAAATAAATGTATAAGGGCCAAAGTGCATAGAAATAAATGTATAAGGGCCAAAATGCATAGAATTAGGCGTATATGGGTCAAAGCGCATTAATTGTAAAGATGTAGCCAGAATAGGAAAGAATTTTAGAGTAGGGACCAAAAGATGTAATTAACCCGAATTAAAGCGTGTGGGGTCCACAATTGTACTATAAAAGGACCTCACACGCTTCACGAATTTCGAGATGAATAGTACGACTTTCTCTCTCTACTACTCTAACACTTTCTCTCTCTAAGTTTGACCCCAAAGAATTTCTTTATCACAAAATCCCCCTCGAACTATCTTTCAACTCTTCAGTACTGATAAGGAGAATAAATGTATAAGGGCCAAAGTGCATAGAAATAAATGTATAAGGGCCAAAGTGCATAGAAATAAATGTATAAGGGCCAAAATGCATAGAATTAGGCGTATATGGGTCAAAGCGCATTAATTGTAAAGATGTAGCCAGAATAGGAAAGAATTTTAGAGTAGGGACCAAAAGATGTAATTAACCCGAATTAAAGCGTGTGGGGTCCACAATTGTACTATAAAAGGACCTCACACGCTTCACGAATTTCGAGATGAATAGTACGACTTTCTCTCTCTACTACTCTAACACTTTCTCTCTCTAAGTTTGACCCCAAAGAATTTCTTTATCACAAAATCCCCCTCGAACTATCTTTCAACTCTTCAGTGGCGCCGTCTGTGGGAAGCGAGAATCGTTCCGACGATCATCACTCCCTAGAAATAGTTCTTGTTCCGAGGAGAACCATGGAAGGTCGGGGGGACGATCCAGTTAATCCCTGCGAGGAAAACATGGAAGGGGATGACTTTCGGAATGACTTGGAGTCCGAAGGAGAGGGAGGTCGGCGAGTCGAAAATGATTTTGATGACTCCGCTCTTTTGACTCAGAGGAATGAATTGTTGCTGGAAATCGAAAAACTGAAGGCGGAGAAAGAAGCCGCCCAAAGAAACATTCGATCTGAGATAAGGAGAGAGCCCGTCGAGCAAAGAGAGGAACGGGACGTTGAAACTCGTCCCAAGAAAAGGGATGATAGGTCTCGGAGGCGTGAGCGACGATCTCCAAGAAGGAAAGACAAGTACCGTTCGGACTCAGCTTCTTCGAGTGGCTATTCGCGGTATAGCACTTCTGAATCTTCTCCTCGAAGATGCCACAGGAAGAAAAAGCGTGGACGAAGGCAAAATGAAGCTCGGAGGGGAAGGAGTTCGGAGAGGAAGTCCTCGCGGGAGAGGAGTCGCCACGACCGAGTAGATAATCGCTCTCATGAGCAGGTGAAGTGCCCAGGGAAGGATAATGTAGGTCCTCGGAATTCGGAATGGCAGCAACAATACACTTTGCCCTCCGAGGAGGGCTTGTACTTCTCGAACAATGATAATCTGAGGTCCAATGTTTATCGAACAGGGCACAATTGGAGAGCCTCTCCTTTGTCTTCGGAGATCTTAGTAGGGAATCTCCCGAAGCATTTTGACATCTCGAAGCTTGAAAAATTCGACGGAACTCAAGATCCGGATAGTCATATCGAGCAATTTAAAAATTTTATGATAAACTTTGACGACGATGATAAACTCCTGTGCAGAGCATTCTCTCAAACTTTTAAGGGAGTGGCATCCAAGTGGTACAACAGGTTACCTCAGGGGTCTATTAAAAACTTTGACATGTTCTGGAGCATTTTTAGACAACACTTCGTGGGTAGCAAGAAGTTTCGGGCCAACGGGGACACTATAATTTACTGCCGACAAAAAATGGGGGAGAGCCTCAAAAACTACACCAATCGTTTTGTCAAGACTAAGACAGACATGGAATACTGCAAGGATTCGGTGGCACTAGCCGCGTTTAGGATGGGATTGCTCCCCGGATTATTGAAAGACACGGTGGCAGAAAGCCAAGCAATGACTTTTGGGGCATTGCTGGACCAAGTTGAAAAGAGAATTCTGGTAGAAGAAACCCAAGCTTCAGAGAAAGGGTCCGGAGAACAATTGGACCATAATCAGTTCCAAAGGACTGAGTCAAGCACCCAGGGCCCTCGGTTGACTGTTCAGACTAAAAGCGCGGGTCAGTATCCTCCAAGGCAAAAATCAAATCAGCAATATTATGGCAATCACTCAAACCACAATCAGGGGGGAAGATATATGTCGAACAAGTGGACTCGATCCGATTACTATGCGGAGTTGACGGAAAATGTCGCTGCCATATTTGATAAAGCTAAATCTTCGGTCACGTTTAGGAAACCATTTCCCATACAGACACCGAGGGAGAGCAGAAGCATTAACAAATATTGCAAGTATCACGAGGATGTGGGCCATGACACCAAAGATTGTATAGCCCTTAAGAAGGAGGTGCAATCTCTCATCGAAAACGGGATGCTGCTAGAGTATGTCAAAAAGCACTCCCAGAAGAATACCGCGGTAAAAGCTGTCTCAAAGAATACTGACACGACCATGGTGATTTCCGAAGGGGTTGACAATTTTGACATCGAGCAAGAGTATTTGGACCCAAAAGCTGGGAGGAACAATGTGAATTTGATCGAAGAAGAAATCCCAAAGGGGAAAGTGGATAGTCTGTGTGCATTTTTTGAATCCTTAGCAATCTTTGGCGGAGACACTATTGCAGGAAATTCGAACAGCTCACGCAAAAGGCACATGGTGAATTTGACCACCCAAATCGAAGCTGGAGTCTCCGCACAAATGCACCGGTCGCCTTCGCCTATTATTTGTTTTGATGATGATGATATGCGTAATATTGCAGGCCCCCATGAGGACGCTGTAGTGATCGCGGCGGGCATTGCGGGGGATCAGATTCAAAAGATACTTATCGACACAGGAAGCTCTGCGAACATTTTGTTTATGAGCACTTATCGCCGCATTTCTGACCCACCGGTTATCCGAAAATCCGACAGAACGATAGTAGGTTTTACTGGAGCCACCGCGGTTGTCGTGGGAGAATTTCAATGTATGGTAGAGTTGGGGCGTGGACCATTCAAAAAAGAAGTGGAGGTACTTTTCATTGTAGTCGACGCTCCCACTTCTTATAATGCCATTCTAGGTCGATCTTGGTTGTCACGGATGCACGGCGTCATCTCCACGGTGCATCAGTGTCTGAAATATGTTATCGGGAACAATATTGGCACGGTCAGAAGTAGCCAGAAAATGGCACGAGAATGCTACCAAATCGCCCTGTCTTCTAAGGGAGTTCGGGGGGGGCCTTCAGACTCAGCATAGCAATTAAAGGGGCCACCCTCCGAGGTCACTCCTTGTGATGATCCGAGGGAGGCCCCCGGATTTCAGGTCCCAGAGGAGGACGCTACGGCACACGAGTTCATGGCAGGGAAAATTCTGAAGATAGGGGTCCACCTCTCCCCCGAATTTAAAAGGAAGTTAATTGATTTTTTATCTGATAGGCTCGATATGTTTGCTTGGTGTGCACAGGATGTCACGGGGGTGCCGACGGAGGTTATATGTCATCAGCTCGCCTTGCGGATGGACGTCCGACCAATAGTTCAAAAAAGGAGGCCTGTCTCCCCGGAAAAGGCTTCAGCAATCTTATTGGAGGTCGAACGGCTTTTAAGTATTGGTCATATTCGCGAGTCGCACTATCCCCTATGGGCATCGAATCCTGTGTTGGTGAAGAAGAAGAATGGCAAGTGGAGAATGTGTATCGATTTCACAGATTTGAACCGTGCTTGTCCTAAGGATCCTTTTCCCGTCCCGCGCATTGATCAGTTAGTAGACTCGACCTCCGGAAATCGGTTGTTATCTTTCATGGATGCTTACTCAGGATACAATCAAATCCGTTTGGCTGCTAACGACGAGGAGAGTACTTCTTTTATTACCGGGCGAGGTCTGTACTGTTACAAAGTCATGCCATTTGGGTTAAAAAACGTGGGGGCAACTTATCAGCGATTGGTTAATAAGACCTTCGAGGAACAGATTGGGAGGAATATGGAAGCTTATATCGACGACATGTTGGTAAAAAGTGAAAAAGACGACGACCATTTTGCCGACCTCACAGAGACATTCAACAATTTGCGAAGGGTTAACCTAAAACTTAATCCAGAGAAGTGCATTTTTGGAGTACGGTCAGGTAAGTTTCTTGGCTACGTGATCAGTGAGAAAGGTATTGAGGCGGATCCGGAGCAATTACGAGCGTTGATCACTATGAGCCCTCCTCGAAACATTAAAGAGGTACAAATCCTGACAGGGCGATTGGCTGCCCTCAATCGATTTATCTCCCGCTCGTCGGACAAGTGTGCCCCATTCTTCAAAGTTTTGCGGAATGCGAAGCAATTTAGTTGGTCCGACGAATGTTCGACGGCTTTTCGTCAAATTCAGGAGTATCTAACCTCTCCGGAAGTTTTATCTAAACCATTGGTGGGGGAGGCATTGATTGTTTACATAGCCGTATCAGCGTGTGCTGTTAGTGCCGTTCTCCTCCGAGAAGCTGATTCCCTCCTACGACCAATTTACTATGTCAGCAAGAGTTTGCTGGACGCCGAAAAGCGGTATCTTACTTTGGAGAAGGTGGCTTTGGCGTTGGTAACAGCAGCACGAAAGATGAGACCTTATTTTCAAGCGCATCCAATTGTGGTCCGGACGACGTTTCCCCTGAAAAGTTTATTACAGCGACCCGACATCTCTGGTAGAATGACTAAGTGGTCCGTTGAGTTGGGCGACTTCGACATAACGTTTGAACCTCGCACAGCAATAAAGGCGCAGGTCTTAGCGGATTTTCTGGTTGAATTCCACTCTGACAGAGATGAAGAGGTGGTCTCAGATATTGTCGATGAGGGAGAATGGGTAATACAAACGGATGGAGGGTCGAACGTTTCAGGTTGCGGGGCAGGTATTCAGTTGATATCCCCGCAAGGGGTCGCCATGTTCCAAGCCATCCGTTTCGGTTTCAAAGCTACTAATAATGAGGCTGAGTACGAAGCAGCTTTAGCGGGTCTGCGGTTGGCACAGATATGCGGGGCTCGACGGATAAGATTGGTCAGTGATTCTCAGTTGGTGATAAATCAGGTTTCAGGGGAATCCGAGGCAAGGAAGGAAACACTGGTACAATACTTAAAACTAATGAAAGATTTGGCGTCCGGATTCGACGGCGTCAAATTCGAACATGTCCGACGGGAAATGAATGCCATACCAGATTCTCTTGCTTCTGCTTCACGGACAGAAGGTTATCCTTGGGTTTTGATCCAGACATGCCCGTCGATCTCTATCACTAAGGACCATGTGATGAATGTATCAGAGGAAAATCATGCGATTACCCCTGATTGGAGAACAATCATCATTGACTTTTTGGCCCGTGACATTTTGCCCGCTGACAAATATGAAGCCAGAAAAGTCAGATTCAAGTCTCACGGTTATATTTTGTTGGACGGGTCGTTGTATAAGAAATCTCTGAGCCGGCCATTACTGAGGTGCTTAAACGAATCCGAGTCACAAATTATCCTCTCCGAGTTACACGACGGCGAAGGATCCGCTCATTGTGGATATAAAGCTTTGATTCGCCGGGTATTCTTGGCAGGATATTACTGGCCAACTATTTCGACCGATGCGAAAGATTTGGTCAAACGTTGTGACACGTGCCAGCGGTACGCTAATATAATCCACAAGCCAGGAGCACTGATGGAAAGTGTCCCAGAGGCGGTTCCTTTTGACAGATGGGGCATTGATTTGGTTGGACCTTTACCTATGGCCTCTGGGGGCAGACAGACGATAATTGTAGCCGTTGATTATTTTTCTAAGTGGGTAGAAGCTGAGCCACTTGCAGGAACAAAAGCCAAGGAGGTGATAAAGTTTGTTTTATCTAATATTTGTTGTCGTTTTGGTATGCCGTTGCAGATTACAACGGACAATGGACCACAGTTTGATAACAAAGAATTTCGGAGTTTTTGTGTGTCAAGGGGTATACGACAATGTTTCTCGGCGCCATTTCATCCTCAGGCAAATGGCCAGGTGGAAGTAACCAATCGCACCATCCTCGACGGGCTAAAGAAGAACTTAGAAGGCAAGGCGGGGAAATGGCCCGACTATTTACAGGAAGTACTATGGGCTTATCGAACAACTCCACGAACAGCTACTGCTGTGTCCCCTTTTGCCTTAGTTTATGGAATGGATGCCGTGGTCCCACCAGAGCTCCTCTTCCCCTCACACCGCATAGCGACTTATGACTCAGACGCCAATAAAGAGCATAGAGCTTTGGCGTTAGACCTGGTGGAGGAAAAGAGGCAGCGGGCGCAATTGACTTCCCTTCATTATCAAACTCTTATGCGAAGCCGATTTGCATCCAAAGTTAACCATAGAGATTTTCAGGTGGGAGACAAGGTCCTACGGAAAATCTTCTTGCACACCAAGGACAAAAGTTTGGGGAAGCTGGGTCCCAATTGGGAAGGCCCATACATGGTCACTGAAAAAATCAAACCAGGTACTTATCGGTTGAAGGATAAAGATGGGCGACATCTTCGTCTACCTTGGAATATTGAGCATTTAAAGCTGTATCTCGATTAGCAGAGCTAGGAGCAAATATTGTATTTCTGTTCCCTTTTCAGTGTATCCTTCGGGAAAAATTTTGGTGAGGACACACTCTTTCCTACCCTGCTAGGCACAGGAAGGTTTTAATGAGGTGTTCCGGTGATCCCATCAATACAAAGTTTCTTTGCCTTTAATTCTATTTTTTGGGTCACAGTAACATGTGCCTCGAATTGTTGTCCCTCACACTATTTTTTGGGTCACAGTAACATGTGCCTCGAATTGTTGTCCCCCACACTATTTTTTGGGTCACAGTAACATGTGCCTCGAATTGTTGTCCCCCACACTATTTTTTGGGTCACAGTAACATGTGCCTCGAATTGTTGTCCCTCACACTATTTTTTGGGTCACAGTAACATGTGCCTCGAATTGTTGTCCCTCACACTATTTTTTGGGTCACAGTAACATGTGCCTCGAATTGTTGTCCCTCACACTATTTTTTGGGTCATAGAAACATGTCCCTCACACGATGATTTGGGACTTTCAAACTATTCTTCGGGTCACATGACGATGTGCCACGATGATTTGGGACTTTAAAACTATGCTTAGGGTCACATGGCGGTGTGCCACGATGAGTTGGGATTCAAAATATTCTTAAGGCCAAGTGTAAAACTTGGTGCATATATATTGATAATTATTATTCGAAGGGCTACATTTCGAAGGCCACTTAAGTCAACATTCGAAGGCTTAAGGCCAAGTGTAAAACTTGGTGCATATATTTTGTAATTATTATTCGAAGGGCCATGTTCGAAGGACATATAAGGTGGAATTCGAAGGCTCAGGTATAAACATAAAACTGGATGCATCTGCCTAAGTAACAATTCTTCGATGACCCGGCGGGTTGAAGTTCGAAGGCGTTACTATAAGGATAGCCTTTGTTGAATCTTTCTCAGCGCAAAAATTCGAAGAACAGGTAAATATTTCAGTCTGTCAAAAACATAACAAATTTCTAATTTAAGTTGGTCCAAATGAACATTGTTCGAAGGGCTAACATCATGAAAAATTCGAAGAACAATACATTGTGGAATTACGGCCTATTCGGCCACACAAAAAGAACAATACTTGTTGGAAAAGCACAACAGCTTCCAACCATTACAAAAAAGAAATAAAGGCCTTTTAGGCCATACAAAAACCATCTACGACCTTGTCATTTAATCGGCGTCCTTTGAGTTATCACTCCCCTCAGTTTCTGAGTCTTCACTCTCACTGACAACTATTTGGGGTGGACGAAGTTCTGGGGGGACAAGCTTCCAGAAATGACCCAGTTCATATTCAGGGTGCTCAGTGTATATTTGGGTCAATAGGCCAGCTCGAGTGGCAGCGTCTCGGGCTGGTAAAGTCTTCGAACATGTGGCAGCATAGGCATCTGCACCTTTCTCTTTTGCCTCTTCGATCTCCACTGGGAAACTTCTAATTTTTCTCTTCAAACTGTCGCGCTCCTCAACTACATTTTTAAAACCCTCACTGCATTGTTCGAATGCATCGCATGCCTTGCGGTGCCCTGCTTTATATTCAGCAATTAGCCGTTCTTGGGCGGTAGTCTTTTTTTTGTATAAGTCTCTCTCCTCCTGGCAACATTGTTCTATTATTGTGATATAATGCTCAGCCGCAGAGAGACGTTCATACAAGGCATCAGCTTGGCCTTCGACAACTGCATGCTCCTTCTTGGCTTCTTCGAGCTTAGCGGCAGCAACTGATGCTTTGAATTTATAATGATTCTTGCGCTTCTCGAGATGGCGCAATTTCTTTCCTCGATTCACTGATGTATGAAGCAGCCTTCGCAGACTCATTGAAAAATCATCGTCTAAGGGAACCTCGAAGGAGCTCGAAGGAGACCCTAGATCTGCAGAATCGAACTCAGAAAAATTGCCACAGGCCACATCAGGGTGAACGAGTAAGGGAGTATTTGTTCGAGGGGCAGGGATAGGAGCCAGCCTTGGACTGCCTTCGAAGGAGGCTGGTTGAGACGCCTCAGTTAGAGGAGAGTGCAAAGTTTGATAGGAGGCTTCCTTGGGTGATAGGCCACCCCTGTTTTCAGCATCAACTGCTCCATCTTGGCCTTCTCTGTTGACATCAGTCCATCCATCATTGTCAGGAGTTTCTCCTCCCTCAGATCGCTCTTCTATGGGCTCAAGAAGGATGCCTTTTCCTTTTAAGTCTTTGATCTTGTTGTCCTTCTTTGTTGGAAGGATAGCAGCAGGGGGTAACGGAGTGGTATTTATCGTCACACCAGTGTTTGTTCGGGGGGCTCCATCTGTCCGAGGGGCCACATCTGTTCGAAGGGTTCCATCTTTTCGAGGGGCTCCATCTGTTTCTTGAACGTTGCTAGAATTCGGGGTCCCTATGTCCCTCGAAGAACGTGGTTTGTTAGCCTTGGCAAGTGGTTTGGGGTTTGTTGATTGAGGTGGTACAGCCTCTTCTTCTGGAGGGTCACCCAAATGACTTTGTGAACGAGAGCGTTTGGGCAGATAGATGGTCACATCCGGCTTGCTACATCGTTCTAACACTTCGCGCTCAGAAGGCGGAGTCATTAGAGCCCTCATACTTATACGATCTAGAGGGTTAAGTCTCCAGAGTCGACTTCTGGCCAAGTTCTCATCGACGAAGCAACGACGAAAACGATTATCCCACTGTTCTTTTGCCCACAAGCGAAGGTTACTGAAAACAGTGGTAGCTCCTTCGACGTAGTCGGAGTATGGTTTGGATACTCCGGTCATAGCTGAATCAAATAATAAAGGAGAAAAATAGTTATAATAAATATGCTGTTCGAAGACGTATGTGTCTTCGAGGGTGTTAATTCTTCGAGGCAACTATAAGATTCGAAGAAGTAATTAACTTAGAAAAATGTACAGAATAATTAAACATTCGAGGGCGTCTAACGATTCGAAGAGCACTTACATTTCATGGTCCATTTCAGGGAAAGTTTATGTGGATTCGAAGGGGTGGCTTGGGAACCGGTCTCCCAACATCCAGAGAAAAAAAGGAACTGTTGCCTCCATTTTTTGTCTGCTTCCAAGAGGTCCTTTAACACCTTTTGCCCCCGGTTGAATGTCATTGAGTAGAAGGGGAAGTAAGGGTTCCGAGCAAGGCCAGCTAGACCGATTATTTGTTCCAGCAAAAACTCTTGGCCTGAAAGCCTTGAGGCCATTATGCAAGCCATCAATGTGAACCACATGTTGGGCCCAACTTGTGAGGGACAGAGATCTATTTTGGCAAGGTATTCAATAAAGAAGGGGTCTAAGGGATACCTTAGCCCCCAGTTCATGATTTCTGTGTAGACCACCACTTCGTGATCCCTCACAGACAAGGGCGTCTCTCCTTCGGAGGGAAACCTGATATCAATATAAGAAGGAATGCCCCATCGAGCCCTAAGCATTGTCTCTTCATCCTCAGAAAAGTACTTGTACTTGATGTTGGCCAGGGCTACCATATGTTTGTTCTCGATACCTCTGATATTATTTCCGACGATGTTGTCTAACTCCAAGGGCAAAGTCACATCTCCCTTTAATTTTGGTGCAATCCGGCGAGCTTGTTCCTCGGATATGGCCGAAGAGGAAGTACCACCAGTTGCAGGGGTTGACACGGAGGTAATGGGTTTTTTCCGGCCAAGGAACTTGTTGAAAGGTTTCATAACTATGGGGTCTAACGATTCCTCATGCCTAATCCGCATATCCTCTTCGGTGATAAGTGTTCTTGAAGGAGAGAACTGAGTACCATGGATGGTCATGGATGGTGTGGAGGGCAGACTAGAAGCTTCTGTTCCTTGCCTTCGAGGAGGACTTTCAGTATTGTCTTCTAGGTTTTGCCCTCGACTAAGATTTTCAGTACTTTGATCTAAGTTTTGCCTTCGAGGAGAACTTTCGGTGTTGTGTTCCAAATTTTGCCTTCGAAGAGAACTTTCGGTATTGTGTTCTAGGTTTTGACTTTGAGGACTTCCAGTGTTGTGTTCTAGCCTTTGCCTTCGAGGAGGACTTTCGACGTTGTGTTCCAAATTTTGCCTTCGAGGAGGACTAACTGAGTTTCGAGGAGGATTTTCGACATTCTGCTCCAAATTTTGTCTTCGAGGAGGGCTAACTGCGTTCCGAGGAGGACTACTCGAAATCCTTCGCGGGCCTGGAGATTTTTGGGGGTGGTCTTCAACATTAGTTGAAACAGTGGGCTCTCGAATGGTTAGGGAAGCCCCTCTAGCCCGTTTTCGTTCGTGAGAATTTTTTCTATCTCTGTGAGACTTTTTCCTCTTCGAACCTGACGAGTGCTTGTGAGACTTTTCTTTCCCCATTTCTTTCGGAGGGTTGTTTTCGTTGAGTAAGCTTTGACGAGCTACCTCACGAGGAATAATGGCAGTCGAATTGTCCGAAGGAGGCCAAGGACCGAAGAATGTTGTAGTCAATGGCGGGGGATGCGGCCTTACGTCTTCACCAGCGGCAACCCTCTCCTCGAACCGTTTACTAATCAACAGCCAATCAGGAATTCGACGAGCTTTATGCGCCAGCTTTATCTCTCTAGAAATGATTGAACAGAAGTTACATTAATGAAGAAAGAGGTTGGTATTTATAGAAGATTAATGGGCTTGTTTGGTGACAGGAGCCCGGGGACATTTTTGTGTTGTTTGCCTAGGGGTATGATGGTCCTTATAGGTGAGCAATGTATGACAGCCTAGCTAAAGTAGAAGATGAAGAGTCTCGTGTCAGAGGTTGTCATGGGAAGTGGAAGAGTTTTCTGACAGAAGAATGCGTACCGTTTCTCCAAAAGAATGCTGACGATGGTATTTGTGCAGTGACATCATCAATCCTAGCATCATTTTTCGCCTAAGTAAATAATTTCCCGACGACCATTTTGCTCAAAATGTTGCAAGGATTGGGGGGCTACTTGGTACAGCAGAAACTCGGAGGGGTCTTATTATGATTTTCGAAGAGACAGTCTTTCGAGGAAGCAATTTTTAGGCTTGAGGGACTTATGATTTTCGAAGAGACAGTCTTTCGAGGAAGCGATTTTTACGCCTGAGGGACTTATAATTTTCGCAGAGACAGCCTTTCGAGGAAGTAATTTTTAGGCTTGAGGGACTTATGATTTTCGAAGAGACGATCTTTTGAGGAAGCGGCTTTTTACCTAAGGGACTTGCGAAGTTCGAAGAGATTTTGGCTGGATAGAAGAATTGATCAGTCTTAGCAAAACAATTTTTTACTAAGACTGGGGGGCTACTGATAAGGAGAATAAATGTATAAGGGCCAAAGTGCATAGAAATAAATGTATAAGGGCCAAAGTGCATAGAAATAAATGTATAAGGGCCAAAATGCATAGAATTAGGCGTATATGGGTCAAAGCGCATTAATTGTAAAGATGTAGCCAGAATAGGAAAGAATTTTAGAGTAGGGACCAAAAGATGTAATTAACCCGAATTAAAGCGTGTGGGGTCCACAATTGTACTATAAAAGGACCTCACACGCTTCACGAATTTCGAGATGAATAGTACGACTTTCTCTCTCTACTACTCTAACACTTTCTCTCTCTAAGTTTGACCCCAAAGAATTTCTTTATCACAAAATCCCCCTCGAACTATCTTTCAACTCTTCAAATATCTCTATATTTATGATGCTCTTTGTTTTTTTAATGTTAAAAAAACATAATGATACGATATGAATAAGCCGTAGAAAAAAAAACTAAACAACCGGGATAATTTAATAGATCGCGCCTTAACAATAAACACAAGACTTGCAAAAACACGTGCTCACTTTTATACAAGATCACACGAAGCAACGCGATCCATGGCTTGGCCAAACGACCAAGTCATATTTATTGTAGGGTCGGGTGCAGCATTACGACCCCTAACTTAGCCAAAAGGCTAAGTCAAAATTAACGTGGGATCGCACGTATCATCGTGACTCCTAACATAGACAAATGGCCGAGTCAAAATTATCATGGGGTCGCATGTATTGTTGCGACTCCATACTTCGCCAAACATTCGAGTCAGAATTAGCATGGGTTTGTTTGTATCGTTGCGACTCCTGACTTAACTAAATAGACAAGTCAGAATTAACACACTGTCACGGGTATTGACCAAACCCCTGACTTGTCCAAACAACGTCGTAATCCCAAACTTGGCCAAGTGGTCAAATCTTGCCTAATACCGGGTCATGCCGTTCCACACAATCTCTAGCTTGTCCATTTGGCCAAGACCAGCTAAATACACGATTGCACTACTCATGCGCGACTATTGTCTTGGCTTTTCGTAAAGTATATCTTGATACTAGGACGTCATACTTGCGCGCAACCTTTTTCTTGACCATTTGGCTAATTCTAACTCGATGTTGGGTCGTGCTCCTCCGCGTGACCCCTAGCTTGGATATTTGGTCAAGTCCAACTTGATGTTGGGTCACGTTTTTCCCAAGTCACCCCTATCTTGGCCATTTGGCCAAGATTAATTCGATGTTGGGTCATGCTGCTCCGCGCGACCTTAGCTTGACCATTTGGCCAAGACCCCTGACTTGGTAAATTAACCAAGTCTAGTTTAGGGATAGGTTGTGCCTTCACGCACGAACGGGGTTGCGCTGCTATGTGCGACCCTTGACATAGCCAAGTGGTCAAGCCCGATATAACAAGGGATGCTCACCATCGCGGCCTAAAAAAAGGCCACCTAACTAAGCTCATTTTAAACATATTCATACACGGGCTCACGATCTCTTGCTTTGCCAAAAAAGCCAAGCGCGTGAGGGAAGGTCGAGGATTTGAGGCAGAGTTTTTCCCTCTCCACACTATTTTTAGTATAGAGACCACGCTTGATATTATAGAGAGACCGCATCTGACATCATACGGATAAATCCCCTTACACCATGAGGATGTGAAACCAAAAGGACGTATCCGATTCTCATAAAGCAACAATGAGGTCAAAAGTGGCTGGACGCCTGCACGTACTTACGATACCCCTAAATTGAGGCTATTATATGAAGATTATTAAAATTATTTTAAAGTTAGGTAAAAGTTAGAGTGAATAGTAAAAACAAAAAATCATAGCAATTATGCCACTAGTCCATAAACCACTCAGTTCTCTCTCTCACGATGAATTTGATACCAAAAAGGATGTCGGTCACAGGACAAAGAATGTCAATACTCCAACTAACGTCATCGATAGGCATGGGCTTTAGTAAATAAGGATGAGCTTCCTACCGAGGTAGGGAGTCCTCAACACGAGGGGAAGTTGTAGTACTTTGGTCTAATGCGACAGATGATTTAACTTTCATCATCTCAGATATTGATATGGAAGACTATGACCCAACCGTCTTGACCAACGAGAGGAATAGTGACTTACCCCAGCAAGTAAGTGAGTTGGTGCAGATAGTAAAGAGCATCACCGTTGCTTGTAAGGAAATCGGTCGACCCTGCTCACCATCCTGTCAGTCGGGAAGAGAAAATTTAGGCCACATCCACAATGACCATAACCAACCATTATAAATTCTGCTTGTAATATTTATTCTAATGTGAGGTCAACTTGAGGAGAATAATTCTAGGATATTGCGATCAATGATGGTGAGAGGATAAGCACCCTAGGTATGCTAGACGAAGTCGAAGTACGACTGTTGGAGGCCGTCGATATGCGATTGACAACAACTCGATAGGACCTCAGGCCCAACATCTTGAGAGGGGGAAAACTTCGTGAAAGGTTATACCCCAATCCAAATATGATGGGTTGGTAACAACCAATGTACTGGCGACGATACTAGTCTTCGTTGGTATAAAAAGAGTACAAAATTCCTCACTATCTCCACGAATACTCATTAAGGAAACTCCGATTGAGTTCGACGTAATGAAGTTACAATACTTCATATGGACTATGGATCTCGAGTACCAGAGGTTATCTTTTCAAAAGATCATATATTATCTTTAGTGCAAAGATGTGATGATGCGTCACTCGTTTCTGCTTAGTCTCTAAGGTGACACGCTAGTGTGGTTCTACCAGATGCCCCAGGCTCAGTCTACACATTCTTTCAGTCAGGTAAGCTTTTATGGCCTGGTTCTATTTGAACAAGGAAATGAAGAGATGAGTGGGGTACATTTAGACACACAGTGGAAACAGGTAGAGACTTTCAGGGATTTTGTGTCAAGGTATGTTAACCTCTACACTAACGTGATTGACTACCACAACCACTTAACGGAATCGATAACCTACCAAAGTCTTCTCCCCAAGTATCATTTCTATAATTATGTTAGGAAAATGGAGCCTCTAACCACGACAGCCTAATAACCCAAGAAAAAAACATATATCAACTTCGAGGAAGCGGACGCCCAAAATCTGTATTGACCGAATGAGGACACACCCCAAAAGAGAAAAACGGTGGTCGTTTCAGAGAAAGCCTCAGAACCAAGACCCTCGTTGCAGGAAACCTCTACAAATTGATTGAAGACTCTGTGCTGACCAATCCGCAAAAGAATGACCTCGCACACGATGACGCAAAACTGAAACAAATAGTGTGAGTACCATCAAGATCATGGGACCACGATGGACGAGTTTTGGGTACTGAATGACGAGATCCAAAGAGATATTAAAATGGACACTTAAGGGAGTACGTGAGAAAACCCAACCGCCACCAACCAGAGTGACCGCACAACTAGTGCATCGTCTCCCACGATCGACAAGATCAGGCCAATCGAGCTAAGAAAAAGGCAAACAAACTTGAGGGCCACATGAAAAGAAATCAAGAAGGAGAAAAGAAACTTAAGACATACATATTGACTCTCTACGGAAGCACAAACAAAATGTGATACACCCATAACTCCCTCAAACGCTACATCCAAGATCTGACTTTAATCGTCGATACACAAAGAGTTGACATGATCTGTGCACGTCGTGCAAACCTCATTGATTTGTGCCTTGAGTTGATCCACCTCTCATATATTATGGGATTTTTTGTCCTCTGCACTAGACGACTCAATCGCTTTAAAAACATTGAATCCCTCCAATATCTTTGCAAGATGCTCGTTAGAAAGTAAGTTTCGGGATTTGTAAGGATTAGCGATATCAGCGGGACTAGAGGTTGTTGCAGTATCACCCTCGAGGACATCTTCATCATCTTTAAGCTCGACCGATCTAGCATAGGAAGAAGTGGGTACCGAGATAAGAGATGTCAAATCAAAACTCGCAAGATCGTCAAGCTCGGGCTCGAGAACCATATAAGGATAGATATCTTTGATCGATTGAATGGTCATGGTTCGTCCACGACACTCGAACACATCGATATAAAGGATAAGTATTTTATGGTAAGACTTATTGGCAAGTCTCACCTTGTGTTTTCGTTGCTTCTCGATCTTCTTTGTACAAGTTTCCATCAATTTCTTAAGATTGGCAAGCACAATAACACGGGGCAAAAATTGTGCCCACTTTTATATGGGGTCGTGTGAAACAACATTAACCATGACTTGGCAAAACGACCAAGTCAGAATTAATGCGGGATTGCGCGTGTCGTCACAACCCATAATTTAGCCAAACGGATGAGTCATAATTTTTCCGAAATGGGTAACTAGGTTGGTGGAGTAAGGTGAGCTTCTGACAAAAGGTCACGACTTTGATTTTTCTACAAACGCTTTCTTAGTTGAGCCTTTCACTTTGTGTAGTTTACTTTCTGGCAGGATATTGCCTCAGATCGAGGTTCCTCAGGAAAAACAAAGACGATTCATAATTATCACGAGGGCACGTATCATTATGACCCTTGACTTAGCCTAGTGACTAAGTTAAAATTAACACAGGATCACGCGTATCGTCGCAACCCCTGACTTAGACCGGATCGTACGTATCCTCATGACTTTTGACTTGGCCAAACAGAAAATTAATGATTAACTCAAGGTTAGACGCAACATCGCGACCTCTGACTTGGCCAAATAGTCAAATTATAATTAAGACGGGCTCACGTGCATCGTCGCGGCCCCTAACTTGGCCAAACGTCCAAGTCATATATAAAACGGGGTAGTGTAGAACGTCACAACCCCTGTTTATGTCGAACAGCCAAGCCTTGCCTAATATCCGGGTCGCGTTACTCTGCACGATCATGGCTTGACCATTTGGCCAATACCAGCTTGATGCGGGTCTTGCTGCTCCCACATAACCCCTAGCTTATCCATTTGGCCGAGTCTAGTTGAATACGAGGTCGGGCTGCTCTGGTGCGACCCCTGGTTTGGCCAAGTCCAACTTAATATTCGGCCGCGTTGCTCCTGTATAAACCCTAGCTTGCCTATTTGACAAAGTCTATCTCGATGTTGGGTCTCGCTGCTCCCGCGGGATCTTTTGTTTGGCCATTTGGACAAGTCCAGCTCGATATTGTATCGCTCTGCTCTCACGTGAACCATAGCTTGGTCATTTGGCCAAGGCCAGCTCGACATAATGTCACGATGCCCCGAGCGACCCTTCGCCTGGCTATTAGGTCATGTCTAGGTTTGCACCGGGCTAGCGTCGCCCCAAACCTGGCCACCTGATCAAGCTTATTTTACATGTAGCCATGCATGGGGATGTGATCCCTTGGCCTAAAACATTCAAGCACGCGAGCCAAGGTTGAGGGCTTCGTGCGTACTGTTTCATTCTCAACACCCTTGACATTACGGAAACACCATACGAAAACCGCATCTAACACCATATGGAAGTGCAGTAAAAATAGACTCGATTCTGATAAAGCAACAAAAATACGAAAATATGTTAAACCAGTGAGGAGATATCTACCTAGAACACCTCAAATTGGATTACTAGTAATGGAATCATTCTAAATTATATAGAAGTTAGAGTGCATAGAAAAAATAAAAAATCATAACAATTGTAATCTTTGTGTCGAAATAAATACAAATATTTAATAAAAAAGTTTGTAAAGTTTTTATCATATTTATTTTTTCAATCTTATTGACATATTATATTCTAAATTACAGAGTTTTTGTCTCGCATCCAACTGACTTATAATATCTTTTTAATTAATACAAACATAATTTTAAAAGTCCCGAAAAGTCAACAATAATATTAGATGCAGATGATAAGTATTATCGTCGGTAAGATATTGGATACCAAATGGGTATTATGGGAATTATGGGAATATAATAAGTCAGTTGGAGGAATCATGGGAATAAACCTACAAGGGCCAGGCTAGAAATAATACACATTTTTATAGATTTAGAATCGCTAGATCTTATACCTAATTGATAGATCTCGCACCTAAATTTTGATCATTTTACCTTTTTCAGAAAACCTAGCTATAAAAGCGTTTGATAGATCTCTCACCACTTTTTTCCTCTCTTTCTCTCTCTCTAGAAACCTCTCAAGCACCCGTGGGACCCATTTCTGAAATTCGATTTTTGAAGAATCTAAATAGAAGAAAACGTAAAGGTAAACGATACGAACATCATGGTGTAATTTGTTTTTGATTTCATTCGGTATAAACTGTCGAATCTAGGTTTTTTAGTTTTTGTGGTTTCGATTTCAAAAGTTGGATTTTTGTATGATTTTAGGTGTTGTTTTGTTAGATTAGTGTTATATTGTTGTTAGTATTGCTAGGATCTACGTTTTGGTGCTTGGTTTTGTTAGAAATGAGGCTGTTTTGGGGTTGTTTAAGTTTGGAATCGACATTGATGTTGGGCCTCGTCGCAGGCCGTTCGTGCGACGACGAAAGGGCCTCGTCGCAGGCCGTTCGTGCGATGACGACAGGGCCTCGTCGCACGGCCAAAATGAGACGAGGCCTTAATGCAGTCTCATTTTGGGCCTGCGACGAGGCCCAATATATGTCTCATTTTGGGCCTGCGACGAGGCCCAAAGTTGTTTTTTTTTTTTATATTCATTTGGTGTTTTGCATTCTAATACATATTTTTTTGCGTTGTATTTACAGGATGCCTCGATTCAAGATTAAAGCAAAAAATCCGTTCAAAAAAATTAGGGTCGATGCCGAGGAGGCAGCAGCAGCGGCTAGAGCGCAGGCCGAGGCCGAGGAGGCTGCTCCGAGCGGAGAACATGTTCCCGGTTCACGTAGTAGACAACGTATCCGTCGTGGCGGTGATTATATTCCTACTCCTGCTGATGGTACCACAGGGGCAGCTTCTACGTCGCATCCCCCTGACGAGGAGTACGATGACGATGTAGATGCACCGCAGTATATGGAGGCTGATGCATCTCATGTACCGGACTATACGGAGGACGATGCACCTCACGCGCCAGAGGCAGCATTTGAGGGTGAGGATGTTGATTTTTATTCCGTGTTGTCGCATGTTCCGGGACTTTTCCCGGATTACACCCTGCACGAGGCTTATAGCGTCTATCAAGGAGATGTAAGTGTTACACCTTTATACTGTTTTATAATTTTCTTACGTGTTCGATACACATGTTTTTAATTATTATTGTTTTACGAATTTACATATTTTATACATATTGCAGGATAGGGTCACTCTCCGATGCTTCGCTATGTATGACAGTCTCCGGAGATGGGATATTACAAAGCAGAGCAGGGTACGGGCTAGGGTGATGGAGACTATATTCGGTCCACTCGTCGATGCACTCACCCGCTGGCATACGAACCTCCATTTGGTGGAGGCATTCTTAGAGCGGTGGCATGAGGAGACTTCTTCTTTCCATTTCTCGTTCGGGGAGATGACAGTCACCTTGGACGATGTCCACGTCATCACTGGACTACCGGTTTTAGGTAGGTCCTTCACAGCTATACCCTTTGACTCTGACGTTGAGAGACTTTCTACTTATGCTGCCATGCTAGGTGTGCGACAATCGGAGCTGAGTAAAAACCTTAGGAATGCTGGTAGTGTGAACCTAGGGTGGCTGCGGAGTACTTTTAGTAGTCCTCAGTATAGTGATAGGAGGATCAGTGATGACCAGGTAGATCATGCCACCCGTGCCTACATACTATATTTGTTAGGTACCACTATATGCGCGAACAAAACCGGGAACTGCATTCTATTAGATTACCTCCAGTTCGTGAACCAGTACCAGAGTTTGCATATGTACAACTGGGGCCAGTTGGTTTTAGCGCAGCTGTACCACGCCCTTAGTCAGGGATCTCTCCATGGTACGGGAGGCATTTGCGGGTTTCTAGCGTTGCTCGAGTCGTGGATTTTTGCACACTTTGTTCAGCTTCGAGCTCCACTTTTTCCGGATTACGACGTATCCATGCCCCATATGTGCCGACATGCGCCGCGGAAGATTGGTGTCTCCCATGAGGTGCGCATGCAGATGAGACACGTACTGGCGACTTGCACCGAGGCAGATGTAAGTCATTTTCTTTCAATTTAATTATTTTAATTATGAGTACTTTTACTAATATAAATGGGCTAAATTATTTTATTTACAGGTCATGTTCCTCCCGTTCATACATTTACGGGACCCTTTTCCGTTCCAGCAGGTGACTTATGTTGAGTTGAACCTTGCTTCGTTCGACGTGGTTGCGGCGTACTACCCAGACCGTGTCATTCGACAAATGGGGTATGTACAGCTGATTCCTAAGGATATACGCCCTCCTAAGCCGAAAAAAGTAGGGAAGAAGTGGGTCACAGACTTAAAGTGGGACGATCACTTGTGGCAGAATTGGGAAAGCCACGTGTTCACTCCTTTTAGCACGGCGTACCGTGGTAGTGGACCGAGTGCTGACCCGATGTACTACATTTGGGCGAGGAAGAGGTTATGGTACATCGCCAGTCGTCCTGCGCTGGAGAGAGGTCCTCGGGTGGAGCCGCAGGGTGGTGCTGATTATTCAGGATACGAGCAGATTGCTGCGTTTGCTCCTACGCTACCTACTTTGGATCACCCTGATCTTCTAGAGACCGCCCTCATGATGTGTAGGATCGTCGAGAGGTACCGACGGCATTGATTATTATTCTCAGAATAACTTTGTTAGCTTTTTGGACATCAACACTATATTTTTGTAATCGGTAAATTGTATGACTGCTTTTAATTTTTGTAATCGGTTAATTGTAGGACTGCTTTTAATTTATTGTAATCTGTTCATCGGTTTGATTACTTTCGAATGATATACACACTCAAAATTATAATGAAACAGAAATACACACTCAAAATTAAAATGAAACACACTGATACTTAAACAACAACTCACACGCAAACAGAAACACACACTCATACTCGAACAGAAACTCACACTCAAACAGAAATACACACTCATACTTAAATTGAAACTCACACTCAAACAGAAATACCAACGCAAAATTATCTATCAGGCCAGTTCCATTTCATCAACCTCCTTTCTTCTTTCGCATCTTTGTAGTCACTGATTTCCTGTAGCTGGATGTCAACAATGCCAGAGCGGACCGTATCCAGCTGGTCCTCTGTTATATAATCCGTCGCTTGACAGTTGAACCGGTTACCCGCAATACGACGTTCCAATTCGGTGAGGTCAGAAACTAGATGTCGACGGGATGTGACCAAGACCGACCACCTAGCTCGCACTTCATCAACACGCCTTGAAATGTAAGGCGGCTGAACACCATCCCTTCCGTACAGGAAGTACATCTGGCATACTAATGCCTCGCAGTACCTTGTACCACCCTCTGGAATGTGCATATTACCAACTTCAACTAATGCCCTCATCAGATACTGATCTTCCAACTCAGTCCATGAACCCATTTTTCAGCTAGATTTATCAACTAATGATGAAGTCTCAATGTGCATGAAGCTTCTATTTATAGACGGACCCGAAAACTCCCTCTCATTCTCAAACATTCTAACAAATCCCGCTCATTCTTAAATATCAAAACTCCCACCCATTTTCAAAATTCAAAAAATCTCTCTCGTTCTCGAACATTATAATAATCCCGCTCATTTTAAAATATCAAAATTCCCTCTCATTTTCAAAATTCAAAAACTCCCTCTCATTCTTGGAAATTCAAAAAATCCCGCTCATTCTAAAAATTCAAAACTCCCTCCCATTTTCTAAATTCTAAACTCCCTCTCATTATCTAAAATAAAGTCCCACCTAAATTCACTTCACTATATAAAGGGACTACAAATCCGTTTACATTCATATAATATTCTCAAACTTAGAAAGTTCAACAAATGGAGTTTACTCCCCATGAAGACTACCATTTGCTTCTGGCGGCGAGGATTGCCCGACGAGAGATGGGGGAAGATACTAGTGATGCTTTTTTTGATCGGGTGCTTTGTAAGATGTACTACGGCTACGGCCGTTTACAAACAGAAGGGCTCTTCGTGCGCAACCGTGAGCAAATCAAGCAGAGGTATATTTTTTGCCAACCGCTCCAGCGTTTGTTGTTTCAGCCGTATAAAATTAAGCAAGAAGCAGCCGCCGTCTTCAACATGACAGTGGTAGACTACATCAGTAGGGATATGGTTGCGTATCTTCAGGATAGGATTGCGGAAAGGGAGGAGGGGGTTCATTCTGACGACAACTTGGGATATGACTTCGATGATTGAGCATTTGGTTGTTGCCATTTCGGTTTTTAATTATTTTCTTATGTTTCGTTAAGTTAAAAGGCATAACTTAATGATTTCCTCTTCTTGTAACCACTTCAAGTGTACTTGTTGTTTTCTTCTATTTCTTCATATTGTACTAGTTGTTTTCCTGAACTTCTTCAAAATGTACTTGTTGTTTTATCTCATATACTGGTATTTTATTCCAATAAATGTCCAAAATGATAAACTAGGACTATTATGTGTCCGAAAAACTAGGCAAAAAATCTGGCCTAGCGTCGCAGGCCCAAAATGAGACCAGGCCCAAAAGGCGTCGCATTTTGGGCCTGCGACATAAGCTTTCTGTCTCAAAATATGGGTCAAATATTTGGCCTGCCGTCGCAGGCCCAAAATGCGACCAGGCCCAAAAGGCGTCGCATTTTGGGCCTGCGACAGAAGCTTTCTGTCTTAAAATGTGGGCCAAATATTTGGCCTGCCGTCGCAGGCCCAAATTGCGACCAGGCCCAAAATGCGACCAGGCCCAAAAGTCGTCGCATTTTGGGCCTGCGACAACTGCTTTCTGCCCGAAAATTGTGGGCCAAAAAATTAGCCTGCCGTCGCAGGCACAAAATGAGACCATGCCCAAAGGGCGTCTCATTTTAGGCCTGCGACAAATGATTTATTTTTGAGAATTCAGGCCAAATTTTGACATTGGATATGTGATATGTGTTTCTAATGAAACTTACGTTAAACTTAAAATCGTCAAACACATTTGTATGAAAGCGACAAACACCGTAAACTATATTATATCATACTTACATCAAAATTACATATGTTACAGTAGATGTTATGAAAACTAACTAATTTAAACTACAAATGTCGCACAAAAACATTTCAAACATTAGAAACGTCCTCGTCTCTAGTCAAATCTGTGACATGGGGTTTTTCGTTCAAGTTGATTTTCCTTGCGGGCATTATCTGTGTAAATTTGTTCAACCGCCGGTAGTATGGATGCGCCCATTGATTCGCTTCTTCAGTTGCGTAAGCGGCCCAACACGGGTATAATGGAGGCAACGGTCCATCGGGTGGAGTAGTAATCTACAAGGAAATAAAATAAACGAATGCATTAGTAGTGATAGCGTAAGAAATTTTGATTGGAAACGAAATATACTTACATTAACAAAGTGACATCCATGCACGAAAGCTATCCCAACTTCTATGATCGTCGAATTGTTGACGGGTGGCTTTCCACGTATTGGTAGATACGTTAACGAGGCTGCGAGCGATACATGGTATACCATGCATTGATACCTTGTCGCGATGACCAGTCCAATGTCCGGAAATGTCATCCAATAGTGGCTACTAGGATTCGGCTTGAAGTAATCTAACCTTTGTATCAAATCGTCAAACACCTTCTCCGAACCATATACATCCAACCAACATGCACAGTTGTCCCGCAACTCCTTCAACAACTCGCGTCTAACATCCTCCCATCTATCTTCGTCGTTGTATATTGAATGCGCTACGGAACGATATCCGCATTGTCCGTCCGAAAGAACGTCAACTAACTTTGAAATGTAAGTGTGTAGAAAGGTCGGGATGCAATCCGGATACAATGTTAACTTCCCATCCTTAACAATTTTCTTAGGCCTTCCAACCTTCTTTTTTGCTAATGGAGGTTTGGGTGGTACGATGGGAGCCACTTTGGATGCGGCCGTGCTCCCTAACGTGTTTACGGGTGTACTACCTACCGAGTTAGCCGGAGTACTAGCACTAGCGGTTTGTTCAATGGGATATTCCCACGAACTAGGGTTCCGTTTAGTCGATTTATCAACGCCTCCCTTTGGTCTACCCTTAGCTCTAACCGCTTCTTTAGGATCTTGAATATGACTTGTCTCGGGCATCAAAATTTGCATTACTTTATTGATAATGTGGTCTTGTTGGTCGGGGCGGAAACTACGAATGGAGTTGTCAATTAAGGAAATCTTTTTTTGCAATTCCTCTTCGCGAGAGGTAGGATCCCTGTGCACAATATCTAATCTTTTCCAAAAAATATCCACATCTTCTAAAGGGATGCACCTACCTTCTCTAGCTATAAAGGCAATTTCACATGCACAAGGTAAACCATGAGTTTTCCTAAGGAAACAACCTCCACATGCCACCCGATCTACTCTTATATTCCGAGCACGTACAATAGCAACCGTCAGTATCTTTAGCCCCGCATGTGACACATGACCTTTAAGATTTTTGGTCAAAACACCATCGAAGCCGGGAATTGATCTAAACTTACTTCGCTCGAATGATTCGACGATACCCGCATGCTGTTTCGTTAACAAGTTATGAACTTTTTCCCAAAAAGTCTCAAAGTTGCATTGATTCGTCCCAAGATATTTTTTTAGGGACGAGTGTGCACCCTCCGCCCTACATAGTACAAGTAATAAATTATCAACATACTTGAACTTTAATAAAATAACTCAACGAAAAGTAGGATAGAAGGACTAACCTATTTGTAGTTGTTTGGCCATAATGCTTAATCGTGTTCGTTTTGTACGCAAGGAACTTGTCAGCATATTTTGTTATCCACGAGTCCATAACGTACGCAAAGCACTCCGGTTTAGATGCGAACATCTCCTTAAGTGTATCCAGATTCTTTTGGTAACTCTCAAACGTGTTCGCCTCCGCAACGTAGCCGTAAAATTCAACAAATTGTTTCGCTACCGCATCATCGTGCAATATCTTCCGAACCGCCCCAAGGATGTTCTTACTAATGTGCCACGTGCATAACAAATGGTGCGTTCCGGGAAAAATTCTATCAACCGCACGCATGAGAGCTAACTCCCGATCGGTAACAATAATGGATGGAAAAGCGCAAACGCTATCCATCATCAAACCACGAAGAGTTTCCAAAGCCCATACGTAGTTTCCAATCTTCTCTCCGCCCATAAACACGTACGCAACGGTAAATGTGATGGAAGTGGACGTAAAACCGACAACCTCTAACAACGGCATCTTATACCTAGTCGTCTTGTACGTACAATCCATGAATAACACGTTCGGGAATGTACGTAATAAGTCTATGCTAGTAGGATGTGCGAAGAAAAAGTCAGTGATCACCTTTGTATCATCTTTCAAACGCTCCCACGTCGAGTATCCATTCTCCTTCAACTTTGTCAATAGATATTGCATTTGGGTTTGTCCCCTGTGTTCAGCGTCCCGATGTTTTTGGCGGACATTGTAGATTGCACGCATGTTCGAAATGTTTTCCGGATATTGGTGCTTCAAACCACTGTATATCTCCCTAGGGCGCGAACCTAGGTGAGACAAACTACGAACTAGTTCCTCTTCGTCCAGTTTTAGCCTACAAGCGCGAGAATGACCGTCTAGGCGAACGTAGGGTTCATGATTGTGAGTACCGTTTATCACCTCCAAACGCCATTTCATGGCTAGTACGTCGATCGGATGACCTTTTAGCGCAAACGGACAATTACATTTCTTCGTGGATGTCTTCCTCTTTTTCAAAGTGTCTGGCTTTGCCTTTGATACGTATACACCGTATCGCTCGCAAACGTACTCTAACCTAGGAGTCCTTCCCCATTTCCCACTATCGTACAGTTTTCTTATTGTGACAAACTTGATCTTCTTTGATTCAATCTCCACGAAAGCATCTAATTCGTCTTTAGTGAATAATCTATCCGTGTTGAATATTTTACTGTAATCGGCATCCATAAATGGAGGCTGGGCAGGTTCCTCGTGCAAAATATACAATCGAAATGTATGAGTTTATATATACAAGTTGCAGTAGCAGGCCCAAAATGAGACATGTCTCAACTCCCGTCGCAGGCCCAAAATGAGACGGGCCCAAAAGAGCGTCTCATTTTGGGCCTGCGACAGAGGCTCTCTGGCTACAAAATATGGGCCATATTTTTGGCCTAGCGTCGCAGGCCTTAAATGAGACGGTCTTTTGGGCCCGTCGCATTTTGGGCCTGCGACGGAGCTTTAGAGCCGTCGCACGCTGTTCGTGCGATGACGATGTTGTTCATCGCACGAACAGCGTGCTACAGCCCTGAAATCATAAAAACTTAATTTCGGTCCTTACCTCCATCCGGTAAGCTTCCTCCTCGTTCAGTAAGTCTTCCAGAGAAATGTCCATCTCTTCGTTGTCCATAGATACTCCGATTCAAGATTTTTCGAAGTGGGTTTGATGGGTTTGGGTAAAAAACGCTAATTTTTTCGAATTAATGGGTTTAGATTAGTAGATGTTACTACAAAGCTTGTAGATCTAGTGTAATATCGGATAGATTTAAGTGTTTCGGCCGATTTGGAGACTAAATGGCATAAATGTCAAAATCTAGAGAGAGGAAGGGCAATTTTGGAATTTCAACTTTCAGTTTGAAAAAATAAAGGAGTAGGGTGAGAGATCTATCAAAATGTGTAACATTTCTAGCCTGGCCCAACCTACAAACCTACAAAATAAGATATTGACTTTTGTCAATGGTCAACTCTTGGAGGAATTATGGGAATAAACCTACAAAGTCTTAAGATAAAAATAAAAATTTAATAAAAATGCAAAACATGAAAAATAACAAAAAAATAATAATAATTTGAAATGTCAGCCATAAAAAATAAAAAATAAACAATTAATTTGATAGTTACGCAAAACATGAAAAATAACCCATCACATAAACAGAACTTTTTAAAACTAGATATGGAAGGACTAAATTATCTTTACTGTGAAGTTTTTCGGGAGAAAACCAAAAGTAAATGCGTGCAAGACTAATCATCCAAAACCAGCTAATATCAGTGAAAGATATAAATTCTAACAAAAGTCACATAAAAAAAATTGATTCTCTATATTTTATCCAATAATATTTAGTGCCGAAAAGGTTAGAGTTGGCCAAGTAAAACAGGTTCATGACCAAAAAAATCATGAATTTGAATCCATCTATAAAAGATTTCTCGCCTAGTTTTGGTTTCCAGACTATTGGATACCGGACTATTTTGATTTTTTTTTTAATCAACGTGTTAATTTAGATGGTCACCCACGTGACCAAACTTGTTGGTCTTGTATATACAATTATCTGGTCACCCACATGACCAAAGTGGTCCAAATTTGTTGGTCTTGTATATACCATTATCGTAGACGGATTCCCGCATGATCTGCTCTCAACATTACATGATCTGCTCTCAACATTACATCGACACACTATTTTTAGATTATAGTCGCCTGGTATTTTTTATGTATGTGTTACATCTCGACTCTTCAATCTAGGTTGATAATTCCATGGAACTTTCGAATCAACAAACCCTCGAAGCTCGTTCGAGTATTGTATTTTTCCAAATAATTACAGCACAGGTATTTAATCACACTTTTTTTCAATGTCTAGGTTGATAATCTATTATCTATGACATTCTATAGCAGTCTCTCCCACACCACCAAAATTTGGAGAACATCTAGTTGCATCATCCGTATTAAGCTTAATACGGTAAGGTTGAGGCGGAACGAACCTAACTTGTTAGTGTATCATTCTTATCCCAAACGTTTTCAATGAACTGCATACTTTTTGCAAATAATGCTATCATACAACCCAAACGTACAATCATTTAACTTAGTAGCAAGCTACTTACGAAAATATAAGAAAAGATATATGGTATCATACTTAGGAAACATCAGTAGTACCACTTTTTTTCTACAAAACAGTCTTAAGCACAAGTAATATACGAACCTGTAATCTAAGAAAACAAAATATATTGATTATTTAATTTCTTGCATCCTTCGTCTGCTCTCTTGACAAAAAATATGCACATAGTTAGATACTAATTAACTCCATTAAAAATTATATAACATATGATTATCTAAACCTAGTTGAAAGAAACAAAGCACAAGGGCAAATATAAATTCTATCAATGAAGCGGCCAATATGACAACTACACTTACTTCCGGATTCTTTATTGTCTTATATATGATCAGTAGGCTTCCGCAGATAAGGAATGCATAACTAACAAGTAAAGTATGCCAAGAGAAGATTCAATTCTTCGATTTCCAATTTAAGGAAAATAACATAAAGGGCGCATACATGTAGTCTACTTATGACCAGCCAAACACAAGACATCTATCTCTATGTAATGTGTCGATTAGATAAAACTCGTGCCTTTTAGGGCTGCTCCCAATCCTTCATCTTCTTGCTTCCTCTTGGTCTGTCTATAGGTGTGTTCATTCCTGCCATTTTTGAGTTGTACTTTGCCCGAAGAGGATCATTGAAAGTCCATCTGAAAAGAATTTGGTTCCAGTAAAAATCGTTAGGGACTGATAAAAACATGAATGACATGTACGATATTTGATGATAATTAAACACTGTCGACCACTTTCTACTGTGCTTTATCATGATACACAACAAGAGAAATAATGTAAAAACAAAACTGCAAATGAATTTTTTAACTTATTAGGTTTGTCGATACCTAGTCTTTTAATCATATTTGGGATAGTAACAGACTAGCTATATACAATTAAAATATCCCGACTCAATTAATAGCTAAAAATGATCCTTAATTTTCCTAGACAAACATAGCTAGCAAGTTTTAAACTAGCAAAACACATCTATCTTAAATGAGTTTTAACTAGATACAATGAGAGTCTTCGAAGAGTGATTAATCACAAAATCTAAATTGTTTAATTTTGAATAAATTGGGCCATTAGCAATACTTAATTCTATTGGGGATAATCTATGCAACTATAACTTATACTAAGTAATAAAAACTCATATGATCCACATGTGTAAGTCTTAATCTTTTTCACCACATTCATATATATCAACATTTTTGAAAGAGAAAGTTAGCTCAAGAAAAAACTCACGGATTGTTCCAGTCGGTGGTATCCTCATTGACAAGATGAGTCCATTTGGTTCTCCCACTACGGCCAAAGTGTTTGACCTGCATAACCTTGGGCAATATAGACTTGTCCATCTTATCTTCTCCAGTTGGTTCAGAGTAATCCCGGCGCGTAAGAATCTCATCATCGCCCATAAAGAAAGCACCTTTGTGATGATACTTCTGCAAAAATTTCCATTTCTGCTTCGGGGGTGGAGCGGGTTTCGGATTTTTCCTCTCCCATTCTCTCTTTTCATCTTCTGTCATGTTCCTAAACTTCTCAACCTCTTCCTTTTCTTTTAGTAAAGCTTCTCGGTCATCCCTATCTTTCTTGATCCTAGCTATCTCTCTTGCCTTCCAAGCTTCATACTCTTCGGCCTCGTTAATTTCATCGTCCGTATCCACGTCGGCAACATCCGCCTCCAATTCCATATTCTTCTGAATTTCTTGATCTTTCCGGATTTCCTCTACCACTATTTGCCTCGTCTGTTCCTTTCTTTCCTTTAATTTCATTTTGGCTAGATCAATCTGGGCTTGTTCTTCAGCTTCAATCCGTTCACGCTCGGCAATAGTATCTCTCTCGGATTTTGGTACGAACATAGGCTTGATCATCGCAATACCAGGAAGTTCATCTTCGGAATCGGTCTCGTACTCAGATTCCTCTTCCTCTTCTTCTTCCGGTTCCTCCTCCTCTTCTTCGGGAAGTAAAGCAGCCTCTTCTTGCTCCCTTTGTAGATTCTTTTCCCTAATCCTTCTTCTTCTTTCTTCTAATGCAGTTTCATCTTCTTCCTCATCTTTTGCCTCTTGCCTCTTTATTTCCTCTTCTTCCATAGAAACAATTTCAGCCTGCCGGATTCGACGATGATCGGCCCTCAATTCATCACGGTTTTCTGATTTGATTTCAGCCATACGACGCAATCTGCGATCATCTTTGGGGGCAAAATTTGAATCCACGTGCTTAGGAAATGCTCTTTCCACGTCCGCAGCCCTCTGCATCCTAATATCCCCATCTTCATCTACCTCATCAGCCCACTCAGGAGCTTTACCAGGCCAGTATCTCTTTACTTTCGTTTGTCCAATTTTACCTCTTAGTTTTTCCCTAACAGCAATTACAGACTCATTCACACCCGCTGTGACCGACATCTTTGCTTCAACAAAAAGGTTCCCAAGCTTGGTCAATTACTCCTAGAACACTAAACGGATCTGTACCCATAAGAGTCCAATATAAGAGCAAAGAACACGAACAGTATCAATATATCAAATGTTACTTAGAGCAGATACTAAACCCAACATGAACGAATCAAACACAACCCGCAAACTAATATCAAAATAGAATCCGAATTACAAACAAACTGGAACAAACACATAACCTTCCCGTGAAAATAAGCAACGCGATATGTGTGTAACACTAAAGAGAAAATCCCTAACTCCTGAACAGAAGCCTAAAAATCGAGTTACAAAACCTAAAAAACAAACAGTAAGAAAATCATCGAATGAACACGAACAAGATGAGAAAACAATACCAAGCGAAAACGACGATTACACCAATTGAATGATATCGAAATGCCTAGAGGAAAGCGATTACACAAACACTTACCAGTTGAAACCTGAGGAGGATTTCGTTAAATGCCAGGACCGCCAGAAATCGAGCTGAAATTAGGGTTTAAAAAAGAGGGAGAAATCGATGGTTAGAGAAAAGCTCATTACGGAAGAAATAGGAAGACAGATTATTTACATACAAAATATACCACTCAACGACTGTGGAATTAAAATAAGGGACTCTAAAATAAAGTTTGTATGCGACTCCAGACATTAGGTGTATATATGTTTTATTTCTTATAAATATTTATTTCGAGTAATATCATGTATGTACCTACTAAAAAGTCATTTTTATTGGAGGAAAATACCCGTAATTATTTTCTCAACTATTTAATTATCCACGGTAGTTTTTTTATAGTGTTATTTCGTATTTCGAATTGAAATTTGGATAAAAATACCTCGACTATATATGCCCGCTGCTACCTCAAGCTGTTTGCAATTCACAAGATATCGTGAGAGTTGTTTGCAACTCTGGATTTCCTGAACAACTCTCAGGATATCGTGAGAGTTGTTTGCAACTCAGGAATTCCTAAACAGCTCTCAGGATTCCAAGAATTGTTACTGTTGAAATTTTATTTTTAAAAAAAATAAAAAAATATCATGAATGCATCTAGTTTTGTTCATTTTAAAAAAAACAAAAACGATGGTACTTTCATTTATTTTTTTCGAGCTCCGGTTTGAAAGATATGGATCTTTTAAAAATAAAATAAAAAAATAAAGTAAAAAAAATAAAATTTTGGTGACGTGATTTTTCATAAAGGGTGAGGGTAGTTAGAGTATTAAAATAATGTTAGGTAATAAATGGTAATTAGGTAGTTGAGATGGATATTAAGAAATAATAGATCAAACCTTAGATACTAGATGACAATAAAATAGTTAAGTGGGTATCTTAAATGTAAGGGAAATGACACACTAAGTACCTTTTGGCCAAACCTATTACTATCTAGTACCCAAAAATGGGTTAATGCTCACTTAATACCCATCTCAATAAAACAATTCCCTTTCACAACCTAATTTTTTTTTAATACCATAACTACCCTTAACCTAGTATATAAGTCTGATTTTGAGAATTAATGGGTATTTTCACCCGATCATCAATTTCAAATTTTGAATTTCGAAACGCCTCTACTCTTTCTCTTACTTTTCTTTTCTCTCTCCTCTTTTTCTCTCTCCACCTTCGAACCCAATCAACAAATATGAATTTCGAATCAGCCTCCGCTCTCTCTTAACCAGCCTCCACTCTTCTCGTCGCCGGCGTCTGTGGTCAAGCTCAACCTTCTCTCTTAACCCTCTCTCTTGAACTAGAGACCCTCTCTAATTCGCTCACCACTCATTCGTACCCCCTTCTCTCTTCAATCGAAAGCAGAAGCTCTTGTTGTATTGATTTTTGTATTGATTTTTGTGTTTTCTGCTGTTGTATTGATTTTTGTATTGATTTTTGTGTTTAATCGAAAGCAGAAGCAGGCGTGGAAGTGAGCTAGGGATTTCGATTTTGTATTGATTTTTGTGTTTTCTGCTGTTGTTGTTGTAGATCACGATTGATAGACGGGAGAAGAGGAATGCATTCAGGCCACAAACAGTGAAGGAGCTCATCTCGTGCTCTGAACTTGGTTTATTAGATTTTTTTTAGGTTTCAAAAGATTTGACGTGAGCTATAGGGATGTAGACATGGCCCAGTAGTTGCGCAGTTGTGAAGTTGTTTGTTACCATCTTTCTCACTACATAATTCATTTATATTCAGCTGGCGGGGTTGTTGCATCCCTTTTGGTGGTTCTGTGCTTGTTTTGGGCTGGTTTGGTAGCTAATTACGAAAGGAAAACAGTAAACCTTGCTACCCTTCCTGTGGCTATCGGACTCTACGGATACTGCTATTCAGGGCATGCTATTTTCCCCAACATTTATACTTCGATGGCAAAACCAAGTCAATACACTTCGGTCCTCTTGACATGGTAAGCAAAAGTTTGTACCTTATCTGTAAAACTTTGTGTTCCTAAGTAAACTCTGTATATGCAGACAGTATACACAAAAATAGTGCTTATCAATGGCTTACCCATGTAAATTCTGCTATGTCATGCAGTTTTACCATATGTACTATGTTGTATGCTGGAGTTGCTTATATGGGATATACAATGTTTGGAGAAGAGACACAGTCGCAGTTTACTTTGAACATGCCTCAGAATTGACTGTCTCGAAGATTGCTCTTTGGACTACGATATGTTATCACTCATCTAATTGTATTTATCGCATTGTTGGTTACAAAATCATTTATTGCCTCTGAAATGTGGCTTTATATATATATATATATATATATATAAACAAATTGATTGTGTAGGGAACCAAAGCATTTTGTAGTGGAGGTGACCAGTCATTAAGAACTGAAAATGGGTATGCTGTTGACATTCTAAATTCGTATTTCTCGTCTGTTGTTATTTTCACTTCATATTCTGTATTTTACTATTATGCAGTTGCAAATTCGTCGTCTTCCAAAACCCGTTAGAGAAACCAACAAGGATTGCGAGCTTCCGAAATTGTTTGATGAGATTTCTCAGAAGAATTTTTAGAGGTTCAACAAGCATATCTTAGATAGAGATGAAGAAATAAGACAACTGAGAGATGAAATAAGATTTATGTCTACTTACTGTAAACTCAAAACCAAATAAGATTTATGTCCATGTTGATTTTGGTGGTATTTTGTAAGAGGTAGTGTAATTAGTTTTGTTTTGTAAACATACTCGGCATCTAGTTCTATTTGCTTGTTGATTGAAGTCAATGCCGATTTTATAGCCAAAATGTCTAGTCCAACCTCATTTAGTCTAAAAGTATCATGATGGAAATGATAGATATGAAGGAACACCTTGCTAGATATGAATGAACACCTTGCTAGATACGAAGGAACACCTTGCTAGACAGATGCAGCATCAACTCAAAACATATACAATGTTATAGACATTGCTAGATATGAAGGAAGACATTGTTAGTCTCTAGTATCCTAACAGGAGCATACTAATACATTACTAGATACGTGAACACTAGTCTGATAGACACGATATATAACATTGATAGATCCTGGAGTATACATCTGATAGATACTATATTTGACATTGCTAGATATGTGAACACTATTCTGATAGACAAGGACTTTATATGGTTTAAATCGCATTATTGTCTTTCCTTGTGTCATATCATCCTTTTTTTATTAACTGTAGGTCTATTTGTACTATTTTAAACTAAACACTCTCATGTTTGTACTATAAACTAAACGCTCTCATGAAGAACACGTTGCTAGATAAGAAGGAACACCTTGCTAGATAAGAAGGGACACCTTGCTAGATAAGAAAGAACACATTGCTAGACAAGAAGGAACACCCTGCTGAAAACGCATTATCTATCAGACTATTGTGTTTTAAAACACAAAGAACTGCTGAAAACTGCAAAAAAAAGCCAAAAGTATCAAAACTCATAACAAGCTTTTTAAATCTCTGACAAGAACATTGTAATCCGTTTAAAATCAAAATCTGCAGGAGTATTTGAGTATAACTGAAAATAAGATGCAGATCATACTTAAGAACTGATACGCATACACATTATAATCATATTTTAGTCGATGCATCGTTTGTTACTACATCAAAATATTCGACAGACTGACGTTAAATTCAGTAAAGCGTTCATTTCCCGCTGAACCAAATCTTTCAATTACAATACTCGGTAACTAGGAATAAGCAACACTAATCTAATGTTTAAAAAAACAACAAGCCGCTTGTAATAATCAAAACTGGAGCTCAGCAGAAGGACCGCCGCAGATAAGACCGACTTTTAGAGCTCTTGTTCTCTCACGATGGAAATGATAGATATGAAGGAACACCTTGCTAGATACGAAGGAACACCTTGCTAGATATGAAGGCACACATTGCTAGACAAGAAGGAACACCCTGTTAGATATGATCTACAAACAACCCAGACAAATTACAGTCTCACAATGCATACCTTGCGATTTTAGTGAACCTATATTGTGATTTTAGTGAACCTACATTGCGATTTTAGTGCATATCTGATTGCTAAACACTATATTATTTGTCAGTTGTGATTTATGCCTTGTATACACTGCTAGATACAGCATGAACCATTGCTAGATACAGCATGAGACATTGCTAGATACAGTGAAATAACTGTTTGACTGTAATTCTAATATCACATTTCTAGATACATAGATATGAGATTGCTAGTGACACTAAAACAACTTTGCCACAAAAACTAGTAATATAACAATGTTTTCAGAACCGTATAGAAGGTTGATTATGTGTTCAAACGTACCTCTTCGACAGTAACAACGCTGGTGGCTCGATGACGGCTTCCTTCTCCCGGTCCATCAACAACACAAGACGATACAGTAACATAATCTGCTTCAATTTTAAAGCATATCAAACATAAATGCGAGTCAGATCTATAAATCTTAATTATAGATCTATGTTTCTTTTGGTCTCAAAGTTACTTAAACTGCTAAGTTTTGTTCATCATTTTCAAAAAAGTAGATTTAGCTCATATTAGTTTATAGGATTGAAGTATAACACTAACGTACAACTGTAGACGAAACGAAAAAACGTCACCGGAGAACAGAGAACTGTCCAATACAGTATTCAAATACAGTGACTACTCCGGCGACGTTAATACAGTCGACTGTTAAACACACAGAGCCACATTGAAACGTCCGACGAAAACAAAAATTACGTCAAACATACCTCTTCGACAGTAACGACGCTGGTGGCTCGACGACGGCTTCCTTCTTTACCTCTTGATCGATGTCGGAGCATAATGCTCACAGACAGCCAGTGTTCAGTACCTGTTCGACGGAGAAAATAATGTACCTGTTCGACTCTGTTCAAAAGAGTATGAGGCAGTAGACGGTGGTCGGCGGTTAAACTACTCTGGCGACGTCTTTAAAACTATGTGTGCTTATGAAAACAATGAGTGAAGTCCAAACGTCCAGCGAAAAGAAGAAACAAAGAACCTTACCTTCCCAAAACAAACGACGCCGGTGATTGGTCGTCGGCTCCAACTCCTAGCTGTTGATCGGTTTCGCGGTGGATGTTCTTTGACTTTTTTCGTTCGACGGAATACGAACTGGTCGACGGCAAGGATTACAATCGACGGAACCTCCGCTGGGTCAGAGTTGGCTCCAGTTTTTCGGGTTTCTCTCTCCTCAAAATTAAAAATGTGAAAGTGGGGGGAGATGGAACCAAAAAGTCACGATTAGAAGGTGAAAATGTGGGTTTCAATCAAAAATCCCTCTTTTATACCCTAGAGGGTAAAATTGTCCAAAATATGGCTGTAGGTATTTTATGAAACTAGTCCAAAAACGGGTACCATTTCGGTATTTGATAGTTGAGTAGGTATTTAGGGGTACTTTCCTCTAAATGTAATTCCCCTTTTTATTAAGCATAATACTATGGAAGTCATTTTTATCAAATATTTATTACAGTTTTAGATTAAAACTGTATATATGTTGAATTAAAAGTTATTTCAAAATTATTAATCAACCTATATAATACAAAATTAACTTTAATATATATTATCCAGTTTTTTATATATATTTTATAAATGCCAAATAGACTTATTATTGACATCTTAATGCATTACGAATTATATGGGTGTTGAATATATCTATAATAATATTTTAGTTTACCATAATAATAATAATATACAATAAATTATATCATTCACTATGTACTATATATATAATAAAGTATTTAGTCAATAGTATATTTTTAATATTTCCGTTAAAACTTCTGTTTAAGTTTCTGCGAAAGTACTAGAAGCTTAGTAATAACATTGACCTTGAAATTTGAAGAAAGCATTTAAAGTACAAGTTTGATCAAAAGACTAAAACGAAATCAGACTCTTTTTAAAGCTATAGCGTATTAATCATGCCTAGCTTGTTGCAAATATAATTAATATGTGATCCATTGAGGGCTTTTGTGAATATCTCTTACTTGTTCTCCTGTTTTGACATAATTTGTACGAATGAGATTTTGTTAAATCTTATCGCGAATAAAAATGGCAATCATTTTCAGTATGTTTTGTTCTTTCATGAAAGACAGGATTAGACACAATGTGCAGCGCCGCTTGATTATTACACCATAACTTTGCAGAAATGATTGTATTTATGCCAATATCATTTATCATTTAGGAAATCCAAATTATATCACAAGTAGACCGAGCCATGACTCTATATGCAGCTTCATCACTCGATTTTTATCCAACATTTTGTTTCTTACTCTTCCAAGATATCAATTTATCCCCTACATAAACACGGTAACCAATGGTCGATCTACTATCAGCTTTAGATCCAGCCCAGTCTGCATCCGCAAAATAGTCTATATTAGTATGATCATTATTGTCAGACTACAATCCGATTTCAAAAGCTGATTTGAGATAACACAAGATATGATCTAGTGCCGCCCAATAATTAACCGTTGGTGATGACATAAATTAACTCACAATACTAAACGGATACGCAATGTTTGGTCGAGTTACTGTAAGATAATTAAGTTTTCCTACCAATCGATGATATTTTTCTTGGTCACGAAATAATTTTCTATCATCTTTTAGTATCTGCAAATTAAGAACCATCAGTGTGTTACATGGTTTTGCTCCTAACTTTCTTGTTTTCGTCAATAAATCCAAAATATATTTTCTATGCGATAGATGAATACCTTTCTTGCTTCTTGTTATTTTCATTCCCAAATCAATGGTCTTAAATCTTTTGTTTGAAATTTTGAATGCATAAATGTTTTAAGTAAAAAAAATACTTTCACTGCGACTCCCAGTAATAATGATATCATCAACATTCACAACCACAAGTATAATATCATTTGCAGAACGTTTATGAAGTACATAATGATCATAACTACTATTCTTTAACCCAAATTCAATGAGTGTCTCACTAAACTTGTCAAACCAAACACATGGACTTTGTTTCAAACCATATAGTGACTCTTCAAATATTGCAGCTTTCCAGCCAGAATGACATAAAGCTTCACAAATATTTTGGAATAGAAATAGAATCAAGAGTTGCAATAAAAGCTATCGTAGAAGGTGAAAATGATCATATTTTGGAAAAAAGGAAAAATAAATAAGTACAATGTCTTTTACCTTTTTGATGAGCAATATGAAGGTCATGATCAGTCATTTATAACAGGACCCAAGAATGAAAGAATCGAAACTGGGCATGTTGGAAGAGGTTTTGGGCTTCGGGAATAAACACGTGTAATGGGAGGTCGAGATAGTATAAGAAGTGCAACAGACTAGGTAACAGAATTTGTTTTAGTAATACTGGAGGACTCGTACATAATGAATGAAGAGGTCATCGTCCTCTTAATAAGGCTGAAGGCTGACGGTACGTACAACTGGAAAAAATGAAACACTCTATAAAAATATAACATCTTTAGGCACGACATACCGGTTAAGAGAAGGATAAAAACATTTGTACCATTTTTGAACTCTAGAATATCCAAGAAAAATAAACTTTAAATATTTTAGATCTAATTTTGTACGATTAGGAATAACATCTGTAACAAAATAAGTACAACCAAATATGTGGGGTTTAATATGGAATAAAAGTTTTAAAGCAAAAAACACATAATATGGAATCCTATCCTGAAGAACAGCATACGACATTCAATTTATTAAAAAACAAAAGTGGAAACAATATTTGCCCAAAATGTTTTTGGTACTTTTATTTGAAAAATGAGTGTACGAGCAACTTTTAGAAGATTACTATTTTTTTCTTTCAACGACATAATTTTGAGATGGTGTGTCCATACAAGAGGTTTGATGCAAAATTCCTTGTTTTTCCATAAAGGATTTAAATGCAGTTGAACAATATTTACCATTATCACTTCTTAAAATACGAACTCAGACAATATTAATTTTCGCATAAAATTTGCAATATATAGAAAATTAAATTATTACTTCTGAACGGTATTAGTATGAAGCAAGAAATTATTCTAAAACTTGGAGACTGTTCCCTCGAAAATTAAAAAGATATATTATTTTTCTACATTTAATTAACAATCAAATTATGAATACAAAGAAGTAGAAGACAAGATCTACGCAGAAAATACTTGTTGTAAGTAGTTGAAGATGATAGGCAAATCAAGGCTTTTTGGAATTTTAATGGAGGTAGTAAGAGATACGAAGATGATTTTTAGAGACATATACTTTGGGTAATAAATTATCGAAAGATATGAGGAATAAGTCCTTTTACTATGAAAGTAGCAGATATGAGTCGTTGGATTAAAATAACATCGACAGTGGAAATAAGGTATTGGTAAGAGAGTATGTCATTATATTTTTAAAAGCGATATGTTTATTTTTAAACGAAATGATTGTTTTAAGCGTGTCAAACTTGTGATGATTCATGTCAGAGTTATTTACACGTGTTTGATAAGGAAGAATAAAAGACAAGGAGAAAAGTGTAAAGAAGAAACTTGGCAGGAGAAAATAGCAAAGGAAAAGTGTGATAGGAGGAAAACGCATAAAAATAACTATGTAAGGACCAAATTGTACAAATTATATAAAGAGATAGCCAAAATAGGAAGGAAGTACAATGTAGGGACCAAAAGATGTAATTAGTCCAAGTTAAAGCGTGTGGGGTCCGCAATTGTACTATAAAAGGACCACACATGCTTCACAAATCCCGAGATGAATAGTACGAGACTTTCTCTCTCTACTTAACTTAATAATCTAGATTTTCTCTCTCTAAAACTGACACTAAGATATTTCTGTATCGCAAAATCGTCTCTCAACAATCCTTGTATCGCATAATCACCCTTGGATCATCTTAAAACTTATCAGTGGCGCCGTCTGTGGGAAGCGAGGATCGCTCTAACGGCAATCGCTTCCTCAAAATAATCCCTGTTCCGAGGAGAACTATGGAAGGGGACGATGTGGTCAACAATTGCAAGGAGAACTTGATAGGCGATGATTACCGGAATGATATGGAATACGAGGGAGAAGGAGGTCAGCGAGTCGAAAACGCTTTTGATGACTCAGATCTCCTGGCTCGGAGGAATGAATTGCTGCTGGAAATCGAAAGATCGAAAGCAGAAAAGAAAGCCGCACAGGAGAATATTCGATCAGAGATAAGGAGAGAGGCTGATATTGGAAAGGAGGAACGCGAAACTGAATTTCGTCCCAAAAATAAGGACGACAGATATCGGGGGCGCGAGCGGCGATCTTCGAGGAGAAGAGAGAGGTGCCGTTCGGATTCAGCCGACTCAAGCGACTACTCGCGATACAGCACTTCGGAATCATCTCCTCGAAAATACCACAGGAGGAAAAAACGTGATCATAGGCGAACCGATTTCCGAAGAGGAAGAAGTTCGGAGAGGAAATCCTCGAGAGAAAAAAGTCACCATGACCGAGGTGGCGATCGGTCTCATGAACAGGCAAAGTGTCCTGACAAGAAGGAGGATATGGGCCCTCGAAATTCAGAATGGCAGCAGCAATACACTTTACCTTCCGAGGAGGGTTTGTACTTTTCGAATAACGACAATTTGAGATCCAACATTTATCGTACAGGTCACAATTGGAGAGCCTCTCCTCTGTCCTCGGAGATCTTAGTGGGAAACCTCCTGAAGCACTTTGATATTTCGAAGTTAGAAAAGTTCGACGGGACACAGGATCCGGATAATCACATCGAGCAATTTAAGAATTTTATGATCAATTTCGACGACGATGATAAGCTGCTATGCAGAGCATTCTCTCAGACTTTCAAGGGGGTAGCATCTAAGTGGTACAACAGGCTACCTCAGGGCTCGATAAGGAATTTTGATATATTCTGGAACATCTTCAGACAACACTTCGTGGGGAGCAAGAAGTTCCGAGCCAACGGAGACACGATCATCTATTGTCGACAGAAGGTGGGGGAGAGCCTCAAAAATTACACTAATCGCTTTGTCAAGACAAAAACGGATATGGAATATTGTAAGGATTCGGTAGCACTTGCAGCTTTCAGGATGGATCTGCTCCCTGGGTTGTTAAGGATCCGGTGGCGGAAAGTCAGGCGATGACTTTCGGAGCATTGCTAGATCAAGTTGAGAAGAGGATCTTGGTAGAAGAGACCCAAGCCTCGGAGAAAGGAGATCAGTTGGACCAGAATCAATTTCAAAGGACTGAGTCAAACACCCAGGGCCCTCGATCGAACGTTCAAACTAAAAGTACGGGTCAATATCCTCCGAGGCAAAAATCGAACCTTCAGTACTATGACAATCAACAAAACTACAATCAAGGAGCGAGACTCATGTCAAACAAATGGGTTCGACCCGATTATTTCGCGGAGCTGACAGAAAATGTTGCTGCGATATTTGATAAGGCCAAATCTACGGTCCCGTTCAGGAAGCGTTTTCCCATACAGACTCCGAGGGAAAGCATGAGCGTCAACAATATTGCAAGTATCATGAGGATATCGGGCATGACACCAAGGATTGCATAGCTTTGAAGAAAGAAGTGTAAGCCCTGATTGAGAATGGAATGTTGTTGGAGTTCGTCAAAAAACACTCCCAGAAAAATGTCGTGGTAAAAGTTGTCTCAAAGAACACTGACACAGCCATGGTGATTTCCGAAGGGGTCGACGCCTTTGACATTGAGCAAGAGTATTTGGACCCCAAGATGGGGAGGAAAAATGTGAACTTGGTAGAGGAAGAAATTCCGAGGGGGAAAGTGGACAGCCTTTATGCGTTCTTCGATTCCTTGGCAATATTTGGGGGAGACATAATTGCGGGAAATTCCAACAGCTCCCGAAAAAGGCACATGGTCAACTTAACCACGCAGATTGAAGCGGGAGTCTCTGCGCAAATGTACCGATCGCCTTCCCTAATTATTTATTTCGATGATGATGATATGCGGAATGTAGCAGGCCCTCATGAAGACATTGTAGTGATTGCGGCAGGCATCGCCGGGGATCAAATTCAGAAAATACTCATCAACACAGGGAGCTCCGCGAATATATTGTTCATGAGCACTTACCGACGCATCTCTGACCCGCCGGTCGTTCAAAGGTCCGACAGGACTATAGTAGGCTTTACTGGTGCTACAGCAGTGGTGGTTGGAGAGTTTCAGTGTGTGGTCGAGTTGGGCCGTGGACCATTCAAGAAAGACGTGGAGGTACTTTTCATTGTGGTCGACGCACCAACCTCATATAATGCTATCCTGGGTCGCTCTTGGTTGTCCCGGATGCATGGCGTAATCTCCACAGTGCATCAGTGCTTAAAGTATGTGGTCGGAAACAATATTGGGACAGTCCGGAGTAGCCAGAAGATGGCACGTGAATGTTACTAGATAGCCCTCTCCTCCAAGGGGGTTCGGGGAGAGACTTCCGACCCAGCATAGCAATTAAAGCCCCCCCCCCCCCCGAAGTCATCCCCTGTGATGATCCGAGGGAGACCCCCGGATTTCAGGTCCCAGAAGAAGATTCTGCGACACACGAATTTGCAAGTGGCAAAGTTCTGAAAATTGGGGTCCATCTCTCTCCAGAATTTAAGGAGAAATTAGTTGCTTTTTTATCTGACAAACTTAATATGTTTTCTTGGTGTGCACAGGATGTCACTGGAGTGCCGCCGGAAATCATGTGTCATAAACTCGCGATACGATTAGATGTTCGACCCATAGTCCAGAAAAAAGGCCTATCTCCCCGAAAAAGGCCTCGGCAATTCTGTTGGAGGTCGAAAGGCTGCTGAGCATAGGCCATATTCGCGAGTCGCATTATCCCGTATGGGCATCGAATCCAGTGTTAGTACGAAAGAAAAATGGCAAGTGGAGAATGTGTATTGACTTTACAGACTTAAACAGGGCTTGTCCTAAGGATCCGTTTCCTGTGCCTCGCATCGATCAATTAGTGGATTCGACCTCCGGAAATCGATTGTTGTCATTTATGGACGCTTACTCGGGGTATAACCAAATCTGACTGGCCGCTAACGATGAGGAAAGCACTTCTTTTATTACTGGGCGAGGTTTATACTGTTATAAGGTCATGCCATTCGGATTAAAAAACGCGGGGGCAACCTATAAGCGCTTGGTCAATAAAACCTTTGAGGGGCAGATTGGGCGGAACATGGAAGCCTATATCGACGATATGTTAGTCAAAAGTGAGCAAGATGAAGACCATTTCGATGACTTGGCAGAGACATTTCGAAATTTGAGCAGAGTCAATCTCAAACTCAATCCGGAGAAGTGCATCTTCGGGGTGAGGTCAGGAAAATTTCTTGGATACATGATCAGCGAAAAAGGCATCGAGGCTGATCCCGAACAGCTAAAAGCTCTGATCACCATGACCCCCCCCCCCCCCCCCGAAATATTAAGGAAGTACAAATTCTGACAGGAAGGTTGGCCGCTTTGAATAGATTCATTTCGAGGTCTTCGGATAAATGTGCTCCATTTTTTAAAGTATTACGAAATGCGAAGCAGTTTTGTTGGACCGAAGAATGTTCGACCGCTTTTTGTCAAATCCAAGACTATTTGACGTCTCCGGAAGTCTTATCCAAACCCTTGGTGGGGGAAACATTAATTGTCTATGTAGCAGTGTCAGACTGTGCGGTCAGCACCGTTCTTCTCCGCGAAGATGACTCTCTTCTGAAGCCAATTTATTATGTCAGTAAGAGTTTGCTGGATGCGGAGAAGCGGTATCTCAAATTGGAGAAGGTAGCTTTAACATTGGTAACTGCGGCTCAAAAGATGAGACCTTAATTCCAGGCCCACCCAATCATTGTTCGGACGACTTTTCCCCTGAAGAGTTTATTACAAAGACCAGACATCTCTGACAGGATGACTAAATGGTCAGTAGAGCTGGGAGACTTTGACATAACGTGTGAGCCTCGAACGGCGATAAAAGCACAAGTTTTAGTCGATTTCTTGGTCGAGTTCCATTCTGACAGGAGGGAATAGGAGGTACACGACGTGGTTGACGAAGAGGAATGGGTGATACAGACGGATGGTGGGTCGAACATTTCAGGAAGTGGGGCAGGTGTCCACTTGATTTTCCCGAAAGGGGTAGCTATGTTCCAAGCCATTCGTTTCGGTTTTAAAGCAACTAATAATGAAGCTGAGTATGAAGCTGCTCTAGCAGGCTTGCGTTTGGCTCAAATATGCGGGGCTCGAAGGATTAAATTGATTAATGACTCACAGTTGGTGATAAATCAAGCCTTAGGGGAGTCCGAGGCCAGAAAAGAAACGCTGATACAGTATTTGAAGCTGATGAAAGACTTGGCGTCAGAATTTGAGGGAGTCAAGTTCGAGCATGTTCGAAGAGAGTTAAATGTTGTCCCGGATTCTCTTGCCTCCGCTTCACGGACAGAAGGTTACCCGTAGGTTTTGGTTCAGGAGTGCCCTTTGATCTCGATTGGCAAAGAACACGCGATGAACATCTCGGAGGAAAGCAACGTGATTTCACACGATTGGAGAGCGGTTATCATTGATGTTTTGGCCCATGACATTTTACCGGTCGAAAAGCACGAAGCCAGGAAAGTTAGATTCAAGTCCCACGGCTATATTCTGCTGGGAGGATTGATGTATAAAAGATCTCTGAATCGGCCATTGTTGAGGTGTCTGAGTGGGCCCGAGTCACAAATTATCCTCTCTGAACTGCACAACGGTGAAGGATCTGCCCATTGTGGATACAAGGCTTTAATCCGAAGGGTATTCCTGGCTGGATATTATTGGCCCATTATCGCGGCCGACGCAAAAGATTTAGTCAAATGATGTGACACGTGCCAGCGCTACGCTGATGTGATTCACAAACCTGGAGTGTTGATGGAAAGCATTTCAGAGGCAGTACCGTTTGACAGATGGGGCATTGATCTAGTTGGGCATCTACCAATGGCGTCTAGGAGCAGACAGACGATAATTGTGGCAGTCGACTATTTCTCTAAGTGGGTGGAGGCTGAACCACTCGCAGGAACAAAGGCCAAAGACGTGATCAAATATTTCATATCTAACATTTGTTGTCGTTTTGGTATACCATTGCAGATCACCACAGACAATGGGCCTCAATTTGATAACAAGGAGTTCCAAAGCTTCTGTGTATCGAGGGGCATTCGACAATGTTTTTCAGCACCATTTCACCCTCAGGCTAATGGGCAGGTGGGAGTGACTAATCGCACGATCCTCAATGGTCTGAAGAAGAACTTGGAAGGCAAAGCAGGGAAATGGCCCGACTATCTACAGGAGGTGTTGTGGGCGTACCGAACGACTCCCTGAACGGCCACTACTATGTCCCCATTTGCCTTAGTCTATGGGATGGATGTCGTTGTCCCTCCATAGATCCTTTTCCCCTCACATCGAATAGCAAGATATGTCTCGGAGACAAATGACCGGAACCGAGCATTGGCTTTTAGACTTGGTTGAGGAAAAGAGACAGCAAGCACAATTGATATCCCTTCATTATCAAACTCTCATGAGGAGTCGATATGCGTCCAAGGTAAAGCATAGAGATTTTCAGGTGGGAGACACGGTTTTACGCAAAGTTTTCTTGCACACTAAAGACAAGAGTTTGGAGAAGTTGGGACCTAACTGGGAAGGCCCCTACGAGGTCACCGAAAAGATAAAACCATGCACATATCGGTTAAAAGATAAAGAAGGGCGATACCTCCGTCTACCTTGGAATATTGAGCATTTAAAATTGTATCTTGATTAAAAGAGCTAACAAATATTGTATTTATTTTTCCTTTCTATGTATCCCCCAGAATAACCTTTGGTGAGGGCACACTCTTTCCTATCCTGTTAGGCACACGAAGGTTTTAATAAAGTGTTTCGATGAGCCCCTTAAATACAAAGAGTTCTTTGCCTTAATTATTTTTTGGGTCACAGTAACATGTGCCTCGAATTGTTGTCCCTTCGAACTATTTTTTGGGTCACAGTAACATGTGCCTCGAATTGTTGTCCCTTCGAACTATTTTTTGGGTCACAGTAACATGTGTCTCGAATTTTTGTCCCTCCAAACTATTTTTTGGGTCACACTAATATGTGCCTCAAGTTTTATTTTTACTTTATCAATTCTTGGGGTCACACTAATGTGTGCCTCAAGTTTTGGGACCATCAAACTATTCTTAGGGTCACACTAATGTGTGCCTCAAGTTTTGGGACCTTCGAACTATTCTTTGGGTCACACTAATGTATGCCTCAAGTTTTATTTTTACTTTATCAATATTTGGGTCACACTAAGGTGTGCCTCGAATCCAATGTCACTTTATCATTATTTGATCACAATAATGCGACTCAAGATATCATCTCCTTAAATTTTCAAGTAGGTCATAATCATAGTTCGAAGGACTTGCCTCGTCGGATTTTTTGTTGAAAATATAACATATGCAAACTTATGTATAGAAGTAATAATTGTTCATTGATCTTACAAAAGTCGACTTGTCTCATGAAATTAGCACAGTACAACATGTTCCAGTCATATTACAAAAAGAGGCCCTATTGGGCCATACACAAAACATTAACATCTGTGGCATCTTCCCTTAGTCTGAATTTTTCGAAGAGTCACTCCCCTCAGCCTCTGAATCTTCACTCTCACTTACAATTATATGGGGGGCGAAGTTCCGAGGGGACAAGCTTCCAAAAAGGCCCCAGGTTATATTCAGGATGCTCAGCATGAATTTGGGTAAGCAAACCAGCTCGAGCAGTGGCATCCCGGGCCTGCAGCTTACTTGTACATGTTGCTGCATAAGCATCCACAACTTTGTCTTTCTCTTCCTCGACTTGTCCGGGAAAATTTTCGACCCGCCTCCGTAGCTGATCTCGGTCTGCTGTCACCGTTCGAAGGGCCTCAGTACATTGTGTGAATCCATCGCAAGCCAAGCGATAACCCTTTTTATACTCAGCTATCATTAGCTCTTGAGCATCAGTCTTCTTCTTGTACAGATCCTTCTCCTCTTGACAACACCTCTCCAGCATTATCACATAATTCTCGGAGGCAGAGAGACGCTCATATAAGGCATCAGCTTGGCCCTCGATCACCGCATGTTGCTTATTGGCCTCCTCGAGCTGAGAGGCAGCCAGCAGTTATTTGAACTTTTAGTGATTTTTGTGTTTCTCAAGATGACACATCTTCTTCCCTCTGTTCACTGAGGTTGGAAGAAATCTCCGAAGGGATAGTGAGAACTCATCATCCAAAGGAACTTTGAAAGAGCTCGAGGGAGACCCTAATGCTGCAGAGTCAAATTCAAAAAACCCACCTCTAAGAGTATCTGGGTCAATAAGCTGAGGAGGATTGCTCCAAGGAATAGGGAGAGGAGCCAATCTTGGACTGTTTTCGAGGGGGGCTGGATGAGAATCCTCAGTAAGAGGCGAGTGTAGGGATTGATGAGAATTTTCCCTCGGAGAATGACCACCCCTGTTCTCAGGATCACTTGCGCTTTCATGGACCTCTTCCTCATGACCAACATCCTGGTTGTTGTCAGGCGTCTCATCTCCCTCGGATTGTTTTTCGATGGGCTCGAGGAGGATACTCTTACCCTTCATGTCTCTTTTCTTGGCATCCTTCCTTGAAGGAAGGATGGGAGCATGGGGAGGAGGAACGAAGTCCAATGAAGCAGTTTTGTCTGGTGGAGGGGGAAGAGAATTCGACGCCCCAGCATCGTTCGAAGAAGGAGGCCTTTGAGTACTGACGGGCCCTTTGGGGTTTAGATCTTGGGTTGATAACACTTCATCTTCTGGAGGATCCCCAATATGGCTCTGCGAACGGGAGCGCTTGGGCAGGTATACCAGTATGTCTTTTTTACTGCACCGCTCCATCACTTCCCGCTCCGAGGGAGGAGTCATCAATCCTCTCATACTAATGCGATCGAGGGGATTGAGCCTCCATAATCGACTCCTGGCAAGGTTGTTGTGTGTAAAACAGAGACGAAATCGGTTGTCCCAGTGTTCCTTTGCCCACAAGCGAAGGTTGGTAAACACAGTTGTAGCACCCTCAACATAATCAGAATAGGGCTTGGATATCCCAGTCATAGCTGCACCAAGTAGCCAGCATCAAGACCAATCACAGTTAAGAAAGTCGAAGAGGCATACGAATTCGAAGAGGCATAATAATTCGAAGGAGCCTAAACGTTCGAGGAGGCATAATAATTCGAAGGAGTCTAAACATTCGAGGAAATATAAAATTCAAGGAGATACAAAAGTTGAGGGGGTACTTACATTTCATAGTCCACCTTAGAGAAATCTTGTGAGGATTTGAAGGAGTGGCCTCTGACCCGGTTTCCCAGCAACCAGAGAAAAAGAGAAACTGTTGCCTCCATTTCTTATCAGGCTCCAGTAGGTCCTTCAAGACTTTTTGTCCTCGATTGAAAGTTAGAAAATAAAAGGGAAAGTAGGGATTTCTGGCCAAACCAGCAAGGCCAATGAGTTGCTCTAACGAAAATTCGTGACCTGAGAGCCTCGACGCCATGATGCAGGCCATCAAAGTAAACCACATGTTGGGACCAACCTGCGAGGGGCAAAGGTCTATCTTCGATAAGTATTCGATGAAGAAGGGGTCTAAGGGATACCTTAACCCCCAATTCATGATTTCTGTGTATACCACCAACTCATTGTCCCTCACTGATAAGGGTGTCTCTCCTTCCAAGGGGAATCTGATGGTAACATAAGAGGGGATGCACCATCGAGTCCTTAGCATCGTCTCTTCCTTTTTCGAAAAATACTTGTATTTGATATTGGCAAGGGCCACCATATGCTTATTTTCGATGCCCCGAATATTGTGACCGGCAATATTGTCCAACTCCAAGGGCAGCACAATATCCCCTTTTAATTTTGGAGCGATCCGACGGGCTTGCTCGTCGGATATTAACTGTGATGAAGAGGTTGCCATGTTCGCAGAACCTAAGGAGGGAACTGTAGGCACCTTTGGTTCGAGGGGCTTTGCGGCAGGTTTCTTCCCTTGGGCATCTCGACTTTCATCTCGCCTATTGAGCATGTCCTCCTCGGTAATCAGCGTTTTCGAGGGGGAAAATTGAGTTCCATGAACGGTCATGGATGGAGTGGAAGTCAGACTTGACCCGTCTACTTTATTTCTTCGGGGAGGACTAGCAGAAGTCCTTGGAGGGCTTGTGGATGTTCTTGTAGAATTTCGTGGATGACTGATTGAAGTTCGAGGAGGTCTGGTCGACGTCCGAAGAGGGCTCGTAGATCTTTGAGGGAGGTTCTCAAGAGCTGTTGGTGAAGTAGGTTCCCAAATAACTAAGGGCGCCTCCCTGGGACGTTTTCGATCATGAGAGCCTTTCCTATCTTTATGAGACTTCTTTGTCTTCCCGGACGAGTGTTTGTGTTGCCTGTCCTTACCCATCTCTCTGAGGGGGGTCGACTCACTGTGCAAGCTTTGTCGAGCGATTTCGCGGGGGATAATTGCGGTCGAATCTTCTGAGGGAGGCCATGCACCAAAGAAGGTAGTAGTCGATGGTGGGGGATGAGGCCTCACATCTTCACCGGCAGCAATCCTCTCTTCGAACCTCTTACTAATCAATAACCACTCAGGAATTCATCGGGGCTTATTCGCCAGCTTTATCTCTCTAGAAATAATTGAACAGAAGTTGAGTTAATGAAGAGAGAAGGTTGGTATTTATAGGTGCAGATGGGCTTTCCTGACAGATCAGGCCTGGGGACCTTTTATGGTGTTTGCCTAGGGACATAATGGTCCATCTAGGTGTGAATTGTTCTGACACGAGCTGCGAGGGAAGATGAAGGGTTTTTTGTGTCAGAAAATGTCAGGGGAAGAGGAAGAGTTTTCTGACAAAAATGTCAGAAGAATTGGTAACGTTTTCCAGAAAGTTATGCTGACACAGGTGTTCGCTAAATGACGTCATGACCAAGTTCAATCCTGACACCCCTTTTAGCCTGAGTATGAAATCATTCGGGGGCTGATTTACCTAAAATGGTGCCAGAATTTGGGGGCTACTCGGTGGTTCGAGGAGCTTTGTAAACATTCGAAGAAGAGATTTTTCGAAGAGTTGATTTGTGGCCTCGGTGGTTCGAGGAGCTTTGTAAACATTCGAAGAAGAGATTTTTCGAAGAGTTGATTTGTGGCCTCGGTGGTTCGAGGAGCTTTGAGACAGTCGAAGAAAAGATTTTTCGAGGAGTTGGTTTGTGGCCTCAGTGGTTCGAGGAGCTTTTTAGAAATTCGAAGAGTAAATTTTCGAGGAGCGACTTATGAAATTCGGAGAAAAAAAATAGTTTTTACCTGTCAAGAGAATTATTCAGTCCCAGTAAAATAACTTTTACTAAGACTGGGGGGGCTACTGATAAGGAAGAATAAAAGACAATGAGAAAAATGTAAAGAAGAAACTTGGCAGGAGAAAATAGCAAAGGAAAAGTGTGATAGGAGGAAAACGCATAAAAATAACTATATAAGGACCAAATTGTACAAATTATATAAAGAGATAGCCAAAATAGGAAGGAAGTATAATGTAGGGACCAAAAGATGTAATTAGTCCAAGTTAAAGCGTGTGGGGTCCGCAATTGTACTATAAAAGGGCGACACACGCTTCACAAATCCCGAGATGAATAGTACGAGACTTTCTCTCTCTACTTAACCTAATAATCTAGATTTTCTCTCTCTAAAACTGACACTAAGATATTTCTGTATCGCAAAATCGTCTCTCAACAATTCTTGTATCGCATAATCACCACTAGATCATTTTAAAACTTATCAGTGTTAATATAAATTAGAGAAAGAAAGAGATTTTAAGAAAACACACCAAAATGTTTAAAATAAAAATTAGAAATATGTTAATATTATAAAATTTAATGAAATTATGTTACCTCGTTTAATATTGTTTTAATAATACTTCAAGAAATTGTTCAAAAATTAAAACTACTTGACTACAAAGAGTTCCCATAAGGTTATATTATATATATAGTCTATATTCTTATAATTACGGGGTAAAAATTTCTTAAAATCTAATGAAAGAGCAAGTACGATGCAGGTAAGAAGAGACGAACGGAAGACGAAGCGGTACATATGTAAGGCGAAGTAGAAGATAGAACTAATAAGAAGCATATTTCATAAATAGACGTAAAACAAACTAATCAGAAGATAAATCAAGGAATAAGAGGAAAACATAACACAAAGCAACACGAGGAGGTGTGAGCCGAGCTAAATAAATCTAAATGAGAGTCGTAAAAAGATATGATGCGAGCATATAAAGGACTAAACGAGAATGATCAAAAGGTTATAACCAAATTACACGTGTCATTATATAATTGGTTTTAAGAATAATTGTTAGACAGTTATAGGCGGATGACACATGTAACCTTATAATCTGAGAAAGATTACTTGTAAACTTTATAAATAAGAATCAAAAGCATTATTTGAGGACTGATCACATGTGAACATAAAAAGATAATAATTCAGAATAAATTCTTTCTCGAACGTTTTTATTACTTTATATATAAATTATAGAATGATCTTCCCTTATTAATTTTCTAAATTAATATTTTTACATGATTATAACATTTCTTTACCTGGTCCGGTTGTTAAGTGGCAAACTAAGTCTAACCCTCACTAAAAGAAAGGACGAACACCTAAAATCAAAGTTAGCTATAATCCTCACTCATCCTAGAATATGGGACCACTTTTGAAATTTTTTACATGTCTTGGCCAACTCTATGGTTTTTCTATGGATATTCTGCGAATAGTACCTGAAGTTAATGGCTTTGTAAGCTAAAATACAAGCACCAATATGTCCTCCGCAAGAACTGAGATTGAACATATTCAAGGAGTATTCATCCTCGATGAATCTTCAAGACATGTTACAAATACCCCCTTATGAATGAATTTCCATCCATTAGCACATGCATATCCTAATACAAAATCAACATCCTCCCCTCCACTTTGTTCTAAAGGCTGAGTTATGATGGTTAGGTATTCTTTGATTTCAGTCATCTACAAGTTTTTATTAGTTGCCACTGTGGTAATGGTTTGGCTTTCAATGTCCGCCATACATTAACATCCTTGTTTCCGTAGTTGACCTTTTTTAAATGTCATTCACCGTGTGATAGTCGACCACAGAGTTCTGATTTATGCTAAATTTTTAAAAAGTAACGCGCTAATAAGGTTAGTTGAGACGCTTGATATGTTCCAAATATATTTGTATCCTTTCATCGATAGTTTTAAATTCCTCTTGTTATATAACCCAAATTCTATGAAGTTATATAGCCTAAATTCCTCTAGTTCCAAAAATAACGCGCTTATAAGGTTGGTTGAGACGCTTGATCTATGAGGCGCTTTATACGATGAAGTTATATAGCCCAAATTCTTTTACCAAAGTAAAACATGCTGAGCATCTCCTCGTACTATGCTTTGTTGTTTGACGCTTTGAAGCTGAAATCTATAGTTAAGTTGGATTCTTCTCCAACCAGTGATATAATGTATATTCCCCATCCACATATTTATAATGTTGGATGCACCATCAGCATACATGGTACACTCGGGCGCTAGCTCTTGATTTGCCATCGAGGTTGGTCATTTTCCTTTGGATACAAAATCAACCAAGGCTTCATTTTTATGGTGGTACGGGGATGAATGTTACCTCAGATTCTTCCAACTAAATAGCACATTTCTCCAAGCTTCCAAATTATTTAGGTGTACTTCAAATAGATTTTATTAGCTAGGCTGTTGGAACTTCTACCGAATGAGATTGAAAGTATTTTTTGAGCTTCCTTATTATCGTTTTTAAAGAAAATACCATCTTTTCAACGACTCAATACCTGGTTTTGACCCCTGAACTATATTTGCTGATGTAATAAACGGGGCACTGGATCTTGTCCCTCATTACCACCAACATGATGGTAAGAACACTCTTAGAAACCTCAAGATACACTGTTAACATTTCTTTCTCAATCGATACTACTAGGAATTATGATGAGGCTAAGTAATATTTAACTTACAGAATATTGTGTCACATGCTGGTCCACATTCAAACTTTACCACCTTTCACAATATCATAAAAACGGTAAGCATCTATCGGTTGCCTTTGAAATAAAACGACTCTGATTGGCAACCCTTCCATAAAGCCTTTGTACCTCATTCCCAGTTTTGGGTGGGCTTATATCTTTCAGTACCCTAATTTGATTAGGATCAATTTCGATTTTGCCTTTGCAGACAACAAAACTAAGAAAAATTTCTGAAATAAGGCCAAATAAATACTTGGTTGGGTTGTGCTTCATATTGTGTTTTCTTCACGTGGGAAAGTTTTCTTCAGGTAAGCCCTATGAGATTTTTCTTCTACATTTTAAACCCAAAAGTATCATTTAATAATAGTAGAGGCCACAATTGGTAGCGAATGTTTTTTTATCTTGTTTGGTTGGGTTCATCTTTATTTGATTATACATTAGGTATGTATCCATAAAAATTAAATAGTTCGTGATCCATATAGGATCCACCAATTGGTTGATTGGTGGCACAGGGAACAGATCTTTGAGACACGGCCGATTGAGCCATACAAAATTGATGCACATCTTGTATTTTTTTATTCTTGAGATTCACCATCCATTCTAGATACCTCATCTCCCTTATGTATCCTATTTTTAAAAACATATCGTTCTTTCATAGATTTGGACCAATCCATAGCCAAATTATTTTTCTTTGTTTTATAGGATTTTGTTTGTTGATCAATCATAAGACAATAAATAGTAAACAATTCGATTATACATTTCAACGATATGTTGTCCCATGCAAAGATATCCATGTCTTCCAGCAAAAGGTTGACAAGCTTCGACCTTAGCTTTTTTGATAGGTTTGTCCTGATACTTACTACCTGGTGATGAGTCCGAATTCTGCATGCTCCCCGGACAAGGACAGATCGGTCCAAGGCCTCCGGACCGGACAGAGCACTTCGAACCGGACAGATCACTTCGAACACTTAGCCCAAAGGACTGTTTGAACTATGACAAAAGTACTAAAAAACCTAAACACTACTTGACTAAGCTACTTGCTCTCCTACTTAGAGCTCATGGGTCTTTGAACGTGACCCGGGTCCATTAAACATGACCCGAAAACCCATAAGGGCCCAACCATAAGGGTATAAATACCCAACCACCTGCATTAAGTGTAAAAAATGAGAATTAACTGCTACCAGCCAGCTAAATTATCTCTCTACTCTCTACACTAAATATTAAATACCCTCATACTACTACAAAATACCAAACAAATTACAAGCCTACCCTTAGGCGATAATTATCCACACCACCTGGTTACTCTTTTTTCCTTTTTGTACCTTTTCGAGCTTCTCTGTGGACCTAAACATGAACCAATGCTTACATGGGTAATCTATATAGAGTAAGGCTTCGGCTATGATCAACACATATATTCTAGCCTATACTAATATATGTATTACAATGCATTTGTGGATGTTTTTAAGTTTTTAACTAGAACTTCCCTTATAGTCTTTCGACTTCTAGAATTATCTCAACTTCTTCACCCACTATATACTTTATACACCACTTGTACATAAAATATATCGATTTGAAGTTATGGAACCAAAGAATTTGAAGATGAGGTTGTATGATGTTGCGGTATACAACGCAACAAACTCAATGATTTTGGTTTTATTCCATCGTCAAATCCTAATTAGTACTTTGTACATTGTAGTGCCCATCAACATGATGGTTTGGCCATTGAAACTGATCATTGGATGAAACGATTTTCATGGCCGATTTAACCGATATATTTATGATTAACCCAATATCCATCAGAATCCACTTAGCTTTACAACCCGTGATGTGTGTAGTTATTAAAAATGCACTATCATACAGAATGATGACGTCCTTCAAATCCTTATCCTTAAAAAAAATATCACTAGGTTATTCAACGCTCTCGATCGATTTCATATAAAAATTACTATAGACGGATCAGTTGTAGAAGTCACCTCTTGAATATACTCTTTATATGAGTTGTGAGTATACCTCGTGTGGCTGGTTTTTCCTTTCATAGCCCAATTTATTTGATTTCCTTTACATTCAGAATATTTATATTGGTTCACAATTATACTATGAGATATTTGATTTTTTAACAAAATATTCGATGAATAAGTCTACCAGAGCATGGTCTTTAATGGAAATTTATTTTTCGAACTTGATATTAAAATATTCCAACTATATAGATTATCATGTTAATATATTTGATATATCGGGCTTTTGGAGGGTATTCCTCAACGAGAAAAAAGTTTGGACAATAATCATGTAATTTTTAAAGTATGATCTCATCTTTCTCACAACTATCACCATAGCCAATATTAACTTCTCTAATTGCACATACAGAGTTTCAACAATGATGAAAGATTTGCTGACTTAAGAAATGAATCGGTAGGTGGCTTTTTATTATTTTACCGTCACTGCACTAACAACATGATAAGAAATTATTAAGCATAGATAAAAAATATCACATAGGTTCGTTCATGTGAAGACTTCGAGAGAAACCATGTGCTTTTTGATTTTTCGGACTGCCTCATTGCTTTTTAAAATCTGGTTGATTGTCCGATGCTCTTGAGTATTTGAAAAATTGGGGTGCACTTATCAAAATATCTAGAAATTAATCGGTTTAAGTTAGTCAACCTTTCTCTGAGGATCTATACCTTTTTTATATTTTGTGTTGGCTCCATGGCTGCTAGATTAACTAGTTGGTTTTGATATATGGCTTGTGGCATATTATCGATTCCAGTACTCTTATAATATTCTACGTAGACTAGGCAAAACCATCTAGATTGTTGGATATTAATATTAATAATTCAGCTCAAAGATCCCCTCGTAGATCTTGTGCAATACGGACTATCTATCCCATTATAAGTTAAGTTTTCTATTACTTCCTAAGGCTCAAAATTTTAGGTGGGCTCCCTCCGATCTTCTAAGACGATGAGGCCGCAGTTAATCGCAATCTTTTTGGCAAAAGGAAGATATCAGAATACTTTGTGAAAATATATCTTATGCAATGATGCATAATAGTCACGATAATGTGCATTTAATTGAGGCAATGACGACCACAAATAGATTTGTAAGATGAAATAATGTTTACTATCATGAAAAGATATTGTATTTTTTTTAATTCTCTTTGTCATAATAATATGTACAGTCGGAGCTTGCCAAACACTGGAGTCTCGACTTTATTGAAGCTTGCCATGATATTTTATAAGGGAGATAGAAGCGACATACCTCATATTTGGTCATAAATATTTTAAAAATAACATTCGTAGATATTATTTTATCAAGTATTATTCTTATAAATTTAGACATCACGATTTTGGCGGTGATAATTACCCCATTTTTATGGGGTCCTACTATCCCCCACAAGTCGTCATCGGCGAAAATGACCAAAGAAAAATAAAACATGTAGAGGTGAACCAAAGTCCGTTTGATATGTTGGACCTCAAGGTCAGAGATGTGATGTTTTTTCAGATGATATAGTGATTCATGCGAGGGTGTCTCCTCCAATAATTATTTTTACATTTTCCATTATGCATCTATATTAGAGTATTTATTGCATGCTTCATATACAATCATAGTTTCAGTTGTCGGTGGCGTTGCAGCTTTGGGTGTTGATTGAGGAGGCTCGGCCTGAAGCACTGACAAGTGCTTAGTTCGATTGTATTTAAAAGTAAAAGGGCTCATTCGTTGACAATCTCCAGGAGCTTCCTATTATCGGCAAGGTTATAAATCTCATCTTATAAAGCTCATTATTCTTGGTTTGTATAACTAATGTCGTTATGGTATTTATAGAATTTGTTTAGATTTATTAACTCCTTTGAAATCTATATTTTTATAGTTTTTGAAGTCCAATTAAATATTTAGCTCCATCATAAATCGTGGTTATGCCTTCGGCGAGCTCAATATACTAGGTATTTATACCCTTACGATGTTAAAAATCTTGACCCATTGGGGTGCTTTTGTTCTTATCTCAAGAATTCATATTTTTACAAGACGATTGTAGTTTAGATAGTTTGGAAATAAGTTTTCCTCATTGAATTAGATCCACTGAAAAGAGGCTTTGGTTGTGCAAAGGACGGATGATGTGAATGATAGGTATTCAACTTTCTTGCATCCTTGCTCTTATGGTCTTGTCCACCTGTATATGATGCTCTACATGAGATAGAATTTATTCAAAAGTTAGAGCCTTACGTTATATGATATCTTGGACCAACAGGCCGTAGATAATACATTGTCCAATATGTAACGCAAACCACTAGATCTTGGAGTTTTTCAGAATTGTTTATAGTTTTAACAAACCTCTCGGTATATTTACGCATGTTCTTGTTCAGTTGCTGCTTATAATGGATTATATAATACTCGTCTCCATGGATTAACTTAATTCTAATGCATTAATCTTGGAACATGGTCCAAAAAGTTTCAAAAGTATGAGTTGATATTGGAGACTCTACGTTTTGCATCGTACAAACACAAGTTATATATATATATATAATATGTAAGATTTTGCATGTGTATTATAAAAAAGATTATAAAAAATCATAATAGGATTGTAATATACAATAAGTAAAATACAAAAACAATAATAACAATATTATACAAAATAATCATAAAAAAATATAAACACGCTCACAAATATAATAGCATGATTATGATAATATCATAAAATTTGTAACAAAGTAAAAAAAAATATTTAGGGTCTCGATAGTTGTGGACAAGATGACACCATACATGTAAATGCTTTAACTTCTCCTCCACTATCATCATATTATCATGTGCCTCTAATTTAATAAAATGATCGCAATCTTCATATGTGTTAACCTGATACGTGCTCAATGGAGGGTCCGTCCCAACATATTCGGTCCTATCAAAATCAATTGCCCTACTATATACCACAAGTTTCGTACTATCCGGACCACCCTTATATATAACACCTATGGGATCAGGTCACTAATATGTGACTGCTAATTAGTCTTAAAGGTTTCATTCTAAGAAAATATAGCTTTAACATGTCTACCAGCCATGGCCAAAACATGTCGTACTGGGCATGGTATCATCTGAATATGACCCAGCTGTCGAGCCACACAAAACATATAGTAAGCTTATATGATGTCCTAAGATCCTCAAGTATAATATATCCAAGATATCTCAGAAAACATGTGAACAGATCGTAGATAATCATAGGGTAAAAGGGTAAGCTATAACATGAAAAACAAATTAGAATAAATTTAATTCATAGCTAAATGTAGCAAAATAATGTTCATTTGAACTTACATTAGTCTTTTAAAATATAGCTATAGTGTGTCGAATATCATCTCGAGTACGTGAGTTTGAGCAAAGACTTTGTGATGCATATTTAAACATATGCGATAGGGTGATAACATACATATTATATAGTGTAGTCGACATTCGACAAAAATAATCGAATATGCACCTCTAACATCCTGATTAACTCGCAAAATAACTAGTATTATATAGCAAACTTTATCCAAACGCATGATATAACTAGACCAATATCATATGAATCCAGTTATATCTATCCATAAGAGTATCATGCTCCATGAACTGTAGATAATCAAGTGAAGCAACCTTTCCATTGTTGTTGGAAAATATTGAACAACCAAACATATATAAGAGGTAAGCCAATATGGCATATTATACATTATCATCCATGACACGACTATCCTGATACGCAATACCCGTAAAGGTTTCATGCAACCAGGAAAGATAAGCACTTTTAGTACTCCTACTATAGGGAATTGTAAGCTCTTTACTAGTCCACTTCACTAATCAATGGAAGGAAGAGTCAGCAAGGCAAGCATAAACTTTTGTTTCCGCCCAAGCCGTGCTTGCTGCTCCTTCTCTTATAGTTATAGAATGCACAAAAACATACCTTATCTCAGGTTATCCTTTAGTGCAGGTAAGGTATTTTGGTCAAACACCAACCACTTGAGAAATAAAATGACCCGCTTATCAGGACTTGTGTACTCAATAAGCTAAAAATACATACATTTTACGAGAAGAATCGTAATTGAGTAGGCATCATACAGTGGCACTGTCATCCGAACAAAAGAAAAATAGAAAAACAAGGTTTCTAAATATCAACGCTCGAGGAATACCTTAAGTAGGTGGATATTAATAAATCAACGTAGGAGACAGTCGATAGAGGACCGAATGACATCTTCATAACCTCGGCTTTAACCTGAGTCTGACTACTAAGATTGGATCGACAACAGTTTTGTACATAGAAAAACAATATAGGGATGGTCGAGCCTAGAAAACATTTAAAATACTGTTAAAGTAAAGATATGGATTTTTATTCAAACGTATGTTCATGTATAACATGACATGCAATTTAAGTTTAAATTTCGCACACTACCATAAATATTATAATGTCGTACGACTAAATCTTGTGACTCAAGTTGTGCAATATCAAAAGAATGAGCTATAACTGAGTTTCTACAACGAGGAGTTCTCTTGTAATAACAAACAAGAATTAGTCTACATATAAGATTTTAATCAAAACCGTAAAATTAATATAGTAAAATATCTATAGTAATGTAAAACTAGAGCAATACATATGAAACTGAGACATAAAACCATAAATTAAAAAATATAAAGTTAGCATAGATCAAGCAACATAATCTAATTTCGTTACAAAAGATGTGCACCAAACATTCATCTTCATTGCATAAACATTAATGGAAAACTATCTTTTAGTCGCCTCTAGTGTTCGATGAACCAGACATGCTTACCATACATTAAAACCTAAATCACTAAAATCAACCATATTAGTGACAAACAAGCATCCAAAACGTAGATATATCAATACCATACACGGTAGAGCTAACAAAACATCTAACAAATAACTAAAAAGATATAAAAATGATTTTTTTCTATTTAAGAATATTCAAACTTAAATAACTACAAAATTAAAGAATAAGACAAAAAAAAAATAGTACTAGGCTTATATTAAGTAAACTAATCATGTCGTGAAGTCTAATTTGAAGAGAAAACTAGCGGGATGGGTAGTTTTTTAAGAGTGTTTGAATGAATAATGAAGAAGTAAGAAAACTATGGCAAGACTAACAAAATTGCTTTTATAGGTATTTTTCATAAAAGGTAAAATGTCCAAAAATGGTGAAAAATCCAATAAAAAAAGTAAGATCTAACGATGCAAAAGAAAAAAAAAATTCAACATGAGCATGACATATCACATAAGTGTGTGATTGAGAATGAGTTAGTAAAGGCTAACTATTATCAACATAAGCGGAGGTATAAGTGTAAATATTGGGTTAAATTTGAGCCTAATGAGAGAGTGAGCCCAAATATTAACACTTAAGGCTAAACTAATAAGTTTATGGACTAAATTAATAGAAATAAATTTGGTGGGTTATGGTCCCCGATCATGAAGTGGAATAATATGATATAATGCAACTAACTTAAAGATTATCAATATAAGATATATAATCAGATTCATTCACCACTCGTACACAAAAGTTTGTCACTTTGTTAGTTAGACTGAACACACACAAACCTAGTTTTATTCTCTTTTATAGTTTCTTCTTAAATTGCTCCACTTTATAAACAGAGGAATGTAGATAGATTCAAAATATATAACAAGATTAAATAGACTCAATCAATTAGTAGATCTAACATACTCATAAGAGCACGATTAAGAAGATAAAGAACACAAAAGGAACTTATACAATCAAGCATTGATATGATAAAAAACTCGAGTAGTAAGTTGTTTTTGCATTCTATTCTGATAAGTATAATCGATATACACAAGGGATGATTCATTATATATATATATATATAGAATTAATGAGAGATTCAATAGATTTTATCAATTGGTATCAGACTTTAAGCTTTCCTTGTTAATTGATGTAGGATTGTATGTATGTTTCAATTAGTCACATGAACACGTTTTTTTCTTCCAACAAAAAGAATTTTATTGGATAGAAAAATAATACATAATTGTTTAAGTGACAATGTACCAAAAACTACATGAAAAGTATCCATTACTTGAGAGGCAAGCAATTTCAAAACAGATACCAGGCTCAAGGAAGTTATCCATAAGCTTGATAAAGTGAGCTGCATCGTCTTGAGGGATGAGATTCCAGGATGATATGGATAAGCTGCTATCGGGTCTATCTAGGGATATCTACACGTTGAGTAGGGATCTAATACCCATCATTGTTGCTGCTAACTACTGCTTGAAAGATGACAAGATCTGATTTTGAATTGGACAACTCCAAATTTGATGCCCTATCTATCAACACAAAGATGATGAACATGATGCCACGACTGATTAAAAGTAGTATGTAAGTTAAACATTTGAATTCTAACAGTCATAACACAAACCAAATTAATTGACAACCAGAAATCATACAAGATTGAAAGACTAATCATTGTTGTTAATATATCATAATCCTAGACTTTCTAAAAGAACTATAACCCTAAGAGGATTTGGGGTTTGGTCAGGTTCATAGTCTAGTCTTATCTTGCATTTCAAGGTTCACATGCCTAGCCAATTAGCAACCCGGTTTTGCATCCTGTAACTAAACTTAATGATCATGCTAGGTTTAAGAATACTTCTACAACAATTCGAGATAGGACAAAGAAACCAAAGATATTTTCCATAATCAAGCATGTTAATTAGTAACTCAGAATTAGATTCAGTGTCAACATATCCATAATTTCTGAGATTGCAGATTAGTAAGCCATCTAATAAGGCTAAAGTTTTAGCAATTAAGGGGGTCATTTTACCATATATTCTACCATAATAACCAATAACATCACCATTAGTATCCATTAAGATATCATCACCACTGGAATCACCATTTGTAAGATATGAACAATCAATGTTTAATTTAATTCTATTAGTATTATGAGAAAACTATTTGAAAATGTTAGCTCTAACAGAGTTATTAATATGAAAATCGATGCCCATCTACCTGGCTATACTAATATCACCAGTCCAATGTTTCTTTTTGAAATGATTGGTATTGCTAATATGATAGCTTGATTGATGAATCATATCTAATAATTTATTGGTAGTAATATTAGATTCATCAAATTTAGTTTTGTTTCTATAATACAAGATATGTCAGCTAATAATAACAGAGAAGATAGTCATGATGTTGGTTATTTTTTTTAGTAGACCAGAACCAACACCTAAGTAGGTATTGAAAGGTAATATATCAATTAATAATGATACCAAATAGATTAGAGTAGTGGTTCCATATATTACAGGAGATAGTACAGTTAAAAAATAAATGGTTAATTGATTCAATATTATGACAGAAAACACATTTTGATGTTAGACAAAAATTTCTCTTCTGAAGATTGGTGTCAACAGGGGTATATCCTTTTAATGTTTTCCAAAGAAGAAATGAGTATTTGGTGGGAGTTATATTGTTCCAAGTTTTAGCATAAAGAATGGAGTTAGTTCCTTTTGTCCTAATATGATTCTAGATAGAACTGGTAATGAAGTCGCCACTGCTACCTAAGGACCAAATTATCTTGTTATTGTTATCAAATGATTTTAAGTTTTAGAATTTAATCTCAGAGGTGGTGATATTAACCTTAAGTTTATTAATATATTTTAAGTGTTATTGGACCAATAAGAGCTCACTTTTTCAGAAGTATACCATGCATTGTTATCAGTATTAGAGAGATGGATAAGAGGATTGCCAATCCACTTATCCAACCAGAAATCAATATTATCATTTCCAAGTCTCCATAGTATATGGGGCTTAGCAATGGTTTTGATGTTGATAAGCCTTCTTCGTGTTATAGAGCCTTTAGTTGTAGAGTTGAATTGAATAGGGTGGCTATTTTTACAATAGATGGAGGTCAAACATTTGGCCCACAGGGTTTTATTCTCCCTAAACTTAAACCAGAGTCTACAGGTAAATGTGTCTTACAAATCAGAGATTCTTGTAATGTTTAGACAACCCTCTTTAAAGGGTTTACAAAGGTTGTCCCAGTTGGACCAGTGAATAGTTTAGATTTCTCATGGAGTCCCAAATGAACCTTTTAAAAAGTTTTCCAATTCTGGTGATAACACTTTTGGGTAGAGAGCAACACTGAATATAATAGACAGGGAGGGCCATAAGGACAGATTTCATAAGGACAAGCTTACCACCAAATGAAAGAGTTGTAGAGTCCCAGTCGTGATTTTTTCCCTAATCTTATTGATAAGGTCATTAAATTTTATGATCTTGTTATTATTATTAATTATAATGCCAAGGTACTTAATATGGAGGGGGTTTATATCTAAAGCCAGTAGAATCTTCAAGAATGTTGATTTTATGAGGGATGACTTTGATGGAAGTTATAAGGTTTGTTTGTCTTTATTGATGGTTTCACCAGAAATTTCTTGATATAGTTTAAGAAACTTGTTAAGTCTATTAATGTTATTTCTAGCCCAATTGGTGAAAATTATTAAATCATCAACAAAATCCAAACAATTGATATTCATTTGGCTTCTAGTTTTGAAAGTCATACCTTGATGTAAACTGAAAATTTCATTAATGCCCCTAATAAGATACTCCTTAGCGATAATAAAAAGGCTATGGGAGATAGAGTCACCTTGCCTAAGAGCATTTAATCCTTTGTAGAAGCCTTAAGCTCACCATTGATTATGATGGAAAAAAACTTGAACTAATGCAGATATTAATAAAATTGATGAATCTATTATGAAAGCCAAATGCTTTCATAACAGTATGGATAAAGTTGTGAGAAAGCTTGTCAAAAGATTTGCTCATATCAATTTTTAAATTGAACACATATTGATCTAATGTAAATAATCCTCACCTTTGAAATTATGTGTTGATTGTGCTAGTTAGATGCATGGATTTAAGGAAATATAAAAAACATATTTCGATTGATTGAATTATATAATAATGTTTAGGACTGTATGTTCTAGTGTTTGATGTTCTTAGATGATTAAAGTAGGGGTTTTTAAGTCAATTTGATGTTGAAAAATGGGTTTTTACAACAAATATACCATGGATCCAAGGGTAAAATGAAACAATGAAATGTGAAGTATATTGAGACCTTTGTCGTAATTACCCCTATTATGATCGTGATAAATTTCTCATGGGATGCTACAACCAATAAGTTCTCTGTTGCAGTAGCAGATCCATGAGTGCTGATAGGCTTGGGTCTTGAAACGAGTGATATATGTTCGAGAATTCTTGTTTGTATATGGATGTGGATGAAATGAGTGTGAGAAGATAGAAGCACAAAAGAAATCTTCTTTCTTGTATCAAATATGATTAGAGATAATGATCCCAAACAAAATACCAAGTCTGAATAAAATAAATGCAAACAACATAGAACACTTTTTACGTGGAAAACCTTCCCGGTGTAGGAAGTAAAAACCACGGGACTGATTTCGGAGTCCAACCAAATATTCACTATCAGAAGATGGGTTACAAAACTATTCTCTAGATAAAACTAGAGTATACACCACACAAAGTATGACAACTTCATACACAACCCCAATACACAAGATAGTGAACCGAAATCAGAAAACTCACTGAAATATCCCCAAAACGCAGTTAGAAGAAGATGATCGAAAAACACACTTAGATGACTCCAAATCAAAAACCCTATGGAAATATTTTAGAGGACAAATAGACGAGCCTTCTCACCAAAATTGAAGCCGATCGGACAACCGGAAACAGTCTGATTGAAAGCACAAAGTTCCGCCTCGAATCACCTTTTTTCTCTCAAAAAACTGCACTATAGAAAATGATGCTCATCTACTAAAGACACTGTATAAATATATATTTATACATAAACCAAAATCCTATGTGTTATCCAAATTGGGCTTAGCCCATATGATAATTGGACTCCCACATAGGAAGAGCCCAACAAATCTCCCCCTCACGACTATGTGGGAGGATTCACCATCCCGACGATCAATCTACAATGTTCAAACTTTCCCCTAGGCAATGCATTTGTCATAATGTCAGAACTATTATCATCTGTATGAACTTTATCAACCTCCATTAGTTTAGCATCAAGAATATCTCGAATCCAGTGATATCTCACATCAATATGTTTCGACTTTGAGTGAAACGATGAATTCTTCACGAGATGAATATCACTCTGATTATCACATAACAATACATACCTGTGTTTCTCAAATCAAAGTTCTCTCAAGAACTTATTCATCCATAGTAACTCTTTACTCGCTTCTGTTATTGCAATAAATTCAGCTTCTGTCGTTGAAAGAGCAACACACTTTTGTAGTCTTGATTTCCATGAAACAGCACCACCACAAAAGTTAATCAAATATCCAGAAGTAGACTTGCGAGTATCAACATCTCCAGCCAAGTTTGAATCAGAATAAGCCAACAACTCAAGTTTCTTCATCCCAAAACTGAGCTTCAAATTAGAGGTTCCTCGCAGATACTTCATAATCCATTTCACGGCTTTCCAATGCTCTCTACCTGGATTTGACAAAAATCTGCTCACAACACAAACATTATGAGCTAAGTCAGGACGAGTACATACCATGGCATACATGAGACTTCCAACTGCAGATGCATATGAAATATTAGCCATATCTCTCATTTCTTCATTAGTTGAAGGACATTGTTTCTTTCTTAACTTGAAGTGGCCGGAAAGTGGTGAGCTAACCACTCTAGCTTTGTCCATATTAAACTTCTAAAGAATTTAGTCAATGTATTTTTCTTCTGATAAGAACAACTTCTTCAAATCTCTGTCTCTAGTAATTCGAATACCAAGAATCTGCTTTGCTGGGCCTAAATCTTTCATTGCAAAAGACTTACTTAACTGTTTCTTCAAAGAATCAATCCGCGAAGTATTCTTCCCAACAATAAGCATATCATCCACGTAAAGTAAGAGAACAATAAAATCGGCATCGGAAAATTTCTTCACAAATACACAATTATCAGAAGAAGTCTTCTTGTAGTGTTGTTCCCCCATAACTGACATGAACTTCTTATACCACTGTCTCGGAGCTTGCTTCAAACCATATAGACTCTTTTTTAGTCTACATACATAATATTCTTTTCCTTCAACCACAAAACCTTCAGGCTGTTTCATAAAAATATCTTCTTCCAAGTCACCATGCAAGAATGCTATTTTTACATCCATTTGCTCAATTTCCAAGTCTAGACTCGCTGCAATGCCTGGAACCACACGAATAGAAGACATTTTTACAACTGGAGAAAATATTTCATCAAAATCAATACCTTTTTTCTGACCAAAACCTTTGACTACCAATCTTGCTTTGTATCGAGGTTGCAGAGAACTATCATCTTGCTTCAACCTATACACCCACTTCTTACTCAAGGATTTTCTCCCTTCAGGTATCTTTACTAACTCAAATGTAAGATTCTCATGAAGTGATTGCATCTCTTCATTCATTGCTTCAATCTATTAATTTTTACATACACCACTAATAGCCTCATCATAACACTCAGGCTCGCCTGCATCGGTTAACAAAATATATTGATAAGAAGGATATCTAGTAGAGGGTTGTCTATCTCTAGTAGATCTCCGCGTTGGAACTTCAAGTTATTCAACATCTTCTTTATTATCTTGTTCATCCATGAAATCATTATCATGATCACCGATATAAAAAATATGTGAACCTCTTGAAGCAGATGAGTCACCATCTGAATTTTCTTCAACTTCTGTAGGAGTATGTGCAAGCGGAATATACCCCAAATCTACCAAGTCATTCTCAGATATAGACACTGAATTTTGACTCTTATCAATATCATGAACTATCTGATCTTCCATAAACACAGCATCTCTACTCCTAATAAGCTTCTTATTAATTGGATCATGAAATATGTAGCCGAACTCATCAAGACCATAACCAATGAATACACATTGTCTTGTATTCGAATTGAGTTTAGATCTCTCATATTTAGGAATATGCACATAAGCTTTGCACCCAAAGATACGCAAATGATCATAAGAAACATATTTACTTTTCCAAACTCTATTTGGGATATCTCCATCTAAAGGTACAGAATGACTATTATTCAAGACATGTACCACTGTATTCAAAGCTTCACCTCAAAAGTATTTCGGTAGTTGTGATTGTGAAAGAAGACATCTTATCCTTTCAATTAATGTTCGGTTTAGTCTCTCCGCTACGCCATTCAACTGAGGGGTCTTGTGAGGTGTCTTTTGATGCCGAATACCTTGCTGCCTACAATAATCATAAAAAAGACCAATGTATTCTCCCCCATTATCACTTCTAACACACTTCAATTATTTCCCAGTCTGTCTCTCAACTGAAGCTTGAAACTTCTTAAAGACATCTAACACTTGATCTTTTGTTTTCAAAGTGTAAGCCCAAACTTTCCAGGAATGATCATCAACAAAAGTGAAAAAGTACAAACAACCACTAAGTGTTCTCATTTTGAAAGGACCACAAACATCAGTATGTACCAAGTCAAGCAAACTTGGTTTTCTTGAAGAAGCCGAGCTCTTGAAAGATACTCTATTCTGCTTTCCAGCCAAACAATGTACGCATTTCTTTAACAGAGCTTTATGTATCCCTCGAATGTACTGTTTCTTCCTCAGAATATCTAATCCTTTTTCGCTAATGTGACTGAGTCTTTTATGCCACAAATCAACCATTGATTCATCATTAACAGCATTGATTTTCTCAGCAGACACCCTTGCAGACATGATGTAGAAGGCTGAATATTTTTGTCCTCTTGCCACAACCAACGAGCCCTTAGTAAGTTTCCACTGCCCATTCGCAAAAATACTGCAATAACCTTCATCATATAGCTTCCCTGTAGAGATAAAATTCAATCGAAGATCGGGTATATGTTTAACACCCTTCAAAATAAATCTTGCACCCATGCTTGTTTCTAGATTAACATCACCAATACCAACCACTTTAGACAAATTATTATTTCCCATCTTTGCAGAACCAAAGTCACCAGAGGTGTAAGATGAGAAAAATTCTCTTCGGGAAGTGGCATGAATTATAGCACCACTATCAACTACCCAACCATTTTCATCAGACACAGAATTCACAACAGCATCATCAATAACAACGAATTAGCTCTCTGAAACTGCAACTACATGTTTCTCATCACCACTTTCATCATAATTTTTCTCCTTGTTCTTTTCTTCTTTACCATTGTTGGATTTCCCAAAATTATTCTTCTTTCTCAACCTAGGACAAAATTTCTTAGTGGCCCGATCTCATGACAGTAGTAGCACTCCCAATCTGCAAATTTATTAGACTTGTTCCGACTCTTGCTTCCACTTTTACCTCTAGTTTTCCAACCGCGATTTTTATTTCTACCACATTTCTCAACGAATAGAGTTTCTGAATGTAAAGAGAAGCCAACTGTTTTTCTTCTCATATCTTCATTCAACACACAACTTTTAGCTAATGCCATTGAGATATTACTTTCAGGAGCTGAATTAGAAAGAGACATTCTGAAAGTATCCCATGAGTCTGGCAGCGAACCAAGCAACCATAACGCCAAAACCTCGTCATCAAATTTGATACCCATAGAAGCCAACTGATTAATCAAGCCTTGAAAGGTATTCAAGTGATCTGTAAGAGGTGATCCATCTTGTACCTCAAATACATAAATTGTTTGAAAAAAAGTAACTTACTGTTTCCTGTCTTCCGAGCATATAACTCCTCAAGTTTACTCCATAATTTCCTTGCATCTGTTTCGTCTACAACATGATTCAACACATTATCATCAACCCATTGCTGAATAAAGCCACAAACCTGTCGGTGAATAATTATCCATTATGCATCAGACTTATCTTTAGGTTTTTCATCACCGAACACTGGTAAATGAAAACTTTTAACGTAAAGAAGATCTTCCATCTTCGATTTCCATATATGATAATTCGAACCATTCATCGTCACCATTCTGCTTGTATTCACCTCCATATTTGATACAAGACAAGTACACAACCACTCGCTCTGATACCACTTTGTGAGGAGATATAAGCACAAAAGAAATCTTCTTTCTTGTATCAAATATGATTAGAGATAATGATCCCAAACAAAATACCAATTCTGAATAAAATAAACGCAAACAACACAGAACACTTTTTACGTGGAAAACCTTCCCGGTGTAGGAAGTAAAAACCACGGGACTGATTTCGGAGTCCAACCAAATATTCACTATTAGAAGATGGGTTACAAAACTATTCTCTAGATAAAACTAGAGTATACACCACACAAATTATAAAAACTTCATACACAACCCCAATACACAAGATAGTGAACCGAAATCAGAAAACTCACTCAAATATCCTCAAAACGCAGTTAGAAGAAGATGATCAAAAAACACACTTAGATGACTCCAAATCAAAAACCCTCTGGACAGATTGTAGAGGACAAATATACGAGCCTTCTCACCAAAATTGAAGCCAATCAGACAACCGGAGACTGTCCGATTGAAAGCACAAAGTTCCGCCTCGAATCACCTTTTGTTTCTCAAAAAACTGAACTATAAAATATGATGCTCATCTACTAAAAACACTGTATAAATATATATTTATACATAAACCGAAATCCTATGTGTTATCCAAATTGGGCTTAACCCATATGATAATTGGAGTCCCACATAGGAAGAGTCCAACAATGAGATATGTGTTTTAAAATTTATGTGGATATGCATGACTAAGGCTGTTCAGATTCTAATAAATGAATACATAAATTAATCAATCGACTCAAATAAAGGTTTGTTGGTGGATAAAGGATCACATGGCCTTAATAGTTTACGAATTAAGTTTATTGCAAGTACTATCGGCCCAAAAAAAGGTCAATACTTGGAATGATTAATCATGAATGCGAGAAAATAAATAAAAAATAATCATTAAGTTTTAATTAACGTAGGGGGTAAAAAACACCAGTCATCCTCCTCGTTTGCCGATTGTAACAAGTTAGTCCCTGTACTTTGAAGTCGTAATAAAGGGGTCCTTGTCGTTGTATTGGGTAGAATAAAACCATCCTTTTCGAGTCCAGCCCAAAATTTCTCTCCATTATACCCTTTGACCAGCCACATCAACTATCCACGTAGGACGCTGATATGGCAACCCTAAAACTTAAACCCGACCCAACAACCAACCTTAACCCAATAACCCAGCCCAATAACCCAGCCCAAGAACCAACCCTGACCCAATAACCCAGCCCAGACCTAACTAATAACCCGAACTCAAATCGAAACCCTCATTTTACTCCTAATCCCTAATCCCTTTCTCTTTTTCACAATTCTCCTAAAGTAACCCTAATTTCTTCCCCAAATCGAAACCCTCTTTTCACTCAGTAAAAATTAAAAGTTCAATCTCACCTGTTCTACTGCCACAGTGATAACCCAGAAGCTCGAACTCCAAAAGCTCGAAATCAAACATCCTAGCCAGTAGCTCGATAACCCAGAAGCTCGAAATCAAACATCCTAGCCAGTAGCTCGAACTCGAAAAATAAAACATTTAACCCAAAAGCTCGAACTCCAGAAATCAAACATACAACCCCAAAGCTCGAACTCCTTGTTTCGTATTTAAACAGCCAAGCATAACAATGGCAAAGGAAGATTGCGATGGTAAGTCCTGCTTTCTATTTCTGAAACAGGTTGTTTATGTTTTCAAGATACTCGAATTTGCTGTTGATGATTATTGTAGTTTATGGTTTAATAGAATCGTCGATTGGTTGCTGTTAGTTGCTGATAATTGCTGTTTATTTTTTATAACCCAGTTTATAACCCAAGATGCTCGATTTAGGGTTTCTATTACCTGACTGTTAGTTGCTGTTCGTTGCTTATAGTTGCTGTTTATTTTCGATAACCCAGTTTATAACCCAAGATGCTCGATTTAGGGTTTCTATTACCTGACTGTTAGTTGATGTTCGTTGCTTATAGTTGCTGTTTATTTTCGTCTTGCCCTAACTGTTGAATGTGTTGTTAGTTGTTGTGTATTTTCGTAGTGTATGGGTTGCTGTTAGGGTTTCTATTACCTGACTGTTAGTTGCTGTTAGTGGCAATAGTTGCTTAGGGTTTTGTAGTGTATGGGTTGGTAGTTGGTGTTGTTCTTGGTGTAGATTAGGGTTGTGCAGTGTGGATGAAGTTGCTGTTAATAGTTTTAGGTTAATGCTCTTAGCTTGGTGTTGTTCTTGATTGTGATTAGGGCTGTGAATTATATTTCAGGTAGAGGATGTTGGTCAAGGTGTACAAGACAGTGGAATTGATATTGGTCAAGGTGTCGTCGACAGTGGAGCAGATACTGGTCTTGGTGGGGAGGCAAATGGTGTTGTTCGGGGGGTGGGGCACATGGTGGTGTACAAGACAAGGGTGACGATGGTGGTGTACGTGCAAGGGGTGCATCAGTTTCCCTCGAAGATCTCGATGATTCATTCTTCGACGACATTGATATGTCGCAGTTTGATCTGAATAGGGAGCCACATGAAGGTAGTGGTGGGAATAAGAGCGAAGATGGTAGTTATGAACCAGTTGATACAAGTGACAGTTTTAGTAGTAGTGAGGGGTCTGATGCAAGTGTTGACGTTGATAGTGTTACAAGCACTGAGGAAGAGTTCAACAACAATGACAACTTGACCAGTCCAGGAGAGTCAGACGAGGACTGTACCACAAGGAGGAGAAAGAAATCGAGGCTGCCCAAGTTGAGAAGGTTCAGGACTCCCACTGGACTAAGGTTTATTGAGTTACAGGTTGGCCTTCAGTTTGGTTCGTCAGCAGAGTTTAAAGAGATTGTGAAGGAGTATGGAATTAAACAACAGCGAATATCTATTGCGTTAAAAATGACAAGCTAAGGTGCTCTTTCAAGTGTCATTCGGAGAGTTGTAATTGGTATATCTATGCCTCTTGCATTGGAAGTGCACCAAACTGGACCATTAAAACATTTAGGGATGACCACCAGTGTGTGCCTACTAACAAGAACAACAGTGTCAGTAGTAGGTGGCTTGCGAAACAGTATCTCCACCGATGGCAAACGGATACGGACTGGTCAATCAGGAGTTTGATTGCCGACGTCAGCAAGGAGTACCTGGTGAAGATAACAAGACCGAAAGCATACTGAGCAAGATCGAGGGCTATGAATTTGATACTTGGGGATGATAGGATTCAATATAGAAGATTGAGGCAATACTGCCATGAAATCCTAAGGACAAATCCGGGGTCTACAATGATTGTGCAGTGTGATGAGAGGGTCTTTAAAAGAGTCTACGTATGTTTGAAGGCTTTGGTTATGGATGGTTGCTTTTTGAAGAGGGAATTTGGAGGGCAGTTGCTTGTAGTTGTTGCAGTGGATGAGAACGACCAGATGCATCCGTTGGCGTGGGCTGTTGTAGAGTCTGAAAACAGGGATAGCTGGACATGGTTTCTGCAGCTATTGGGCGACGATATCGACATTCAGAACCAGAGAGCATTCACGTGGATGTCAGACAAGCAGAAAGGCCTTGTACCTGCCTTGCTTTCCCTTTTCCCCAACTCTGAGCACAGATTTTGTGCACGACATCTCTACGCGAATATGAAGAAAACCTTCCCTGGTCGAGAAGAGCACAACCTCTATTGGGCTTGTGCAAGGTCCACCTGGGTCGAACATTTTAATTACTATATGGACCAGATGAAACAGTGCAACAGAGCCGCGTACGATTGGCTGCAAGAAAGACCTCCTAGCCAATGGTCTAGGGCACATTACGACACTGAAAGTAAGTGCTCTATGCAGACGAGTAACCTAGCAGAATGTTTCAACGCAGTTATATTAGACTACCGTTCGAAAGGAATTATAAGTCTGCTGGAAGGGATTAGGGATTAGACTGTTAGGAGGATTGTTAAGAAGAGGATAGAAGTTGACAAATGGGATCAACGAATATGCCCTGCAATTCAAAAAAAAATTGGCAAAGATTATTGTAAAGGCTGGGCAGTGTCGTATCCTTCAATCGGGTGGGCCTAAGTATCAAGTTACTGAAGGCCAAAACCAGTATGTCGTCGATATGGAAGAGCGCGAGTGTGCTTGTAGAGCATGGCAGTTATCGGGTGTGCCATGTTGCCATGCGGTTAGTACTATTTTTCTGATGGGAAGACATCCAGTTGATTACGTTTCGGACTGCTTCCTAGTCGCAACGCAGAAGAGTATATACTCTCACATTATAAACCCGATTAATGGGTATAGAATGTGGCCTTCTAATCCGTTTCCACCAGTTAAAGCTCCACCATAGCTCAAGGTTCGGGGGCGAAGGCAAACAGAAAGGAGGAAAGACAGGTCCGAGCTTCTTCAACCACCTACAGTAGTGTCATCCGGTACAAAACTGTCCAAAGCATACAGCATACAGAAATGCAGCAAGTGTAAAGGTACCAGACACAATAAAAGACGCTGCACTGGTGAAGCTGGAACTTCATCTACGGTCGATGATCCCACAACACCTGTACAATGACAGCAAAATGATCCCACAACACCAGCACCTGTACAAGGATAGCAAAATCATCCCACAGCAGCAGCACCTGTACAAGGACAACAAGATGGCACGTATACCCAAATACCTGTAAGTCTCATCTACTTTTAAATGTAACCTACTGTTTTAAACACTTCTTAATTATGTTCATTGTTTTAAAAACAGTTGAGGAGGGCAGGAATTGGCAATGCAGGAGTTCAGTCAGATGTAAGTGTGGTTGAGTGTTTTTAAATCCATTTCTTATTTAGTAGGCTGTCTGTGGTTGAATTTGACTCAGTGTGGTTGAATAAAGTTGATTGTGGTTGAGTGTATTTATGTGTGGTTGATTATGTTGTGTTGTGGTTGCATGTGTTGTGGTCCCAATAAGTCTTTGTTTATATTTGTATGCCTTTATGCAGGGAAGTGTGATCTATTGTGTTGATAGAAGACGAGACAGGATGCATAGAAATGTGGTCCCAACTGTAAGTTTTTAACTTTTTGTATTAAAGTAGTTTTGGACATTTTATACAAGTTGTGTGGGAAATCTAACTGTCCTTTATTTGTTTGATAAATAGGCTACTACACCCTCATTTTTTTCATCTCAAAACAGCATCACATCCCCATATAACAGTTGGGTGAGGACAGAAAATATGCAACAGTATAAGGAAGCAACGCAGGCATCAGCTTCCACGGGAAGCAAAAAACGAAAGCTCCCTGATTCATGGTTACCGAATGCGAAGGCCAGAAAGTTGGATGTTCATAGAAGACTTGCACATAGAAATTCTGCGGCAATGACACACGGTGGTGCAGCAGCTGCTGGTTCAGGTAACACAGTTGTTAACATTAACATTTCTGCTGGTGTTGTTACCGGATCTTGCGTTGGGAACTCAGGCAGCTCTGCCGCAGCAACAGGAGGCTCCCAATCATCGGCAGCGAGTAATGAACCATCCGCGAAGCATGCTACACCTTAATGGAAGGATCGTTCATTGTTAGTTAGTGTGGTGTTAGAAGTAGGTTTTTTGTATTAGCCGGTGAGGTTATGGATGAAGTTGTTTTTTTACCTTCGGTAACTTAATGTAATGGATGACAGTGGGTTGTTGTAGTTGTTTTCAAGGTTGTTGTTTCTTGTTTGTGTTAACATTAACAGTTACACTTCATATTTTTTGTATTTGAGATTGGAATATGATGTTGGGAAATAGATTAGCCTTCTGTTACATGTTGAAAATTACAGGTCTACAACATTACAGGTCTACAATATTACACGTCTTGTAATTGATTGTAAATTACAAGTCTACAACATTACAGGTCTTCATTGTAAATTGGTTTTTGTGTTGCATGTAATTTACAGGTCTATAACAGTACATGTCTTGTAACCTTACAGAGGGTAAGTGTAAATTACAGGTCTATACAGCCAAAATTACAGGTCTTCTAACATTACAGGTCTATACAGGTCTATAAAGCCACAAAATATTACAGGTCTTGTAACATTACAAGTCGATTTTGAGCCACAAAATATTGCAGAAATATTAAAGTTCTATTTAACAACATAAATACAACTCGATTCAAATTAAATTTCTTCATTACAAAATATAAAACAGCTACCTATTACAGATTACAGTAGCTTCCACATGTGATTCTCTCTACTGAATTTTAAAAATTACAAATACATAAACACTACCCCTAATACAATCAAGCATAGAAAAAGAACCCTAATTATAATCTTCTGCCAGCGACACTTAGCTTCCAACCTCTCAAGTTTCTTCAACAGGCAATTAATAACCAGCTTCGACTTATCATCAAGAGGTGGATCAACCCACCTAAAATACCCAAAGTGCTTATTTCTCTGCATAAATGGGTGTTGTAAAACAATTAGCAAAAAATTAGGGTAAAAACATATAAATCTAAATACACACTTACCCCAAAATTTACACAGCCTGTAAACCTCCTACCCGGATTTGTGCGAGTCCATGATATACGAGTCACACCGTGTATACCACAATAACAGAGACCTTCCCCCATCGAATTGATAGAAACTTTGGATGTACTGTGAGACATTGTTACGAGTGTGTATTTCGATGAGAGATGAGAGAGGAGAAGGAAGAGGGAACGATAGAGAATGAGATGTCGATCTAGGGGTTAGAGGCTGGGCTGGAACGATAGAGAAGGAGGTTTCGATATACTGTTAGTCTTCTGGTTTAGGTTGGAACGATAGAGAAGGAGAGAAATTTAGGGTTAATGGAAGGGGTTTAGGTTGGAATGAGAAGGAGACAGACATTGATGTAGATCTAGGGTTAGAGGTTGGGCTGGGCTGGGTTTTAGATGGGTTTAGGGCTAACGGGTCGGGTTTAAGGGTTGGAAGTAGGGTTTAAGGGTTGGGTTAAAGTAAAAACTGATTTTACTTTTTTTACTGTTGCCACATCAGCGTCCTACGTGGATAGCTGATGTGGCTGGTCAAAGGGTATAATGGAGAGAAATTTTGGGCTGGACTCGAAAATGATGGTTTTATTCTACCCAATACAACGACAAGGACCCCTTTATTACGGCCTCAAAGCACAGGGACTAACTTGTTACAATCGGCAAACGTGAAGGATGACTGGTGTTTTTTACCCTAAAGTAGGAGGAATCATGCTAAAGGAAGGTCTTCGAATTCCAACTTATTTGGTCTTCGAATTATTTTACTTAGATAAATTTAGCAAGTTTCATGCTTGTAATAAAGCCTTCGAATTCCAACTTATTTGGCCGTCGAACAATTTTATTTGCTCAAACTTAACAAAAGTTATATTTGCAATGAGGCCTTCGAATGCCAATCTTATTTGGCCTTCGAACAAATTTCACTTGGATGAATTTAGCAAGAGTTACGCTCGCAATGAGGCCGTCGAATGCCAATCTTCTTGGCCTTCGAATAATTTTAGGGTCTCCGAGGCACATGTTACCGTGATCGGAAGAATAGTTCGAAGGTCCCAAAACATCGTGGCACATTTTACTGTGACCCGATGAATAGTTCGAAGGTCCCAAAATATCGTGCCACACCTTAATGTGACCCGATGAATAAAGTAGAAATAATAGTAAAAAATCGTGCGAGGGACAACAATTCGAGTCACATGTTATTGTGACTCAAAAAATAGTTCGAAGGACAGCAATTCGAGGCACATGTTATACCGTGACTCAAAAAAATCGTGCGAGGGACAACAATTCGAGGCACATGTTACTGTGACTCAAAAAATAGTTAAAGGCAAAGAAACTTTGTATTTAAGGGGATCACCGAAACACCTCATTAAAACCTTCCTGTGCCTAACAGGGTAGGAAAGAGTGTGTCCTCACCAAAAATTTTCCCAAGGGATACATAGAAAGTAAAAAGAAATACAATGTCATCTCCGAGCTCTGCTAATCGAGGTACAACTTTAAATGCTCAATATTCCAAGGTAAGCGGAGATATCGTCCGTCTTTATCTTTCAACCGATATGTGCCTGGTTTTATCCTTTCGGTGACCTCATAAGGGACTTCCCAATTAGGTCCCAACTTCCCCAAACTCTTGTCCTTAGTGTGCAAGAAAACTTTGCGTAGGACCTTGTCTCCCACCTGAAAGTCCCTATGGTTGACTTTGGACGCATATCGACTCCTCATAAGAGTTTGATAGTGAAGGGAAGTCAGCTGCGCCCGTTGTCTCTTTTCCTCCACCAAATCTAAAGCCAATGCTCTATGCTGGTCATTTATGTCTGAGTCATAAGTTGTTATTCGATGTGAAGGGAAGAGGATCTCTGGAGGGACCACGGCATCCATCCCATAAACTAAGGCAAATGGGGATACAGCGGTGGCTGTCCGGGGTGTCGTTCGATATGCCCATAACACCTCCTGTAAATAGTCAGGCCATTTCCCCGCCTTACCTTCCAAGTTCTTTCTCAAACCGTCGAGGATGGTGCGATTAGTTACTTCCACCTGCCCATTTGCCTGAGGGTGAAATGGTGCCGAAAAACATTTTCGTATGCCCCTTGACACACAAAAACTCTGGAATTCTTTGTTATCAAATTGTGGTCCATTGTCCGTGGTGATCTGCAACGGTACACCAAAACGACAACAAATATTAGATAAAACAAATTTGATTACGTCTTTGGCCTTTGTTCCCGCGAGTGGCTCAGCTTCCACCCACTTAGAAAAATAATCGACGGCCACAATTATCGTCTGTCTGCCCCCAGAGGCCATCGGTAGAGGTCCAACCAAGTCAATGCCCCACCTGTCAAAAGGAACTGCCTCTGAGATGCTTTCCATCAACACTCCCGGTTTGTGAATTACATTAGCATAGCGCTAGCACGTGTCACAGCGTTTAACCAAATCTTTTGCATCAGTCGAGATAGTGGGCCAATAATAGCCTGCCAAGAATACCCTGCGTATCAAAGTCTTATATCCACAGTGAGCGGATCCTTCACCGTCATGTAACTCGGAGAGGATAATTTGTGACTCGGGCCCACTCAAGCACCTTAGCAACGGCCGACTCAAAGATTTTTTATACAGCAATCCTCCCAGCAAAATGTAACCATGAGACTTGAATCTGACTCTTCTGGCTTCATATTTGTCGACGGGCAAAACGTCGTGAGCTAAAAAATTAATGAGGGCTGTCCTCCAATTAGTCGTGATCGCGTGGCTTTCCTCCAAGATGTTCATCACATGCTCTTTACTAATTGAGATCGACGGGCATGTCTGGACCAAAACCCAGGGATAACCCTCTGTCCGTGAAGCTGAGGCGAGAGAATCCGGGACGACATTTAACTCTCGTCGGACATGCTCGAACTTGACGCCCTCAAAACCCGACGCCAACTCTTTCATCAACTTCAAATACTGTATCAGTGTTTCCTTCCTTGCCTCGGACTCCCCCGAAGCCTGATTGATCACCAGCTGAGAATCACTGACCAATTTTATCCGCCGAGCCCCACATATTTGAGCTAAACGTAGGCCGGCCAGAGCTGCTTCATACTCAGCCTCACTATTAGTAGCTTTAAAACCGAAACGAATGGCTTGGAACATAGCTACCCCTTGCGGGGATATTAACTGGACACCTGCTCCGCTGCCTGAGATATTCGACCCACCATCCGTCCGTATCACCCACTCTTCCTCGGCGACTATATCAGGTAGCTCCTGCTCTTCCCTGTTTGAGTGGAACTCAACCAAAAAATCTGCTAAAACCTGTGCTTTTATCGCCGTTCGAGGCTCAAATGTTATGTCGAAGTCTCCCAGCTCTACGGACCACTTAGTCATCCTGCCAGAGATGTCTGGTCTTTGTAATAGACTCTTCAGGGGAAACGTCGTTCGAACCACAATTGGATGGGCTTGAAAGTAAGGTCTCATCTTTCGTGCCGCTGTCACCAACGCCAAAGCCACCTTCTCCAAAGTAAGATACCGCTTTTCGGCGTCCAGCAAACTCTTGCTGACATAATAAATTGGCCTTAGGAGAGAATCATCTTCTCGGAGGAGAACGGCGCTGACAGCACACTCGGATACTTCTACGTAGACAATCAACGTCTCCCCCAACACAGGTCTAGATAAAACTTCCGGAGAGGTTAAATACTCTTGAATTTGACGAAAGGCGGTCGAACATTCTTCGGTCCAACAAAATTGCTTCGCATTCCGCAATATTTTAAAGAACGGAGCACACTTATCCGACGAGCGAGAAATGAATCGATTCAGAGCAGCTAATCGTCCTGTCAGGATTTGCACCTCTTTAATGTGTCGAGGAGGAGTCATAGCGATCAAAGCTCTTAGCTGCTCAAGGTCAGCCTCAATGCCCTTTTCGCTGATCATGTAACCAAGGAATTTACCTGACTGCACACCAAAAATGCACTTTTCCAGATTGAGTTTGAGATTGACTCTACTCAAATTGTGGAATGTCTCCGCCAGGTCAGCAAAGTGGTCTTCGTCGTGCTCACTCTTAACCAACATATCGTCGATATAAGCTTCTATATTCCGCCCAATCTGCTCCTCGAAAGTTTTATTAACCAAGCGCTGATAAGTTGCCCCCGCGTTTTTAACCCGAATGGCATGACCTTGTAGCAATACAGACCTCGCCCAGTAATAAAAGAAGTGCTCTCTTCATCGTTAGCAGCCAGTCGGATTTGGTTGTATCCCGAGTAAGCATCCATGAAAGATAGTAATCGATTTCCGGAGGTCGAGTCCACTAATTGGTCGATACGAGGGACAGGAAAAGGGTCCTTCGGACAAGCTCGGTTTAAGTCCGTGAAGTCAATACACATTCTCCACTTGCCATTTTTCTTTCTCACCAACACCGGATTCGACGCCCATAAGGGATAATGTGACTCGCGAATATGACCTATGCTTAGCAGCCTTTCGACCTCCGACAAAATTGCTGAGGCTTTTTCCTGGGAGACAGGCCTTCTTTTTTGGACTATGGGTCGGACATCCGATCGTATCGCTAGCTGGTGACATATAATTTCCGCCGGCACACCAGTGACATCCTGTGCACACCAAGCAAACATATCGAGCTTATCAGACAAAAAAGCAATTAACTTCCCTTTAAATTCAAGGGAGAGGTGGACCCCTATTTTCAAAAATTTGCCAGCCGCGAACTCGTGTGTCGCAGAATCTTCCTCTGGGACTTGAAATCCGGGGGCCTCCCTCGGATCATCGCAAGGGATGGCCTCAGGGGTGGCCCATTTAATTGCTATGCTGGGTCAGAGGGCCCTCATTGAACCCCTTTGGAAGACAGGGCTATCTGGTAACATTCTCGTGCCATCTTCTGGCTACTTCTGACTTTTCCAATGTTGTTCCCGATCACATACTTTAGGCATTGATGCACCGTGGAGATGACGCCGTGCATCCGAGATAACCAAGAGCGTCCCAAGATGGCGTTATAAGACGTTGGTGCGTCAACACAATGAAGAGTACCTCTACCTTTTTTTTGAATGGTCCACGACCCAACTCTACCATACATTGAAACTCTCCCACAACAACCGTTGTGGCACCAGTGAAACCCACGATTGTCCTGTCGGATCTTCGGATGACCGGTGGGTCGGAAATGCGGCGGTAAGTACTCATAAACAAAATGTTCGCAGAGCTTCCTGTGTCGATGAGTATTTTTTGAACTTGATCTCCAGCAATGCCCGCCGAAATCACTACAGCGTCCTCATGAGGGCCTGCAATATTACGCATATCATCATCATCAAAACAAATAATAGGAGAAGGCGAGCGATGCATTTGTGCGGAGACTCCAGCTTCGATCTGGGTGGTCAAATTCACAATGTGCCTTTTGCGAGAGCTGTTAGAATTTCCTGCGATTGAGTCTCCGCCGAAAATTGCTAAAGAATCGAAAAATGCACAAAGGCTGTCCACCCTCCCCCTTGGAATTTCTTCCTCTACCAGGTTTACATTATTCCTCCCAACTTTGGGGTCCAAATACTCTTGTTCGATGTCAAAATCGTCAACCCCTTCGGAAATTACCATGGCTGTGTCAGTATTCTTCGAGACAGCTTTTACCACGGTATTTTTCTGGGAGTGTTTCTTGACATACTCCAACAGCATTCCATTCTCAATGAGAGCCTGCACCTCCTTCTTCAAGGCTATGCAATCTTTAGTGTCATAGCCCACATCCTCGTGATATTTGCAATATTTGTTGACACTTCTGCTTTCCCTTGGCGTTTGTATGGGAAAAGGCTTCCTGAACGTGACCGAAGACTTAGCCTTATCAAATATCGCAGCAACATTTTCTGTCAACTCCGCAAAGTAGTCGGGTCGAGTCCATTTGTTTGACATGTATCTCCCCCCTTGATTATGGTTTGATTGATTGCCATAGTACTGCGGGTTTGATTTTTGCCTTGGAGGATACTGACCCGTGCTTTTAGCTTGAACGTTTGATCGAGGGCCCTGAGAGCTTGGCTCAGTCCTTTGAAATTGATTATGGTCCAATTGCTCTCCGGAACCTTTCTCTGAGGCTTGGGTTTCTTCCACCAAGATTCTCTTCTCAACTTGATCTAGCAATGCTCCGAAGGTCATCGCCTGACTTTCCGCCACCGTGTCTTTCAACAACCCGGGGAGCAAGCCCATCCTGAATGCTGCAAGCGCCACCGAATCCTTACAGTACTCCATATCTGTTTTGGTTTTGACAAAACGATTGGTATAATTTTTAAGGCTTTCCCCCACCTTTTGCCGACAGTAGATTATGGTGTCTCCGTTGGCCCGGAACTTCTTGCTCCCCACGAAGTGTTGTCTAAAGATGTTCCAGAACATGTCAAAGTTTTTGATAGAGCCCTGTGGTAGCCTGGTGTACCATTTAGATGCCACTCCCTTGAAAGTTTGAGAGAAAGCTCTACACAGAAGCTTATCATCGTCGTCGAAGTTTATCATAAAGTTCTTAAACTGCTCGATGTGATTGTCCAGATCCTGAGTTCCATCGAACTTTTCAAGCTTCGAAATGTCAAAGTGCTTCGGGAGGTTCCCTACTAAGATCTCCGAGGACAGTGGAGAGGCTCTCCAATTGTGTCCCGTACGATAAATGTTGGACCTCAAATTATCGTTGTTTGAAAAGTACAGCCCCTCCTCGGAGGGCAAAGTGTATTGCTGCTGCCATTCTGAATTTCGAGGACCCATATCATCCTTCCCAAGGCACTTCGCGTGCTCGTGAGAGCGATCACCAACTCGGTCGTGGCGACTCTTTTCCTGCGAGGATTTCCTCTCCGAACTCCTTCCCCTTCGGGCTCCAGTTCGCCTCTGATCACGCTTTTTCCTCCTGTGGTACCTTCGAGGAGATGATTCAGAAGTACTATACCGCGAGTAGTCGCTTGAAGTAACCGAGTCCGAAAGGTATTTTTCTCTCCTCCTCGAAGACCGTCGCTCACGCCTCCGATATTTATCATCTCTCTTCTTGGGACGAGTTTCAACGTCCCGCTCCTCCCTTTGTTCGACGGGTTCTCTTCTTATCTCAGACCGAACATTTTTCTGGGCGGCTTCCTTCTCCGCCTTCAACCTTTCGATTTCCAACAGCAGCTCATTCCTCTGAGCCAAGAGGGCGGAGTCATCGAAAGTGTTCTCGACTCGCCGACCTCTTTCTCCTTCGGATTCCAAGTCGTCCTGAAAGTCATCTGCCTCCATGTTTTCCTCGCAGTGATCAACTAAATCTTCCCCCTGGCCTTCCATGGTTCTCCTCGGAACAGGAATTATTTCTAGGAAGTGATTATCATCGGAACGATTTTCGTTTCCCACAGACGGCGCCACTGAAGAGTTAAAAGATGGTCCGAGGGTAATTTTGTTATGCGAAGATTTGTTGATAGAGGATTAGGTGATAGAGGAATGTTTAAGTGTCAGATCTAGAGAGAGAAAGTGCTAAATAGTATAGAGAGAGAAAGTCTCATACTATTTATCTCGGGATTCGTGAAGCGTGTGTGGTCCTTTTATAGTACAATTGCGGATCCCACACGCTTTAATTTGGTTTAATTACATCTTTTAGTCCCCACTTTTTGGTTCCTTCCTATTTTGGGCTATATCTTTACAATTCATACATTTTAGCCCTTATACGTTTATTTCTATGCGTTTTGGCCCTTATACATTTATTTCTACGCATTTTGGCCCTTATACATTTATTCCTTTGCATTTTGGCCCTTGTCTTTTATTCTTCCTTATCAATGTGGACCGTTTCCAAAAGAATCATGGAATAAACAGCGGTACTTCATATCATTAATAGATAACTTCTCTCATTAGAGATACCTCTCTCTTCTTCATGATAAATCGAAAGCCTTTGACAAGTTCATATCTTTTAGGACCAAAATTAAAGAATAAATTGAAGAATAAACTTTAACAATGGAGCCTCAAATCTTAATGGAGTAGGCGTTGATATTTTCTTTAAAATATCATTTGGGGAAGAAATCAATTCGACGTGTTTCGGAATCCTCAATGGCTTTCTATTGGAAAACAAAATGATTTATATCACGATAAGAACTTAAACTGAATTATCTTACATTAATACTCACTTATGTTATGATAAACTATGATTGAGAAATAAAATTCATATGATTTTGTGGAAGCTTAAGTTGCATTTTTTAAAGAAGTTTATTCATTTGCACCAAAATTATTAAAGAAGTTTAAACGAGATTATTCATTTGCACCAAAATTATTTTTAATATTTTTTGCAGAACTCCTTAAAATCTTTCATAAGCTCAAGAAACTAGATTTTTTTATTGCATCATAAAGAACTATAACATTCGTTAAGCTCAAGAAACTGAATTTTTTTATTGCATCATAAAGAATCATAACATTCGTGTAGAACTCATTGCCTTAAGCGACCAATCCTCCACTCTAAAATTAGCTTTCACCCGCTCACTTTAATCGGATTATGTCAGGATCACTACATGAACCCAACTTACCCACATCCCGGAATTACCTTAATCTCATGCAGTTCGTGAGCTTTAAAACCAACAATACCTTAATAAGAAAGATTCAATAAATCTCGTCATCCATCCGCTCATTTTATCTTCCTTCTACTAGATTTCGCAATAACAGTCGTCCATGTGTTTCTCTAGTTCTACTATTGTTGCAATGGAGATTCAAAGTCTAATTCATAAGCATGATTTGACGCCGTGTGATGATCAAGTAAAGAGTAATACGAGGGAGTAGCTCATAATATTAGTAGTGCCAGTGTCGGTGTGTGGTTGAGAATGAGTTAATGAATGTTGTATGTACTTACTCTATCAGTCTATTTACTTAAGTGTGTGGTTGAGAAAACGTTAATGAATGTTGTGTGTACTCTGTATTAGAATATAAGATAACTATTGCTAAATATTGAATATTCAAGTATGCCAAGAACTGGTTGGTTTATTCACTTGCAGCAAATACAAATATATAGGAACAGATGTAAACTAAATGCTAAGAAATAGGACCACAACGTCCATAAACAAAACTGCTTCCTACATGATCTCTACCACTCTTTTATTCCCTATAAATGCTCCTAACAGTTACATGACCAAGTCATGTAATGACCCTATAAATGCTCGTAACAGTTACATGACCAAGTCATGTAATGACCAGGTATAAACTAACACACAAAATACGTAAATTCAACATAATAAATATGAGATTATCCAACAATTTCTCCCCTTAATCTCAATTTACTTACCCAGCTGCTGCACCCCCAAAAGATTACGCATTCTCTCAAATTTCACAGTTGTCATCGCCTTGGTTAAACTATCAGCTCGCTGCAACTCACTACTCACGTGTTTGACAATGACTTCACCACGTTCCACACATTCACGGATGAAATGATAACGAATATCAATGTGTTTGGACCTACCATTGAACACCGGGTTTTTTGCTAAATCCATAGCCGACCTGTTGTCGATATACAACATGATTGGTCCTACAAACTCTGAAGTTATCTGGCTCAGCACATTCCGTAGCCAAATCCCATGACAGGCTGCTGCAGTGGCTGCCATTAGTTCGGCTTCACATGTAGACAAAGCCACGCACCTTTGTTTTTGAGAGACCCAGGATATAAGACTCTCATTCAAGTAATAAGCCATCCCCCCGGTACTTTTTCTATCATCAATCGTGCCACCCATGTCACTGTCCGAATACCCAGAAATGATATTGTTTCCTCCCTTCTCTGTGTATACCAAACCGAAGTGCAAAGTTCCCTTCAAATACCGTAAAATCCTCTTTACAGCACTCAGATGAAGTACCGTAGGCCGTTCCATGTATCGACTCACAACGCCAACTGTATACGCAATGTCTGGACGCGTATTAACCAGATAACGAAGACTTCCTACTAACCCTTGATACATTGTAGCATCAACCGCCTTTCCCATCTCATCCTTGCCAATTTTATCCTTAGGATCCATAGGATACTTCGATGGATTGCAATCCTTCATCCCTGCCCTTTCTATGATCTTCATTGCATAAGATGACTGTTTCAGAATAATGTGGCCTGGGTTTTTCTCAACTTCGATTCCAAGGTAGTAGCTGAGTTTCCCTAGATCTGTCATCTCAAATTTCACTCCCATCTGTGTCTTAAAGGCTTCGATCTTAGTAGCACAAGCTCCGGTTACTAAGATATCATCGACATACACGGCTATAATCAAGCTGTTATCGCCTTCTCCCCTTGTGTAGACTGCATTCTCATAGGGACATCGTTTAAATCCCAAATCCACGAGACACTGGTTGAGTTTTGCATACCAGGCCCTTGGCGCCTGTCGTAGGCCATACAATGCTTTGCTCAATTTGTACACCAAATGTTCACGACCACGCCTTTTATATCCCTCTGGCTGTGAGACATATACATCTTCGAGTATCTTGCCATTAAGAAATGCTGTTTTTACATCCAAATGATGTACTTGCCAGTTTTTCTTTGCAGCTAGAGCCAACAACAATCGAACAGTCTCAAGGCGTGTTACTGGGGCATAGACTTCTTCAAAGTCAATACCGTGTTCTTGAGCATACCCTTTTGCTACGATTCGAGCCTTGTGTCTTGTCACCTTCCTAGTTGTATCCTTCTTTAGCTTGAATATCCACTTTAGTCCTATCTCCTTCTGTCCTTGTGGTAATTCAACAAGGGACCAGGTACCATTCCTTTCGATAGACTCAATTTCTGTATCCATGGCTCTACGCCAGTTCTGATCCTGTACTGCCTCCTTGTAGCTCGTTGGCTCCTCTATTCCCATCAAATATAGCTCTTCGTCCAATGTTACTTCTTCTGTGTCATTGTATACGTCTGATAGCCGTCTGCTCTTCTTGGGAGTGGCACTGTCATCATAATTTTCTCTTCTCAAACATTGTGATGCAGACTGTGAGACAGGACTCTCTGGTTGAGCTTCATTCCCTGTATAATGATTTCCTTCGTCACCGTCGATGTCCTCAGGTTGAGTATCTTCTATCGTGAAAGTAGCCATTTGCTCACTGTTGTCAATTTCCTCCTCCCAATTCCATGCCTTCTTTTCTTCGAACATGACATCCTTACTCACATGTACTCGTTTCTCCTTAGGATTGTAAAGCCTGTAAGCCTTGCTTCCAGGTTCCTTTCCAAGGTTGACAACACAGATACTACGATCGTCTAGTTTAGAAGTGTATTGACTAGGAACCTTCATGTGACCAACACAACCAAAAACACGGATGAGTGAAATATCTGGTTTGTACGTTGTCCATGCTTCATAGGGAGTGATTCCAATTAAAGCTCTAGTTGGCAAACGATTTAGAACATACACTGCGTGCCTGACAGCCTCCCCCCAAAACATGGCTGGTAAGCTCATTTCCTTCAGTAAGCTTCTGGCCATCTCCATGATTGTTCTGTTACGACGTTCCACCACGCCGTTCTGTTGCGGCGTATAAGGAGCAGTGTAATGTCGTTTTATTCCGTTTTCTTCACAGTATAACTTGAAATCATTTGAACTGAATTCACCCCCCCTGTCTGTCCTAAACGTTTCAATTCTTCGTTCTAACCCAGTTTCAACCAATGCTCGAAATTTCTTAAATGCACCAAATGCTTCGTTTTTGCACTTTAGAAAGTAAACCCACATAGCACGACTATAATCATCCACTAGTAAGAAAACATACCGGTTACCGGCAGCAGTTTCAGGCGTAATCGGGCCACACAAGTCACCATGCACCAGTTCCAACGCCTTGGTTGCACTGAAATTAGCTTTAGTTGGCATTTGTTTCCTTGTTTGCTTTGACAGTAAACAGCCCACACACACTTCTTTTGGCTGAATAACCCTCGGAAGGCCCTTCACCATTTTCTCCTTGAACATTAGTGACATGGCTTGATAATTCACGTGTCCCAAACGAGCATGCCACAACTTTGAATCTTCTTCTGTTTTTGACAACATGCACCTTGGCGTTGCAGACTCAATGATTAGCTTATATAGTCTATTTGCAGACCTTTTGACCTTCATAAGAAGCCTTCCCTCTCTTTCATGAACCCACATGTACTCACCTTTGATCGTAACTTGGTTTCCTTCTTATGTCAATTGGCCCAAGCTAATGATGTTGCTTCGAAGGCTTGGTATAAAGTAGACTTCATTGAGCATTCGTTCCTCACCATTTTTGCAGCTAAAAGCAATTGAGCCCTTTCCTTTTATCTCCACACACGATCCATCTCCAAACTTAACCTGTCCAGACACTCCTTCGTCCAACGTATAGAACTTTGATTTGTGTCCAGACATGTGGTTGCTAGCCCCATTGTCGAGATACCACACGTTCGATTCTCCTTGATTTCAATCTGATCTTTCCTTCAGTGACGGTTTCACCTTCCCTTCGTCAATTACCATCGAACATGTTTCATTCTTCGAATGTTCAGCCAACAGTAATGCTGGTTCATCATCGTCCATCCGCGTTAGGTTTGCCTCCTGCCTCTGTTCACTATAACGTCTTGGTTTTCTGCAGTGTCTCGCAAAATGCCCATAAAGATTGCAATTAAAACACCTGAGTTTGCTTTTGTCTTGTATTCCTCGAGCCCTGAAACCTGAGCTTTGTCCCTCTGTTCCTCCCTTGTCACTACGTTTGAGCCATTCTTCTCGTGTAAGTAGCAATTTACTCTCTTCACTTTCCTTGATTCGCCACTGTTCTTCTGTAAGCATGAGTTTTGTTTCGATCACATCTGTTTTCCCCTTTACTCTTTCTTCGTGTGCCTTCAAAGACCCCATAGCCTCCTCCATACTCATGGTCTCTATATCACCGAATTGCTCCATCGTGGAGGTAATCTGCAAGAATTTTGCTGGGACTGCCCTCAACAGTCGTTTAACCACATCTGACTCCTTCATTTCTTCTCCTAAAACTCGTATATTGGTTACGAGTCCATTAAGTTTCATATAGAAATCATCAAGAACATCTGTCTCTTTCATACTGAGAGATTCGAAGTCTGCCTTGAGGATTTGAATCCTCGCCTTCTTCACTCGATCTGCACCCTGGCACAGTGTCTGAATCGCCTCCCATGTTTCTTTTGCTGTTTTCCTATCCGCAACTGACAGCAAGACTTCTTCTGGTATTCCCTGATACAACATGGCCATTGCGATTTTGTCTGTCTTCTCTTCAACTATTGCTTTCGGATCCGTTGCCTCAATTGCACTCCAGGCTCCTTGAGCTTGCATGTACACTTTCATTTTGATTTCCCAAGTTGTGTAATTTTCTCTGGTCAGCATTGGATATGTAAGGCCAAGAGAGCCTCCTTTCATCTTGTTCGACTCCACGGTGGATATCCTTGCTCTGATACCACAATATTAGAATATAAGATAACTATTGCTAAATATTGAATATTCAAGTATGCCAAGAACTGGTTGGTTTATTCACTTGCAGCAAATACAAATATATAGGAACAGATGTAAACTAAATGCTAAGAAATAGGACCACAACGTCCATAAACAAAACTGCTTCCTACATGATCTCTACCACTCTTTTATTCCCTATAAATGCTCCTAACAGTTACATGACCAAGTCATGTAATCACCCTATAAATGCTCCTAACAGTTACATGATCAAGTCATGTAATGACCAGGTATAAACTAACACACAAAATACGTAAATTCAACATAATAAATATGAGATTATCCAACACTCTGTCAATCTATCTATCTAAACCCATATATCTCTTATCACAACACTGCTACTACTTTGGAGTCTTGACTAGGAACTACTCATTTTCTCTTCCTTCTACTAGATTACACTATTACAGTCCTCCTCCTGTTTCTCTAGTTCTTCTTTTCTTGCAATGGAGATTCAAAGTCTAATTCATGAGCATGATTTGACGCCATGTGATGACGTAAATAACAAAGAGTGCTATTCTTGTAGACGACTATTCTCTGGTTTGGGTTATTCCTGCAGCGAATGTAGATGGATCTCCTTCAGTAAATCATGCTATCATTTACTTACCGAAGTCCGTCATCACCTCCACCCGCAGCATGTATTAAAACTAACACTCGATGCAGATACTGACTCTACGGTCTACCACGACGTCTGCAGATACCCAAGCAGCAAGTACTTCTTCTGTGATGGGTGTAAAACAACGAGGTTGGGATTCAGCTACAGATGTGGTCATGGAGTGCACTTTCTCCAATCTAAAACATGATTACGCCAACACAGATATCAAACCTATTTGGCATTATGGCCACGTTCATCAGCTCGTCAATACAAAATGTCATAAGTATCAATTTCCATGCAGAATTTGCGAGCAGATAATGGGCGGGAGTAGGGGTAATTGTTATGGCTGTTTGGATTGCGCTTTCTTTGTTCACGAGGACTGTCTTGAAACCCCACAGATTATTCAGCATCCGGTTCACAGCCACCCTCTCCGTCTAGAGAGTTTCTATGAAAGACTAGGATCAAGTGTCATATGTCAAGCTTGTTGTTGTCATACTTATGGCTCTTTCCGATGTTTCTATGAAAGCTTCTATGAAAGACTAGGATCAAGTGTCATATGTCAAGCTTGTTGTTGTCATACTTATGTCACAGCCACCCTCTCCGTCTAGAGAGTTTCTATGAAAGACTAGGATCAAGTGTCATATGTCAAGCTTGTTGTTGTCATACTTATGGCTCTTTCCGATGCGGTGAATGTGATTTTAAATTACAAGTGAATTGTGCGGAGTCTCTATTGCACACTTTAAATCACAATTGTCACCAACACCCACTTTGGTACCTGTCTAAAAATATTCCTAAACGTGGTTTGTTCCCGTGCTGCCTTTGTAGCGCCACTAACTGTAGAGAGGAGGGCTCTTTTTATCGCTGCGTTCAGTGTAATCTAAATTTCCATATAGAGTGTCTTAATCTTCCACAAACAGTTAAACATGAAAATCATATGCATTCTCTTATCCTTGTCAACAAAGTTTTGGATGAAGAGTATTATTGTGATGTTTGTGAGTTACAAAAGGATCCGGAAACTCACGCCTACTACTGTGAGGAATGCTCTTTCGTGTCCCATATAGAATGTGCCCTTACCAAGGTAAACCTCAAAACTCAATCTCTTTGAGAGTTCTTCAAACCAGATGAAATAAGAAAAATAAGAAATCATTCATATAACCATGTTTCCCTAGTATGGATTTGCAGGTGTTTATGGCTATATACGATTTCATTTCCATATTTATACGTTTTAGGTTGTATTTGTCAGGAAAATCTTTCGTGGAAAATGTTTAACTTGGCTGCTTATGATCCCGATATTGAATCTGATGAGGAGGATGCCTCTCATACAAAGATGATTTCGAACGAGGAGAAATATGAATCAAGTGGTTCTCTCATATCTACTGCCAATGAGCCACAAAAGATCAAGGTGTGTAAATTTACAGCATCTTTTTTCACATTTGAAATGGATGGTTGAGTTGTAGATGCATACATCTGTTGATGCAGGTGAAACATATACACCAACATGTCTTGTTTTTAAATGAGGTGATCCACGCCTCTGAAGGATTAGACTGCAATGTCTGCTATCAACAAATACATCATTTTGGCTATACATGTGAACGTTGTGAATTTTGGATACACAAATCATGTAGTAAATTGCCCAAAGATATGGTGCATCCGATCCACCCCGACCACTCTCTCACACTCCTACAGAAGTTTCCTCATTTTAATAAAAACGATTTCATATGCTGTAAATGTAGGGTAATATCCAAGGGAATGTGTTTTTATTGTCGCATCTGTGATTTTTTCCTCGACACAAATTGTGCTTCTCTAGTGGAAGACGCAATTTCTGATTATGATCACGACCAACAAATGAAAAGAGGAAATAAGAAAATCGTCCTAACTCGTTTCGGCATGGAGCTAGAATTGGCCGTTGTTTTGGAGAAACACAATGCTTTTTGTGGTTTCTGCTACAACAACATCTTAGGTTCCTGCTATTATACCAAATATTATGGGATACATTACCATGAATCTTGTCTAGAACCTCCGATAAAAATTCAGCACATATTTCATCCTCAACACTCTATTTTTCTAGAGAAATGCGTGAATACATTTGTGTGCAATGCCTGTCAAAATGGATCTTATACCATGTATGGTATTTATAGTTGCCACGAATGTCGCTTTACACTACATACAAGATGCGCTATTTCCATACAGCGGAGTCTAAATCATACGTCCCTCCATGAGCATAGTCTTTATATTTTTCTCACAAACGATAAAGGAGCTCTCAACTTTCTTCCGGACATCACCTTCAGTTGTACTATTTGTGGTGAAATGTGTGTAGGTTATTTCTATCGCTGCGTGGACTGTAAAATCAATTTCCACTCTGATTGCCTTCCGTTGCCTCATATCTTAAAACATAATCTAACATATGAAAGGCATCCTCTCATCTTGGAGGACAGATTCGTGGAAGATGATAGTGGAGAATACTACTGCGACGTATGCGAGCACCCGAGAGATGGAGAACATCCTGTTTATTGCTGTAAGGAATGCAGTTACTTCGCCCATATTGAATGCATAATCTCTGAAGTAAGTTTTTTTCAGTGCTTGGTTAGATTTCTGTTGTAACATACTTTTGTTTCTCTACTTAGCTATCGAGCGAAATTCTTACCTTTTAGGAGTTATTCACATCTCAGGAATATATTTCTGCGGAGGTATTGAGGGACTCAGCTAAGGAGGTATTGAGGGACTCAGCTAAAGAGGATGACATAAAAGGACATGTGGATGAAGAAAACGAGAATGGAAATGCCGATAAGGAGATTCCCTCTTCCAACCTCACAACACAAGATCAACATGGGGATGAAGCCAAGGACGAGGGCGAGGAGGCTTACCATGGTTATGCATATGACGAAAGGGATTATGTCTACCCAAGACGCAAACAAGGAAGACCAAGGCGATAACGGCAATGCAGATGATGAGAAGAATGAGAATGAAAATGAGACGCCAAGGCAAGAACGTATAATTAAACGGAAAACTGATGTGAATAGATTCTGGAAACAGTTTGGATTGTTTTTGGGTACTATAGACTTCAATTAAAATACTCAAGCTCGGTTCACTTGTAACTTAGTTTAGTTTGATCAATCTCCAATGAAGTTACAACACCGTGTTATTTATGGATGGAGGCTACTAAATTTTCAATGAAATCTCTCCAAGAATCAAGATTACTGGTTTTAATTTCAATGAAATCTCTCCAAGAACCAAGATTACTGGTTTTAATTTTTTGCTGATCAATTCATCTTCTCTGATGAATTGATCGTCTTTCTTCAAATTGATCCCTTGTTTCTGATAGATTCTTCTATCTTCCTCTTTTCTGGGTTTGAAACAGAGTTGCTCTGTTTTTGGAATTTTCATGAATTCTGTTCGTATTATGGATCATTCAGTCAACGATGATCATGTGGTGAGTAAGTCTAACTCATATGTTGAAGTTTTAAAGAGAACTTTGGAGAAGCAGGAGAAAACTCAATTCGAACTAGAGCTTAACGAATTCAAGAATGATCATCTTTCGACTCAATTTGATGAAGGTACGTTGGAAAAACTGAAAGCTAAATCGAAGCATTCTCTTATTGTAAAGTTCTCTCATTGAGTTCCTAAGAGAGCTATTTTAAATCAGTTTCTTGAATCGTTCAAATTCAAAGAATCGTTCAGATTCAGATTATGGGATTTAAGGCACGTTATTTTCGAATTTAATAGTAAACAAGATTATGCAAAGTTATTTCAGAGAGCTGTTTGGACTATTGGTAATGTTGTTATGCGTCTTTTAAAGTGGTCTGGTGATATGTCGAAGGAATTATCAGGGGCGCCGGTTTGGGTTAAGCTTGTAATGCCAGAAGTTCTGTATGATGATAGTGTGGTTAGAGCTATTGCTTCTATGTTATGTGAGATATTAGTGGTAAAAGTCCCAGAAGAGAACAAACTGTTTTCATACTGTTCAGTCTTGGTTGAGATTGGCGTTACTTCTAAACCTCCTTCGGATGTATGGATTGGGTTTGGCGATAATTTTGGATTCTGGGTCAAGTTAATGTACACTAATATGCCATTGTATTGTGATAAATGTTATCACCTTGGACACAGTATTGATGCTTGCAAGAAAGTTACTAAGGATCAAAAAATCGAGGAAGTTGTTAAGAATAACAAGGTGAAGTCAATCATAACTAAGCAATGGGTGAAGAAAGATGAAAAGATTTTGCAAGGTAATGATGTTGAAGGGTTCAAAACTCCTGAGCAAGGAGAAATAATTGAGGCAATTGAAACTTTAAATCTTTAACGGATAATAATGGATACGTTAATATGGATCCTGAAGATGAAGAATCCCCTAAGGGAAGTTTGAGAAGTCTTCAACATTCGCCTACTAAGAAATGGGTTTCTAATTCTCCTGAGTTTTATCGTGAAGAAAGGAAAAATGATCAGGACAGTAGTGAGAAACTTAGTAGTAAAGTTCAAAGGATTATGGAGACAGTTCATAATAAGGTAGACAATGTTCAAGTTGATCAACTTAGCACTAGTATTCAAAAAGAAAGGAATAAGCAGATGGAAGGTGATCAGAAGAAGAATGTTGTAGAGGAGGAGGATGAGCAAAGGAGTATGTTCAGTGCTCAGAATAGGAACAAAGAGGAAGGTGAATCTAGTTTCAAGGAAATCTTTGATAAAAAGATCAAGATAGCTAAAGGCAAAAAGAATACTAGGAGCAAGATCATTAAGGCTTTACAGTTCAACGGATCAAGTAAATCTAAATCCACAAACTCTCTTAATGATTAGTTTTATAAATTGGAATATTCGTGGCATTAAAGATAAATCTTCATTACGTAGGCTCAAGTTTCTTGCTATTAAGAATAAAGCTAAGTTAATTGCTATTCAAGAACTTTTAGTGAATTCTAATAGTATTAGTAGTATTGCTGCTAAGCTTAGCTATGATAACTTTGCTTTTAATATCACTAACAAAATATGGATATTCTGGCATTATGATGTTTCTGTTGAAATTCTAAATGATATGAATCAATGTCTTAATATTAAAGTTAGTCTGTTAAATGATAATCATCATGTTATGATTTCTATTGTGTATGCTAAGTGCCAAAAAGTCAGCAGAATTGATCTTTGGAATTTTCTGAAAAGTATTGCTAATACTGATTTAAGTTGGTTAATCTGTGGTGACTTCAATGTTATCTGTTCTATTGATGATCAATTGGGTTGTAGTTCTTTCTGTTTGAACAGCACTAATGACTTCAATGACATGATTAGTTGATGTAATGTTGAGGATGCTGGTTATATTGGTTCCAAGTTTACTTGGTCCAATGGTTCTAAGTGGAAGAGGTTGGATCGTGTTTTTACTAATAATAACTGGATCAGTAAGTTTAACATTACTAAAGTTTATCATCTTGCTAGAACGGGGTCTGATCATATGCCTATGATTATATCTTTTGTTAACAATGCTATGAAAGGCAAATCTTGTTTTAAGTTTTAGGATATGTGGTTCTTGGAAGAGTCTTTTCTTCCTTTTGTTGAGGATAATTGGAGATGTAACTTGGGTGGTGATCCTTTATTCATTTTATGGAACAAGCTTAAAAGGCTGAAGAAGGGTTTAAAAGTGTGGAATAGAGAGGTGGTAGGTAATATCTTTAGTAAAGTTCAAAGTATGGAAGATATGGTTTTGCAAAAAGATTTGCATCATCAGAATTGTCAGTCTGCTGAGTCCAAGTCTGAGCTTGCTAAGGCAAATGCTTTGCTTATTAAAGCTCATAGAATGGAGGAGCTTTATTGGAAGCAGCAATGTTATAGTAAATGGTTGATTGAGGGGAACATAAACACTAGCTTCTACCATAGTTTTGTTCAAAAGAAAAGAATACGGAATAGTATTAAAGGTATCAGAAGTGGAGAGGTTTGGCTTTCTGATTCTTCTGAAATTGGCCTGTCTGCTGTTTCTTTCTTTCAAAATGCTCTTTCTGATTCGTATGATGAAGATGATAGTAGATTGAATGATGATATTTTTAACAATATTCCTAGTCTTGTTACTACTGATATTAACAGAAACATTCTTAAGCCTATTGATGAAAGTGAGCTGAGAAGTATTATCAAGTTAATGAATCCTTCTAGCACCCTTGGTATGGATGGCTTTACTGTTAATTTCTTTAATCATTGTTGGCACATTGTTAAAGTGGATATGACAAATGCAATGAATGACTTCTTAAATGGTAAAAATATCCCTAAAGGTATTTTTTTTACTGGTGTTTGTTTGTTGCCTAAGGTTACTAATCCTATTAGTTGGAAAGACTATAGGCCGATAAGTATTTGTTCTGTGCTTAATAGAATTATGTCTAAGGTCATTGTTTCTAGGATGTATTTGTTTTTACCTAGTCTTATTTCTCCTAACCATGGAGGGTTTGTGCGTGGTAGGAATATTCATAAAAATATCCTGATTTGCAAAGAGCTCATATGTGACTTGAATAGACAAGTTAAATATAATAATATTGTGGTGCAGCTTGACATGTCTAAAGCGTTTGATAAGCTTAAGCATGACTTTATTTTCAAGGTTCTTGACAAGTTTGGTTTCTCTTCTATGTTGATATGTCTTATTAAGAAAATGATTCAGTTTGTTAATATTTCTATCCTTGTGAATGGTGAAAGTTATGGTTACTTTAACACTACGAAAGGTCTGCGTCAAGGTGACCCTATTTCTCCTTTTCTGTTTATTATAGCTGAGGAGTTGTTCATTAGGGGTTTAAATACTGTAATTCAGAATAACAAAGAGATGAAATATAGATGTAGAAGTAATATATGTGTTAATAGCCTAGCGTTTGCTGATGATATATTGTTATTCTTGAATTGCAAAGACACTACTATTGATAAGCTTTGTAATTTCTTGGATAAGTATCAGCTTCTTTCTGGCCAGGTGGTGAACAAGGAGAAAACTAAGGTCTTAATGGCTGAAGGTATTGAGATTAATAAGATGGATATTGTTGCTAACCATTCTGGTTTCTCTTCAAGTAATTTGCTTACAGATTATCTTGGAGTTACAATAAGCACTAATAATAGAAGCAGCAACTACAATAAGCTCATTTGCAAGGTCAGTAACAAAATTAAGGAATGGAACATCTCTAAGCTTTCATTTTCAGGTAGGCTTACTCTTGCTAAGTCTGTTATTTCTAATATTATTCTCTACTTAATGCAGTCTAATGTTATTCATAAAGGTATCATTTATAAGCTTGAAATCATTTTGAATAAATTCATTTGGGGCTCTTCTCAATCTGATAAAAAGGTGCATTGGTGTAAATAGAATAGTCTGTGTAAAACCTATAGTGAAGGGGGTCTTAATGTTAGGAATATGGTTGATGTTCAGACTGCTATTTCATTCAATCTTTGGGCTGCTTTTAGGAAGAATAATTCTTTTTGGGCTAGTATTATGCATAGTATCTACTGTCTGAAGCATCATCCTTTAGAAGTTAATCCTTTGAAAGCTGGTTCTTTGATTTGGAAAAGAATGCTTAGTGTTAGAGATAAAGCAGAAAGCTTTATTAAATGGAAAATTGGTAATGGTTTGGTTGATTTTTGGTTAGATAATTGGACTGATTCTGGTCCTTTTATATCTTTTAATAGTCTTGATAACAATCTTTGGTTCACTCCTGAGAAGGTTAGATCTTATTGGTCTAACAATTCTTGGGATTTGTCTTCTGTGTCCAGTTTCATCAATCCTGATATAATTGATTATATAAACAGATTGCATATTGATGATAATAGGCCCGATTTAATATTATGGATCCTTGCTAAGAGTGGAAATTATAATCTTAAAGATACTTGGGAGGCTGTTAGAACTAGGTTCAATACTGATTCTGTCTTTAAAAACATTTGGAATACCTTAACCCCTAGTAAAAGTTCGTTCATTCATTGGAAGATTTTTAAAAACTATGTTTCTGTTGATTCGGTGCTTCAAAATAGAGGTGTTATCATGGCTTCTAAATGTCAGTTCTGTGATTGCTGTGAGTCCGTTAATCATCTTTTTATCTCTTGTGATTTTGCCTGGTTAATTTGGATCCATTTTGCTATTATTTTTAGAATTTATATGAATAGGCAGATGAATATCAAGTATATATCTAAGCTCTGGCAAGGTGCTCAGGCTTCTAAAACTCAGGTTAGAAGTATTCTACCATCTCTTATTCTTCACAATATATGGAAAGCTAGAAATCTGTTAAAAAATAAAGGCATTAGAACATCCAGTGTTGCTATCATAAATCAGATTAATTCCATCATTCATAATCTTGATAATAAGAAGATTATTAACAAAGCTCATTGGTCTTCTTGTCCTAAGGCTGCTATCAGTTTTGGTTGTAATAATCATATTAGGGTTGCTAATAGACCTGTGTATGTCAAGTGGGTTTTGCCTCCTTCTGGGAGGCTAAATATGAATGTGGATGCTTCTTGTTTAAGGAGTGGTGAGGCTAGTGGTTCAGTTATTATTCGTGATAGTATTGGTGACCTGGTTAAAAGTCAGAGCTATCTGTATGGCATTGTGGCTGTTTCTTTGTCTTTGATTTGGATTTGGTTGCTGCCCTTCTCTGCTATATTGGTGTTGGTTTGGGAAGATGTTTCATTCTGGAAGTGGCGTTGTATGTTGATGAAGCGTCTCTTAGGCTTCTTCTATGGTTCTAAGTGGAGCGGGTGTTTCAATGATGTCGTTGAAGTATATGTCTGTCGTTGTTCTAAGTTGTTCTGTTGTTTTGAATTGAAGTCAGTAAAAAGGGTTTTTATAATTCTAGTGTGGTTAGTGAAGAGTCTAGGATTTCTTTAATGTTTCAATTTGGACTTTAAAGTTAGTGCCCTTTGATTTCAAACCTGAAGTCCCGCGTATGTAAATTCATCTTTATTTTAATAAATATTTCTTAAAAGAAAACACCATGTTATTTATAACATTGTCGTTGAATGGAAGATCTAAAACTTTCATCCTTTTAATTTAGTTATTTAATATTAATTTACCATAATTATATAACAAATAAGTGGACTCCCACCCGTAAAGTTTTAAAATTCAGTCTTATTAAATCAGGAACCCATTAAATTCTCAACTCAAAAGATTACCTAATGTTGGAAAAGCCAAACTAATAAACTATTGATACTGTTTTTCTTTTTAAGATTTTTTATTCAAATATCGAATATACGATTTAACCTAGCAACAAAACGATGCATATCTAGATTACAAATTCTGTGGGACCATGTGGATAAAAAATAACTACTTTTATTTATTTGTTATCCAATTTTTGGTTCATCATCAATGCATTGCAAAGTATATTATCAAAGTGGTGCGTACCGTATATAATGCGAGGTTTTGTGTGATATTTTTTAGGTATATACCTAGCATGTAAATTTTGCATTGTTAGGTTCGGTAACATTTCACATTTATACTATTTTTAATTAGCGAAATATAGTATCTGATTTGTGCAAACAAGTAAAATTATTAACATTATGTTGCCCTATGGAAATTAGCCGGACGCAACGAAATCCCAAAGGTATTACACCTTTTGGATTGGTGAATAACTTGAATTTATTTAGAACATGATGAATTCCGCATATTGTGCCATCTATTTGTCGCATAATATTATATTTAAGTCTCATACCAGAAATTATATATATTATTTCGTTAATAAATGAAGTAATTTTTCACCTCTCATTTCGCCACATAATGGGTGAATAAAATTGATTATGTCGGAAAAAAACTGGCGAATTATATTTGGTCATTCTAACCAACTGGTATTATTGGTTTATGTGTTGCGGTAGCAAACTTTACATGAAATGTTGTTAGGGTGTCGACCAAAGTACACATACCTTAAAGGAAGGATCAATGGTATATAAGTGAGAACATATCTCAACTAGTATGAGGCCTTTTGGAAGTGGACCAAAAAGCAAAGCCGTGCGGGCCTTCGGGTGCCAAAGCGGATAATATCGTACTAGTGTGAAGATCGCCAAAATGTTGGCAAATTATCTAAGTTCATTCTAACCACTGATCTATTAGTTATGTTATGATCCATTTATTGTTTTTATATAGTGGTAGGAAGATTTAGGTGAAATATTAATTTTTTATGCTTGTTATTATCCTTTTACAACTTAGACCAGTAATACTAAATTATATGGCTATGCTTGCAAAATGTTGTGTAATACATATATGAAACCTTATATAGTTTATATGTGAAACGTTTAGTATGTCTGATTCGCAACATGACGAAATGATATATGCAAAATATAACCTGACTAATTTTGGTACATACGTGGTGAATAAAACTAATTATGTCGCCAAAGGTTGACAAATTATATTTGTCAATCGAATAACTGATCTATTGGTTTTGTTAAGACCCGTTTGTTGTTTACGTGTCCTGGTAGGAAGGTTTACGTGAAATATTAACTTAAGATGTTTTTTCTTATCATTTTCCAACCTAAACCACGAATATTAAATTCTTTGACCATATTTGTGAAATACTGTGTAACATGTATGCGAGCCTTATATAATTTCGGTGTGAAACTTGTAGTATATACAAGGGGAAACATGGAGATATGGTACCTATAAAATAAAACCTCGATTATCTCGCCACATACATTGTGAATAAAACTAACTATGTTGCCAAAGTGCTTGCAAATTATTTTGGCTATTCGAATCACTGATATATTGGTTTTGTTATGATCATTTTTTTTATCGTGGTAGAAATATTTTGGTGAAATATTAACTTTAGATATTTGTTCTTATTGCTTTCCAACCTAGACCATAAATACTAAATCATATGTTATGTTTATGACATCTAATATTATTATTGCGAAAAATGACATCCCGTAAAAAAATCATATTGTATTCTTGTTGTATGAGGTCATTGATGGTAAAATATCAATGTTAGTAGATTACAAAGAGGTTTTTCTTACCCTAGAATAGATGATCGCATGGGTGAAAGAGGCCCGTAAAAAATTTGGTTTCGTAATTATACTCAAATAACATGATTTGGGCCATAAAGGGAAAACCCCTAGAGTTGTTTACCAATGCGAGAGATCTAGTAGCAAGTACCAATGGAAATCAACTGGTAGCAAAACAATTAATTTGTCCTTTTAGATTAGTAGGTCGGTCGGTTAAAAGTGATAATATATTATCGTTAAGCGTGTTTCCTGGCGTACACAACCATCCCCTAATCGAAAACTTTCTAGGACATGCGCCCATAGGGAGATTTCAAAGTCACAAAACAATAATGGTATATCACTAATCTCAATGGGAAAACATTCCCGTGATATATTGTATGACCTAAAGATTGTTGATCTAGAGAATACCTCTAACATGCATAACATATACAATTACCACACAAAAAATATTAACTAAAAAAGGTGGTCGTTCACAAATACAATGTATATTATCTAAATCACAAATACAAAAATATATGCAATGCCATAAGACCGTGAATGAATGGTACAATTTCAGAACAAACTTTTTTTGCACACGTGGTTAGCATAGATTTATTACAGAAGTTCTAATGAGTGCTTGTCATGGATAGTTTGTATAAGACTATTAGATACAGAATGTCATTGTTCAAAATAATAGGGATTACTTCCATCAATATGACATTTTGCTTCGGGTTCTTATTCATAACTAAATGGAACCAAGATAACTACGAATAGGCGGTGAATATTTAAGAATGATCGTGAGTTGCCTTGTGTTATATTAACTGATCATTGTAAAGGATATAACATATTGGGGACCTAAATGTAATAAAGCTAAAGTTATATATGACAAGTTGTATAATTTTCAGATGATATATGAACTACTTGTAAATATAAGGGGTTGCACTGCAATTTTCCCATTTATATAACATAATTAGTTATAGAAGTCTGACACACCTATAAATAAAGGATAATGCGATGAATAAACGATGACACTTTTTCATTAGACATATATTGATTTCTCTTTTACTTTCTCTCTTTACAATATAATTTCCCCTTTTAATTTCTCTCTCAAGAAGTGAGTTTGACACCTAACAAATTGGAAACCACAGTGGAAGATTTATTCGATTGGTACCTTAATTTCACGTCAAAAACCAGAAATTTTTAAATTGTTGGTCAGTTATATCTTTCGTGATCCATATAGAACCAGGGAATGAAGTTGATCTAAAAATTCGAAAAGTTATTGTGACTTTGAGATTTGATTTGCGTAGGAAATAAAGTAAAGTAGGCAATCAAATTCCAATATAGCAAAGTCATTTTGACATTAAAGATCAAATGAATCAGTTGTTGGACAAAATAACAGTGATGGATGAAAAGTATGCTAAAAGAGAACAACAAGTTCAGTCAGGTAGGCTAAAATCTGAGGTACAACAAGTTGAAGAGAAAAACGAGCTGGAAAATCAATTTGATCTGATGAGTCCGAATTCAGCATACTCCCCGGAAGGGCAAATCAGTCTAAGTCTCTCCGAAGACCGGACAGGCTACAAGGACATAAACCGGACAGATCATTTGGACCGGACAGATCTCTTTGAACACTGTAAACTTAAGACTGTTCGAACTATGACTAACGTACTAAAAAACCTAAACACTTCCTGACTAAGCTACCTACCTTCCTGCTTAGAACTAATGGGTCTTTGAATATGACCCGGGTCCATTAAACATGACCCGAAAAGCCCATAAGGGCCCAAACATCATACTATAAATACCCAACCACCAGCATTAACTATGGGTAATGAAAATTAACTGCTACCAAGCTGCTTAATTATCTCTCCACCGTTAAACACCCATACACTACCGTTAAACACCCATACACCACCTTGAAACTCCACTTGAAATTACTAACCTACCCTCAGGCGATTATTATCCACTCCAAATTGGCGACCACAGTGGGAGGAGAGAGGTACCTGAATCAAGCATTCAAAACCTGCCAAGAAATTCTATCTGTATGAATTCAGACAATCCAGAAGTACCACCAGCTTTGCTCGAAGTGGTGGGAGAGAATGACGAATACACTATCGAAGAGCGTGACAGGCTGAGGGCTGAAATAGAAGATCTGAAGGCTGAGAAGGCCAAGATGGGCATGAAAGAAAAATCCAAAGCATCAGTTGCTCATCATACCGACAACCCTAGAGAGCCTGAGGCTTCGAAAACTCATGTGAGTACCAAAAAGACACATGCCAGTTCTAAAAAGTCTCACCGGTCCAAGCCTGTGGAGAGCTCTGACTCAAGCTCAGAATCTTCAGGCAGCTCTTCGGACAGTGAGGGAAATGAAAAATCTTTGTCCTCTAGCAGTGATGAGGGTCGGACCAAGAAAAAGCAAAAGCAGGTTAAGAAATATTCAAGAAAAAGAGATCACCATGGAAGAATGAAAAGGCATATTGAAAAGGGGTCATCTCACCACCGGAGGTATATGGACAAGATGCTGATGGATCCCTTTGCTTTCCACGATGAGCCAGGTATCTTTGCAACTCCCAATGAGGATACTGTGTTCAGTCGTAGAAGGAATTGGAGGCAGTCTCCACTGTCTTCTAAAATCCTGTCCGGAAACCTCCCCAAGAGGTTTGACAGTACTAAGATGGAGAAGTACGATGGCAGTACTGATCCGGACAATCATCTGGAGCAATTCAAGAACTTCATGATGAACTTTGATGATGATGATAAACTACTGTGTAGGGAATTCTCCCAATATTTTACGGGGAGTGCTCTGAAATGGTACAACAGCCTTCCTCAAGGTTGTATCAAAGATTTTGATACATTTTGGGTGGCCTTTCGAAGGCAGTTTGTAGGGAGTAAGGAGCTGAAGGGCAATGGAGACACAATAATCCATTGTGCCCAGGAGCCAAATGAGTCCTTGAAGGAATACATAAGTCGTTTCGTGAACACAAAGAATGGGTTGGCTGATTGCTTCGAACAGGTGACAATAGCATCCCTAAGGCAAGGTTTGAACCCAGGAAATTTGGCTGATTCGGTGACCAGAAAGAAGGCCATGACCTGGGGAGGATTGCTAAATCAAGTTGGCAAGCAGATAAACGTTGATGAAACAAAAAAGACTAGGGTGCACAGGCAGGTGAGGTCCACCCCAGTAGCACTAACTCCAAATCAAAACCAGTCCGGGAACAAAGCAAGAGAAACCGGACAGGGGCATGGTAGGGCAAAAGCTCAGTCTCAGCCAGCTGCTCTTGCTCAAAGTCAACAATCTAGAAACAAAAGAGGGCCATAGGTCCAACCGGAGTGGTTCGCAGAGCTCAAAGAAAGTGTGGCCACCATTTTCGATAAAACAAAGGATGAGGTACACTACCGGAGACCAGCAACCTTGCAGTCTCCCAGAGAGCATCGTAATAACTCCTTTTGCCAGTACCATAATGATATTGGTCATACCACTGATGATTGCATAGCTTTGAAACAAGAGGTTCAAAACTTGATTGAAAGGGGAAAGTTAGGAGCATACGTTAAAAGAAGAGGAGGCAACAGGCCTGACAACACTCACCAGGTTGGTCCAAGTAATGCTGCCCCGGAGGGGGCCATGGTAATAGTGGAAAGGTTTGATGTGGAATATGAGTACTTGGATCCTGATCCAACACGAAACAGGGTGGGTGCTATAGAGGAGTGTTCTAGGTATGTCCCCGGGCTCATTAAATTCTTCGAGTCACTTACAATCTTCGGAGGGGACACTATGACAGCTCCTACTGCTTCTTCTAGAAAGAGGCATGTTCATAATTTAACCTCCCAGCTAGAAGGAGGCATGACATCTTATCAATCACCAAACTCATTCCCATTCATTGTCTTTGATGAGGATGATTTAAGAGACATTGCTGGCCCTCATGAGGATGCTGTTGTCATAGGAGCATCTATAGGGGGCAATGAGATAAGGCGAATTTTGGTGGATACTGGAAGCTCTGCCAATATCCTTTTCCTAGTCACTTATAAGAAAATGAAAAATTCAGCTGTGATTCAAAAGTCGGACAGGTCAATCGTGGGCTTCACGGGCAGCTCAGCCAATGTGATCGGAGAATTTGAAGAAGAAGTGTTATTGGGCAGGGGCCCTTTCAAGAAAATGGTTAGGATACTCTTCAACGTGGTGGATTGTCCCCCTTGCTATAATGCTATACGAGGGAGATCTTGGCTCTCTAGGATGCATGCAGTGGCTTCAACAGTCCATCAGTGCTTAAAGTATGCTGTTCAGGGACAGGTTGGGGTTGTCCGGAGCAGCCAAAAGGTTGCAAGAGAATGCTATGCCACTGCCTTGGCTCCTCGAACGCTGGGGGCAGTCCGTGTAGATGATCAATAGCAATTTGAGGGTCTTTCTTGGGGTGAGGGTGAAATTGATGACCCCAGAGAGACCCCTGGAGTGTTGATTCCAATTGAAGAGGTTGAAACGCACTGTTTGGAATAAGGCAAAAGTGTCAAGATAGGGTCCAAGATGCCACCAATGTTGAAAGAAGAGATGTTAAAATTCTTGAAAGACCATCAGCACGTTTTTGCTTGGTGCAATGCTGATGTTACTGGAGTTCCATCAGAAGTGATATCCCATCACCTATCTGTCCGGAGAGATGTGGCACCAGTGGTTCAAAAAAGAAGAGCTTTTTCAAAAGAAAAGGCTGATGTCATAGTACAAGAGGTTGACAGACTCACAAAGATGGGGCACATCAAAGAATCTCAATACCCTTTGTGGACTGCCAATCCTGTCCTGGTAAAAAAGAAAAATGGTAAATGGCGCATGTGCATTGACTTCACCGATCTTAATAGAGCTTGCCCAAAAGATTTGTATCCGGTTCCCCGGATAGATCAGTTAGTAGACTCTACTTCTGGGAACAAGCTGCTCTCCTTTATGGATGCCTTCTCCGGGTACAATCAGATCCAAGTAGATCCAAAAGATCTAGAGCATACCACGTTTGTCACTGATAGGGGTCTACATTGCTACAAGGTGATGCCTTTAGGCTTGAAAAATGCTGGGGCTACTTATCAAAGGTTAGTCAACAAGGCATTTGCTGATCAAATTGGAAGAAATATGGAGGTTTACATTGACGATATGATGGTGAAAAGCGTGGATGAGCAGTTGCACTTGTCCGATCTCCAAGAAACTTTTGCCAACTTGGCAAAAGTGAATTTAAAACTAAACCCTGAAAAGTGTGTATTCGGAGTGCAGTCCGGGAAGTTCTTAGGGTATATCATAAGTGAGCATGGAATACAGCCCGACCCGGACCAACTCAATGCCTTATTCCAGATGGAGTCTCCTCGAAACATTAAAGAAGTACAGCGATTAACGGGGAGATTAGCTGCCTTGAACAGATTCATCTCAAGGTCTTCGGACAGGTGTGCTCCATTCTTTCAAACTTTGAAGGGTGCGAAAGGGTTCGAATGGACCCCGCAGTGTGGTGAAGCATTCAGTGAAATCAAGAAACATCTCTCCTCTCCCAAAACTTTGTTCAAACCAGTTGACGGGGAGACTCTTATTGTTTATCTGGCCGTTTCAAGTTGTGCCATCAGTGCTGTGTTGGTAAGAGAGGTCGATGGTTGTCCCTACCCAGTGTACTACATCAGCAAAAACTTGATTGATGCTGAGAGGCTTTACTTGAAACTTGAAAAATTGGTATTAGCTCTGGTGATAGCTGCAAGAAAAATGAGGCCTTACTTTCAGGCTCATCCTATCGTCGTCCGGACATCTTTCCCTTTAAAGCATGTCCTTCAAAAAGCAGACATTTCGAGTAGAATGACGAAGTGGTCAGTGAAGTTGGGGGACTTCGACATAGACTTTGCTCCCCGAACAGCAGTAAAAGCCCAAGTTGTGGCTGATTTTCTGGTTGAATTCCACTCCGATAGGGATTCAGAGCAACCTACTGATTCAAAAGACAAGAAAGTGTGGATTGTCCGAACAGACGGAGGGTCTAGCGCCATGGGATGTGGTGCAGGAATATGTCTCACTTCCCCATATGGGGACAGCATGTACCAAGCTATTTGTTTTGCTTTCAGGGCATCTAATAACGAGTCTGAATACGAAGCAGCTATAGCTAGGTTAAAGTTGGCCCACATCTGTGGGGCTAAAAGGGTCAAGCTTCTAAGTGACTCCCAGTTACTTGTCCACCATGCCTTAGGCCAATCTGAGGCTAGAAAGGAGCAGTTGGTAAAATATTTACTCCTCCTCAAAAATGAGGCGCTAAAGTTTAAAGATATTGTCTATGAGCACGTTCCCCGGGCAGAAAATGAGCTAGCAGACTCATTGGCAACAATAGCATATACGGAATCCTACCCATGGATCCATGTGCTTGAAAGCCCTTCTATTCAACTTAGTGAGGGTGGAAAAGACGAAGTTTTTGAAATACAAGCGAGTCGACCTCAAGACTGGAGATCTCCTCTCATACAATATCTGTCTGATGGTATTATACCTTCAGATAAGTCACAAGCCAGAACATTGAAACACAAGGCTCGTGGTTTCATTATGTTGAGAGAAGTGTTGTACAAAAAATCCTATAGTAAACCTCTCCTACGTTGTTTAGGGGATCATGAGTCACAAGTGGTCCTCTCCGAATTGCATGATGGTGAGGGATCAGCCCATTGTGGGTTCAGAGCTTTAACAAGAAGAGTGTTACTCTCCGGATACTATTGACCATCAATAATGAAAGATGCTAAGGAGCTGGTAAGAAGATGTGACCCATGCCAGAGGTACAGCAATGAAATTCATGTACCAGCCATTCCTTTGGAGTCAATTTCTGAGCCCATCCCTTTTTCTCGATGGGGATTGGACTTGGTTGGGCCTCTCCCTGTGGCGTCCGGAGGGCGTAAAACTATAATTGTGGCCATTAACTACTTCTCAAAGTGGATAGAAGCAGCTCCTCTGGCAGGGACAACGTTGAAAGCTGTCATAAAATTCATTATGTCCAATATATGTTGCAGATTTGGTGTCCCACAGAAGATAACAACAGACAATGGGCCACAGTTTGACAACAGAGAGATGGAAAGCTTCTGTGCCTCAAGGGGTATACAGCATTGTTTCTCTTCACCTTTCCACCCACAAGCCAATGGACAAGTTGAAGTGGCTAATAGAACTATACTGTCCGGTTTAAAGAAAAATTTGGAAGGGGCTGCTGGGAAGTGGCCTAGTTATTTACAAGAAGTCTTGTGGGCCTACCGGACAACACCTGGGGCTGCAACACAAGAATCACCCTTTTCCTTGGTCTATGGAATGGATGCAGTGGCCCCCATAGAGAAGACACTCCCTTCCTTTCGTGTTCACAACTTCTCCGGACACGCTAATGAGTTGGCCATCAGAAATCAACTTGATTTAATAGAAGAAAGGCGGGTTAAAGCTCGCCTTAGAGTGGCACACTATCAGGGCTTGATGAGAAGCAGGTTTGCTTCTAAAGTTAAAAGAAGAGATTTCCAACCAGGGGACAAAGTATTGAGGAAGGTCTTCTTACACACTAAAGAAAAGCTCTTCGGAAAGCTGGCCCCTACCTGGGAGGGTCCATATATTGTGGTTGAAAGAATCAAGCTTGGAACTTATTGGTTGGAAGACAAAGATGGCAGGGTTTTAACTCACCCTTGGAATATTGAGCACCTTCGAATGTATTTGGAATAAAACTTGTGTAAATATTTACTTGTTTAAACATCCATGTAAATATTTGGGGGCATACCTTCCCCTCTTCGGTGGCACGGAGAGCTTTCAATGAAATTTAATGCCTTCTTCAAATTTTTCTAAGTATTTTCAAAATTCTATCTCTTGTCATACTACCCGGACTGAAAGATCTTGGGGCTATTTAAATTCTAGCCGAAGAGTCTTAATACTCTCACAATACAATAAAGCTACTTAAACTCCAGCTATTTAAACAAAAACAAATAATAAAAGAAGATGATGGTTGAGCAAAATAGAAGCATTCATTCAACAAACTTAAAATTACCTTGGCCTTCCAAGGACTTTTGAACAAGTTAGGATACAGCATAAAAATCTGTCCGAATAATACGGACACCATCACAAAAAGAGTGCCTTGGCCTTCCAAGGACTTTAGTTTGAATGAAAGATAAACAAAATAAACTATAAATTAAGGTTGAGCCTTTGAAGATGGCTCGCCCTCATTTGCTTTCTTGCCCTTGATATCGCTCCTCTCTTCGACTATCTTCTTGCCCTTGGGATCAATCTCCTCTTCGCCAGGGCTCTCTCTGGTTTTCTCTTCATTATCAGAAGAGGACTCACCGGAAAATCCCTCATCAACCATAGTATAATATGGAAGGTCATCATCATCCACATAGAGCCATAAGTCCCCCAGTCTCCTCTTCGGGATTTTTTCGTGAAAAAGGAGAACCATATCAGACTTCACCCTTTGAATCATTAGCTCTTCGCTTTGTATCATCTCCCTGGCATAGGCGTTGATCTTGGCCTTGATTGTGGCCTCTTGGTCCCTTACCAAAGCAGCTTTCTCTTGAGTAGCCTGAGTCACTACATTTTATAAAGCAATCTTGTCAGTGGTTAGGTTGGTGATGAGCTTCTCCTTTGCTGCAGTTTCTCCCCTTGAGGTTGTCAGGTCATTCTCCATACCGGACAGCTTATCCTGAAGATCTTTTATGGTCTGCTCTAGGGTGACAACTTTTGTGTTGCTCTCACCATGACTCCTCTTCAGCTCCTCGTGTGCTTCCTTAAGTAAATCAGCATCGGTAGTAGCAATGCGGAGGTCTTCGGACAGCTTATCCTTCTCAGACTTGAGGTCTTTAATGGTGTCTGCTTGACTCCGGACTTGTCTTTCCAGTGTAAGAACTGGCTGCACATTACTAAGCAGAGAATGGGCAATAGTGTCCTTCTCACTAGAAACCATGAAAGTCTTACCGTTAAAGTTGACCGTATTGGAGCTGCTCGGAGGGATGTAGGGCCCTGCGAACTCGTCTCTGGGCAGGCCAAGAAAATATTCACCAAGTCCACCCAGACCTGTGATGTCCACTTCATCCAAGTTGAGCTCTCCCCCCTCAACTTCATCAGTTCGAAACTCTTTGGGGATCTCTTCGGCCAGCGTTGGGTCAGAAGGGCCTGTGGGAAAAGAGGGCTCCGGATCCCGGAGAGCGAGCTCATCTCCTTGTGAAGTCTTTTTCTTCTTGACTACCCGGTCAGTGCTTTCACTTGCTTGCTTGCGAGTCCTCTTGGGAGCCCTTGGAGGTTTTGGAAGGTCTACTTCCTGCTTCTCGGTCTCCTGCTCCACCACCTGCAAGAGGGTTGCATCAATTTGAACTTGGGCTGGCCCCTCTGGATTTGTTGGGGTATCCTTCTCAGCATCACCTGCCACCTTCTTGCCTTTTCTTTTGCCCTTCATTTTGCTCGAGGCTTTGGCCCGGGCAGGCAGGTAGAGTGTCCCATCCAGTTCGTGGGACCTTCTCAGCACAATGTCTTCATCAGGTTGGGTGGTGAGTTCCTCCCAAGTTAGGTCTCTCCGACCTGTGGTGTTCCACAGGTGAGACCTTGCTAGATTCCCTGGGGTAAAGGCCTTGTGGAATCGATTCTCCCAATTCTCTGCGGCCCAAGCATTGATTTTACCACAAGTAGTCTGTCCGGCCTTCAGATAGTCCCCGAATTTCTTTGGCAGCTTTGATAGAACAGAAGAAAAACTGGTTAGTATAAACTTAACTTAAAGAAAAAGAGAAAAACGGACAGAGACTCAAGTTAAGACACTTACGGTCACTCCTCCACCTACTCCCGAGGAAGCTTGGGTTCTCTCCGGCCTTGATTTTCTTGCCGTTTTCCCATGAGCCACTAACGAACAGGAATTGGCTTCTCCACTTACTCTCCGATTCCAGGAGATCATCAACAGCCTTGAGATCGTTCCCCATGTTGAAATGGTAGAAGGGGAACTGATGATGCTTGCACAGGTTGGCCACTGCTGCGAACTCTTCCATAGGAAGAGGGATCCCAGATAACCTAGACGCCATGATACATGACATTAAGGTGAACCAACCATTAGGGCTTAGCTATGTTGGGCAGAGATTGACCAGGTGGAAGTAGCGCACGATCTTCGGGTCTAGTGGGAACCTGAGCCCCCAGTTAAATAGCTCCGTAAAGAAGACTATCTCGTTTCGTTTATAGTCCATTGGGGTCTCCGGATCAATGGGTATCCTTATCTTCATGTTTTCAGGGATCCCCCATTTGGTGCGCATTCTACCCAGATCAGAGGTATGGATGAATGCATACTTGGTCTTATGCAAGGCCAAGAGGTACTTAAACTCGACTTTGTGGAAGCACGGCCCCACTCTCCCCTCAAGGCACTCCGGCAGGTCCGGACGCCTCAGATACAAATTTTCTTTGCCCTTTTTGGCAGCAACAGCAGTGATATCAGCCTGTCCGGAGGACTCGGACTCAAAGGGGACCTCTTCAGTAGAGTCCTCCATTCTCTCCTCCATAATTGTTGGGGGGACTTCTGTGGAAGTGGTTCTGGGAGGATTGAAGCTTGGCATAGTCTGCCCTCCGGACTGTTGACTGCCCGTATTCGTCTGACTTCTCACCTCAAGTTGGGTTTCTGAGGCAGAAGATTCTCTAAGGGGTACTGGGCTGCTGGCCTCCGGACCGGACGGCCTCTCCCGGGGAGCTCTAAAGGGCACTCCAGACCCAGAGTCACTATTTTTTGCCCCCGATTTCGAGGGAGTATTCTTCGAGGTTAGTCCTTTGACTAACCGGTAGGCCTCTTAACGACTAGCTTCTCCGGGGAGTGGTCAGAATCAGACCCCATAGCTATAAAAGGTGAGGTTTTCCTAACGCTTGTAGCAGTGACTCCTGGTTCAACAGTAGGTATTGACTCCTGAACTGAGGAACCAGATACTATGGGAGAAAGGGTGGATTGAAAGAGCTTTTTGGGCTTGGTACCTCTGGAGGAGGATGAGCCTCGATCTGATTCTGTAACGGAAGCAACCGGTCTATCAACTGGTGATGATGGTAGCCCTGCTGCTATTCTCCTTTCTTTTTCGACCTTCTGTGCTTTCTCCAACTCTGAAAGGTTGAGCCAACCACCTTTGATCAATGCTGTTCTTGCTGTAAACATAAAACAGCCAAGGGAATTTTTTTTCTAGAGAGAGAAAGCTCTGAGTAAAATTGCAGAGTAAGATTTGAGAGAGATAGTAAAACAGTGAAAAATGAATATGAATTTATAGTAGATTTGAAAAAAAGGAGTTGATTCCTAGGAGAATCCGAAAAGTTGGGTAATGATTAAAAGACGGCGCTGATGTCACTATTGGCAATTAAAGAGGTTACTTGTTAAAGAAGATGGTGCGAAATTCAAGGTGAAAAAACGGCTGAAGTGGCCAATCAGAGAGCGACATGTGTCCCACTAACTCTCGCAAAAACCGTTTGGAATTCGTAAAGCTTAACCTGTCCGGGTATATCCACTGTTCTGTCCGAATTAAGAACCACTTCATTCATCGGACTGTTTTTCAGTTCTTTGACAAGGACACTTGCTCAAACACCTAAAAAAGGGGCTCCTGATGAGTCCGAATTCAGAATACTCCCCGGAAGGGTAAATCAGTCTAAGTCTCTCCGAAGACCGGACAGGCTACAAGGACATAAACCGGACAGATCATTTGGACCGGACAGATCTCTTTGAACACTGTAAACTTAAGACTGTTCGAACTATGACTAACGTACTAAAAAACCTAAACACTTCCTGAATAAGCTACCTGCCCTCCTGCTTAGAACTAATGGGTCTTTGAACATGACCCGGGTCCATTAAACATGACCCGAAATCCCATAAGGGCCCAAACATCATACTATAAATACCCAACCACCAGCATTAACTATGGGTAATGAAAATTAACTGCTACCAAGCTGCTTAATTATCTCTCCACCGTTAAACACCCATACACTACCGTTAAACACCCATACACCACCTTGAAACTCCACTTGAAATTACTAACCTACCCTCAGGCGATTATTATCCACTCCATGATCGATCATATAAATCTCATCAGATTTGAAGCGATCGAAAGAAAATACATTTTGAGTCTGATAAAGAGCATCAAACCTCACGAATATAAAAGAAATATAAGCATAGGTACATCACATCTAATGATGATGAATTTGATAGCTCTGAATCTGCAGGTGGATTGTTTAAGAAAAATGAGTATCGTGGCTCCTCGAAAGAAGACAGAGGCCGACATTAGAAATCACATAATGAGTACAAAACAAAGAGAGATAATGAACCTAATACGTTCAATCAATACAGATGAGTAGCTGATCAAAACTTGTATGTTGCTATGGGGGCCAGAGGAGACGACCAATATGTACAAAGGGTAGATTGGAGAAATTCTCCTTTAACTGTTGAGATTAGGTCTATTTCTCCTCCGAAGCGTTTTGAAATCTTGAAGGTCGAAAGTTTTGATGGCACTCAAGACTTTGATGATCATATCAAACAATTCAAAAACTATATGATGAACTTTGAAGATGATGATAGACTGGTATGGAGAACATTTTCACAAACTTGTAAGGGCACTGCATTGAAATGTTATAATAGAATTCTGAGGGGATCTATTACCAACTTTATGGACTTTTATACAGCTTTTCAACGATAATTTATGGGAAGAATTGAAAGATTATAAAAGGTGTTTTGTGTTGATAATAGTAGGATTGGATAATTGTGAAGAGTTGGTTGTTATGGCTACTTTTAGGCAAAGGTTGTTATCAGGAGATCTAGCAAAGGAGACAACAAAAAAGAGTCCAGATTAAAGTAGAGGAGTCCACAAGAGTTCGAGGTGGACCTGACTCTGTGCATAAACATTTGAGGCAAAGAAATGTTAATCATGGTAATTAAGCACCTCCACCTTCGAGGACAAATACTAACCTACCTCCTCGAACTGGAGGGGTTCCTTTTCAAACAACAAAACATAATCAACATTATAGATCAAGGCCGAATTAGTGGATAAGGCCAGAGTAATATGCAGATCTGACTGAGAATGTAGTTGCTATTTTTTGCAAGTATCATAATGATATTGGGAACGGTAATACTGATTGTATAGCTTTAAATAATGAGATATAAATTTTAATAGAGAACGGAAAATTAACAGCTTTTGTAAAAGGGCAAAGCAGTGGATCAAAAATTCCAAGCTCATCAATACAGCAAAATGTTAATCCAACTTCGAAGCAAGAAAGTGCACTTATGATTCCAGATTCTAAATGTTATGAGTTTGATATAGCCTCAGAATATTTGGACATAGATCGAGATTGACTAATTTGGATGGTTGTGGATGAACCAATGGAGTAGGGACGAGTTTGAAGCTTGTGTGAGTATTTTGAATTTTTAGCAATTTTTGGAGGAGATTCCATGGCTGGTAATATCAATAATTCCAGGAAAAGGTGAGTAGTAAGTTTAGACACTCATATAGAAGAAGGAATATCAACTCACCTGTATGGAAAGAATGACACTTGTTTTATTTTGGTCGATGAGGATGACTTGAGGGGAATAGCAGGACCACATTAAGGTGCAGTTGTTATAGAGCATAAATAGTTGGGAATGAAATGACTCCAGGAGATCGTCAACAGCTTTAAGATCGTTCCCCATGTTGAAATGGTAGAAGGGGAACTGATGGTGTTTGCACAAATTAGCCACAGCTGCAAACTCTTCCATTGGAAGAGGAATTCCGGATAGCCTAGACGCCATAATACATGACATCAAGGTGTACCAACCGTTGGGGCTTAGCTGTGTTGGACATAGCTTGACCAAGTGAAAATAGCGCACTATCTCCGGGTCCAGTGGGAACCTAAGTCCCCAATTGAATAGCTCCGTAAAGAAGACTATCTCATTTCTTTTGCAGTCCATTGGGGTCTCCGGATCGATGGGAATTCGAATCTTTACATTCTCAGGGATCCCCCACTTAGTACGCAGTCGTCCCAGATTTTTAGTATGGATGAACGCATAATTGGTCTTTAACAGAGATGAAAGATACTTGAGCTCCACCTTGTGAAAGCAGGGCCCTACTCTCCCTTCGAGGCTCTCCGGCAGGTCCGGACGCCTCAGATACAAGTCTTCTTTGCCCTTCTTGGCAACAACGATAGCAGTTTCAGCCTGTCCGGAGGACTCGGACTCAAATCTAACCTCCTCAGTGGAGTCCTTCATCCTCTCCTCCATTATTGTTGGGGGAGCTTCTGTAGAAACAGCCCGGGGAGGGATGAAGCTTGGCACAGCTAATCCACCGGACTGTTGGCTCTCCGAATGTTTTCGACTTATCACCTCAGTTTGAGTTTCTGAGGTTGAAATTTCTTTGGGAGGTAGAGGACTGCTAGCCCCCGGACCGGCCGGCCTTTCCCGGAGAGTCCTAATAGTTGCCCCGGACCCTGATTCACTATTTTTTGCCCCCGATTTTGAGGGTGTGCTTTTAGAGGGAAGTCCTTTAACCAACCTACTCGGCCTTTTCATGATTAATTTGTCTGGGGAGTGGTCAGAATCAGACCCCATAGCAATGAAAGAGGATTTCTTCCTAACACTGGTGGCAGTGACCCTCGGTTCAACAATAGGGATCGACTCTTGAACTGAAGAGCCAGATACTATGGGGGAGAGTGTTGATTGAAAGAGTTTTTTAGGTTTTGTACCTTTAGAAGAAGATGAACCTCTGTCAGATTCTTCGATTGAAGGGGCTGGTTTCTCAACAGGCGATGCTGGAAGCCCTGCTGCAAGTCTTTTTTCTTTTTCAACTCTTTGAGCCTTCTCCAATTCTGAGAGGTTAAGCCAACCGCCCTTGATCAGTGCTGTTCTTGCTGTGAACATAAACAACTAAGGGAATTTTGAAGTTTTAGAGAGATAAAGCTTTGGGTGAAATGGCAAAGTGAAAGAGATAGTGAGACTGTAAAAGGTGAAAAGAATTTATAGTAAATGTGAAAAACGGGTTTGATTCCTAGGAGAATCCGAAAAGTTGGGCAATAATTAAAAGACGGCGCTGATGTCATTTATGGCATTTGAAAGAGGTAACTTGTTCGAGAAAGTGGTGCAACTTTCAAGGTGAAAAAACGGCTAAAGTAGCCAACCAGAGAGTGACACGTGTCCCACTAACTCTGACAAGAACCGTTTGGAATTCGTAACGTTTGGTCTGTCCGGTCCTGTCCTCAACTCTCTTCGAATTAATGAACCACTTCCTGAATCGGACTGTTTTTCAGTTCTTTGACAAGGATACTTGTTCAAATACCTAAAAAAGGGGCTCCTGATGAGTCCGAATTCGAACTGCTCCCCGGAAGGGCAGCCCAAAGTAAATCTCTCCGTAAACCGGACAGGATCCAAGAGCTTAATTCGGACAGGACATTTGAACTGGGCAGGTGACTTCGAACACTACAAGCCCAAAGCAGTTCGAACTATGACTAAAGTACTAAAAAACCTAAACACTATTTGACTAAGCTACCTGCCCATCTGCTTAAAACTCATGGGTCTTTAAACATGACCCTGGTCCATTAAACTCGACCCGAAAGCCCATAAGGGCCCAAATTACATACTATAAATACCCAACCACCAGCATTAACTATGGGTAACAAAAATTAACTGCTGCCAAGCTGCTCAATTCTCTCTCCACCTTGAAACACCTTGAAACACCTTGAAACACCTTCACACCACCCTGAAACACCCTCACGCCGCCTTAAAACTCCACTTGAAATTACCAGCCTACCCTCAGGCTACTTTTATCCTCACCATTTATATTATAATATATTTTACCAGCATGGTCATAGAATTTAGTGTTTTTTGGTATAGGTTGAAAAATGATAAAAACAAGCATTTAAAGTTAATATATCACCTACATCTTCCAACCATTATACACAAACAACCAATGGGTCATAACAAAACCAATGAATCGGTGTGGAATGATTGAAAATAATTTGCCATGATTTTAGTGAGATAGTTAGTTTTATTCGCCAACTATGTGGTGATATAAGTCAGTTTTTTTGCATATATCATTTCGTTATGTTTCACATCATACAAACTACACGTTTCATATAAAAATTATATAAGGTTTGTATGTGTGCTACACAATATCTTGTAAGCATTAACATAAAATTTAGTATTCATGGTCTACACTGAAAAATGATATGAACAAGCAGCTACAGTTAATATTTCACCTAAATTTTCTTGTCACGGTATAAAAATAGCAAATAAGTCATAACAAAACCAATATATCGGTGGTTCGAATGGTCAAAATTAATTTATAGTGCTTTGGCGACATAATTAGTTTCATTCACCAAGTATGTTACAAAATAAATATAAAACTTTGTCGCTCTAGTGTCACAAAATATATAAAATTCGCAAAATTGGGTAATTTTATTTTTAATTCACAATAATCTTGTGAAATATATTAAAATACACTTACGAACTCACTAGGATCCAAAAAAAGTCTAGGCTGCGTGTGAAACATAGTATACATTTTATTGTGAAATTATATATCTTCCCAAATGCTTGTGTTTGACAAGGTTTCTCACTTAAAATATGCTACTTTCGTTGGACAACCGTTGTCCATGTGTTTACGGTTTATGTATTATCTATATTTTAAAGTTCAAATATACTAATTTTGCATGACATGTTTTACCTAGGGTTGACGATTCATATACGACACCTGGTTTATCACCTAAAATACTCTTAACTTTTAAAAAAACTTGATTTTTGAAAATTCATTACACCGACATGAAATTTTTTATCAAAGTTAACTATATTTTTCTTCATAATGTATATATACTAGGTTTTACAAATAACATCTTCTTCTATGCTATTTTTGTGATGAATAACATTAGGAAGCTCTGTATTTTTGTTTCCGCTTACAACTTTATTTGATGGCTAAAATCAACTCGTATATAGATTTAAAAGCCATTTTCAATACCAGACAATGATAATATACCTTATAAACTACCCATCGGGGATTTTAAAAAAAAATATGCGTCAATGAGAGAGAAATTTAAGAAATTCAAAACCACTAACCTCTACATTGATGGTGGGAGATGAATTTTTTGAAAACAAAATAGGTTAAAAATGTTGGTTGAGTTTGTTCTAAAGAGAAGTAAAATAGATTTTAGATAGAAAAGTTGACTATGGTAATTATGGTTAGTAATCGTATTTATATAATAATGTTATGTCAAAAGTTTATTATTGTCTAAAACTCTAACTACAAATAATAATAAAAATAGTACCACTACGAAAAGTAACAGAAATATTTTTTGTTATGGTATTCTTTATCAAAATATCATGAATCATTCGACCAATTAATATATAAAGCATCGTTTGTTCTTGTAGTTGTTTACAATATTTACCATTAATTACTAAACATAGTTACAAATAAAAAAATTATACTTAAAAAATCTTGCAAATAATTCATGAGTGTCCTATGAAATTTGTTTATGTTCTTTCCTAAAAATCTGGTGAATTCTTTGATTAACATTTTTGGTTTTCTAGGATAACATGATAATTTAATTATATCATGTATGTTCACAATATAATTATATCATGTTTTGTAAATTAATTATACCATGCTTTATAATACTTAATTATTTCAGCACGTAAATCTTAAAAACAAGGTGCATAAAAGAAACCAGAATTCGGATAACAGAACGCAAAATTATGGCCTCTCAAATTTTCAACACATATTACTTGGGTTAAATCTTCATATTTCATAACACACAATTAATATGTAATAAAAACTTTGATAAACCATAACTTAACGCTCGGTTGTCCAAATGAAGTTTTTGTCACGATTCAACCTAGTTTTTCGAGATCTATGTTCAAGTATAAATAAAAATTATAAATTATCGTATAATTTAATTTTAAGGCATGATATAATTAAATTTTAAAACATGGTATAATTAAAATTTTCAAAACGTGATATAATAAAATTCTGAAACATGATACAATTAAATTACGAAACATTATATATTAAAAACTTCAAAACATAATATAATAAAAAAAATTACAAAACATAGTATGTTACATTATGAAAAATAATAGAATTAAATTGTCATGTATCACACGAACCAAAGCCATCTTGATTTGGACCAATATATTCTAGTTAAATGGTCGGAATTCCTCGTATATGGGGTCTAAAACCCGTTTCTGATACCAAAGAATAATAATCTATCTTAAATTTATCAAAAATCATAAATTTTATTTATTTTTTCAAAAACAAATTATATGTTAGAGAGGAGCCTACAAGTTGTACAAAAATCATCTTAGACCTCAGTGTTGAAGGTGGATTTGTTGAAGAAACATATCTTGAATGTTGAATAAGCTTTGGTTCAAGAGAGAGAATGAATATATTTTGTGTTTTATCCTATAAATTCTTGTAACTATGTTTAATAATTTCATTTATATGATTATTTTTGCACAATGGTACTTTTATCTGAAATTACTAAACATAGTAATAGTAAAAAAAATCCAAAATTACCATATATAGTTACTATTTCAGACAAAAATATCATCGTACAAAAAATCACCTTATAAATTAAAGTACTAAACATAGTTAAGGTAATTTTACATAAAAACACAAACTTTAGTTGTTCAATCTAGAGCCAAACCCTCGCAACATTTAAGATCTATTTTCTTCTACAAATCCACCTTTAACACTGCGTTTTAAGATAATATATGGATAGTTTATTCACTTTCTCTCTCTTTAACAATCAAATAATTTTAATTTTATAAGAAAATTTGTTTTTGGTATGTTTTAAGGTATATTAATGTAATTCGGTACCAAATATGTGTTTTAGACCTCATCTATGAGTAATTTTGGCCAATAAGCCACAACATGCCATATTTTCATCATCTTCTTCGCCAAAGGACTCGCGTAGAAGATCATGAAGTTCGACAGGTCCAATCTAATTTAATAATGAAATTTACAAGGTATTGGAAAAGAACATTACGGAATTAACCAGAATCTAGCGGATTTCTTCATTAATTTCATTTATAAAAAAATACAAAACATAATATATATATATATATATATATAAATTACGAGGCATGACATGATTAAATTGTAAAACTTGCTATAATTATGTTGCAAAACATATTATATTTAAGTTGCAAAGCATAATATATTGTAGTTGCGAAACATTATTTTTTAAGATGCAGACTTTTGAATTGTGAAACATAGCATACGAACTCTTAAACATGCAAAATCGTATGTAAATTAACTTATGAGATATAATGTATTTGAATTTGTGAAAGAACAAACTTGTGAAATCTTCAACCAAATAAATATATCGTGTTTCTGTTTTACTTGATGTTTTTTATTATCTAATTCTTTTTATAAAAGAGTAAAGAGCCAAAGTTTTTTTACTTATTGTGTCTTGTTGCAGAAAGTCTCCTTCAATACATATGTTCGATCAACTATGGAAAATCTTTGGCTAATGATTCCTTAATTTTGGTCATTGTTAAAACTTTCATTTTGTGATTTTACGAGCGGTGGTTGTATCCTCTGTTTTCATCGAACACAATAAGTGGTGCGGTGAGCTTTGGAAAATCCGTACCAATATTGAGGTGATATATACAAAGATGAAAAGACTAAGATAACTTCAGATCTTAAGGTTAGAGATTTGGATTTCACTAGAAACCCATGTAAAGCCACAAAGATGAGTTCTATAAAGTTTGACGTTAAAAAATCAGCGGAGAGAATGATGGTTTTCCAAGTATAAAAAGGGTTGTATATTTCAATTGACGAGAATATCAATAAAAGAGTTGATGTTGAGGTGTTGTCCAAGGCTCATAAGTTATGATCTTGAGCTTGGAGGACGAGGTGATTCGAGAGGTATTTGAAGAGTCGACGACGTTAAGGGAATAAAGTGAGATGTTGGTTATGAAAACATATTGTATCTCAAGAAGCAACTATATACGGTGATGATGGACAATAACAAGGAAATTTGAAGATATCTGGATGATTTCAATAGAATCATTATTGACTTAAATACAATTAAAGTCAAGGTAAAAGATGAGGATCAAACAATAATCCTCATGAGTTCTCTACTTACGGTATATGAGCAATTTATTAATACCATACTTTATGGAAAAGAGTCACTTATGATAGCTAGAGTAAATAATGCTTTGAAGTCAAATGATCTTCAAAGGAAGACAGTTTCTGAAAAATTGACTGTGAAGTTCTCGGACTGAGTGTGAGGGGCAGACCTAGAATGAGGGATTTGGTTACAAATATAAGAAACACTCTATCCAAATCAAAGACATATATGAGTGGTTTCTAAAGTGAGATGTTGGTTATGCAAAAAGAAAGATCATATAAGTACCAAATACTGGACAAAAAAGAGTGATAACTATCTGAAGTATGATGTTAGATATGTTTAAATAATCTTGGATAACTATGAATTTATTGATATTTTAATGACTTATACTTGCAAGTACACTGATAAGTGGATGTTAGATTTTGGAGCTTCATTCCACATAACTTTTAACAAACATTGGTTTGAAAACCTGATATTTTTTATTGGGGAAAATGTCATACTCGAAAAATGATAAACCAAATGATTTAAAAGGAATAGGGCACGTTCACCTCAAGTTTATTACAAGAATTTAGAAATTAATGGCAAGTATGAGGTATGTATTCGATGTTAAATGAAACCTTTTTTGATTTTGCATGTTAGATGATGAAGGGTTTACATATGAGGGTGAAAATGGCCTACTTAAGGTTATGCAAGGCTCATTAGTTGTTATGGAAGCCTATAGGACTAATAATGTGTTAGTTCTTGAAAGGTCTATAATGGTCAGGGGTGCATCTAGTGTATAGCGAGATTCAACAAAGTTATGCCTGATAGCTTCAACTTGTAGGCATTTGGGTTGATCTTCTCTAGGATCTCGTATGGACCAACATTCTTGGTTGTTAGCTTATTAATATTTGTATGCATGATAATGATCCATGGTTAAAGTAGCCCATACAAAATCCTTTACCTTAACCTCGACCAACCGTTGTCTTTTGTTAACACTATCTTTGTATTTATGGGTAATTTCCTCAAGATTATTTCTAGTATTCTCATGAATATCCCACAATTCAAGAATAACAGTTTTGACCTTGACATGAACCTTAACTAACTCCAAAAAATCAGTATTATATGGCCTCATGGATTATAACCACATATCACCATGAACGGGCCTTTAATCTCAGAACTTCAAATTTCCAGCCTCTCTGCCTGCAACATGTTTCTCAATATCCTATTAGTCACCTCGGTCGACCCATCCGTCTGCGAGTGATAAGAACTTCTAAAAATCAACTTCGTATTAGTAAGTCACCATAAACATCTCTAGAAATGTCCTACAAACCTTGGATCCCGGTCAAAGATGATATTCAAAGATAAACCATGCAAATGATAGACCTTCCTGAAATAAAAGGTAGCCGCATTCACTGCATCATTCGTCTTCTTACAGGAAATAAAGTGATCTATTTAGTGTTGTTATCGGGTCGGGTAGGTCCGGGTTTGGACTCGATCGAGACCGAATCGGTAAGCTACTGGGCGGGTCGAGCCCGGACTTCTAAGCAAAGGGAACCAAATATCATGGACCAATACCGGCTTGTTAAGAGTCGAGTCGGTCTGGTCCGAATCTTAACGGGCGGGTTTGTTAGTTTATCATAAAAAACAATTAGGGTTTTAGTTAAAAATATACATAGATTAGGAATTTTTTGTATATATTTTTCTTATCGGGCTGATTACCGGGCGGACATGTCCAGACCTATAAAATAATCGGTCCAGAATTTTGGCTCCCAACCCGCTCCCTAAGCTATCCGGACCGGTCTCGAGCGGGCCCTACCGGTCCGGTCCCGGACGGGTTAACAGGTAGGGAGGCCGAATAACAGCTCTAGATCCATCTTGGAAAAGAAATCAACAAGCATAAAAATATAATCATTACGCCTCTGTGTCCAGGGTAACCCTAAAATTCCATGCTCGCACTCATATATGGTCTTTCTGGTATGAGTAAAGAAGATAGAGACCTGCATTGGAACTCATCCCTTTTGCCATCTAATAAGTTCTGCACCCAGTCATAAAATGAACAACATCTCTCCTTAGATATGGCCAAAACAATTGACGAGATATAGACTGAAAAGTTTGATCGTGACCACCATGCTATTCGTTGTGTCTTTCTTACACTATCAACAACTATATCTCCCAATGGGTACACAAAAACGATTATCTTTGAACAGGTAGTCATTGCTCATAGAAAAATCAGTTCTCATACCAGCCTCGACGTCTTCCAAGATAGGGGAAAAATATGGATCTGTAGCCAGCAAATCTTTCATCAACTCAAAGCCAGTAACCTCCCTTTATATTCGAATTATCATACTCCGTGTGCTTAATGTGTTAGTTACACGATTAACTAACCCAGATGTATGTTTGATTGGAAAAGCTAAACTATTGTGTGAATAATGGCCATCAAGCGTGACGTGCGTAGAACTTATCTTGAATTTGTAAGTGCCATAATGCATAAAGATCAGTATACAATAAGAAATCATTATAATTAAGATACAAACTCCAGTACTTCAATGCCTGAACCACTGCATAAAACTTCATGTCATAAGTATTATAGTTAAGTTCCAGCCATTCAATTTCTCACTAAAATAAGCAATAAGCCGTGCTGCTTGGCTCCGCATAGCCTCGATACCCAGTCCATATGCATCACAATGTAACTCAAACCCTATAAAAAATCAGATAAAACCAAGACAAGTACGATAGTAAATCGTATCTTAATCTCTTCAAATGTTGAAGTTGCTTCAGGAGTCCATCAAAACATCTTGTCTTTCATACAATCAATAATTGATACCATGATGATACTAAAATTATAAATGAACCTCTGATAAAATAAAACCAACCCATGAAATGAATGAATTCAGTAATAGTGGTAGGTAGTAGCCAATCACGGACTGTTGCCACCTTTGACTCATCAATGGATAAACCGTCTTTTAAAACAACATAACCCATGAAAATGATAAAATATGTCATAAACAAACACTTGTTAATTCCCCCATACAACTTTTCATGCCTTAGAATAAACAAGACATCTCACAAATGTTGAAGATGAAAGTATTCATTAATACTATAAATCAAGATATCGTCAAAATAAACAACCAAAAACTTACCAATAAAAGGATAAAAAAATTGATCCATCATCTGCATAAAAGCAATAAGGGCATTAGAGAGAAAAAATGACATAACTATCCACTCACTCAAACAAATATTCTTGGGTCTTAAACACCGTTTTCCACTCTCATCTCCCATAATCATGTGAATCTGGTGATATCCACTCTTCAAATACAATTTAGTGAACACCTTTGCATTACTCAATTAGTCCATAAAATCATCAATTCGAGGAATAGGGAAACGATACCTGATGGTAATCTTATTGATAGCGCAACTGTCGATACATATCATCTTCGAACAATCCTTCTTAGGTGTCAACAGCGTTGGAACTGCACATGGACTGAGGCTCTCTCGAATACGACCCTTAGTAAGTAACTCCTCAACCTGTAATTGAAGCTCCTCATGCTCCTTAGGACTCATTATGTAATGAGGTCGGTTAGGTAAATTATCCCCAACGACTAGATCAATATGAACTTGGATATCATGTAATGGTGGAATCCTCATAGGTAACTCTTATGGGAAGACATCAACAAACTCTATTAGCAGCGGCCAAACCTGCTCTAGGACCCCAACAAACATATCAATACTCTTGTTCACGAGCATTACGTACAAAATCCCTGAATTACTCGCATGCTCGATAAACAAATTGGGCGCTAAAAAACTTATTGTAGACTCTTAGGGCATATGGGGTGGTGGAGTTGGAGACACCTCTTTACATGGCATCAATTTAATTTTTCTCTCATTCATCATAAAATTTTACCTGTTTTTTCAACCATCATGAGTATATCTCCAATCGAATTGCCATTGACGTCCTAATAGCAGATGGCAAGAGTCCATGCTAATTACATCACATCAGCTTTATCTCTGTAGTTGTTAATAGAAAGAAAAACAAGACAACGCTTAGATTCATTTACCTTGTTGTTTTTCTTTAAGCAAGCCATCTTGTATGGAATCGAATGAGCTTTAGTTTTCAACATGAGTTTCTGAACAAACTTGTGTGAAATCACGTTCTCATAACTACCCAAATTAATGACGGGTTTACAAAATTTTCCACCAATGGTGCACATGGACTAAAATATGTTGTTTCGAAGCCAATAATTGTTTTCATTATCGATCTTAGGCGTATAACAGACGCACCTTAATACTAACAACTGGCCCACATCCCCCACATAGATGTTTTCATCTTGAGTATCCTCGTCAATATCCTCATCCCCCACATAAAACCATGGATTTCTTCTCTTCTCCAATCTAGAATCAATAGCTTATGTAAATAAATCCCTGGCTTGCCTTGGTTTGGTACACTAGGATGCGCAGTGGCCTGTTTTAAGAAACCTAAAACATTTTATTTGAGACAGAGTATCACTATGAACTGATGGTGTAGCTTGGATTGTTGGTATAGAAGTTGGAACTAACTTTTTTGGAAATGACATAGAAGACGACCTAGCGTTATCTCCCTCAAATGGCCTTGTTCTTAGAGATCTTTCAAGATGCAAAACACATTGATGTACTTTCTAATACGTTAACTGCATCGAACATCTTCAAGGAATCCTGAAATTATTATTTTAACCTACCGATGTAGCAGGATATTAATTGATATTTTGTATCAAAGAGGTCAACATGAGTCTTCAATTATAAAATTAAGCAATATACTCATCGATAGATTTCAACCATTATTTTAAATTTTGAAACTGTTGATACATGATTCTTGTATAAATAAAAGGTAAGCACGCTACCGTCATATACTTTATAGATTTGACCCACGTTGCAATTTTAGATTTACCTCTGGTGAGTATAATTATCGCATGAGGGTAGGTTTGTAATTTGTTTGGTATTTTATAGAAGTATGGGGGTATTTTATATTTAGAGTAGAGAGTAGAGAGATAATTAAGCTGGCTGGTTGCAGTTAATTCTCATTACCTACACTTAATGCAGGTGGTTGGGTATTTATACCCTTATGTTTGGGCCCTTATGGGCTTTCAGGTCATGTTAAATGGACTCGGGTCATGTTCAAAGACCCATAAGCTCTAAGTAGGAGAGCAAGTAACTTAGTTAAGAAGTGTTTAGGTTTTTCTTAGTACTTTTGTCATAGTTCGAACAGTCCTATGGGCTGAGTGTTCGAAGTGATATGTCTGGTCCGGAGGCCTTGGACCGATCTGTCTCTGTCCGGGGAGTAGGCAGAATTCGGACTCATCAGGAGCCCCTTTTTAGGTGTTTGTTCAAATATTATTGTCAAAAACCTGAAAACAGTCCGACATCAGGGGTAGTTTTAATCCGGGCAGGTCTGTTTACCCTATGGTTTCATCCGGACCGATAAAGCTTCATGAATCCAAACGGTTTTTTGCTAGAGTTTGTGGGACACGTGTCGCTCTCTGATTGGTTGCTTCAGCCGTTTTTTCACCTTGAATTTCGAACCCACCTTCTTCGAAAAGTAACCTCTTAATTAAAGGTGGTGACATCAGCGTCGTCTTTAATCATTACCAATCTTTTCGAATTCTCCTAGGAATCATCTTCCTTTTTCAGATTTACTATAAATGCAAACACACTTTATACTGTTTTACCATCTCTTTCATATTTACTCTGCAAAATTTCTCAAAGCTCTCTCTCTCTCTCTAAAGCAAAAACTTGCTTAATAGTTTATGTTTACAGTGAGGAACGCTCTGATCAAAGGCGGGTGGCTCAACCTTTCTGAATTAGAGAAAGCTCAAAAGGTCGAAAGGGAAAGACGAATTGCGGCAGGGTTACCCACTTCGCCTGTTGATAGACAAATCACTTCTGCCATAGAGTCAGATCAAGGCTCTTCTTAGTCTAAAGGCATCAAGCCGAGAAAGCTATTCCAAACTAACCTCTCCCCCATTATCTCCGGTTCCTCGGTTCAGGAATCGGAACCTGTTGTCGAGCCAGGAGTAACGGTTACTAGTCTAAAAAAACCCACACCTTTTATAGCAATGGGGTCAGATACGGAACATTCCCCTGAAAAGCTAGTTAACCAGAGAAAGAGCCGGTTGGTCAAGGGGCAAGCCTCTAAGAACACTCCCTCAAAGTCGGGGGCAAAAGACAGCGGCACTGGGTCAGGGGTGCCTATTAGAGCTCCCAGGGATAGATCGTCTGGTCCGGAGGGTAGCAGCCCGGTCCTTCGAAGAGAGACCTCTGCCTCAGAGCCCCAGTCGGAGGCCAGAAGCCAAGGAAACCCTGAAGCCCAGCAGTCCGGAGACCAAGCTGAGCCAGATCTGAATCCTCCCCGTGCCACTGCTACAGAAAATCCTTCAACAATTATGGAAGAAATAATGGAGGACTCTGTCGAAGAGGCTCCATTTGAGTCTGAGCCCTCCGGTCAGACCAGCAGTGTTGTTATTGCCAAAAAAGACAAAGGCAAAGAGAAGTTATGTTTGAAGCATCCGGACTTGCCGGAGAGTCTCGAAGGAAGGGTAGGGCCTTGTTTTCACAAGGTCAACGTCAAGTACCTCCTTGCACTGCAGAAAATTAACTATGCATTCATCCACACAACTGAGTTAGGCCGGATGCATACAAATTGGGGTATACCGGAGAATGTGAAGATCAGGATCTTCATTCACCCGGAGACTCCTATGGACTGCAAACTAAGTGAAGTTGTCATCTTCACGGAGCTATTCAACTAGGGACTTAGATTCCCCCTGGATCCAGAAATCGTCAGATACTTCCATCTGATTAGACTCTGTCCGAGCCAGCTGAGCCCCAATGCCTGGTATACCCTCATGGCCAGCATCATGGCTTCAAGGCTCTCCGGGATTCCTCTGCCAATGGAGGAATTTGCTGCTGTGGCCAGCCTTTGCAGAAACAATCACATCCCCATCTACCATTTCAACATGGGGGATAACTTCAAGGCTGTGGATGACTTGCTGGAGTCGGAGAGGAATTGGAAGACCCAGTTCATGTTCGTGAGTGGTGCATGGGAAAATGGGCGAAAGATCAAGTCTGGTGTCAACCCAAGCCTCCTCACAAGCAGATGGAGGAGCGATCGTAAGTCTTCTGCTTTACACTCTTATCTTCTTTTCTTTAAGGTTATTTTAAATTAACTTGTTTCATTTTTTCCTTGGCAGTACTGCCCAAGGACTTCAGTGACTACCTGAAAAACGGGCAGGCCACTTGCACCAAGATCAATGCTTGTGCTGCTGAGGGGTGGGGGAACCGGTTCCATGCTGCATTTACCGGAGGCAATTTGGCAAGGTCTCACTTGTGGAACACCACAGGTCGGAGAGACTTGACTTGGGAGGAGCTCACCATTCAGCCTCCTCCGGATGTTATGCTTGAGAGGACCCGTGAACTGGACGTGACACTCTACTTGCCAGGCCGGGCCAAATCCCCGAGCAAGATGAAAGGCAAGAAGAAGGGCAAGAAAAAGTTTGGTGAAGCTAACCCTGGAGAAGTGGAGGAGGATGCTCCTACAAACCCAGAGGGGGCAGTTCACAGCCAAATCGATGCTGCTCTCTTGGAAGTGGTGGAGCAGGAGACTGAAAGGAAAGAAGTGCCTTCCCTGGATCCTCCAAGAGCTTCCAAAAGAGATCGTAAACGGGGAGGAGAAATCAGGGACAGAGAGGCCAAGAAGAAAAAGACCTCCAAAGGTGACGAGCTTTCTCTCCGGGCTCCGGAGCCTTCCTTTCAAACTGATCATGTTGACCCAACGCATGCGGAGGAGATACCAGGTGACTTCCATACCGATGAGGTCGAGGGGGCAGATATCAATATTGACGGGGTCGACATCACCGGTCTGGGTGGGCTTGGTGAGTACTTCATCAATCTACCCAGAGACGATTTTGCCGGACCTTATCTCCCTCTGAGCACCTCAAACACGGTCACTTTCAATGGTAAGACCTTTATCGTTTCTAGTGAAAAGGATGATATAACCCACTCTTTGTTAAGCAATGTCCAACCCGTACTTGCATTGGAGAGACAAGTCCGAACTCAGGCAGACATCATCAAAGATCTTAAGTCTGACAAAGAGAAGCTGTCCGATGACCTTCGTACTGCCACTTCCAATGCTGCCATTCTAAAGGAAGAAAATGTGGAGTTGAAGAGAAATCAAGAGGAAAGCACCACAAAAGTCACCACATTAGAGGACACCATTGCAGAGCTCCGGGGGAAGCTGTCCAAACTGGAGAAAGATCTTGCCACCTCAAAGGGGGAATCCAAGGCCAAAGATCAAATCATCACCAACTTTACCAATGATAAAATTGCTCTTGAAAATACGGTGTCCAAGGCTGCCGAGGAGAAAGCTACTTTGCTAAGGGAGCAGGAGGCCAAGATCGACGCTTATGCCAATAATGTGATCGACACTCAGGAGGAAATGTATGCCAAGGTGAAGTCTGACATGGTTCTGCTCTTCCATGAGAAGTTTCCGAAGAGGAACCTATGGGATTTATGGCTTTATGTTGAGTCTGACGACCTCCTGTATCATACAATGGCTGAAGGCGATAGGTATGGCTACTCCAGTGCTTCCTCAGATGATGAAGAACACTTCGGGGAGAAACCTGGCGAAGAGAAAAGTGATCTCAAAAGGAAGGAAAAGACAGATGAAGGTGAGCCATCTTCAAAGTCGCAACCTTAACTCATGATTCAGTTTTTACTTGTTTACCCAAACTAAAGTCCTTGGATGGCCAAGGCACTCTTTTCTGTAATTGTGTCCGGTATCAAACTGGATAGGTTTTTTGTTCTTTTTTGACAATTCAAAAGTCCTTCGAGGGCCAAGGCATTTTAAGTTATTTTAATGAATACATTCGTTTTGTGCAATTCTCATCCTCTTACATAGTCTGTTTTAATTTTGATGGCTAGAGTTTTAATAGCCCTTGGTTATTTCATAGTGAGAGTGTTTAGGTTCTTCGGCTAGAATTTAAATAGCCCTTCTCCGATGACGAATGTTTAAGTGGTCATCATTTTTATTTTAATCCGGATGGTATGATAAAGCACAGAACTAAAACATTTGGGAAAATTTTTAAGAAGGCATCAAATTTTATTCAAAAGCCCGGACACCTCATTAAAACCTCCCCGTGCCACCAGGGAGGAAAGAGTATGCCCCCAAATATTTACATGGATGTTTAAACAAGTAAATATTTACACAAATGCTACTCCAAGTACATCCGGAGATGTTCGATGTTCCAAGGGTGGGTCAGAACTCTTCCATCCTTGTCTTCCAACCAATATGTTCCAGGTTTAATTCTTTCAACAACCACATATGGACCTTCCCAAGTTGGGGCCAGCTTTCCGAACAGCTTTTCTTTAGTGTGTAAAAATACTTTCCTCAATACCTTGTCCCCTGGTTGGAAATCTCTTCTTTTAACTTTGGAAGCAAACCTGCTTCTCATCAAACCCTGATAGTGTGCAATTCTAAGGTGAGCTTTAACTCGTCTTTCTTCTACCAAATCGAGCTGACCTCTGATTGCCACCTCGTTAGCGTGTTCGGAGAAGTTGTGAACACGAAATGATGGGAGAGTTGCTTCTATGGGAGCTACTTCATCCATCCCATAGACCAAAGCAAAGGGTGACTCTTGTGTTGCAGCCCCAGGTGTTGTCCGGTAGGCCCACAAGACCTCTTGTAAATAACTAGGCCACTTCCCAGCAGCCCCTTCCAAATTCTTCTTTAAACCGGACAGTATAGTTCTATTAGCCATTTCAACTTGCCCATTTGCTTGTGGGTGGAAAGGTAAAGAGAAACAATGTTGTATACCCCTTGAGGCACAGAAGCTTTCCATTTCCCTATTGTCGAACTGTGGCCCATTGTCTGTTGTTATCTTTTGTGGGACACCAAATCTGCAACAGATGTTGGATAGAATGAATTTTATAACAGCTTTTGATGTTGTCCCTGCTAGAGGGGCTGCTTCAGTCCACTTCGAAAAGTAATCTATGGCAACAATTATAGTTTTGCGTCCTCCGGACGCCACAGGGAGAGGTCCTACTAAATCCAGCCCCCATCGAGCAAAAGGAATAGGCTCAGAAATTGACTCTAAAGGAATGGCTAGGACATGAATTTCATTGCTGTACCTCTGGCATGGGTCACACCTTCTTACCAATTCCTTAGCATCTTTCATGATAGATGGCCAATAGTAACCGGACAGTAAAACTCTTCTTGTTAAAGCCCTGAATCCACAATGGGTTGATCCCTCACCATCATGCAATTCGGAGAGGACTACTTGAGACTCTGCATCCCCCAAATAGCGCAGGAGAGGTTTACTATAAGATTTTTTGTACAACACGTCTCTCAATATGATGAAACCACAAGCCTTGTGTTTCAATGTTCTGGCTAATGATTTATCCGGAGGCACGACACCATCGGAGAGGTATTGCAGGAGAGGAAACCTCCAGTCCTGAGGTTGTTTCACCTGTACTTCAAAAATTTCTTCTTCTTTACCCATATTTAGTTGAATGGAGGGGCTCTCCAGCACATGGATCCATGGATATGACTCTGTGTAAGCTATGGTTGCCAATGAGTCTGCTAACTCATTTTCTGTCCGGGGTATCTGTTCATAAGAAACACTTTTAAACTTGAGCGCTTCATTTTTAAGGAGGAGTATATATTTCACAAGATGCTCCTTTTTAGCCTTAGACTGACCTTGGGTATGGTGGACAAGAAGTTGTGAGTCACTTAGTAGCCTGACCCTCTTAGCCTCACAGATGTAGGCCAACTTTAAACCAGCTATAGCCGCTTTGTACTCGGACTCATTATTGGATGCCCTGAAAGCAAAACATATAGCTTGGTACATTTTGTCACCATATGGAGAAGTCAAACACACCCCGGCACCACATCCCATAGTACTAGATCCACCATCTGTTCGGATGACCCATACCTTCTTATCTTTTATGTCAGTAGCCTGCTCCGAATCTCTGTCGGAGTGAAATTCAACCAGAAAATTAGCCACAGCTTGGGCCTTGACTGCTGTTCGAGGAGCAAAGTCTATGTCGAAGTCTCCCAATTCTACTGACCACTTAGTCATCCTGCTTGAAATGTCTGCTTTTTGGAGAACATTCTTCAAGGGAAAAGAAGTTCGGACGATGATGGGATGGGCCTGGAAATAAGGCCTCATCTTTCTGGCAGCTATCACCAGGGCTAATGCTAACTTTTCGAGTTTCAAGTAGCGCCTCTCTGCATCTATCAAACTCTTGCTGATGTAGTACACCGGATGGGGATGATTATTTACTTCTATTACCAACACAGCATTGATGGCACAACTTGAAACTGCCAAATATACGAAGAGTGTCTCCCCTTCAACTGGTCTAAATAAAGTTTTGGGGGAAGACAGGTGCTTCTTGATCTCATGGAAAGCCTCATCACACTGTGGGGTCCAATCGAATCCCTTTGCACTCTTCAAGGTTTGAAAGAACGGGGCGCACCTGTCCGAAGACCTTGAAATAAATCTGTTTAAGGCAGCTAATCTCCCCGTTAGTCGCTATACTTCTTTAATATTCCGAGGAGGCTCCATTTGGAATAGAGCATTAAGCTGGTCCGGATCGGGTTGTATCTCATGCTCACTTATAATATAGCCTAGAAACTTTCCGGACTGCACTCCGAACACACATTTTTCTGGGTTTAATTTTAAATTCACTTTTATCAAGTTGGCAAAAGTTTCTTGGAGATCAGCCAAGTGCAATCGCTCATCCACACTCTTCACCATCATGTCATCAATGTATACTTCCATATTTCTCCCAATCTGATCAGCAAAGGATTTGTTTACTAATCTTTGATAGGTAGCCCCAGCATTTTTCAACCCAAACGGCATTACCTTATAGCAATGAAGACCTCTGTCAGTGACGAATGTGGTATGTTCTTGATCCTTCGGATCTACTTGAATCTGATTGTATCCGGAGAAGGCATCCATAAAGGATAGCAGTTTGTTCCCAGAGGTGGAGTCTACCAACTGATCAATCCGGAGGACTGGATATAAATATTTTGGGCAAGCTCTATTGAGATCTGTGAAGTCAATGCACATGCGCCACTTGCCATTCTTCTTTTTCACCAAGACCGGATTGGCAGTCCACAAAGGATATTGAGACTCCTTGATGTGCCCCATCTTTGTCAGCCTGTCAACCTCTTGCGCAATGACATCAGCCTTCTCCTTAGAAAAAGCTCTTCTTTTTTGAACCACTGGTGCTATGTCTCTCCGGACGGATAGGTGACGTGATATTACTTCTGCTGGAACCCTAGTAACATCAGCATTGCACCAAGAAAAAACGTGCTGATGGTTCTTCAAAAACTTTAGCATTTCATTTTTCAAAACGGGTGGCATCTTAGACCCTATCTTGACACTCTTTCCTTCTTCTAGACAGTGAGTCTCTACCTCTTCGACCGGTATCAACACTCCGGGGGTCTCTCGGGGGTCATCAATTTCACCCTCACCCCTAGAAATCCCCTCAAACTGCTATTGCTCGTCGATGCGAACTGCCCCCAGTGTTCGGGGAGCCAGAGCAGTAGCATAATATTCCCTTGCAACCTTTTGACTGCTCCGGACAACACCCACATGTCCCTGAACAGCATATTTCAAGCACTGGTGGACTGTTGAAACCACTGCATGCATCCTAGAGAGCCAAGACCTTCCTAGAATAGCATTATAGCAAGTGGGACAATCCACCACGATAAAGAGTATCCTGACCATTTTCTTGAAAGGGCCCTTGCCCAATAGAACTTCCTCCTCGAACTCTCCGATCACATCTGCTGAGCTGCCAGTAAAGCCCACAATTGATCTGTCCAAATTCTGAATTACAGCTGGATTTTTCATTCTCTTGTATGTATTTAAGAAAATGATATTGGTTGAGCTCCCAGTATCCACCAGAATTCGTCTTATGTCATTGCCCCCAATAGATGCTCCTATAACAACAGCATCCTCATGAAGGCCAACTATATCTCTTAAATCATCTTCATCAAAAACAATGAAGGGGAATGGATTTGGCGACTGGTTTTCTTTGTTTCGTCTACGCTGATCTGTTTTCCAACCTGATTTAGCAACCCTCCCCATGTCATGGCCTTCTTTCTGGTCACTGAATCAGCCAAATTGCAAGGGTTCAAGCCCTGTCTTAGGGATGCTATTGCTACTTGTTCGAAGCAATCAGCCAGCCCGTTCTTGGTATTCACAAAACGACTTATATATTCTTTTAAGGACTCATTTGGTTCCTGGGCACAATGGATTATTGTATCTCCATTGCCCTTTAGCTCTTTACTCCCTACGAACTGCCTTCGAAAGGCCACCCAAAAAGTATCGAAATTCTTAATACAACCCTGAGGCAGGCTGTTTTACCATTTTAGAGCACTCCCCGTAAATGATTGGGAGAAGGCTCTGCAAAGTAGCTTATCATCGTCGTCAAAGTTCATCATGAAGTTTTTAAATTGTTCCAAATGATTGTCTGGATCAGTATTGTCATCGTACTTTTCCATTTTAGTGCTGTCAAACCTCTTAGGGAGGTTTCCGGACAGAATCTTAGAAGATAATGGAGATTGCCTCCAATTTCTACCACGACTGAACACAGTATCCTCATTGGGAGTTGCAAAGATACCTGGTTCATCGTGAAAAGCGAAAGGATCCATCAGCATCCGGTCTACAAGCCTCCGGCTGTGAGATGATCCTTTATCAATATTCCTCTTCATCTTTCCATGTCTATCCCTTTTTCTTGAATATTTCTTGGTCTGTTTTTGCTTCTTTTTAGTTCGACCCTCATTGCTGCTAGAGGATAAGGATTCTTCAACTCCCTTATCATCCGAAGAGCTGTCAGAAGATTCTGAGCTTGAGTCAGAACTCTCCACTGGCTTAGACCGGTGAGACTTCTTAGAGCTGGCATGAGTCTTTTTGGTACTCACATGAGTCTTTGAAGGCTCATTCTCCCTGGGGTTATCGGTGTGATGAGCAACTGATGCTTTGGATTTTTCTTTCAAGCCCATCTTAGCCTTTTCTGCCCTTAGAGCTTCTATTTCACCCTTTAGCCTATCACGCTCTTCGATAGTGTACTCATCGTTCTCACCCACCACTTCAAGCAGAGCTGGTGGTACTTCTGGATCGTCCGGATTCATTTGGACAGACTTTCTTTGCTGGTTTCGAATGCTTGGTTCAGGCACCCTCTTCTCCCACTGTGGTCGCCAATTTGGTGAGTATAATTATCGCCTGAGGGTAGGTTTGTAATTTGTTTGGTATTTTATAGAAGTATGGGGGTATTTTATATTTAGAGTAGAGAGTAGAGAGATAATTAAGCTGGCTGGTTGCAGTTAATTCTCATTACCCACACTTAATGCAGGTGGTTGGGTATTTATACCCTTATGTTTGGGCCCTTATGGGCTTTCGGGTCATGTTAAATGGACCCGGGTCATGTTCAAAGACCCATGAGCTCTAAGTAGGAGAGCAAGTAGCTTAGTCAAGAAGTGTTTAGGTTTTTCTTAGTACTTTTGTCATAGTTCGAACAGTCCTATGGGCTGAGTGTTCGAAGTGATTTGTCCGGTCCGGAGGCCTTGGACCGATTTGTCCCTGTCCGGGGAGCAGGCAGAATTCGGACTCATCAACCTCATCACAGATAAGTCTTTTTCACTTGTTACCTCTATGATGCAGCCTGACCTTAAAGTTTTATTGCTACCAATTGAACTCTCTTATCCTCTAGAACATCCTTAAAATCAAAAACTTCTTCTAATGACGCAAACCAATCTGGAATCTCTTCTAGTTGAAGACCCCCAAGGAATTCTAGAAAATTAAGTTTGAACTCTAATTCCCGCCAGTTGTTTATGTTATAATTGTAGTCACGATTGGGAAATTGATCGAACATTGGTTCTCCATGATATTGTGGAGCCATGCGTCCTCTTTAATAATAACTCCTCTAAACGAATGGATTTTCATCCTGATAGTATCCTCTTTCATGACCCTCTAGTCGATTGTTAGGGTTTGGACCTCAGACAATTGCGGAAATCATCAACTGGCTCATCTGACTCATTAACTGGTGCATTTGCTCCCCCAACAATTGGTGGTTTGCTTCAGCCTAATATAACACTCTTCGTAAGATTCAGTATTCTTACCCTTATCCCTAGGTTTCTTGGGTGGCATGATTCATGTATCTACGTAGTAGGAAAGCAAGCCTTGATACAAACTAATGCGGGACAAATAGAAAAAAATTAAAGAAATATAATCTAAACTTTAATCCAAAGGTAAATAGAAATATATAACCCTAATCTAAGGGAAATAAAACTGAAAATTTAGTAAACCTGCTTATTTACATAAAAGACAGTCTCAGAGTAGGGTACGAGATGCCTTTATGTAGGAATCTCCAAAAATCTAATTCCAAAATATATGAAATAATGTAAATGCATTAAATAGAATCCTATCAAATCTAAATGGAATTAGAGTTTATTGAATAATTTAATAAATCCTTAGAGTACATTAAAAAAATAAGAAAATATAATAAAATAGATATTTGGGTCCGTAAAATCTAAAATTAAGGTCCCAAACTTCATGACCATGCTTTCAGCCTCCGCCGCGTCCTTCAAAATTGTTGGGCTCTTCGAGACGTTCGAATTGAGTACCGATTTCAACTACTTCCGATACCCGAGCGGAAAATAGGGGATGTTTACATTTATCCATCAATGTCATATAACTATGAGCCTCTGCATCTGTATTATTAGAACTCTCATGGATGTAAATTTCAAACTAAGTATCACTCAAGCACCAACCTAAGTAAAATATAATAATTTGATGCATGATATACCTCATGAAAATATCATTGGAAGCATAATATATACTATGATATGCACGAGACCTGATCTTGCATACTTTATAAGTATTTTGAGTAGATTTATGTCAAATATGGGGAAGTCTCATTGGTAAGCCCTCAAATGGCTCATGATGTACTTGAATGATTCATTTAAATTTTGGTTGTATTATGATCAATAGTACATGGATGATGAAATATTAAGAGGGTATGTTGACTCTGACTACGTGGGTTGTCTTGACATAAGGAAGTTAACTTCGGGTTATATGTTTAATGTTTTTGGATGAGTGGTTACCTAGATCTTGTATACATAAGGTCGTTATATTATCATCAACGAAATATGAATATATTATTGTTATCGAAGTAATGAAGGAAGTCATATAGCTGAAGGGATTTTTTAGTGAGACCATTAGTATAGAGCAAGATGTGACTTTGTTCTGCGATAATATTAGTGCTCTTCACTTAATGAATATGAGATTTCCCTGAGATAACTTAGCACGTTAATATCAAGATGCACTTCATTCAAGACATAGTGGAGAGATAGTAAGTGAAGGTGGAAATTATTACAAGTAAGGAAAATATTCGGATATTCTGACCAAGGTATTACCGATTTTAAAGTTCACAAACTGCATGAGTATTATGCAAGTTTTGGAGGTATGTTAATTGGATATCTTTAAAGAGTAGTTGGAACGTTGGGGCAATGGATACGGGAGTCCCTATCATCCTAGGTAGAGAATTGTTAAGTGCATGCTAAAATTGATTGGTGTAGAGTAATTGCAGACTTAAGAGCCAAAGATTAACAATCGAACCTTAAGGGCATGAACTGCCAAACCTCTCAACATGTTCGGTCAAAGCTCAAATGAGGAATTTGGTGCATAGACATTTGTTAGAACCTAAGAGTGAGCTTAGCTGAAGAAAAATATAGTGTTACTGTTTGAACCAAAAATGTGTGTTGATCTCATGTTGGACCAAATATGCAAGAACATGTTGCCGATAATTTATGGATATTCTTCTATATTTCTAGAAAGAACTGGATCACTTGTATGAAAATATTTTGAATCGTATGAAAGATCTTTGTCATTGATTAAGAAAACTGGTCTGGAACGTGCATTAAAAGGTACACTATAGTACTATCTAAGGCGTCAAGAAATGGTGCCACTACCTCACAATATGTAATTGTGTCATGGTGGTTGTGACCATTATCATTTTAGTTATATACCTTTTTATTGCTAATCTGAGCCAGGTGTGCTCCATATCTTTGAATCTATAAATAATGAAAGAGAAGATTGAAGCTTTTTCGTTCAGTAAAATGAAAAGCAGAGAGAAGATTTCTATAGAGAGAAAACTTCTTTCTTGTCTGGGTTTAGAGAGAGAAGTAAGATAAAAGATAAATATTGAGAGAAACTTTGAAAAAGTCAAAGTTTGTTCTGTAAGGCGGTGATGTTTTGTATCAAATGATGAGTGGTTGACTTAATTATGTTTGAGATAGTCTTTTTGTAACTCACTTATATATAAAATCTGTGTATGTTGTCCGTGGAATCATCACAATCGGAACCACATTAAAGAGTTAAAGCTTCTTTACTCCATGTTTTTTTGTTCCATGAAGTTTCCTTCGATACATAGATTCTAGTTAACATTGACAAATCTTCGGCTGATACTTCCTTAGCTTCGACCAGTACTGAATTTTTTATATTGTGATGTATTGAACGTTGTTGGTAACCTCGATTGTTATTTACCACAAAATAAACTAATGTAAATGTTTAAAAATTCCAACCGACACCTTAAAATAAATATTGTTCATTATATTGTAATTAATAAAATGGAATATAAGAGAATGAGAGATGAAACTTTAACAAAGAATGTTAATTTTTGTTATGAAATAACAAAAAAAACTAACTGAAAATTATGCATACATAGGGATGTTATTGGGCTTATAACCTGGTAACCAGTCGGCAGCGGCGGAGCTACATTGGGCCCGGAGGGGCGTAGGCCCCCTACCTAAAATATATGTCTTATAATTTTTTTAAGGTAATAAATTATTTAAATAATATTTATATAAAAATTCTACGCCCCCTTAACTAAAATATATATTTTGTAATTTTTTTTAAGGTAATAATTATTTAAATAATATTAAACTATCAATTATACGCCTCTTTAACTAAAATATATATTTTATAATTTTTTAAGGTAATAACTATTTAAATAATATTAAAGTAAAAATTTAAGATAATAATTGTTTTTTAGGAATGTTTTAAATTTAATGTTTGAAATAATGATAGAAATTGTTTAATTTAAAAACTAATATGTTGACTATTTTTAACAAACTTTTTAGATTAAAAGTCTCAAATAACAGTGTAAATTTTAATTTACAAAATCTTGGATTATGGCTATTTTTAAGGAATAATTTAAGTTAGAAATCTTGAATATTTTAAAAGAAAAATTTAAGTTTGATATCTATAAATGGTTGGATGTAGTCTCTAGAATCTTAATCTCTAAGAATATTAGAACTCGATTGATTTTATAAGTATTCTCAATTTGTTTTTTTTGTCATAGTTTGTTTTGATTTAATATTCGTTTACTCTTTCTAATTAATTATATTTTATCTCTTACTTTGATTTAGAAAAAGATTTGTTAATCAATATTTTTTTTCTGATTTTATTTGTGGTTTAGGAAAGTGAAAATACATTTACTTAGTTTAAAGACAATATATATGAAAATATTTATTTGTTTTTTTAAAGTAAAATTATATATTTATATCATAAATTATGTTTAATACAAATTTGATTTTAATTTTATATAATTTTTACATAAAATTTTGATTTTATCTATATGTACTTAAAAAATATTTTTTATATAGAAAATTGAATTTATTTCAATTCATTTCTCAAAAATATATTTTATACATTTATCTTTGAAATATCTTTTATATATTAAATGATTTTGTTATATTTTTTTTAAATATCTTTTAAAAATAATATATTAGTATTTTCATCTATTTTTCAAAAATATTTTTTTATAACCAATTTTATTTACTTTTATCTAAATTTTAAAATATCTTTTTAAGATATTAAATTCGGTTTTGTTATATTTTATTTTATATATCTTTTAGAAATAATATATTAAGATAATAGTTAAATATATATACCTATATATAATTAAACCAAAGAATAGTGTTGGTTCTTCAAATAGCTCGAGTAATAATAATATGATTCATCCTAATCTGATTGGCTCTATATCAAGACCTAACGATGATAGCGTAGATTGTTCATTTGAATGAATTAGTATATAGTGGACTAAGCCAACTTATTGAAAATTCTAATAGTAATGTTAGAAATAAAATTCAAGAATTCGACGAGAATTTTGGCCCCCCTTACTTCAATTCCTAGATCCGTCACTGCCCGTCGGCACCAGGCTGTCGTTCGATAAAGTTCAACCGAGACTGGTCTGATAATATTATCGAGTCGTTAACGAACCAAAGTTTGAACCGGAGAGCTTAGCGGTATGGGCCGATAAAAAGATAAAAAAACCGATTAATTTTTTTAATATATATAATTTTATATCAATAATTTTAAAATAATAACTAAATATATTCATATTATTAAAAATATTAAATCAAAATATAACTTATAATATTTTGTTAATATGTTTAGTATATTGTTAAACGATGGTGTAAAGAAGAAAACAATATGTAGGTAAGTTTGAAACATAAACACTTGTCCTGTTCTAGGTTAGATACGGGATTTATTTTTTTATCAAATATAAATTATTTTAGGTAGTTTGATATTCAATCATTTTCTTCTTACTTTTGTAAGATATTTTTGTTTTTTTTATAGGTAGCTTGTTTTATCACGGATCATTACTAATAAATTATCAATAAATAAATAAGATGAGATTATTTTTAATTTGTTAAATAAATTCGATTAGAGTTAAATATGAGTTTTATTTTTATTTTCAAATATAAATTATTATAGGTAATTTGTTGTTCAATTATTTTTTTTCTTATTTTCCCAAAACGTTTTTATTTTTTAAAATATAAGTTATTTAAATAGTTTGTTTTATTACGAGATTGTTACTAATAAATTAACCATAAATAAACAAAATGAGATTACTTTTAACTTTTTTAATAAATTCGATTACAGTTACGAAAGATCTTTGCATCTTGTTTTCCACTTTATTCATGTTTAGTTACGTTTACCGTTAAGAAGGGTTTATATATATCAATAATATAATTGGCTAAAATCACAATTTGTTACTTTATGTGATTTTCATGTGCATAAGTAACTTAATTATTTGTGGATGTCGAATAATAAATATATATATATATATATATATATATATATATATATATATATATATATATATATATATATATATTTGTGGATGTAAATTAATTTAAAAAAATAAACAATAAACAATAATTAAATTAAGTTAAATATTGAACAAAATAATATAATTAAATAAAATCACAATTAGTCAAAGGATAAAGTATTTCAAAAGAATGTGAAACTCTTTTATTAGTTCACCAAAAGCATTCTAAGTGACCAAACACATCATAAGATTTATGATGAAAAAGAACATAAATATAAACTTTTTTATTTATTCTATAACAAAAAATAATTGAAAATATTAATTTTATGTTAATCTTTTTAATATTAGTTTTAATTGATTGGATTATTAGTATTTAAAAAATAAATAGGAGATAATCGTATTTTAATAAGAACATATACACGCGTTGTATTTAAAATTTTAAATTTTTAAATTTTAATCTTTTATCCAACGATTTAAGTTATTTTTGGCCTCTAGTATTTTGGATAACCATTTTGGTATCCATAGTTTTGTTCTTCCGATTTAGATGATTCCGTCTCCGGGTCAATTTTTTTCAATAATTTTAGTTAATCAATAATTCTAACGATCTTTTACATGATTAATCAATATATGTCATCTCTTCGTTAAGATCATCTTTGTATACATATAATGTATATCATTCGATTTAAATTTTATCTTAATATAAATTTTGTAAAGTTTAGTCGGAAACTTTGGCGGTCTTAATTTTAAATAAATTGTCTCATGTGATCAAATCAACGATTTCACTCAAATGAATATTTTACTAATCTGTTTATTCTCGATTTTATTTAATACTATTTTAATTGTGTGTTTTATCACGTTAAAAAAATTACTTAAGAGAAACGTATTCTCTCATGATAACTAGTATTGCCCCTATGTTCTTATAGGTATATTTTTTACAATGTTTTTGTTATGTTTAAAAAAACAATACACAAATTGTGTTTAAAAAAATTCGAACTTATCATTCCATGATAACAACCAACTTATACCACTATCATATATGGAACTCAAATTTATATGTTGAATCATTTACAAAAAGTTTTTTATTGTTCATTGCAGCATTTGATGTCTAGATTTTGAATATAGTCAAACTAATTTGTCATCATTTGTAAAATACCAATATAAGAATTTTAGTATCAGTCCTCTATATGTTGAATATATCAATTCTTGAGCTAATAATTTAATTAAAGTATATGCCAGGTTCTAACTAGAACGCATGTAGGAGACCGGTATGATTTTAGCTTTAATCAAATATCTAACATACTCATATCGCATACTCATGTGTCTAGATTTTCCATTATAGATACTACTATAGGCTATACTGAGTGTTGTTTGACTATCATAATGTATGTGTATTGTCAATTTGTTTCCTTTGAGGTGAATGGTATCTCCATCAATATGTTTCTCAACAATCCAACTTCTTTCCCTATTGTAACTAATGTTATCAACTCAGACTCCATAGTTGAATGCAATATACAAGTATGTTTCTTTAAATCTAAAAAATAACCCCACCAGCAAAGGTAAACACATATCTCATAGTCAATTTATTATCAACTAGGATGGTGATCTAACTTTCATCCATGTATTCCTTAATGCCCTAGAAAAAATTATTTTTGAAGGTATTTTTTTTCCTTTTCAAGTAGCCAAAAACTATTACGATATCGTTCCAATGCCAGTAGTTAGATTACAGGTAAATTGACTTAATTTACTAATCACAAATGAAATATAGTTTTGGTTAGAACATTCACTTTTTATTTTAGATACAATACCATTTTCTGATTTTGACCCAATGGGTCAAAATTTGGTTTTCAATAAGCACATGGTGTCAACCTAGTGGGTCAAAATTCAGATGTGATGGTCCAATGTTAATGGATTATAACCTTTACAAAGTAATATCCATTATAATGCATAAACCTACCTACTTAAAACTTCTTATAACATTAATGTATTCCAACTAAGCCCTTATTCGTCCTCCATTTTTCCATGTTTCAAAGTATGATCAAATGACGTATGTGTGTATTTGAATTATAGATGTTTAAATTTAGAAAAACCCTTGTTATTTTTCAAAAACTTGTTTTCCTAAACTAGTTTCTAATTTCTCAAGATCTTTGATATTAAAATTAGAAAATAAAAACCTCTTCGTTTTAATAATTTGTCTCATATTAGTACTCAATATAATTAGATTATCTACATATAGACACACTATTGATGAGTTCGGAGTTTTCAGTCACTGTGCCACAACTAAATCCGAATGACAATTCAGACTAAACTAGTACACAAAATATCCGAACAAGACAAATGTACTAACTTTTGACTAAGCTAGTTGCTAATCAACTTAAGACTATATGACTAATGGGTCCTTAAACTCGACCCGGTTTCACAACCCGGCCCAAAAAGCCCATAGGAGTATAATTAGGTTTAAATACCCCAACTACTTTCATTAATGAGGGTGATCAAAATTTAATACTAGTAGGCAGGTTAATTATCAATCTACACTGGACTCTAAACACAAAACACTACAAAATTACCAATATATTGTTTAGACACTTTACCAGATTACCCTCAGCTAGAAATAAATCACACCAAATTGGCGACCACAGTGGGAGGCGACGATTCCTAAATTTTACATTCAAAACCAGCAAGTAAAGCAGTTTGGATGGATCCGAATGGGCATAATACTCCACCCCCAGAGGCGAAGGTGCGAAGGAAAATAAGGATCACACCATTGAGGAGCGAGCTAGCTGAGGGCTGAAATAAATTCGTTAAGAGTTATAAAAACAAGCAGAAAAATATATCAAGGAGAAATTTGGAGCATCAGTACTTCACCACACTGACAATCCTGGAGAAAGTAAGCAGTCTTTGAAGACTCACCTCAGCTAAAAGAAAACACATCGGTCTAAGCCTGTTGAGAGTTCGGGATCTGAGTCCTCCAACAGTTCCTCAAATAAGGCAGAACTTGAAGAATCACTATCTTCAAGAAGCGATGAAGAGAGATCTAGAAAAAAGATGAGGTTAACTAAGAAGCATTCAAGGAAGAGGGACAGACGTGGTAGACTCAAAAGGCACCAGGGTAAAGGATCATCTCATAATCATGCTGACCAATGGTTTGGGTGATGATTCGAAAGCATCGAACATAACCTTTACAAATTTGTAGTCATGCTAGACTACTGGATTTATGACCATTTCCCCGCGTTTAGAGCCTCTGAGAACGCGGACCATGTAGCGAGGCAACCGAGGATTGTCAAGTGGCTACCAAAGCGGATTGTTGGGCAAAACATACGCCCCAAATCAGTTGTGCGTACTCTTCTTTTTTATCAGAAGGAGAAAGATGTAAGTGTTTATATTTATTAGTAAATAATATATTCATACTAAGTTATATTTTATTAAGATTCTGAGTGTTTTACTATATTTCGAACAGGTCAGTTTCGAGCCATTCGAGGAGATCAGAGTCCAGTTCCCCGTACAGGAGATCCGCACCATCGCTTATCCTTTGTGGATGATGAGCACGGTTGAGGGTTACATGCCAGATCGCGTTATGCGCCAGTTTGGACGGGTTTAGGATGAACCCGAACTCCTACTTGTACTCAGACCGGGTTACAAGAAGGGAGATTTGGCTAGGTACACATGGAGAGAGAGTGCATGGTTGGATTGGCGTCAGCATCTACTTTTAGAGGATCGGTTGACTATTACCGTCGACACTTATAGACAGTCGGCGACGAACACGTAGTGGAGGTACTTAGCTGAGTATGGTTGCATACTATTAGTCCACCCCCGCGCACCACAGACGATAGATTGTTAGAGGTTGTTCGGTCGATTATTACATTGCCTCTACGTCAAGGGGAAGAGGTTGCGCTTCGGTGGAGAGATCAAGTGTTGCAGCTCTTCTCTCCTTGGTTATTTGTTCTTATTGTTGGACTTATTTTATCTATATTATGATCTATATTTTCATTCACGTTTATGTTTGTTATCCATTTGGACGATTTGTTGTACTATGGTACTATGACTGATAGTCTTTTCTTTCTTTATGAATGTTAGTATTTTCTTTTCATCTTCATCTTAAGTAACTTCATTAAACTATAAATTCATAAAACTTATCGATGCTTGAGTAATGAACATCCAATTCGAATAACCAATTTTAAGTTCGACAATCATATTTACGCTTAATAATACTCATTCAATTTGTTTGCAAATTTAACTCGTTCAATTGTAAACATGAAACATTAAAACCGGAACACAAGCTTCTTGAAAAAATAACATCAAACGTTCTAACGGCTCACTAAAAACCAAAAACAAAACAAATGACTCAAAACCTAAAAAAAAATTACAAGTCCCAGTGCATCATTGGTACGCAATCATGAGTACCTATGGTGCACACTACTCTATATCCATGGTACAGCTGGGTGTGCATCATGGGTACAATGCAAGGTGTACCTATGTTGCATTGTACTATCGGTAAATGGGGCATGTACCGATGGTACAATGCACCGGCCGATAGTTCATGTATCGGCCGGTGCTTGGCACCATTGGTACGCAGTCAGGCGCACCGATGGTGCCTCACTTTGTGTACATATGGTGCACCATAAATGCACTATAGGTACGCATGGTATAGTACCTATGGTGCCGTGGACTAGGCACCATCGGTACACCCAACTGCGTACCATAGGTATGCAGTAGGTTGTACCTATGGTGCGCAGTTTTTCATGAAAATTTTCCCGCCTTGTTATTCCCGCTAAGTTTTTTCCGCGCTCTATAATTCCCGCCAAACTAATATTCTACTTTTCTATATAAGGAGGTCTAAGTTGGATACACCAAACACACAAAACTCTTCTTGTAACCTAACTCATTTGTTTCTTTATGGAGTGGAGTGTGTTTGACGACGCTCATCTACTCAAGGCTGCAAAACACGTGAAATTTACTAGGCCGGACGATGATACTGATGAGTTTTTCGATGATGTTTTGTGTATGATGTATTTCATGTACGGCGGGATGTCTACGTCTACACAAATGCCTCAATCTCGTAGCCGTGAGGACGTAGCCACTAGGTACAGGTGTATAACTAGTGGACCAATGTTTTGGTGTTCAATGAGCCACCCGAATTTAGTAATGAGGCATTCGACTCATTTGGTTTAATGATCACTGACTATTTGTCTTTAGAAATGATAGAATATGTTCATTCTCAAATATCCATGAAGGAGGAAACAGTACGTATCCTCAACGACAATGGTGGATACGATTTTGACTACAGATCTGTTTAATCTCAAGTTATGTATGGTGAGGTTTATTTTCGTCTGAGGGTAAGTTTGTAATTTTTGTTTAGATCTATGTGGAGGTTTGAGAGTATTTAATGATTAAGTAGAGAGTAGAGGGAGAATTAAGCAGCCTGGTTGCATTTAATTTTCATTACCCTCATTTAATGTTGGTGGTTAGGTATTTATACCCTTACATTTGAGCTTTACGGGATTTTGGGTCGCGTTTAATGGACCCGGGTCAAGTTTAAGGACCCATGAGCTCTTTAGTAGGAGAGCAAGCAGCTTAGTCAAGACGTGATTAGGTTTTAAGTACGTTAGTTCTGTTCGAACAGCACAATGGATGATGGCGTCCGAATTGTCATCGTCCGGTTAGATAGACATTGTCCGAACTGACCCTGTCCGAAGTGGTAACGGGATCCGGACTCATCAGTAGCCCCTTTTTTAGGTGTTTGTTCAAAAAACTTTGTAAAAACCTGAAAAACAGCCCGTTTCTAGTGACAGTTACATCCGGACAGGTCCTTTGAATAATCCCATAGCTTTATCCGGACTGAAAGAAGCTCTTTGAATCAAAACGGTTTTTTGCCAAAGTTCATGGGACACGTGTCTCTCTCTGGTTCGTTACTTCAGTCGTGTTCTCACCTTGAATTTCGCACCCACCTTCTCTGAAAAGCAACCTCTTCATTAAATGAAGGTGACATCAGCGCCGTTTCTTAATCATTGTAAATCCTTTCGAATTCTCCTAGGAATAAAAGCTCCTTTTGGGGTTTACTATAAATTAAAACACTTTTCTACTGTTTTACTATCACCTTTATTTTCACTTTGCTAATTTTCAGAGCTTTTTCTCTCAAACACAAGTTCTTCACTTTGATTGTTTATGTTCACGGCTAGGAACGCTCTAATCAGAGGTGGGTGGCTCAATCTATCAAAACTGGAGAAAGCACAAAAAGTTGAAAGGGAAAGGCGCATCGCATCAGGCTTACATACTTCCCCCATCGACAAACCAGTAACCTCAACCATAGAGCCTGACCAGGGTTCCTCCTCTACAAAAAGTGTCAAACTGAGGAGATTGTTCCAAACCACTCTTTCTCCTATTGTCTCAGGTTCATCAGTTCAAGAGTCAGATCCCACTGTTGAACCAGGTCTAACAGTTACTAGTTTCAAAAATCCTTCCCCATTCATAGCCATGGGGTCAGATGCAGAGACTTCTCCCAACAAACTGGTTGATCGAAGAAAAGGCCAGCTGGTCAAAGGGTAGGCTTCCAAAGGCACCCCTTCGAAATCAGGTGCCAAAGATAGCAGTACAAGGTCAGAAGCACCCATAAAAGTACCCAAGGACAGGCTGTCCGGACCGGAGGCCACTGGTTCAAGCCCCCGAAGAGAAACCATCGCATCAGAGCCCTGGACGGAGTCCAGAGTACAGGAGAGTACTGAAGCTCATCAGTCCGGTGGTCAGACTGAACCAACCCCAAACTCCCCCCTCACCAAGACAACTGAAAACCCTTCCTCAATAATGGAGGACTCTATCGAAGAGGCTTCATTCGAGTCCGAACCCTCCGGACAGACTAGTGATGTTGTTGCTGCCCAGAAGGACAAAGGCAAGGAGAAACTATGCTTAAGGCATCCGGATCTGCCAGAGTGCCTGGAAGGAAAAGTGGGACCTTGTTTCCATAAGGTCAGTGTTAAATATTTTCTTTCCTTACAAAGAGATCAATTATGCTTTCATCCATACAGCTGAGTTGGGCCGGATGCGTACGAAGTGGGAGATTCCGGAGAACGTAAAAATTAGAATCCCCACAGACCCTGAAACCCCAATGGACTGTAAACTCAGTGAAATAGTCATCTTCACTGAGCTTTTTAACTGGGGTCTAAGGTTTCCCTTAGATCCGGAGATAGTTAGGTATTTCCACCTCATCAAGCTTCGCCCTAGTCAACTGAGCCCCAACGCCTGGTACACACTTATGGTCTGCATTATGGCCTCCAGGCTCTCCGGGATTCCTCTACCAATGGAGGAGTTTGCAGCTGTAGTCAGTCTCTGCAGAAACCACCAAATTCCCTTCTATCACTTCAACATGGGTGATAATTATAAAGCAGTGGATGATCTGCTTGAGTCGGAGAGAAATTGGAGGACTCAATTCCTGTTCGTAAGTGGTGCTTGGGAGAATGGGAGGAAAATCAAAGCCGGAGTTAATCCAAGTCTCCTCACCAGCAGGTGGAGGAGTGATCGTAAGGCTCCTACTTTATATTTTTATTTTTACTTTTATCGAATTTGCTTAAACTGACTGGTCTTGTCTTTTTTCTTAACAAAGCTGCCCAAAGACTTTAGTGACTACTTAAAGGTCGGGCAGACCACTTGTTCCAAGATCAACACTTGGACTGCTGAAAAGTGGGGAAATCGGTTTCATGATGCTTTCACAGGAGGCAAATTTGCAAGGTCTCACCTCTGGAACACTACTGGCCGGAGGGACTTGACCTGGGAAGAACTCACCACTCCACCCCCTCCGGATGTGGTCCTCAAGAGAACACACAAACCGGATGGGTCACTTTACTTGCCAGGTCGGGCCAAAGCCCCGAGTAAAATGAAAGGCAAGAAAGAGAAGGGCAAGAAGGTTGCAGGTGAGGCTAACCCTGCCGAGGTGGAGGAGGCTGCTCCAACAAATCCAGAGGGGCCAGCCCCAAGCCAGATTGATGATGCTCTCTTAGAAGTGGTGGAGCAGGAGAGTATTAGGGAAGAGGTAGGATCTTCCAAACCTCCAAAGGTTCGCAAGAGGGACCGAAAACGTGGAGCAGAGAATAAGGAGAGGGAGGCCAAAAAGAAAAAGACCTCTAAGGGTGACGAACTTTCTCTCCGGCCTCCGGAGCCTCTTCCCCCTGTAGACCCTACTGATCCGACAAGAGCAGAGGAGATCTCTGGTGAATTTTATACTAACGAGGTTGGAGGAGGAAACCTCAGCATTGATGGCGTTGACATCACCGGGCTTGATGGACTTGGTGACTATTTTGCAAACCTTCCCAGATACGATTTTGCTGGGTCTTACCTCCCTCCAAGAACTTCGAACACCGTTACTTTTAATGGTAAGACTTTTACTGTTTCAATTGAAAGGGATATTATAGCTCACTCCATATTAAGTAATGTTCAACCAGTGCTTGTTTTGGAGAAACAAGTTCGAGGTCAGGCAGATATTATCAAAGATCTCAAATCTGACAAAGAGAAACTGTTCGATGATCTTTTTACTGCCACTCAACATGCTGAAATTCTGAAGGGAGAAAACGAGGAGCTAAAGAAGAGCCAAGAGGGGTGGACCACAAAGGTTGCTACTTTAGAAGACACTATTAAAGAGCTCCGGGAGAAGTTGTCTCGATTAGAGAAAGATCTCACCTCTTCAAAAGAGGAGGCAAAGGCCAAGGATCAAGTCATCCACAACTTGACAAATGACAAGATTGCGCTCGAGAACACAGTATCCAAGGCTGCAAAGGAGAAAGCAGATCTGCTAAGGGAGTACGAGGCCAAAATTCAGGCCAAGATCAATGCTTATGCCAACAATGTAATAGATACTCAAGAGCAAATGTATGCCAAGGTGAGGTCGGACATGGTCCTGCTCTTTCATGAGAAGTTCCCGAAGAGGAACCTGGGAGATTTGTGGCTTCATGTAGAGTACGAAGACCTTCCCTTTCACACCATGGCTGATGAGACTTGCATGATTATTCCAGTGCTTCCTCCTCTGACAAAGAAGAAAACACCGGGGAGGACCTACACGAAGAGAAAGACGATCCCAAGAAGGGAACAGGTGAGGCTGAGCCATATTCAAAGGCTCACTCTTAGATTATGAATTACCTTATCATCTTTTACTTTGTTTGAACTAAAGTCCTTGGAAGGCCAAGGCATTTTTGTAATTGTGTCCGGAATTTGACCGGATAGATCTTTTGTTTTGTCTAACAATTTAAAAGTCCTTCGAAGGCCAAGGCACTTAGGTTATTTTAATGAGTATCTTTGTTTTGCACAACTCTTGCATTCTTCATAGTTTGTTTCAATTTCGGTGGCTAGTGATTAAATAGCCCTTAGTTATTCCATAAATATTCTAAAGCGAGAGTGTTTAAACTCTCTGATGACAAATGGTGAAGTAGTCATCTTCAATTCAATCTGGATGGTGTGACAAAAAACAAAGTAAGAACACTTCGAATTTTTTTAAGAAGGCATCAAGTTTTATAAAAATCCCGGACACCTCATTAAAACCTCCCCGCGCCACCAGGGTAGGAAAGAGTATGCCCCCAAATATTTACATGGATTTTTTAAACAAGTAAATATTTACATTGTTCCTACTCTAAGTACATCCGGAGATGTTCAAAATTCCAAGGGTGATTCAAAACCCTTCCATCTTTGTCTTCTAGCCAGTATGTTCCAGGTTTGAGCCTTTCAATGACCATATAAGGTCCTTCCCAAGTTTGGGCTAGTTTACCGAGCATCGTTTCTTTAGTATGTAAGAAGACCTTCCTTAACACCTTGTCCCCCGGCTGAAAATCTCTTCTCTTAACTCTAGAAGCAAACCTGCTTCTCATCAAACCCTGATAGTGTGCAGCTCTAAGGTGAGCCTTAACTCGTCTTTCCTCTATTAGGTCAAGCTGACCCCTGACTGCCACTTCGTTAGCATGTTCGGAGAAATTGTGAACTCAAAAAGAAGGGAGAGTTGCCTCTATGGGAGCTATGGCATCCATCCCATAGACCAATGAAAAAGGTGATTCTTGTGTTACAACCCCAAGAGTAGTCCGGTCGGCCCACAAAACTTCCTGCAAATAACTAGGCCATTTTCCAGCAGCTCCTTCTAAATTTTTCTTCAGACCGGACAGTATAGTTCTGTTGGCCACCTCAACTTGACCGTTTGCTTGTGGGTGGAAAGGTGAAGAGAAACAATGTTGTATACCCCTAGAGGCACAGAAACTCTCCATTTCCTTGTTTTCGAACTGTGGCCCATTGTCTGTTGTTATATTCTGTGGAACACCAAATCTGCAACAGATATTGGATAAAATGAATTTTATGACAGCTTTTGATGTTGTTCCTGCTAGTGGAGCTGCTTCAATCCACTTCAAAAAATAATCAATAGCAACAATTATCGTCCTGCGTCCTCCGGATGCCATAGGAAGAGGCCCCACCAAATCCAACCCCCATTGAGCAAAAGGTGTAGGCTCAGAAATTGACTCTAAAGGGATGGTTGGGACATGAATTTTGTTGCTATATCTTTAGCATGGGTCACAACTTTTCACCAGCTCCTTAGCATCTTGCATTATAGAAGGCCAATAATAGCCAGCTAGTAAAACTCTCCTTGTTAGAGCCCTAAATCCACAATGAGCTGATCCCTCACCATCGTGCAATTCAGAGAGGACTACTTGAGATTCATCATCTCTCAAACATCGCAAAAGAGGTTTACTGTAAGACTTTTTATACAGAATGTCTCTTAGTATGATAAAACCACGAGCCTTGTGCTTCATTTTTCTTTCTAGTGATTTATCCGGAGGCAAGATGCCATCGGAGAAATACTGCAGGAGAGGAAATCTCCAATCTTGAGGTTGTTTCATCTGTACATCGAAAATTTCTTCCTCTTTGCTCACATTGAGTTGAATGGAAGGGCACTCCAGCACATGGATCCAAGGATATGACTCAGTGTATGCTATGGTTGCCAAGGAATCTGCTAGTTCATTCTCTGTCCGGGGTATATGCTCATAAACAATGCTTTTGAACTTAAGTGCCTCATTTTTAAGAAGAAGTAAGTACTTCACTAGTTGCTCCTTTTTTGCCTCAGATTGACCTTGCGCATGGTGGATAAGTAGCTGGGAATCACTCATCAGCTTGACCCTTTTGGCCCCACAAATATAAGCTAACTTTAAACCAGTTATAGCTGCTTTGTATTCGGACTCATTGTTGGAAGCCCTAAAAGCAAAACATATAGCCTGGTACATTTTGTCACCATATGGAGAAGTCAAACACACCCCTGCACCACATCCCATAGTACTGGATCCACCATCTGTCGGGACGACCCATACCTTTTTGTCTTTCATCTCAGTAGTCTGCTCTGAATCCCTATCAGAGTGGAATTCAACTAAAAAATCAGCCACAACTTGGGCTTTGATTGCTGTTCGAGGAGCAAAATCAATATCGAAGTCCCCCTATTCCACTGACCACTTAGTCATTCTACTTGAAACGTCTTCCTTTTGAAGAACGTTCTTCAAGGGAAAAGATGTCCGGACGATAATAGGATGAGCCTGAAAATAAGGCCTCATCTTCCTTGCAACAATTACCAAGGCTAATGCTAATTTCTCGAGCTTTAAATAGTGTTTTTCTGCATCTATCAAGCTCTTGCTGATGTAGTACACCGGATGGGGGTAATTATCCACCTCTCTTACCAATACAGCACTGATGGCACAACTTGAAACTGCCAAGTATACGAAGAGTGTCTCTCCATCAACAGGTTTAAATAAAGTCTTGGGGGAGGAGAGATGTTTCTTAATCTCATTAAAGGCCTCATCGCACTGTGAAGTTCAGTCAAATCCCTTCGCACCCTTTAAAGTTTGAAAAAACGGGGCACATCTGTCTGAAGACCTTGAGATGAATCGATTTAAAGCAGCCAACCTCTCAGTCAACCGTTGTACTTCTTTAACATTCCGAGGAGGCTCTATTTGGAATAAAGCATTAAGCTGGTCCGGATCGGGCTGTATCCCATGCTCACTTATTATATAACCTAGAAATTTCCCGGACTGCACTCCGAACACACATTTTTCTGGATTTAGCTTCAGATTCACTTTTACTAAATTAGCAAAAGTTTCTTGGAGGTCCGCCAAGTGTAGTTGTTCATCCACACTTTTCACCATCATGTCATCAATGTATACTTCCATATTTCTTCCAATTTGACCAGCAAAGGCTTTGTTCACCAATCTCTGATATGTAGCCCCAGCATTTTTCAATCCAAATGGCATCACTTTGTAGGAATGAAGACCCCTGTCAGTGACAAATGTGGTATGCTACTGATCCTTCGGATCTACTTGAATCTGCTTGTACCCGGAGAAAGCATCCATGAAGGATAGTAACTTATTCCCTGAAGTGGAATCTACCAGCTAATCAATCCGGGGAACTGGATATAAATCTTTTGGGCAAGCCCTATTGAGATCTGTGAAGTCAATGCACATACGCCACTTGCCATTTTTCTTTTTCACCAAGACCGGATTGGCAGTCCAAAAATGATACTGAGACTCCTTTATATGCCCCATTTTTGTGAGCCTGACAACTTCTTGAACAATAACATCAGCCTTTTCCTTGGAAAAAGCCCTTCTCTTTTTTACCACAGGTGCTATGTCCCTCCGAATAGATAGGTGATGTGATATAATATCTGCTGGAACCCCAGTAACATCAGCATTGTTGTTAGTCCTTTTCTCACGCAAGTATACGCGGTCAAATAGTAGCAAGTAATAAGTAAGAAAGATCGTTCCCATGAAGACTAGGTGTATAAGACAAGAATTCACTTATGCAACAACATATGATTATTAAACTAATGCTTGAACGAGTAATAAAGTATGAATGTAACTAAACAAATCAACTAACGAGATTATCTAATGAGTTTTACTTATGCGAGAGAAAACATGGAGCCCTAACTTCATTGTTTATTTTACTCAGAGTATTAATGTACTTAATCAATATGTAAGATAACTACGATTACTAATCAGATAACACAAAATCAGAATACGCTACCTTTCAGTACACATAAACCAAACCACTTAAACAACCACAAAAGAGATAGCAGTTAAGCAGACACCGCATGCATGACAATCCTATATGTCTATATGAATTGAGGTACAATTGGTTTTAAGCACAAGTTACCTATTTCGATTACATAGGGTAATATGATATGGTTAATGACATATTACGAATCATGAACAGTCAAAATATGAATCATTCAAGAACCTATGCTAGCATGGCAAGTTCTAAACCCTTAAATCTACTTTCGCATTCATTAAAGATAAACAAACTAAATGTTCGCGACGCATCTAACGAAAAAACACAACCATACTAGGTAACCGATAAACATATCTCAAAAAATCAATTAAGCAATAAACCCTAAATATTATTCAAACAAATCCGCTAAGGTTCCATGACAACGATTAGTTCATAATCGAACAAATCATCATCATGGGTGCAAAAGTTAACATAATTGTTTAGGAAGAATATAAATAAACGAATAAAAATTTAGAGAAAGTTAAACCGAACGACTGTCTGCCTCCTGCCGAGACAGTCCTCCTGCCGACTGATTGTATGTTGCCGCTGCCGAAAGAAAATTCAAAAAAACAGCTGTCACCTGCCTTTTGCCGAAAGAAATCTACCAAAACCGCAAATTCCGTTTCTTTACCTCTCTTCTGCTCGCGCCGTTCTATGCTCTGCCCGAATCGCCGTCAATTGCCAATGTCAGTAGCCAATTGTCTGTTTCTTTCCTTTCCGTCTGTCGCGAATTATCCCTTCTCTGTTCTAATGAATACAAAAGTAGTCAAACCTTTTTTTTCTTTGTTTTTCTTTGTTTTATATCTACCGAAGAAGACCAAAACAGTAGCCAATTCTGTTTTGGCTTCTGTTTTTGTTTCTTTATTATAGAATACCTAAGCATATATTTTGCCGAAAGAAAATCAAAGTACGGCCGTAAAACCAAGATAGCACACCCCTTTCTTTCTCCTTTACATCTCTTTATATATATATTCTGCCGAAATCTTAAAAAAATAAAAACGAATTATAAAATATTTTTATTAAATAAAATAATATTTTAAACAATATAGTTAATTTATATTAAATAAAATAATATTTTAAACAATATAGTTAAATAAAATCTTCGCCTCTAATATTATTTTCTTAATTTAACATTAATTTCTTTTTTATGCTTCGTTTTAATATTTTTTTTAATTTAATATTTTAAACAATATCTCATAAAATATATTTTCCTTTTTTTTCAACATTAATATATTTTTCAAGCATTAATATATATATTTTTGGAAAATCACTCGTCATAATATATTTTTAGCATTAATATATTTTCTTTTCTTTTCAACTCTTCCAAAAAATTTCTAGGTATATTAATTTTCCAGTTTCTTCAATTCCAACCCCAAATTTATTAATATTATCACAATTTACCCATAGCACAAGCGCCTTTAAGAATACTGAAAAAACACGTTAAAACTCAACGAATACTTGAGAACCGGTGACGATTTTAAGAATAATGGAAGCGTAATAAGTGATATGAAATGCACTTATCAATTGCACCAAGCAAAAACATGCTGATGGTCTTTTAGAAATTTTAACATTTTATTCTTCAGTTTGGATGGCATTTTGGACCCTATCTTAACATTTTTTCCTTCTTCCAAAGAATGTACTTCAACTTCTTCAACCGGTATCAACACTTCAGGGGTCTCTCTGGGGTCATCAATTTCACCCTCACCCCCAGAAAGCCCCTCAAATTGCTATTCTTCGTTGATACGAACTGCCCCCAACGTCCGTGGAGCCAGTGCCGTAGCATAACACTCTCTTGAAATCTTTTGACTGCTCCGGACAGCTCCCACTTGTCCTTGAACAGCATATTTCAAACATTGGTGGACTGTCGAGGCCACTGCATGCATCCTAGAGAGCCAAGACCTCCCTAAAATAGCATTATAACAAGTGGGACAATCCACCACAATAAAAAGTATCATGACCATCTTCTTAAAAGGGCCATTGCCCAACAAAACTTCCTTTTCGAACTCCCCGATCACATCTGCTGAGCTCCCAGTGAAGCACACAATTGATCTGTCTGAACGCTGAATTACGGCTGGATTTTTTATCTTTTTGTAAGTGGTTAAGAAGAGGATATTGGCTGAACTCCCAGTATCCACCAAGATTCGTCTTATGTCATTGCCCCCAATGGATGCTCCTATGACAACAGCATCTTCATAAGGGCCAACTATATCCCTTAAGTCATTTTCATCGAAAACAATGAAGGGAAATGAAATTTGTGATTGATAGGAGGTCATGCCTCCTTCCAACTGGGTGGCTAAAGTATGAACGTGCCTCTTCCTTGAAGAAGCAGTAGGAGCTGTCATAGTATCCCCTCCGAAAATTGTGAGTGACTCAAAAAACTTAATAAGCCTGGAGACTGTTTTACAATGTTCCTCAATGGCACCCACCCTATTTCGAGTTGGATCAGGATCCAAGTATTCTGATTCTACATCAAATCTTTCGATTATAACCATAGCTCCATCCGGAGCAGCATTGCTCGGACCAACTCGATGAGCATTATCAGGCTTATTTCCTCCTCTTCTTTTGACATATGCCCCCAGCTTTCCTCTTTCAATTAAGTTCTGAACTTCTTGTTTCAAGGCTATACAATCGTTAGTGGTATGGCCAGTATCATTATGGTACTGACAGAAAGAATTGTTACGATGTTCCCTATGAGATTGCAGTGCAGTCGGCCTTTTATAGTGTACTTCTTCCTTTGTTTTGTCATAAATGGTGGCTACACTTTCCTTTAACTCCGCAAACCACCCCGGTTGAACCCAAGGCCCTCTCTTATTTCTAGATTGTTGACTCTGGGCAGGCGCAGCTGGCTGAGATTGAGCTTTAGCCCTATTATGTCCCTGTCCGGTCTCCGTTGCCTTGTTCCCGGATTGATTTTGGTTGGGGTTTGGCGCAACCGGGGCGGACCTCACCTGCCTGTGCACCCTAGTTTTCTTTGTTTCATCAAAGTTGATTTGCTTTCCGACCTGATTCAGTAGACCTCCCCAAGTCATTGTTTTCTTTCTGGTCACTAAATCAACTAAATTTCCAGGGTTTAAGCCTTGCCTCAAAGATGCTATGGCTACTTGCTCGAAGCAATCAGCCAGCCCGTTTTTGGTGTTTACAAACCGACTTATGTATTCTTTTAGTGATTCGTTTGGTTCTTGGGCACAATGGATTATAGTGTCCCTATTGCCCTTTAATTCCTTACTCCTAACAAATTGTCTTCGAAAGGCCACCCAAAAGGTATCGAAGTTTCTGATGCAGCCTTGTGGTAGGCTGTTATACCACTTCAGAGCACTCCCCGTAAAGGATTGGGAGAATGCTCTACAGAGTAACTTGTCTTCATCATCGAAATTCATTATAAAGTTTTTAAATTGTTCCAAGTGGTTGTCCGGATCTTTGCTGCCATAGTATTTCTCCATTTTTGTGCTGTCGAACCTCTTGGGGAGGTTTTCGGACAGAATTTTAGAAGACAATGGAGATTGTCTCCAATTCCGGCCACGACTGAAAACCGTATCCTCATTGGGAGTTGCAAAGATACCTGGTTCATCGTGGAAGGTAAAAGGATCCATCAGCATTCGGTCTACATGCCTCCGGCTGTGGGATGATCCTTTGCCTATATTCCTTTTCAATTTCCCATGTCTATCCCTTTTTCTCGAATATTTTTTAATCAAATTTTACTTCTTTTTGGATCGGCCCTCATCACTGCTGGAGGATAAGGACTCTTCAACTCCATCCTCGTCCAAGGAGCTACTAGAAGACTCCGAGTCTGAGTCAAAACTCTCCACTGGCTTAGACCGGTGAGAATTTTTGGAGCTAGCATGAGTCTTCTTGGTACTCACATGAGTTTTTGAAGGCTCCTGCTCTCTAGGGTTGTCGGTATGATGAGCGAGTGATGCTTTTGACTTCTCTTGCATGCCCATCTTAGCCTTCTCTACCCTCAGAGCTTCTATCTCGCCCTTTAATCTATCACGCTCCTTGATAGTATATTCATCATTTTCATCCACCACTTCAAGCAAAGCTGGTGGTACTTCCGGGGAGTCCGGATGTATTATGACTGATTTTTCCTGTTGGTTTCGAATGCTTGATTCAGGAACTGTCGTACTCCCACTGTGGTCGCTAATTTGGTGAGGTTTATTTTTGTCTGAGGGTAAGTTTGTAATTTTTGTTTAGATCTGTGTGGAGGTTTGAGAGTATTTAATTATTAAGTAGAGAGTAGAGGGAGAATTAAGCAGCTTGGTTGCATTTAATTTTCATTACCCTCATTTAATGTTGGTGGTTAGGTATTTATACCCTTACATTTGGGCTTTACGGGCTTTCGGGTCACGTTTAATAGACATTGTCCGAACTGGCCCTGTCCGAAGTGGTAACGGGATCCGGACTCATCAATGTACCCCTATTTTTCCAGGTTATTGTTGCTTATTATAATGTTTAATTTTAAGTTATGTACTCTTGTTTTGTCAGGTTATTGTTGCTTATTTGTAATGTTTAATTTTAAGTTATGAAATGATGAGTTTCTTATTGATATAAGTTGGAAAATTTCCTGATTTACCGTCAATATTAAAATAAGGTACCCAAAACACAAACCACTAACAAATGAAGTACAAAGCATTCTGAAAAAGTAAATAAAGTGCTAAACAACATACAATCGACCAAATAACATAAACCGACTAAACAAATTCATCAAGATCAGTTACTTCTGGGAATGAACAAACTGGCTTTCTACCTTTGAGCTCCGTGTATTTTATGCAGCGAGCAACTATTGGTAGCTCACAAGTTGTAGCCTCTTCACTCTTCAACGCATGTCACATAGGATGTAGACGTGCGCAAGGGCATATGGGCTTGATTGATAGTTGTTCAATAAAACCAGAATTAGAACTAAATCTTGAGTAATACAATCGTACTTAATAACAAAACTATTAATCGAATGACTTACATTGATGAAGTGATTAGTATCAACGAATCCAAACCCAATTTCACATCTTTGGGCCATAATGGGTGGTTTACCGCGCAGAGGTAGAAATGTTTGACTGCAGTTGTGAGAGCCCACGAGTGACACAAAATGAATAATGCGTTCGAACTTGCTTGCAATCGCAATGCCCATCTCCGGCATTGTCATCCAATATTTGGGGGATGCTGGAGTGTCGTAGTAGTTTATGCTTTTTGCAACCTTCAGGTACTCCTCTTTACCGTTATATATCTTGTTATAAGTTTCATAGTTTTCCATTAGTTCATCGTAGATTTCCTTCCAAACACCTTGCCAACCTTCTTCATGACCGTACAACCCAAACAGAACTGTTATATATCTACAGTGACCATCTGCCCTAACATCATATATGCCAGATATAAAAGGATTGAAGTGGGTCGGAAACCAACGCAAAAAACATTTCGGATCGTATATCACTTCTTTGACTCCACCAATAGATGATTGTACAATGTTGCTAGCAAGCAAGGCAAAGGAAGAACTTTGAGTACGAGGTAATTTAGGCACATCCGCCTGAATCGTATTTGCACTAGCAACTGCTTTACCCTTTTTAACTTTTGGTACTTTTAAAGAGTTCATCATTGAGTCAAGACTAGCCTTATCAGCATCATCCACATGTTCCTATTGGCATTTGTCTTGTTTAGTGGATGATGTATCGACAACAAGTTTTTGTTTAACCAGCGGACGACATCGGTGTTTCTGCTTCTCCAATGGCTCTAGCAAGGAGGATGTTTTACGATAAAGAATTTCAAACCATTTCTTGTAAATGTGTTATATACGGCTTTCGTCTTTTGTCTCCATAACATTGATTACTAGTTTTTCCAGATCATCTTTGAGAATCTCCATCGTCGTACGGTATGTACGAGGCTGTATTTCTAACCTTGTCCAGTGGCTGTGAAACGTTTCAATGATGTAACTTTTCTGTTTTACACCACTTGCGGATCTGGTGGTAGCAAGGTATACCATGGGTAGATTTTATCGCGCATATGCAAACGGCATCGTGTTTAACATCCGACCCATCTTCGATAGCGATCATCTTGATATCTTCGGACTTCTCTACTTCGTTGAAAAATAGTTCTAACACCATGTCGGAAATCTTGCCTCGAATTTTGTCAAATAGTTTATCGGCGAACTTATGCAGCGCTATATAACGACTCTTCTCAAACGAAGACCTAATGGTAGCATGTTGGATTTCAACTAGTGAATTCACCCTCCCCAAAAATAACTCAAAGTTTAATTTGCTTGTATGTAGGTAACGCTTTAGGTTTGAATGAGCACTCTCGACGCGGTTAGTTGTGAAATTTCCCAAATGCAAGTTATTGTTCGTCTTCCAAACAACGAATTTGTCCGTGTATTTATCAAGCCACGATTTTTCAGTGTATTCAATTGCAAGAGGATAGTCTTTCTACTCCAATAGCATGTCTCGTCGAGCGTGATCAAATTCAATCTCTGATGTTGTATACGCAATCTTCTTCCAAGCAGAAACAAACTTCACATAATCAGTTTTCTCAGGGAAATATTTCCTTATTTGCCCCTGAACGTTTAGGGCTATGTTTTAGCGGCATAACATATGCGTTGTCTCTGGGAATACCACTTCTATGGAATTCATCAACGCTAAATCTATATCGATCAGAATGACACGCGGTTCTTCAATTTCGTGAACGGCAATCAACGACTTCAAACACTCTAACACCCATTTGAAGTTGTTTAACTTCTCACCAGATATGAAAGCAAAAGCCGCACAGTACGTCAAATCGGTACACGTCACACCCACTATCTCAAACAATGGAATACAATATCATATGACTTTATATGCACTATCCATGATCAACACTGTTGGACATGTCCACAAAAGGTCAACACTAACTAGATGGGCAAAAACTATATCTGTAATGACTTGTCCATCGTCTTCACCAGATTTATACCATTCATAATAATTATGTGACTTAAGCTTTCCCAACAAGATCTGGAGTTGTGACCTACCCACATTCTTCAAAACCCTGCTTTTTTGTCGTGAATTGTAGATGGTGAAGAACAAATGACTGTAGTCAGTAGCGCAAGCTTTCTCAGACCCATCAAGTATACTAAAAAATGGGTAAAAAAACCTTCTTTGTTTTTGAAAATTTGCACGCACCACCGGTTCGGGGCCCTAGAACCGGTGGTGCTAGGACTTTAGTACCGAGCGGACTGAGGCCCCAGCACCACCGGTTCTGTGGCCTTGGAACCGGTGGTGCGTGGCGAAACTGCCCGTAACCTCACATTTTTCCCGCTACTTCGACTTCTTTACCGACGACTGGAGCTCCTTTTCCGGCGATATTTTATCATCTCTTTTCTCCGGCGACATCAACTCCTCCATGCTAATCCCTAGTTTCGGGTGAGTCATGATCGATTTTGTGTTTTTCTAAAAAATGAGGTTGAATGTTCTTGATAATAGTTTGAAGTTTGAAGTTTATTTTTAAGATTTTCACAAAACAAAACTATTTTGATGATAAATTTACTAAAGAATGGTGTTTGTTTTGGTATCGATAGCGAAATAGGTTATTGTGTGAATTGGGTATACTTAAGATACACGTAGTAGTTTTTTTACTTGATGGAAATTACGTAATTAATTGGAACAACGAGGGTAATTTGGTCATAGAAAAGTCAAAGTAAAGTCAAATGAGGCTTTTGGGTATACTTAAACCGCATTTGGGTATATACAGCCATACCTTTTACTTAATTGATTTGTTTTGTTTGTTTGAATGGATTTGAATTTGTTTGACTAATTTATTTGGTTTTTTTGGTTTGTTTGATTTGATTTGTATACAACGATTTAATTTATTTGTTGGATTTTGTTTAATTGATCTGTCTGAAAAATGTTTAATTGATTTGTTTATATTGTTTGAATTTGTTTAATTTATTTGTTTGAATCTATTTAATTGATCTGTTTAAATTTATTTATTTATTTTATTTCAATTTGTTTAATTTATTTGTTTGATTTTGTTTAATTGATTTGTTTGAATTGTTCGAATTTTTTTCATTGATTGCTCTGAATGTGTTTAATTGATTTATTTAAATTTATTTGTTTGATTTGCTTGATATGTTCGGATTCATTTGCTTTATTTTTTGATTTTTTTAAATTTATTTTATTAATTTGTTGAATTTTATTGAATTGTTTAATTTATTTGTTTAATATATTTCAATGCAATGTCCAAATTTTTATATGATTTTACATAGTATTGTTCAACTTCTTTACGTCTCGCCACAAATTTTTGGAGTCTAATAGTTCTATTATAACATAAATAATCAACAATTGGTATATTCAATTATTAATTGCATTACAAAAATGAATTAGCAATCAAGCTCTCCAATTATTTCACATGAGAGACAAAAATATTCTTTTATACTGATTTGTCGTCTTGGAAGAAGGTATTTATTGTTGAATTTTTATTTTTTGCCAGTTTTTTTTGTATAATAATTTTAGCATACCCTTAAATTAAATTATGGATCCGCTTCTAGTCACACATGCAGATTGTTTGGGTAAATTGAACCAAAATAACTACGTCCAATGGCATCCATCGACAACTGAGGGGTCTAAAGTAACCACATACATATTTCTCGCACATCTGACGTCCATCAACCTTCTAAGGACGTTCATATATGTTCTGATTATGAATAGTACATACAAGACTAAGATGTATAGAATGCCACTGTTCGAAATTATAGGGTTTACGTCAAAAGGTTTAACATATTGCATTATATTTGTTTATATGAGTGAGTAAAATTTGGACAACTACATTTGGACGATGGATTTTCATCGGTTGAACATAAAATAATATGGCCACAATCGACAGGGTATTTCTAGAAATTACACATTTGTTATAAAAGTGGCACATAAGCATGAATATTATTGTTAATACATATACTTTTTCCAAAGAAGGAACGATGTCGGTCTGGTTTTCTGCTTCTTAGAATTTGGTCGTGTAAATACTTTCGAGTTGTACACTAACATAATTAAATGAAATGGACATATATAGCTTATTTTAATGTGTTAGAGACGGTAAAAAAATCCTTCATACATACTCTAACATGGTGAAGCATTAAAAAATACAACAATAATTTGGTAAGTTCATTCATCTTTATTTATCAAAGTGATATTTAGATAACATACCGGAAAAAAAATTCCTATTGTAATTAGTGGTTAATGTGTGCATTCATTATTAAAGTGGTTTATTGGAATGAGTCGACTCAACTTTGCTTTGAACAATTCTATGTGAAGTTTCACACTTTGCTCAGTATGAAACACGAAAGCATCGTTCGAGAAATGTAAACAAATATCTAATTTTGCATAAGACTATATCACATTCAATGAGGTTACTTTTGGGATTAGCAAGACATCCCTTGCTATCATGTTAGAAGAATATGAAAAGGCTAAAAATGGTATTTCTATAATAGATTGTTGCTATGTTATTAGATTGACACATGGGTTGTTGTATGTATGTGATATAGCTATGATGGTAATGGAGGGTCGTATTATGACTTATTTCATGCTCGACAATAAATGTCAAACTATAAACATTGTTACAAAAGGAAAATGCAATGAAAATGGTTTTGTGGATAAAAAGCTCTAAAAATGGTTAGAGAAGTCCGTGATTATGATATGGAACGGGAGCTTTATATCTTATCGAAGGTATTTCAAGTGCTTCTTCATAAAATAATCATATTTGTTCCCCCCCCCCCCCCCAAAAAAAAAATACCAGTGAATACGGAAGGATGTGGAAAAAATATGGTACCCGCTAATTGGACAAAACGAGAGAAATTACATTTTGAGCATGTCATCAAAAAATCGGTAGCAAGACCACACCCTCACAACATAATCATCTTAACTTGGAAATAGTTGCAATAACTGTTAGAACATTAGCAGTCAAACCTAAATAATAACCTCTCGTAAAACATCCAAACCATTGAAAACACTCAAACGCCAAAATGTTAAAAATAAGCTAAAGAAGAGTTGTTGTTTCATGACTATCTTCCTCCGTTTATAATTTTATTCATTTCTGAGGCAACACCTATGAAAATGGATGGGGATTGTGGTTTTAGGGATATAGCTTACTTTTGTTCGAAATTTAAGAGACATGTTTGTATGTCAGGGAATGACTAATGAGTGAAATCATATCGGTATTTCCTTTATATAAAGTTATTTACCGTGCTTGCAAAAAAAAGTAGATGAAGTACTAAAGAGGCTCCACTTATTTAATATGATTGTTGGCTTAAGAACTGGATGCAAGTGTATGATATTTGTTTCGTCCTTGCGACCGTGTACAAATGCATCATATGTCCACTTTATCTACGACGCTGATCATCAACTTTTTTACTCCTAAAAATTCACAAAAATAAAAGAGGTTTGCATCGCTCATGTGAACAGGAATCATTTTCTTAATATAATAAAAATATGAATTAAGTTGTTTATTATCTTCATAAAAATATATTTTTTCTAATACTATTCATATTAAACTAAAAGATTTGTATCCATTTGAACATACAGCTACTTCTCATTCATATTGGTTATAAATAGTTTTATAGAGAGGAGATTTTTGGCTGGACGAATCCATTATTCGTTCGAAGTGACAAATATATTCAAATCCATGAAGTAATTAACCAAGACCATTGAGTAACTCATCTTTTTGCGAATTGAATACGTCTATTTTGTAACTATAGGTGTTGCTTATTGTTATATCTAAACTAAGGTTTGTTGGTTAGTGTTATGTGTATTGATTGATATTGTTTGAGTTTCAAACACGTAAATTTAACATTAAAACAACTGCAACAAACAAACGCGATAGTTTCATAACATAATAAAAATAATAATAAAAAATACAATAAAATACAATAGTTTAAGAACATAAAATAAAAAACTCAAATACAAAATATAAACAACATAACACTTTCAGAAGAATTATATTTTTACATATCTAATTTGTTAGTGTGCATCCATTTATATTTGTTCCACTTAACGAGGCTCATGTCCACCTCTTTCAGTAGATGTGTTTTACGCAATGACAATATCTTATATCCTTTTTCGTGTTATTATATGGGAGGTCGAAATCCTGAAAAATTGGAAGCGGTTTCAAATATTACAACTTAATAAAGACTTTTTCCCGTCCTTGTGGAGACGACATCAGACATGTATTATATCATACATGTAGTACATTATGCATATTATTTCATTAAAAAAATGTAATCTCATCTACCTATGTTTGATTTTAGTTTTTATGACAAATAGTCCCTCGACTAAAAAAATCGGTTTTAGTTTTTTTACTATTCACTTGTATGACATATAATCCCTCGACTAAAATCGTCCAGTTTTAATCTATTGAGCATCCATTTTAGATAAAGTTAGTCATTTGTGTATATAAACATAAATATTTAGCGAACCAAACTAAATAAATAACCATATAACCAACCCAAATAATCAAATCACATATAGCAATAAAAGAAATTAATAAGGATTTGTTGTTACTAGTGCTCACATGGTGCCTCCAATAGGGTAGCCTTACTTGGTAGAGTAAGGCATACTTGTGACCAAAAGTAATAAGTTCGAGTCCAACTACACTTGGCTGAGTCTGTCACTTTGTATGGTTCACCTTCTGACGTTGGTTTGCAAGCTATTGCGTCGAACCGAAAGTTCTATTGCACTCATAGAATAACGGCTGCGGGTAGTACTCCGTTTATAATTTTCATCAAATTTTACTTTTTTCGAGCTACCAAATTTGTAGGTAAAGTTTGACCTAAATTTTTAATTTGACCAAAACACATGTATTTGATGTTTTTGTAATCAAATTTTTTAATAAGTGGTGCCATTTTCCAAAAACAAATTATGAAATGAATTTTTTTTTTTTTTCCTGTAATTGTTTTGTTTGAGAAACAATATTTCCCTATTTTAACAACTGTTATTGACTAAAAACATTTATATATTATTGTTTTAGGATAGAAATATGAACAAAGAGGGGTTCATATATATATAAGCTAAATTTTATCATTATCATATCAGTTCAGGCAAGTTTTGGAAAGAAAAACCATATTCGATACTGGTAAATATTTTGTGACCCGAACCAATCCTATACTGTTTCGAGTTGGTAAAACCCAGCGGAAGCAGGGTCGGACAGTATTGACTTCTTTAACTCAGAAGTAAAGAAAAAATGCATATTCATTGTGATTGAGAACTATCCATATAAACAAAGGTACTTCGACTTGACGCAGTAGAAAAGAACAGGAAACACCACAGTAGTAGAACAGAGATGGGCTAAAAAGAGTTCCCATGTATAAAAACCCCTTACTTCTAGAAAACCAACTCAAAAATATCAGCTACTTCTTCATAATCATCCAAATGTTGAAATGAGGAAACCTTTGTAGACACTCATGAACTTCGCAACAAATGCTGCAAATTTCATTAAAAAAATATGCGGTTAGAAAGCTCACGAGTAACATTCTTATAAAGAAAATAAAAAGAAAATCAAGGTTAATTGAAGCAAGACGAAAAGGAAAGTGCCAATTCAAGTACCTTCGATATGGAAAATTGCTTTTTGTCCGAGACGCATCCTATGTTCCTGCCAAAACAAAACAAATTGAGTTAAAAAACACTCTTACAGAGCAATTATATCCAGGCATGATTTGGAACTGTTGCTCTCAGAGTTTTACGCTCATTAGTATCGAACTAAGTAATAAATCAATTATTCACCATCTTAAGGAAAAGTTCACACTTAAAACCCTCATGATTAGGTCTTCTGCTAGCAGATTTTTTCAAGTGTCGGCAAATTATATATATTATAATAAAGTTGCATATGGTTTGTTGTACAATTTTTACGTGTTTAAGGTGTTCGATTAGTAAATTGTGATCAATTTTATATTTTTCTTGCAGGTTTGTCTAATTGAATTAACGTTCTGTTTTATTTCTGCTATGATAAGTTTAAACAACTTCATCTGCAATATAGTGGAACAGTTTCTGACCTTAATTTCTAGGTTTGGCGATGGCAAGTGAGTCTTTAATATATACATAATATACTAACTAAAACAGTATAACACTAAACAGTCGATGACACAAAATCATGAATTTGCAGACAAAAAAGGTAAAGGAGAAATTATAGTTTAGAATACAACGATGCGCTTACATGATATGCAGCCCAATGGCAGATTTCATGCTTTAACTCTGAGTCCAGTTTCTTCAGTAATTCATGAAGAAGCCTCTGCAGAGTAATAATAATAATAAAGAAGTATATTTGCAACTTCAAAAGATTAGCATATAATACAGAACTTCGGTGATTTTTTTAATTTACCTTCAATATGATCTCTGGAGGAATACAATTAATCAGCAACTCATACACTTTTCCCCTCACCTGAAATAGCCTAAAGCATATAGGGACACGTTATACAGAGAAAATGAGATGCAATATGAAGACGATATTCCAAAGATAAAAAGAGCAAACCTTTTAGGACTTTGCTCCTTCATTATGTCAGTTGCTATTTCAGCAACATATTCTTCCCAGTCCATTGGGGGTATAGCTTGGTTACTAACAAATGGATACCTAGCAATTTTAAAAAATTGAAATTACAAAACAGGATTTTGATGCACAATATATGTAGAAGTATAAAGGTAGCGGAGAGTATTAACTGTTGGACACGGGCGGTTTCAAATGATAAGACGGCTCTCCGTAAACTCCGATTAGACTTTCCTGCTATGCGAGCTGCAAATCCAGGGGGAAGTTGCAGGTCTTCCTTTTCCCCAATGTACTCCAACACTTTTCCAATCTACATACGAAAAAAACTCAGTTACATAAAACAACATTTCAGACAAGTAATTTAGTCATGTGAAATTGACAATGCATTGTCATGTCTGATAGTTAGATTGAAATGTTCATGATTGGAAAGGGTTCCATTGAAGGATTTGACTAAATTTAGATAGTGAAAACCAACATCATGTCTCTTGCCAGTCAGATAAAGGGTAGTCCTACACTAATCCACAAACCCATTCTTAGTTCATTTACAGCTAGAACATTTTCACAGGCATGCAGACACACTGACAATGCAACTGCATACCGATACGTAGCTCAAACACGTATTGATGGATCCCAGTATCAAATTTCTTGATCTGATATATGTATCATTTTTTAATTTAGTTCTTGCAGGTAGAGGTAGTGCAGTTGCTTGTCTTATTGGTTTTTACTTACCCGTAATTTGAAATCTTAATGTCTAAAGTCGGAATTGAAACCAATATTGCAATAATTTTTAGTACCTGATCTTCTGAAGGTGCATTGACCCGGACATTCAGGCATCGAGAGCGGATTGCCTCAGAAACCTTTGAAGAGCTGTTGCAGCACAAGATGAGCCTGCAAGACGAACTATATTTCTCCATTGTACGTCGAAGAGAATGTTGTGCTTCTCTTGAAAGCTTGTCGGCCTCGTTGAGAACTAACACTGACGAATTGCATAATACAAAGCAAAAGAATAAGAACATAATAACGAAAGAGAATAATAAGCAGCTCATCAAAATTTTGCAGAACCATATTAAGGCAAGAAAATAAAACAGCTGATAAAAAAAACACGAAACTAAACACAAGGATATGTCAAATTTCAAAATCTAATTCATGTGGAAGAATCTAAGCTAATACTCGACCAAGCACTCAATTAGATTCAAAAAGATACATTATGAAAGGGCTTATGTTCAAACTTCCATGGAAAGTTATAAGGTATATAATGGAGATATACATTTTCAATCAGTTAGTTATCTTCCTGAAACAATGAGCCTTGCTATTTGGCACGTCGTAGTTAGTAACACGCAGAATATCTCTAACACTGTTACACAATGCGTAAATAGAACTATTTCATACATCGAGTCTCTGACAAAATCCTATAGAAAAACCCTTAGTGAATATGACTCGCGAAGATGTAATACATAAATCATCACATATATACATTTCTTTTAGTTTAAACGACTGAAAACAAGTACCTCTAAATCCCTTTTTCCCTTTTGCGTCAGTTGGCCTATTCGTAGCCATTTCTTTCATTATCTCTTGAACTATATATCTATCCTGATAGCCTGCGTCACTAGGAGTCATCTCCACGTGGTTTGCACTCGATAAGGTGGTCAGCTCCAGATCGATATTTCTACTTCCAGCCTAAAAGGGAGTTAAAGTACAAGACATTTTGTATTAACTATTAGCCAAAAGCATGAGGATCAATAGTTCCACTCCCCGTCAGAAAACCAGTGGAGCATATGAGCCAGGCATTAACAACATGTCAATATTAAAAACATGAAGAAAGACGCAACTCACATCAACTCTCCATGTTCTGTTATCCAATTTCACCTGCAAAAAATCAGACGAGCACTCATCAAAACCCTTGCAGTCTAACTTGCAATAAAAAACATTATCTGAAAACTACTGGGAGTCTGGGATCAAAACGTTGTAAAGCCCACTACATGCATTCACCAAAAACAAAAGTTCATCTTACTCTCTACAATAAACCTCAAAACGAATCCTGTATCGAGCTAAACCAGGTTTATTTACATTTTTCACACAGCCCCCAAGGATATCTTTTTTCTTCTAATTTTCACAATACTGAAATAAAACACGAAAAAGAAACAAATTCATCAGTGAAAGATGAGACCTTTTCAGCACTGGAACCAAAGATTTCCCTAAGAAGGGCCATAATTAGGGTTTTCTTGCCCGACCCAGATGGGCCATAGAAGAGTAAATGCGGACAATCCTGCTCCGAAACCTGGACAAGTGTAAGAAGATACAAATCACCGAAACCTAAAATCGAACGAATTTGACAAGAGAAACTACTATAAATTTGTATACAAGTGAGGGAGTGAGAGTGAACCAGTTTCTTGAGATTCTGGGCGATGTCTTCATGAACGATGACACTGTTTAGGGTTTTGGGTCTGTACTTGTCCACCCACAACATCCTGCGATAACACCACCGTCAATCTTAGGGAGAAGGAAGAGAGAATGGCGGGAAATAGAATGAGCCTTCGAGGATCCAAACTCGTCAATTTTACTGGCAAATAGAAGTTAATTAAATGTAGGAATCAATATATATAGCCTTAAAGTTTCTTCATGGTTTCCAAATATTCCTATAAAAAACGTTTAATAGCAAAAGATCTCCTTCCTATTTACTACTTTCTAAATATAGTTCCTTCTTAAAAATCTTCCGCCAAGAGTTTTTTTTTTACTCTTATATTTTAGATATATTGTTTTTTTTACTATAAACTGTTTAGTCTTAGATAGTAAATGGATTAACTTTATAAAAATGGATGATTAAAAAATCAATTTTGTCGAAAATGGATCGTCAACATTTGTTGGAGACTAACTTTATCGAAAATTGATAATCAAAAAACTATTCGATTGTGGGTAGAATGCTAGAATCAGAAAGCTTCGACATGAATGACCAAATGCATGTCGAGTACGCCCGATTGTTCGGGAATCCTACTATTATTATCCGAAAAGAGCTAAAGAGGATAAGAGGAGTTGGTTTTTGTATGAAATGGTTTAGGGATCAATTTACGGCAGGTACAAATCTGGCTAGGATTAGAGACATGGAAGTACAAGCTTCACGAGCGTACATCTTGTATTTGTTCGGATGCACCATCTTCTCCGACACCAGACAGAAGTCTGTGAAAGCATACCTACTATTGGTTGTGGATGACATGGCAAAACTGTAGGAGTATGCATGGAGATGTGTGCGATGCCTTTGTTATATTGTAGGTTTCGCTAAGCTTCAAATGTGTCAACAAAATCGTTACGTCGTATCATAGGTGTGTTTCTCTACATATTTATGAAGTTATGTTCACTAGATGATTCTTTTGTTTTAAAGATAGCTAATTTTAACATTATTACATATTCGATTAGTAAGCTTGAATGGTGGATATTTGAGTTGAACGATAGATATAGTCTATCAGAACCAAAGCTTTTTAGTTGAATGTCAAAGAGGATTCAATATCAGACTGCGCAATCAAAGAACAACTACCATGGCACTTTTTATAGTCTCGTGGAGAATGATGTAAGTACATTATAATTCATCTTATTTTGTTTTTTATTTTTTGTTAATGTTTGAAATTTGATTGACTCATTTTTACATGTTGTATTTCAACTGTATCTGGACATGCAATCTCAATTTCCAATCCATGAAGTTTGTCTATTCGACTATCATATTCGATGTATGGATACAATCAAAGGATACATGCCGGATAGAATGATGCGACAGTCATATTGATTGAGGATAACCAGACTACTCCTCAACAACCTAGACTTAACTTGAAAAAGGATACCGTCATCGATACAGCTACAAGATTAACTATTGGCATAAGTGGCGTCTACATCTACTTACTGATGACTGTATCATAACCACTATATATGAGAACCACACACCAATGGCTCATATGTATGCTAAATATATTAGTCGATATTTGTGGTATGTCATCACTCTGAAGGTGATTCGTAATGGTGATGCACTGGAGGTAATTAGTAATATCATTCATATTAGATTTTTTGATGATTTTGTTGAAGATAAACTACTTTTTGTTCATCGAGTATTGAAGATTATGTTTTTTAGACCAATCCTACTATTCAAGGATTGATTATATTGTGTTTGTTTACTTAATTTTTGTCCGCCACTTTTTTTGGATGATGTTTGTTTGTCGAAAGTTTTGTGGTTTGTATCTGATGTTTGGCGGATGTTTTTGGTTTTCTATTGGATCGAATGTTTGTATTAGGTGTCGTATATTTGTATCTGATCAGGTGTTTGTCTCGTAGTTTACATTTTGTATATGTTAGTCGGTATGAATAATTTTGAATTATGTTATCTCAATCTGTTAGCTAGTTGTTTTTCGTCGGACTCAAGAATAACAAAACGGTAACATTATGAGACTTTTTTTAGACGATGTATCGATATTACAAACCATGTAAATTGCCGATAAAACATGGAACCGATTGTATACATGGCACAAAATTATAGTTATTTACACCGGTAATGCAATATATACGTACTGACAGTATGCAGTAAACTTGTACAACAAGTTATGAAAGTATTGATATGGTATTTTTTTCAAACGATGTATCGATAGTACAAACTTGTTGCACTACCAGCATGTCTCTGAGCCATGAGTATATCGGGTATGTACCGCCAGTGCAGGTTGCAATATCAGTTGGTTATCTTCATAGTGCTTAAAATAGTTACTTTATTTTATAAGTTAATTACTTGTAAAACAAGGTAAAAGAGGAAGGGGTTATTAGTTTTTTTTATAAACAGTACTTGCGCTACATAATGTAATGTCAGGTTTGTAGGTAGTGTACCGCCAGTTTGAATCTAGTATTTTTGTCATGAATCGACAGTAAATGAGGTCTCCACCGTTTGTACTTAACCTATATACCGACGGTGAAATGTTGTATAAAACAATTTTTTTTGATGAAAAATTTATGAATAAAGTTTTTGAAAGGAATTTAGTATTTAAGAAAAAGTCAACTTCTGATCAAATATGCAACATAACTACATGTTATACGCAAATACAAAACTTTTGTGTACATAAGATTAGTGGATTTGATGTGATGACATGCACAAAATAGATTTATGAAGGAAATAGATAATTAACAGACATATGTTTAATAGAGTTAAAAAAAATTAAAAGATGACAGAGTGGAGATATAAAAGATATAAGCATGCTAAACTAAGGTGCAGACAATTACAATTTATGCATGTTTTCTTTATGTCCATTTAACCGTATTGTATTACCAGAAATATAGTAAATTCTTCAAAATGACATACTTTTTCTACCTATTTTTTTATAATAATAATCAAATTTTAGCTTTTCAATACAAAATCAAGTTTTCAAGCGAACAACATATTTAAACATGAGATCTCTACAATAAATTAGTAGCAACTCTTCGTCTTCATGCTCGTTTCAAATTTGCGAAGTCAACACACCTTCTTCACTTTTCGTTTTTTTTTACCAATACTGGTTTGGCAGTCTAGAAATGATATTATGTCTCCATAATATATCCGATCCTGGAAAGGCGATCCACCTCCTGAACAATAGCTTCTAATTTTTCAACAGAAAAAAACTTCGCATCTTCTAAATAACAGGCTTTATCTTCGGATTTATAGCTAGGCTATGATATATTATTTCAAATGAAATGGGTTATAATAACCTATAGTTTGGGTTAGAAAGTCAAAGTTTTAATATAGTTTTGATTACTATTTTTTTGAAAAAAGTAAAAATATACATATAATCCAAGACACTAGACAAATTTAATCTATATTTCTCTTTTTAAATACTTACCTCATAATTTCATACTAGAATTTTAGTTCAATTATATATCTTAGATAATAAAATTTTGGCAAAGATTATAAATAACGTTTATGTTGAAAATATTATATCTTAAAAACATATTTAAATTTAAAAAAAAGATTAAATTATTTTTAAAAATGGTTAAAAACATCACTAAAAATATATAAATATATAATTAAAGCAAAAAAACAATCTTATAAAAGTTTTGTCACTATTTTTTCCTCTTTTCAAAATTCAAACTTGAAACCCTTTTAAGTTTCAAGCATACAATTTAGTTTTAAAGTATAAAATCGTTATTTATATCATTTTCTACGTATATATACAATTAATTTTTTGAATTTTTGTTGTTTGTAGCTTTTAAGGCTGTAAGTTTTTGTCTAAATGTTTTTAGTTTTTTTTAGTTTTTAGTAATTTTAATTTATTTTAGGCTTAATAGTTCTTCTAACTCATAGCTATTGTTAGATATTTAGATTTTGTGATTTAAATGATTGAATTAAAAAAGTAGAGTTAGAATTCGTAATATCATCCATCTTATATTTTTATTTTATTTTTGCAAGTTTACAGTAATTTTGATCCCATGGGGTCGACATTATTGTAAACTTGGTTGAATATATTTTTATCTTATCTTATTGTAATTTAATTTTTTCTTATTGAATGTAACACGACGCCACCCAATTACTTTTTGAGGAATTTGTTTTCAGAAAGAATGTCATTTTTGCAAGTGTTTAAGCCTGAATGACTACAAATTAATGAAGAGTTCGGCGGCAGTACACACACAGAAACTGCGAAGAGATTATTACCCGCCCCAATCTTCAGAGGCAGTGCAATATTCAAATCTTTCATCTTTGGATGAAGAAAATGAGGCTCAATGAATCATAAACTAAGAGGAAGCCACGTAATTTTAATAAAATTCCCTTATATTTTCAAGAGAATATAAGGAATACATGAATCACATGGTATATTATGTCTATCACGAGAGAGTAAGCATCTATAAATGTTATGACATTTATTTAACCAATATTTACTATATTAAGTAAAAATTTAAAAGAATATAAGTTATTTTGTAAGCCATACAAAGAGATGCACACTTTCGTTTTTACGGTGTGAACCAACAAATACCAGGCTAGGACTTGATCGACTAACTAGATGTCGAGGAAGCACTCAATTGTATTTCATTCTGGTTAATGATGAACGAGTTGTGTCATTGGAACGCGATTAGCCTATTGGAAGACACAATCGTGGAAAGGTGGCATTTAGAGAATATCAACTTTCTTACTTTTTTTGAAAGATAATGATCATGTTGGATGATATGGCCTATGGGTTTAACAATTAAGAGACATTTTTTATCTTTGCAATAATAAATACCCAGAGGTACGCGTCATAATCGTGTCAAATTTTCTCGATATCTCGAATACCAAATCCAAGATGAAAATTAACTTTAACAAAATGATCGGGTTAATGATAAAATGCATACTTTTAGTGTGGATTATTTCTGATCAAAGGGTAGTATGGGAAAGAGTTTTGGGAATTTAGCGTTTAGTGTAAAATGGAGAGAGATAATTAAGGTGTGTGCTAGCATTAAATTTTGATTACCCTCATTAATGAAAGTGGTTGGGTATTTATACTCATTTTAATGATCCATGGGCCTTCCGGGTCGGATCATGGGCTTGGGTTAAGTTTAAAAACCCATTAGCCTAAGAGATGAAATGACTAGCAACTAGCTGAGTCACACTAAGTTATATTGTTCGGTGGGGAATAGTACTAGATATGTCTGAACTGCCCTTCAGATATATACATGGTCTTTGTTAACGAAATATGACATCATCAGTAGCCCATTTAGTTCTTGCAAATAATATTTGGATGAGCTAATTTAAAAAATAAAACTCAGTATGTATTCAAGGTGATCGTCTAATATGTCGTTCGTATCCGAACGGAGTCTTGATCGGATTTGAAGAGATTAAATCTACAGTTAAGAATTCCAAAAGTCAGTTTCTTGAAGTGGGACACGTGTCGAGTTTTGGTTTGACCTCTCAGCCGTTTTTTTCTCCTAGATTCATGTACGTACTTGGCTAAAAAGTAACTTAGGGTGTACCCCCTACCTTTTAGCCCATAATTATTACTTTGATCGATTTTTCTTCCTCTAGGTAAACTTCTACATCTCCATCTCTATATAAATTGGTTTCATTGTTTTATTGTATCTGAGAACACAAAAACTTCTAGAGAGAAAGCTGAATAATTCTCTTAAATTTTGCATGGGTAAATTTATGTTCACAATCAGAAACGCATTGGTGAAAGGAGGCTGGCTAAATTTATCTGATTTGGAAAGAGCAAGAAGAGACGCAAGAGTTGCAACTGGACTCCCTGCCTCTCCCGATAGAGAAATCAGTCGACCAAAATCAAGCATAGACCAGAGCTCATCATCATCAAAGACATCAAAGGTTAGAAAAACACCTTTTGTCCCAACCCTATCTCCCTTATAATCAGTGTCTTCAGTTCAAGAGTCACAAGACCCTCTACTTAAAGAGAAGACAGTTTCCAGTGTTAGGAAACCTTCACCCTTCCTGACCATAGGTTCAGATGCTGAGAAATCTACTCCTCGCAAGGTAACTCGTTTGTCTAAAGCCAAAAGTTCTCATTCTTTTTCGAAACCTGCTAGTTCGGAGACAGTAAAGCTCCCAAGAGATATCAAACCGTCCGAACAGCAGTCGAGCGTGATGGAGGATACCATGGAGGACAGTTTGGAAGACACTCCATTCGAGACATCCAGACAGACAGAGGATAATAAAACAGTTCGGACAACCAAAATGAAAGTGGGCTTATCCAATCCTGATGCACTTCTAGAGTGTCTGGAAGGGAAAGTGGGGCTAAACTTCCAAAAGGTTAGAGTGGAGTATTTGATGGATCTTCAAAATATTGCTTATGTATAGACCCATACTACTGAGTTGGGTCGGATCCGAACAAAGTGGGGCTTCCCTTAATCTGTCAAAGTGAGAATCTTAGTCACTCTGGAGACCCCCATGGATTGTAAATCCCATGAGTTGGTGATATATACTGAGGTACTCAATTGGGGCCTTCGGTTTCCTCTAAACCCAGAAATCGTCAGCTATTTCCACTTGGTTAAGTTATGTTCAAGCCAACTGAGCCCAAATGCATGGTATACACTAATGGCTGGTATAATGGCGTCTAGGTTGTCAAAAATTCCTCTAATCATGGAGCAATTTGCTGTTGTGGCTTGTTTATGCAAAATCACCATATTCTCTTTTACCACTACAAAATGGGAAATGATTTCAAGGTGGTAAACGATATGCTGGAGTCCGAGAAGCCATAGAGGACTCAATTAGTTTTTATCACTGAGGCGTGGGAGAATGGAAAAAAGATAAATCCACCACAAACCCCAGCCAGCTAACCAACCGTTGGAAGAGTTCAATTAATACGTGATCATATTTTTATTGATTTTTAAATTCTATGTTAATATTCCAAACCAATTATTGTGTTTTGTCGTAGTATTGGCAAAACAGTTTCAAGAGCACCTAGAAGCTGGACAGGCTATATGTACCAAGCTAAACGAATGGGCATCTGAGAAATGGGAAAATGGTTTCCACAACTGCTTTACTTCTGGAAACTTTGTGAGGTCTCACCTTTGGAACACTTTGGGGAGTACGGGCCTTACTTGGGATCAGTTGACCACTCATCCTCCTGTTGATGTTATTTTAAAGAGGACTGAGGCTAAGGATGGCAAACGTTTCTTGCCTTCCCGGAACAAATTCCTTAGTCACCTGGACAAGATTAAAAACAAGAAGAAGAAAACCAAAGTTGACCCATCTCAACAAGTGATGGAAGGGGTCAGTTTGAAAAACGAAGGAAGAATCAATGCCATTTTACTGGAGGCAGTTGAGGTTACAGTTAAAGAAGCCGGTGGATTGGATGATCCGTCTTAGATTACAATGATGGATTATAAGAGACGCAAGGAGAGTAGTGATGAAAGAACTACAAAGAAAAAGAAAGTTAACTTGGGGTTAGAGATAATTCTGCGTCCTTTCCTCCTATTCCTACTGATCATTCTCTATAAGAAGAAATCCCACCTTACCTTCCTTCTTAAACATTCCTTTCTGCCAAACAAGCAAATACTGAAGGATATGTCAATTTGGATGCGTTTCAGAACATGTATTTTAGTGATCTGGACAAGGACGACTTCGCGGAGCCTTATCCTCATGTCAATAGGGCCAATTTTATAACCCATAATGGTGAAACATATGTGATATCAAGCGAGCAAGACACTCTCATTCATGTCCTCTTAGGTTATATTCGTCCGGTAGTTTGGAAAGGCAAGTGAGAGAACAAACAACGACCATAACCTCCCTGACCACATATAACTAAGGCTTGAAGAATAGTCTCTCCACCACTCAGCAAAGCATAGAATCCTTAAAGAATGAAAAGGAGAGTTTAGTTGCTGAACTGCGCAAGTCACATGATGCTAAAAAAGATCTCCAGACCAAGTATTTCGGACTGGAAACTTCTTCTTCTAACAAGATAAAAACTTTGAAGGAGCAACTAGATGCTAGTGCCAGTTTTTTCAAAACAATATCCGAAGAAAAAGCTAACTTGGGAAAGCTTCTCAAGGAGAAGACAAACGAAAATGCTTCTTTAATAAGAAAGCAAGCCCATGAGATAGCTTCAAGAATAGAAAAGTATGCTACTGTGGATTCTTTGGAGAAAAGAGATGATGGAGTTAAGTCAGACATGGTTCTACTATTCCATGAGACTTTTCCGAAGAGAAACCTTCGTCCTTTGTGGAAATATGTACCTTACGAGGAGATCCCTTTCCATACCCTAGCAGATGGTGACAAGTACAACTATTCAAGCGGAGAAGACTCTGATGAAAGAACCAGTGAGAGTTCAAGTGTTGAACTCAAAAGTCCAAAGAAAAGTAAAAGTGATGAAGAAATCGAAGGCAAAAAACCCTAAGGTCATGATTTTATTTTGTGTTTAAACTTAAAGTCCTTGGACGGCCAAGGAATTTTCTTGTGTTTTTTGAATCCTTATCTTATGAACCAAAGTCCTTGAATGGTCAAGGAATTTTGTGAATCGTGGATCGAATTTGTTCCGATCAAGTTTTAATATTGTATTTTTCTTTGCATGAATCTGATTATCCTCTCACAGTCAATATTTTAAATAGCTTTCAATATTTATGATTTGTTAAATGGGTGTTTAATAATTATTGAATGACTTCAACCATAATTTTTTAATAATATCATCAAGTATTTTGATAAATCCGATCAACTCAAAGATAGTTCATTTGAGAGCCGAGGTATTTAATGAGTATTTAATTTATCTGAGCACCTCATGCTATAATCACAAATTTTGCACCAAACTTTGAAGAAATCATAAGATATTATTAAAAAATCTGGACACCTCATTAAAATCTTCCCGCGCCACCAGGGTAGGAAAGAGTATGCCCCTCCAAATATTTACATTGAAGTATAATAAAGGTAAATATTTACTGTAGATGTTAGAATATTCAATATATTAAGTTTTCTTGTATAGGCCTCTAAGTTCTCTATATATTGAGTGCCTTACTTGGGTTTTCATTATATAAAAAACAGTTCAATACAAAAAGAAATATTCTCTAATAAACACAAAACCCTAGGCGCTTCCTAGCGGCTACTTCTCTCTCTTTGTTTTTTAACATGGTATCAGAGCACGTGTGATTCTGGGAATTCTGAACATCCTCAACAAAGATGGCTGGCAATGAAGTCGTGGTCAGTCAGATCCCTGATGAATTAACAATGCAGATTGCTGCCATTCTGAGAAATGGTCTCGGAACACAACAACAAACAACTAACCCCGAGAATTTATCCCTAGGGATTAAACTCGGTGGTGAAAACTATGCCCTATGGGCAAACCTGATGAAGAAAGCAATTGGGGAAAGGGAGAGAAGTTCTCACATTACAGGGGAGCCGACAACTCCATCCAATCTGACAACACATATACAAGGTGGGAACAAGATGATCAATGTGTTTTCACATGGATTATCAAGAATCTTGAATCCAGCTTGGTGAATAATGTCTCGCAATATCCCACTGCAAAAGCCCTCTAGGATGGGTTAGCCACCACATACGGTTCTGGTACAGATTCGTTACAGGTGTTTGACCTTCATAAGAGGGCTAATTCATTGAGGCAAGGGTCTGATACACTAGAAGACTTGTGGAACAAACTGTAGAACATCTGGATGTTTCTAGATAGGCGAGATCCGAACCCTATGAAAGACCCAAAAGACATTCAAATCTATAATAAGAAGACTCAAGAACAAAGACTCTATCAATTGCTAATGACGATTAATGACAAGCTGGAACCAGTCAAGAGAGATATCCTTAAAAAATGATCCTTTTCCTTCCGTGGAAACAGCATATGCTACAATACGAAGGGAAGTGGCCAGGCTTAATATACTAAAATCAAGTTCTTCTGATAGTGACTCGATTGAAATTGGAATGGGTTTAGCTGCTAAAGATTATGCACAGAGGTTTAAATTCTGATCCAAAGAGAAAGAAGATAAATCCAAGTTGTATTGCACTCATTGTGGGATGAAGAAACACACTAAAGAGACATGTTTCCATCTAGTTGGTTTTCCAGAATGGTAGGAGGATGGTCATAAGGAGAAAAATAACCATTGTTTTAGATCTAATGTAAAATGGGCTTCGTCTACAAGTGGCGGTGAAGATCCGACTAAAAATGAGCAAGGAAGCGGCACTGGTTTTGGAGGAATGGCGGCGAACTCCTATGAAAAACTTGGAGGTAAAGGGTTTGAGAAATCAATGAATTGGATCTTTGATTGCGGGGCCGCGGACACCATGTCTTATGATCCTAAAGACTTTGGTGACATGTCATCTCCAAAGAATTCCCATATTGAGACTGCTAGTGGAGAAATTTGTGAAGTCAAAGGGGGAGGTTCAATTATTTTTTCGGAAAAAATGGAAATGAAAAACTGCCTCTACATTCCTTCAGTATCCTTAAAGTTATAATCTATTAGTCAAGTGACAAAACAACTCAACTCTCGGGTTCTTATGTATCAATTTTTTGCATTTTACAGGACATTCGTACGAAAGAGATCATTGGCCGTGGTACTGAACAAGGAGGTCTCTATTATGTTGATGAGGTAGTTCATAAGGGACATGTCATGCTTGCTCACGGAACAACCGAAAGGCAACTTTAGTTATGGCACCGGTGACTTGGTCATCCTTCTTTTAGTTATCTTAAAAGTTTGTTTCCTAGTCTTTTTTTGAATAATTTCATTCATGAGAAATGTGAAACCTGCATTCTTGCAAAAAATCGTAGGGTCTCATTTAATCAAAGTAATACTAGAGTTGATTATGCTTTTTCGCTAATCCATTCTCATGTTTGGGGTCCATCACCAAATTCCACTAACAATCAAATCAGATACTTTGTTTTATTTGTGGATGATTTCTCAAGCATTACTTGGATATACTTCATGAAACATAAATCGGAAGTACCAGAAATATTTGTTTGTTTTTACAACATGATTTTGACTCAATATGAAAAAAAAATACAGATTTTCCGTTCTGATAATGGAACAGAGTTTGTCAACCAAACAATGCATAATTTCTTCAAAACAAATGGTCTTATCCATCAAACCACTTGTCCAGACACACCTCAACAAAACGATACTTCAGAACGAAAAAAACGTACTTTACTTGAAAAAACTCGTGCTATTATGATTGAATCTAGAGTTCCTCATTTTCTTTGGCCAGAAGCTCTTGCTACAGCCACGTATCTTGCAAATCGTCTACCAACCCGATGTCTAGGAAATAAAACGCCATTACAAGTGCTTGCCACCCAAGTTACAATTCCATCTGTTATGACCTTACCACCTCGTGTCTTTGGTTGTTCGGTGTTTGTTCATATCCCTAAAACTAGTCAAAACAAACTTAATCCGTGTGCTGAAATGTGTGTATTCGTTGGGTATGGTGTCCATCAAATGGGCTATCGGTGTTACAATCCGGTTACTCGTCGAATCCATGTCACTATGGACTGAGACTTCTTAAAATCCGATTATTTTTTTTACCACCAATCTCGTGCTTAGGGGGATAAAGTAAGTGAATCACTCGAATGGTTGTTATATGAAAGTTACTTTGAGGATGTGCCGACAGAGTCGGTAGATGGCGCCACCGAACACGCCTCTTCCAACATAAAGGAGACTGACGAAGCAGTTCTTACCACCAATGATTCTCCCGAAGACAATGTCCAACAAGAAATAAATGTCATGGATACTGCCATCGAATCAGCCAAAGAAAATGTCCATCAAGAGGTAAACAATTTACAATGTCATAATTCACAAAATGCTACTGACCATGACATTTCAGGAAGTTCATTTGTTGAAACTCAAACTCTGGTTCTTCCCCCAAGAAAAAATAGAGGGGTTCCTCCTGACCGGTATTCACCGGAACACGTTCCTCGTGCTTCTACATATCCGGTAAAAACGGACATGAAAGGAATGACGAAGATTGCAAAGGTGTTTTCAGCTACTATTCTCTCTGAACAAATCCCTAAAACAGCTCAAGAAGCTAAGAAGATGACTGAATGGCATGAGGCAATGAATACCGAAATGGAAGCTCTAAAAAGGAATGGTACATGGGAGAATTGTGTGTTACCACAAGGGAAGAAAACAGTTGGGTGTAGATGGGTGTTTAATATAAAATATAAATCTGATAGCACCATTGAGCGACACAAGGCAAGATTGGTTGCCAAAGGATATACACAAACATATGGTATAAACTACTCTGAAACGTTCTCTCCGGTTGCAAAGATTGACACTATCAGAGTTTTACTTTCAATAGCCGCGAATAAATATTGGCCTCTTTATCAATTTGATGTAAAGAATGCATCTTACATGGAGACTTGGAAGAAGAGGTATATATGGAACCCCCACCAGGGTTTTATGATGGTTTTCAAGAAAATAAAGTATGTAAACTGAAAAAGGAATTATATGGGCTCAAACAGTCTCCTCGTGCTTGGTTTGGGAGATTTACAATGGCAATGAAGCAGTATAGCTACAAACAGAGTAATGGGGATCATACCTTGTTTTACAAAAAGAGAAGAGAATTAGTCATTTGTCTTATAATATATGTCGGCGATATGATTATAACGGGGAATGACGAAGAAGAAATTAGCTCTCTTAGGAAAAACCTCTTCAAGGAGTTCGAAATGAAAGACCTTGGGGATTGAAGTATTTCCTAGGAATCGAGGTTCTTAGGTCAAGATGAGGGATTTATATCTCCCAACGGAAATATATATTGGATTTATTAGCTGAAATTGGCATGGTGGATTGCAAACCAAATGACACTCCTATGGCTGTGAATCACAAACTAAAGATAATTGAAGGGGCCAAACCAGCGAGTAAGGAAATGTACCAAAGGTTGGTGGGAAAATTGATTTACCTGGCTCACACTCGACCCGACATTGCATACGCGGTGGGAGTAGTTAGCCAGTTCATGCATCATCCTCAGGAACACCATATGGAGGCAGTAATGAGGATTATTCGATATCTCAAAGGCACACCAGGAAGAGGCATAATTTTTAATAAAAATGGACACCTTGATGTTGAAGTATTCACAGATGCTGATTGGGGAGGGAATCCTAACGACAAGCGATCAACTGCTGGCTACTTTACTCTTCTTTGAGGTAACTTGGTGACTTGGAGGAGTAAGAAACAGAAAGTAGTATTACTGTCAAGTGCTGAATGAGAATTTGGAGGAATCGTTAAGGGGATTACAAAGATACTTTGGTTAAAGAAGATAATGAAAGAAATTGGATCCCCTCTGAAGTGTCCAACTTAGTTAATGTGCGATAATAAAGTTACAATTAAGATTTCAGAGAACCCGGTACAGCACGATAGAACAAAGCACGTTGAAATAGATAGGCACTTCATAAAAGAAAATATTGAAGATGGGACAATCGAACTTCCGTTTGTTAGATCCAAAGACCAACTGGCAGACATCCTGACAAAAGCGGTTGCTGCAAGAACATTCGAATCAGTTTTATCCAAGTTGGGTATTGGGGATCCCACTACACAACTTGAGGGGGCGTGTTAAAATATTCAGTATATTAAGTTTCCTTGTATAGGCCTCTAAGTTCTCTATATATTGAGAGCCTTACTTGGGTTTGCATTATATAAAAAATAGTTCAATACGAAAAGGAATATTCTCTAATAAACACCAAACCCTAGCCGCTTCCTAGCGGCTACTTCTCTTTTTATTTTTTAACAGTAGAGCTTTATTCTAATTATAACATGAGATGTTCAATGTTCCATGGGTGCTTTAACGTTCTGTTCTCCTTGTCTTGAAGTCTATATGCCCCTAGTTTGACTTTTTCACATACCATATAAGGACCTTCCCAGTTCAGAGTCAGTTTTCCAAACTGTTTTCTTTAGTGTGTAAAAAGACTTTCCTCAAAACTTTGTCTCCCAATTGAAAATATCTTCTTTTAACTTTGGATACAAATCTGCTCCTCATTAAACCCTGATAGTGTGTTGTTCTCAAACTCGCTTTGACTTTTCTTTCTTCAATCAAGTCCAACTAGTTCCTAACTGCCATATCATTGGTCTCTTCGGAATAATTTTGGATTCTGAAAGATGGTAAAGTAGCTTCTATGGGTGTGATTGCATCCATCCCATAAACGAGAGGAAAACGGGATTCTTGTGTAGCAATCCGATGAGTAGTTCGATAAGCCCATAGTACTTCTTGTTGATAACTTGGCCATTTCCATGCAACTCCTTCTAGATTATTTTTAAGCCCAGGCAGAATTGTTCAATTATCAACTTCAACTTGTCCATTAGCTTGAGGGTGGACAGAGAATAAAAACAGTGTTAAATTCCTCTGGAGTTGGAAAACATTTCTATGTCTTTATTATCAAATTGTGTCCCATTAGCTGCAGTGATCTTTTGGAGAACTCCAAATCAGCAACATATGTTGGATAAAATGAATTTTATAACTGACTTAGAAGTGGTCCTAGCTAAGGGAGATGCCTCTATCCACTTGAATAAATAGTCAATAACAACTATTATCGCCAGATATCCATCGGATGCCATGGGAAGAGGCCCAACCAAATCTAACCTTCACCTATCAAAAGTTATTGGTTCAGACATGGACTTCATAGGAATGCTGGTACATGGATTTCATTCCCATATTTTTGGCCAGGGTCACACCTCTTGACCATATCTTTAGCATCTGCCATTATTGTTGGCCAATAGTACCCTACTAATAAGACTCTTGTGGTTAAGGCCTTATAACCAAAATGTGTAGATCCTTCCACATCGTGTAGTTCAAATAAACATTTTGGGATTCTTGAAATTCCAAACAACGCAAGAGACGTCAGCTAAATAATTTCTTATAAAGAACTTCTTTCAACCCAGGAAACCAAGAGCTTTGTATTTAATCTTCTTAGCTAAGGCTTTATCCGGAGGTAAATTCCCATCAGAAATAAACTGAAAGATATCATACCTCCAGTCGTTGGGTTGAATGACAAATATACTCATACTTTCTTCATTCTCTTTACCTTTTCTTGGCTTGTTTGTATTGGTGGACACTCTAGCATCATAATCCATGGGTAAGACTCAGAATAGGTTATAGTTGTTAAAGAGTCTGCCACAATATTCTCCGATCTACGGATATGTTCATACTGGATACTTTTGAAATTTGCAGCAACTTCTCTCAACATGAGCAATTATCAATTGTTCCTTCTTTGCCTCAGATTGCCGTTGAGCATGGTGAATAAGCAGTTGGGAGTCACTCAGTAATCAGACTCTTTTTGCACCACATGGTCTCATTTTTCTTGCTGCAATTACCAATTCCAAAGCTAACTTTTCTAACTTCAAATATCTTCTCTCAGCATCTAAGAGACTTTTGCTAATATAATAAATCGGACGGGGGTAATTATCCACTTCTCTTACTAGCACAACACTTAGTGCATTCTCAGACACAGCTAAGTGGATATAAAGTTTCTCCCTCTGAACAGGTTTAAAGAGAGTCTTGGGTGAAGACAAATACTTCTTGATTTGAAGAAATGTTTCACCACACTGTGGGGACCAATTAAAGTCTTTGGCATTCCTTAATACTTAGAAAAATGGCGCACACTTGTGTGATGATCTTGAAATAAACATGTTCAACGCAGCCAATCGGCCAGTTAACTTTTGGACTTCTTTAGTGTTCTGAGGAGGGTCTATAGCTAATAGATCATTTAGCTGATCCAGATCAGGTTTAATCCCTTTTTCACTTATAACATAACCTAGGAACTTTTCAGATCGGACCCCAAAAACACATTTCTCAGGATTTAATTTTAAATTCACAGCCTCTAAATTAGAAAACATCTCTTGAAGATCGAATATATGTGTATCTTCTTCAAGAATCTTCACCATCAAGTCATCTATGTAAACTTCCATATTTCTGCCAATCTGACTAGCAAAAACTTTATTCACTAACCTTTGATAGGTGACCCCAACATTTTTTAATCCGAATGATATCACTTTATAACAATGAATACCTATATCCGTAATAAAAGTGGTGTGATCTTGATCCTTCACATCTACTTGTATCTGGTTTTACCCTGAAAATGCATCCATGAAAGACAATAGCTTGTTCCCAGAGGTAGAATCTACTAACTGGTATATCCGAGGAACATGATAAGGATATTTGGGACATGCCATATTAAGATCGGTGAAGTCAATACACATACGCCACTTGTCATTCTTTTTCTTTACCAAAACAGGGTTGACGGTCCATAATTGGTACTGAGGTTCTTTGATGTGGCCCATTTTGGACAACCGATCAACTTCTTGGACAATTACATCTATTTTTTCTTTAGAGAAGGATCTTCTTCTTTGTACAACTGACCCAACATCAGATCGTACGGACAAATTATGACAGATTACATCAGCAGACACTCTGGTGACATCATCATTGCACCATGAAAATACATGTAAATTATCTGATAAAAAAGATAATAACCTTTATTTTAAACTTGGTTCCAACTTAGTACCAATTTTAACACTTTTTCCCTTAACAGGGGAATGAATCTCAAATTCCTCTATTAGGTATTATGACATTGGGAGCCTCCCTTCGATCATTAATTTCATTTTCATCGGTGGAAGGCTCCAATAGCTGCTAATATTTGTTAACCTTGATTGCCTCCAAGGATTTTGAGGCAAGAGGTGTTGCATAGCATTCCCTGGCTACCTTCTGACTGCTTCGGACAACACCCACCCGTCTCTGCACAACATATTTTAAGAACTGGTGGACATTATAGGCCACAACATGCATCCTGGAAAGCCAAGATCTCCCAAATATTGCATTATAAGATGTTGGGAAATCCACCGCAACAAACTATACCCTTATCATCTTCTTAAAAGGCCCCTTGCCCAGCAATACTTCTTCCTCAAATTTTCTAATCACATCTGTCAAACTCCCTGTAAATCCCACAATAGTTCTATTCGAACGTTGAATAACCAAATGGTTTCTCATCTGTTTATATGAGCTTAAGAATAATATGTTTGTCGAACTTCATGTGTCAATTAGGATCTGACGTATATCATTTCCTCTTATTGAGGCCATATTACCACGACGTCTTTATGAGGTCTCACAATGTCTCTTAGGTCTTCCTTATCAAAAACTATGAAGGAGCTGGAGTTTGATACAGATATGTGGGCATCCTTCCATCCAACTAGGTAGTCAGACTATTGACGTGTCTCTTCCTTGAAGAACTGGAAGGTGCAGTCACAGTGTCCCCCCCAAATATTGTTAAAGACTCAAAGTATATTGACCAGATTGGAAACAGTAGCGTTCTTATCCGTTATCACACTGACCCAATTTCGAGTTGGATTATGATCCAAGTATTCAGAATCCACATAAAATCTCTCAATAATCACCATAGTGTCCTCCTGCCTAGACATTCCAGGAAGAGCTGATGGCATAGTTCGAGGAATATTAACGCTTGATGGGGTATTATCCGGCCTGCTCCCCCTTGTTTTTTAACATAGCCCCCAAATTTACCCATTTCTATGAGGTTCTGCACCTGTCGTTTCAAACCTACGCAGTCATGGGTATCATGCCCAATGTCATTATGATATTTATAGAAATGGGTACTCCAGTTTTCCTTAGGAGACTGTAATGCCGCTGTCTTTCTAAAGTGCACTTCATTTTTACTTTTTTCATATATCATAGCCACACTTTCTCCCAACTCAGCAAACCATTCTGGTTGAACCGAAGGTCCCTTTTTATTTCTCACTTGCTGGTTTTGGTTCTGATTGGATTGATTCTGCCTGGGCCAGTGTGACCCCACTCCAGTTACTTCGATCTGTAATTGGACTGATTGGTTGTTTGTGGTGTTGAAGTCGTAGTTGTAGATCTGATATGACGAGTTACTCTAGACTTTTTGGTTTCTTTAACATTGATTTGTTTCTCAACCTGATTCAACAACCCTCCAAAGGTCGTAGCTTTTTTCCTGGTCACAAAATCAACCAAGTTACCCGGATTCAAACCCTGTCTAAGAGAGGCAATTGCCACTTGTTCAAAGCAATCTTCTAACCCATTCTTTGTATTTACAAACCCGTTGATGTATTCTTTTAAAGGCTCATATGGATCTTGGGCGCAATAGATGATCGTATCTACATTCCCTTTAAGCTCTTTACTTCCAACGAATTTCCTCCAAAAAGCAACCCAAAATATGTCAAAAAATGTATAGATCCATAAGGGAGACTATTATACCATTTAAGGGCATTCCCCTTGAAGGTTTGAGAGAAATCCCTACACAACAATCATAAAATTCTTAAATTGCTCAAGATGGTTGTCCGGGTCTTTACTCCCACCATATTTTTCCATCTTGGAACTGTCAAATATTTTAGGAAGATGTTCGGAGAGTATTTTTGCGGATAAAGGTGATTGTCTTCAGTTTTGGCTATGACTAAACACAATATCTTCATTTGGAGTAGCAATAATACATGGTTCGGACTAGAAAGCAAAGGGATCAATCAGTAAATGATCAATATGTTGATCAACTTAACCCTTCATTTTTCCCTGATACTTCTTGAGCCTGCCATGTCTATCCCTCTTTCTTGAATACTTTTTGGTGAGCCTTATTTTCTTTTTCGACCGTTCTTCATCACTTCTGGATGAGACTGACTCTTTAAGCTCTGTATCATTAGAGGGGTTATTGGAGGATTCCAAAGTGGAACTCTCTCCACACACTTGAATGGATGTGTTTTCTTGGAACTGAGATGAGTCTTTAGGGACTGCTCGTTCTCACCAGGATTATCATTATGGTGAAGTGTCGATGCATCATATTTTTTTAACTCCTTTCTCTGCTTGTTTTACTGCCCTCAAAGTTTCAATTTCAGCCCTTAATTGATCTCGCTTCTCAATAGTGTACTCATTATTCTCTTATGTCGTTTCCACCTATGGAGGTGGTGTATTATGTGCATTCGGATCCATCCAAACTGATTGTTGTTACTGGTTTTGAATTTGCAATTAAGGCACCGTCGCCTCCCACTGTAGTCCCCAATTTAGTGTGGATTATTTCTGATAAAATGGTAGTATGGGAAAGAGTTTTGGGAATTTAGTGTCTAGTGTAAAATGTAGAGAGATAATTAAGGTGTGTGCTAGTAGTAAATTTTGATTACCCTCATTAATGAAAGTGGTTGAGCTATTTATACTCATTTAAATGATCCATGGGCCTTCTGGGTCAGATCATGGGCTTGAGTTAAGTTTTAAAATCCATTAGCCTAAGAGATGAAATGACTAGCAACTAGCTGAGTCACACTAAGTTATACTGTTCGGTGGGGTATAGTACTGGATATGTCCAACCTGCCCTCCGGATATATACATGGTCTCTGTTAACGAAATCCAACCTCATCAACTTTCACTAGTCTTAGTTTCATATGCCACATATTAACTCTAGAAGTGGGAGGTTATTACATACGATTTTATATGCTTTTCTTATTTGGAACCGTTGTTTTCATCGAGAAGATTTGGACGATTGTGAAGGCTAATTCATTGTATACCCTCGAGAAATTACATACAATTAATCATTACGTGGGTGCATATTTTGGTTGACTTCTATAGTATGTTACGTTTCACTTCTAGACATGGTACAAAGACGCTGAACCATTTTAATGCATGGGTCGAGTATTGAATATACAACCATTTTTAAAGTTTCCAATAAGCACATTACCAATACTAACAAATGAATATACCACATATAACTACGTGCGCTACAATACCGTAGGTCACCGCCCGAAAACATTACATTAAGATGATGCGACTCTTAATTGACCGTTGAACGCCGAGTACAATTTTATAACTATATACGTAGTTTTGTTTTGAATTAATATACATTTTTTAACATTTATTATTTCATTTTTATTTCTATATGTACGAACCACTCGAAGATATAATGTGGTTTGACCAGGCTATTATGGTTGGTGGTAAGGTCAAACTATATCAATCGGGCAACATACTTTGAAAATTTGGCCATATTTAATGCATAAGGAGTATTCGTGTGACAAAACTTCCTATAATATGGGCAAGGGTCAACATGTTTGCGCGTTGAAGCAATATGATTTGGATGCAATTAGAGACTAACTTTTTACCGATACATGATAGAGGTTCAATATTTTTTGAAGGTTTTCAGCATGTATAACGAGTGTAGGCTATGATCGTTGGATTCATAAAACTTTTTTGTATGTTTTAAATTAGATTTTGGTTGATGAAGAACTATTGGTTGAACTGGTGCGCAAGACACGCAAAGCTGGTTTACGTATGAGTTATATGAGGGTGGTCTCCTATTATGAATTTGATTTCTAAGTATTACACTCATACAAATATCATATAAATTATGTCACATGATCTTGAAAACGATGATGATAATTAATTTACAAATATTTTACTCATATGCTTTTTGTATGGATTTTTCTTGTACGTGGGTTAATCGAACGCATGTTTTGGATCTTGATATGTTTATATGTATTTTTAAGCATGTATGTTTTAAATTTCAAAATTATAGTTGTTTTTCTAACACACCATACACAAGTTAGTAATTTAAAAGATTAAGAAGGATGTATATATAAGTAAAAATGATATTATTTTCAGTTTTACAACTGATTTTGACATGTATGAGTCATAGTAACTTCGTACGTGGTGTGGTTTATTTCTTTCTGAAGGTAATATGGTAAAGTGTTTAAAAGGTGTTTTGCTAATTTTATGGTGTTTTATGTTTAGTGTGAAGAGTAGAGAGATAATTAAGATGTCTACTAGTAATAAATTCTTATCACCCTCATTAATGAAAGTGGTTGAGGTATTTATACTTAATTACTGACCCATGGGCTTATTGGACAGGGTCATGAAATCGGGTCGAGTTTAAGGACCCATTAGTAATATAGTTTTAAGTTGATTAGCAACTAGCTTAGTCAATAATTAATACATTTGTCATGTTCAGAATTTAAGTGTGGTTGTTTAGTCTGAATTATCCTTCGGATTTAATCATGGCACAGTGACTCAAATCTCCGAACTCATCAGTAGCCCCTTTAGGTCTTGCATAGGATTTTTGGAAGAGCTAAAACTCAAAAACCCAATATCAATTTTTTCTGATCTGTTTGTATCGTTCGAACTACATGAGTTTTTCTTCAAGAGTGACCATGTTCGTATTTTGTCATAACTGATTTCTTATCTTAGAATTTTAAGAGTTTTTCTTGAATTGTGGGACACGTGTCAGGCTTCAGTTCGACCTTCCAGCCGTTTGTTCTTCTAGATTGTCGCACCTACTAGGCTAGAAAGTTACCTAGGATCTATATTCACACTTTGCAACTTTTAATCATTGCTAAAAAATAGATCCACCTTCTCCTAGGTAACTGCTCATTTTCACCGTTATATATAAACTTTTCTATTGTTTTTCATTGTCTTCAACAATCACAAATATTTTTAGAGAGAGAGAGAGGCCAGTTCATTTTCAACCTTGTTCTTGAGTCATATATATTCACAGCCAGAAACGCCTTAGTGAAAGGAGGTTGGTTGAACTTGTTTGAATTAGAGAGAGCACAGAAAGTAGCGAGGGAAAACCGCATTGTTGTTAGTATTCCTGCTTCTCCAAGCAAAAAAGTTAATCAGCCACAACAGAATACTGATCAGGGGTCATCTTCTTCAAAAAATCCCAAAGTTAGGAAACTTCCGTTTGTAACGAATCTTACACCTCTCATATCTGAGTCCTCGGTCCAAGAGTCCCAAAATCCTTTACCCAAGGAGAAAGCCCTTTCCAGTGTAAGAAAACCCTCTCCTTTCATTGCGATGGGATCAAACACAAATTAGTCACCAGACAAATTAAGTCTTCACCGGGTTACGCGTCATCTACACCAAAATCTACTCCCTCATTATCAAAGCCCTCTAATTTAGAGGTAGTAAAGTTTGTATCACAAGCTAAACAATCCGAGAAATAGCCCCTGGCAGACACCAGACATCTAAAGCGTCCTCTGCACATCCTTCCGAACAACCGTTTGCAAAACCATCCAAACAACCATCCTCAAAGGAATCAGAATAGCCTTCTTCAAAACCATCCGAACGACCTTCCACAGTGATGGAAGAAAATATGGAAGACAACATAGAAGAAGCCCTTTTCGGGTTGAGGCGTCCGGTCAAACAAGGGACACAAATTCAGACCAGAAAGGTAAAACCAAGGTGGTTATGTCACATCCGAATGCTCTTCCGGAGAGCTTGAAGGGCAAAGTGGGTCCCTGTTTTAAGAAGGTGAATATAAAATACTTGTTGGCCCTCCAAAACATCAACTATGTGTATACCCACACAACTGAGCTAGGTCAGATCCGCACTAAGTGGGGGATCCCAGAGTCAGTAAAAGTGAGGATCCCAATTAATCAGGAGACTCCAATGGACTATAAGCTAAACGAGGTGGTGGTCTACACCAAAGTGTTAAACTGGGGACTTCGGTTCCCTTTGGACCCAAAGATAGTCAGATACTTCCATCTGATTGAGTTGTGCCCCAGCCAACTAAGCCCAAATTCTTGGTACACCCTTCTGGCCTGCATCATAGCGTCTAAGCTGTCCAAAATTCCAATACCGATGGAACAGTTTGCTGTTGTGGCAAGCTTGTGCAAGAACCATCAGATCCCTTTCTACCACTACAACATGGGGAATGCTTATAAGGTAGTGGATGATCTCTTGAAGTCCGAAAAACCCTGGAGGACGCAGTTCCTCTTTATCAGTGAGACTTGGGAGAATGACAAGAAGATCAAGGCTGACTCAAACCCAAGCCTTTTGACCAGGCGCTGAAAGAGCACTAGTGAGTTTTTTTTTCTTTTTCTTTTCATCTTTCAAGTACTCAGTTTTTAATTTAGACTAAATTATATTTCTTTCCAGTACTTCCGAATGAGTTCTGAGGTTATTTGGAGGCAGGGCAGGATACTTGCGCCAAGTTAAATGCTTGGGCTTCGGAGAATTGGGGAAATGCTTTTCACAATTGCTTCAAGTCAGGCAACTTTGCGAGGTCTCACCTGTGGAACACCATAGGTAGAAAAGATCTCACATGGGAAGAGTTGATGACCCTTTCCCCCGTAGATGTGATCATAAAGAGGACAGAATCCAAGGATGCTTAGTTATATCTGTGTGCTAGGGCCAAAGCCCCCAGCAAAATGAAGAACAGGAAGAAGAATGCCACAACAGACCCAACCCAAACAACTACCGAGGAGACCGGTTCAGAGAACCAGGAAGGTATCAATGCTGCTTTGCTAAAAGTAGCAGAGGTAACTGTAAAGGAGGTTGGTGGGTCAAAGAACCCACCAAAACCTTCAAAGAAGGATACAAAGCGTAAGGCCAGCAGTGATGAAAAAGATGCCAAGAAAAAGAAGGTCACTTTGGGAGCATAGATAATCCTTCGCCCACCTGAAGTCCTCCCCCCAGCTCCTACCGATCTCACCTTACAGGAGGAAATTCCAAGTGACCTTCACTCCAAAAATGTTACTGGTGATGGCAACGATGAGGTGAACCTTGATGCCTTTCAAGACATTAATATTTATTTCAATGATCTAGAGAAAGATGATTTCACGGAACCTTACCGTCCTCCCAGTTCTTCCAATGTGGTGACTCATAATGGGAAGTCCTACTCTATATCCGGGGAGCAAGACACCTTGAGCTATGCCATCTTAGGCTATATCCAACCAGTACTTGATCTGAAGAGCCAGGTAAAGACTCAAACAGGTACCATTAATTCTCTAACCACTGACAAGAAAAACTTGTCGAATGAACTTCTCAGTGCTCAATAAAGCATAGAGGTATTGAAGAAGGATAAAGAAGATTTATCTACAAAACTGCTCGCCTCAGAGGCGGCCAACAAGGAGCTTCAAACCAAATACTCCAACCTGGAGACCTCTTCTTCACAAAACCTCACAGTTTTAAAAAAGCAATTGAAAACTAAGGATGGTACTATCCAAACTTTATCCAATAAGAAGGCCAAGTTGGAGAGTACTATTGAAGAGAAGATTAAAGAAAAAGAGGCCTTGGAACGCCAACAAAAACAAGCCGTAGCTGCAGGTATAGAGAAGTATGTCAATGAGGTAGTGGACTCCTTAGAGAAAAGGGATGATGAGATCAAGTCTGATATGGTCCTGTTGTTCCATGAGACCTTTTCCAAGAGGACCCTTGGTCCCTTATGGAAATACATGGACTACGATGACATCCCATTCCATACCTTAGCAGATGGTGACAAGCATAATTACTCTAGTGAAGTTTAATCTACTGATGATGATGAAGGAATGGGTAAGAGTTCAAGTGCTGAACTCAAAAGTCCCAAAAAGATGGTGGTGAAGAAAAATCCGGACAGGTTATTGGTGATGGCAACGATGAGGTGGAGCTTGATGCCTTTCAAGACATTAACATTTATTTCAATGATCTAGAAAAAGATGACTTTGCGGGTCCTTACCACCCTTCTAGTTTTTCCAATGTGGTGACTCATAATGGGAATACTTATGCTATATCCGGGGAGCAAGACACATTGAGCCATCCCCTCCTAGGCTATATCCGACCAGTACTTGATCTGGAGAGGTAGTTAAGGACTCAAACATGTACCATTAGCTATCTAACCACTGACAAGCAAAACTTGTCAGATAATCTTCTCAGTGCTCAACAAAGCATAAAGGTATTGAAGAAGGATAAAGAAGAGTTAGCTGCCAAACTGCTCACATCAGAGGCGACCAACAAGGAGCTTCAAACCAAATAATCCAACCTGGAGACCTCTTCTTCACAAAACCTCACAGCTTTGAAGGAGCACTTGGAAACTAAGGATGGTACTATCCAAACTTTATCCGATGAGAAGGCAAAGTTGGAGAGCACTATTGAAGAGCAGATTAAAGAAAAAGAGGCCTTGGAACGCCAACAAAAACAAGCCGTCGCTGCAGGTATAGAGAAGTATGACAATGAGAGAAGAGGGATGATGGGATCAAATTTAATATGGTCTTATTGTTTCATGAGACCTTTCCCAAAAGGACCCTTGGTCCCCTGTGGAAGTACGTGGACTACGATGACATCATATTCCATACCTTAGCAGATGGTGACAAGCATAATTACTCTAGTGGAATTGACTCCACTGATAATAAAGGAACGAGTGAGAGTTCAAGTGATAAACTCCAAAGTCCCAAAAAAGATGGCGGTGAAGAAAAATCCGAAGAGAACAAGCCCTAAGGTTTTATTATGTATTTTTTGTTTTTGAAATACTAAAATCCTTGGATGGCCAAGACATTTTTTCCAATTGATCGGTTTGAGTCCGATCAGGTTTAATCATCACATTTTCCTTTTGTTTAATATCTTGTTTAAATCTTCCTTGACCAATGTTTAAATAGCCACTAATATTTCAGAAGTGTTGAACAAAAGTATCCAATATCTCCGATCACATGTGTTGAATAATTGTGATCAAGTATTAAATAAATCCGATCAACTTAAGAAAACTTGAGAGTCGGGGTGTTGAATAAGCAATTTATATCCGAATTGAAACAAAATCACACCAGACTTATGAAGTAGGCATCATATATTATTGAAAAATCCGGACACCTCATTAAAACCTCCCCGCGACACCAGGGTAGGAAAGAGTATGCCCCCTAATATTTACACTGTTATTTAACAAGTAAATATTTACAAAAGAGTTTTATTCTAAATATAACCTGAGATGCTCAATATTCCATGGATGTTTTAGAGCTTTCCCTTCTTTGTCTTGGAGCTTGTATGTCCATGGCTTGACCTTTTCACAAACCATATAAGGGTCTTCCCAGTTTGGAGCCAGGTTACTGAACTGCTTCTTCTTGGTATACACAAAAACTTTTCTTAAAACATTGTCTCCCGTTTGAAAATCTGTTCTTTTGACTTTGGAAACAAATTTGCTTCTTATCAAGCCTTGGTAGTGTGTTGTTCTCAGATGTACTTTAACTATTTTTTCTTCTATTAAGTCCAACTAATTCCTAATTTCTACATCATTAGCCTATTCGGAATAGTTTTGGACTATGTGCGATGGTGAAGTAGCCTCTATGGGAGTAATTGCATCTATCCCATATACCAAAGCAAAAGGAGACTCTTGTGTGGCAGCCCGAGGAGTTGTTCGGTAGGCCCACAATACTTTTTGTAAATAACTGGGCCACTTTCCTGCAGCTCCCTCCAAATTCTTCTTTAGTCCAGACAAGCTGGTTCTATTTGCAACCTCAACTTGGCCATTTTCTTAAGGGTGGAAAGGAGAGGAAAACCAATGTTGAATTCCTCTAGAGGTACAGAAGGCTTTCATGTATTTGTTATCAAATTATGGCCCATTATCTGTAGTAATCTATAGAGGAACCCCAAACCTACATCATATATTGGATATGATAACTTTAATAACGGTCTTCGAAGTGGTTCCAGCCAAAGTAGCTGCCTCTATCCACTTAGAGAAATAGTCAATGGCGACTATAATAGTTCTACATTCACCGGATTCCATAGGAAGAGGTCCCACCAGATCCATACCCCATCTTTCTTAGTCTTTTCTGTTATCACCCCACCTTATTTCAAGGTGGATCTGGATCCAGATACTCAGAGTCTACATCAAATCTTTTAGGAATCACCATTGCACCCTCTTGTGCAGATGTCCCAAGATTGTTTGAAGGATTCGTCCGGGGAGCATTATTATGTATGTTATCCGGTCTGTTTCCACTTCATTTCTTGACATAAGCTCCCAACTTTCCCTTCTCAATAAGGTTTTGGACCTCTTGTTTCAATGCTATGCAATCATGAGTGTCATGGCCTATATCATTGTGATATTGGAAAAATAAGTGTTCTGGTTCTCTGTAGGAGATTACAATGCTGTCGGTTTTTGAAAGTGCACTTCATTCTTGGTCTTATCATAGATCATGGCCACATTCTCCCCCAACTCAACGAACCACTCAGGCTGGACCCAGGGACCCCTCGTACTTCTGGTTTGTTGGCTCTGGGTTTGGTTGGACTGATTCTGTTTGGATCGGTTGGACCATTTTCCAGTCTCTTTTTCCCTGTAACCGAATTGGTTAGTGGCAGGAGGGGCTTTTGTTGTAGTGGTAGACCTCACCTGACGGTGCACTCTTGTTTTATTTGTTTTTTTCTACATTGATCTGTTTTCATACTTGTTCAATAAACCTCCCCATGTCATAGTCTTCTTCCGAGTCACATAATCAGCTAAATTCCTAAGATTTAAACCTTGCCTAAAGAGAGAAATTACAACCTGCTAGCCCATTCTTTATATTCACAAAGTGACTTATGTAATCTTTCAGTGACGCATTTGGTTCCTGATCACAATGGATATTGGTGTCCTCATTACCCTTTAGTTCTTTAATTCCAATAAATTACCTCTGGAAGGCAACCCAGAATGTATCAAAATTTCTAATACACCCATGAGGGAGACTGTTATACCATTTAAGGGCACTCTCTGTGAAATTTTAGGAGAAAGATCTACATAAAATCTTGTCATCGTCGTCAAAGTTCATCATGAAGTTTTTGAACTGTTCCAGATGGTTGTCTGGATCTCGACTCCCATCGTATTTCTCCATCTTGGAGCTATCAAACCTTTTAGGAAGATGTTCGGAGAGTATTTTTGCAGAAAAATGAGATCACCTCCAATTCTTGATCCAACTGAAGAGAGTATATTCATTAGGGGTTGCAAAATTATAGGGTTCAGACTGAAAGACAAAGGGATCAATCAGTAACTAATCAACATGCTTATGAGCCGACCCCTTACCCTGGTGCCTTTTGAGCCTTCCATGTTTGTCCCTCTTCCTCGAATGCTTTTTAGTTAACCTCATATTTTTTTCTAGATCTCCCATCATCACTACTTGAAGATAGTGATTCTTCAAATTCTGCCTCATTTGAGGAACTGCTGGAGGACTCATATATAGAACTCTTAATAGGCTTTGATCGGTGTGTCTTTTTTGAGCTGAGGTGAGTCTTTAAAGATTTCTCATTCTCTCCAGGATTGTCAGCCTGGTGAAGTAGTGACGCTCTAGATTTCTCCTTAATTTATTTTTCTAGCTTGTTTTATTGCTCTCAACGCCTCTATTTCAGCCCTCGGATGGTCTCGCTTCTCGATGGCATATTCTTTGTTTTCCCTTGTACTTTCCACCTTTAGGTGTGGAACATTCTGCTCATTCGGATCCATCCGAACTATTTTACTTGCTGGTTTTGAATGTAAAATTCAGGCACCGTCTTCTCCCACTGTGGTCGCCAATTTGGTGTGGTTTATTTCTTCTTGAGGATAATCTGGTAAAATGTTTAAAAGGTGTTTTGCTAATTTTGTGGTGTTTTGTGTTTAGCGTGAAGAGTAGAGAGATAATTAAGTTGTCTACTAGTAATAAATTATGATCACCCTCATTAATGAAAGTGGTTGAAGTATTTATACTTAATTACTGACCCATGAGCTTATTGGATCGGGTCATGAAATCCGGTCGAGTTTAAGGACCCATTAGTAATATAGTTTTAAGTTGATTAGCAACTAGCTTAGTCAATAATTAATACGTTTGTCCTGTTCAGAATTTCAGTGTGGTGGTTTAGTCCGAATTTCCCTTCGAATTTAATCATGGCATAGTGACCCAAATCTCCGAATTCATTAGTCTCAATAATAACGCTCAAAATAATAACATTAAAAAGAGTAATACTAATTAATAAACATAATTAGAAATATAAAAAACTAAAATAAAATAAAATAAAATCACAAACAACAATATAAAAACCGGCTATTGTTGGTTAATATATAAAAATATGTTCTTTTGTTGTATAAGACCTTGAATTTTGATGAAATTAGTAATATGGTTGTATAATGGATCTATCCAACCATTACTTCAAGTGAAAATACTGAATGTCACGTAAGATGAACGGTTGGTGGTGATCCGTATACCGTTTGGTTGTAAAAGAACATATCAAACCAAATTATATATTATTATAAAATAGAGTTTTTGAACTACACGTATACCAATAATGGAATAAGCATTTTTAATAACCTTAACAAAATTATTAATATTCACGTAAGCAATAGAAATATCTTTTCTTATGGTGAAGACTTCAGATGAACACTTTTAAGAGGTAAAAAAATGTCAAACACGTACATAGAGAAAATATAATAACGGTGCATTGATATACGGTCTCAACGACAAAATAAATGTCACACAACAATATCCATTTATTAAAATAATCAACATATTATAAACAATCTAGTCTATTTAATTGATCGTTTAACATTTCACGTATAAATCAAAATTATTCATACAAAGATAAATCGTTAGGATCTCCCGATTAGTTCTTACCTCACATGCACCCATGTATCTTGAACCCCGGTAAAAGAGAGAAATATCCCTAAAACCACAATGACCATCCACTTTTATATATGTTATTTCAATATTGTACGAATGTATGTATGAGGGGTAGATGGTCAATATACAATACTTCTTTAGGTTAACAAGTCTGATCGTTCGTTACTTATCGATTTTTTCTTATCTTCAGGGGGTTCGTTATTTTTAGGCGAGTTTATCTTTTTTTACTAACTATTGTTTTTGGTGTGCTTGTAATTGTTGTGGGGGTTAGAGGTGAGGTTGCATTACCAGTTTGTTCAATCACTGAAAATACGATTTTTCTAGTTTTGTCAAACTATTTTTCATCGATTTTTTTTACATATTGTTTTGTCCTCACCATTTATTTTAGTGGAACAACTTTATTTAAATTTAGATCAAGTACTTTAAAAACATTTTTTATTATATGAATTTTCAACTCTCGATTATATTGACAGGTCAAACCCCATATCATCAAGATTTATTTTCTTACGAATTCATCTTTTGTTGCATTTCCATTTCATAACAAAGTTTAAAATTTGTCACATTTTTTCAATCATATATATTTTCATAATACAGGTGTCTTTAACCATTAATTTTATCTCGCACATACACAGAAAACCATATGTAAACCATATGTCGTTCTAACAGTAAATATGCAAGTTACTTTATCGACATGTATCTCACTAGCTTTTAAGTATTGTATAAATGGATTTAAGTGGTGACGGAACGCCTCACAACTTTAAAAAACAAATATTCATGTGTAAATTCATATTTTACCTTACATTCTTTAAACAATAGTTTTATATTATTGTGCTGAATATCAATAAAATTATCCAGTTTTGTTTAAATAGTTCCAAGTTCAAGTGGCTAGTCTAGATAAATTATTCAACTGTGGAATGTATGCATTATGCACTTGCATAAGTAAGTATATAATTAATTTCGTTATGTTACTTCAATTAGTCTAACTTTAATATCTAAGGATGAATGATCTTATTGATTGGTTTGAGCCAAGATTTTTCAACGTACTCTAAGGCTTTCAAATAGCCTACAAATGTTTATTTTATGGTCGTTAAGTCTGGATACAAATCTGAATCGGTTACCAAATACAAATACTTATTCCAAGCACATAGAAATGCATCAGATACGTTTCTTTCAAGTAATAATTTCTTTGTATTGAATATAATATATCTATTGTCATATTTCACTTGTATAACACGTGTCTCGTGTGTAGATATATATTTGCGATTACGTCCATCAACATCAGTTTCCTATTTATCACCATAGGGTTTGGTAATGCACCTTCAGTTCATATCATGAGAACCTTAAGTTAATCAAACCCCTAAGTGTAGTTGGCCAACTTTTCTCCCCGATAAAAACGAATATAGTGCAAAATATTAAACTCATTAGGGTAACCCTAACAATTTAAAATAATAAACTTTTATACCTATTAGTCTTGTATGGACTATTTATATTTAAAACCCATGGAAATATCCTTGACAGGTAGATGGGAGTGCATGAAAAATAAATCTGTGATAACTTCTGACCATTACATGTCTTCATATGTCATTCAATAGTTGTTTTTCTTTATTTTTTACAATAAATATTGCGTATGCGATTTACCGCATAACCCTAAGGTATAATGTTTATGCCTCATATTGTAAAATATTACGTATATTATATACGTTACCAGGTTTCTTTTTTCTCAAACCAACTTATATATTCTCAGCGCGACCACTAACAAAATAAAATTCATTTATGATATATTATTTTTTTAACTTTCTCACTTTAGGGAATCTTTCAAAGAATTTAACAGTTATGTTCTTATGTTTTTTTATAAAAGTTCCAAAGACAATAGGTCATCACCAACTAGATGAACCTAGATTTTAAACGGACATTCAACTTTATGTGTCCGTGGATTTTATCTTCATCACTTTAAGTCATCCTCTTATTTACTGAACGTCTCGCCAGCAAAATATAGCCCCGGACATCTCCCAAAATTTTTGAGCTGTAAAAACTTATATATATTGTATACCTCACTTCACGACCTTTGCATGCTATTAATGCTTAAAGGTCAAATTTTGTATAACATGCATGTGTCATAAATATATATATGTCATCTTCTATCAATGTATATTCTTATAGTTTTAGTTAGGTCCGTTACAAAATTTATAGACATAAACAATTTTTGAAAAACTATATTGCAAAACCAATACATAATAACTATATCACATTTGTTTACATAAAATTTTGGTCTAGGGTATCCAAATTAAGTGCAAATTAGAAACAGTTTCCGAAAAATGGGTCAAAATTTTTATTCGGTTTTTGACCCATACGTCAAAGTCTAAACCCGCGACATGTTCGTCTTCTTTTTTATTACTATCTAAAATATGAATCAAATAACCTAGGAATTGATATTGTATACTAGTATGTTTGGTTTGTATGTTGTTTTTTATACTTTATGCTCATATATTGTTAGTTATATGCTATAATGTGTGATGGTTTAAGCTTTAGGCCATGTTAAATATTTGCTCCAAAGCGATATCTTTAAAATTATTATTTGACTATTTTTCTCCTAAAAGAACAATCAATGTCACCCTCATTGTTTCTTATATTAACAAAACTGTCATTGGATCCATACTACAATCCTAATAACACTAAATTTATCATATTTCAAAAACAAATCAAACTCTAAATTCTAAAGTTAAACTCCAAATTTTAACCATCTAAATAAATATATTAAAAAATAGAAGATAGTATGATTAAGAATCTTATTAACTCATATCAAAAGTAAACATTTTTATATAAGTAATATATAAAAAATAGCCAAAATCTGGCGATCAACTTCAGTGTTTGTCGGTATCTTGTTGTACTATAATTGATTACTATCATAATCTGGTGGTACATGAGCTCAGTATTGTGAAATACATGCGGTACTAAGGTGGCGATAATGATCTTTAGTACCATCAGGGATTATGTTTAGTGCGGCGGTACTGGAGCTCAATACTGCCATATTCCGACGGAATACACCCAAGTTCCACCGAAGTTACTCATTTTGGTGCTATAAAAACTTTATTATGTTTTTTAATCGAGTTGAACTAGACTATATCCAATATTATACTAATTTTTTCACTTTATCTTATTATAAGAATGAAGAATTGTATGAGCGGGTTAAGAGAATAGATAAAAATAATAATTTTTTTATATATTAAGATATGAAAATGATGGGATTAACATAAATACTCCTTTTCTAGCCTTCGAATGTGAGAGATACGGAGTTTATAAAAGGATGGTTGAGCTATAAAGGATCTTAAGAGAAAATCGACTAAATAAAAAAATGTTGATGTCTTTTCAAGCTGAAGGAAAATTTAGTCATTCTAGATTAATGGTCCTCAAAGGTTAAGCGAGACACGCATATATAAAATGAAGAAACACTTTGAAGGTCAATTACATTCACGTAAATCATAAAAAAAACTAGTTAGAATGTGTAAACCAACTTACCTTAACACGATATCCTCATAGAGATATTTTGAACGAGTCAAAATAGTAAAATATTAAAGATATTTGAGCATGCGCACTGTATACAATACTCGATAAAACAACAATTTATGGAGAAATTTGGTCAGTTACAACTTCATTACATGTTGAGAGAACTCAAAAGTTTTAAATTCTTTAAATATCATAGGTTTAGTAGAGATTTAAGTGATGTTATTCCAAATCAAAATGCGCAACCAGTTAGTGTATAATTTTTATGAACATTATTAAAAGTGCTAATAATTTATAGCACATACAAGATAATAAGGTACGAGATGTCTTTGATTCATATATTCGGAGCAACCTGGGTTTGACTTTTTATGTCTAATCTGCTTTATCTCCGGGGAGAGAGTTAAAAATTCAAATGAGTATTAGATTGTTTGCAATCGTCGATGGAACGAACTAGATCGAAGAACCAACCATGGTTTTAATGGATATAGACTTGGCGTTGATGCACACTTTATAAAAAGTGTTGCCGAAACAACACACAGGTTATGTCAATGATACATTAACATGAAAGATTTTGTCAATACGAAGAATGGAATGAAATGTAAAAAAGTTTTGAATTGCTTTATGGGTTTGTGGAATGAAATAATTATTTGGAGACCTAACGTGAATTTAAAAACAGTCGGACTAAGATTAATATTGAGTTTAAGCATTGTATTCAAGCATTCAAATACATCAAAGTCTATTGTTTAATTTTGTACATTGACAAGTTTTTCACGTGCAAAAGAATCAAATTTATGCATTAGAAAGACGGTTATTCACTGAATGGTGAGTGCTCATTCTAACCTTTTTTTGTACGAGTAAGCTTAATTTCGAGTTGTTTTAGGGTAAGGTACATTGTTTAGTCGAGATGCAACATGGAACAATTAAAGGATTGTTTGAGAAAAAAGTGCTTAATAACATAACACAAATATGGACACGTATTGTTCAATTAAATCAAAGGTTATTTTCAGAAATACTAATTTAGAAATTATTTTCGACTCTTTAAAAAATGATGATAATATTGAAGTAGATGTTACAAAGTGTTCAAGTTATGCACGATTTATCGTGTTGACATAAGATTCACGAGTTATTATAAAATGATATTCTCTTAATTTTATATTCTTTAGACGGTTATTGAAAAAGGTAAGGTATAGTCACACGTGAAAATATAAAGGCGAAAGAGCTCTTAACATAAAATTTAGAGAAGGTTGTGGTAAGTTGTCATTGAGAACGATGAAGGTTAAATAACACATTTTTACAATAAATGGTTAGAAATAGATTATTCAAATAAATCTTCTCTTGTGAAGCTTTTATATGTGTTCGTCAATCAATCAAATGTAAATTATGAGTCATGACGTCCACTTAATGAGATTAATCTCATTTTGAACACATGCATGAATCAGAAAAAACAAGTGCCTTTGACTATGTGCAACTTTGAAAATCTGTTAGTCACAGTGTGGAGACAGAGCAGAATTCGAACCGTTGATATTGAAATGTTGATGCAAGCTAGTAGAGTTATGTCTCTGCATGAGCATTTGCTAGGTGGAACATCTATGATACCAATCAAAGTTTTAAAAGATAGTGGAACTCCTCCGGTTCGTGTTCAAATGTTGTCAGATGCTAGTGGAACTAATAACCATAGCGAACCCTAGTTTTAAGAAATGATTTGCAATATTGGTTGTGAACTATGGGATGTTTATTGAGAAGTGTACATAAAATAATTTCTGGCCTATTACTGGTTGTTTACAACTAGGGTTAATGACGTGCATCCAAATAAGCACTACAAGTTTCATACGGTTTTGTTAATTTTGTATGGTCATCCGGATGGGTGGAAAATGATTAAATAGTTCTTTACTACAAGCTTATGGATAACATACGATGAAATCTAGTGTTCTAGATGAGTTATATTACAATTTTGAGAGTCTAAACTATTTTAAAGATTGAGCAGGTATACAAAATTGGATGACAATATCGTCCATCAGAGAGGTGATTTACATATAAAATTAATTGCATTTTCGATGTGGTATTGGATATTTAAAGTTACAATTTTATACCATTATGAAATCCACACCCTCATATGTTTAAAAGGAATAAAACCAGGTTTGGTTTTGTTGATAACAATCATTTTATCCACATATGTATATGATGTTTGCATTTGAAGTTTGTTGTTAAATTAAGGTGAATTTTGCATTATAATTTATTTTAAAAAATTATAACTATTTATTGTGAAAGACGCACCATGAACGTCGATATTTTTTTGTATCACGTTGAATAAATTAAAAGTGGCAGTTTATGCCTCATTGCAAAAGATATTTAGAAATTCAAAATAGTCCACCTTCGAGCAACATCCCCCAAGTAACTGATTTTGACGAATTTGTTTAATTATTATGTTTAATATATTTTGGAAATATTTACTCTTGTATTGGATTTGTGCTAAAGACTTGTTAGATTTGATCCAACACAAATATTTTAAATACAAACATCAAATTTAAAGAGTTTTCGTTCACATCAAACATACAAATATCATTACGAGTCTACAAGTTTGGTGTACGCATCCATTTCCATTTATCATAATCTCTTTTCAAAGAGGTTCTCTTCATCTTGTACATCTAAGGTTCGGTAATCAAATTAGTAGAACACAAAGAGAACTCCTCAAACGTCTTTTATGCGACTTCGTGCGAGAGGTTTCATATCCGATACTTTGGAACCGATTTTAAATATTCCCACCAGATAGAGACTTATTCTTGCCCACGTATCAGCGACATTGGTTTTCCTTACACATATCGTAAATGTAATATATTATGCATTCTACTTCATCAAAAAACGGTGTTCATTCATTCGTTATTGTTTCTTTCACTACGTCGACGACTTGTAGTAAACATGAATCATCAATCAAAGTCCACTCTATATCATACATCTAAAAGATATAATTTATTCAAAGTTTTATAGATAGAGATGTAAGGGATTTTTATTTGGTATATATATAAATTAATGGAAAATACAGATTAAAGTAGTTCTTGATGAGATTGATAGATAAGGTTAAATAAAATAACCAATAATATAGCATTGTGTATACACAAATGAGATATTCTAGTTTGAAAGATAATGTTGAATTATATACCATATGTACTGTCATTTCCTCCAAAACAATGTTATCGTACTAATGAAAAAATGGGCGCGTAACGGTTGTCTCGTGCTTAAGTGTCACTAATGGAAAACAAATACACATTTTTCACAATAGTGTTTCAAACAGATTAAGTGTTGCACCTGTCGGAAAATTCTATTCGCATAGACATGTCATGGTACTATAAATACTAAAAGCTATATTGTCAGTGGCCCTTTTTTATGAAAATAGTTGGTTATATTGTCTAATTCCGACTGAACACAACGGGTCCCATCGATAAATGACCCGAGTCTAGCGATAAGTGGGCTAAAATTTTTGTTGGATTTGTACAAAAAACCTTATTTTTATCAAAATCTTTCTTAATATACACCATTACATAATGTAATATTTTAAACAATTACTACAATAAATGGTTACAATAATAAGGAAATCACATACGATAAATACGAAATACAACGATAATTTAAGAAATCATAATGAAATAAGGAAATAAAAGAAGATAATTGATCCATCATTATATTTTCCTTCATCTTTATTGTGATGCGTAAAATCACGTTATTCATGTGTTCTTTAGTTATTATAACGATTATATTTCCTCTGTAAAGTTAAAACGCAGTTTGGCGTTCTTCGTATTGAATATTTAAAATTTGGTATACTATCAACCTTTTCAAATATTTTCACATAATTTTGACGTTTTTTCCGACTGTGTGAGGCTTGCACTGGAACATCATGGTAATTTATCATGGTTTTCATTACTGATTTGACGACTCTCATCAAATATGAATCTTTGATAGAAACCTATAATAACCTTAGATATATGTTAGGATTTATTTTCATCGTGAATGATGTCTCTTTTTGTATAATATCAGTTAAGGATATCGTAATCCGTAAAGACGAAAAACATACGAAATTGTGACAAATTTAACAAAAACGAGCTATAATTTATAAAATATAAACATAAGTAAAATATTGATAAGTACAAGTATAATAATATTTACCTTCTCATGTACGCGTTAAACATCTCATGCTTGTTGCCTGGCGTTTGTGAACTCTCTTCGTTTTTTCTGTTATTGTACAATTTCTCCTAAATAAGATAAATATTCACGGAAATCTTCATCGGAATCTTTATTGCGCCCACATCCTCCATGACCACTGGGTAGCATACTGACCCCTCGTGGAACACTAACTCGATTTGAAAACACTACTGTACATGTTGTGCCGATCTCTTTTGGAACATGGTCTCCCGTCTGCTTGTTGCGACATAAAGGCGTTTTTGCGCCGATCTCTTTTGGAACATGGTCTCCCGTCTGCTTGTTGCGACATAAAGGCGTTTGGTAAAAACATGGGTCACTGCCGTCTATGGAGCTACTGGTAACGTGTTAGATACATCTAACACGTGTAACTAGACATGTTTCAACCAGATCTCTCGTACTCCAATAAAGATAAAAGTTTTGCTCGTACGTAAGTCAGAATCGATATATCACTTGACCTAAAATAATCAAATAATAATCACATTAATCTCAATGTTGAAATAATTGAAAATAAAACCATTAAATAAAAAATGGTTCATCAATAGGTCACTTCGCATGGGCCATGTACAGTGCCCACGGTACACAGAGCTTAAAAAACGCAATTTTTACCATAAACCAAACCCTGAATCTAAAACATTCAATATGATGTTGGGCTTCTCCAATAACGTGTAGTTCTGGCTTCTTTTCTTCCCGGCTCCGGTGCCTTCTCCGGCATTGATTGTTAGCTTTCTTCTTCAAGAGTGTGTTGTGGATTGCTTTCTTAGCAATTAGCTTGTATCCCTGTTTATTATTCGTTGTTTTGCTCTGTTTCTGACATGGAAAACAGAGTTTTTAAAGATGATGATTTCCCACCTCTGAAGAAAGACTTGAATGGTGATGCTCTAACAAGTAGGAAATCTTATTTAGAAACTGTCAAGGAAAAACCGATGATTAAAGAAACCTATCCAGAGTTTGTCAAATGTTCTGCTAGTCATATTTCTGTACAATATTCGGGTGAAACAAAAGAATGTCTGTTAATGCAAAGTAGGTCTACTTTGATTGGGAAGTTTTCCGATGGTGTCCCTAAGAGAGCCGCCCTTCAATATTTTCTGGATTCGTTCAAGTTTAGGGGTGCTTTCAGTTTTATTTCCATTGACTCTCGCCATGTGTTGATAGAATTTTGCCTCAAGGAAGACGTTAGTCTTCTCTGGTCTAGAAACATATGGGTTGTTGATGGGAAGAGTATGAGGCTTCTTAAATAGAGTCCAGATTTTAATAAGAATGTTGAAAATCCAATAGTGTAACTATGGGTTAGGTTTGAAAGATTGCCAGAATTTATGTATAATGTTCCCGTCATTCATGATCTTGCTTCTACTCTTGGTATAACCCACCGTATTGCGGTGCCGGATAAGCATAGAGCAAGCAGAAATGCTTGTTATTCCCAGGTTGAGATTAATGTTGCTATGGATCTTAAAAGAAGAATGTGGGTTGGGTTTGGTGAGAATGATGGGGAATGGATTGAGATCAGTTATAAGAATGCTCCTGGTTATTGTTCGCATTGCCACCATCTGGGTCACATAGTTAAAGATTGCAGGAAAATTGACAGTAAGAAGGTTAATGAAGATCAGAAGAAGGAAGATCAGAAGAATGAATTGGAAACTTTATTAGAAAAAGATTCTCTTAATGTTGTGAATACATCTCAAGATCTTAAAGATCCAAAAGTCAATCAGTTACAAACAGTTACTAAAGTCTACACAAGGAAGTTAAAATCTGTTATTGCTCCTAAAGATTCTGTGTCCGTGGATGATGCTGGTGTGAATGATACTGCACCCATTATTGTTGGAGATAACAGTTCATCCAAGAATGATCAGGAGATCAGTGGTGCCCTCCATAAGCTTGATTTGGTGTTTCATAATAATGTTGATGGACAGAACTCGGGTAATGCTTCTCCAATTCTGGAAACTATTGGTAGTTGTGATGTCTCTCCAAGTTCTAATTCTTTGTGTGCTTCCCCAAGTGTTACTTCACCTCGTCTTGACTTTAATCAGGTTATCACTCAAAAGATTAAATCTGCCAAAAAGAAGAAGAGTAGTAAGAAGGTATCTATAAACTCTCTTAAGAAGATGGAGAGCAACAAGTTTAAATCTTTATCTGATAATGATAAAGATATGTAGCTGGAATGCCCGAGGCATTAATAACTCCTCAACCTTATCAAGGCTTACTTTCATGGTTCAAAGTGATAAGATTAAAGTTGTTACGATTCAGGAGCCAATGGCTAATGTGGATAAAATGGGAAAGATATCTAAAAGAATAGGGCTGGTGAACTTTGCTTCTAATTGTTCTAGTAAGGTCTGGGTCTTCTGGGCTGCTGATGTTAACCTATTAGTTAAGGTGGACAGTGATCGGTTTCTGCACATGGACATTAATAATAATAGTTTACAATTTAATTTCACTTCTGTGTATGCTAAGAACAGACGTTCTCTTAGAAAGGTTCTTTGGGAGAATTTGGTTTCTCTTGTTGATGATAGTAGACCTTGGTTATTGGCTGGTGTTTTTAACTCTATCACTAGTTCTGAGGATCAATTGGGATGTTCAAGTTTTGATGTTGGGAGTTCTGAAGATATTAATGAGGCTATAAGAGCCTGTAATCTTGAGGAAACTCGGTTTGTTGGCTCTAGATTCACTTGGAGCAATAATCGTTGTTGGAAAAGGCTTGATAGAACCCTTATCAACAATTGCATGGCCTCTATTGTGAGCAGTATTCAGGTTTTTCACATGGTCAGAACTTGTTCTGAACATGCCCCATTTCTTATCTCTTTATCAAACAATTCTAACTCTGTTTTACAATATAACAAATGCCCTCTCTCAAACTCACAATGCAACAATAATAAACATTGAGAGTTTGTCACAAAGAAAACGAAATTGCGTTGTTGACCGAGCCTTTGTGAAAATATCAGCAACCTGCAAAGATTATGGAACATATGGAAACGAGATAGTGCTAATCTGAAGATGATGCCGAGTGAAGTGACAATCTATTTTAATGTGCTTCGTCCTCTCATGAAAACAGAATTATTTGCTCTCTGCATGGTGCTTTTCTTATCACAATGTAAGAAAGTAGGTTTAGTAACATTAAGCCTCATATCTGCGAGAAGCCATCGTAACCAAACAATCTCACATGTGGTCACAACCATAACACGATACTCAACTTCAGTAAACGATATAGAGACAACATCTTGTTTTCTACTTTTCCATAAGATTAATGAATATCCAAGGAAAATACAGAAACCAGTAGTATATTTCGGTCATAAGGATCACTATCCCAATCAGTATCGCTATAGGCACGCAGCTCAAGTGAAGAGGATGAAGAAAACAAAATGTTATGGAACTGAGTATCACAAAGATATCTCAATATTCGAAGAACAACTCCCCAATGGACGGATGTAGAAGCAGTAACAAATTGACTAACCACATGAACATCATAAGCTATATCTGATCGAGTAACTGCAAGATAGACCAAGCTCCCTACGAGAGTTTGATATAGTGTTAGGTCTGACAAATGAACACCATCAGTCAGAGAATACCGAGCATTGGTTTCAAGAGGTGTATCTATCGTCATGTTATAAAAAATTTGTGCTCACTCAAATAAATTAGATATATATTTTGTTTGAGATAAAATATAATCTTTTAGAGAGTGAGTCACCTCAATACCTAAAAAATAATGCAAAAGTCTCAAATTTTTCATCGCAAAGCGCTGAGCCAAAACACGTTTTTAGTGCCTCAATACCATCAATATCATTACATGTAATGATCATATCATCTATATATAAGAATAAAATAATTTGTCATGCACTTGTACATCTGATAAACAAGGCTGAATCATGATTGCTAGTACAAGTGAAGTAATAACCGTAAAAAAAATTCAAACCAAGCACAATGAGCTTGTTTTAGACCATATAAAGCTTTCCTAAGTCGAAAAACTTCACTTGTCTTGTGAGCAACACCTGGAGGAGGAGTCATGTAAACCTTCTCATGAAGATCACTATTCATAAATGTATTTATGTCTTCAATGTAAAATGAATTAAGTTCTTCATGATGTTAATAATAAAATTCCAATGTATAATAAAATTTATATTCTTTTAGTATAAGATCAACTATTTATCTTATGTGACAGATATATGTTTTACAATATAACAAATGCAATTTTAAATTCTTAAATGCATGGACTAATGACTCTACTTTCCTAAGTCTTGTTAAGCAGAATTGGGATGTTCCTTATCAGGGCAGTCTTAATAATGTTTTCTGGTACAAGTTGAAGAGGCTCAAGAAGGTGCTTAGAGTATGGAATAGTAATCATTTTGGAAATATCTTTAATAAGGTGAAGATGGCTACTGAAGATGTTAATCTTAAAGAAGCTACTCATCTCAGAGAAAACAATGTTAATTCTAAGGCTAGCTTGGATGCTTCTAATATTACTCTTATTCAGGCTCTTAAGGATGAGGAGTCCTATTGGAGACAAAAGTGTTTCAATACCTGGTTGAAGGAGTCTGATGCTAATACTAAGGTTTATCATAAATATGTTTCTAAGCAGCGCAAAAAGAACTTTATAAGAGGAATCAAGGAGAATGGAACCTGGCTAATCAGTCAAAATGAAATTGCAAAGTCCGCTGAGTCTCATTTTAAAACTATTCTCTCTAATGATGCTACTAATAATATTGATATGCAGGATGGGTTTTTTCTAATATTCCTAAGATCATAACTGATTCTGATAATCTCTCTATGCTTAGACCTATCAGTACTGATGAAGTATGGGCTACTATTAATTCTATGAAGCAGGACAGTGTTGCTGGCACAGATGGTTTCAATACTTATTTTCTTAAATCTTGTTGGGATATTATTAAGACTGATATGTGCAACTCTTTGAATGCCTATTTTAAGGGTTATAGTGTTCCTAAAGGGGTTTTTGCCACTAGGATTTTTTTAATTCCTAAGGGTTCAAATCCTATTAACTGGGATAACTACAGGCCTATAAGTCTGTGCACCTTTTTTTAACAGGGTCATTTCTAGTTTTTTTAATCGTAGACTTGCTGATTTACTTCCTAAAATTGTTTCTAGAAACCAGGGTGCTTTTGTGAAGGGTAGGCTTATTCATGAGAATATTCTTATTACTAAGGAGATGCTTCATAATATCAATAAAATGTCAGGAAAGGGCAATATCATTATGCAGTTGGATATGATAAAGGCATTTGACAGGATGTCTCATGCCTTTGTGTTGAAGGTTTTATCTTGTTTTGGTTTCTCTAAGGAGGTTGTTGCCTTTGTTAGTAGTTTAATTTCTAATTTTATGGTCTCTGTCTTAATAAATGGTCTGAGTGTTGGCTATTTTCTTCAAAGCAAAGGTTTGAGACACGGTGATCCCCTGTCTCCTAGCCTTTTCATTATGGCTCAAGATGTGCTAATAAGAGAAATTCATGCTCTTTTTGATGCAAATAACAGTATGAGATTTTATACAAAGTCTAACTATATCTTACCTAGTTTGGCTTTTGCAGATGATATCATTATCTTTGCTAACAGCATGCCCTCCACTATCAAGAATCTTAGTGACCTGCTTGATAAATACCAGTTGATCAGTGGACAAGCTATAAACAAGTATAAGACAAAAGTCATTACCTCTTCAAAGTTCTCCACAGATAGAGCTGCTAGACTAAAGCTGGAAACTGGCTACAACATTGAAACAGCTCCTTTTATCTACTTGGGCATCAACATATCTGCAAATAACAAAGGGAAGAATTATTTTCCCCTAATAGAGAAAATTCATAACAAGATTCATGAATGGGACATTAAGAATTTGTCCTTTGGTGGCAGATTATATTTAATATCTAATGTGGTCTATCCAATTGTCTACTTTTGGATGCAAAATAGTGCTATTCCCTGCTCTATTCTTAACAAAATTGATCTGTGTTTTAACCGTTTCCTTTGGAGGTCCACGTATAATGAAAAGGCTATACATTGGACCTCTTGGAATGTGTTGTGTAAACCCTATGATGAGGGGGGTTTGAATATTAAAAGACTGATGGATATTCAGACTACCTTTAAATATAAGTTCTGGTTTATTTTTTGGAAAAATAATTCTATCTGGTCTGACTTAATGCATAAAACATATAGCCCTCATACTCATCCTATAAAAGCTAATTGTAAGGCTACTAACTCAGTTGTTTGGAAGAGACTCTATGCTATCAAAAATGTGGCTGAGCAGTATATTGGTTGGTCTTTAGGTAAGGGATGTGCTGACTTTTGGCTAGATAGTTGGCATGGCATGCCTCCTTTTCAATTTAGTCTAAGTAACAATTGGTTTTTACCTGCCACCGTAAAGTCCTTTTGGAAAGGTAACTGTTGGGACACTGATTCTCTTTTGGTTTTTCTAAATCAAGATCAGTTAAACCATATTAAAACTTTAAAGATTAATTCTGATCAGGATGACCAGATTTACTGGAAGTTATCAAAAAACAAAAACTTTAACACTACTGAAACTTGGAGTGTTATCAGGGAAAAATTCAATAAAACTAGTTTTCTGAAGAAAAAAAATTGGAGTCACTTTATTCCAAAGAAATTTTTTTTTTATGCTGGAAAATCATCAAAAATTATGTCCCAATAGACAGTATTCTTTCCAAAAGGCATCTGGTCATTGTTTCAAAATGTCAATTGTGTTGCAGTTGTGAAGAGAAAAATCATCTCTTCATCAACTGCAACTATGCTTGGGCAATTTGGAATTACTTTAGTTGTCTGTTTAAAGTCCATATTTATAGATATATGTCTTTGAATCATCTTCTCATAACTTGGTTCAATTTTTCTAATTGTAACTTTTATATCACTCACTTAATTCCCCAGGTCATTTGTTGGATCATTTGGTTCAACAGAAATTGTTCTAAGTTCAACAACACCCATGATGACTTTCAGGGTGCTGTTGATAGAATTCGTAAAATAGTTTTGGCTATTGACTCTGGGGATAATCTAAAGTCTAAGCATTGGTCTTATGCTTTGCAAGCAGGTTCAGCAATGGGATGCAAATCTATTAATAGAAGGAAGAAGGGTGTAAAGTACCTGAAATGGTTGGCTCCTCCTCCTGGTAGGCTGAAGATAAATGTGGATGGTGCTTGCCAAGTTTCTGGAGAATATCCAGTGGAGGGTTGATTGTTAGAAATAGTAATGGAGAAATTCTAATCGGGAAAGGGTTTGTTTTTGGAAAGCTTACCCCGTTTCAAGCCGAATGTAAAGCTTTTGTGGAGGGTCTCCTCATTTGCAATCAGAATGGCTGGGAGGATGTTGATTTAGAGTCTGACTGTCTGACTCTTATCAACATGATTGCAAACGGGTATTATGCTCCTTCAGTCGAGCCTCTCGGTACTCTTTGTAGAAGATTGATTAGGTCTAGAATGACCCTCCGTCACGTATCCAGAGCTCCAAATCAGGCTGCGGACTGGATCGCGAAGAGGGCCATTGGTGTTCGTCAAAGCTTCTCTTTTGAGGGTTTGAATGCACCTCCTTAGATTCTTGCCATAACCACGCTTGAGAGCTTGGGTATGGGATATATTGATTTTGATTAAGGCTTTGGGAAGTTTGAAGCTGGTTTGGGAAGTTTGAAGTTGGTTCGAGGATTAGAAGTTGGTTCGAGGATATTTTGGTGGGTTTGATTTTAAGTGGATTTGGGTTCGTCGACCATGGAAGTTGCATGGATGGAAGTCGGGTTGGGGTGTTGATCTGGTCGAGAGGTTGAAGAAGGGTTCTAATTTCACTAAAATTAGGGTTATGTCGATAGTAAAGTGAATTGGGGCTTTTGTTTAGGGCTTTTGTTTTGCAGCCCCTCTTGTTTGTTTCTTTTCTCAATTTTCCCCTGCCACTCTGTAAACTTCCAATTTCGTAATATCATCTTATTTGCTTAAAAAAAAAAAAAAAAAAAACCTGAATCTAAAACGAAAAATCGGATCTAAAAACATATTAGGTTTTCTCCGAAACATAACTACGAAACCTAACCCTATTGCATTTATAAATAATCTCCCCTAGCATCAATTAATGAAGAAACTAACCAAAAATATCCAAAATACATTTAACAAGACGAAAACGTAAAATTAAATGAAAAATACTTCCAAACAATCAATTGTGTTTTTTTTCAACCATAAAAGTTATTAGAGAAACGATTATTGGTTTTGTTCATGAGAGTTCTGAGGGAGATGGATTGTTGAAATCACGAATTTCTCTATAAAAAATTCGCCAAAAATATATGAACTACAAAAAGAGAGTCTAGAGAAATTGGGGATGATACAAATTATAATTGGATTTGGAGGAGGATAACACAAACTTGGGTCAGATAACTTGCTCTTCAAGCTTTTCATAAATACAGAAACTTCAATTCATCAGAATTCACCAAAAACAAAATATATTTAACTTGAAATTTCTAAACTTGGAGTTACAGACAAAATGGGCACAAATGTTACATTGCAAGGAAAAATACGCCAAGAATGAGGCCTACAAAAATTAAATTATTGTTAATAAACAAGAAAGTAACTACTATAATTTGGTGACATTAATCCACATTCATTTGCTGCTGAGATCTCTGCTTGACAGCTGAACTTTACCTTGATAGTTTTCCAGCTCCGGAAGAACGAATTTTCCAGCACAAGAAATTTCGTCAAAGGGACTGCCTCATCGAAGCCGTATACCGGATGAAAAGTTTTGGAGCAGGTGATAGTCTCTCATACCATTGTATAGATGTTCTTCTTTCATTGTAAAATTCTCCTTGACAAGAGATTAAAAGAAAAATTGCTCGTTAGATAACAAGTATATTCGCTAACCGGTTTTGGCTTCTCCGTTCACTAAAACACTTTTATCTTTGCTGCTGCTTTTCTTTTGTTTGTCTTTCTTATCAGGGATCCCGTCTTTACTAGCGTTCGCTTGTTTCCTGATGACCCTTTTTTGCACTACGGCAGTATCATTGCTGGAATTACTTTTTGCTTCTGAAGAGCTAGCATCTTTTATAGCACTAACTTTGGTTTCAGATTTTTCCTCAGCTACACTGTCTTTTGATATGTTTATATATTTTTTAGACAAGCTCTTGTCAGATGTTTTGGGAGATATTGTAACATCTGGAACTGGGTCGCTGGGTTCTTGTTTGTCACTAGGCTTCTCTGCATTTGGTTCAGGAAGTAGTGCTTTGCGGCTTAGCCGTAGTTGTCCTTTTTCGTTTACCTGTATTTTTAACAAAAAGTAAATAGGCCAAGATAGCAACTAGATGTTTTTTCTAGTTTTAATTATATCTGCACTTCCAACTTGACAAATGCTAGACGCAAATATAATTACATGACTAGAACACAGCAACAGACATCGAGCGGTTAATTAGCATCTTAGAGGTTCATACCTCGATAAGCTTAACATCTACACGGTCTCCTACTTTAACAGCCTGTTGATAGAAGAAAAACCAAATGTTATTGCAGTGTACCATGCATATAAGTGGTACAATAAATTTTCCAATATATAATAAAAGCACTCACATCTTCTGCTTTTGCCAGCCAATTTGTAGTCAGTTCACTAACATGGCAAAGTCCCTGAAAATTGGGCAATTTAGATAATATATATATATATATATATATATATATATATATATATTGTTATGTACGATTCTTTTTAGCACCACTGTCAATAAGTCTGAGCTAAAATTTTACGTCATATTTATGATAGACAGCTTCTAAAGCTACTGGAGAGAAAACATGCGCTGATAACTCTAATGTCAGCCAGGTGAAATGTGAAAGACCGACTACACAACTTAAAGAAAAAATATATATTAAAGCCATGAACTAACTAGAAGACAGAACAATGCAAATTTTGCAAGAGCATATTGTGCTACTATGCAAGCCAAGTTCAAGATCGGACAATTCTTAACAGATATTCTTCAAATGGAAATCAAACTTTCAACTCAGATATTAATGTGGTAGCAAGATTACAGACTGATCTCAAAATTAAAGCCGAGTACATTGCATTGTGAGATGCGATATGACACGTACCTCACGCCCCGGAGCAATCTCAACAAAAGCACCATACGTAACAATTGATTTGATCTCACAGTTCCTGCACAGTAAAACAGCTTGCAACTCATATCAAATCTTTACCTCAAGTTTCTCAAGGAACAAACATTGTACTAGAGGGTGTGACACAAATAATAGATTCTCCCACTTTTAAAATTTATTATTAAAACAAAGGTAACAAATCAGTTAGAGAACAAGCACTCTCAGTCAAATAAACATTTTTTGTTGTCGGGATAACAATCCTAATAATCTTCAAAGCAGGAGGTGGATTGGGATTGGAGAGAGAGTATTTCGCTCTTTTGGTTCAGACATAATGACCGTATGGTTTTGATATTCATTTCAAACAAAAATTGACCATAGTTACAATAATTTTTAACTACATAAACAATATCGACCAACAGAAAGAGCAGGACTTGTTAAAAAATAAGCACCTGTAGATGTCACCAACAACTGGAACCATGGTCAAATTAGATATGATGGATTTTGCCTTCTCTATACTTGACATATCCCTTCCAGTAATTTTAACCTTAAGATAAAAATTAAAGTTTGCGGTGGTCAACAACCATCTAAAAGACATTAATAATAGGCAATAAACCTACTCTTATCTTACAATTCCATTGTCTTGCGTATCAATGGCCTCAACTCCAGATTCTTCTATAATACTCTTCACTTTCTTCCCACCGGGACCAATAATTAGGTGAATTTTACCCTGATTGACCTGCAACATACCAGTTAGAGTACATAAAATAATACAAACAATCATGTGAACTAAATCATGCAAAACAGAATCAATCAGAGGCAAACCTTCATAACATGAATCAATGGAGCATACTTTGATAGCCTTAACGAAGGAGGAGGCGAGCATTTTGACATTTCAGCTGAATTACAGATGCAACGATGAATTATGAAAAAGTAATTTGGGACATACATACACAGGCAATTACAAAACTTCTTAAGTAAAATAGAAATTCTACAGATAGAACAGGATGTCTACTAAGATTTCTCCAAAAGCTTCTCAACCCATAATCAGTATTTCCTCAGTTACAACGATACCTCCACATGCTAGCCTCCGGTTAGAAGGAAAGCATCAAGAAGGTTTTAAGATTTCTTACCAAGAATATGCTTGCGACCTTCCTTTGCCTGTAAGAGTGCCTTTTCCATGATGGGTAAAGTAATTCCTTTGACCTGGTCAAAAGAACAAAAATATGAAGTTAGTTAATGTTGTTTACAATTAGCTACAAAAAACACAAGCGACCATATATGAGTGTTATGCAGTCCCCAAAAAGAGAAGAACGAAAGAAATGCAGAGGCACATGTATTGAAATCTAGATGGTAAAACCTTTATATCCATTTGAAAAGCAGTTATGCCATCTTCATTCCCAGCAACCTATGATTACCATTCAATGCAAAAAAAGAAAACAGACATGAGCTTTATTGCAAGATCCTAATCAAATCAATCCATATCGCTTAATGGAACTACATATATCTCACACACTTAATTGTACATAATGAAATTTCAAATTGAATATGACCTTAAAATCCATATCTCCTGATGCATCTTCCGATCCAGTAATGTCAGAAAGAATGAGTGGAGTGCCGTCACCACCGAACTCTTTCGTGTCCAGAACCAAGCCCATCGCAATACCAGCAACATTGCATTTTATTGGAACCCCTGCATCTTGCAATGCCAAGCAACCTCCACAAACAGATGCCATGCTGTCATATTTCGACAAGATGTTAAGAAGGAGAAACACTACAATATATGCAGCTCTTACAAGAAATGATGAGGTGTTATGTTGAGACATAATAATAGAAGGTGAAACATGCACGAATACAAATAATATCTTACACACATAAAGCAAGACATCTAAGTATTTATATACAAATGGTTCAAGTTATACAAGAAAAGAAGCCACCTTGAGGAACCATTGCTTTCGGTGATGGTACTCTCGACCCGTATCGTGTATGGAAAACCAACTTCAGATGGCAAGATTCGCTCCAGAGCTCTCTCTGCTAGCATCCCATGACCTATTTCCCTTCTACTGGGTGCTCCTATCCGCCCAGCTTCCCCAACAGATGATGGAGGAAATGAGTACTGAAACAACAGAACGAGTGTTGATAAAGTTACCACATCTGGTTAAAGAACATAAATAACACCAAACATATAATTCAAACAGCAGAGTTTCAAAGAGAAGTACGCGTTATGGAACAATTAAATCAACAGCTTAAACTGTGTGTATTATTTAGACCTGAAGATAGAATCTCTTGTAGTCATCTGCTCCAACAAGAATGTCAACTCTCTGAGCCATCTGTTGATCCCCAAGGGTTGCAGTTGCTAGTGCCTATAATGGAGAGGAAAGTAACAAAAACAAACAACAAGAACGATAACATCAGGGACTGCATTATGACCATGTAACAGCATGACAAGTAATTATTCTCCATCAATTAAGTGAAACCATGGCATGTTATTGCTCTCATGTAGCAATATGCACCCTACAGGACATAACCAAATGCAAATTGGTGGTAAAAAATAATACTGGTCCGGTCCAAATTATAGGGTTTACAGAAAATGTGTTATCTCAGTCTGTAATATATAGTAAATAAGTCAAAGAGCAAGCCTAACCACGGAAACTAGTATTGGTTTGACTTTGCACCTGCTTATAATCTCTAAATTGTTCATAACTGAACAATCAAATCTATGCATATGTAACTGAGTACTGCATATGATAAAATGCATATAAAGCTAACTAATAGTCTAGCCCCCTGGAATAAAATACACATATCCATATCATAATGCATGCAATAACAAGTGGATGTCATAAACAAGATTCAAAATTTATTAAACCTGTGTTTCCCCGCGTGTAAACAGAGCACTTCCATGGGCCCTTGGAAGTAGGCCACATCTTGAGTTAATTGGGCGACACTCTGTAGGGGCTCGACCATCACTTCGTTTACCCCCCTGTAATAAAATAAGATTGCAATATTTAGTAACTGCAGAATTATTCTGCTGACAAAAATTGTTTTTTATACTAACACAAACCCAACAGAATATGGTGTATTGGATTGGATTTTTTCCCGGATCAATTCGGTTATGGTTTTTATTTTTCATAAACACGATTGAATTGCTGGTTTATGGTATAGGGGTTTGGATTTTCCGAACCGAACCAAACTGATCACAGATTAAGATAAATTTTGAAAAGTTTTATTAACCTACTTGGGATAACTTACACAAACAACACTAAGTTTAGTATAAATGTTATAATCACATAACTGCAACCTCTAGTTTTAAATTCTCACGTCATTGTATAACTGTTATGCATTCTATCTATAGTGAGTAATTTTTTTGTATTTTAAATCCTTAGTTTAAGATGTTTATTTTGATTTACACTAAATCTAATAGAATGGTAAGTATGAAATAGATTTAGCGAAATCCGTAAAGCAAACCGATATTTATATAGTTCGGATTGGTTTGAATTTTTAGTCGATTGGTTTTGGTTATGATTTTAGCTTTTATAAACCGATGTCAATTGGCTTTCTTATTATTTTATTAAATACCCGATATAAACAGAACTAGAAAGTTGCTTACTTCCCTTTACTGGAGTTTGATAAATTAGCTAGGAAAATTTCATGTAATTTTCACATTCAACTAGAAAGTTATGCATCCCACTAAATTTATTGGCTCCAGTAGTTATCATGTCTCCTCTTTAGATGAGGTCTGAGGTTTAATTAAAAATATAGCCATCATACCTGGACAATGCGCCTTCGCAGGAACTTGGATGTAACGTCTTTGAATACCAGCTTTACGTCTACCTCAGAAACTAACTAGAACAAGGTCAATTGCAAGCATGTTAATCTTGAGCATCATGTTAAAACCTAAAAAAACCAGATATTGATATTTGTTTATCGAATTGCCAGCTTAGTTCAATTTTATTTTACGGCTGCAAATAAACAAGACTCACCAAGGGAGTCACTTTTCGTGGGATCGGTCTCATATGAACATCACCTTCATCTACTTCACCATCAGGAACAACTTCTTCATCCTCGTCTTCATCCTCGAATATCTCTAAATTTAATTCAGCAGTTCCAGATGTTCCATCTTTACCCACATATCCCTTTTCCGTTAGTGTGGTTAAAACTTTTTCTTCCAACGATGAAAGAGCCTTTCGCCTAGGTATTTTGTTTCTAATCTGAAGTGCTTGAACCAAGTCGTCACCAGCGATTTCCTGAAGGTGGTAAACAATTCTCATGATAGGAGATAAAATGCAAACTCAAATTCTTTGTACATGTCTCTTATAACCACCATAGCTTGTTAGCTATATTACTTTTCTGAATTATAAGACTCACAAGAATGACAATTAATACTTTCAAAATTTAATAGATACTTCAAGAAAATATAGCTAACATAAATTGTTATGTTAAATTGTTATTCTACTAATTGATCATTTAAGATCATAGAACATGTTTCCTTCCATCCAGAAACTTAGACATCCAAACTACAATTTTATTTTTGATAAACAATCATCGTATATGAAATAAAACTATGGGCAACCAGTGTAAACAAAGCATATTACTTTAAGCAAAAGAAAAACAAATTATACCTCAACAAGCCTGTATAGCTTAGGAGATGGTAATTTGATTGCATCCAGCATTTTAGGTTTCCCGCATGTCTTTGCCAAAGCATTGACACCATTACAGATACCCCGAACGGCATCCTGGCATTAGCAAACAGATTTTAGTACTATATATTAGGTATGCGGCATGCCGCAAGCACTCTCCAATTGTTCAGAGCAACAAGGACAAAGGTTTTTCGTTTTTTTCTTTGAAACAAATTAATTGGCAACAGAACATGTCATATAGGACTACTTATTCAGAAGATTTGGCAAGAATGAATTTGCAAAAAATAAAAACTTTACCTCAAGTGGAACGTGATTAAGTTCAAGACTAAAATAGTAGCTAAGTAATAACTATAAACCACTCAAAAAGGAGAAAGAAACAACCTGCCCGACTTGCACAGCTTGAAGCAAAGTTTCTTCTGGGAGAAAATCGCAGTAGCCCTAGTTTTAGCAGCATTTATAATCATCAGCACAAACTCATATAATCAAAGATATGTACAAGACATGTAATTTTACATCTTTACTGACAAATTTAATGAGATGGATTGACTCATATTTCCACCTAGAATATTAAAGATACTAAAGTTTAGTCTTCTCAGCTTAAAAATTTCCAGTAAATCAGCATTCCATATAAAAAATATAAAAACTAACAAGTAACAACATTAACAACCTCAATCATCAATATGGCACTTTCTGAGCCAGCCACAAACAAGTCTAATTTGGAGTGTTCCATCTCCACTGTCGTTGGATTCACAACAAACTTCCCACTAATCAGGCCAACCCGAACTCCTGCGATTGTGGTTGAATTTGGCACTTCCGAGAGAGCTCTGTACCATCACAATGATTGCATAACCAATTAGGTTCCTAATATGCCTTAAGAAGACTTGGGCCTAAAGAAAAAAAGGTATAACAATACATACACTGCTATGCCAGCAGCTGTGACAGCTAAAGCATCGGGATTGTGCAATCCATCATAGCTCAGGACCTTTAATCAAAAGAGAAAGTAATAGGCGGTATAATAAGATTTGAAGCCAAATGTGATAGCTATATGTATCGAATTTTTGAAATTTATGGGTGACCAAGTATTTCAGGGGTCTGCCGATACACGGAGCAAAGAAAAAATAAGATAAAATCGGTGCACAACTTTGCACGAGTATTCTAATGCTGTTTCTCTCCAAAGATGCATGCTATCAAAATGTAGCGCAAAAAGAGGTAGTGTTAAAACTGATGATGGTAGTTTTGTTTCACAGAATCAGTACATTTTAAAAGTTAAATTTCTGCTTGTAACATTATTATGGAGCAGCGCTACGTAAATGATATTTAATATGAAAAGCATTGTCCTGCAAAGACACCCCATCCGTACTGAAAAGTCTCAAACTGACAGAACATACGTTTATGATGCTAACGGAAAAAAATCAAATCTTCCCAGGTATTAATAACAACCATACCCAGTAGTTTTGTTTCAGAATCAGTACATTTTAAAAGTTAAATCTCTGCTTCTAACATTATTATAGAGCAGCGCTACGTAAATGATATTTAATATGAAAAGCATTGTCCTGCAAAGACACCCCATCCGTACTAAAAAGGCTCAAACTGACAGAACATATGTTTATGATGCTAACGGAAAAAAAATCAAATCTTCCCAAGGATTAATAACGACCATACCCAGGAGAGTATCTGGGTCTCATGGTAAAAACCCTTGAGCATGGTGGGACGCAAAGGCCTATCAATCAATCTACATATAAGAACCTGCACAGGAAAGATAAACACCGAACAATTAAACAAAAGAATGAAAATAGTATTAGCGGAACAATGAAAAAAGAAAACATGCATGTCTATAACAATCACAAATAAATAAAAAATTGGAATGCAATGAGAAACTAATATAGTCAACATCTAGTACTCTAATACAAGCATCAAACTTATGTCAGTGAATTGGGTCACAATTTAAGAACTGCATCACTTCTTTCTTTTTCTCTAGAAAGGGCGTTGGGAAAAAGTGGACATGCAAATTCATATTTCCATACATATGCATATTTTCAGTTCGTGTATATCTACAGTACCTTGTAAGCATATATGTTTTCTCCATTCTTGGACACATTTGATCACATCATTTGTTCACAATCAAAGATATTTAAGACTAGCTAAATGCTTGTCTATGAACCAAACCCAGCCATGTAACAGTGCAAATTACAGAACAAAAAAGAAGTGGAGCTATCGACTTCCTACTAGCTGTAACGGTCGTCATAAGTACCTCATGATCTTTTGTCCTTCCTTCACGTTTGAAAAAACCTCCACTGCAATAATGGCAGTTATGAACTAAACATAGCAAGTCTTCCATTGCAAATGTAAATAATGAAACAATTCGAAAAAAGACTACTAAAAAAACATATACCTGGTCCGTCCAGCAGCTGAGAAACGCTCTTGATAATGAACAGAAAGAGGGAAAAAGTCTGTCGGCTCACTGGGTACATCAGACAGACAAACAGATGCATACACAATCTAGACAGGAGAAACAGTTACATTCAAATTTCTAGAAGCGCAAGGTCTAACAAACACTGCATAGAAAAATGTCAAACAAAACAAAAAAATTGAAAGCAACTTTATAGATTTTAAACCTAAAATCCATCAATGTATTAGAACAGTGTTTTAAATAGTTCTTTGTCAAAGTAAAATAAGAGAAGATGGAATTTTAAGTCGAATAACCAAAAATAAACCAAAGAACTTTCCTAATAAATGGACATGGCCTATTTCCTTGGAAAAATAAACGTATATAACTATATTCTCTCTTATCCGTAGTGTCTTAAAAATGGGTATCATGGAATAAAACAGGAGCTACTTAATTTTTTGAAATCATGTAAAATGGAATAAAAGAAAAAATTGTAGAGGATGCAAAAGGTGACATGATACTTCTGTCATCGCTTCAGTTTAGTTATTTCACCTTTTAATTTCTTTCCTACAAATTTTATATACATAGCAGAAGTAAAGACAAACATTTGGATCTGGGATTCAGAAAACTATGATACAACAGTACAGTTTTTTTTAACCACTGACGACTTTGGAGGAATCAAAAGTTGGTCATCCTTGTTCGGAAAGAACCCTAACATGAATGCCTCTACTCTAGATGAGCAAATCAGTGCTTACAGTTTCTCCATCCGTGACTGTTACTGTTGCACTTGCCTGTCTTCCCATATGACCTGTCTCCACCAGAATCTGCAAAGTATATGAAAAGTATGTATGACGGTGGTGAATTGTGATTGCAACTTAGCCCTATACTATTTGCCTATGATAGACAAATAACACTGGATATGGACAATGAATCATAAATATCACGGAAAGCAAGTAAAAGATCCATCTAAACCCGAAATGAGCCTACAGTGACAGGCGGCAACTTCATGTTGCCAACTCTGCAGTAAGATTGTGCAATACAGGACTTCAGGTGCCAACCCTGTCGTCGATCTTGTATACATATATGTTCCCAGGCCACTAGCATCACTAATTATCCAATGCCAAACAACTGTATATTTTATAAAGCTGCCATTGTTGGCAATAATGGACTAACATTTCTATCTCCACAACTATGTAAATGATACAAATGCAGTCACAAAAACACTCAATTGACAAAAATAACGCACACCATAACTTACGTTTCTATCTCCAAACGGAATTTCGACGGAGACATGCTGCGGGAAACCAGGAGAGCCGTGAGTATCACCGTCCGCCGCCTCCTTGGAAACCTCGGGTTGTTTTAAAGCTCGGACACCGAACCTGTTACCGCCTTTTTTCCACGAAAGGAGCGGCAGCGATAAAATTTTCGAAGGTGATAGTTTGTTAGGGAGAGAGCGAGAGACCGAGAAGCGAGAACGGTGGTTAGGAAGTTGATAGTAGGGACTGGAGTTGAGTACGCCTCCTCTACTTCTACTTACAAGCATTTTCACTCTATTAGAGAGAGATAGTAGGGAGCAGGAAATGAAGGAGAGACCGAAAGAGAGCCTATCCGTTTGTGAAGGCGCGCGTGCGAAACGTGAGAGAGAATACAAATGGGTCGGTAAATGAATGGGCTATGTCAAGGTTTAGAAATAGTTTAGGTTTCGCATTTTTTTCCTTCTAATTTCATTTTATGATTGTGGGCTTGTTGGTTATCCGATTTAGAAACTCTATAAATCAAAACATTTTAATATTTTTTATTTTTTAAAAGAAACTCGCAACAACTATTCAACGAATGTAGACAGGGTAAGCCTTCTGTCGGGTGCAATATTTCCATTCAGACTTATACAAACTCTTATTCATAACTCTTATTCATATTTTAATTTTAAAATTAAAAATAAATTATATATCTAAGATATTTATATTTTAGGTTAACCTAATCCAATTAATAATTAAGTTATGGTTTACCATAAAAAGATTACTAATACATCATACTTTTTATCAAAATAGATTAATTTTATCTAAAATAGATGATTTCAGAGACTAAAATCGAATATTTTCATTATCATTTTCAAATTTATGAATTATTTTGTTAGTATTGGAATATGGTTTTTATAAGTCTTATGTGGATATTGCACACCTATAATATTTTTAAAGGATGTTGTGGAGTGAAAATTTTGAATATGATAATAAATGAATAAATCGTTAAAAAAATATTTTGTCTTATGCATGTCCTCAAGAAATTCCAGTTAGTCTAAAAATTTAAATACTTGAGAACGTATCTAGTATGAGTAATATTTATAATGGAAGGCATAAACACCATACGTTGGATATGTGTTATCAAGCTCACAGTTTTGTTTGACAAGATAAAGAAAAAAACTATGTCGAATGGCATATGGCGACTATTAAAAGATTGAAGTTATCATAGATCTTTTTTTGCGCATTTGACATCCATTAAAATTCTAAAGGTATTTTTTCAGGTTATAATTATGAATAGTACTACAAGACTACATTATATAAAATGCCATTGTCTAAAATAGTTGGGTTCATCTCACTAAATATAACATTATGCATTGCATCCGTATTTATAGGTATGTAAAAGTTAGCCAACCACACATGGGAGATGGTTCGTCTTAGATTGCTCATAAAATAAATGGACGCATGTTACCCAATATTATGTTGACATATAGTTTTGGCTTGAAATCACATGATATCTATAGACGTGCACACACTTGTTATGCAAAGAATATATACATAAATATTATAGCCAATACAGATATATTTTTTTGAAGAAAGGCACGTATCTCATAAGTTTTTTATTTCTTGGAATGTGGTTGTGTATTCGGAAATTCTAATCTTAATTTAAATATAACGACCATGAAGGGGATATTTGTAGTTTATATGAAATACCTGGAGTGTGATAAAATATTTTGACTCAAATTGTACAGTGAAGAAATATTTTATGCATATATTAATATATATAGTGGTGAGTGTAATTGAAATAACTTAATCAAACTCAATTACAATAACCAAATATATATATAGCCTCGAACCGTGAGAACATTAGTGAGTTAAAATAAAATAATGAATTCTTTTTAAAAATGAAAAAACTAAAACGCCAAAAAGTTAAAGATACTTCACATGTGTTAAAAATAGTTATTGTATTGTGACCATTTTCTCCCATACTTTCTTTCGTACATATTTGAGCTAATAAATGTGAGGCATGATGGCCATTGTGGTTTCAAGGTTTATACTAAATCTCATTTAAAAGGTGAAGATAAATTTGTTAAGAAAAAACAAACAAATATTATATAAAAGTGGTTATGGGTTTGTTACTCGAAAACGTACGAATTACATAGAACATATGTTTATATTTATAGATAAAATAAAGAGCTAATGGGCTTGGGCCCTTATATCTCTAACACACACTCTCAAACTCACAATGCAACAGTAATAAGCATTGAGAGTTTGTCACAAAGAAAACGAATCTGCGTTGTTGACCAAGCCTTTGTGAAAATATTAGCAACCTGTAAAGATGATGGAACATATGGAAGCGAGATAGTGCCAATCCAAACAATGAATCGAAATCGAATGACTGACATATCCATGAAATATGAGGGATCGCTACGCTTTCCCAATTAGATTACTTTAGGCTCTGATATCATGTTAAAAAAACAAACAAATATAATATAAAAGTGGCTATGGTTTTGTTATTAGAAAGCATACAAATTGTATAGAATAAATGTTTATATTTATAGATGAAATAAAGAGCTAATGAGATTGGGTCCTTATATCCCTAACAAATTGGTATTATATGATATAAGAACGGATGAAATAAAATCTGACCGAAATTGATTTTGTATAATCGTGTTTACTGTAAATGCAAAAATATATAGATCAAACTAGTAAGGCTTTATTGATTATCTCTAGTTATCGATAGTGGTAACTAGATGATGATGTCTGGTATCTATATTTTCATTGCAACATTTTTTAATGTGTTGTATGTACAGTTTCTCTAAGTGATTCGTCGACTTATGTACCTCTAAAAGGTGTTTCACTTCCTCTTACAAAAATAAAAAAGATTTACATAATTCACGTGAAATAAAATTATGTCTTCAACATAAAATGAATTAAGTTATTCATAATGTTAATAATAAAATTCCAATGTATAATAAAATTTATATTCTAGCATAATATCATGCATCTGAATGAACTAATAACAACTATTTATCTTATGTGACAGATATTTTATTACATAAAGATCGATGTTGGATGACTTTATTACTCGATCATATAGCAAAATATACTAAAATCCACCCTCTTATCCACCTAGACCATTAAGTAAATGAAAATTTTAAAGACTAAAAATCTCTACTTTGTAGTCTAAACGTTTATAACTTACATGTGGTGAAATCAAATTGTTTCTAATTCGAACTATGCTTTTTTTACTTATTGTTATTTCTACTAATGCCAATGTTTAAGTTTAAAACATTTTACTTTAAAACAATATCGTTATCATTGAATAAAAATAGTACATAGAATCATAAAAAAAATAACTTGATAGTTTTATAACGCGATCTATAATAAAGTAACATTTTAAAAAGAAATTATCTTGTTTAAATCTACAAGTTAAATGTATGTATCAGTTATATTTATTTTCTCCACTCTTTTTATAATAAGGTTTTTGTTCACCTCATTCACCTATAGTTTGAAAATTTATGAGTAATATCTATAAATAAAATCTAAACCCCGATAAGTCGAAATTGATTTCAAATACTTCCACCTAATAGAGATTTTTTTTCTCATCCATGTATATATGGTATCATACTAATATAATTCATACCATATATGCAGTGTATTTTGTAGACTACTTCATAAAAAAATAATGTTCCTTCTTGCCTTTATTTCATTCACTATGTTTTTAGCTTTCAACAAGCACGAATCTTCAATCGGATTGCATTCCAAATTTATACATTTGATATATTTTCTTTGTCTAAAAGTCTATAGATTGATATGTTATATAAAAAATTATAATTTGTATATATAGACAAAACAACAGAGAACTAAATTAAACTAAATGAAGATATTGTTGATTGAATAAACCAATAATATAACACCATGTGTATAATAAAGTTTGAAAAAATGATACATAATTTCGATATGTCAGGTCGAAATTTGGTGCGCATAACAGAAACACAATATGCCATGATGTGTTGTTCAGACCAATGTATATATAGTGCAATATGAAACTCTCTAGGCGTTTATTTACAAACCTCTATGTTGTAATTAGTTGATAACATGGACAAAATAATTCCAACATAATGGAATATGGTGTAAAAATCACTGTAAATGTGGTGCAAAGTGAAATTACCAAACTAATTGATTCATACCTACTATGTCGTAATTAGTTGTTGGCTTGCACAACTAATTCTGACAAATTATGTTGAAGTTCGTTATTAGCTTTCATGCCAAATTAGGTCGGAAGTATATGTTATTACATTATTGTTTTTCTAAAATAAGTTGATTTCATAATATTAAACTATACAACATACACAATTATGTTCGTACTAAAATAAATCATAACTAAAAATATTATAATAAAAAATATGTAAAATACTTTACTAAATACTAGACATAATAGTCAAATTCACAACATAACATAAAATTTATAAATATAACATGAACAAAAACATGACATATTATGAAAGAAAATACAAAACTTTCGGTGTCGATATTTGTCGTAAACCATTATCATATCTCAAAATCCATCATTTTGTTTCTCGAGCGATATAGACAATAATCTACCATTTTAAGTCATTGTTAAGCCTCACATAACCACCTCGCATTTACTCTTTATAAGATGTGTATATTATTTTTTAAGTTCTTCACTCATAATGTTTTCCTCGCACGTGCGATTAGGGATACTAAATACTAACGAGTTATATGTATCCAATTATTATAGTTTTCGTATTTGTTGTGCTCCTAAACCCCTCATGCATCTCCAAACCTCTATGGTTTGTCACTATAAATAATTTGGTCAAATCTATCTAAACCAAATTGATATAGTCCATAAACATGATAATTCTTCTACTTTTCCTAACGATTTTCTTTCTTAAATGGTGTGGTATGGACTAAATATGGTCATATTTTACGGTTAGTCATGTACTAGTTTATATGTTTTTACTTTTAATGGTAAAATTACACCATAATATATATATATACTTGAATTGTTTAACGTATGCAAATACTAATATAATTAAATATAACTAGTAATACAAAAAAATATGTTATTACCTTAATAATTCTATAAAATACAAAAACATAAATGTAAAAAAATGTGTATTATATCGATCTTTAAACGATTAAGAGCGAGCCGTTTAGAATGAAAACCTTTGTATGATACTTTATTTACAATGCTTTGTTTCATCATAACCCATGTACCTGATATGCAACATTTTCTTGAAATAAGCATGTGAGTCTAGTGGCTATAAACGAGTGAAATAGTCATATATCTAACACTCAAACATTAAAAATAAACTCATTAATTTGTTTGGTATCATGTTTGGATGTAAAAAATAACATGTTATAAAGCTCGACCAATATATGTATCCTTCATACATATGGTACGTGTAAGTATTGTAGGGCTACAACCAATCAAGTTTTATATATCTCTGCTATTTTCTGTGGAAACACGAAAAATACATATGAAAAATATATACACTCGTGTGCAAAAACGTACCTGATTAGGACTTGACTGGTCATGGTAAGAAATGACAAAGAAAGCATTTTCCAATCATGTTATCACGAGTCTACTATTTTTACAAAAAAAACTTATATTTTGGCTACGCTAAGTGGGATACCAAGCAATCTCGGTACCTTTTTTTAATTATCTAATGAATTGAAATTTTTCTCATAGGTTCGTAAACATGTATAATAGTAACATCGTTTGATACTAATGTGATCTCCCCATATGAGAAGTTGAAATTACTCATCCCAGAAAAACATCTTGATATGAATATTGTTTCAAGCGAATCATTCACGTACCAATGATATAATATGTCCACCGTTAGATCAAAAACCATGTTTTACATATCGTCTTTAATTCGTTGTTATATGATAATGTCCCAAGTACAAAAAAGTATGTCTATCATAAAAATAAAATGATGTAATATTGAGTATCTCATACAAACATATATAGTTAAAAAAACAATATTCAATAAAACAATTGTAACCATTATATACTTACCATATTGTGATACATATGATAAGTGTTATGATTCATTTTTTACAATATTTTCGTATACAAAGGATTATTATTATTATAAATGCCACAACTTATGGGTTCAAGTTATTCATTTATTTTTTAAATAATGATGAATCAATTTATTTATAGTCTGGCTCAGGCTTATGAACTGCAAAAGGTTTCCTATTTTACATTATATGTATACTCTCAAAAACCTACTTGACAGTTTGATCCGCTCTAGTGGCTCAGACACGAGTATGCGAATATGAAATTGTAACATGTTTGATTGCTTGTTTTAGTGTGCTCTCAACATAAGAATATTAGAAAATAAAATACTTATTTCAAATAAAAACATAAAAATAAAGGCATATTATGGACATAATCTCACATTCACCTAAAAAATTGATATCTTCAACAAAATACGAACCTTAACGCAAATCAAACTATATCCAACCAAAAAATTGACAAATCCAATATCTATACATATTTCAAACTATAAATCGGACATTAACTAACATGTAAATATAAATTAAGTTAAATTAAAAAGCTAAGATCTAAGAAAAAATACAGTCTTAAAATATATAAAAAAACATGTACTTTTTGTCTAAATAATAACAAATCGAGATATATATTAAAACTATATACACAAAAACATTAAAACTGGAATTGGAATTGAAATTGGAAGTCTAATTTGTAAATGATAGAAAGTTTTTAAAAAAAATTGGAAGAGTAAAAAAACAAGGAACTTAATAATTGAATTTTATATTTTTATAGGTTATGGAAAAAAATATCTTTTACTACACAAAATATTTAACATAATAATAATAGATTTAAAATATGATATATTGAACATGAATGACCAAAAAGTGTAACTAAAACCTTTTATAATATTATATATATATATATTTATATAAGATAATTGGGGATATCGCCACTCAAAGTCCAATGATCCCACTGGATACTGTGGTTCCACAGGTGGTGGCGGTGGTATTATTGGAATCTTCTCCTGTTCATACTGTCGCGGAGATTTCTCTTGTTGCATCTCCTCAGATATAGCTGGCAGTTCTGATTGCCCAACATTCTGGAGTAAATGCCTTACCACCATTCTTCCTCCAATCTTGATGCAAGAACGTGCATTGTGTGGTGTGAGACTAAGCCGAAGGTCAACTGCATCTTCCTCAGAACGCGTGTTATATGGTGCAAGCGTAATCCGAAGGTCGAATTCATCTTCCTCACAACTTGTATTGTGTGGTACAAGAATGAGCGAAAGGTCAACTTCATCTTCATCGTAACGTGTATTGTGTTGTGCAAGAGTGAGCCAAAGGTTAACTTTATCTTCTTCAGAACATGTATTATATGGTGCAAAAGTGAGCCGAATGTCAACTTCATCTTCCTCACCATATTCAAGCATGTCGATCAGTCGATGTCGAGAGAAATAATATTTTGAGACGAGAGCAGAAACTAAGACTGAAAAAAATGAAAGAAGTATATGTTCTTAAGTAGATAACGTTAATCTCTAATTCCTATCTATTGCTCTCTTAATATATATATATATATATATATATATATATATATATATATATATATATATATATATATATAATGGTAAACCTAAAAACACCAATAATCGTCATATCTTAAAAAAATTGTAATTAATTAAGTTGATTGATTTGTAGTAATCGTGAGAGTAATGAATATATATAAATACATAAATAGAGTTTTTTTCAAATTTAATGAAATGCTGAATATATAGATTACATATTTAAACAAAACTAAATTTGTAAAGTTATAATCTCTCATTCTCATGTGTTATAATTTAAAAAACATGTGAATCTTATTCAAAATATAATGTGAATTTTAATTAGAAGAAAAAAAATATAGTTGTCTTTAAATTCGAATGGATTAAATTAAGTTTAAAAAATATACAAAAAGATTAAAAAAATAATTATTTTTTTTGAAAAAATAAATTCTCAATTCAAACACAAAAATCAATTTTAAAATCGATATTGTTAGTATTTTAAACTAAAAAAATCAATAAAACGAAAAAAATCAAGCATATACTAACAAGTTTAATAATAATAATAATAATAATAATAATAATAATAATAATAATAATAATAATAATAATGTTTTGCAACTTTCTGTATTTTTACGTATAAAAACTTAATAATTCTCAAATATTAAGTCAAACTTCAATCAATAAAAAGAAAGATTAATTATAAAAAAGTAAGAGATGAGATTAGACTAAAAATATGAAAAACCGTATTATATTAAAGAGTTAATGATATATAAATAGAATATATAATATTTTTAGTTTAAAATGGTTTAGTCTTTGATTCAAGAAAAAGAGCTTTGTAATTAAACACTATAAAAAAAAGACTTTTAACCAATAAAACTCAATATACGAATTTACTCAATACAATACAAAAACAAATTTTACTATATTATTAGAGAAATTATTTTATTGTTTACTTTCCAATCACTAAGATGAAAATCTAGTTATTATAAATCATAGTTTTTCGGCATAAATACATTGGTCACTTTAAATTCATATTCATCACTTGCACCGTATGTGGGAACCAAAAATTTCACTAGTTTTAACTAAAAAAAACTAAAGTTACCTTCATTAACGGTAACCTAAAGTTATAATTCAATTGTTAATGGAACCATAATTATCCGGTTAACAATCTAATCAATTTTCTTACGAAATTAAATGCATATTGTGTTGTGTTTGATAAATTTTCTAAAAGCCTTTCATTATAATTTCCGGTTAAACGATGGATCGAGTGACTGTCTCAATCACGAGATAAAACGTATACATGATGCAATCATAATGATCGAGCAATGCCAAAAACCAGTAATTACAACGGTTCATGGCGCATGTATCGGTGAAATGTTTAACGTCATGAAAGTATGCCATGTTAGACATTGTATCTAGGATGCATTTTTTTGTGAAGGTGGATATGACGATAACGAGGAATTTGGCTATCACAAAGAATCTGGGTACACTACAAATGTTACCGATAATCGTTGGATATAGTTGTGCATCAGAGCTTTTGACATTGCGGCGTTAACACACGTTATGCAACTTGTTGCTTAGGCTAGTGTGAGATACACAATTGAAAAATCTTAGTTCATACGTTTATAACAACATTACCGGTCTCCAAAACCTCCTCGAGATATGTAAAAAGTCCATAAATTTTTTGTAAAGGTTGTTTTGGGTCATTAAACACTTTCAACAATAATAAAAATATGATTTATCACCACATACGATTTTCAACATGCTTAATATATCATCAACAAATATACCAACTTTGGTGGGTATACTTGATAAACATTTGCAGGTGAAAGCGAAAAAAAAATCATCCACATGTGTGGAAAAAATGATGTATCGTTTATTCATATTAATATCACATCGGTCCAACAGACGTTCAGGTATAAGCCCACGATCCTTAAATTGGGTTGAAAACAATTATTATGTGATATTTATTTTATCACGGTTTAAAAAATAGAGATTAACGAGAAAGTTTTGGTATCTAAGCTCTTCACCTACCACTTAACAAATCTTGTACTTTTTAGTATTTCACATTTTCTGACATATAGTCTTTTACATGCCTATAATTATAGTAAAATAAAAGCTCTTCGTATATTATAAATTGTTCGTTTAGCTTGGGGAAACATGATCCATAGGCAAGAACTCTCTCAACCCAAATAGAAGATTCGAACCCCATGCTTTGACCCATCACACAATGAAGAAAATACTATCATGAGTAGTCGATCCATATCCAGCCACATACCCAAATCTAAACTACAAAATATATCGTCGACCTTTACATGGGTTCAGTCTCAACATAGATTCGACATTAGCATGGGTTCGGTCTCAGCATGTGATAAACCACGTAAAAGGTTCAACCTCAACATGGGATCGGCCTCAATATAAGTTGCGTCTCATCATAGGTTTAGCCTAAGTATGGGTTTGGCCTCGACATGGGTTCGGTCTTAGCCCAAGCTCAACACATGCATATCTTGGTTTGGCTTCTATTTTTTTATTTTGGTCAAATTTTTCTTGGGTCCATCAAATGATCAACCCCTATAAGCACAACTAAGTTTTTTTTATTCATATAAATCAAGATCCGTATAATATCAAACTTATATACAATCCAATTTATGTGTATGTCACATCAAACAATATTTTACTCTCTCTCTTTCACACTGAACAACTCAATCATTTAACTATTTAATGATTTTAGAGCTCAAAGACTTCATCCGGAGAATACAAATATAATTTTCTTTCTTCTCTATTAATGCTAACTTAATATCTTAGTAATTTAACCGAGCTCAAAGTATTCATTTGAAGTAATATGAAATTAATTATTAATTATTTACATTGTACTTAAAGTATGTTCAAGCAATACACGAAAGAAAATGAAAATGATAGCTTAATACCTTAAAGATTTAAGGGTGTGATAACTACGAATCTTTGTTATTCGAAGAAGCAAATTTTTGATTTGGTTTGGAGAGACAAAATTAGTTAAAGATAGGTTAACCAATCACAGAATATAAAAGTCTAGTGAGAAAGTGTCTGAACACTCTATATACTCAACGGTTATATTCTCAACGGTAATATATTATCGGAAAACTCCTTCTTCCTCTGGTTTTGGTGCGGTTTCCGACCTTTTGGCCTAAAACCCAAGTCAATTCCATATTCTCTTCTTTTCTTTTTTCTTACGGTACCTATCGTGGTTCCATCTTCGAACCACCGTTGGCGAGATTTTCTTGTTTTGGAATATCAAACGAGTGTGTTATGTCACGTGTGGTGTACATCTCCTACTTTTTTCATTCTCAAGATGAAGGATCTTGGTCGATGGTGGTTCGTTTCAGTCCAGGATCGATTTTAATCGGATTTTCAGTCGCGATGCTCACTCGGAATAGCAGATCGAAGTTTTATTCCCAGTTTAGCGTTTTCCCGGTCGAATCTCCGGCCAAACCTCCTATCTTTCATTCTCAAGATGCAGGACCTTGGTCGATGGTGGTTCGTTTCAGTCCAGGGCCGATTTTAATCGGATTTTCGGTCGCGATGCTCACTCGGAACAGCAGATCAGATTTCTATTCTCGGTTTAGCGTTTTCCCGATCGAATCTCTGGCCAAACTTCTCATCTCCTCATCTCGCAAAATGCATGGTCTTAGTGGCGGATTTACTATGGGGCTAGGGGGGCGCGAGCCCCCCCTAGCCTCAAGGAAGATTAGTATTGGGGAAATTTTTATTTTCGGAATTTTTAAAGTAGTCATGTTTAAAATGTTTGATCAACGGTCAAACGGTGTCGGTTTTGGCTGAAATTTAGACAGCATGTTTGGGACATATAAAGCTTCAATATGTCCGGTTGGATTTTTATTTTATGCTACGGTTCGGGAGAAATCACTTTTGGAATAGTGGAGTAGTTTTTCTGATATTATTCATTTTTGTTTCTTTTTTTTGTTAGTTTATTATGTTTAAAATTGTTGGTGGGTTGTAGATATTTATTATATTGAATTTGATATATTTTTACCATCAACTTATCATAATAGTAGAAGTGTTTTTGGTGGAATCTTCATAAGTCTCGTGGACTTTTACTCTTCACAACGAAGTGGTCTTTTCATATAAATGTTTTGGTTGATTTATTTTACCGTTAATTATTTTTCAGTGATTAGGTTTGTGGTTTTATTTTGTTAATAAATCGGTTATTTTATTATTTGGTTTGTTGTTTTGAAAATTAATCTCGCGTGTGGTTGATATACTATTATTTGGGTCTAATAGTTGGTATTAGAGCTCCATACCCACACGAAAACGTGATACGGGTGAAATTCTTAGATGTCGAAGATGATGAAACATCAATCATGCTCATCAAATGGAGTGACTTTATTAGAGTGTATAAAGATAGTGTGACTTGATTAATTGAAGTGACGCTAAGGAACTTCTAAGATGCTCTAATAAGAGTGAACAAATATATCCATTATAAAACTTTATGACTTAGATGTGAATCATGAAACAAGCTAATTAGAGTGAGCATTAGGTAAGTCAACTGAGGTGAGGTAAAAGTGGTAGAATTTGTTATGTGCGACCAAATTTCCACATCGGATAGGTATGAGAAGGATCAATGACAAATAAGTAAGAACATATCTCAACTAGTATGAAGCCTTTTGATTTTATACATAAATGCTATAAGTGGTAGTAACTCATATATAAACTTAAGATTATTTAGACATATGCATCATAAGTCAAATGTAGAATTTTTTTATATATTTAATTTCAATAAATATTCATGATTTTCTTAATCAATAAAAATGTCAGGATTAATGTTTTTTAATATTTCATGACAAATTATTAAAAAATCAATTAAAAGTATGAGGTGAATGAATTTTTTTTAAAACATGCCTAGTTTATGTAATACTTCAGCCCCTCCTAATCTGGATTCCTGGTTCCGCCACTGGTCTTCCCAGTTCATTTAGCCTTTCTTGCTTTGTGGAGGACTATACCAGACCTTCCGTTGCCGCGACCAGCGATTGTCTTCTTTTCTGCTCCGCTCACTCTCAAGATTTGGCGACGTTAAATCCTGCTCGGTTTGGAAAGCCATAATTTCGTACGAGATACTCGTACTGGCTTTTACTCGTCTGGAAGGTTCAGGACCACTTGTTTTAGTGGTCCACATTATTATATAATTAACCTTAATTACTCTTGCTAACAAAGAAATAATATTTGTTAAGGGTCCTTACTTTTTAGTTTATTTTGTTTTTTACCCTTACAATTTTAATATGAATTCTTATTTAAGTTTAAATTATTATTTTATTTTAGTTACGTTAAATTTTAGATTTAACTTAATTAATATATTAGTATTTTATATTTTAGTATTAATATATCTTTTAAGATGGTTGTGTCTGGGTGAATGCAATACTATTGATTTTATTTTTTTAGATTTTCAAAAGGTGAGTCTTCGCACCTTGAAAATATCGTCATCGTCTTCTATTGGACCTGTCTTTTGGCAAGATTTGGATTTTGGGCTTCATTCAGCCTCTTTGGATGAGGTTAAAAAGGTTGATAGCGGTAAGGAGGCTTATTCGCCTCCTAAGAGACTTCGTGCAAATAAATCTTTTGATAAATGTAAAATGGATTTGTCCTCCGACAAGACCTCGTCTGAAGCACTGAGGACGATAGTGGAGAGGAGGTCGAGTCACCTCCTAAAAGGCTTCGCCCAAGGGAAAAGGGCAAAATGGGTATGTCCTCCGACAGGATCATCGACTGATGCATTGTAAGTCTACTTCCTTATGAATATTGCTTCTTGGAATGTGAGAAGTCTTAATGACCCCGTTAGAGAAATAGATGTTACTGATTTTATAATTAGAAATAACATCTTCATTCTTGCCTTAGTCAAAACCAAAGTCCACATTTCGAAAGTAGATTCTATTATTAGATTTATGGCAACCTTTTGACATGTTCTCACCAACCACTCCTCTCATCCCCTGGGAAGAATTTGGATTATTTGGAATCCTAGTGTTATCTCAATCACTAGAATTTCTCAATCCCCACAATTCATCCACTGTTCTGCCAAATGCCTCAATTTTAATGCATCATTTAGATTCTCTGTTATCTACGCATTCGATGAGGCATCAGATCGTATCCCTCTTTCGAATGATCTAATCACCATTTCCAAATCCAACCAAGGCACTCCTTGGGATGCCTTGGGGGATTTCAATGCCATCTGTCACCTCGATGAGCGAATCGGTTTAACCGACAATTGGTTTGCGGCTATTGATGATTTCAATAATTGTTGCTGTCATTCTGAGCCTAGTGATCTTAGATCGACAAGATTCAATTTCTCCTGGATCAATAAGCAAACGTCACACCCCATCCTCTCTAAAATCGATCACATCATAGTCAATCCTGACTATGACAACTTTTTCCCTATATCTTTTGCCTGTTTTGGTTTTCTCCGCTCTTCCGACCACACCACTGTCACCTTCAATCGTGGCCTCCCCAGGCCTCGGAGGAAGAAACCTTTCAAAATTTTCAATATGTGGTAGTCTCATCCTATTTTTAAAAGCATAGTTTCCCGCAGCTGGAATCTACATATTCATTCTTCTGGTATGAGTTGTGTGACTGACAACCTTAATCGTCTCAAACTTGAGCCCGCCACTCTTAGTCGAAAGGAGTATAATGATATTAGCACTAAGGTTACTAATGCTCAAAATACTCCCTTCCTTGCCCAAGATTCCCTTGTAAATGATCCTTTCAACCCTTCTCTGGTTTCCAACAAAGTAGAGGCTTCCTCAAACTTCATCTTCCAGAGTCGAGCCGAAGAGTTTTTCCTCAAGCAAAAATCTAGAGAAAACTGGATCAAGCTTGGGGATAAAAACATGAAATTCTTTCACAATAGTATTAAAACTCGACTCCTCCGAAATAAAATTGTTTCAATCAATAATGCTCAGAGACTCTCTGTTTCTTCTCCCGTTAGTATCTCAAATGTCTTTGTCAGCTACTTCGAAAACTCTTTAGGGGTCCGTCATCCTGAAGATTACCCGAGGTTGGAAAAAGTGGCCTCTCTTCTTACTACTAAAGTCAAAGATTGTGATAAGATCCATATGATCCGCGAGATCTCTCGTGAGGAGAGCAAGTCTGCCCTTTTTAGCATTGATAGCAACAAGGCTTCTGGCCCTGATGGTTTTAATTCTTTCTTCTACAAAACCTCTTGGAATGTGGTTGGGGAGGACATCTGTAACTATGTCTTGGAGTTTTTCCAAACTGGTACCATCAATTCCGTTTGGAACTCCACTTCAATTGCCTTTATTCCCAAAAAGGAATCCCATTCGGAGGTAGATGATTTTAGGCCTATTGCTCTTTGTAATGTTGTCTATAAGATGATCTCCAAAATATTAGCCAACATAATTAAAGACTCATTTCCCCATCTTATTGAAAATTCTGAATCGACATTTGTCTCGGGAAGAAACATCTCGGACAACATCCTTCTTTCCCAAGAAATCCTTAGAGGCTATCACTCTAATGCTTATGGCAGAAGGGTTGCTCTAAAGATTAATCTTAAGAAGGATTTTGATAGCGTGCGCTGGCATCTCATCCTAGACATTCGGGTGTCTATGAATTTCCCCGATCATATGATCAGTTGGATCATCAAATGCATCTCCTCCCCCTCATACTCCATTATCGTCAATGAAGATCCCCATGGTAACTTCAAAGGTAGAAAAGGTCTCCGATAAGGGGACCTGCTCCCCCCTACCTCTCTGTCCTGATCATGCAAGTCCTTTCTTGTACTCTTAAAGAGAAGAGTTCCGATAAAAACTTTAAATAATGCGACAAACTCAAAATCACGAATCTCTGCTTTGCAGATGATCTCATGATTTTATGTCATGGGGATGTCAATTCTCTAATTCTTATCAAAGAGGCCCTGATTGAATTTCATACCCTGTATGGACTCAAAGTCAATCCCTCCAAAAGCTATATCTTTCTCTCGAGTATCAACCACCCTCTGAGAGCCGATCTTCTTTCCATTATGGGTTTCCCTGAAGGATCTCTCCCAGTCAAGTACTTGGGAGTTCCCCTCCTTACAGGTAGTCTGGCCCATACAGACTGTCGTCCCCTTCTTCAAAAAATTACCGCTCAGATAGACTCTTGGACTTCTAAACATCTATCCAATGCGGGCATACTCCAGCTCATCAAATTTGTCCTCTTTGCTGCACAAGTTTACTGGTCCTCCATTTTCATTCTCCCATCCAGGATCATAAAAAATCTCTCTCAATACCTTTGTTGATTTCTCTGGTTGGGTTCTGCAATGAAAACCCACGGGGCTAAAATAACCTGGTCCAAAGTTACCTCTCCCATGAAAGAGGGCGGTCTTGGGATCCTAGACCTCAAAATCTAGAATCAGGCGGCTATCCTTAAACACCTTTGGTCTGTTATCAGTAATAATAATCACTCGATTTGGAGTGATTGGATTAAAATAGAAAAAATCAAAAATAAAAGTTTATAGGATCTTCCTCTTGGATCCTCCCCCTCTTAGATTTAGAAGAAAATTCTCCGACTTCAACCTTTGGCGAGCAACTTGTACAGGGTGGCTATCGGGAATGGATCGACTACATCTTTCTGGTTCGACCCATGGCTTATCTTTACCTCCCTTGAAAATCACTATGGATCCGATATCCTTGACAATTCTAGACTCGGGAAAAACCTCAAAGTCTCCGAGATCATTCTCAATGGTAATTAGAATTGGCCATCTAAACTTTGATCCGCTTGAGCTAGAAGCAACACTAATCTCAAAGAGATCAACAGGTTCCTCCTCTCCCTCCCCCTCCTAACATCTCTGCTCAAGATGTCCATTATTGTAATGTGAAAACTGGTTGCATCACATTCACCATCCAGGACACCTACAATTCCACTCGTAAGCACAACCCAGCAGTGGGGTGGGCCGAGTTAGTATGGAATAAATACAACATTCCTCGATATTCTTTCATCATTTGTCTTGCTGTCCAAAACAAACTATCCATTAGGGATAAGTTGCTCAATTGGGGCTACAATACCCCGACTGACTGTGTACTTTATAACTCTGCACGGGAAACCTCAACTCATCTCCTCTTTGACTGTAGTTTCGCTCAGAGTATTTGTACTTAAGCAAATTCAAAATTAGGTTTTCCTTTAACTCACTCTAACTGTCAGTCTTGGAATAATAAGGCGTCAAACTGGTCTCAATCTCGAAACCACCATCTCTGGAGCGGTTATCTACCACGTTTGGAAGGAGAGGAACCCAAGAATCTTCGGTTCCCTTCCTTCCATCGCCTCCCTGGTTATTTATCGAATCTACTCTGATCTTCGGTTCAGATTCCATGGTCCCAAGATTTGTTGGCCTTCGTAACTGCTTACCCCTAACTATCTCCTTCTCTTATTACAAGTATTCTCGATTGCCCAGACACTTCGTTTGGGACCTTACGAAGTCCTTACCTCTGGAGCTTTCACCAGGTCGTCACGAGGTCTCTGGATGCTCAGTGATATTGTTCCCATCTTCACTCTTTTGTTTCCATCTAAGTAGTTATGCTGATGTTACTACTATTTATACCTCGGCCACCTAGTACTTTTGTATCAGTTTCACTTATCTTTTATATCTCACCGGGGTATGCCCCAGGTATTTGTGTGAACTCTCTGTTTATTTAAAAAAAATTACCCACAAAAAAAATCACAGATTTTGAATAAGTTCATATTGATAACACATATTAGTTATCAAAGAAGTGCATCTCTCATCATTCTTTTTTAATTATTAATAATATTTTTTCTGTTTTAATTTTGAAGCACTATGATGACTACCCACCCGTATAAAATAACCAACAACATTCTTCACTTTGTAAAAACACACAAATTACACTAACATCGTACTACTTGCCCAAGTACTTTTTCTTCATTCGGCAAAATATAACTTTTTCCTCAAAAGAGATTTTGGTTGGAAAAAGTTTTTAACCGAGGCACAAGTAAGGATAATATCGCATATAGTTCTCAAAAGTCACATAAATTAACTAGGTTCAACAACATGCGAGATATAAAAAACATAAACAATACTCGAATATCTACTAAAAAACGAAGCTCATAATTTCGGTCACACATGCTACTAATTTCAAAAAACTTAGGGATTTGGCTAGCTCGATATACCCAACCCCATAAGCTTCGTCCTTCATACCCAACAACCCAAAGATTAAAAGCATCACGGTATAAACAAACTTTAAACCAAACTATTTTGGTTCAGCAAATATAAATGTTATGTATGATGTTATTATAAATCAATGAACTTGATTTCAAAATTATCGACTATGCAAACACGAGTATAGCTTCATACTCTTATTATTTTCATTCACGATGATTATGGGAGGGTTGAGGAGGACATATTTAAATTAATTAAAAATTATTTAATATAAAAATTAATAAAAAGAGAGATATAAACCAAAATTAGGTTTAGAAATAAAAAATGTATATTCTATACAAAATTTAGAGATATAATAAATCAAATATATAATATTAATAGTCCTAAATTTAAGAATATATGATCTTATTTTTTAATTCAGTGACAAAATTTCATGCATCCTCTAACCATAGAACTTAATGTATGATTTGACATATATGATTTTACCCAATACAATTGGAATGCAACTTTTACAATTTTAATGAAACAATTACATTAATGTTTACTCTCCCATCACATAAAAAACTTAATTGCAATTAAACATATTATACAAATTTGGATATCTTAACCAAATTAAATTCATATTCATTAAAGTCATGGAATACACACTAAATTATTCAAATATTATTTAAAAAGATTAAAAATAAAGCTAAAAGCCAATTGTACAAGAATAAAAATGCGTATATATTCACAATCCCGACTTTGATGTACAATATTCGAACACGAACCTTGTAAGTATGTTATTTTTTACTCATAATTAAAGTTCATTTGATCAAACCTCTATTCTCTTATTTTTTTAGTGTTGAACAAAAACTTTTAAAGTAAGAGGGAGCAATAAACCAAAACCATAGTATGAAAAAAGAGATATATGAGTTATTTTGCTTTTTAAATGAGATAAACTCTCTAAATCGGTTATGTTTGTTTATAGTTTATTTCTAAAATTTATCAAAAAAATTAAACTGGATTTTAATATGTATCGCGTCAATCGTTTTGTAATAATATCAAAATGTAGTAAATTTTATTTATATAAACGAGTCTTTAAAAAATATCTAATTGTTGGAACTTACAGAGAATATATTGGTATATATTTTTTTATACATTACAAATTAAGATTACTTAATCAATGTGAGATAACTTTTTATTGTCTCTCCCATGTCAGAAGTTGACTCATTGCCGAGTCTCTATACACAATAAGCTTGGATCAAACAAAAAATTATGAAAAAACTTAGAGCAAACAAACAATCTAGAAATACCAATGGGTGATCAAAGTGGACTTTGTCGCAACGAGTCAAAAGGGTGATTACAACGAAGTAGGCCTGAAAACATACTGGTAACTTTGGTACAGCTCTTGCCCCGATCAGGCACATGTTGATCGCGATGAACTAGACTTTACCACAATGAGCCTACTGGTTGATCGCGGCAATATAAGTAGGTAAAACCTAATGGAACTAAGGAGCATGTCTTATTGTTGCGAGAATTTCAAATTTTCAGTTACCAAGATGATTAAAATTTTATTTTTAAAATAACAACTTTTCTATACAATAATTCGTTGTGATTAGAGACAGCTGATTGTAGTGAAGTTTGAAATTTTGAAAAGTTGAGTTTTTAAAAAAATGGTTTCTCGAAATTGTGTAACTCTACCTACATATTCATAAGTGTTTACAGGTATTTGAAATGGTTTATTACTTCTCTAAACTTGTAGACATTTTAAGAATGAAAAATAACTTTATATCTCAACTTTTCTATTACGATCTTTTATCTTATTATAATCATACTTATATAATTTGAATTCAAAATTTGTGTTGCTTGTATTTGTGTTCATAAATCTTTTTATACAAAACAACTACCTTCAAAGATCAAGCACTAGAGTGATCAAAATAATTATTTTTGGAAAGTGTAAACATACATGTCAAGTTTCATCATTGTTTCAACGAATTTTTGATGACTTCCCACTGAATTTTCTATTAAACTATTATTGTAATTTATTGTTTTATACTTTAAGGTTATAACAATAAAAAAAAATAAGTGATCATGTAAGTGTAAACAACTATGGTCATGAATGAAAGACCAAGACCGATTGGATCAGTGTTATGAAGCAAACCATGTAAGGTGAAATAAAAAAGTGATATTCTCGATATTGGCATTCAGATATGGATCATGGTAAGGATAAACATATGACTAAATTTTTATTTCTTAAGTTTTTAGTAGGAAAACTTCTTCTCTCCCTAAATTTTGAATGTAAAAACCCAATCAAAGTACTTATGTCTGTAAGGGCAAATGAATGTTCCAATAAGAGAACTTAAAAGAGTATGTACATAAAATATTTCCAGCCGAGTGGAATTGTATATTATTTTTAGGATATATTCGGAAGAAGAGTGAAATTATAAACAATATGAAAGAGGAAATTATGGTAATAGCGACAAAAGTAAATATTGCATAAAACAAATCTTTTGGCTAGTGGTATAATACATGTACATCATTACATGTTTATCATGATAAAGCTATATTCAAATCATTTGAAATATGTAGTGTTATATGTGAGGTTCAAATATCCAACATCAATAAATCAAAAGTGGAAGGACATGGAAACACTGAGTTAGTGTTTACAAATGGGAATATGATAACTCTCACCAAAGTTTTATATATTCAGGAAATGAACAAAAACTTGGTGCATGGTGATCTTTTAGCTAAATTGGGAATTGGTTTTTTATGAATACGGTAAGCGCATTCTAACTAATATACGTATGCATTGAGGTCTTTGGTTTGGTTTGTGTTGATTCTTGGTTCTTTCAATTATTAGAAACTAATAACCATTTATTAACAAAATAAAATTTGGTTTGGTTCTTTTGGGTATTTTAATTTTTTTATGTTATGTTTTACTGATCAGTAAGACCCGTGGTACCCGCATTCCATTTAATTCGGTCCTCTATTATAAATATGCTTCATATTTTTTTATTAATAATTTAAATTGTTATGGGTTTTTGTATTTAAATCTATGTAATTATTTAACTCATCCCATACAACGCACTTAAGAAACCCTTATATATATATATGGTCTTTATGCGCAGTTGGTACATTAAGGTTTCCTTCATATGTTATCTGTCTTATCTTCACTCAGAATACTTCTCCTTGATTCAGTAATTTTATGAGGTCAATTATTATAGAAGCTTGTTTTTACTTTTGTGTAAAATAATTCTTCATCCATGTTCATATACTCATATTTAATATCGTGTTTGGTTTGTTAAAATTTACACTATTTACGTTGTAAAGGTTATTGGGAATAAATATCGTCTTTAATAAAATGAAAACAATTTACGCGATATATTAAAATTGACCAAAACTTTATAATACCCGATCGGTTTCTTATCAGTTCTCGGTTTGGTTCAGTTAGGAACCAAGAATTATTAGTATTAAATCTGAAACCGTTTGGGTATTATGCAGGAAATAAAACTGAACCAAATACTTTATTTTGGTTCGTTATCTGGGTTCAAAACCGAATGTAACCAAATAATGTATATTTGTTAGAAAATAATACTAAAGTAATAGAATAATAAAACTATGTTCTACCAAAAAAACAATGAGTGGAATAATTACCTATATTTATGCTTGATCTTGCAATGATTACCTGTTATGGTATGATAGACTTGCTCATATAGCACATAACACGATAAATATAATTGTAAAAATTAGACTTGTAAAATGTGATATAATTCATATGAAAAATGTAAATTATATGTAGAATAAAAAATTATTATGAAGCCTTACGAATCCATAGAAAGATGTATGAAATTGTTACACTTAATACACATTGGACACCGAAAGTGTACTTCTCCAGATTGAGCTTTAAATTGAATCGCTTGAGGTTTACAAAGGTTTCAAACAAGTCATTTATATGATATTATTCTTAAACGTTGGTTAACAACATGTCGTTAATATAAGCCTGTAGGTTGCAGCCAAGATATGCTACAAAAACATTGTCAATAGCAGTTGATATGTAGAGAATATTCTTTAATCCAAAGAGCATTAATTTGTAGTAATACAATCCTCTCGCCGTGTTAAAAGTTATGTACTCATGATCGTTTTTATACATCTGTATCTGGTCGTGTCCAGAATAACTATCTACAAATGATATCATCTTATTCCTGAATGTTACATCAACAAACTACATTGTAAAAAGTCAAATAATATGTACCTCGGTTCTATACGTATGTTACGGTTGATCCTCAATATATTGCCTCATTCAATGTTGAAAATTTCAACTTACTCTTCTGACTCTATAAGGTAGGGGGCTCTCTTGGATCATTTGTATCATCAAGGATGACCAAGTCCCCTGCTAATTGCTATTTCTTGAAGGATAAGGAAGGTGTGTAGTATTCCTTAAAAGTATTCTAATTCCTCACGATCACTCCTACCTTATTGTTGATTAGGTATCCAAGAAACTGATGTAATGTGAAGATTATACCATGCATATTATCTAGCTACGATCTCCCCGGAATTATATTGTACGAGAGGAGAGATTTTACTATCATGAATAAAAATCAAATTTTATTTATAAACTATACTCCCCCAATGATGACATCTAAGGTGAGTTATCTTAATACGTTGGAATCCACACCGGTGAATCTAGTCAAGATTATTTCAAAGAGAATCATGATTGAACCACCCATTATTATGTTGTATTTACGTTTATATAGAATGTCGATTGATCTTTCAATGCCTATTATAACTCTTTTGACTTTGACCCATACCAACTCCACTATGATTAGTACTGTTTTACTGTGAGATGTGGCTACCCCTTATAAATTATCATTAGTGAAACTCAATATTAGGTAGGGATTATGGTAAATGTATGACGATGTCTGTCACTAGTATTAGACTTCCATATATTTGGATGCCACTTCCTTGAGTTTTAGATGATTTTGAAGAATAGATCTCCTTCAGAAATGATTGTAATGCTCATCTGTTCAGATTCAGATCCAAATACTGGTTCTATATGACCTCAATGGCTATATTAATATCCAAGATTCTCGCTTCATTGGGTGATACTAGATTATGCCTCTTGTGTCGTGGGAGAGGGTCTCAATTGTCCTATGAATGTATTGGTTCGTTTATGTTATTTTTCTTAAAGAACTCCGAGAGTTTCCCCTCATCAATCATATTATGGACATGATCTTGCAAAGCCCAGTAATTCCTGGTATTTTGTTTGATGTCATTGTGGAACTTATAATATTTGTTCTTGTCTTTGACTTTACAAATTTTCTAGCCTTTGGTACTTGATGACATATTTGGTTTATTTGTAAAATAGATCTCAGATTGTCAGTTAGCTCAGTGAATTGTTGGTCGTTATTCTTATAGTTGTTTATGGGCCTCCCTCGGTTATTTTAATTGTGATGCTTTATATTTTCAAAATGTTCAATGTTGTTCTTGGAGTTTTTATAATGTGGTATGAAGTTTACCTAAGCCGATGTCAATGATTCATTATTCACACCAATTAATGTTAAGAGAGGTATGCATTCAGAATTGTCGTGTGTCCTCATCAATAATTATTTTAGAAATCTTTACTTAGGGAATTCCTCAAAATTAAGTACATTCTTTTTTTATTATGGAATCTGGTCAAGGTCATGGAAATATACCTTGTTAGTATGTTGCAGCTGCCACCAAATTATGGCATCCCTATAACTCTATTTTTGTGTCCACAAACCTCTGAGTATATTCTCTTAAGGTTTCATTCGACTGTCATATGTAGTGGACAATGTAATCCTTATCTCCTTTTTATCACTTTAAAATCTAAAGTGGGTTTGAAGACTGTTTTCACCATTTTGAAACATTTTAGACACCCTGATGGGAGGCCGTCGAAGCATGTTAATATTCTGCCTCTGAAGTTCATTGAAAAAGTAATATATTTTATTTTTCCATCCGTCCCGTATCGCATAATCTCACTTTTAAATTTCTCCATATGATATTTAAAGTCTATATTGCCACTATAGCTGTCCATCTTATGGTTCTTGAAATTCGGTGGAAAATGTTTGTACAAAATAACTTAAGTTAAAAACACTCTTAATATAATAAGTCATCATCATCGTCTATGATAACACTTGCCTTATTGTTGTTTATTTTTCTGATGAAAAGGTAAACCTTCTAGGGTCATGGCCCTTATTACTTCTCAGCGGATTGTGTTGTCCTTTTTTTATTTTAAAACATCAGCGGGTAGTCGTGGGTGCATTGAGCATAATAGGATTAAACTGAGCTGGTGGATGGCTCACATGGAGATACAATGGAACACTAAATTTTGGGGTGGTAATTCCCATTGACTTACTTCCATTGTGATTAGATCTTGTCTGTATCATTGGTTTATGTTAAGATATCATGGAGCATATTTTTCTAAGCCAAATGTAAATATAAAAGTGTTTGGTGGTGTCGGAGCATGTTAATTTACAGCCTCGATCCGTACTGTTTCTATGGGAACTTGCTCAGGGTTCAACTCGAAAACATGAGAAAGTTGTTGATGGTTTGGTTGTATTCCATACTATGGAAGGGTATTTTGATGGTTCTGCTGAAACCCATAGAAGCTTGTTAGGGGTTCAACTATACTCCAGAATTTGGAGGGACCTGCGTCTGGCTTGGTTGGAACCCTAGAGAAACCTGTTAGAGAATGACCAATTGTTGGCCCGAATGGAGCCTCAGAGGGGCTTGCTCGTAACTCGGTTGAAGTCATGGCCCTCATGGTGGAGCATGCTGCCCATTTTGTTGGAACATAGCGCTTGGTAGTTTTTTTACTTGTCCTTCACCAAACTCATGGTCAGAAGACCCTTGCTCTCAAACTTGATCGTCTCTGATGAGTTTTTCTCATTCTCTTGTTTTTTATTTTGCGTCACCGCCTTTCATTAATGTTGAAGGACCTCTCATCCAAATCGTCTTTGTTGTTCTTAACTCTAGCTCATGAAAAATGAACTTTGTGCATGTTGGTGATGGTTTTGTAGCTCTTCTCTATCATGTAGCTCGTTGCGTCATCACCCTCTTCCTCCTCATTGTCCTCCTTATAAGGCTGGAGTTGTTTGCATTGCCTACAATATTTTAAAATTGTTAGTCTGCTCTTCGCGCATGTCATGTTTATCTAATAATTTTTTTTGGTATGAGATGTTAGAACCGGCAGCCGAACACTTGAAATCTTTATTTTTATGTCTCCAGTTGACGGATGTACCAAAATCTATATTTTAATTCGTTTGCTCATAGATTTACTTGTTTTTTATATTATTATTTCAAATTATCAAGTTAGCAATTGTTTGCTACCACTACAACCAATTTGATATTCCGATTATATATAATATATATATATATATATATATGAATACTAGGCGGATAGAAAAATAAATAATATCCACAGTGAATTAGTTGGTATTAAAAAAAAATCACAAAATACACTTCGCTATAATAGTAGAAAATATCTTATGATAAAAGAAGCGAAGTTACGTTGATTATTTTCTAACTCTAAACATCTCGCATGGCAAACTATTTACTAATAATACTATTAAATCACCGTCAAATAAATTTTAACCTACGACAAAATAAAAATTATTAAAGGGATTTGATGATAAGGTTATGGATGTTATAATTCTGTTTATATATTAGGATTCATATAAAATGGCGAAGATTGTATGTGACTGGAATACGACAATATATTGTTACATTTTGAATTTAATCTAATTAAAGCATCACAAAATCCTTTCATTTCATATAAAACAAAAATACAATTACTAAATCTGATAAACGTATATAATTTAGTGACATACTAAAACAACACGTGCATAATATTTTTAATAAGTTATACGTGAAATGGGGAGTTTGGGGAGCATTTTATATATATATATATATATATATATATATATATATATATATATATATATTATAATTAGAATGATAATGGTAACGTCAGTGTGTGTATATGATATGTGAATGTTGTGTTGGAAGGAGGACACAAGATTTGTGCTGCCCGTGGCGTGTGGAATGTTGCAAGGTAACCGACATGCCTGCCTCTCGACAGACCACACAACACCATTGACATGCTACTACTCACATTTCTTATAACCAAAACCTTTCTATTACATTAGTTGTTCGTCAAGTTTTAGTTTGGACGAGGCACCAGTATTCTTTGTATATATTATACCAAATTATGCGATTAAGAACCCTAAAGCGAAATTTGTCACGTTACAACTTTTTGTTTTGTATCCGTAGTCATTTACCGTTAAACACAAGATGTAAATTAAGACAAATAAAAATGATTGTAGTAGGACGAATAAAAATATTATTTTGATAAAATCACAACAAGTTTTTATATAACGATTAACCAAAATTTGGTGCTCAAGTTATGCTGTTTATAAATATTTCTATAAGTTTTATTATTAATTTTGTCCTTTTGGAATAAACCCGTATACTGATGCAATAATCTGCAAATCAACGCCATAAAAAGAACCACAGAAGATTACAGATTCAAACTAAGAAAACGTTTGTAAAAGGGATCCAACCTATAAATTAACTGCATTTGTCAAGTTCATTGTTTCTTAGTAAGTAAAAAGTTAGTTCATGGTATCAAAAAGTTGGTCCATAATACTAACGCAATTTATTAAACATGTTCAAAAGTTGGTCTTCATATTTTTTTTGTTGTAATGCGTAAAAACAAAACCCTAACTCTTAAGTGCATTGAGGAGATTTAAAGATTAGCTTAATATAGATTTGAAGTTAAACAAAAAACAAGTTACTATGGATTCATTTTTTTAGTACAAATTAATTGAATTTGTCAAGTTTATTAGAATCTTTTAATAATTATTAATTTATAGTTTGGTTGGGACCAATATATATACACTAGGATTTAAAAAAAGTTATTATCTTATAATATTATCGATTGAGGTCCAATTTTGTGCATGTCCCAAGTTAGAACTAGACAAATTATAAATATTATCGAGGTTATTAATTCAATTTTATAACGACAAAAATAATATTTAATTTTATAATGACAATTATAATATTTTAAAAATAATTTTAGTATAATAATGTTCTCTATACATTGGTTTTGATTTAAAATAAATTTTATATACAAAGTTATGATATTTCTCGTAATAATCATTTGTAGAAAATTAATTTTGTATTAATAAATATTAAATAAATTTAAAATTCAAATCTACACTAATCGAGAATGTATAAAATTTGATTCCACATATGGTGTCGAAAATTGATGAGTCTGGTTGCTAATGAAAAAATTATCATATTAAAATAAAATTTATAAACAAAGTTATCGTATTCTCCGTAACAATCGTCGAAAGTGTCAAAAATCTATTTTGCATCAACATATTTTAGATCAAGTTAAAATATTATTATATACTAATTTGAAACGTTGCAATTTTAGTCTCATATGACATAGAAGATCTATGGGTCTAGTTTCTAATAAAAACTATAATATTAGAATAAAATTTTCAGCCAAAATTATTATATTTCTCGTAACAATCGTCGAAGCTATAAAAAAATTATTTTGTGTGGTCAAATTTTAAATAAAATTAAAATGTAATTATGTATTTATTCAGAACGTTAAAATTACAGTTCTATGTATTCGTGTGAAGATATATATTATAGTTTCTAATAAAAAATATTTTATTTTAATATAATTTGTTTACACAAAATTATCGTAGTTTTCGTGATATACGTCAAAACTTCAAAAACTGATTATATATTTTTTATAAAGTTTAATATATATATATATATATATATATATATTAATTATGTAATGTTATGGTGGCGATCAAAGTGTGTCACATCCCACATCGGTTAAACATGGGGAAGGATTAGTGGTACATAAGTAAAAACATATCTCAACTAGCATGAAGCCTTTTTGGTAATGGACCAAATGCAAAGCCGTGAGGGTCTTCGGGTGCCAAAGCGGACAATATCATACTAGTGTTGAGATTTTGGTTGTCCTTACTTATATACGAAGGCGGAATATGCGGATCAAACCCCAATTCATTACACCCATATTCCAAACACCTGGTATCAGAGCCAGACCCAAACAGAACGCGATGGTGGTAATATTCTCGGAGGTGGAACATGATGAATCAGTAGTCATGCTCAAGGTGATCTGCTTTAGAGATCCTAATTCGGAGTGCCTGTGGCTCATCAAGCAGTGTGGCTTGATTGGAGTGGCGCTAATGAACAAGACAGTGTGGTCTAAAATGAGGTGAGCAGTAACATCCGTAGTGCCTCTATGGTCAGATAGTCTTCCAACCTGATTATAGTGGGCGAATGAAAGTCAATTGAGAGGAGGCGAGCAGTAACATCCGTAGTGCCTCTATGGTCCGGTAGTCTTCCAACCTAATTAGAGTGGGCGGATGAAAGTCAATTGAGAGGAAGCTAAGGTGGTACTTTGTTCAAGAGGAGGATTTGTTATGGTGGCGACCAAAGTGTGTCACATCCCACGTCGGTTAAACATGGAGAAGGATCAGTGGTATATAAGTAAGAACATATCTCAACTAATATGAGGTCTTTATTTATTTTTATCAAAAGAATAACTTTTATTAAGAATTGAAAAGTTTACAAACAATAAGGGTCAAAGTGAAATAGACCCAAAATTATAAATCTGATAACATGGCGCTTGAATCTCCCGCCTTGGCAATGAAAATCAAAATTAAATTTAGAACAGAATTAACTCCAAGCGAGCAGCATTACTCTCACAAAAGGACTTCTCGAATTCATCTTCTTCATTTATTCAAAGTCTCCCCGTCTTCATCTTCATGAAAACTCCTTCTTCATCTCCAATTCCTTATCACCTCAGCATCTTATCCCTGGAAACTCAAACTTCAACTGCATTTCGATGTCTCCACCACTTCCTTTCCAAAGCTACATCAGCCCAATCTGCCAAAAAAAACCAAAATCTAGCAGTACCAATGTTCTCTAAGCAAGGTACCCTAAGTTTAAGCTCTCGAGAAAAGTAATAGCAAGAAAAGCAGAGGGAGCATTATGCTGATAGAAGTCTTGTTTTTGTTTGCACTTAAGGGTCTATTTGGAAAGCCAATCAGCTGTCTGATTCTAGACCCTTGAGATATGCTTGAGGCTCATGTTTTTATCCAGAAAGTTACGACAATAGCTAAGATTTTAATCCTCAAAATCAGTTCTAATGTTATTGGTAAGCTGCTTAATAAGGACAAGGGAATTAGACTCAATGTCTACGTGCTTCCAATTATTTTTGAAGCAGATAGTCAGGCCATGCATCATAGCTAAAGTTTCAGCTTGGAGAGGAGAGACTTTACCAATTTGATTACCATACGCATGAGTGATGTCTCCCTCACTGTTTCTGAAAAGAACACCAGTAGCAGCCTCACCATTGAAGGCACAAGAAGCGTCAATATTCATCTTAATGCGAGAATGGACAGGAGGAATCCATCTAAGGTACTGAGGTTTGCTTTTCTTTTCAATAGAACGACATCCTATGATCACACCTGCCTCATGAGCTTTCGACCAGTGCTTGTAATTGAGATTACCATTTACATCTACACCTTTAACAATGTTAATAATGTTATCAATAGCCCTGTTAACACTTATATGAACACCCTTGTGCTTAATGGAATTTCTAGCCTTCCAAACCACCCAACATATAACTTGAGGAATAAGATGAGAAACATGAAATTTAGTTTTTGAAAACCAAAACCAGCACCTAAGAATATGAGCTGAAACCATTGATCTTTTGATTTTGTTTTTAAATATACAGGCAAACCAATTCCAAAGCCAAGCAAAAGAGCAATTAACAAATAAATGATTCTTTTCCTCACAATTATCACAAAAAACACACTTAGATGCCATGCTAATATGCTTCTTCATCATGATAGTATCTAGTGCAATAAAGTTATGCATTAATTTCCATGTCATGAAAGAGAACTTCCTGGGAATTTTTGAGTTCCAGATCCTCTTGTAAAGGCTTGAGTAGTTATGATTAGCTCTTATATTCTCCCAGGTTTGTTTTAAATTGAATTGCTCATTTTCAGAAAGCCTCCAGTGAATAGCATCTTCCTTATCTGTTATCTGAGTTGTGTTGATCTTTAACATTCTATCAGCATCAATGCTATCCTGAACTTCATTTAAACACCAACAGTTATTATGCCAAAAATATTTAACTTTAACATCGATATACCAATTAATATTTTGCTCAGTTGCAATGCCAGGAAGGCTGTGCCAAGAATCCTTCCAGAAGTCCACGTTACCTCTACCAAGAATCCAGGTAATGTTCTTTTCAGCTTGCTGTCTAATGCTGCATAATCTTTTCCAAACTAAAGAACCCTTTATGTTAATGTATAAAGGATGAGAATTTTTACAGTAAATGTCATTCATAACATTGGACCAAAGACAGTCATTCATCCTAAACTTGTACCAAAGCTTCTGGGAGAAAGAGTTTTGAATGTCAAGAAGTTTTCTGACATTTAATCCTCCTTCCCCAAAAGGCTTACAAATGAAATGCCAAGAGGACCAGTGTTTAGTCTTCTGATCATGCTTAGTTCTCCATAAGAATCTGTTTAAAGTCTGCTCAATCTTACTAATGATAGTTCTAGGCATTTCACAGCACTGAATCTAATAATAGACAATAGGAAGAAGAACATTAGTAATTAAAGATAACCTGCCACCATAGGAGAGTAGCTTGCTATCCCAATCAGTGATTCGATCATTGATTTTGTTCAAAATAGGCTTGTAGATTTTAGCATTGTTGTTATTTGAAATAGTAACACCCAGGTGAGAAAGAGGGAGAAAATCCACCTCAAAACCAGTTTGCAGCTTGAGATTATGCACTCTAGAAGAGTTAGACTTAAGAGAAACAATAAGCTTTGTTTTGCTTTTATTAATGGCTTGATCAGAAGTAAGCTGATAAAGATCAAGATAGCCACTAAGAATATCAATAGAATTAGGAGAACTATTCGTAAAAATCAAAATGTCATCTGCAAACATAATACAAGGAATGATAAAATAACTTCTAGAGGTATAGCACATAGTAGGGTTAGATTTAAACAAGATGTTTAAGCCCCTACTGAGAAACTCTTCACCAAGAATAAACAGTCAAGGAGAAAGAGGATCTCATTGCCTTAAACCCCTTCTCATTTTAAATTAATCAACAGTTTGTCCATTAATAAGCATGGATACATGTACATCAGAGATCATTCTCTTAATAAGCTCAACAATATTTAAAATAAAACCAAAAGAATACAGCACTTTAAGAATAAACGAGTGCGAAATTATGTCGAAAGCTTTTGACATATCCAACTGAACAACAGTATTTCCTTTTTTGGGCTTCTTGTTAATATAAAAAAGTAACTCTTTAGCCAGTAAGATATTGTCCTGAATAAGTCTATTCTTTACAAAGGCATACTGAGAATTGGATACAATTTTAGGAAGGATATTAGACAGCCTATGATTTATCAAAGCTGAAAAAATCCTATTAACAAAGGTGCACAGACCAATAGGCTTGTAACTATTCCACCAAGTAGGGTTTGAAACCTTAGGGATTAGGCAAATGCCAATAGCAAAGAGTCCAGTAGGGATAGTATTGTCATTAATATAAAAGTTAAATGCATTGCACAAATCCCTTCTAATGATATGCCAACAATGTTTAAAGAAAAAAAGATTAAAACCATCAATACCCGGAGAGCTGTCCTTCTTCATATTGCTTATGATAGTCCAAATTTCATCTTCTGTGACATTTCTGAGCAACATATTGTTGTCCTCAATAGACACAATAGAAGGGATGCAATCAAAGTTCTTGCTATCTAACAACCTGATCTCCTCTTCATTGTTTTTGTAAGGATCAGATGTGAGGATGCTTTTGAAGTAAGTTGCAGCAGAAATACCTATCTCCTTCTTATCAGTTATCCAGGTATCCCCATCTCTAATACTCTTAATCTCATTTTTCCTTTTTTTCTTAGCAATGTAATTATAGAGCATCTTAGAATTACCATCACCTTCTTGAAGCCAACTATTGAAACATTTCTGTCTGAGAAAAGAATCTTCATTTCTGAGAGCTTTAAGATACAAACCATTAGCCATAGCTAAGTTAGCAGCAGACTGATGGTTATTATTAATGTAATAAAGAACCTCTATAGCATTAACCTTGCAATCAGCTTCCTTGACACTATCGAAAACATTACCAAACTTGTCTTTGTTCCAAAGCTTAAGGCAGCCTTTGAGCCTTCTAAGCTTATACCAGAAATTGTTGCTAGGATGACTATCAAGAGGCTGATTCCAATCCTGCTCAACAACACTTAAAAAGGAATCATCATTGCACCAAAAGTTTAGAAACCTAAAATTCCTTTTCCTGTTAATAGCATCATTAGAATTATGAGTATTAGCTGTGATAAGGAGAGGAGCATGGTCAGAACAAGTTCTGACCATGTGAAAAACCTGAGTATCAATGAATGTAGACATTCATTTATCATTAATTAATGCACGATCAAGCCTTCTCCACTTATTACTTCTAGTCTAAGTAAACTTCGAACCACAATACCCAGCATCATTCAAGTTGCATCTTCTTATAGCTTCATTAAAGTTATCCATACTGGCATGACAAGAGGATGTACAACCCAACTGCTCATCATGAGCAGAAATAGTATTGAAATCCCCCACACACATCCAGGGCTTATCATTGTCACAGATAGTTTCAAGACAATCCCAAAGATCTAACCTTAAAATATGATTACATTTTGCATAGACAGATGTTAAGTAAATTTTGTCAGTAATACCAGGGTAATCCATCTTCATGTGGATACATTGATCAACATTAAGGACAATGTTGATATTAACACTAGGCACCCAGAAAACCCACAGCTTATCAGACACATTAGCAGCATAGTTGCTAAAACCAAGCACTTCAGCAACAGATTTAATCTTATCTCCCTTAGACATAGGCTCCTGAATAATAAGCACCTTGATATACTCCGAATTTATCATAAATTTAAGTCTTCTCAAGGTGGGCTTGTTATTCACACCCCTTGCATTCCAACTAATCGCTCTGATCATTTTCAGAGTAAGATTTATAAACTTTGTCTCTTGAACTGAGAGACTTTATAATTAACTTATCTTTGGATCTTCTTCTTTTTGCAGCATTCAATTTGGATGATATGATTTCATTAAAACTTTGTTGTGGAGAAAGCCTTGGAGTAGGGGAGCAGCTACCAATATTGGGATCAAGAGAACTATATTGGTCTTCATCAATCTTGTTAATGACATCTATAACTTCTTTGCTTTTGTCTTGAGAAACGTCTTGAACATTTTCAAGATTCTGTTGTATAGTTTTGTCCAGTTGAACTTGTGTAAAATTTATCTGATTAACATCTTTGTTACTTTCCATCTTTCCCTCTTCTGGATCCTTTTGTGTTACAATTGACTTAAGCTTTCTTCTATATACCTTAACAATGTTCCTTGATACAGTAGTATCAACAGAAGGCCCTTTGCTAATCTCTTCATGCTTCTCATCCTTAGCATCATTAACCTTACTATTTTCTTGAAAAGTATCAAAGTCCTCCACCTTCTTTGTTGATTTCTTACACTCAGATTGACAATGCCCTATGTGATAACAACCACAATACGATGGCACATTTTATAGCTAATGGTTACCCAGTAACTTATGAAATATGAGGTCTTTTTGTTAATGGACCAAATGCACGGACCCGATTCATAACACCCATAAAAGTTTATAAATTGATGTGTTAATGTATTAGAACTTTTTGATTAAATTAAAATGGATACTTCTCCACTATTTTATTTTTAAATTAACATATTTATTTTAATTTTATATTTTTGATATATTTGATTTTTTTAATCGTTTAACTACTTCTACAAAAATTATTAAAAATATAATCTATTTTATTTTATTTATTTATTTATATATCTCAGTGTGATAAACGGTACTAAAAATTGGTAACGATAATAATTTAAAAAACTTCCTAAGTTTATTTTGTTGTTGCTTTGAATTTGGGTTTTAGCTCATTATTGTATTAAAGTGTTTTTTATTCAGGAAACCACACATCCACTGCCACTAGAGACTAATTCAAGTTTTTACGGCAGAAACCAGAAAGACCCATCCGTAGATTCGCTTACAGACCCGCTTTGCAAGCTGAATCTCAAAGAAACGTTTGATTTTATACAGTCACTTCCAATTGCAAAAGTGCTAATCAAGACTAACACTAAAACCGGAGGAGGATTTTCAGCTTAAAAAGAAAAAAACAGGGTTTCATTAGCTCAGTCACACAAAAGAGAGCGTTCATGGATGTTTCGTCTACTAAAAATTGACCGATGTTCAGTTTCAATTCTGAAGCATCAATCTTTCTAGAGAAAAGTTTCCTTTCAAGTAGGATGATGCAGATAAATGAGTAATTGGAGGTCATGGCTCATTACTTTAGGAAGAAATGGGTAATGCAAAGAAAATATTGTGCCACCTTTACTAAATCAGGATCTAAACCCATCTTTCTAAAACAAAACTATACTATTTGAAGACCACCGTTTCAAAAAAAATAAGAGCTTTAAGAGTTGAGACCTTTATATTAAAAAACAAGAACTCACTTCAAAAGAAGTAAGATAGGGTCATCGAATGGACAAAAGTGAATTAAAAAAAAAATGGAGAAATTTCAACTCAAACCCAAATCTAGTTGTGGGATTTCGACTAAATATTCTTTTGTGTATGAAAAAGATGACGAGAGAGAAATTAAGCGTATGCTTAGATAAAAAGAGAAAGTGTAACAAGGGGGCTTTAAAAACTATAAAGTTTCGAGTAAAACCGGCGAAAAAGAGAATAGAAAATGGTTGGGTCGGATTGGGTTTTAATGAGTTGAATTGGTAAACGGACTAAATAAATAGTAATAATTTAAATAATTATTGTATTGATATAGTGTTTTATATGGATGCCATGCGGTAAATTGGATATTTTTTTGGATGATAAATTATATTTGTAATATTGTGAAAATGTAAGATATTGATTAGTTATACAAATAAATACGATTCTTTCCCATATGCTTTTGTATCGCGGAGGAACATATCGGATAACATTCTTTTATCCCAAGAACTGCTTAGAGGCTACGAGTCTAAGGGTAGAGGGAAAAGAGTAGCTCTTAAAATTGATATTATGAACGCCTTCGATAATGTTCGCTGACACCTCATTCTCGACATTTTAATGGCTATGAATTTCTCTGAGAAGATGATCACTTGGATTATCAAATGCATCTCTTCCCCCTCTTATTCGATTATTATTAATGGCGATCTTCACGGTAATTTTAAAGGTAAAAAAGGTCTCCGCCAGGGAGACCCTCTATCCCATCTCCTCTTTGTTCTAGTTATGCAAGTGCTTTCCGGAATCCTAAAAGAGAAAAGTCTGAATGACAATTTTCATTTTCACTGGAAATGTTACAAGCTGGAAAATCATTAACCTCTGTTTTGTAGACGACCTGATGATTTTCTGTCATGGTGATACCCTTTCCCTTAATCTCATTAAAGAAGCTCTGGATGATTTCTTCTTTCTCTCTGGCTTAAAGGTCAATCCCTCGAAAAGCCATATATTTTTCTCTGGAATTGACCACCGCCTTAGATAAAATCTTTTGCCGATTTTGAATTTCCCTGAAGGCTCTCTCCTAGTGAAATATTTGGGAGTCCCCTTTCTCCCTGGAAGAGTTTCTCACACTGAGTGTCGGCCCCTTCTGCACAAATAACCTCTCGTATTGATTCCTGGACTTCCAAACATCTCTCTTATGCGGGAAGACTCCAGCTAATCAAATCGGTCTAGTTCGCTGGTCAGGTTTATTGGTCTTCGATCTTTATTCTCCCTTCAAGAATAATCAAAGAGTTAAGCCAATACCTCCGCGTTTCCTTTGGTCTGGATCTTCTATGAAAATCTATGGGGCCAAAGTGGCCTGGTCCACTGTTACCACTCTTTTTAAAGAGGACGACCTTGGGATTCTAGACTTAAAAACCTGGAATCAGGCGACTGTCCTTAAACACATTTGGTCTATTGTTAGTAATCAGAACCAATCCATCTGGTGTGAATGGATTAAAGCTGAAAAAATTAAATCTAACAATTTTTCGGATATTCAAATTGGATCCTCTCCTTCTTGGATCTGGAGGAAAATTCTTCGTCTTTGTCTCTTGGCTCGTAACTTGTTCAGAGTGGCTATCGGGAATGGAAGGAACACTTAATTGTGGCATGACCCTTGGCTCCTTTGCTCGTCTCTAGCCATCCACTATAGCTCTGATGTCGTTAGAGATTCCCCACTGGGAAATTCTTCGTCTCCGTCCCTTGGCTCGTAATTTGTTCAGAGTGGCTATCGGGAATGGAAGGAACACATCATTGTGGAATGACCCTTGGCTCATTTGCTCGTCTCTAGCCATCCACTATGGCTCTGATGTCGTTAGAGATTCCCGACTGGGAAATAATCTCAAGGTTTCCGATACCATCAGAAATGGTGAATGAAAGTGGCCTGCAAATTTAAGATCGGCTAGAGCTCGAAGCCGCTCATCTCTTGAATAAATCAACAATCTTATTCTCGGTCTCCCCCATCCCAACATCCAATCGAAGGATGTTCCATACTGGGTGACGAATGATGGAGGCAACAAATTCTCTATCAAAGCCACTTACAAGTAATAAACTTGGATTTTCATTCCTTTCCCCCTGCTGGTAATCTTGGCTCTCTGAGGCGTCAAGTTGGTCCAATTCTCAAAAACGCAGTACTTGGCGTACATGTTTTAACGCGGTCATATACCACGTTTGGAAAGAACGGAATTCAAGAATATTTGGATTGCCTCCGGTATTGACTTCCTCGATATCATCCCAAATCTTATCGGACCTCCGATATAGATTCCATGATACCGAGATTAGTTGGCCTTAGAAATAGTACTTAAAACTAACTCAATCCTTGTTTAATTGGTTTTCTTTGCCGGTATTATAAGTATGGAGTGGAGCAGGGATTCCTGATGCGAGTTATTTGAAATCTTTCCTAGCTACCTAGTCATTAGCGTCTGATATCCGCGTTGCTTTGTTATTTTCTATTTTTCCATTTCTTGTTCTTATGGCATTTTGACTTTGTTACTCCACTGCTGTATTACCTCGGGGTATGCCCCAGGAACATGTATGAACGCTTTTACTTATTATTAAAGTTGTTTAACCACAAAAAAAAGACTAGAGGCAGGTGATAAAATTGATAGACTAGTCAAATTATTTAATTCGCAAAGTAAAATAGTATCCAAAACATATGTTTATCTTGTTTTTGTTTAGAATAAAAAGAAACAAACACATTGATATTTATAATTACAAAATAAAAAATATGTAGTAATATATATATATATATATATATATATATATATATATATATATATATATATATATATATATATATATATATAAAATTTGGTTGAAGGGTGGGTGGACATATCTTCCTGTATTAACCGATAAAAAGAAAACTATATTAAAATAATTTATTTTAAAAAATATATAAAGTTTTTTTTAAATAATTTGACTAATTTGTTTATAGTTATATTTAAAAGTTTCGTTGTATGTGGTGGATTTTAGCCAGCAAATAATTTTATTACCAATAGCCCAGCCGTCATTGTAAATGATATAATATAGTATTCGACATTGTTGTATTCAACGAGATGATTTTTACGCAACTATATAAATATTGATTTGTCATGAGAACGATGTCTCCAATATATCTTATTGAACTTTAGTTAACAAAAAAATTGAATAGTTTTTTTATACTTTTTAAAGAAAGAAAGTCCAAACATGTAGTATTCCGTATTGGCTAATAAATTAAAATAATTGTCAAAGCTTGGGTCAGCTGAAACTACAATTGTGACGATATCTAAGCTTTAGAAATTTTAGGATCCACGTGAATGGTAGCAATATCATGCAGATAAAATATATTTGGTGACAGATCCTGTAGAACTACCGACCCTTGTCGAACAACATAAACTTGTAAACTCATATGTATCCACTCATCTTCTTGCCCGATAGATCACTCAAACCAAAATCCCTTGGGCTATAACCTATTCGAATCCTCAACATCAACCTTAAGGAAAATGAGGCGTCGGACGAGACGAGTCGCAACTATTGAACGCTCAAAAATTAAACCTATGATTAAAGAGCCTTTGCCAATGAATTTTTGAAATCATCACTGAATGTTATATTACTTTATTGGCCAATCTGATGATAGTTAACTGTATATATATGGCCTTTTCATTTTTAAGTGTTATGTATACCAAGTGGAGGATTTATAAGAACATTATCATCCGACTGCCCATATATGGGGTAAGACCAACATTGACTCTTTCACATGAAGAAGTATTTTATACATATATATTCAAATGAGGTGTCAGGTTGTCGCTTCATCTAAAACTTGTAAGGTTTTTTGAAGTCATGGACGTGTATCTAGTCCAATCGAATTTTAACACATACAAAATTGTTGTGGATTCCATACTAAATAACTTTTGGTTTGTCCTATATCATTTTCACCATAGAAGTGGTGTCGTTCACACACTTCTTAATGAATGCTTAATTTCATTTATGTTATATTGTCATACAAATTCAATACAGAGTTATTAGTGACCTTCTAGAGTCAGACAAGAACTCAAAAAAAGATTTTTGTTTTCATGATTTGTGCATGAGAGATTGTGATAGTATATCGTCCAATCGCACACGTAACAGTCAGAAAAGAAAGAGTAAAGGAATCATACTAAAAGTCGGACACACATTACACCATTGGACTTAGCATTGAATTTGTTAATAACTTGTTTGAAATAATGAATTTTGTCTAAACCTATAATGATTAACTTATCGTTTTTCAAAATTTACTTGTATAGTTTTGATAGTTCTCAGGGTAAAAAGGTCTTTGCCGAACTAGGGGGTCACGCTACTCAAAATGATCTAAGCAATTTTATAATATATTCATTAGTGATAAAAAAAATTGGTCAAAGTTTTTATTAATAGAGAAAAACCCAATAAATCTCAATGATATTATTAACATTTAACATACATAGTATAAAATTAACGCAAAAATTTCACAAGTAATAAACGGTTTGTCAATCACACTTTTTTTGCCAACTCAATACAAAACACAAAGAAAATGTTCAAAGCCTCAATGCTCGATTCTCAAGCAAAATGAGTTTAAAAAACACAAGTAAAAAAATATGCTCTTACCTTGGCCAATTAATCATCATACCCGAATGGAGTAACAAATGAATCTATTAGCTCGGTAGATGTGTTGGCTCTAGTGGGTTTAACAAGAATATATCGGTTGACCCATGTCACCCTCATAGGGGATTTGAATGTCAAATGAGGCATGTGAGGGAGTTAAGAAACTAAAATGCCTCCAAAGTCACTTGTTTTGAACGTCCAAGATCGGGGGAAAGTGATGGCCTGGTTTTCTCGATCACCAAGAAATTATCCATAGTCTTAGAAAGACATATGACCTAAAGTCTGACCTCTAATCGGAGATGTTGCCGAAAATAACACTAAACTAGCTTGTGTCATCTAAAAAAACTAAACTATAGAAGGAGTGGTTAATCCTCCAACCTTGACTTGTACAAATTTTTAAGAGACTATCCAAATCTGAGAATGGTAAATAGTTAGATGATGTCTAGTTCTCAAATCTCCTAATGGTCTTGTTGCTTCTTTATATTTCTACTTTCTTCTTTTATGTGAACTAAAGTCCATAAATGGTGAGGGTATTCTTGATATTTGAATTTGAAACATTCTTTTGAACCAAATTCTCGAATGATATGATTTTTTTTTGTTTTACTGGAGCCATAACTTAATATGGATTTAACAAAGTTTCACTTGATAATTTATGTTAATTTTCCTTTGTAAAATTCTGACCCATATCGATGTTTTTAATGTATAGACCAATAATCTAATCATATTTATCCGTAAAAAATTGATCAATATTGAGTAGGAAAATGATTGAGAATATATAAAAGTCGATCCATAATTTTTATCTGAGGGGCTGATAACTAACCCTTCTGTCTTTATCTGAATGAGTCAGATGACCACCTCTTTTTTAATTATTAGAGGGATTCTAATGAACGACCTTTATTTTTTAGCAAAAAAAGTCACATGGTAGACATTTATTTCTTTATGATAAATAGTTTTTGGACTGACCATTTCCTTTTATTTTGAGGTAGTCGAGACCGATCCCTCTTCTTTTGGTCTTGAAGAAGTTAAGATATCGACCCACCTAATTTAAGTTCTTATTTTGTCTTCAATATAAACTTGGTTTTTTCTAGTGTTTTTTTCCTTACCATTTTTGAAGCATGTATTAATATAAATATGTATAAAAAACATCACATAGAATTAATGGTAAATATTTCATTAAAAATGATTATACAGATGCCGCATTAAAACCTTCATAAATCACAAGAAAATAGTGCACCACCTATAAAATACAACCACTAACCTATTTTAAGACAATTTTGCTATATATATTTGAAATTATATTGATTATAAATGGGCCTCTTTTGCTATCTATAAGTTTGTAAGGTCTAATATTTACCTTAATTATCGGACTCCTAAATCCATACTATGATTAAGATTTTGCGTGAGGTTTGACCGGTAGGTTTAAGGATCTTTCAATAATTCCGACTTTGGGATTGGTTTTAACGTTTTGAATGAGAATGCTGTGATGATGATGTTGTCTGTCAGGAAAATCTGAGAGCCAACCAAGGTCAATCAAATGACTACACCAGAAGAAAATAAATAACATCGATGCCGAATATGGTAACGTATTATGCTTACATTAAAGAAGTTCTTTACATTGAAGTTATCATGGCTAGCCGAAAATGCTTCTATCCATATTTTAAAATTGAAGATTATTGGAACTCATAGATTCATTCAATTGAAGATCAAATATGTCTTCTCTTTTAATTTTTTTGAGGTCATTTCTTCTGTTTCTTGCTTTCTGATAGTTAATTATGGATTTATTGTCAATTATCTTTTCTTTGTAACCTAAGTAGGCATTGAAAGATAAGCTATTGCTTTGATTTTTTATTATTCGTCCAAGTAGTCTAATCTTAAACTTTCAAGATATATGGTTACGTGCAAGTTTTGTTGGAGTCGAGTCTTTAGTGTAGTCTAGTACTTTTTTTTATGTTTGAGTGATTCCTTGGAAATCCAACCCATTGTTTGATTTTACTCTCTGAATATATGGTGTATTGACATCCCATATTTTAGTAATAAAGTGTAATTTTTAATTAATGAGATCATGAATCAGGGAGCTTTCTTGTTTGCAATCATGTCCAATAAAATCCTTGAGTCGATTTCAATGTCAGCATTAGTAATCTTGTATTGAAAATTATCAGTCCAACTAATAATGATCTACATGATGTTAATAAGGAAGATTATTTTCCATATAATTGTCCATAACCTATATAATTTCTCCATTATGGTCTCCCAGTATCCCACCACCACTTGATTCACCCGATTATGTACTGCAACCATCAATCTTGAGTTTTACTCAGTCTTCACTAGAAGGTGAGCATTTAACTAAAGAACTAGATTTTGTTTTTTATTGTGCATATAACAACAGAGATCAGAAGCAATCTTGATGTCTCATATCCAGTGGGAAGGTTTGAACATGTTAGTTTTATCAAGTTTGTAAATTTGATTGCTAATTATGTGTAATACCAATTGAGAAGTATTGTCAATCTTTTGATGATTTGTCTTGTTTCCAACTCTGCAAATTGTCAAACAAATGATATAGTTCTTGATAGTTCTAGAAATATTTGGAGCAAATGTTAAAGTAAAAAAAAAAATTGGAGGACTAAATTCGTGATATGATCTAGATAGTGAATACTTTAAAGAAGCTCCATATTTTAGAGAGAGAAAGTTATATGCAATAATTGTGTAATCATAAATCAATCATCTTTCTCCAAAATGGGTGTGGTGATTTTATACTCCCTATGTCTCATAATATGTGTTTTTCTAGAAGAATTTTTTTTGTCTCATAATAAATGTCGTTCTCATTTTTCAATGCAACATTGATTATATATATTCCACTTTCAACCAACAAATACTTAGCCTTCTGCACAAGTTATTAACTCAAGTGATTAAATTTAGTTTTTTTATTATTCCAAAGTCATTATTACTTTCCTCAATATTGATGAAAAAATCTTAAACGACTAATATTATAAGACAGATGGAGTAGTACATTTATTGAGTCTCACATGTATAAACAAATTATTACTTGTGGTCCATTCCACAAATTTGTTGTTTGTTACAGATTGGTCCTTTTGTATTACATAATCACAAATTAAACCTAATAAACTTTATTTATGTCAAATTATACCCTTAACCTTTTAAAGTCTTCTAGTTGATTTATTCATCCCTCGTCAGTAGTCCCTCAGTCCTTGTGAAAATATTCAAACAAGAACTGTTGTATGACCATTCTTATATTCTTCGAACTATTTAGTGCTTTAACTTATTAATTTGTCGAGTGAATAACCTATCCTCGGATGTGAATGTAACTCTTAGAGTTGAACCTGTCATTCTTCATCAAATTTTGCCAACCATTTCACAAGCAAAGAATTCTTTCACAAACATTCTGACCCAAAAAATCCTCCTCCTTGGGCTATAATTTGTCTGTTCACAGAAGATGCATTCGGATTTTGCATGTTCTTTTAACATCCATACCAAAAAATTTCCAAAAATTTTCCTCACTTGTGACATCATGATTTCTCTGACACCACAAATGAGAATACTTTCCCTCTGTCATATGTCGATTGCGATGCCCATTGTGTGTCCTTATTTTCGACACGAACTAGCCTAGGGGTGGCGTGACACATTACTAGGCCCTTACGGCACCTATCCTGGATAGTTTCCCTCTAGGAAAACAACCCTTCATTAACTTGGGCCTCGTAATCCCTCAGAGCCCATTCCTCTCTTATCAAATCCCTAGTTTCTTACAGATCTCATATTAACACTTTTTAGATATATAAAGTTCTAAAAAAAATTATTGTAGAGAGAGAAGTGGTTTATGCCAAAGATTTCGTATTTCATAGTGGTTAACAATCAATCAGAAAGCTAAAGAAAGAAAATATGGTAGTGTGTACGTCGAACCAAAGCCCCAACCACCTGTTATTACCTACTACGGTGTCTGGCCTCCCGTGGATACTTCGACTGCAATTATCCCTTCAAACATCTGTTCTTAGCCCCCCAGTTACACTTGCTCAACAATTGACAATAGTGACTATATAATTATGGGAAATGATAAACATTCGAATAGATCCTATTCGAAATGGAAAAAACACCATAAAGAGAGTAGACAAAAGCATGTCAAACGTGTGAAAGGGTCTTCATCGAAATTCCTTCCACTTTGTCCTCTACTCCACATGGGACTCCTCATCCAACGCCTAAAATTCCTTCCCAGAAGTTGACAAAAGCTGATGTTGTTCAACTGACCAAGCAAACCCTCAAACCGATTTCAGAGACAGAATCAAACGTCTCACACACACATTCTATTACTGTCAAATCTGACAATAAAAATGCTAAAGAAGCTCTAACCGTAGCTCTTGGTGAAGAAAAGGAGTTGACAAATTCCAATGAAAAGCTAATACTAGTTGACGGGAGAAGACAACTGCCACCACTTCTCAAGCTGTTGAGGAGAAAAATGCCATTACTGACCTATTTGAGAAAGGTCGACGCTATTGCTCTTCAAATTGAGGAAATAAATTCTCCTCCAAAGAAATCAGTCAGGTCAAAAGAAGGTGTTCCATTGTCCCCTGAAATCGTTGCTTTATTTGGGAACAACCTTAAAGTATTCGAAAACAAACATTTACTAGCCTTGCACAACGTGCAATACAAATACTATAATATATTCGAAGAGGCCAAGCTAAGAGTTCGATTGGGAGTTCCTTCTACAATTTTCATCCACTTCCCAACTGTCGAAGAGACTCCATTGTCAGTCATGAACTGATTGTGTATACGAAGCTGATGAATTGGGGGTTGCACTACCCTCTAGACCCTTTCTTGGTGGAGTATTTTTTGATGATCAAAATTTGTCCCACCCAGGGCGAACCCAACATGTGGTTCACTCTTATGGCCTCCATCAGATACTTTGAACACCAAATGTACATTTTCTGGATTTAAGTTCAAGTTGACCCTTTTTAAGTTGCTAAAAGTTTCCTCTAAATCATCAAAATAATCCTCATCCTTAACACTTTTCACCATTATATCATCAATATATACTTCGACATTTAACCCAATTTATGCCTCGCAATTTTTGTTCACCAAACTCTGATAAGTTGCCCCTGCATTTAACCCAAACGACATTACTTTATAACAGTGCAAACCCTTTCCAGTGATAAACGAAGTGTTTTATTTAACCCTCAGATCCATTTTGATCTGATTATACCCTCCACAAGCATCCATAAACTAAAATAATCGATTTTTTGATGTGGAATATACCAGCTAATCTATCAGTGGGACAATGAAAGGATCGTTTGGGCAAGCCCTATTTAAATCTGTGAAATATACGCACATTCGCCACTTACCATTTTTCTTTTTTATCAACACTAGATTTTCCGCCCATAAAGAATATTGTGATTCTCGAATATGCCATACTCTGGATAAACGTTCTACCTCTGCCACTATCACCTCATATTTTTCTTGAGAAAAATGTATCTTTTTTTGTATTACCGACCTTACATTATTCTTGATTGATAAATTATGGAAAATTATTTTTGGGGCACCCAGTTACGTCTTCGGAACGCCAGGCAAACATATCTAACTTTGTGGATAAAAATTCAATCAATGTTTCCCTTAAACTTGAAGATAACTTTGTTCCAATCTTCAAAACTTTATCATTTAGATACACATCATCTTTATAAATTTTATCAGGAACCAAAAGACCGGGGGATTCAGATCATCAAAATGGGTTGGCTCCGAAGAAGTCCCGCTAATTGCTATGTTTTTTCTGATTTATTTCCTCAAACTTGCTTGGAAGATAAAGAAATTCGGTAACATTCTCTATCAATTTTTTGACTGCTCCTAATTGTTCTAATATTATTCCCTACAACATATGTTAAACATTGATGAACTGTAGAGATGAAAACATGCATCTTTGATAGCCAAGACCTCCCAAAAATAGCATTGTAAGATGTTGGCGCATCTACTACAATAAATAAAATTTCAACTTCTTTTCTAGATGGCCCTCGACCCAGCTCAACCACACTTTCAAACTCCCCAATGACTTCAGTTGTCACCCCTGTGAATCCCACAATAGTTTGGTCTGACCTTCAGATTACAAGAGGGTCAACAATTTTCTTATAAGTGCTCATAAATAAGATTTTAAGGGAGCTTCCTACGTCAATTAGAACTCTTTATATTTGATCACTAGCTATCCCTGCTGCAATTACCAATGCATCTTCATGTGGCTTTGCCATATTTATTATATCATCATCTTCAAAACAAATTATTGGGGAAGGACTTCGATGCAGATGTGCCGAGGAACCCACTTCTACCTAAGTAGTCATGCTGAATATGTATCTTTTCCAGCAGCTATTCGAATTTCCTGCAACACTATCACCCCAAAAAATTGCCAAAGATGCAAAGAACACACATAAATCACTAACCTTTTTCCTCAAGATAATTACTTCCACAATACTAATATCGTTCATTCCCTCTTTTGGATCCAAGTATTCTGTTGTAATATCAAAAGAACCATTCTCTTCGGAGATAACCAACGTAGTTTCTTCTTTCAATGCTTATTTAGTTGTCAGATGTTTTTGGGAGTGTTTCTTTACAAACTTTGTCAATTTCCCATTTTTAAATTAACGCTTGAATTTATTTTTTCAATGATATGCATTCTTTTATGTCATGCCCAATGTCTTCATGATACTTACAATATCTGATGTTTCTATTTTCTGTTGGAGTTTGAATAGGGAAAGGCTTGCGAAATTGTACTTGACTTCAAGTTTTATCAAATATAGTGGCCACACACTCAGTCAGATCTACGGAATGATCTGAACGAATTCATTTGTTGGATATTGGCCTAAATACCTGTTGTGTATTGTATGCTAGCTGATTTACCCTAGGTTTCGGAGGAAATTGGTTTGTTACTTTAGGTTGCACGTTTATACGAGACGAATGAGAAGTAACAAGAGATCTTTGAAACTGGTTTATGCTCCAACTGATCATTAGAACCTATTTTTGAAACCTGAGTTTCTTCCACTAATATTATTTTTTCAACTTGATCAAGAAGAGTCCCAAACGTCATTGCTTGACTTTCAGCCACATTATCCTTCAATATTCATGGGAGAAGTCCCAATCGATAAGCTTCCAAAGCCACAGAGTCTTTACAATATTTCATATCAATTTTTGCTTTGAAAAATTAGTTGGTATAATTTTTCAAACTTCATCCAACTTTTTGCCTACAATATACTATAGTGTCACCATTAGCCCGAAACATTTTACTTCCCACGAAATTCTATCGGAAGACGTTCCAGACTGATAAGGGAGTAATTCGCCGATGTTGATAATAAGGATTCAATTGTAAATAGAAGGAAACTAATATGTCTATGATTGTATTTTATCTTTTATTAGAGGATAATTTGTACACAAGGTATTTTATGAAAGACTAAAAGAGAAATAAAACAAGCCCACCAAGGACATTAATGGGTCCACCCTTCTCCACTATAAAAGGAGACCCATTATTCTTGTTAGGTGGGACATTATGAATATAATGTTCTCTTTCTACTTTCTCTCTCTACGTTTGTGCTCTAGTCACATCAGGTCCAAGAACCAACATCTTTCCTAGTCATTTATTCTCTCATCATTGGCGCCGTCTGTGGAAATCCGTGATACCAAAAAGGAATATTTTTCTTTGAAAATCGCGATCTGGTCTTAAAGAATGAATGACGGAATTTTCAGAGAGAGGGTCGGGAGAGAAGTGGCCCGAGCCGTTTCACTATCTGAAGGCGAAGAAGCCCCGGGTCGGGAGTATTACGCCCAGGGTCGGGACAAGCGTTCGACCCTTATCATGACCAGGAGACAGCTGCTGGAAGACATTGCCAGATTAAACGCTGAGAAAGAACGGGCGTTAGACGAAAAAAGAGTTCGGGAAGGAAAAGGTAAAGAACCACTCATAGATAAGCGCGGCGAAGGCAACCCGAATGCGGGACATCGCCTCGAGGCCCGACCTGTTAGATATTATCGGGAGCCTCGCCCGGAGGGCCGGCAGAATGCCAGAGAGGAGCGATATCCGGAGGAAAACCGCGGCGTCTCCGCCGACTACACTTCGGATGACTCGTCGGGAAGGGAGTACAGACGCAAAGAAAGGCTAAACAAGCGCGCGCAGAGAAGAGCGGGTAGCTCTACCTCAGGTCCAGTGGCAGCCTTCGAACAGCCTGAACCAGGGGTACTGAACTAGTAGCCAGTTCATCAGCCCCGAGGACGAGGGTCTCTACGGGATTCAGACCGAAAGGCTCGGAGGCAGAGCGTTCGGATTCAGAATGAATTGGAGAGCTTCACCGTTGTCCGACGAGATATTATCGGGGCATCTCCCGAAGAGGTTTGATATTTCCAAGTTGGAAAAGTATGACGGAAAGAGGGATCCGGATAATCACTTGGAAGCCTTCAAAAACTTTATGTTGAGTTTCAACAACGACGATAAACTTTTATGTCCGGCGTTTTCGATGACCTTCAGGGATTGAGCGTCCAAGTGGTACAACCGGTTACCACAGGGTTGTATTAATAGCTTCGGGATGTTCTGGACGATGTTCCGACAGCACTTCGTAGGAAGCAAGAGTTTTCGAGCTAATTGAGACACTATCATGAATTGTAAGCAGAGGTTAGGAGAGAGCCTCAGGGATTACACCAGGCGTTTTATTGACGCTAAGACCGACCTGGACCATTGCGAGAGGAACGTGGCGCTAACCGCGTATCGCTTGGGCTTGCTCCCGGGACTGATGAAGCAAGCGGTTACCAAAACACAAGTGTTTACTTTTTCTGCTCTTCTGGCCCAAATAGAAAAACAGATACTGATAGAATAAACCGAGGCGTCCGAACTGGCGGTGCAAATTCAGTAGAGCGTGCAAGCATCGGTCGTTATAAAACAAGGGGCTCAATTCATCTATGCTCAGCAACCCCAGTCGGTCAGCACAATACCACCGACCCAATCCTTGCCGATCAAGCCTTCGGCTCCCCCGAGCCAAAAAAACAAAGCAGACCAATCAAGTGGTTTCGCGACCTATGTCTAACAAGTGGATCTGACCCTCTTACTTCGCTGACTTGACGGAATGCGTGTCTTCGATCTACGAAAAGACTAAGAAAAATGGGATGTATTGGAGGCCTTTACCTATACCAACGCCTCGGGAACAGAGGAACAACCGGTATTGTCGCTACCATGAAGACGCGGGGCACGATACTAAGGATTGCATTGCCCTAAAAAAGGAGATACAGATGTTGATGGAGCAGGGGAACCTCCTAGAGTACGTGAAAAATAAAGTTCAGCAAGGCACCACTTCGAGAGAAGTCGTAGTGGTACCAAAGTCCGAAACCACCATGATCATTTCCAAAGTCACCGACCCGTTTGACATTTCAATCGAATACCTCGACCCAGATTCGAATCGCCACATCATCGGGATGATTGAAGAAGGAGCTGCGGGAAGTGTTGGGAATGTAAGAAACCTTTGTAAAATTTTCGAATCATTGACTATTTTCGGTGGAGACTCTATAGCAGGTACAACTCACTCCTCTAGAAAATGGCATATCGTGAATCTGGCTACCCAGTTGGAAGCCCGGACCTATCCCTATTCAAAAGGTATCCTGTCACCGATCCTATATTTTGACGACGACGACATGAGAGATATAGCCGACCCTCATGAACACGCCATCGTTATCGGGGCGGCCATTGCGGGGGAAGAGGTTCGGCACATCCTGGTAGACACCGGTAGCTCAGCCAATATAATCTTCGCTTCCACCTTTGCGAAATTCAGGACACCTCCGGTCATTATGCGGTCAGACCGAACTATTGTGGGGTTTACGGGTTCGGCAACAGACGTGGTCGGGGAGTTCGAGGGTATCGTTCAGCTAGGCCGCGGACCGTTCAAGAAAGAGGTCACAGTTTTATTCGTGGTGGTGGACGCACCGGCTTCTCACAATGCTATTTTTGGCAGATCATGGTTATCACGAATGCATGCGGTATCATCCACTGTTCATCAATGTTTGAAATACGTGGTCGGAAACAACGTGGGTATAGTCTAGAGCAGCCAGAAAGCGGTGCGGGAGTGTTACCGAGCGGGTTTGGCACCCAAAAATGATCAAGAGATGGCACAAGCGCGGGACTAGCAATTAAAAGGGCTTCCTTTGGGGTCGTTACCTGTTGATGATCCTAGGGAAGCTCCCGATTTTTTAACCACCGATGAAGAATGTGAAAAACACCCATTCGCCGAAGGGAAAGTCCTGCAGATCGGAATCCGGCTGTCACCAGCCTTCAGGAAATAGTTGTTATCTTTACTACATGAGAATTTAGATTTATTTGCATGGTGTTCGAAAGACGTGACGGGAGTCCCAGAGAATCATGTGATTCACAAGCTAACTATCAACAAAAATGTCAGACCCATTTCACAAAAGCATCGGGCCTTTTCCCCAGAAAAGGCAGAAATCATTCTACGATAAGTCGAAAGAATGATCAGCGTTGGACACATTAAGGAGTCGAGTTACCCGCTCTGGACATCCACCCCAGTCCTGGTAAAAAAGAAAAATGGGAAGTGGAGGATGTGTGTGGACTTTACCGACCTCAATCGGGCATGCCCAAAGGATCCCTTCTCAATGCCGAGGATCGACCAGTTGGTGGAGTCAACATCAGGAAATAGACTGCTGTCGTTCATGGACGTGTACGCGGGCTACAACCAGATCAAGTTGCACCCAACGGATCAGGAAAGCACGACGTTTATAACAGGCCGAGGCTTGTATTGCTACAAAGTCATGCCGTTCGGGCTAAAAAATGCTGGAGCAACTTATCAGAGGTTGGTTAACAAAACCTTCGATTGCCAGATAGGGCGGAATATGGAAGTCTACATCGATGACATGTTAGTAAAGAGCGGAACGGACGAGGAGCATCTCGCCGATTTGAAGGAAACTTTTGACAACCTCACGGGTATAAATCTCAAGCTCAACCCGGAAAAATGTTCCTTTGGGGTAAGGTCAGGCAAGTTCCTGGGGTTCTTTGTTAGCGAAAAGGGAATTGAGGCCGACCCGAATCAACTCTAAGCTCTTACCGACATGACTCCACCTAAGAATATCAAGGAAGTCCAGATTTTAACTGGGCGTCTAGCGGCTTTAAATCTGTTTATCTCTCGTTCATTTGACAAGTGCGCTCCGTTTTTTCAGGTCCTCAGAAATGCCAAGAATTTTGTTTGGACATCGGATTGTAGTGCGGTTTTTTTAGGAATCAAGACTTATCTATCATCCCCAAACCTTCTAACGAAGCCTCTGACAGGCGAGACTCTTTTCCTCTACATAGCAGTTTCAGATTTTGCAGTGAATGCGGCATTGATCAGCGAGTCGGGAGCGGCCCCTAAAGCGGTATATTTCGTGAGCAAAAGCTTACTCGACGCAGAAACGCGGTATCTAAGGCTGGAGAAAATGGCCTTGGCATTAGTAACTGCAGCAAAAAATCGTCCGCACCTCGTTTCCACTCAAGTACGTTCTTCAGCGCCCGAACATGTCAGGGAGAATGTCTAAATGGTCGGTCAAGTTGGGCGATTTCGACATCAATTTTGAGCCGCAGACGGCCATTAAAGGCCAAGTTCTGGCTGATTTCATAGTGGAATTCCATTCCGACTGCCCAGACCAAGACGCACCGTCTGGAGAAGCCAAACCAAGTGAGTGGACCATTCGCACCGACGGGGGATCGAACATAAATGGTTGCGGAACGGGCGTACAGATAGTCACCCCAACGGGCATAAGTATGCACCAAGTAATCTGATTTGGTTTCCCACTTCTAACAACGAAGCCGAATATGAGGCCGCCCTGGCCGTTTTACGACTAGCACAGGTATGTGGAGCTAGGCATGTACGTCTCGTTAGCGATTCTCAACTTTTGATAAATCAAGCCTCGGGAGCCTCAGAAGCCAGAAAAGAACATCTGGTTCAGTACTTAGCCGCATTAAGGGTGTTAGCCGCGTCATTCGCTAAGGTAACATATGAATATGTCCCAAGAACCGAAAATATGGTAGCCGACTCTCTAGCGTCGGTCTCTTGCTCAAACAATTACCCCTGGATAACCGAACAAGAAAACCCATCGATCATAAAGAGGAAAGAGCTGGGTAATCGACCTGAAATCGCTTGTCAGGTGTCTTCGGTAACTATTTCAGATTGGCGACGGGATATTATAGCTTTCGTAGCCGAAGGTTTATTACCGGACGATGGCGCGTCGGCCCGAAAGATGCGCAACAAAGCCCAAGGCTACGTTTTATTGGGCGACGTATTATACAAAAAATCGTTCAGCCGGCCCTTACTGAGGTGATTGGGGGTAAATGAGTCGCAGATCATTGTGTCCGAGTTACATGACGGGGAGGGCGCGGCCCACTGTGGTTACAAGGCCCTGATAAGGAGAATTTTTCTCGCCGGTTTTTATTGGCCGATGATAACGACAGATGCTTAGCAGATAGTGAAAACCTGCGACACTTGTCAAAGATTCACGAACGCAATAAACGTGCCCGCGACCCCTTTAGAATCCATATCTGAAGGATTACCCTTTGACCGATGGGGAATCGATCTTGTAGGGCCATTGCGAATGGCATCTGGTGGGAGACAAATGATCATGGTGGCCGTAGATTACTTTTCCAAATGGGTTGAAGCCGAACCATTATCCGCCACCAAGATTAAGGACATCGTCAGATTCATTTGGTCCAATATCTGTTGTCGGTTCGGGGTACCCCAGAAGCTCACCATGGATAACGGACCCCAATTCGATAGCGGAGAGATGAAGTCTTTTTGCACAACTCATAGGATTAGGCAATGTTTTTCTGCCCCATTCCACCCTCAGGAGAACGGGCAAGTCGAAGTCACCAACCGGACAATTCTCAACGGACTAAAAAAGAACCTCGAAGGAAAAGCTGGCAAATGGCCAGACTATTTGCAGGAAGCATTGTGGGCTTACAGAACTACACCTCGAACGACGACTAAAGAATCACCTTATGCTCTGGTATATGGCATGGACGCGGTCACTCCGGCAGAATCTATTTTCCATCTTTCAGGATCGGTACCTATGACGAAAACGCAAATGAAGGTAACAGACAGTTAGCCCTCGACCTCATAGAAGAAAAACGGAACCGTGCTCAGCTAAATTCATTACATTATCAGACCTTAATGAGGAGTCGATATGCGACCAAAGTACGACGGCGAGAATTCAAAGTCGGTGATAAGGTTCTGAGACGAGTTTTTCTGCATACCAAAGATAAACGCCTCGGTAAGCTCGCTCCAAACTGGAAAGGACCATACGAAGTGATAGAGAAAGTCAAGAGCGGAACATATCGTTTGCAAGACAAGCTCGGGCGTTCATTAAGGCTACCATGGAACATTGAACATCTGAAATTGTATTTGGAGTAATTTCTTATTTTGTAAACTCTGAGCATTATTTGTGTAAAAATCTTTGGGTCGGGGATGCACTATTTCCTACCTCGGTGGCGCGAGAAGGTTTTAATGAGGCATCGATAGCAACCGACCCCTTTAATCGAATTTTTTTTCCTTTCCATCTTTGAAGTGTTACAGACGACTCTGTCAGTTGACGAGCTGATCGACGATTCTTTAGAGTAATCTTGACTGCTTTATAGAACCTTCATAGGTTTTTTCAGTATTCAAACTGATCTACATCTTAAATTCCCGACTCTACGGGAAAATTTTCAATTTTACATTGATCAACAGAACCTTCACAGGTTTTTCAGTATTCAAACTGGTCTACATCTTAAATTCCCGACCCTACGGGAAAATTTTCAATTTTACATTGATCAACAGAACCCTCATAGGTTTTTTCAGTGATCAAACTGATCTACATCTTAAATTCCCGACCCTACGGGAAAATTTTCAATTTTATATTGATCAACAGAACCTTCATAGGTTTTTCAGTGTTCAAACTGATCTACATCTTAAATTCCCGACCCTACGAGAAAATTTTCAAGTTTACATTTGACCAACAGAACCTTCATGGTTTTTTAGTGACCGAACTGATTACATCTTAAATTTCCGACCTTCACATGGATTTATAAAACCAGAATAGAATGCAACATTTGTAACAAAACATAAATACAAATAATATATTGATTGTCTTGAAATTTTGCTTACAGAAAAGGTTTACAGGGGATTCTGCAGTCCCCGCACTAACAAATTTTAAACAACAAAAAAGAAACAAAAACAAAAGACGACGGGAATCAAGCATCATTTTCCTCCGACTCGGTGTCATCCGAATCGTCGTCTTCACAAACAACATCAGAAGGGCGGTCGTCTTCCGGGACGTCCAACCACATCGACTCAAGGGGAAGGTCAGGGAAGCGATGATGAAAAGTCAGCACGTATGCGGCCTTGGCTTCTGGCGTCTCTTTCTCCATCCACTTCTTGCATTTTTCAGCAAAAAGAGTGTTAGCCTTCTTCAGGTCAGTGATCTCCTGCACCAAACCCGCGGCACGATCCTCCCCAGCCTTCCTGACTTGCTCCAAGGCTCCTTCGGTCTCCTGGAGCCGCTCATCTGCTAGTTCTTGAGCCGCTTTAGCCTTCTGGCACCTCTTCTTCAAGACCGGTAACTTTCACCTCCGCGCCCGACAGCTTCCAGCTCAGTTCCCCTACCCGGCGCTCTTTCAGGGCCAAAGGCACAAGCATGTTATACAAGGAAAAGGCTAGTCCGTCAGTTATCCACAACGGAAAAGTATGCGGACTCTTGGGCACAGACAGCACCGGAAGCTTCGTACCACTCGACGACGCTATAACGTTTTTAGAAGCCTTTGAGGGGCTACCATTGTCAGGGATCACCACTACGGGGTCGGCCGTCGAACCACCCTTAGGGAGGAGCAACGACATTACCAGCAGTAGCAATACCTTCTTCTGTGGGTAAAGCATCCACTTCTGATTCGTCAGTATTTACTACCGGGGATTGCGTCAAATCTGAGGGAGCTGGCCGCGGATGGATCGGACGGTCGAACCTGAAGATCCATAGGACCAGAACTACTTCCGGTTTGAGCCAGATGAGCTTTTTGTTGTTGTTGGAGAGCACGCTCGAGATCCAATTCGGTAGGTGTCAGTGGCCGTTGATTGGGACCTAAAAAGTACGAACAGTGTTAGTGCTGGTTCGGTATCCTCGTATGGTAGGAGTAAGCTGAACCATCTCAGGAGAATTACCTCCCGCGGGAGAAATGGGGGAGCTGGTTTCTCCCATAGAAATAAATTTGGCTTTGCCTCTACGACGGGGCAGAAAAGGAGACGAAGCCGTGTAAGAGTTGACTGACGAAGGCGTCGGGCGGTTAAGTTGGGAAGTTGTGGAGTGTGGGGAGCTACTATTGGAAGTAATGACAATAGTCTCTGAGGTTCGAGCACCGGACGCTTCGGGTAAGGTGAAAGACTCGGCAGGGATCAGATCAGCAAGAACGGGGTCGTGGGGTAGCGGTACAGGCGTGAAGGGCTTGGTGTCAGAACTCCAAATCAATCCCGCACGTCGATATTCCTTAGCACGGTGACCGATGCTAGCCCAATCTAAAAACCCGAACACCAGTTCTTTCTTCTTTTTTGGCTTTGGTTTTCGTTGCGGGTGCCTATTTCTCATAAAACAAGCTCTCTCTCTCTAGAAAAGTTTGGACATCACTTTCTCTCTCTAGAACGCCTCTGAGAGCAACTTTCGTTTGTGAGGTATTTATAAGCAACCTCACCTAGCCGTTACGCGTACGGGGAAGTCCAAGCGACGAAAAACAGCGGGAAGTCGAAAAGACCTCTTTAGGAACTGCGCCAACAAGCACGCTTCGAGTAGTCGGTCGACACGTGTCGCCCTTAGTCAGACAAGCACGCTAGGCCTGTACTAGCTAGCTCAGATAAAGATGTTAGATGGGCCACATTAACCCGGTTCACTTTGCGAAATTTAGTTACTGGTCTAGGCCTGTGGAGAAATCGCTAAGGGGGATCAGAAGCCAACCCAAGACGATTCATAAACGGCGTCAGGACTAAACGCGGTCGACCACTTGATGAAAACGTGAAGAGTCGAATATCAGTTGGAGGAAAGCACCCGTGCTCGGTCGCTTGATAAAACCATGAGGGTTTGACATCGGTTAGAAGAAAGGACGCACACCCGACCACTTAATAAAAATAAGAAGGGTCAGACATCGGTCGAAGGAAAAGGTCTGACCCGGGTAAACAGTCCATCAATCCAGAAGCTAAGAGACAGAGGTGCTCCGAGCTGATTCTTTTACAAGTCTTCGTTCCTGTCGCTCTCGAAGACTAATATGTCTAATGATAAGGGAGTAATTCGCCGATGTTGATAATAAGGAGTCAATTGTAAATAGAAGGAAACTAATATGTCTATGATTGTATTTATCTTTTATTAGAGGATAATATGTAAACAAGGTATTTTATGAAGGACTAAAAGAGAAATAAAACAAGCCCACCAAGGACATTAATGGGTCCACCCTTCTCCACTATAAAAGGAGACCCATTATTCTTGGTAGGTGGGACATTCTGAATATAATATTATCTTTCTACTTTCTCTCTCTCTACGTTTGTGCTCTAGTCACATCAGGTCCAAGAACCAACATCTTTCCTAGTCATTTATTCTCTCATCACAGACCGTGTCAAAAGTTTTAATATATCCATATGGAATTCGGTTATACCATTTTGAAGCAACACCCTTAAACGTTTGGGAGAAAGCCCTGCATAGTAACTTATCATCGTCATCAAAATTGATCATAAAGTTTTCAAATTGTTCAATATGGCTATCTGGATCTTTTGTTCTGTCGATCTTCTCCAACTTAGAGATGTCAAAATGCGTTGGGAGGTTGCCATAGAGTATTTTCGAGGACAAAGAAGATGACCTCCAATTATGGCATGTTCTGTAAACATTGGTTTTGGATCCTCATTAGCCATTGCATAGAGACCATCCTCAGAAGGAGCTGTATACTGATTATTTACTCGATATTCAAAATTTTGACTCCCCGACAGATTTTGAGTGTATATAATGTTCTCTTTCTTAGCATGATCCTCAGAACCTTGTACTTTTCCTTTCAAGTCCTTAGTCCGATGATCCGTTCGATATTTATTTTATATGTTTCTTCGCATGTTTATTTTTGATGTATTTCTTCCTACGATAACCTCTTTCCAGAGACGACTCACTTGAATCATAAAGTGAATAATCGCTTGACTCAGATGATTCATATCGGTACCTTGGCTTTAGTTTCTTCCTCCGATAATAACGACTATGCCTCAGAATATCTGTCTTTTCGATTACTGATTTGATGGTGGTCATTCAGTTCATCTTTCTCAGTTTCATTTTCCCTTCGAACTTCATACCGGATTTTATTAAAGGCCATTGCAGGATCTCTTTCAGAATTCAAATTTTCAATTTCTTCCAACAATTCTTTTCTCCGAGTAACCAAGATGGACTCTTCCAATATCTCACCAACATGTTGATCATCATGTTGTTGATTAGTTTCCATGTTATTTTTGATGGGGTTATCTTTGAATTCTTTTTCAACTATCAAGTTATTATTCATATCTAACTCTCCTCAAATTTCTATCATTTTTATTTCAAAATTTCAACACGGTGTTGGAGGACGATTCCGGGTACCAAACTGTTTCCCACAAATGACGCCAATGATAGTTCCAGAAATATTCTGAGGATATCTTAGAGTAGTACAATGTTTGGAGGACTAAATTCGTAATATAAATTATTTAGTGAATACTTTAGAGAATTAAGCTCTATATTTTAGAGAGATAAAGTTATATGTAATAATTGTGTAATAATAAATCAATCACCCTTCCCTAAAAGAGATGTGGTGCTTTTATAGTACATTTATTGGGTCTCACATGTATAAACAAATTACTAATTGTGGTTTCTTCCTCAAGTTTGTTGTTTGTTACAGATTGATCCTTTTGTATTACATAATCACAAATTACTCATAAAAGAGTTTCTTTATGTCAAATTCTACCCTTAACTTTCTAAAGTCTTCTAGTTGATTTATTCTTCCCTCGTCAGTTCTGATATGTATATCTTTCTTTGTAGACCAACCAAGATCTTATAAGATGTGATATTGTCATATGTTTAGATATGTAAATACCAAATAAACTAGAAAAATATTTTCAAATAACCTAAGCAAATATACAATCAATAAATAGGTGCTTTGGGGATACACTATCTTGACAAAATTAATATTTAAATGCGAAAGAGAAATATATTCTTTGCATGATAAAGTCAAGAGACAACCATCCTTTCAATGGTCTCCATAACATAAATGAGCATTTTTTAGGGTGATATTATTTCATAGTCGTTTGAATAAGTTGGATTGTTCTTAATTTCTCCTGATTGCATTCCAAGTTTGCTTTGTGTTAAAATTACTCATTATTAGAGAGAGTCCACCTGATTTCATCATCTGCATCTGGGTTGAGTCTAAGTTTAGATATCTTTACAATATCTGAGGGAACTACAACCAACCTTAGCTTATCTAGATCGTAATTACCATCTTTCCAGAATTGAGCTATGGATTCTTCAAATATTGGTAAGGGTGAGTAGAATGGAATAAATGATTGTTTGTCACACCATTTTTCAATCCATAAATCAATGTTTTCCCTTCCCAATTTTCAGAAAGTGTAGTGTTTTGCAGTGTCCTTGATGTTAACTACTCTTCTCTATATTTTGGAACTATTGAAGGGTTATAGAGCTAACAGTGGGTGAGTATTCATACAATATAGAGATGGCATAATTTTAGCCCAAAGATAAGTGTTTTTTCTGAATTTAAATCATTATTTACAAGAGAAAATTATATGAAACTCCTTTATGTTTTTTATATTTAGACCATCCAAATTATAAGGTTTGCACAATGATTTTCAGGAAGTTCAATCACATACAAACTTATATTTCTTAGTACCCATAAAAAACATGTTGCAAATATTATAGTCTTGAAGTCATAGACCTAGGAATGAGACAACACTGAAAGTAATAAATAAGAATAATTACTAGCACTCATTGTATGAGTATTAATCTGTTTTCAAATGATAAAATCTATCTATTCCAACTTTAGCTCTAATCTTGTCCACTAGTTACTCCTATTATATTTGTTTTTATTTTTTATTACAAAAAGTTTTGGTTTTTGAGATTATTTTTTTCTTTCTAATATTTGCCTTTTGAGAACACTAATACTTATCTTATTCTAATAAATATTAATTTAATAAGAAAATTTTAAAATAAAATAAATATATTGTAAGATATAATTTTTTTTACACTTTAGAACTAATAGACTAGATTGCAAAACAAAAATTTAATATATTGCCCCAAGGGGGTAGCCGTGTTGGTTGAGTAAGGCATGTTTGTGACCAAAGGTTACGAGTTCGAGTTCCTCTACATACGCTTTCTCGGCTGAGCCTGTCACTTTGTGTTGTTTACCTTCTGACGCTTTCTGACGTTGGTTTGTAGGCTAACGCGTCAGACCGAAGGTTTACCCTGTGTGCACTTATTGCACTCTGAATAGCGGCTGCAGATTCCCTCCGAAAAAAAATTAAAAATAATTCTTTTTAAGTTTTTAACGAGAGATCAATATTTTTTTGTGAAATAAAAATTTTAATAGAAAATAGAGAGAATTTCATTATAAAAAAAATGTATCATTACGTTATGTATAAATTTATATATTTTATGACTAAATAACACCCATTTGAATATCTTTAGTAACATAGATCTCTAATTGATACTAGCACTAATGTCTAATGGTGTTACCATTAACAAGTCAGCCAATATAACCATGAATATGGATTTGGATTCTGAAAACTCATGTAATAAATTTTCGTATCTAATATAAAATCATACATTCATAATTTTATCATTCTTAACATATAAATATTAGAGTATTTAATTGTTAAAGATTAATAATTAACAAAATTGGAGTTAACCAACTGAAGCAACTCTCTTTGCACGTGCTCCTTACACTCTCTTCAGGTTCTTCCCATTTTCCATTATCACCAACTCTCTTCAAGGCCTTTTTTTTTAATTTAGTTTTACTGTATTACTAGCACGATTTACTCAAATTAATATTTAATTTTGTAAATGAATGAATGATTCTTAATTTATATGACAAACAATACTGAAATGCCAGTCTCTTTTCTCATTTTACTCGTTTGACAATAACTAGTAACGAAAATGAAAATGAAAATGTTCGAAAGAAACAAAAAAGAAATAGCATCATAGAAATATATTTAAATCGGTTTATATGAAAATAAATAAACACACCTTTAAAGCTGTTTTATTTCAGCTATTCAATACAAAACTATATGAATACTGCATTATGATAAGAATAGTAATATATTTAATTTTTGTTAATCTACTGTTATTTATGTGTTTATTTTGACGTATAAATTTAAAACAAATTTTAGTTATGTATATCGATGAGTCTGTTGATGATTTTTTTTAACGAAAATTGGATGAATAAAGAAAAAACATCAAAATAATAATATATAAAAAAGTTGTCGGAAGATTAAATGAGTTTGAGGATTTTTAATTGAAACTTATCTAATAAATAAGAGTAGTGCATTGAGGGGTCTTGAGGTTTTGAATGCGGTCAAATAATGATTGACTCTTAGTGTGATAAATTGTTTAGAAAGTAAAGGGCGAGTTAGAATGTTGGAAGCTAGATAAATATTTACAATTGTTTTTTAGTATCGACTTATTTCGTAGTTAAGGTTTCTAACTAGTTTACGATTTGTAAGAAGTTGATATTTTTTGTAAAAGTTATTTGAGTTATTTGTGGAGCTATGGAAGTACCTCATCTAATCCTTTCAAAGCATGAAAGAATGACAATTTTTTTTGAAAGCTGAATATGTGTACGTTATCTGAGACTTTTTGTTTTGGCCGAACCAAAACTATCATCGATATTACAATGTGATTGTTGAATCTTGAATATCTTTGTTTTTATTTATCCAATTTTTTAATCGTTTAAGGTGGCATAAGATGCCAAACTTTATTGTCATGAAGTTGATGATGATAACTAGGAGTATGATTTCCATACGGTGGAGAACAGAAGGTCGACATGTGTCCATGGCAAGTAATATATTTATTAATCTAGCATGCATGGCGGCAACATTTGCAAAAAAAGAAGAAGACTTATGGACCAATGGTTGTTAATTGTTTAAATAGCCCATTTTTCACAATTCACCATTTTCTATCGAGTTGAAGTTTTTGACTGATTCTATTTTTTTGTTAAATTTCTACAGTTTTAGTTTCTTTCGTCTTTTTTCTTCTTAAATACTCTTCCTTGAATTTAATCTCCTTAATTAAATACAAAATGGTGAGAACAATGACTTTCATTTGCACGATTGAGACAAATAGGGTTTTGATAGTCATAACCATGTCGTTATTAGATCTTTTAAGATAGGCATGTATCGGTCATTCTCATCAAAGTGATGACCCCAATTTGAAGATATTGGATTCTCGCAAAGCTCATAGGAACGTCGTCCTCGTCGTTCAACCTTTATCACCTCTGCGATAATTTCATCCATTCAGTTCTACATACCTTTATTCTAGGTTATTTGGTTCAGTTAGTGCTATAACTGATATTGATTGTAGTGTTCTTGTGACAAATGCATAAATTTGATATTTTTGTACCATTGAAAGTCAAGGTTAAAGGGTCTAAAAAAATCCAGAAAACCTTATATGAATCTGATACAGACTGGCATGAATATAAAAGAAAAACATATGATACGTATCGAGAAATACGTGTACATAAAATTAACATATCTTCCATATGTCTTGTGGACTAGAGAATTCCAGCTGATGTGAGCGTTTCGCTATCAGAGGTATATGACACTCCTGCCAATGATAGATTCGATGAGTCAGTGGTCTTCACCATACTATTTGACATAGGGTTTCGTTTTCCATGCACCTTGATATATTGGACTTCCTCAAAAGACTTGCATGTGTCCCACCCAGTTAGTGCCAAATACATGCAGACTCTTAATGGCTTTTATAATTTGTTCAATATTGTCGGAGATAGATTTCAGTGTTAGATACTTTGGCTCGCTGATAACTATCACTTTAGGAAGTAAAAACCCTTACTTCTACCTGACAGTGTGTGGGGATGCCAAAGTTATCTCCAACCTTCTTGATTATGATAATATGAAAAAATAAAATTTCTTTATGTTAGTAAAACTTGGTAGACAAACAGGGTGGAGCTGGAATCAATGGCACCTCAAAACTAGAAAAATTAAATAATTATCCTTATTTTGATTTCACTTTTTGATTAATTTGATCTCTGCATGATTTATAAGGTTTGATATTGAGCAATTGATCTTATTTGGGAATATATTATTTTATTGTGCAAAATTTGACAAGTAGCAGTCACGTAAAGCTAAGACTAAGTATTATGAACCTTGTAGAGTTCTCTAACCAGGAGTGGGTTAATATGTATTAGTTAATTTTGAATGCAAAAAAACCTTTGGGGGCTTCAGCTTTTGGCCAGGTCTTGTGCAATATGGGGACGCCAATGCTTATATCGAGTCAACTGAAGCTGCAGATGGAACGTGAACTTCACCATCCATGGCCTTAATGCATTAAAAAGCAATCCATATTGTTTTATATGAAGTATTCTCAGTCATACAGAGGATATCCGAAGGTGATGAGTGCTATTGTTGGGTATTGTTCTCTAAAAATAGCTGGGGTCAAAGTTTCTGACCCAAAAACTAAAGTTTCAGTTTATTCTACTTTAAAGTTTTTCGTAAGTAAAATCATTGTACAAAGAATACATGTTGTTGATCCTCTTTCTGCAAAAGCTGTGAAGGCTAAGGTGGCTGATCCAAATGGTAGGTCGGTCAATCCAAAGGCTAAGGTTACAATTTCACAAGCTAAGGTATCTTATGCTGAGCTTTCATCTATAAATATTTTAGCTACCAATGTTGATGACCCAAATTATAAAATGGATTATGTTGGGTTCTCCTCCTCTAAGTTTTTTTTTGTGATAAGTGTAGTAGTAGAGGTCTTGACCTAGCCATGAACCCTCTTTAGGTTTCCATGAATATGATTGCCATTATTGAGGGTGGTCCTTAACTTTCTAAGAAACATCTTATTCAGTTGAAAATGGGAAGAAGAATATAGCAAGAACTTTTGTTACACTGGATATCCAAGAGAATAGAAGGCTAAAACCGTTAGATACTTAGAGTAGTTAACCGAATATGTAAGAATATAAACATCCAACAAAATATAAGAGGTGGAAAATTTGAGACGAAGACTAAAATTCTCTTCTGGAGGTTTAAAAGTGAAGATGAAGAGAATTATTGGCCCAATCTGGGTATAAATTGGTGCCAGGCATTTTGGTTGGAACCATAACAGAATATGTTCCATTTTCCTGGGCTCTTGTGGTCAGTGAAGTTAATGTTAATGCTGTTATTCCTAAGCCTATGCACGATGTGGGTAGCTGATGTTGGAAAAAATGTTGAAGGTCAATTGTTAGAGTGTGTTCCCGGTGTGGTGATAAAGTCTTTGACCGTGAAGCAAGTAAAAAATATGTTTGGTCACTTAGTTGCTTCAGCCTATTCGAGAGGGCTTCCGACTCATTCTTAATGCTTGGAGTTGGCAAGAAGACAAATGAAGTTGGGTATTTGTGTGAGTATTTCTTATTTGAATTTTCTCTTCTTCTATCTTATTGTTTTTTTCTATTTTTTGATGACTTTGATTTTGGTTTGTAAACTTTTCTCAATAATTTTGCATTGATACATGAGGCATGTAATACCATATTCTAACATTTTCGGATCTATAATATTTTCTTGAAACTATGGTTGAACAATTTGTGAACAGTTGAGAACTAAAAGCTTTATAAGCAATAATCGTTTGAACGTTGAGGTCCATGTTAAAAGTGATACAATTTCAAAGCTTGATTTTATCAAGAAGAATCTTGTTAAGACACAGAAGAGCTAAGAATTATCTTGAAGTATGGGAAAATACTTAAGCAAACCGTAGATTGGAAGAATGGTAATTGACTGCCAGTAGATTCGATTGAAGCTTATAGAGCCACGAGAGTAATTAGTGCTTTAAAGATTCGAGTAATCCTCAGCTTGGAGAAATGAAAATGCAATTTTGGTAGCTTCAATTGAAGGTTTATGAAGTCGTGAGAGTCCTTAGTACATTAAAGACTCGGGCAACCCTAATCTTAGATAAAATTTAATACATTTTTTGTAGCTTCGATTGAATGCATATTGAGCCTTGTGAGTCCTTAGTTCATTAAACACTTGGGCCTCAAGTTGCAGGAGAAGAAATATATTACCAAAAATATATTTATCCGAGCGAAATGATTAGTTCTGAAGATATAAAGTTTTGTTATATTAATTTTATCGGAGTTCATGGGTTGCTTAGTGTATACGACTATGTTTAGAATCATCTAGACACTTATAATATTTTTGGGAGTGTGTGGACTCCTTAAAGTGTACAAATATGTTTATAATCATCTAGAAACTTATATTCCTTTCAAAGGGCGTGAACTATAAAATATAAAAATAAATTTAGAATCATCCAGACACATGGATTATTTGTAGGGGTTTAATGAATCCTTAAAGTCTTTAGGACTAGATTTAGAATTATATAACACTTAAATAAAATATAACAAAATATTTTTATTAACGATAGGTACTTCATCAAAACCTTCTCACATCGCCGAAGTAGGAAAAAATGTATGTAAAAAAGAATAATGTTAATATACAACTATTTGAAGCTATACTTTATGAATTTTAGTGCTTCATATGCTCTATATTCTAGGGACACCGAAGAGGCTGTCCTTTTCCCGTAGAGTGATTGGTATGTTTCAGGTTTAACCTTAGCTTTTATTATGTATGGTCTGTGCCAGTTCGACCTGATTTTTTAAAGAGCCATATCCTTTATATATGGGAACACGTATATGAGAAATGTATATCCAAATTTGAAGCTTTAGAAGAAGACTTTAGAGTTTTATATGTTTCTCATAAGGTTTTTGTAGTGCTCTGCTCTTGATTGAGCTTTCATTATTTTTTATTTGATGACATATAATTTGGATCTCATGGCTTCGATGTTCCTTCATTCATCATATGTTGGTACTCAAAACAAAGACATGGCATTTTATGTCGGCACTAGTGCCTCCATGCCATAAAATAGAGCGAAGGGTGTCTTGGAAGTTTTATTTTGTTGAATCGTTTTATATGACCATAAAAATTATTGCATTAATTCATGAAATTTGTTGGTATCACCTTCCAACATTCTTTTGACGCTTTTAAAGATTATTATGTTTGTAATTTTTATTTTTCTATTTTTACATGGATGGAAGAAAAAAGAGAAGTTTTATGTTATACCTTATGTTTTGTAGAAAAACATTAGACGATTGCTCGGATTGTAAACCATTTTATGCACTAATGACCCTTGGTATGTCATATATGCAACACATTTAAAAATATTATAACTTTATCTGCCTTAATATTTGATTATGCATCTGCTTCCACCAAATTTGAAAAATAATCTACCACCACCAAGATGTATTGCCTCTATTTTGATGATGTCGACAGGGACCCTATGATATCAAAGCCTTATTTGTAATAGTTTCCTTTGAGATGGTCTCTAGATGGAGAGTTGAGATTTGGATTGAATTAGCAAAATAATGAAAAATCTCACAGCGTTTGATAAAGTCTTTGTCATCTACCAAGATGGTGGGAATAATATACTTATAAGAGGATTATTTTATGCAACACCTTGTAGCGGTAGTAAACATTGCATTCTTCATTATGCAGTTCTTTTATAATAAATATGGTTTTTTAGGCCGAGATATTGAAGCATAAGATCATGTTTGTATAATTTTTTGATCGCTCATACATATCTAGTTGATGTGATTTTGGCGCGCATGACTCTGACTTGGTCTTATAGTATGTTTTCTTCTGCAAGTATGCCTTGATAGGCGATTTCCAATGATCTTGATCCTTAATGAGCATTACTTCGGATGCTAAAACACTTGGTAAGAGTCAGTTTTTAAAGTGACCAAAAGCTTATCTTGATGGATGATAACTCAGGGTGCGGAATTTACACATGACAAAAAGACAAGAACATCAATCATTCTATTTTAGGCCTTAAGTACTTTCTTGAACTTGACTTGATCAAATAATAATTCTTGGTGGTAAAACCCCATTAGATATTGGATTAAAGTATATCTTTTATCTTCTTCTTGGCCCGATGCATGATTGACTACGAGCTAAGAATCAGTTATGAGCTTCACCTTTATGCCCCGCATATGTTAGCAATTCTTATTCACGCGATTGCAGCTTCATACTCCGCCTCATTGTTCGAGGCATTAATGCACAGTTTCTCTCAAAGGGGATGTTAGTTGCACCCCTACGTGGGAACTTAATTTTTTGTTTCCTTTATATATGATAATCAATCATGTCAGATTGGAATGGTTTACCGAAGATATGGGTCTTTTGGATTGGAAATTTGTTAGAAGGTCTACCAATGCATGAGCTTTAATTGCAACACGTAGTTCAAACTTTATGTCGAAATCTTCTAAATATTTGGCCAGTCTATAATATATGTTTGGCTTCTATAGCACGTTTTGAGAGTGAAAGAGATTTAGACCATATGGTATGTGCTTGGAAATAAGGGATCATCTTCTTAACTACTACTACTAAAGGAAGGGTAAGTTTATTTAACTATAGTTATCGTGTCTCTACATCTGACAACAAACTTACTAACCTAATGTATAACTTAGGATGTATTTTATTTTTGCATAACTAGCACCGCACTGACCGCATAATCAAGCACAACCAAATACATAAATAAAAAGTCACACAAATTTGGATTCATTAGCATCTTGTTGCAACCTTCGTCTCATTAAGAAGACCAATTGAATCTGTCAAACTCCTTAAGTATATAGAAGAAATATTGGCATTTATGAGAAGAACGGGAAATAAATATATTTAAGGCTTCTAATTCTCTTGCCAATATATGTATGTTTTTTTTTTAATTTTTTTCACTGCTTCTATTGCACCCAGGTTCAACAATTTTGTAAGATCTGTATCTTTTTTTACTAGGTACCTCACAAACGTTCCTGATCAAACACCCAAGATACACTTTTCAGGATTAATTTTTAAGTTGACCATTTGTAAGATCTACCAAGTGATATGTATCCTAATTTCTTATGACCATCATGTCATCAATATAGGCTATTAGATCGCTCTCGAGCTGGCTTGAGAAGGTCTTGATAACTAGCCTATGGTATGTAACTACGAAATTTTTGGGCCAAAAGAGCATAAATATTGTAGCATTTTAACTTTCTCTTTGTGGTGAAAGTGAACAATACTATTATGTTCTTGGAAGTTGCAACCAATAGTCCATTAATAGGTGGTGGTGAATACTGATATTTTGACATGATTTATTCAGATCAATGAAGTCAACACACATCTTTCACTTTTAAATTATTTTTTTACTAGTATCGGTTGGTTTTCCAAAATTGGTAAAATTCTTATCGGATATGACCTACTTCGATGAGCATATCCATCGCAGCTACTATCATTTTGAAATTTTTTGGGAGACATGATATTCTTTTCAGCTTGATAGGCCAAAATATTTTATATATGGATACTTCGTGGCATATAATTTCGGAAGGGACTCTTGTTACGCCACGAGCAGTCCATGTAAATATATAACTTTCTTGATAAAAATGTAGTAATTTGACTGCGTAATTAGTTGACATGTCTTAGCCTAGACAAAGGATTTTATTTTCTTCTATGGTTATGCTCTTTATTTTTTCCTCCATCTCGATTAGGTGAGGGGCCTATCAAGTGCCATCCATATCATCCTGGATGACTAGGGTCCCATGTAGTTGATTTTTAAAGAGTCACGGGGGCATACTAACACTCCTTTACCATTTTGTAGTTGCTCTGGATCATGATGACCCAAACTTTGATTATATAACCAATATATTAACCCGCTATTGAAACTTTGACATGCATTATATCTAAATATGTTTACCAAATATGAAATTAAAGCCTCTATTACCATGAATAAACATTGGGTTTGCTTCTTATTCTCCCCACTAGTCTAAAAGCACATCCAGTTTCATCTCACCCAAAACCGAGGATTATGTTCTAGTGAATTACATTAACACCTTTTTAGATGGTGTAAGTACTGATGCCACACGTGTCTTATCATATATATATATATATATATATATATATATATATATATATATATAGATATTTGAAAAATATATTGGCGAACTGCAATGTCTACCATAATCCTTTTAAATTATATTACTGTTATCTTGAATATAATTATTATCGCATCCCCAAAGGTTACAGTCATCAAAACTAATCACATGATTTTAGTTGTTATATAGATGTGATGATGTTTTACTTTAATATTCTATTTATATTCTTTTATATGCCTATTTCCAAAAGATTTAATAGTAATTGATAATATATATTCTCCAGCTACCGTAAGCAATACATGTTGGTTTGGGCCTGGATCCAAGTACTCTTTAAGTTTGTTCATGATAGCTATATTTTCGAAGGCCTTTGGTGGTTCAACAATTTTCTGTTACAACTACCTTGTTGTCTATCGAAGTTCGGCCGCAACTTGACTTAACTGGACCTTTGGCCTATTCTTTACAAACTCCACCAAATTTCTTTCATAAATCAGATTATATACTTCATTCTTTAAATCAAATTAGTATTTGGTAAAATGTCCAATGTCATTCTAAAATTTACATAACTTATTTTTGTCTTGCATTTCCATGGAAGTCCATATCTTCTCATTCTTTTAGAGTTTAATTACATCTTTAACCTTCTCATAAATTACCCATAGGTCTCCATAAGTTATGTATAAGGTCGTCCTATCAGTCCAACTTTTGACTGTTATTTTTATAATATTGTTTTAGTTGTTCCTAAGCATTTCTCAGAAGCCTTGAGTTTGATTATGTTATGTTGGAATTGCAAAAGATTCATGCAAGAGATTTGTTGTTTGTATTTGAGCCAATGTAAGGGCTCATTGGAGTTCTACTATAAGGGTAAATATTTGAAATTACCAAGAGTCTTACTAGTATAATCTCGTCCACTTTGATATACTCCTTTATTGAGCCAACAAATCCCTGAAGTTCAAAGTATTCTTGTTCATAATGTTTTCTGTCAAATGCTCCGGTAGTATTCTTTATCTGTAAGCAACACAAACTAATAAGTCATGAAAATTTTCAAAATATTTTTAACTTGTACAAACCACTTAGTATAATTTTAAATACTCTCATTTAGTTAATGCTTATATTGAATAATATTGTCACCATATATTTTGATGAACTTCGATCCGATGAATTAGTTCATGAACGTGGTTCACACCATATTAAAGTTTCAGATACTGAATGGAGACTTATCGTCGAATTTGAAACATGTTATAATGTTGTCTTTTAAACTCATAAAGAACGCTCAACACATGAGTGTATCATATCATCCGAAACCCAATATTTTATGTATGAACTTCTCTATATGCTGCTATGGGTCTCTTGTACCATCACACATGTCCATACTATATTGGTTGAACTTTGACGATAAGTCTCCATACTTGATCCCAGTAGGGAGGAAACAAGGTTAAATCTTGGTTAAACAATAAATTAGCCATGGTAGTTTTGGCTTGCCGGTTCAACAAAAGGATGCACTATTTGTGGTGGTTAGCCCGACTAATCTTAGGCCGAAGGAAGGAAAGTGAAACTCGATTTATTTGTGGGTTGATAAGCTTAAAAAAACAACGATGATGCCAGACATGCACACCAAAAACTCGACTGAATTGTTGGAGGAACCGTTGGAGAGTACTATTGATTAAATTGGTTCATAGGTGAATTCGCATGTTTGTTATTATACTTTGACTGATCCACTCGAATAACAAGTGGATGGCCAGTAATTTTATTTCTTATCTCGTTGCCTTGGGTGAGGCTCAGATTCCCGTAATCCTTTACTTTTATCTCTATGATGACGAGAGGTAGGTGTCTTTCTCCTCATACCTTATAAAAAACGATTATGGCGAAGTTGACGCATTCCAAATATGATGGATGTCTAACGATTAGAGTGTTCCTTAGGATTTTTCTCCTTTGAATATTGGGAACAATACGCGACTTTGCACGTAGAATGGGGATACCATATTTTCTGAGCATAAAAGAAGTAACATCATCTCATTTCTTATAATGTTGACCTTTCCACGGTGATGAATGATATAATATAAAGTCTGCTGGCATGCCGAGCTAATATCTACCCCAGATTGTGAATCATCCTTATCTCAGCCAAGTGACTCTTTCTTATGGCATCCAACTGCTGATTAATGTCTGAATTATTGAAAATAAAAGCCTCAGACATATTGACTGGATCTGAACATTCGTAATGGAAAAGTATTATTGTTTTTTTGGTTTTATGATTTTTTTCTAAGGAAATGGGTAGAGGTTGCGAAGGTGTTTAAATGAATTTTTAAAGAGCTTGTCTTACTAGAACCTCAATTTCACATAGTTAATGCTAATTTGGTGATGTGTTATTGGATGAAAATGTTTTTCGGTGATGAAAAATGGTTGGAGAAGAGAGAATCACTAAAAAATATGATGAGAACAAGTTCTCAAAATATTAGACATGTTCTAGGACGGTCGGACAAAACATATGTAGTGATTAAGAGTAGTATAAAATGGTATTGAGTTGATGTATAATGGTTTGAATTAATGGGAGTAATGGTTGCAAGAAATTAAGAGAAGTGGGATAAGTTTCCTAAAAAGGAACGAAAGTGAGTTAAATGTTGGATCTTATAGAGAAAATAATTGTTAGGAGATATACGAATAATTGGAAAACGGAAGGACCCTCAACATTGAGGATGAAATTATTACTATAGATTAATCATTGGGCAATGAGTTGTTGTGAGTTGTTGACTTTAAGACTTAGCCATTAATATTATATTTCATGACCTTAAGCCTTACAAGTTTATGTTATGACCAAAAACCTTATTTGCTTATAAATTCAACTTTAAGTCTACCTAAGCCCTTGTTAGTGCACATTAAATATAAATATTATTTTATAGGTTGGACCTTAATGGAAGATATCCTTACCACTTAAACCTTATTAATAGCATCCTTAGTTCTTGCGAGAAAATCAATATAGGACTGTATCATTATTGAGTTGTTTTTATTGGTTGAGACGTTTACTGTCCATGCTTCATCCTGTTTTTCAAAGTTTGTGTTGCTTGAAATCTTGAACCATATAGTTATGTCAAATGGGTTATCTGCCGAGCTAAACTACCAAACTAGTTACAATCGGAATCGTGAGAGTCTTGAGTTCTGTTGGCTTTATACTTTACTTATTAAAAAACCTTCACCGAACTTCATTTGAGGAAAAAAATCATTTTACCCAAAAGAAAAAAATTAAGACATAAGTAGCATTACCTTTTTTTTTTCTATCTTATGGTAATATATTATCTAAACCCTTAATTAAATATTTGAATTAATGGTTATTAATTATTTATTTTTTGTTTAAATAACATATTTCTTCCTCGTTCATATTTTTTACCCAATCTTTACTATTTTATCTCAAACTTTTCATCAATTTACTTTTTTTTATTAAAGTTTACTTTTGTATTTTTTCTTCCTAAAGATTCTTCTTTTAATTCCATCTTCTTCCATAAATACAAAATTATTAGAACACTCGGTTCCCATTTGCATGATTTAGGCGAAAACAATTTATAATAGTTAAAATCAGAGTGCCAGTGACACTTTTAAACAGGCTATTACCACTTCTTCCGATCAGAGCAACAAATCCGATTTTGAGATAGTGGAGTCTCATAAAACTCATGGAAATTCTTATTTTCCAATCTTTATCAGCTATAATCCGATTTTGAGATAGTGGAGTCTCATGAAACTCATGGAAAGTCTTATTTTCCAATCTTTATCAGCCATACCACTATTCCATCTGTTCGATTAAGATAATCTAAGTACATTTACTCCTAGAATATTTGGTTCGATAAGTTTTATAAATAATATTTTAAGGTGTTCTCGTGATAAATGCATAAGTTGGATCTTCTTCTCTTCTAATTAAATAAATGTGGAAGGGTATAAAAAGACTACAAAACATAATGTAAAGCTGATAAGTATGAACTTGAACAATGAAATTTTTTATATTATGCATATGGAGATGTATGTGTATATCAAATCGACATATCTTCTATAACATCTTATGAAATATATAATTCTAGCCGATTTGAGTGTTTGATTGTCGGAGGTAACTGGAACTTCTGCCAATGTTAGATCCGATGATTTAGTGGTCTTCACCTATATATTTGATATCGATATTCGTTTTTCCTTACACCAAAATTTAATGGCCTTGTTCATGCATTTTGAATGTGTTCCAACCAGTTAGTACCGAATGGATGGAGGCTCCTGATAGCTTTTATAATTTTTTGAGGATTATCGGGAGTGACCTTTTTATGTAAGAGACTCTATCTCATTGATAATTATCATCTCAAATAATTAATACCTTTCCTTATACCTCATAGTGCATTAAGATTCCAAATTTATCTTCAACCTTTCTGATTCTGATAAATTATTCAAAATAAAATTTTATTTTACGTTAGTAGCAATTAAGAGACATGTAGGGTCTGATAACTCTAAAATTATTTGAATAATAACTCTTAAAATAATTCAAGCGGCAAGTATGTCCTGATTATTTTGGGGTCACACAAAAGTTTAGAGAGAGATTTAAGACGAGAATTATAAAGAGAGAAACTACCAAAAATAGTAGTAAAGTAATAATTGTGCATAATTTCTAAGAATGGTGGTGGACCTTTGGGCCTACACCATAGCCTATTTCTAGCTAGTCCATCCCATCAACTTTCTAAATTAAGATATACTTAGTCCGCATTACATAAAATACCATGAATATCACACATTTGTTAGGTTTATATTATAAAGTAAATACCATGCCCATATTTTACCGACTCGACTTATGTGTTGGATAAATCCTACCCTTATCATTAGACCCCTAATCCTTGCAAAGAAATTTGAGGGAGGACTAGTTTTGATGCTGCTTAAGTTTTACATATACTCATACCACTTAAGAAATGTTATTTTTTTCCATTATCAATTAACATTTAGATCTCATGATTTAAAGTTATGCAATCCCTCGTATCATGACCGATGTCGTTGTAATATTTAAAAAAATTGTTAATCCTTTCTTCTCTAGGTCTTTAGATTGGAAGAGGTTTCATGAATTGGACAAAATTCTTTGTTAGTTCCACAAAGTTTTCAGGTCGAACCCATTGGTTCGCTTGTGATCATTGTTGTTGAGCCTGAGGCTGTTGATTTACTCTTGGTTAATGCGGTATTTGGTTCAACCTTATAAGAAAAGAATTGGACATTTGAGGATGCAAACTTTGAATATGTTGTTATTGGTGAACTGGATAAGGAAATTGTCTTTGTTAGGGAAATAGAATAATTCTTAACCTCTTACATTCTTATACTTTAATTTGATCATCAAACTCAGATAACAAGGAACCAAAGATCAAATATTTCTTCGTAGTAACTTCATCAGCCAACACTTCAGGATAAGCCTTTGTCTAAAAGCAGCACATGTGACTTGCACATGGTAATCCTTTAAACCATTTTTTGTTCAAAAGAAACACCTGATATAATCTTTCAAACTCTCTCTAACTGACTGTTTGCACTAGATAATCGTATCATCTTCTCCCCAAATTTATTTACTTCCAACAAATTACCGTCTAAAAATTGTCTAGAACATGTCATTTTTTTTGATAGAATCCTAAGGAAGCCGATTGTATCAATTTAAAGTATTGTCTAAATTTTTTGTGATAAAACATATTATCATTATAATTCATCATAAAATTCTTGAAATGCTCGATATGGTTATTGAGATCTCGATTTCCATCAAAATTCTCATTTTTTATATGTCGAATCACTTTGGAAGATGTACGGATAAAATTTCTGCTGATAGAGAAGATTGTCTCCAATTATGCCCTGACTATATTGATGCCTCCTGGACCTTCATCAATCATTGCATAAAGACTCTGCTTGGAAAGATTCAAAAATCAGCTATTAATATGGTAATCAAAACTTTTGTAACCCAAACCCCATGTTGATATTGCTGGTTGATCAATTATTTCGTATATAATAGTACATGATTGTCTTAAATATGAGCCATAGTTTGATGATATCCTACCCCACATTCGGTGACCATATGGGTTTTACCTTCAGAGGCGGGTACCTGCTTAGCCAACAAATTACGTTGTTTTTCTGAATTTCGTTCTCGTTCAAAACTTCTAACATGATTATAATATTTTTTGAATATCGCTTCCTTCAGTGGAGTCCGTCTTGTTCAGGAGAAGGAGAAAAATCTATGAATCGGAAAAAATAGCCGTTTGATGCCGAAGGAACGTACCGATGTACGATTTGTACTTTTTTAAGGAATAATAACTTAAGTCCGGTTGAAACTGTTTCTTTTGGTATTTGTTTTTTATATCATAGAGATCAGGCTCAACATTATCACCCACATAAAAGTTTAATATATTTCCATATTTTTGAATTTTCAATCGAACCCTTCTTCAGCGTGTAAAAATTGTCTCCCTCTGAGAATTTACTACCCCAATTTTGTTCAAAAATTGATCTGGATATCCCTCTAGGTCCAATTAATTTTGTTTCTCTTCGAGTTTTTGTTGTGTTTAGGGATCATCTTTTAACTGATTGGAGCCCTCCCCAATTACCATTCTGTCTGTAAGCGTCGTTGGATCTACCTACGTTCGAGTGTCTATCTCTCAGAATAATTCGGGGTAGGGCTCATTGTTTTGGTGGTTTTAGATATTATATCTGGGTACCTTCGACTATGGTCGCCACTGATCACTCCTAAAATTATTCAAACTGATGACTCCTGAAATTATTTAGAGGGCAAGTATTTCCTAATTATTTTGGAGGTCACACAGAAGGTTAGAGAGAGATTCAAGACGAAAATTCTAGAGAGATAAACTTCCGAAATTAGTAATATTTAATAATTGTGCATAATGTTCAAGGAAAGCGACTGTGGTCAAAATTTCATATCGTAAACAATTTTTTTTTAAAATTCGTGAAAAACACGGTTTAAAATTTATCGATATTTTTTTGAAATTATTAATATTTTTTTGGTTTTATATATGTTTTAAAAACTTGCAAATATATTTGAACATTTTATATCTTTTTCCAAGAAAAAATGACAATTTTATTGATAAAGACAGAATAAATAACTTTTGAAAGCCTTGACTGAAGACACGAAGGTTTGGATTTACTGCTAGCCTATACCATTATTTTTTCGTCTTGAAGATCGTGATTCCATAAAATAAAGCCAAAGATACAGTACTTGAAAAATAGTTCATTTTGTTGGAGAGACTGATGATGGATGATTTCCCATATATTAGGGTTATTGTAGTCGAAGGTTGCTGTCAGTTCCTCCTTAAAGTTCTTCTCCCAAGATTGGGGAAACTAATAGTGGACAATGTAATGTCGATATGGGTTGTTGTAGCAGATATTCTCCTTCTAGTTAGATATATTAGAAATTTTTTATTTTGTGAGGTAAAAGGCCCTTGTATTATCTTTTGATTCATAATATTTATAATTGTTTCTCTTTAGTGGTGAAAAAACACAAAGAAGGCATTGGACCATATTCTGCTTGCGCAAAAGAAGGTATTTTGAGGAATGGAAACCCTTCTTTTTGAAAGAAAGACACGAGCGGGCCCTCTAACGAAGAACCAAAAGCCAAATCGTGGTGAGTTTTGGAGGATCAAACCAACATAAAGCCTAACCTACGGGAATAAGCTAGACAATCCATAAGGTTTATTATGATTACAATGAGATTTTATTCGTCTCCCTCAATCTTTAATCTTTTCGCCCTAAAACTTTTGGATATAAGAAAGCCTTTAGTATTTTTGAATCAAATGCTATACCGTTTGAGATCTTTCATATAATATGCTTCTGATTGTAAGTTTGTTATTAATGTGTTTACTTATTAACCAATTTAAGGATCCTCCTAAATCTCTATCTTTAATGTGTGCATTGACCCAACGTGATTTGTAGGTACTTGATTTCAAGTCGATACTCTTCCTTTCACTTGTCCATAATCTATGGTTCTTGTACAATTACAGAATAACTAAAAACACAAAATTTCAAGTATGAGAACCTTATTGGAAAGATTATTAGTCCCATAAGTAATTGATGTTAGTTTACAGAAAATAAATTAGGTTGAATTTTTTTTCAGACAAGCATTCCAAGATTGATTTACTCTATAAATTTTATTGCTTATATTAGCAGGTCCAAAATGAAATTCTAGTATCTTTAGGATTTTGCCATTTAGAGGATGAGTTGAAGGGTCTAGAAGACCTTTGAAAGTGTATTGTTTTAGTATTGAGAAACTGTCATTTAGAGGATGAGTTGAAGGGTCTAGAAGTTCTTTTAAAGTGTATTATTTTAGTATTGAGAAACTCTTTAATATGCTTTATCTTAGCATTCCTTGTTTTCTTAATAACTTCTTTAAATTGTGGTTATGGTTTAATTATTTGTAGTACTTTAGTTATTTCAGCGTTTCCAACCTCTGTAGTAAATGAATTATACCCTATGTATTTCTGCTTATTGTTTATATCATAACTATCAGTAGGAGAATATTTTTCTTTATTAGTTAGAATCTTAGGTAAAAGAGTTCTCTTAGGATCATTGTTTAATGAATTTGATATATAAGGCTTTTTATTTTTTTGTTATATAACTTTCTACAAGGAATATTAACTTTTGAGGAACTATTTTATCAGGTTTTTGTTCATTTATGATAGTGAACTTAAGTTTGGAAACCCATGTTCCATTAAGGGTTGTTGGGATCTGATCTGATTCCAATTGAACTGAATTATTCTATTTTATTTCCTTGTCATCTATAATTATAGATTTAAGCTTAAGGTATCCAGGTACCTTTAGAACTATTTTTATTTTTTATTAGGAAATGCTGAAGTAGTTGACTGGTCTTGTTTTATTTTTAACTCTTCATTAGTTTTACCTGGATATAACCTTTTGCATTATGAAACACCATGTCCTAAGTGGAAACAGTGAGAACAGTAGGCAAGCATATGTCCATATAATATGTCCTGCCAAAACCCCTTTATCTCCAAAACTTATCCACATTTTGTTTATCAAGATCTTAGAGACATCTAGTACTACCCAAGCCTTACAATATTTATATTTAGCTATGTATCCTCCTGGAACCCAGATTGTGAGAGGATCTCAAATTATTTTAGCAATTTATGGTATCCTTCTTGAGCATATATTCCGGTAAATTAGGTAAGGATATCCATACATGGGCTAAATAAGGTTCAATATTTGGATTAAAGAAATGAATCCACTTAAGAAGTCTCATAGTTTAGCTACCTAAATGCAAAATTTCTCTTCTATATTTTTAAAAAATCATCTACCTACTCAAATTCTAATATTATGCATCTATTGTCCCACCAAGATAAATGAAAGACAATAGTAAACCTAAATTTATCTAGGAATTTTATAACATCAATCATATGAGTACAACCAGTAGAAAATTTATATATTAGATTATGCTTAGAGATATTAAGTAATCTTTCCTGAATCTTGAGATGAAAAGTGGACGGACTTGTGATCACCATGGTCTTTAATTTGTATGTTGTTATGTTTAAATTTCTTTGAAGACTCATTTATTAGTTCTACATAATTTTTAACATTATTATTGTGAAACCGTGGTTGTTCGAAACTGTTTTTGTTTGGAGAGGTTTGGTCAAATATATATGGTTATTTATGATTGCGGTGATTGAATTTTGATTGATAGTTGTGTTTTCTTTCATTTGTTTTCGTGTGGATTGTTGTTTTGATAAGGACGAAAATTCTTTCTTTGATAGTTGTGTTTTCTTTCACCTGTTTTTATCACCTATGTTTTTTTGCTATAGGTGAACAAATTGCATGATTGAACGAGTCTATTGGCAGGGAATATGGTAATGGTTTGAGATCACGACCCATATGGATTGATATACGACCAGTTCAAGATGAGTTCCGATCAGCAGTTACTAAATGATAAAAAAGTTCAAATATTAAATTAAAAAATCAATTATTTAAAACTAAAATAAAAAATCAATTCTTCAATTTTAAACGACTGGTTTTAAAAACAACATAATTATAAAACAAATCCAATTTTAAAATCATATTATTTAGATTTTTTAATATATAGACTTAAAAGATAATTTAAAAGGACTATATAATTTAAATTTGATAAAATAGTTATTAAGTATATTGCCCAGATAAATATAAATCTGCTCAACGATACAAATATTTTTAAACTAATGAAAATAAATATATAAATAAATAACCAAAATCACAAATAAAATATAGAATTAAAAATAAAATAAAGTAAAATTTAACCATTATTTGCCTTAATAATTTTGTTTGGAATCAAAGACTTCTAGAATGACCTGTTTTTGGGTTGCGGGGCGGCTTATTGAGGATTTCAATGTCAGCTGGTTTTGAATTTTTTTTACTATCAATTACTGTTTCTATAAAGATTAAAGTTATGCTGTTTTACCAATCCTAATTTGACGTCACTTTCACGAAAACAATTTATACACAATTCATTTATAAATACTGTATTATATGTGACTAGACAAATTTTTCATAATTTTTTTTGATGTATTTCAATTTAAATATATTATAATATAATATATTATATTGATAAAATAAAAAAATGTTATAATAAATAAAAGCTTACCACATTCACCTTGCAACCCTCTTCACGAAACAAACGTGCCCTCCCCTCTAAATAAAACCACCAACTCCACCACCTTTCTCTTTTCCTCTCTTTATCTCACTCTCTCTCTCCCTACACACCAAACCTCAACAACAAATGGCCGAGCCACAAACCCACGCCTCATCCGATACGCGTCGCAAGATCACCACCAAACGTTACACCACCGCTCCTTCTTCCCTCGCCGAACCACCACCTCCGGTTCCCCCAACCGCGTCCGTCTCACCATGCGGTGCATGCAAATTTTTAAGGAGGAAGTGCATAAGTGGGTGTATTTTTGCACCTCACTTTGGCTCCGACCAAGGTGCAGCTCGGTTCGCCGCCGTTCACAAAGTTTTCGGGGCTAGTAATGTTTCTAAGCTTTTGTTGCATATCCCGGTCAACCGTCGTCATGATGCGGTGGTCACTATATCTTATGAAGCTCAAGCTAGATTGTCGGACCCGGTTTATGGTTGTGTGTCCACCATACTTGCTTTGCAACAACAGGTTAATTTATTAATTATTTAACTGATTTAAGTGCTGTAAAAATAATTTAGAAACAAATTTATATATTGCATATACTTTATATTTTATATCTGAACTGAGACTATGATTATGAAACCGTATGGTTTTCTAAATGTTATTTTTTTAGTAACTTATATTGTTACCCTTAATTTTAAGGGCTCAAAATCATTAATTTATTGTTGGTTAGCATGTAAAAAATAATTGCGAGGGTCATTTTATTTTATTTTTTTTGAATAAAAATGTCATTTTTGTTTATCTCAATTTGCATTGGATTTTTTTCGATTTTTTTTCGTATAGAATGGTCATTTTTTTTAATCTCAATTTGTAACTTTTATCGCCGAACTATGGATGCAAAACAAAACCAATAAAAATGATACTTTTTTTTATAAAATTCAACCCATAGGATTTATTTTGATATGACCAATTAGATTTCCAAGTTTAGTTTATCGGTAAATTTTTTTAGTGTATAATTAGTAACAATCTTATATATTATTAGGTGAAATCGAATGAGGTTTTCTTAATGTTATTTCTTTTACTAATCTAGATTGTTACACCTAAGTGTTGTTAAAAGAATGATCTTTAAATTTGATTTATCGGTTGGATGCTTTGTACATGTATTATAAATTGGTGCCATAAAGTTTCAGGTGGCTTCATTACAAGCCGAACTATCAATGGTACAAACTCAACTATTCAATAGCAAAATTGCAATGGCCAATGTAATCCAAAGTTCGAACCATCATCAAGAACAGCAACATCAACAACAACAGCATTTGGTGGCGTTAATGCAACCGGCTTACTCGAATAATTCTGCGGCGTCCAACAACCTAATCAATATGAGCAATTTCAATTCTTCAGATTTTGAACTAATGGCTTTGGAGGAAACAGCACCGTCGGCTCAGAGCGTTGAGCCTCTTCATCTTTTGAGGCAAAGATCAATAAACGAAGAGGTAGATGATTGAGTTATCATGTTTTTGTTCGGACATTAATGTGTTCTATCATCTAGTAATGAGTTTTTCTGGTTCTGTCTTTGGCTTGATTTGGTATAAAGTTACAACAAAATTATAGAGTTGACAATTTATTTCTTCTTCAAATGTATGTTTTGCATGCCAATTTTACTTAAATGCAGTTATAAAATTTTTAATATTAAAATAATATAATTATGTTAACAATATATAAGCGTGGATTAACCTCGCTCTAGTATAATATTATTTGTTTTGAACGTGACTTTGCTTTTATATATACTAAGAAGCCTCAAACTAGTTCTACTTTCATATTTTATATAACATTAATGGTCAATACCCATGCGGGATGGAAGAGCGAATTTACTTTTTGATACTTCTATTTAATTTTAATCCGACAAAATGTGTTTGATTTTTTATGAAAGCACGACGAAATGAACAAAATTATTATACATAAATAATAAATCGTCTCTTCTGCTTATTGATTATATTTTTAGGAATAAAGTTGTGGATTTTATGTATTTATTGAGTTATTTATCACAGCAATAACATATTGTAAAGTATTTTTTTTGTATTTTTTATCATGTTAGTGTGTAACTTGGATGTATCGACATGTTAAATATTTTTAATTTTGTCCTGTTATTATAATCAATTTACAGTTATGTTGTTGTATTTTTGATCGACCTAAAATAAAAACTAACGAGAAAAAAACTAGATTTTTTTATGATAAATCCAATTAATAAAATTGCAAGAAAAGTATTCTACAACTTAATTATATATTCATATCATCTATATTATATTTCTGAATTAAGGGTATGATTATGAAACCAAATATCATCTATATTATATTTCTGAATTAAGGGTATGATTATGAAACCAAATATGGCTTTTCAAATGTTAATGTTATAGTAATTTAGAGTGCTATACTTAAATATTGTTAATATACGTAGATGTGGAGGTTAAAAATTCACCTAGCTAGTGGAACTTTAAAGGTAAATAAACACGAAAATTAAATAGACAAATATAACAAGAAAATTAAATACACAAATATAACAAGAAGTTAACTAATCTTCAGCTGAACACTTATATTAATTTCGTATAAAGATTACAATTGCTTTAATTCTTTGTATCTACTATTGAGTCTAACTCTCACCCACCATCCAAATGATTCTTTTACTCTTTATATAGTAGCATCGATAAAGGAGAGTCATAGGTAGATGTCTCTCTATTGGTGCAATCTTGTTTGGCCTTTTTGGTGCTTTATTTGGATCATATACTTTTTTTTTGCATGCGGCATCGTACGGTGTCATGTGCTTTGTCCGTACGATATTAGACACACTTGTGTACTTGTCAGGTGTAGCGCCTATACCGTTAGTGTCGTGGAAGGAGGGGAGACTCGCCTATGGTGCAAACAAATATTTGACCAAAGTGGTTTAGCTTCATGGGGTGTGTTAGTGCACGTTCTAAAGTTAGTGGTAGCTTAGCATTGGCACATGCTTGACTAGCCAAGCTTGCTGGTCGCGCACCATGGTGCGACCATGGCTTGTTGTAAGCTTGGTCAATGGCCAAAATTGCTGGTTGCACACCGTGGCTTGATCATGTCTTGTTGCAAACTTGGAAATTAGCTAAGTTTGCTGCTTGAGCACCATGCATCGACAATGGCTCATTGCAAGCTTGGCTAATGATTAAGCTTGTTGGTCACTCACCTTGGTACAATAAAGGCTTGTCGCAAGAATGACATCCTGATCAAAGGTTTGGCCAAGCCCATCAGTATAGCATGACCTACGCTTGTCATTGACTTAAAAAATGGGTGAGTCTTCTGGTCGTGTGCTAGCGCGTGACTAGACGTTAGCGCTGACTTAACTATTGACCAAGTCTTCTGGTAGTGACCTAGCTTGAGCTCAAGCATTGGCGATGACTTGGCCATTAGCCAAGTCTTATGGTCGCAACCTAATGCACGACCAGGCGTAAGTACTTGCCTAGACATCAACCAAGTCCTTTATCGCATGATTATCACGAAATGACTTATTTGTCTACAAAACTTAGGAAGTTTAGCTACTTAGTATTCATTTTAAATGTATCAGTAAATCTCCCCACTCATTTGTTTGATTTCAAGCCAATTGAGTGTTTTTATTCCTGATCATGCCTTCCTCGCCAATTGTTTATTTAGACGCGAGGATCTCTAAGATGGAGGTTGAGCTGATCAATCAAAAGGTCACTTACATGACTAGTGTCAAAAAAATTAACAACTTAAGAGATTGATTGTGACTCGTGCTGATGAGGCCAAGATGAGACATAAACATGATATTAGGATCTCTAAAAAATCCCAAAAGAAGGTACTCATTTCTTTACCGATGTGTTTGAGAAACATCGCCAAGCAGCGGTTGTTCAACTGATCAAACATTACTACCCTGATCTGAAACTTACAACCAACTTGAGGAACTTGTGAGTTATAATTATTTTGTTATTCCTGCACTACCCATGTTTCCCTTGCCGAGGTTGGTATCGAGGGTGACATTTTACTTTCTGGCCATATTGACTCCGTCACCTCCTACGAGTCTATTACTCAACTGTTGGAAAAAAAATTTACAAAGATATTGGAGAGATTCAAACTTTTCCAAGAACTTGAGTCCAGTACCAAGGCCAAGAAGGCCCGCACCACACGAGGGGAAACCGAACTTGAGGCTCATATTGAAGAGACCTACAAGGTTAAGCTTGAGAGGAGCTCTTCCTAAGTTGGCCATCCATCGACGCTCTTATTGGATGATATTCAGACTCACGAGCCTCTTGTGTCTGTAGTTGAGGCCAATAAGAGCACGATCCAGTCCCATGACCACATGGTAGGAGAGGATGAGCGCGATGGTGAGTTAGGGCTTGGTTGATTGTTATTATTTATGTTGTTCTTTAAACTTGTATGAGTGTTGTTTCTCTTCCCTTTCGCAATACTTTGAACTCTTACTTTGAAGTGACACTTTTGACTACATTTCGTATCTCTTTGCTTATTTTTACTAATTCATTGTATATTACTGCTTTGCTTATTTTCCTTAGCTACTTCGGGTATGTACTCCCCCTACTTCCTAATAAGAATTAAACATATCCAGATAAACCCATATGTTTGAGTAGACTCCTTTTGTCATCCAACTTCCTTGTATTTTCATTTTTTTTGTGTAAGCATTCCCCTGTTCTACCTATTTTCTTATTTACGTATCGAGCAATTTATTATTCTAGATTTTCCTTTATGTTGGCCATACAACGGGTGAACTTGTATAAAAAAATTATTCTTCCAGTAATGAGTGAGAAAAATATTATTTTATCTGCATGTGCCATACAAAATATTTAGTAATGGTAGTAGTTTAAAAAGAAGAACATTTGCATTGGAGAAAGACTTGGTTAAAACGAGTCATAAGTAACGTAAAACACATTGGAGAAAGACTTAAAACGATAGCGGATCCTCAAAGGATATCATAGAAAAAACATAAATATGATGGGTTGTCTTGTTTCAAATTTAAGAGCTCACCATGCTGAGATTGGTACTTCTGGTCAATCATCCTTGAGTAGACTCCTTCATGAATTCAGCTTGACCTTCTCATGTCAATCTCCCCGGACTATGCCCATGTTTCCTCTATCGACTTATTTCAAGAACTGGGGGCATGTGAAGGATATTGCCTTGAAATCATGCAGTCACGAACTTTCAATGATCAAGTTATAAAAGGTGGGGGGTGTCCAACACCTTAAGCTCTGCTACCTCACTTTTAGCCCTTCTTGTAGCTTTAATTGATACCTCCAACAGCGTCATTCCCAACAAAATTATGGCATGGCCGTTGAAAACTACCACATGGTGGAAGGCCGAACGAATAACGATCTTGAAGGGAAGTTGCTTTATGGCATAACTAATTAGTACATTTACCTGAACCCATGTATCCATCAATATCTGATGTAACTTGCATCCCGCTATGTTAGCCATTACCACGAGGGAATCATCATGGGGATGGATGACATCATGTAGATCATTTTTACTGAATGAGATGACGAATATGGATCCTCCAACGCATACAATCGTATTAAGTCAATCCTCGATATATCAATGGTCGACATAAATATATCGCTTGAAGGGGATATGAATGTACCACGTTTATATGGTGCCTCCGTGGAGAGTTAGTATTTATGTTTTGAGATTTTCCACCTTCTTACTCTCATTCACGATGACCTCGATTCGGTCCAGCTCATTTCCTACCCACTTTCTTTGGTCTTAGCGGTCGTGAGACGGGGGTTGTGGGCTGTGTGGTCGCTTTGGTTGGTGACGGTCAGACTACCTGGCATACTCTCTCAAGTTCCCTCTTTTGATGAGATTTTATATTTTCGCATTTAGTACCCAACACTTCTTTGTGTTGTCTCCATGGTTTTGGTGGTACTCGCAATGTTTGTGCCATTTCTGCAATGCCGAATGCGAGGTTATCATTCTCGGGTCGGCCAGGAGGTCGAATTCCTTAATTTTCTTATTGAGACATGCATTCGAAACGATTAATTGAGAATGGTTAGCCCGTTCATCTGGTTTAAGCAATATTATGAAGGCTTTGGTATCGGTTCATCCTTTTTTACGACCATCGCCTTTCCCTTTTGGGGACCGTTTTCCCGTTCGTGTTGGTTCCGAGCGTTTGCTTCCTCAAGGGTTATATACTTGTGTGCTTGGCCTATTAGGTCGGTCATGGTGAGCGATCCACTTTCCCGACTTCATGTCAGTTGACCGCCTTGGCTCTAAGGTTGACGTACCTTGATATGGCGTCCCTAAGGGTCTCTCTCTTCTTTGCTTCAACGTTCATAGATAGTCTGTAATAATTTCATATCCTTATTAAAAGAAAATTGGGCCATGAATAGCTTACTAAGTTGAGGGAATGTGTCGATTAATCCTTTGGGAATCTGGTATAACCATACAAACACATCTTTTTGGAGGCTGAGTGGAATGAAGCGACACATCACCGCATCCTCACACTAAAGGTACTGGATGAGATGTTAGAGGTACAACATATGACGCTCGAGATCGGTTGTGCCTATGAAGTATTGTAATTTAATTATGTCCAACCCAGTCAGTATATTCTTGATGTGGATTCTTTGCGATATCAGAGAATTCCACACCCATTTTATGCTGACAACGGCAGGTATGACCGCTAATGTATCGAGGGTTATTGATCGATCACCCCTAAATAGAGATATGATCATTCCAGACGTTTCTCCTCTCTCTAAATTTTATGCATGAGATTACCGAGTTGTGGTTAGTCTCGGAAAGTAAGACTAGAAATTCAGAAGTTTTAGCGATCCATATAAAAAAATAAAAGGTAAAACCAAGATAAAATGTAGTTCTCAGCACTTCAAGGGGTCTACGTATTCCTTGTAAAATTAAACAAAATAAAATATATGATGACTCTTATAAATAATCCTAAATGGAGTTTTGAAACCTAAAAATAAACAAAGTTTTAGGTACTCTACATATTACCAAACATAGAATTCATGTTTTCCTTATAATATATCCGCATATAAAGTTGATCAATTAAAATAGAAGAACTAAGTATTCAAAAAAGTGCATATTATGCACTAACAAAAAGTTGAAAATCAAAACAAAACACTAGCCGTTAAAGTATAAAATAATAATTTATCTTCATAAGGTTAAACCTTACAAATGATTTAGGATTTTGTTCATAACACGAATATGGGTAGGCTTACATGATTTTACTTAATAAAAATGCTAAGGGAAATATTCGCTCAAGCTTACATTCCCATTATCTTTGTTTGGAGGGGTGGAGGTACATCTTCAACCAAAAGATATAGGTAATGTTTTCAACCAAATAAGAAATCCCATATTTGGAAACCCAAGATGATGAAATTTAACTTGATTCACTCGATTGTATAATTACTAGAACTTACCAACCTTAAGGACATTATCCTCTTTATCAAAAGAATAATACTAGCAAACTTTTTCTCTTCGAATTCTTTTAGAAGGCCAGCAACATAATAACCTTCCTTTGTCAATATGTCAAAGGGTTTATGATACATAGAATCAATCCAAGGAGAAGTTTAAGGTCTATCTTTTTCATAAACATAATTCCACAACTCATCTAGGAGTATATCATGATGCATCTCATGAATCTTAAATACTACTCTATACTCGGCCTTAATCATTACATTATAGGCGTTATCAATCTTTTGCAATGAAACTTCTATACAATATCAACCCATATAGATCGCTCGAAATTCAATGTTACTTGCAAGTCAAAATTATCTTACGATGATGCGACCAAGTCTTGTTGCAAACTATCTCATTTGGAAAATACTTTAACCATGCATTTATAATGATAAATTTTCTCGGTTACTCACATACTCTGGTCTTCTTCAATTTAGAGTCGAATTCTTCAATTCCCAGTGAGAAGCAAACAATTTAACAGTCAGAGTTAGACGAACACGTTACTCTTGTACTACCAATACATAATTAAAAAACAGCTCATTATTCAACTGAATCTTTATTTCTTGCTCAGACTACAACTTGGATTGTAATTGCTCCTTACTGATGACCTCGGCCTACCACAAAAATCTCAACTTTTTCTCGAAATCATCTTTATCTTGCATCTTCAGTGTCCATTTTTACTTATCTTCAAATTTAGTCTGCAAATTAGCCTTCATTTTTAAGCTATCCTCAAAGTATTTCACAATATTTGTCAAAAGTGGCGGAATTTTAGGAATAGACAAAAGTAACTTCTCACAACTTTGATAAACATTACTAAAATCTGCAAGCATAATCTATTTTAGTAAATCATATAATATTAAATAAAGTAAATATTCATAATAAGGGAATACCTCTACTTCTATGTTCATTATTATTTTGGCCAAATCCAAAGTAAAGAGATGAATAGAACCTTTCTTTTGTTGGCCGAAGATATTAAATGGTTAAACACCTCAGGTTTTCGATCCACAAAATATTTGAGACTTCGGTGTTAAGAATATGAATATTTTCAAAACAAGCATGAAATATAACTTTATTAACATTCTTTTTTGGCTCACCAATAACTTGAGAGCTAAATATTGGTTTGATTGAAGTAATTACAATAGAGAAAGCTTGCAACTCTTTCGTAGCAGCCTTCACGATATTTGCAACATCCTTAGCTCCACTTTTGTTGCATCAACATAAGTAATGACTTCATAAACAAAATTTGACATTAAAAGGGACAAAAATGATATCGTTCCAAAAAATACATCAACCTTGTTCTCTTGTAGACCACTACCAATTTCATATTTTTGGATCAAGAGGATTCAATAGACCTCGTACCTATCCATTTCTTCAAAATATTATTCCTATAATTATTTGACTTTCCAATTAGTAAATGATAAGTTAGTATTTTCATTATAGTAAAATATATATTTGGAAACATAAAAAGCATGGAGCTTTTCCGTTTCCCATAACTAAAAGAAATATATCGCATTAACCGATTGTCATGGTTAATAATAACTACTCGTTTAGTATCACCATAAGTCTCATCATATATCCGTTGAGATTCTACCTTAGTGAATCCTTATCTAATTACCGTAAATTTAACTCTTCCAGATTTTTTAAAAACTTTTGGCTCCAGAATAATATTAGCATTTGATTCAACAACAGGAGGTGAATGAATTAACTGAGCAGAAATGGTAGCCGCATCTTTATTTTTAAAATAAGAAATGAAACTGCAAGATTTTTCATGGTCTCTGCAATATCATCATTTACACCATTACATTCGACACTTGAATCTTTCAAAATATGAACAGTAATATTGTTATCAATAAGACTTGCGAAACCTGAAGCCTTTAAGTTTTTAATGTAAGATCATCATTTTTTGTTGCTTTACCATGACCTTCACTGATTGTTTAGGGAGTTACACTATTTATCTTTTTCAGCCTAACATGTTCATTTGATATATTTTCAATATTAATAAACTTGGCAGATGTCTTTCTACCATAAGAATGTCTCATAATAAACTTTTTCTTTATGGATCCCTGAGCTTTATCAGTATTGGCAGTTGCTTTATTCCTTGATGACTACTTCACATCAGTCTCATTATCCTACTTGTCCTATTTACAGAAAGAGAATCCTCCACTCTAAGAGATACTAGGTTATATACCAAAATTTACAAAAAATTCTCAAGAACCAACATACATTTGTAGGAAATATATTAATTTTCTATCTCCTGTGCAAATTTATAATATTGCTCATTTTTATAAATTATTCAAGATTTGTAATCAAACTTAGGTATTGGTAGTATGAACAAAGGAGACATTGAATAATGATAGTATTTATACTAACAAAAACATAAAGATGTATTACAGAAATAATATGAGAATGACCTTTCGGCTGCCAAATCCAAGAGCAAATAGGATATCCTTTTAAACCCTTGAATACCAAAAACATGATATAGACACAAATTCAGTCTTCCACACATTATTGTAGTAGAAAAAATCATTTAAACTCTTTGTAGCACCATCTATAATGAAAAAAATAAAATATTACCCTTTCAACCTTTAATGTTGTTCAAAGCTTAAAAATGTTATGACTAAAAAGAAGATAGACTTTCTAAGCAAGGATAATGCTCGCCATCAGCAACCCTCCATTTATTCAACACAAATAAGCTTGGAAAAATACAATTTTTTCTAAAGAATTTGAACATATCTGAGAAAAATTAAAACCTAACACTCATATCAATGATATATGTAAAGAAAATTACTTCATCTTTGTCTGCATGCAATGAGGGTTTTCCTTCATGTGGAAATCAAACGGTGACATTTTCTTAGATCATTCAGTCATTTATTCTTATTATAATTAGAGGGATGAATATACTCATATTCATAAGTATTAACATTCATCGTCTCTTCCTATTTGAGAAATCTATTAATAAATATTACCTCTGATTTTTTACTGGATTGAGATGGAAATAAAACTAGCAAAAACTATTAGGGGCATCATCAACTTCAAGAACATCATTGACATATAATACTGAAAGAACATCTACATTTAAGGGTTCAACATAACATTGAATCTGGCGATGAAGAAGAGGCTTGACTATTTCTTCTAAATTATTGGGAGAATGAGCATCACGAGGAGCACTAGTTTCAGGGTTTTCATTATTTGAATCGTCACTCTCGTGCTACATAATAGGACTCACACTTCCTATTTTTCCCATCATATAAAATAAGAGAGTAAGATTGTAATAAAGTAGCATCAAATTGAATTTTTTTAAATAAAAGGAAGAAACAACTAAGATCTTTAAGTAAAAAAGTATGCGCTAAAACGCAAGTTTAGAAAAACAAGTAATGGTTTGAGCGAAAAAAACCCTAAATGCAAAGAAATTTTTTTTTATAGAGAAAGATAAAACAAATCAGAGTATTTGATTTAGTTTAAGTCAACGTTTTAGATGCTTTTATTGATAAATTGGTGAGAACATTTTAAAATATAATGTTAAGATGAGAGAGTCACTAACGACAACCCCCGTGAGTTTGAGTTAACACAGACACACCTTAGCCACGTGTCCCGTTAAAAAAATACTTGAAATCATATTTATATTCATATTTTCCAACCAAATAGATAACTTTCAAAATATATTACGATGGGCAGTTTTCTCCGAATTAATTGAGCAACAAATAAGTTTGCAAGCATCAAGCTCTCGACCAGTCGGATATTAAGAATTAAGATTGCTTTATCGTTTCGTCCAACATTTATAAGTCTTTTATACAGACTTTGAAAGGACTAAGGGGTTATTCTCATACATCCAACAACAATTTGAAATAATATGAATCAATTTAAAATAAAATTGGAGTTTCTTTGGTTCGGCAAAACTTCTTAGTAACATCAACAACTTGCTACTTGTTAGTTGTACTTTTTTTCCTTCTGCAAGATATAGTTTTTTTTATCTCAAGGGAAGTTTCGGCCGACGAAGAGTTTTTAATGACACATGAATATGGGTAGCATAAGATAATCCATAGACGATTCTTAGGTTTGTTCGACTAGAGGAAAATAAACTCATGAACATGTAACACCAATGTATTCCAAGACTTTTTGGAATCCGACCTAAAGTGGATGTATATAGTTTGGTATACTTAGAGAAAGGGCATTCAACTACAATAAATAAAACTTTAGTAAAAATTCATAAGTTAAAGCAATAAAGTTGTGGATAAAACAATTCAAGAGTTAGTCATTTCTCATTCTTTTGCAAGGACTTAGGCTATTGATAAGGATAAAAATCATTTGGTCCATAAGATTTTGTCCCTCAAAAGCTTGAAGCTCATTCAGTCGATCTACTACATGTCATTTATGTAGTTGATTGAAGAGCCCATTGAATCAATTCATTGGAAGAACATTATCTAATCGACCCCTTAAATAATAATAAAAAAGAACTAGTCCAAAATAACAATAACTATTGATCTATTTTTATTAGGGTGGCGACTAAAGTCCCACATCCCACATCGGTTAAACATGAGAAGGATCAGTAATATATAAGTAAGAACATACCTCAACTAGTATGAGGCCTTTTGGTAGTGGATCAAATGCAAAGCCGTGAGGGCCTTCGGGTGCCAAAGCGGACAATATCATACTAGTGTAGAGATCGTGTTGTCCTTACTTATATACAGAGGTGAACCACTAGTCAAGTTCAAAGTGAATGATCTACTCTATACATCCTAGTTCAGAGTGTCCATGACTCATCAATCGTTGGTACTTGATTGGAGTGGATATTGGAGCTATGGAATAAGCACAGGATGGTCGAGTGAGTAGATAGATCCGATGTAAAAGCTCTATAGCTCAGGTGGAGCAACTTCTAATTAGAGTGAGCGGATGAAAGTCAATTGAGAGGAGGCTACGTGATACTTTGTTCGAGAGGAGGATTTGTTAGGGTGGCGACCAAAGTCCCACATCCCACATCGGTTAAACATGGGAAGGATCAGTGATATATAAGTAAGAACATACCTCAACTAGTATGAGGCCATTTCGTAGTGGACCAAATGCAAAAACCGTGCGGGCCTTCTTGTGCCAAAGCGGACAATATTATATTATGTTAATGTTATATTTTATTATCCATATTTAAATATCGCCTAATTATCCAAAACTATTTCAATCAAATTATATTCATCAAAAAAATTAAAAAATTAGAACATCAAATAGATTATTAAAGGTATGCGACATGCAAAATATAAAAGAGAAGTCCAAGACTGTATTACTAAAAGTAATCTTTCTCATTTAAAAATACGTGAACAATTATCAACATAACAAAAGCGGCTGATAAGACCTTATTCATAAATCTACATGGATTAAGATTAAAAATTTAACAAATTTTTTAAAATTTAAAATTTTAAAAAATCATACTTTTTAAACGATAATTTTGAAAATAAAATAAAAAATATCATTGGTTTTGTTATTTTAGACTCATAAAATTGATGTAAAAGCTTGTCTTTTTCCTTACCGACATATTCTGTCTATGAAGCACCCATGCTGGTGTATTCTCGGGAGAGTTCTAGCGTTTCCTTTTTCTTTACCGATCTAATCTTATTGTAATAAAAAAATTAATAATCATATAGGATACAACTCAATATTAAAATATCTATATTTTATGATTTCTAATAGAACAAAATATATTATATTTAAGATATTTATTCTTTCAAACTTAAAACAAACTAATTATTAACTTTTAATAAATCTATATTCTATAGAGATAAATGAAACTCTAATCATTAACCCCTATAATATTACAACAAAAACACCTATAATAGTTACAAATTATAGTTTATTAACGTAATGAGCTATTCTTATCAATATATATATATATATATATATATATATATATATATGTTGTACATCGATAACGAGGTTATTTCAATCAAATTATATTCATCAAAAAAATTAAAAAAATTAAAACATGAAATAGATTATTAAAGTTACACGACATGCAAAATATAAAAGAGAAGTCCACGACTGCATTACTAAAAGTAATCTTTCTAGCAGAATAATTTAACTAAAAAACGCAAAATTTTCATCCAAAAAGATCAGTTCCCGCTATATAGAAAGAAATGGGTCACATGTAAATGTTATACTTTTAAATCTTGTTTTATATGCATAATAATAGTGTCTCATTTTAAAATACGTGAACAATTATCAACATAACAAAAGCGACTGATAAGACCTTATTCATAAATCTACATGGATTAAGATTAAAAATTTAACAAACCTTTTAAAATTAAAAAATTAAAAAATCATACTTTTTAAACGATAATTTTGAAAATAAAATAAAAAATATCATTGGTTTTGTTATTTTAGACTGATAAAATTGATGTAAAAGCTTGTCTTTTTCCTTACCGACATATTCTGTCTATGAAGCACCCATGCTGGTGTATTCTCGGGAGAGTTCTAGCGTTTTCTTTTTCCTTTCCGATCTAATCTTATTGTAATGAAAAATTTAATAATCATATAGGATACAACTCAAAATTAAAATATCTATATTTTATGATTTCTAATAGAACAAAATATATTATATTTAAGTTATGTATTCTTTCAAATTTAAAACAAACTAATTATTAACTTTTAATAAATCTAAATTTTATAGAGATAAATGAAACTCTAATCATTAACCCCTATAATATTACAACAAAAAAACCTATAATAGTTACAAATTACAGTTTATTAATTTATATGTTGAATATACGTAATGAGCTATACTTATCAATATATATATATATATATATATATATATATATATATATATGTTGTACATCGATAACGAGGTTATTTCAATCAAATTATATTCATAAACGTTTTTTATAAAATTAGAACATCAAATAGATTATTAAAGGTATGCGACATGCAAATATAAAAGAGAAGTCCACGACTACATTACTAAAAGTAATCTTTCTAGCAGAATAATTTAACTAAAAAATGTAAAATTTTCATCCAAAAAGATCAGTTCCCGCTATATAGAAAGAAATGAGTCACATGTAAATTTTATACTTTTCAATCTTGTTTTATATGCATAATAATAGTGTCTCATTTTAAAATACGTGAACAAATTATCAACATAACAAAAGCGGCTCATAAGACCTTATTCATAAATCTACATGGATTAAGATTAAAAATTTAACAAAATTTTTAAAATTTAAAATTTTAAAAAATTCATACTTTTTAAACGATAATTTTGAAAAAAAAAATATCATTGGTTTTATTATTTTAGACTGATAAAATTGATGTAAAATCTTGTCCTTTTCCTTACCGATATATTCTGTCTATGAAGTACCCATGCTGGTGTATTCTCGGGAGAGTTCTAGCATTTCCTTTTTCCTTACCGATCTAATCTTATTGTAATAAAAAAATTAATAATCATATAAGATACATCTCAAAATTAAAATATCTATATTTTATGATTTCTAATTAGACAAAATATATTATATTTAAGTTATGTATTCTTTCAAACTTAAAACAAACTAATTATTAACTTTTAATAAATCTATATTCTATAGAGATAAATGAAACTCTAATCATTAACCCCTATAATATTACAACAAAAAAACCTATAATAGTTACAGATTACAGTTTATTAATTTATATGTTGAATATACGTAATGAGCTATACTTATCAATATATATATATATATATATGTTGTACATCGATAACGAGGTTATTTCAATCAAATTATATTCATCAAATTTTTTAAAAAAAATTAGAACATCAAATAGATTATCAAAAGTATGCGACATGCAAAATATAAAAGAGAAGTCCACGACTGCATTACTAAAAGTAATATTTCTAGCAGAATAATTTAACTAAAAAACGCAAAATTTTCATCCAAAAAGATCAGTTCCCGCTATATAGAAAGAAATGGGCCACATGTAAATGTTATTCTTTTAAATCTTGTTTTATATGCATAATAATAATGTCTCATTTAAAATACGTGAACAATTATCAACATAAAAAAAACGTATGATAAGACCTTATTCATAAATCTACATGGATTAAGATTAAAAATTTAACAAAATTTTTAAAATTTAAAATTTTTAAAAATCATAGTTTTTAAACGATAATTTTGAAAATAAAATAAAAAATATCATTGGTTTTGTTATTTTAGACTGATAAAAACTAGATCAATTTATTATTTTTTTTTTTATTTTTTCGAGCCAAGTTCACACCAGTTTCTATTTAAGCTTTTTGGTCCCACATCTATCTTTTGAAAATTTTAGACTAATCGTACGTCTATCACTAGTCCGACATCTATCTAATATTTTTATAACGTCTCGCATTTCACTGGGCTTGCATTTATCATCTAAAAAATAGTTTACACTAGTCTCGCATCTATCAAAGTTAGATAATAGATGTCAGACAATGTAAAAAAAATCGCGAAAAAGAAAAGAAAAGGAAGAAGCTAGTGAATTCTTAATAAATCCGATGGAGATATATTCAATGTTTAATGAAATGACAAACAAAATACTAGCGATATATATACTCAAAATTTGAATTTTTTTATAAATGTTTAGCTTTTATGAAAATGTTACAAATATATTCATTATTCAATAAAAATTGCAAAAATATTCAGTTTTTAATGTTAGGATATATTCATCATTTAATGAAAATGTTAGAGACATATTATTTTTCAATTTTAGATTTGTCACACATCTATCACTGGTCCCATATTTATGTAACGTTTTTTAGAATATCTTACACATATCCGTTATCATTGGTCATACATCTATCTAATAAATATTTTAAAGTATTCTGCATCTATCTCTGTTCCGCCATCTATCATGCGAGTGTTCTGCATCTATTCACAGTCCCACATTTGTCCCTGGTCCCGTATCTATCATATCTCGCATTTATCACTGGTCATGCACTTCTCTTTTTCTTTTTTACAATGTCTCGCATCTATTACTTATCCCAAATCTATCATCTCAAAAATATTTTACACTATCTCGCATTTATCAAAGCTAAATGATAGATTTGATAGATGCAAGACTAGTGTAAAAATATTATGTAATGAAAATGCAAGTTTTTAATGATAGATATTATCAAAGCAAAAATATTTTACACTATCTCGCATTTATCAAAGCTCAAAAATATTTATGTAACGTATTTATCAAAGCTAAATGATAGATTTTTATCACAAACAAAAATATTATAGATGAATTCATTCTTTAATGAGAATTGCAAGTTTTTAATGAAAATGTTAAGGCTATATTCGCTATGTAATAAATATTCCAAAAACTATTCATTTTTTAATAAAAATGTTAGAGATATAATCATTATTTAATGAAAATCACAAAATTATTAAGTTTTTAATAAAAATGTTCGAGATATATTCATTATTTAATGAAAATCGCAAATTTATTCAGTTTTTAATAAAAAAACAAAAAACAAATCTCTCGTGTAATTTAGTGATATTTCTCGTCTAGCACATATGAGCGAGACCCAAAGACACAAGACCCAAAGATGAAACTTCTTCTTCTTCCTGAAAAACTAAAATAAAACTTGCAAAAAATAATAATTACATTTTACAAAAAAATCAGCAAAATATAAAAAAATGTACGTTAAACATAAAACCAAACTCAATCAAACGTTACATCTCTTATCTATCGTCTCGCCTCTCCCGTAAAAGAGAATAAAAAAAATAAAAAATAAAAAATCATTAATATATCTAGTTTTGTTCGCCTTAAAAAATGAAATTAATGGTAGTTCATTTTTTTTAATTACGTTGCGAAAGATACGAACTTTTAAAAATTAAAATAATAAAAAAAACAAAATAAGAGAGAATATATGCATGTGATGATTTTGTATAAGATAATATTTTGGATATTATGATAAATAGTAGGGTCTTAGATAGTAAATAGTAAAGTTAAATGGGTAATTCTTAGAGATATATGAAAATAAGGGTAGTAAGTGGATAATAGTTTGGTTTTTTGTCTTAATTTGTAGTTTACCTCTATTTATCTATATATAATAATATTTTTAACATATTTTTTTTTAAATCTAAAATTATTTGTACTTATTTAAAAACTTAAAATATTTTTTCTCTTAAAACTGGACATATTCACCATGAAAAAAATGCACATTGAACAATGGCCACACCGCATACTAATATTTTTTTATGATGTGACGTTCAACCCTTCCGACGGATAAAACAAAGATGAAGATCTAGTCATTTTGAGTAACAAAAGGATCAACCATCTCGCCCAACATATGAAAACTTTGGTCTAGTTTGTGAAGGGAATCGCTGCAGCTCAGGGGTACAAGATACCTAGAACCTCTTGTTTCCCAACCTGACGGGTCGAACCTTGGCACCTCATCCAATACCGAGTTGAAGAGATTCTACAAACTTGCACACGGGCAACCAACATTAACAACTTAAACAATTAACCTTTATATCAGGCTAACACCAACCAAAGAAAAAGAGATTTAGGATGACGCGACCATCTTTGTTTTCGTGATGGCCATCACCAGCATTGGAAAAGAGGTAGAAACATCTTTTCGAGAAGCCATCTGAACCATTATAAAATCGATGATAGTTTGGTAAGTGGACACATGCGACACTTCAAGAAGGTGAAGATATCTCGTAGAATTGCCTCCAACTTTGAGGGACCTAATCAACAATATTAGACGCAATGACAGCCATACAAATTTTGGTGTTATAGAAGGGATTCAGAACTTCCGAGTATCATCAAGAAATCTTATAAAGCAGATGTCATGCAGGCTGGACATTATAAAACTACAATAATTTAAGAGAACAACCAATCCAGAGCACTATATGTTGTATTTTAGGAAACTCATGGAATTCTTATATAGTGAAGATGCGTCATTCGTTCTCTCTTAGCCTGCAAGTGGATGCTCTTATATGCTTCTACCAAATTCCCTTAGTCTTAGTATACACGTTTCCTTAGTTGGGAAGTTGTTCATGGTCGTTTCTCATTCAACAAAGAAATGAAAATAAGACCTAGCTACTTATGGACGCTCAAGAAGAAGCGTGAAGAACCTCTTTGATATTTTGTATCTCGGTATATCAACCTAAATGCAAAAGTCATCAGCTGTCATGATCACTTAAAAGCTTTTGCGACCTACTAAGGTTTGTTTCCCAGATCTCTATTTTCAAAACTTTGTCAAGAAAGTGGAACCTTTTACAATGGCTGACCTAATAGCATGTGCCTAGAAGTATACATGCCAAAAACAAAAAACAATTGTCAACCCATAAGAGACCTCATTACCTAGGCTAAGCATGACAACAATTTCGTCTATATGAGACGTTAAGCCAACCATCCATGACTTTATCCAACACTAACCTGTATGAGCATATCAAAGATTCTGACATCCTTGTCAATACACGAAGAATAAAATCGCACCCAACGACTTGCAACCGAAACCAGAAATGTGAATACCATAGATACCACGGGAAACAGACGATGAGTATCGGGTATTGAACATATAAATTCAAAGGCTCGTAAAAAAGGTGCACTTAATAGAGTATGTTAGCCAACCTGATCGACAAACTAATAAACCTAAATAAAATCCAGGGCGACCCTATAGTCCTCGAAACGCCTCCTAAGACTGCATTAACCAAATAATGGACGAAATGGACAAACCATACGATCCGGTAGGAAACTAACATGAGAATGGTAAAAAATACAAGACGTATATTCTAACTCTTTATAGGGATACAGACCGAATGAGGTACATTGAAAACTTGTAAAAAATATACATTCGAGAGTTAAATTTGGTAACTTACGCCCCTAAAATAAATATGGTATATGCTCATACGAGAGGGACCTTGACCCAACCATCTTATTTATAGACGAAGATTAAATGGATTATTTCCTCCCTTATAACAATGCACTATTGATAACGGTATATATAGCAGGGTCCAAAGCAAGGAAAATTTTGGTAGACACAACGATGCCGATGAATGTATTATCAAGTTTTGCCATTAAGAAGTTCTGCTTCAAAACCATTATCTAACCTGCTTTCAATATTATAGTGAGATTCAATGGCCAAGCCATGATTCATTTGGGAACAATAAAATTAAAAGTGTAATTTGGACCAATAGATGAGTCAAAATTGAGGTAACAGAGTTTCTTGTGCTTGATACACCTACCTTATATAATCTTAGCTTAGACATGTCATGGTTGGATGATTTCAAGGTGAAGTCTTCTATATATCACCAGTTCTTAATGTAAATAGTTAGCGACGAGGTGGGGATAGTAAGAGAAAAGTCGAAGGCGTTCGTAAAGGCCTAACAAAATCTTTAAACAATTCAACACATAACAACCACATATGCTGGACGAGAGAGGATGTGATTGTCTTTTAATGTTGAGTTTTGTCTCGTGGTAGACGACCCTCGTGAGAACAAACCAATGATTGGATCCATGGAGAAACCAGGAGAGGTGTGCTTGGGCGGTAGAAGCGATTAAATATTCAAAAGTGGGACAAACTTACAAGAACATGCAGACAATATTTCTTGGGATAACACATCATTAAAATATATCCTTGAATCCTTTGCTATTCACCATCTTATGATTGAATTTCGTGTTAGTAAACGAAGAGATATTTCCATAGATAGGCCAAATATGGTAAAGGAGGGAGTTAGTTTCTTACTGTCCATAAGCTACATTAGGGAACTACGACACATAAGGTCAGGGCACGTGAGTGATAATGGATTGTTGGAATTGCAGAAGCAAGGTCTGTTCGGAAAATAAAAATTGATTGGCTTTGAATTTTGTTAATTCTATGTGTACGAGAAAAGTAGAATAATCAAGTTTGTAAAATACGAGTACACAACAATTGGAACCCTTGACCACATATATGTTAATCTCTCGAGGCCTGTAAGGGTTCACCTTCATGGATGTAATAGATATTTTATGTCAATCATTGATGATTAATCAAGGAAGTTGTGAGTTTATCTATTGAAATTGAATATATAGGCTTTTGATAGGTTCAATCAATGGAAGACTATGGTTGAAAAGTAGGTTACAAACCGATAATAGTCTTGAATTATGTGCAAATGAATTTACTGATTACTGTAAAGCAGAAGGGATAAATCGACATAGAACTATACGTAACACTCCAAGTAAAAATATTCTTCCTAAAAAGATGAAAATAACCATTCTTGAGAGGGTGACGTGCTTGTTGGTTCATGCTAAGCTCTCAAAGCAGTTTTGGGGTAAATCAATAATGATTTCTTGTTACCTCATAAGAAATAATATATGAAAAGCCTTCTGATTTTTAAAATATTAATGTTTGGTTGCAATTGTTATGCACATATTATATATGACAAACTGCAACCAAGAGACTTGAAGTGCTTATTCATTGGTATCCTGAATGAGTCAAAGATTACAAGTTATGGCCTCTCAAAGAAGGTTTAGGAAGTATTTTATGAGTATGGATGTGATATTCAAGAGAATAAATATCATGGTTTGGACGGTGAAATGCATGAAGCCCAACCTGACTGAATAGACACACTTGAGATTAGGTGTAGTCACATGGATCAGAACCTACTAGTGGCTTAAGAGGATTTGAGCCATCAAATACACCTGGACAAGAATTCTTAATGAATCTGGAAGGTATTCGAGCTTAACATGGCTACCAGATAGCAAGAGAAATGACTAGATGAGTCATATGAACACCTCAAAGGTACATATATACCAAACCGATAACTTTCATATTAGTTGTTGCATCTGAAATGATTCACTATGAACCTGAGAACTTCATGCACACAATAGAAAGTGAGGATAAATCCAAGTGATTTGTTAATATAAAGAGGCAAATGAGTTTTCTTTGGAAGAATAACACATATGATATGGTATATACACCTGAAGGTCAGAGACTGGCTGATTACAAGTGGATTTTCAAAAAGAAGGAAGAAATTCATGGGTTTGAATTGGCTCGGTACAAAGCCAGATTGGTTTCGATAGGGTTCACTCAAGGAGAGGGTATGGATTATAATGAGATATTCTCTCCCATAGTAAAATATAGTTCATTCAAGATCCTACTTTCATGGCTACAAAGTTTAACAATTGGACCAGATGGACGTCAAGACAACCTTTCTACACGAGACCATTGAAGAAACCATTACGTGAAGCAGCCTCAATGATTTTTAGACAAGGAAATGAGTGACCATATATGATTTTGAATGGAGCATTGTGGTATAATTATTTTGATGATTTCATGGTCAAAAGTGGTTATTGAAGAAGTAATTATGACAGTTGTTTATATATGAAGAGGTTTGGTTCCGCCAAAATAAATCAATTACTATATATATGATATTTTTTTTGGTAAAAAATATAAGACACAAATTAAATATTTAACGGTAATATTGAGGAGTATGTTTACGATGAAGCACAGGGGTTCATCCAAGAAACATCTTGGGATGAAGATAACTAGGAATAGACAAAGGAAACCTTGTTTATTACAAGAAAGTTATTTGAAGAAGGTTTTTGACAAGCAACGTCAGTCACTTGTCCCATTGCTCAACACTTCAAACTAACATCTTTAAATGTTGATTTTAAATGTGTAGAGATGAAAAAAATAGAAGTATAATATATTTCATGGTTTGTTGTATGCTTCATTTGGATAATGGTTTAAGCTTCGCAAGAATATTCATGGTAAATCCCTCGTGGGAACATTGGCAGGTTATTAATGGGCTCTGAGGTACATCAAAGGATCCATTAGTCTAGGAATGATGTATGGGGAGGTTGGGTTAGGACTGGAAGGTGTTGAGGATGTGTGGATACTAGGAAATCTTTGACTAGATATGTGGTTGTGTTGTTCTGTAGTACTATAAGTTGGAAAACTAATCTTCAACCCTTACTAACATTATCCTCTATCGAAGCTGAATATATTGATATTGCCAAAGAAATAAAGGAATATATATATGGTGGAACAAATGTTGATGTTGCACTGTGATAACCATAGTGTAGTACACTTGTCAAAGAATCAGGTGTTTCATGAACAGACTAAATACATTGATTGTAAACTTCATTTCGTATGAAGTATTCTTTACTATGAAGATATTGTTCAAGACAATATTCACACGGATAACAACCCATCATATATGTTTACTAAACTGGTGACAACGAGAAAGTTCAAGTATTGCTTCGACTTAGCTCATATCTGAAGCAGTTGTGGCCCTTACCATGTGCCACGAATGTTATGGGAAAAACTAACAAAGAGAATGCCAAGTAGTAATCTTTATTGATCAGAAAAGAGAATTACATTATTTGTGGGTTTATTTGCTTATTTATACCCATTATTACCGTTTACAAGCCGTTACTATAATGCTTAACTCTAGTAACTACACTTAGGACTGAATTTACATCGTATGACCATTAAATTAATGGGTTGACTAGTTCAATTATTGGTACTTAAAACATCACTTTGACTGTTTCCTTTATCGTTGGACCTCGGTCGGCTTTATCCGCGCTATTAACCGAGCGCCAGTCCATTTGTAATGAAAAATATTATTAGGAAAAACCATTTGATTGGATCGTAGACAGTGAGTCAGATACCAAGGTAAATATAAAAAACCCTCTTGACTCGTAGTGGTACCCTTCCATGAGTTAACTCCCTCTTTAATTGTTCTTATGCGTTCTGTTGGCTCATTGCAGTCACTCGAGTAGATACAGTGACACCAAAGAAGACGGGGAAGAAGAAAGAGAAGGTGGGGAAAACCACTGAATCAGAGTTTGAAGATATAGTCTTCTTAGAAAGTTACTTTTACCCGCTAGCCGCCAAATATGGGTACCTTGACGATAGTGGGCTATTTGAGATTTAAGGCTAGATACGGGATACCCAATGATGTCATATTAAGGGTACCATTAGTCTACGAGCATCCCTATCAGGCGCAAAACCATGGGACTTGCCTATTCACCACTGTATTTGATTGGGGCCTTTGGTTACCTTTACCATCACTGATACATGACTTTTTTAGCGTTATAGGCATATGTTTAACCCAACTGGCTGCCAACAGATGAAGAATGCTGCTCAGTATTATATCGAGCTCTTGCATGTTAGGTATTAAGTTCTGCCTGATTTGCTACTGGCCATGGACGTAGCTAAGTTGGACAAATCTCTGTTCTTCTACACTTAGTTGACTGGAGTAAGGAATATAGTTGATCTCCCCTCATCTGATAAGAACTGGAAACACTCCTTTGTGTTCGTATTAGAGAATTGGGAGCATGAAAATGCGATTATGAATCTTCAGTTAGTAATAAAGTAGAAAGTATAGTGTAAGCAATATTTCGAGTAGTTTAAAATATTGGCGAATGAGTACGGATGTGAACACCATAGTTTACTTATGTAAGTGAGGGAACCCACCGTGAGTGGTGCAAGGAGGGTTTATCGAAGGAGTACAAGAATCCCTTGGTCCAGGTTGGGAACCTAGCGAGCTCAACTTGGTTTTAAGAGCCAACACGGTTGTTCACTCAGGTAAACTATCTGAGTGTGCGTTTGTGGCCAGTGATCCGAGTTGGTCATCAATAAGGACGGGAAGGTAACTATGGAAGATAGTGGGGAAGTGGTATCGATAGAACGTATACGAGCGCTAATGGAGTAAAGGTACCGGGAGAGAAATAGCATTGAGGCCTGGTTGTCGGTGCCTCAGACTCGCAACGCGAGGGAGGTAGAAGGGTCGACATCGCTACATTGTCAGAATGAGAAGGAGGGGGAAGTGTTAGCTATTCAGGAGGCTGATGAAGTAGATTAGTAGAAGGATGATTTTGTCTCGCCAGGGGTCGAGGCACAACAAGGTCGGGCTCGGTAAGCTCGTGAAGAAGCAAAGCGGCTATCTGATGAGATCGTGATTGTAAGTGTTGTTCCTCTTGCAGAAAGAAAATTGTAACTGGTTGATGAGGAACTTGATGATGAAATGGTAATTCCAGAGAACCAAAGCAGCCACCCGATGGGCTCAAATGTACAACAGAATCAGAGGAAGGCCCCTGATGTTGTAGTCGTAGACGAGGCTCTATTAGATGGTTAGACGAGCCGAGCGGAGGACAATGATGAGGGAGAGAGGCAGAAAAAACGAATTTCTGAGGAGATAACTCAAAGCATGAAGCAATTTGTAACGACAACATCTATTTTCCCTTTCTTTTTTGTAACAAAAGTTGGCATGGGGTCATCCTTTGTGAACATTGTAAGACCCGAACAGATGCCTACTAGGCCAAAATGAGCAGAGTCTAGTAAATGGGGTCAGGTCAATGAGGAGCTTCCTCCTACAAATATTGTCATGCCTCGCCCCTTTATGCTAATGTTTGAGTAGCTCAAACACTGCCCAGAATTGTCTTACTATGACAGTATGCCCATAAGTGAACTCCTGTAGAGACAAGTGGAGTTGGCAATCGAGGTAAGACAAGTTGAAACTGTTTACTTTAACCAATAAATGATAACTGTGAACTTATCTGAGCATGGATGCAGATGCACCACAATTCGATGGTTCTAATGTACCAGAGTATGTCAAAAGCCGACTACCAAGTCATAGAGAATTGGAAGCCGAAGCCAATGTTCTTTGAATCAGTTAAAGATTTGACTACCAAGCTTAGTCTGTTTAAAAATGCTTATGGTTTGGCAATATCACAGAAAGAGAAGGCAAATCAGGCTAATGAGAGACTTCAACCAGAGGTGGCTGATCTCAAAGTTTCTCTGAGGTCGAGTGAGGACAAACGTAATGAGCTGAGCACAGGAAACACCACCCTTTTGGCGCAAAACAACGTGCTTATCAAGAGGAATAATGAGTTGATATCATAAAGCGTCGGTTTGCTCGCACAAAATATGGCCCAGGCATAAAAGATCGAGGAGCAAGCTGAGCGCATTGCTGGATTGGTGCTAGAGAATGGAGAGCTCGAGGTTAAGGTGGATGATTTACAGAAAGAGATGGATCTACAGTGTACCCAAGGGAAGAAGAAACTTTGTGCAGCATTGGAGTAAAGAGAGAAACAAGATATGTGGGTGTCCATTTATAAGATGGCCAATAATCAGAAGGATACTATTGCGCAACTGCTGGCATTGGATCCTTGTATGAAGTTGGGATCTCTGAGCCAGTTTGTTCAGGCGCCCATGCCCCATAAAATGGGAGGCTTGATAATTGCTGACCCGCCCTTGTTGATCAAGAAATAGGTAAGACAACTACCATGGAGGCTGAGGAGATGGAGACACAGCCAAGCAACGTGGCACCCAAGGAAGGGACATTTAAAGATCCTCTAATTTTTCCCGATGTGTGAAATTGTGTTATATTATATAACACTTGAAAACTTAATATTACTTGTGAGTATTTTGATCATGGGTGCGAGGTGTAAATTACACTGTTGTTGTATAGCTTGATCACATGATATGTTGATCCAGACTTATATTGGATTTGTTGTTTTTGTTTTATGTTGATAGTCAGCCTTCTAATACTGTAGTTTTAATTTGAATTATTATGTTATTTGGAAAAATTCTTTTGAGATGTGTTTACTAATTATGATAATTCTTGAGCGAATCCTTACAAGGTCGAGCTCAGTAAGGCTCATTGCGTAGCTAGGAATCTATTTTTCTTTTAACTTAATCGCGGCGATGTCGTAAGACCCTATTGTGTGCCATGTAACATGCTTGATTTTAGATCAGTTTGCTTATATACCGTGTACAAGGTATGAGGCTCAGTATGGCCTTTACGTAGCCCGTAGGCGTGGCCAATTAGCCCGATCGTGCTTATAGACACCTGTTCTAGGCTCCATATGGCCCCTCGCGTAGCCCGTAGACGTGTTCATAGACCCGGTCACAATTGTAAGGATGAAGTAAGCGTAATAATAAACACATATAATGGCGAAAGCGGTAAATATATTAATGAAATGAACAAGTGTTCTGATGCCTTATTAAAATAACCTCTTGCACCATCAGGGGGAAAAAGAGCGCATCCTCTAAGTTATACATATTGTCGATATAATTTTAGATGGTTAATATTCCATGGGTGCTTCAAGACATGGCCCTCTGCATCGGTGAGGCGATAGGCTCCACTGTGGAATTTAGAGATAATAGTATATGGCCCTTCCCAATTTGGCCCTAACTTTCCATCCGCTCTATCGCCTGATCCTTGGAATTTTTTATTCATAACCATGTCACCTACCTCAAAACTACGAGGTTTGAGCCAAGTGTTAAACTGTCCCCACATCAAGCTACTGTAATGCTCTCCCCGTACGCGTGCCTGATCACGCCTCTCTTCAATAAGATCCACGCTCTCTACTTGGTTGACAATATTAAGGAATTCCTCATAATTTGTGATCTGATGGCTGAGTATGATTATTTCTGCTTGTACCACAACTTTACTGCTGTAGCAAGGGAAAAAGAACCTTCGAGGGGTAGTGCAGTATGCCCATAAGACGTCAGCTAGCTTGTCTGGCCATTTCCATTGAAACCTTTGAGCTTCTTTTTAATTCCTTCCAAAATTGTCCAGTTGGTGACTTTGACATGACCGTTTTCCTGGGGGTAATATGGTGTGAAGAAGTGTTGGTCAATCCTGTATCGTTTGCAGTCGTCACGATAATGTTTTAAAATTGAGGCCCATTATTTGTCATCAAGATGCGTGGTATGCTAAATCATGTAAATATTTGATTATGGACAAAGTCACATACATCTGGAGCTCGGGTATGAAAAAGAGCTTTAGTCACTACCCATTTTGAAAAGTAATCCACCGCGACGATTAGAAATTGTCACTTTCCCATTGCCATAGGAAAAGGTCTTACAAGGTCGATGCTCCATTTATCAAAATGGCAAGGGATGGGAATAGGCTGCATCGGCTTGCTTGGATTATATCCAAAATTGGAGAACTGCTGACATTAGTGATATATCTAGACGATTCGTTCCGCATCGCTGCCCAGCCCTGGCTAGTAGTAACCTGCTAGCATAAAACGTTGAATGAGGCTCTAATACCCAAAATGTGCCTCAGCTTCCCCGTTGTGTATGTCATGCGGAAGTGAAGTAGCTTCCGCTTGATCGAGGTAACGCAATAGTGGTCGGGTTGCACTTATTCTATCTAAGACGCTATCAAGCATATAGTAATTTAGCGCTCACAGCTGGAGAGTCCGAGCAGCCGTCGTATCGGTCGGTAAAATGGTAGAATTTAGGTACAAAAGATAGGGTTGCCTCCAATCGTTAATGTTATCGATTATATGAATACTTTCAATTCGATCAATTAGTTATGTAGTCGAAAGTTGCTGGGTGATGATGAAAGGATGCTCGCCCACTTCCGTAGCCTTAGCCAACGCATCGGCAGCTGAGGTTTCCTGGCGGGTGACTTGTTCGTATAACACCGTTGCGAATTTAGACTCACATTCTTTAAGTGCTATTAATTAGCCATGAATTCATTCTTTCTTTGCATTGTACGTGCCTATAGCCTAATTTATAACCAAATGAGAGTCTGAACGGACTCGCAGGAGATGAGCCTCGCATATCAGAGCCAGCTTCGTGCCGCAAATAGCTGCCTCATACTCTGGAACATTATTGGTCACCGACAAATTAAATCTGATCGCGTGTCTGATTTCTTCCTCCTCTGTAGGTAAAAAGAGTACAACCCTCCCGCCGCCTCTTGAAGTGATCAAGGCCCCATCGGCTTTGATAATCTATTTTGGTGTGGATTATTTTTTACTGAAGGTAATTTTGTCAGGTGTTTTGTGGTGTTTCAAAGGTATTAAATGTTTAAGTGTTTTGTAGTGAGAGATTTAAGCTGCATGGTTGTATTAAATGTTCATTACCCTCATTAATGAAAGTGGTTGGGTATTTATACCCTTAATTATGGGCCATATGGGCTTTTGGGTCAATCTTATGAAACCGAGTTGAGTTCAAAGACACATTAGTTTAATAGGCAGATTAGCAATTAGCTTAGTCAAAAAGTGATTAGTTATTTAGTACTTTTGTCTTGTTCGGATGGTTCAGTGGGTGACTTATTTCCGAATTTCCCCTGTCAGGTTTGTACAGTGAGTGGTGAATATTTCCGGACTCATCAGTAGCCCCTTTTTTAGGTTTTTTCGAAGGCCTCATGCAAGACCTAAAAATTCCTCTTAGCCATTTGTAACATTCTCCGGACTGTCTAAGTGTTCAGCTCAGGATGTTTCCGGACTGAATACTTCTCAGAAGTTCAAAAGTTTTGTTATAGATCGTGGGACACGTGTCATATTTTGATTTGCCTCACCAGCCGTTTTTCTCGTCAAACGACGCTCCCACTAATCCCAAAAAGCAACCTTTTTATTTAATACCCATGACGTCAGCGCCGCCTTCAATCATTATTTTTGTCTTTTCGTATTCTCCTAGGTATTTGATAACTCTTTTTGTCTTACTAGTATAAATTGCTTATTTTCACTGTTTTACCATCTTCATCACTCTCTCATTTCTTCATTTCAAAGCTTTCACTTCTTCTCTCAGAATTTTTCTTGTGTAGGTTTATGTTCACGGCAAGAAACGCATTAGTAAAATGCGGGTGACTTAATCTTTTAGAGTTAGAAAAAGCGCAAAGGGTTGAGCAAGAAAGACGCATTGTTGCAGGTCTTTCCGTTTCTCCAAACGATAAACCCGAACACTATCTTCAGAGGCTGATCGAGGTTCATTTTCAGCTAGAAGTTCCGAACCCAGACGGTTATTTCAATCAAGTCTTTCGCCTATTGTATCAGGCTCCTCGGTTCAGGAGTCACAGCCCACTTTCGAACGGGAAAAATCCATATCAAGCACAAGGAGACCCTCTCCATTTATAGCTATGGGGTCAGATATTGAGAAATCCCTAGAAAAGGTTACCCTTTGCCGAACAGGCCGCTTAGTAAAGGGTCAAGCTGTTGTTTCACAATCTAAGTCCCCGAAATCAGGGCCTCCTAAGTTTGGGGCCAAGGACAAAGCTACAGGATCAGGGGCATCTATCAGAGTCCCAAAGCATAAATCCTTTGGTCCGGAGGCCACTGGAACTAGCTCTCAAAATGAGCCCTCCGGACCTGAGCCCCAACCGGACACCAGACCCTTAGGAGAGGGTGATGCTCAACCATCCGGACAACTTACAGAGCCTGCCACCAACACTCCCCCACCAACAACAACTGACAAACCTTCCATGGTGATGGAAGAGGTGATGAAGGATAGCATAAAAGAAGCCTCATTTGAGACTGACGTCTCCGGACAGACAGGAGAAGCTGCCACCGATAAAAAAGGCAAGGGTAAAGAGAAACTGTGTTTGAAACACCCGGATTTGCCGGAGTCTGTGGAAGGCAAAATGGGGCCCTGCTTCCACAAGGTGAGCGTGAAGTATCTGCTAGCCATGCAGAACATCAACTATGTCTACGCTCACACTGCTGAATTAGGCCAGATCCGAATGAAGTGGGGGATCCCTGAGTTTGTCAAGGTGAGGATATCGGTCACCCCGGAGACCTCAATGGACTGTAAGCTGAGCGAGATTGTTATCTATACGGAGTTGTTCAACTGGGGGCTCAGATTTCCCTTGGACCTAGAGATCGTCAGATACTTTCATATGATAAAGCTCTGTCCAAGCCAGCTGAGTCCCAATGCTTGGTACACCATCATGGCCTGCATTATGGCCTCTAGGCTCTCCGGAATACCGCTTCCGATGGAGCAATTTGCTGCTGTGGCCAGCGTCTTCAAGAACCACGTCATTCCTTTCTACCACTACAATATGGGAGATAACTTCAAAGTGGTGGGTGATTTTCTTGAATCAGAAAAGAATTGGAAGACCCAATTCATGTTCATTAGTGGGACTTGAGAAAACGGGAGGAAAATCAAGGCTGGCGTCAACCCTAGCATGCTCACCAGCAGATGGAAAAGTTCAGGTAAGTATTTAATCATGCTTGTCTTTCCTTCCTTATAAAAAATATGTTTTTAAACTGCTCTTCGTTTTCTTTGGGTAGTGTTGCCGAAGGAGTTCTCCGACTATGTGGAGAAGGGACAGACAACTTGTGCCAAGCTGAATGCTTGGGCTGCTGACAAATGGGGAAATCGTTTCCACAATTGCTTTACTGCCGGAAATTTAGCGAGGTCCCATCTTTGGAACACAACTGGCCGGAGAGACCTTACTTGGGAAGAATTGACCACTCTACCTCCTCCGGGTGTCATCCTGCAGAGAACAGAGGAGAAGGATGGGAAGCTGGCCTTGCCTGCCAGAGAAAAATCCCCAAGTAAGATGAAGGGCAAGAAGGGTAAGAAGAAACAAGCTGCAACTGAGATTGCTCAAGGTGGTGGTGAGATTGTCCCAGCAAATCAGGAAGTGCAGGGTCAAGGGGGAATCGATGCTACTCTACATCAAGTGGTTGAAGATGAGAGTATAAAGGAGGCAGGTGGACCTCCAAATCTTCCAAAGGCTCCCAATAATGATCGAAAACGGGGAGCAGATGGAGAAGATAGGGAAGCCAAGAAGAAGAAAATCTCCTCGGGGGATGAAGTTGCTCTCCAGCCTTCAGAGTCTCTTCCTCCGGCCGACCCAATAGACCCCACCTTGGCAGAACAAATCCCAAGTGACTTTCACACCGGAGAGGGTACCGAAGGGGATATCAATATCGATGGAGTTGATATCACTGGCCTCCAAAACATAGGCCATTACTTTGGAGACCTCAAAAAAGACGACTTTGCTGGCCCCTACCTTCCTCCAAGCTCCTCAAAAATGGTTACCATCAATGGTAAGTCTTTTTCTATTTCAGGGGAGAATGACATAGTTACTCACTCCTTGTTGAGCAAAATTCAACCGGTGCTCAACCTGGAGAGGCAAGTGCGAATCCAATATACCCTTATGAACACACTCAACGCAGACAAAGAGAGCTTATCTAATGACTTGCTTAACACCAATCAGAGTGTTGAAGCATTAAAGAAATAGCTCGATGAGTTGAAGAAGGGGAACGAAGATTTGGCCACCAGGCTGGCCGCTTCGGAGGTGGTTAACAAAAAACTCTAAACCAAGTGTTCCGGCTTGGAGAAGGATCTCTCCACTTCGAAGAAGGAAGTGAATGCCAAGGATAATGTCATCCAAACCCTGTCCGGTGATAAGTCTTCTCTTGAAGAGGCTGTGTCCAAAATCACCAAGGAGAAAGAAGATTTGATAAAGGAGCAGGAGAAGACAATTCATGCTAGGATCGATGAATACACCAACAAGGTGATAGACTCCCAAGAAGAGAGGTATGCCGAAGTCAAATCCGATACGGTCTTGCTTTTCCACCGAACATTACCGAAGAGGACGTTTGGAACTTTATGGCAGTACGTTGAATATGAAGATATCCCATTTCACACGATGGTAGATGGTGGATGGTGATAACAAAAACTATTCCAGTGGTTATGATGATACCACCAATGAAGAAGATGGGACCAGAGAGAGCCCTGATGACGAACCCAACGATCCAAAGAAGAAACAAGATGAAGCAAGAACATCAAAGGGAGTTAAGCCTTAAAATTTTAACTATTTTCTGTTTTTCTTTTATTCTAATATCAGACTAAAGTCCTTGGATGGCCAAGGAATTTTTGTAATAGTGTCCGGCTCGTGCCCGGATAGGCCTTTTCTGTTTAAACTTCAAAGTCCTTGGATGGCCAAGGCATTCTTATATGTTTTAATATCATTCCCCGGGGCTAACCGGGAAATTTTATCTTGCACAATTCTTGCCTTGTTTTATGTTTGCCCAATCTCGATGGCTGATGTTTAAATAGCCCCTAGTTATTTTATGAGTATTTTAAGGCGAGAATGTTTAAATTTTCTGATGAAAAATGTTTAAATGGTCATCATTCCACCAGATCAATCCGATCTGTCAACGATACTTAGAAGGCTTTAAAGAAACTATAAATCAAACCACTCCAAATTTTTTAAGAATGCATCAAATTGTATTAAAAAGCTGGGACACCTCATTAAAACATCCCCGCGCCACCAGGGTAGGAAAGAGTATGCCCCCTAATATTTACATGGACTTTAAACAAGTAAATATTTACATAACTTTCATTCTAGGTACATTCGGAGGTGTTCAATGTTCCAGGGGTGATTTAAGATTCTTACATCTTTATCTTGAAGCCTGTATGTCCCAAGCTTAAGCTTTTCACTGACCACATAGGGTCCTTCCCAATTTGGAGCTAGCTTGCCGAACTGCTTCTCTTTAGTATGTAAGAAGACTTTTCTCAACACTTTATCCCCTGGTTGGAAATCCTTCCTTCTGACTTTGGAAGCAAACCTGCTTCTCATCAATCCCTGATAATGGGTGTCTCTAAGATGAGCCTTAACTCTTTTCTCTTCTATTAAGTCGAGTTGATTTCTGATTGCCACTTCATTAGCCTGTTCGGAAAAATTATGGACTCTGAATGATGGAAGAGTTGCCTATATAGGAGCAATTGCATCCATACCATATACCAAGGCAAACGGGGATTCCTGTGTAGCAGCCCAGGAGTCGTCCGATAGGCCCATAGTACTTCTTGTAGATAGCTTGGCCACTTTCCAGCAGTCCCTTCTAGATTCTTTTTAAGACCGGACATGATGGTTATGTTCGCCAATTCTACCTAACCATTCGCTTGTGGGTGGAAAGGAGAGGAGAAGCAGTGTTGAATTCCTCTAGAGGCACAAAAATTCTCCATATCCTTGTTATCGAATTGTAGCCCATTGTCTGTGGTTATCTTCTGTGGAACCCCAAATCTGCAGCAAATATTAGATAAGATAAATTTTATAACAGCTTTTGAAGTAGTTCATGCCAGAGGGGCTGCTTCTATCCACTTTGAGAAATAATCAATGGCAACAATGATAGTTCTGCACCCTCCGGACGCCATCGGTAGAGGTCCCACCAGATCCAGCCCCCAACAAGGAAAGGGTATTGGCTCAGAAATAGACTCCAAAGGGACAGCTGGGATATGAATTCCATTGCCATATCTCTGGCATGGATCACACTTCTTTACCAATTCCTTGGCATCTTCCATTATGGATGGCCAGTAGTATCTGACCAACAAGACTCTTCAAGTTAAAGCTCTATAACCACAGTGTGTTGTCCCTTCACCATCATACAGTTCAGACAGCACCACTTGGGACTCTTCCATCCCCAAACAACGCATTAGAGGTCTACTAAAAGACTTCTTGTAAATGACGTCTCTTATGATTAAGAAACCACGAGCCCTATACTTCATTTTTCTTGCTACTGCTTTTTCCGGAGGCAAAATGCCATCTGAAATGTATTGAAGAAGAGGATACCTCTAGTCTTTAGGTTGACCCACTTGTATATTTAAACTTTCCTCCTCTTTCTCCTTGTTCTGATTGAGTTGAATGGATGAGCACTCCTGCACATGAATCCATGGGTAGGACTCAGAGTATGCTATGGTTGCCAAAGAGTCTGCTAGTGTATCCTCTGTCCTGGGTATGTTCTCATAGGTGATGTCTTTGAAGTTAACTGCCACCTCTTTAAGAATGAATAAATATTTAATTAATTGCTCCTTCTTGGCCTCAGATTGACCTTGGGCATGATGGATAAGAAGCTGAGAATCACTCATTAACCTAACCTTTTTTGCTCCACAAATCAGGGCTAACTTCAAACCAGCTATAGAAGCTTCATATTCGGACTCGTTGTTAGAAGCCCTAAAGGCAAAACATATAGCCTGGTATAGTTTTTCGTCGTACGGAAAAAGGTAAAACATATCCCAGCACAACAACCCATGGTACTTGATCCACCATCAGTCCGGACAACCCATACTTTCTTAGTCTTTTCACCTGTTGCCTGTTTAGGGTCTCTGTCTGAATGGAATTCAACTAGGAAATCAGCAACAGACTGAGCCTTGACTGCAGTTCGAGGGGCAAAATCAATATCATAGTCCCCCAACTCCACTGACCATTTGGTCATTCTGATCGATACGTCTGCCTTTTGAAGAACATTTTTTAAGGGAAAATACGTTCGAACAATAATAGAATGAGTGAAAGTAGGGCCTCATTTTCCTAGCTGCAATTACTAAAGCCAGTGCTAGTTTTTCAAGTTTTAAATATCTCTTTTCAGCATCCATCAGGCTTTTGCTGATGTAGTACATCGGATGAGGATAATTATCCACCTCTCTTACTAGTACCGCACTTATGGAACATTCGGAGACTGCTAAATATATGTACAGTGTTTCTCCATCAGTAGGTTTGAATAGGGTTTTGGGGGAGGATAAATGCTTTTTTATTTCATCAAAAGCCTGGTCGCACTATGGAGACCAGTTGAATTCTTTGGCACCCTTTAAAGTTTGGAAAAATGGGGCATACCTATCCGAAGACCTTGAGATAAAACAGTTTAGAGCAGCTAACCTCCATGTCAATCTTTGTACTTCTTTAATATTTCGAGGAGGCTCCATCTGCAGTAAAGCATTAAGTTGGTCTGGATCAGGCTATATCCTTTTCTCACTTATCACATACCCCAAAAACTTCCCGGACTGCACTCCGAAAATGCATTTTTCTGGATTCAACTTTAAATTAACTTTTACCAAGTTGGCAAAAGTCTCTTGCAAATCTGCCAAGTGTAACTCTTCTTTCACACTCTTTACCATCATGTCATCAATGTAGACTTCCATATTTCTTCCAATCTGACTAGCGAATGCTTTGTTCACCAACCTCTGCTAAGTAGCCACAACATTCTTTAACCCAAAAGGCATCACCTTGTAACAATGAAGTCCCCTATCAGTAATAAAAGTGGTGTGTTCTTGGTCCTTCGGATCCACTTGAATCTGATTATAACCGGAGAAGGCATCCATGAAGGACAACAACTTGTTCCCAGATGTGGAGTCCACGAGCTGATCGATCTGGGGGACTCGATATAGGTCTTTTGGACAAGCCCTATTAAGGTCAGTAAAATCGATGCACATACGCCACTTTCCATTTTTCTTTTATACTAACACTGGATTGGCTGTCCATAAAGGGTACTAAGATTCCTTTATATGCCCCATCTTAGTAAGCCAGTCAACCTCTTGAACTATGACATCAGCTTTCTCCTTAGAAAAAGCTCTTCTCTTCTACACAACAGGTGCTACATCTCATCGGATGGATAGCTGGTGTGATATAACATCTGCTGGTACTCTGGTTACATCAGCATTGCACCAAGCAAAAACATGCTGATCGTCTGTTAAAAAAAATAACACTTTGCTTTTTAGTTCTGATGTCATCTTAGATCCGATCTTGACATTTCTTCCTTGAGCCAGAGAATGAGTTTCAACCTCTTCAATTGGTATTAAAACACCAGGGGTCTCTTTGGGGTCATCAATTTCATCCTCTCCCCCAAAAGGCCCCTCCAACTGCTAATCTTCACTGATCCGAACTGCCCCCAAAGTTTTAGGGGCCAGTGTTATTGTATAACATTCCCTTTCTATCTTCTGACTACTCCAGACAACTCCCACCTGTCATTGCACAGTGTATTTTAAACATTGGTGAACTGTTGAAGTCACAGCATGCATCCTGGAGAGCCAAGACCTTCCCAAAATGGCATTGTAGCATATGGGACAATCTACCACAATAAAGAGTGCTATGACCATTTTCTTAAAAGGGCCCTTGCCCAACAAAACCTCCTCCTCAAACTCCCCGGTCACGTCCGCAGAGCTTCCAGTGAAACCCACAATCGACCTGTTCGAACGTTGAATTACTGTTGAATTCTTCATTTGTTTATAGGAAGTTATAAAGAGAATATTGGTTGAGCTGCCAGTGTTTACCAAAATTCGTCTAATGTCATTGGCCCCAATGGATACTCCTATCACCATAACATATTCATGGGGACCAACTATGTCCTTCAAATCATCTTCATAAAAAACAATGAAGGGAGAAGGAATTTGAGATTGATAGGAAGTCATGCCTCCTTCCAATTGAGTAGCCAGAGTATGAACATGCCTCTTTCTTGAAGAAGCAGTTGGTGCAGTCATAGTGTCCCTTCCAAATATGGTAAGTGACTCAAAAAAGCTTATGAGTCCGGATACCGTCTTGATGTGTTCTGTGATAACGCCCACCTTATTCCGGGTTAGCTCAGGATCCAAATACTCTGACTCCACATCGAATCTTTCAATTCCAGAGCCGACGTCCCTGCATTGTTTGTTGGGCCGGTCCGATGAGCATTATCAGGCCTATTCCCACTTCTTCTTTTAATATAAGCACCCAATTTTCCTCTTTCAATCAAATTTTGCACCTCTTGTTTCAAAGCGATGCAGTCTTCTGTGTTATGACCAATATTATGATGATATTGGTAGAAACAATTATTACGACTTTCCCTGGGAGATTGAAGCGCAGCCGGCTTCCTAAAATGTACTTCGTATTTTGTTTTGTCATAGATGGTTGCCACATTCTCTTTCAACTCGGCAAACCACTCCGGTTGAACCCAAGGCCCTTTCTTATTTCTGGATTGCTGGCTCTGAGCTGGTGCTGGGTGGGATTGAGCCTTGGCCCTGTTGGGACCCTGTCCGGCTTTCTTAGCCTTGTACCCGGACTGATCTGGTTTTGATTTTGTGCAGCTGTGGCCGACCTCACTTGCCTATGCACCCTAGTTTTTCTTTTCATCCACATTGATTTGCTTTCCCACCTGATTTAGTAAACCGCCCCACGCCATGGCCTTCTTCCTAGTTATTGAATCAACCAAATTGCCAGGGTTCAAACCCTGCCTTAAAGAAGTTATTGTTACTTGTTCAAAGCAATCAGCTAATCCATTCTTGGTGTTCACAAAGTGACTTATATATTCTTTCAAGGATTCATTTAGTTCTTGGGCACAATGGATAAAAGTGTCTCCATTGCCCTTTACCTCCTTACTTCCAACGAACTGCCTCCGGAAGGCCACCCAAAAGGTATCAAAATTTCTGATGCAGTCCTGAGGCAAGCTATTATACCACTTCAGAGCACTCCCCGTAAAAGATTGAGAGAATGCTCTACAAAGCAACTTATCATCATCGTCAAAATTCATCATAAAGTTTTTAAACTGCTCCGGATGATTCTCTGGATCTTTACTCCCATCGTATTTTTCCATCTTAGTACTGTCAAACCTCTTTGGAAGGTTTCCAGATAATATCTTGGAAGACAATGGAGATTGTCTCCAATTCCGGCCACGACTAAACACAGTATGTTCATTGGGAGTTGCAAAGATACTTGGTTCATCATGAAAAGCGAAAGACTCCATCAACAGTCGGTCTACATGTCTCCGGCCATGGTTGTAACTGTGAGATGACCCCTTACCTAGATGCCTTTTCAACCTTCCATGCCTATCCCTCTTTCTTGAATATTTCTTAACCAACTTTTGCTTCTTCTTAGACCTTCCTTCATCAGTGCTCGATGACAGGGACTCCTTGACTCCATCTTCATTCGAGGAGCTACTAGAGGATTCTGAATCTGAGTCTGAGCTCTCCACTGGTTTAGACCGGCGAGACTTCTTTAAGCTAGCATGAGTCTTTTTAGTACTTACATGGGTCTTTGTAGATGGGTCATGCTCCTTGGATTGTCAGTGTGGTGAATGGCTAACACTTTTGATTTTTCTTTCAAGCCCATCTCTACCCTTTTAGCATCCCTCAAGGCTTTTATCTCAGCCTTTAACCTGTCTCGCTCTTCGATCGTATATTCATCGTTTTCTCCCACCACTCCTGCCAAAGTTGGTGGCACTGCCTACTCATCCAGATTCATCCGAACTGGTTTTTCTTGCTGGTTTTAAATGCTAGATTCAGGCACCTTCTCCTCCCACTGTGGTCACCAATTTGGTGTGGATTATTTTTTACTGAGGCTAATTTTGTCAGGTGTTTTGTGGTGTTTCAAAGGTATTAAATGTTTAAGTGTTTTGTAGTGAGAGATTTAGGTTGCCTGGTTGTATTAAATGTTCATTACCCTCATTAATGAAAGTGGTTGGGTATTTATACCCTTAATTATGGGCCATATGGGCTTTGAGGTTAATCTTATGAAACCAGGTCGAGTTCAAAGACCCATTAGTTTAATAAGCAGATTAGCAATTAGCTTAGTCAAAAAGTGATTAGTTATTTAGTACTTTTGTCTTGTTCGGATGGTTCAGTGGGTGACTTTTGTCTGAATTGCCCATGTCCGGTTTCTACAGTGAGTGGTGAATATTTCCGGACTCATCATATTTAATGTGCTTTGTCGTTGGTGTGGTATTGTTTGAAGGGGATAGGTCTCTGGGCGAGCAGAATTCTGTGATAAAATTGGCCACAGACTACCTTTTTATTGTCGTAAGCGGTTCGAACTTGATATCATATTACCCGAGTTCAATGCTCCACTTAGTCAGCCTGCCCGAAGCATCAGGTGTTTGCACCATTTCCAGGGGGAGAGATGTGCAGACGGTGATCGTGTGCCCCTGGATATACGGGTGCATTTTCCTAGCAGTTGTGACCAGTCCAGTGCAAGTTTCTCTAAATTAAGGTATCTTGTCTCACTGTCGATTACATTTTCGTTGGTGTAATAGATAATTTGTTGGACACCGATTGTCTCTCTTACCAAGACTGCACTGACATAAAAGGGTGAAATAGATAAATATAAAAATAAAGGCTCACCAACCAAGGGCACAGATAAAAAATTTGGCGATGTAAGGTAATTTTTCAGCGCGGTAACCGCCTTATCACATTCTTCTGTCCATTCGAACTTCTTAGCCCCTCGGAGAACTTTGAAGAAATGATGGCTCTTATCTGAACCCTCGAAATGAACCGGGAAAGTGTTGCAAGGCGTCCTGTGACACACTGTACCTCATTAATGTTTTGTGGAGGTGTCATTTGGATAACTGCTTGCAGCTGGATGGGGTCGGCTTCGATGCCCATTTTTTTGACTACGTAACTTAGGAACTTTCCACTTCTCACCCAAAAAGAGCAATTGATCGGGTTAAGCTTTAAATTAATATATCGAAGTAAGTTGAATATAGTCTGGAGCACATCAGGCTATTGTTATGTTATATGCGTTTTTATAATCATGTTGTTGATGTATGCTTCCATATGCTTGCCTAAATGTTCACTGAAGATGTGGTTAACTAGGCGTTGATATGTAGAATCGGTGTTCTTCAACCCGAATGACATCTTTGTGTAACATTACAAGCCTCGCTCGGTTTGTAAAGTTGGGTGCTTTTCGTCTGATGGGTTGAGCCAAATCTGATTATAACTTGAATAAGCATCCATAAACGCGAGATATTCACATCCCAAGGCAGAATTCACAAGCTGGTCAAAGCGAGGAAATGGGAATGCATTTTTAAGGCACGCTTGATTTAGATCGGTGAAATCGACGCACATGCGTCATTGTAACCTTTTCTTTTAAACCAAAACTGGGTTTGCCACCTAGACCGGATATCGGACACGCCTAATGTGCCCTAGTTTGGATAGTTTTGTGGTCTTGGTAGATATTGACTCCTAATTTTTGACTGAGAAAGACCGTCGTTTCTGTTTGACGGGTCTGGCATACGGGTCGATATATAACTGATAAAAAATAATTGAGGGGTCAATACCTGAAACATCACTAGCATCCCACGCAAACATATCCAGTTCTTGTCTAACAACTTAATTAAAGATTGCTTAAAGATAGAGGTTCAGTCATTACCCAACCATAGAGTGCAGCCCTCTGCTACTACTTTTTCGATAAAGCTGGGATGGTCTTCTTCTGGCTGTTCTATTTCTCAAGGATCGTCAATTGGTTGAGGCGAGAGAGGTACACTGCTTCTCCCTCCGGGCTCCCCATCACCTTTTAATTTCTATCTGAGGGCTTTTGCGGGGTCGACAGTGACAAAATATCATGTCTTTATCGTGCACTGACTCCCTCGGATAATACCGATTAAGCTTCCCACTGAATATTTGATGCACTGCTTGAATGTAAATGGGGTTGCCTCCATTATATGAAACCATGACTTGTCGATTATTGCATGATAAGGACTGGGTGCATCAGAGATTATGAATAGCATTTTAAGCTCGCGTTTGGTGACCCCGTAACCTACTTTGACCATCAACTCGACTTCCCCAACGCATTGAGACGTTTACCCTCATACCCGACTAGGGTTCGTTAGGTGGGCTTTTAGGGTGAAATCTTGTGCATTCGATCGTAGTTTTCTTTGAAAATGATGTTGGCTGAGCTACCCTCATCCACTAGTACTCGGGTTACCATTACTCTGCCTATGTCCATATTTATTGTCAGTGCATCCTCATGCGGCGTGCTGACCCATCTCAAGTCATCATCGTTGAACGTGAGATCCGCTATCGGGTCTCTTTAATTGCGATATGATGAGGCTTCAACTTCGTATACATCGAGGTCGGTTCGAATCATCTTGCTAGTTTTTGTTCCTAGTCACACTAGAGTATCATCCTGTAATAACGAACAACCATTTGTTCTTGATTACGTTTGCTCGCTACCCGTTTCCAAGCTTGTCTTCAATAGCCGGGCGTGGCTTATCTCTTTGCTCGGGCGGTTGACGGTGCTCCTGGTGGTTGATGAATTGGACGAGCTCGCCGCTATTTATTAATGAGATCAGATATTTTAGCTATTGTGTCTTGACTTAATCCGATGGACAGTTCGGACCATGACCACTATTATAAAAAACCGAACTGGACAAACGTAATAAATGCTAACTAAGCTAGTTGCTGGTCACTTCAAACAAGATTGATAATGGGTCCTTAAACTTGACACGACTTCACTACCCGACCCAATAAGCCCATGGGTCAATAATTAAGTATAAATAGCCCAACCACTTTCATTAATGATGGTAATCAGAATTTACTGCTAGCACATATCTTAATTATCTCACTACTTAAACATTAAATTCCACAAAATACCCAAAAAACTTTACAAAAATACCCTCAGACATAAATAAATCCCACCAAATTGGCGACCACAGTGGGAGCACGACGGTGCCTGAATTTCACAATTCAAAACCAGTAAGAAAAGTTGTTCGGATAGATCCGAATGAGAAGAATGTTTCACCTCCTGAGGTGGAAAGTGCAAGGGAAAATAATGAGTATACTGTTGAGGAGCGAGACCAGTTGAGGACTGGAATAGAGGCGCTGAGAGCAATAAACAAGCAGAAAAAAGAGTTAAGGAAAAATCCGGAGCGTCAGTATTTCAGCACACTGACAATCTTGGAGAAAACGAGCAGTCTTTGTAAACCCATCTTAGTTCCAAGAAGACACACTGATCTAAGCCTGTTGAGAGTTCTGTATTTGAGTCCTCCTGCAGCTCATCAAATGAGGTAGAACTTGAAGAATCATTATCTTTAAGTAGTGATGAGGTAAGATAAAAAAAGAAAATGAGGTTGACTAAAAACATTCAAGAAATAGAAATAGGCATGGAAGTCTTAAGAAGCACCGTGGTAAGGGAAAAGGGTCCACCAATAAGCATAATGATCAGTTGTTGATTGATCCCTTTTCTTTTCAGTCTGAACCGGGTATTTGTCTGCAAAAATACTCTCCAGTCACCTTCCTAAGAGGTTTGATAGCTCCAAGATGGAGAAATACGATGGGAGTCGAGATCCTGACAACCATCTAGAACAGTTCAAGAACTTCATAATGAATTTTGATGATGATGACAAGCTACTGTGTCGGGCCTTCTCCCAAACTTTCACAGGAAGTGCCCTCAAATGGTACAACAGTCCCCCTCAGGGGTGTATAAGAATTTTTGATACGTTCTTTTTTTTCGGAGGGAACCTGCAGCCGCTACTCAGAGTGCAATGAGTGCGCACATGGTAAACCCTCAGTCCGACGCAATAGCCTGCAAACGAACGCCAGAAGGTAAACCACACAAGGTGACAGGCTCAGCCGAGAAAGCGTATGTAGAGGGACTCGAACTCATGACCTTTGGTCACAAGCACGCCTTACTCAACCAACTCGGCTACCCCCTTGGGGGCTAAAATAGAAGATTTTTTTTTATACGTTCTGGGTTGCCTTCCAGAGAAATCTTTTTGGAAGTAAGGAACTCAAGGGTAATGGGGACACCATTATTCATTGTGCTCAAGAACCGAATGAGTCCTTAAAGGAGTACATCAGTTGTATTTTGAACACTAAGAATGGGTTAGCAGATTGCTTTGAACAAGTTGCAATTGCTTCCCTAAGGCAAGGTTTAAATCCAGGTAATCTAGCTGATTCAGTGACTCGAAAGAAGGCTATGACCTGAGTGGTTTGTTGAATCAAGTGGGAAAGAAAATCAACGTAGAGGAGACCAAGAAAACCAGAGTACACCGCCAAGTGAGATCTACTGCCACAACAACAACTCCACCAACTACTAATCAGTCTGGTTACATGGCAAAAGAAATTGGACAGAGGTCCAACCTGCCCAGGAAAAATCAATCTAACCAAACTCAGAGTCAACAGTGGTGTGGTTTATTTCTGTTTGAGGGTAATTCCGTAAAGTGTTTTGGATATTTTTTGGTGTTTTATGGTATTTTGTGGTGTTTAATGTTTAAAGTAGGGAGTAGTGAGATAATTAAGTTGTGTGCGAGTAATAAGATATGATTACCCTCATTAATGAAAGTGGTTGGGGTATGTATACTTAATTTCTGACCCATGGGCTTATTGAGTCGGATCATGAAGTCAGGTCAAGTTTAAGGACCCATTAGTAATCTGGTTTGAAGTGACCAACAACTAGCTTAGTCAACATTTATTATATTTGTCATGTTCGGAGTTTTATAATGGTGGTTATGGTCCAAACTGACCTTCAGATTAAGTCAAGACTCAGTAGCTAAAGAATCTGATCTCATCAGTAGCCCCTTTAGGTCTTGATAATAATCTTTGAAATAGCCAACTCTTAAAAATAATACTAACATTTTCCGTCTGTTGTTTTCGTCCGAATTGCAAAATTGTCCTTTAAAAGTGACTCTGTTCGAATCTTGGTGGAACTGATTTCTCATTTTATAATTCTAAGAGTTTTCTTGCGATCGTGGGACACGTGTCATGTTCTGGTTCAACCTCTCAACCGTTTTTCTCCTAGATTCCCGTACCTACTATGCTAGAAAATTACCTAGGCTTTAATTCCCGTACCTTGCATTTTTAATCATTACCCAAATCGATTTACCTTCTCCTAGGTAACTGTCATTTTTCTTTGTGGTATTTAAACCTTCTTACTGTTTCATTGTCTTCACAAAATACAAACGTTCATAGTGAGAGAAAGCTTACTTTATTTTCAAATTCGTGATTGGATCATATATGTTCACAGGCAAAAACGCCTTAGTAAAATGAGGTTGGTTGAACTTATGTGAGTTAGAGAGAGCAAGAAAAGTCGTAAGAGATGAACGCATTGGTATTGGTCTTCCGGTTTCTTTTGGTGAAAGAAACAATCAACCACAAGTAAATACAGACCAGGGTTCATCATCTTCAAAAACTTCCGAGGTTAGAAAATTTCCCTTTGTCGCAAGCCTTTCACCTCTTCCACCACGGACATCTGTTCAGGAGTCTAAAGACCCTCTCCCTAAGGAGGAAGCAGTATCTAGAATCAGAAAACCCTCATCTTTTATCACAATGGGGTCAGACGCAGAGAAATATCCAGATAAGTTAACCCCACGCCGAGTTACACGTAAATTATAGTCAAAATCCACCCCTACTTTTTCAAAGCCCTCCCGTTCGGAGGAAATAAAACATGTGCCAAAGGCTAAATCATCTGGGCAATAACCCCTAGCAGAAACCAGACTATCCGAACAGTCATCCGAGCAGTCATCTGTACAACCATCCGAACAACCTTCCACAGTAATGGAAGAAAATATGGAGGAAAACCTACATGAAGTCCATTTCGAGGCGTCCGGTCAAACAGAAGATATAACTGCAGATTGGAAGGGCAAGACCAAGGTGGGTATGACTCATCCGGATGCGCTTCCAGAGAATCTAGAGGGTGAAGTGGGGCCATGCTTCAAGAAGGTCAGCGTGAAGTATTTGTTGTCCCTTCAAAACATAGCCTACGTATACACCCACACTGTTGAGCTGGGTTGACTTCGTACTAAGTGGGGAATTCTAGAGTCTGTGAAAGTAATTATTCTGGTCACCCCAGAAACCCCATTGGACTGCAAGCCCAATTAACTGGTGGTTTATACAGAAGTGCTGAATTGGGGACTCCAGTTTCCTTTGGATCCGGAGATAGTCAGATACTTCCATCTGACCAAGCTATGTTCCATCCAACTGAGCCCCAATGCTTGGTATACTCTACTATCCTGCATCATGTCATCTAGGTTATCTAAAATTCCACTACCAATGGAACAGTTTGCTGCTGTGGAAAACTTGTGCAAAAATCGTCAAATCCCCTTCTACCACTACAACATGGGGAATGACTACAAGGTAGTGAACGTTCTTCTGAAGTCTGAAAAGTCGTGGAGGATGCAGTTCTTATTCATCAGCGGGGCTTGGAGAGTGGCAAGAATATCAAGGTTGACTTAAACCTCAACCAACTGACCAGTCGGTGGAAGAGCATTGGTGAGTTTCTCTTTTTCTTCTTTAATCTTTTAAGCATTAAGTTTTTAATCTGAACTGACTCATACCTATTCCTAGTGTTTCTGAAATAGTTTTCAGACTATGTGGAGGCAGGTCAGGATACTTGTGCCAAGTTAAACTCTTGGGCCTTAGAGAAGTGGGGTAATGTTTTTCACAATTGCTTCACGTCGGGGAACTACGTGAGGTCTCATCTGTGGAACACCACAAGAAGAATATAACTCTCTTACGAAGAGCTAACCACCCTTCCCCTGCATATGTCATCCTAAGTAGGACAGAGGCCAAATATGCCAAACTTTACCTGCCTTCCAGGGCCAAAGCCCCAGTCACTTGAACAAGATGAAAAACAAGAAGAAGAAGGCCACAACAGACCCACCTCAAACAACCACTAAAGGGACTGGTTCAGAGAACCAAGGAGGTATTAATGTTGTTTTATTGGAATCAGTAGAAGTCACAGTGAAGGAAGCTGGTGGGTCAGACATCCCACCAAATATTTCGAAGAAGGACAAGAAGCGTAAGGCCAGCAGTGATGAGATAACTCCCAAAAAGAAAAACTTTACTCTAGGAGCAGAGATAATCCTTCATCCTTCTGAAGTCCCTCTTCCAGCTCCTACCGATCCTACTTTGCAGGAGAAAATTCCAACCAATTTCCATTCCGAACAGGTTACTGGTGATGGTAACGAAGAGGTAGACCTTGACGTTTTTCAAAACATCAACATCTATTTTAATGACTTAGATAAGATGATTTCGCGGGGCCTTACCGTTCTCCTAGCTCTTCCAACGTGGTGACTCATAATGGCGAGACCTATGCTATATCCAGTGAGCAAGATACCTTGAGCCATGCCATCTTGAGTAATATTTGACCAGTGCTTGATCTGGAGAGACAAGTAAGGGATGAGACTGTTACCATCAATACCCTGACTACAGAGAAGCAAAATCTGTCAACCGATCTTCTTAGTGCTCAGCAAATCATAAAATTATTGAGGAAGGAAAAAGAGAATTTAGCTGTCAAACTGCTTAAGTCAGAAATGACCAGCATAGAGCTTCAAACCAAGTAATCTGACCTAGAGACTTCTTCTTCAAAAGATATCACAGCTTTTAATGAGCAACTACAAATCAAGGACAATACTATCCAGACTTTATCGGATGACAATGATAAGTTTGAGAATACTATCGAGGAGAAGATCGAAAAGAAAACTTCCCTAGAATACCAACAAGCTCAAGCCATAGTTGCAGGGATTGAGAAGTATGCTAATTGAATAGTGGATTCTCTGAAGAAGCGGAATGATAGAATCAAGTCCGATATGGTCCTTATGTTCCTTGAGACCTTTCCTAAGAGGACTTGTGGTCCTCCGTGGAAATATATGGAGTATGAAGATCTCATTTTCCATACGATGGCTGATGGGGACAAGCGCAACTACTCCAGAGGGATAGACTCCGATAATGATGAAGAAGCGGGTGAGAGTTCTAGTGCTGAACTCAAAATTCCAAAGAAAAGATGGTGGTGAAGATAAATCTGAAGGGAACAAGCCTTAAGGTTATATTCTGCATTTTTTAGTTTTGAAAGACTAAAGTCATTGGATGGCCAAGGCATTCTGTTGTAATGTTTGTTTAAGCTCTATGTTGTAAAACTTTAAAGTCCTTGAACAACCAAGGAATTTTTTGTCTATCAGAGATCGGTTGTAGTCCGATTAGATTCTATTTATCACATTTCCCTTTGTTTAAATTTTGTTTGACTCTTTTATCATTGATGTTTAAAAAACCTTTAATATTTCAGATGTGTTGAACAGAGATATCCAACATCTTCGACCACATGTGTTTAATGAATGTGATCAAGTGATTAATATATATGATCAACTCAGCAATACCTGAGAGCCGAGACATTGAATAAGTGTTTAATATCCAAATTGAACCAAAATTGCGCCAGACTTTTGAAGAAAGTATCATATATTATAAAAAAAACTCGGACACCTAATTAAAACCTCCCCGCGCCACCAGGATAGGAAAGAGTATGCCCCCTAATATTTATATTGATGTTTAATAAGTAAATATTTACCAAAGAGTTATATTCTAAGTATAACCTGAGATGCTCAACGTTCTACGGGTGCTTTAGAGCTCTCTTTTATTTATCTTGGAGCATGTATGTTCCTGGTTTAATATTTTCACAGATTATATAAGGTCCTTCCTAGTTCGGAGCCAGCTTACCAAACTGCTTTGCCTTGGTGTGTAAGAAATATTTTTCTTAGAACTTTGTCCCCTATTTGAAAAACCCTTCTTTTAACTTTGGAGGCAAATCTGCTCCTCATCAAGCATTGTAATGCATTGTTCTCAAATGCGCTTTAACTCTTTTTTTTCTTCAATCAAGTCCAACTGATTCCTAACTGCTATTTCATTAGCCTATTTAGAATATTTTTGGACTATGTGGGATGGTAAATTAGCTTCTATGGGAGTAACTGCATCCATCCCATAGACCAAAGCAAAAGGAGACTCTTGTGTGGCAGCTCGAAGCGTAGTTTGGTAGGCCCATAATACTTCTTGTAAATAACTTGGCCACTTTCCTACAACTCCTTCCAAATTTTTCTTCAATCCTGAAAAGATTGTTATATTTTCTACTTCAACCTGGCCATTTGCTTGAGGGTGGAAAGGAGAAGAGAAACAATGTTGAATTCCTCTGGATGTACATAATGCTTCCATATCTTTATAATCAAACTATGACCCATTGTCTGTAGTAACCTTTTGGAGAACCCCAAATCTGCAACATATGTTAGATAAAATAACTTTAATAATTGCCTTCGTAGTGGTTCCAGCTAAAGGAGCTACCTTTATCCACTTAGAATAATAGTCAATAGCGACTATTATAGATCTACATCCACCGGATGCCATAGGAAGATGCCGAACTAGATTCATATCCCATCTGGCAAAGGGTATTTGTTCAGATATGGATTCCATATGAACTGGTGGCACATGAATTTCATTCCCATACTTTTAACAAGGATCACATTTTTTACCATTATTTAGCATCTGCCATTATGGTTGGCCAATAGTATCCGTCTAATATGACCCTTCTGGTTAAGTCCTTATAGCCACAGTGTGCAAAACCTTCTCTATCATGTATCTCAAGTAATACAACTTGGGATTCTTCAAATCCTAAATAAAGTAGGAGAGGTCTGCTGAAAGATATTTTGTAAAGAAAAGAAACCACGAGTTTTGTACTTGATCTTTTTTTCCATAGCTTTATCTGGATGCAATATCCCATCGGAGATGTATTGGAGAAGAGCATATCTCCAATCTTTAGGTTGAATAACAAGTATACTCATATTTTACTCACTCTCTTTTTCCCGATCTGTTTGTACAGATGGACATTCCTGTAAAAGAATCCATGGGTAGGATTCTGATTAGGCTATAGCTGCCAAAGAGTCTGTCATAGTGTTTTCCGATCTAGGAATGTGCTCAAAGTAAATATTTTTGAAGTTTGCGGCAATTTCTTTCAACATAAGCAAGTATTTAATCAACTGTTCTTTCTTTGCTTCAGATTACCCCTGAGCATGGTGAATGAGCAATTGGGAATCACTCATTAACCGAACTCTATTTGCCCCACATAGGAGAGTCAGCGTAAGACCAACTATGGCTGCTTCATATTCAGATTCATTGTTAGAAGCTCTGAACCCAAAATATATGGCCTGATACATCTTGTCACCATATGGAGAATTTAAACAAATACCAGCTCCACAGCCCATTTTACTTGATCCACCATCAGTTCCATTCTTTCTTAGATTGGTTTTCTGATTCCTGTCCGGAGGATCTATCAGCGTGAAATTCTACCAAGAAGTCAACTACTGACTGGGCTTTAATTATTGTTCAAGGTGCAAAGTCAATATCATAATCACCCAGCTCTACTGACCACTTGGTCATTTTGTTTGACACATCAGCTTTCTGAAGAAAACTTTTCAAGAGGAAAGATGTTCGAACAACAATAGAATGAGCTTGGAAGTATGGTCTCATTTTTCTTGCTGCAATTACTAGGGCCAATGCCAATTTTCCCAACTTCAAATATCTTCTTTCAACATCCAACAGACTCTTACTGATTTAATATACCGGACGAGGGTAATTTTCCACCTGTCTTACTAGCAAAGCGCTTATTTCACATTCTGATACAGCTAGATATACATATAGCTTCTTCTCCCGAACAGGTTTGAAAAGAGTTTTAGGTGAGGATAAATGCTTCTTAATTTTAATAAAATCCTGGTCACACTGTGGTGACCAATATCTTTAGCATTCCTCAATAGTTGGAAAAATGGAGCGCACTTGTCTGATGATGTTGAAATAAACCTATTCAATGCAGCCAATCATCGTGTTACTCTTTGAACTTCTTTAATACTCTGAGGAGGGTCCATGGCTAGTAAAGCATTAAGCTGATCCGAATCAGGCTGAATTCCTTTCTCACTTATTATGTAGCTCAAGAACTTTCTAGATCCGAATCCGGTTCAACTTTAAATTTACAGCTCTAAATTGTGTGTCAATATGAAGCAGCCATAGATGGTCTTAAGCTGACTCTCTTATGTGGGGCAAAGAGAGTTCGATTAATGAGTGATTCCCAATTGTTGATTCACCATGATCAAGGGAAATTGGAAGCAAAGAAAGAAAATTTGGTTAAATACTTCCTTATGTTGAAATAAGTTGCCGCAAACTTCAAAAATATGCATTGTGAGCACATTCCTAGATCAAAAAATACTTTGGTAGACTATTTGGCAACTATAACTTATTATAGAATCTTACCCATGGATTCTTGTGCAGGAATGTATATCCGTACAAACAGGCCAGGAAAAATACTAGAGATATGCCCTTCTCCAATACATCTCAGATGGGATATTTCCTCTGGATAAAATTGTGGCAGAAAAGATCAAGTACAAGGCTCATTGTTTCTTGATATTAAGAGAAGTTCTTTACAAAAAAAAATTCAGCAGACCTCTCTTGTGTTTCTTAGGATTTGAAGAATCCCAAGTTGTATTATCTGAGCTACATGATGGAGAAGGTTCTGCACATTGTGGCTATAGGGCCTTAACCAGAAGAGTCCTATTAGCAGGATACTACTGGCCAACCATAATGGCAGATGTTAAAGACATAGTGAAAAAATTTGATCATTGTCAAAAGTATGGGAATGAATTTCATGCGCCAGCAGTTCTTATGGAATCCATATCTGAACGAATACCCTTTGCCAAATGGGGTATGAATCTAGTTTGGCCTCTTCCCATGGCATCCGGTGGATGTAGAACTATCATAGTCTCTATTGATTATTTTTCTAAGTGGATAGAGGTAGCTCCTTTGGCTAGAACCACTTTGAAGGCAGTCATTAAATTTATTTTATCTAACATATGTTGCAGATTTGGGGTTCCCCGAAAAACTACTACAGACAATGGGCCACAGTTTGATAATAAATATATGGAAGCATTCGGTACCTCTAGAGGAATTCAACATTGTATTTCTTCTACTTTCCACCCTCAAGAAAATGACCAGGTTGAAGTAACAAAGAGAATAATCTTGTTCGGATTGAAGAAAAATTTGGAAGGAGTTGCAGAAAAGTGGCCAAGTTATATACAAGAAGTATTATGGGCCTAACGAACTATATTGCGAGCTGCCACACAAGAAAATCCTTTTGATTTGGTCTATGGGATAGATGCAATTACTCCCATAGAAGCTACATTACCATCCCACAGAGGCCAAATCTATTCTAAACATGATAATGATATAGCAGTTAGGAATTAGTTGGACTTGATTGAAGAAAAAAGAGTTAAAGCGCATTTGAGAACAGTGCATTACCAAGGCTTGATGAGGATCATACTTACCTCCAAATTTAAAAGGAGGGATTTTCAAATAGGGGACAAAGTTTTAAGAATATTATTTTTACACACCAAGGAAAATCAGTTCGGTAAGTTGGCTTCGAACTGGGAAGGCCCTTACATGGTTTGTGGGAAGATTAAATCGTGAACATACAGGCTCCAAGACAAAGAAGGGAGAGCAGTAAAGTACCCATGAAACATTGAAAATCTCATGTTATACTTTTAACAGAACTCTTTTGTAAATATTTAATTTTTAAATATCAATGTAAATATTAGGGGGCATACGTTTTCCTACACTGGTGGCGCGGGGAGGTTTTAATGAGGTTTCCGGGTTTTTCAATGATATATTATGCCTTCTTCAAAACCCTGGTTCAATTTTCGTTTTAGTTCGGATATTAAATACTTATTAAACACCTCGGCTTTCAAGTATTTTTGAGGTGATCGGATTCATTAAACACATGTGGTTGAGGATGTTTGATATTTTTGTTTAACACATCTAAAATATTAAAGGCTATTTAAACATTGATCGGATTAGAACCGATCTTCGATATACAAAATGCCTTGACTATTCAAGGACTTTAAAGTTTTACAGCATCAAGATTAAACAAACAGTATAACAAAATTCCTTGGCCATCTAAGGAGTTTAGTCTTTCAAACAAAAAATATATAAGGTAACCTTAGGGCTTTTTCCCTTCGGTTTTTTCTTCACCACCATCTTTTTCGGACTTTTGAGTTCAGCACTTGAACTCTCACCCATTTCTTCATTGTCTTTGAAATCAATCCCACTAGATTAATTGCGCTTGTTACCATCAGCTATTGTATGGAAATGGAGATCTTCATAATCCACATATTTCCACAAAGGACCAAGGGTCCTCTTAGGAAAGGTCTCATGGAACAGTAAAACCATATCGGACTTGATTCCATAATCCTTCTTCTCCAGAGAATCCACTACTCCACTAGCATACTTCTCTATCCCTGCAGGTATGGCTTGAGCTTGTTGGCGTTCCAAGGAAGCTTTCTCTTCGGTCTTCTCTTGGACAGTATTCTCTAACTTGACCTTGTCATCAGATAAAGTCTGGATAGTTGCGTCCTTAGTTTGTAGTTGCTCGTTCAAAGTTGTGATATCATTTGAGGAAGAAGTCCACATTGGAGTTGGTTTGGATTTCTTTGCTGTTCTTTTCTGACTCAAGCAGTTGGGCAGTTAAATCCTCTTTTTCCTTCCTCAATAGTTCTATGATTTGCTGAGCGCTGAGAAGATCGTCCGTCAAGCTTTCCTTTTCTATAGTCAGGGAGTTGATGGTAATAGCTTGATCCCTCACTTGTCTCTCCATATCAAGCACTAGACGAATGTAACCCAAGAGGGCATGGCTCAAGGTATCTTGCTCGCTAGATATCGCGTAAGTCTCACCATTGTAGGTCACAACGTTGGATGTGTTGGGAGGATGGTAAGGCCCCACGAAATCATCTTTTTCCAAATTATTAAAATATATATTAATGTTCTGAAAAGCGTCAAGGTTTACCCCTTTGTTACCATCAACAATAGCCTATTCGGAATAGAGATTAGGTGGAATTTTCTCTTGTAAGGTAGAATCGACAGGAGCTAGAGGATGGATTTCAGAAGGACGAAGAATGATCTTTGATCCCAGAGTAACTTTCTTCTTCTTGGCAGTAATTTCATCACTATTGGCCTTACGTTTCTTGTCTTTCTTCGAAATCTTTGGTGGGTTGTCTGACCCACCAGCCTCTTTGACAGTAACTTATATTGCTTCCAGCAAAGTAGCATTTGGTGTGAATAATTATCGCATGAGGGTAGGCTTGTAATTTGGTTGGTGTTTAACAGTAGTATGTGGGTGTTATGTATTTAGTGTAGAGAGTAGAGAGATAATTAAGCTGGCTGGTAGCAGTTATTTCTCATTACCCACACTTAATGCAGGTGGTTGGGTATTTATACCCTGATGTTTGGGCCCTTATGGGCTTTCGGGTCATGTTTAATGGACCCGGGTCATGTTCAAAGACCCATGAGCTTTAAGTAAGAGAGCAAGTAGCTTAGTCAAGTAGTGTTTAGGTTTTTAAGTACTTTTGTCATAGTTCGAACAGTTCTATGGTCAGAGCGTTCGAAGTGGTCTGTCCGGTCCGGAGGCCTTGGACCGATCTGTCCTTGTCCGGGGAGCATGCAGAATTCGGACTCATCAGCATTAATGCCTCATTGGTTCTCCGAACTGGTCCCTTCAGTGGTTGTTTGACGTGGGTCGGTCGTGGTCTTCTTCTTTTTCCTATTTTTCATCTTGTTCAGATGACTGGGGGCATTGGCTTTGGAAGACAGGTAAAGTTTAGTATCTTTAACCTCCATCCTCCTCAGGATGCCATTCGGCAGGATGATGGGTGGTCAGCTCTTCCCAGGTGAGGTCTCTTATCCATGTGGTGTTCCACAGATGAGACCTCACAAAGTTCCCCGATTTGAAGTAGTTGTGAAAAAACGTTCTCCCAATTCTCCAAGGCCCAAACGTTCAGTTTGGCACAGGTATCCTGACCCCGCTCTACATAGTCCAAAAATACCTTTGGAAACACTGAGAAGTAATATGAATCAGTTCGAAGTGGTAACTCAATACTTGAAAGATTAAAGAGAACATAAAAAAAAGTCACAAATGGTCTTCCAGCGACTGGTCGGCTGGCTTGGGTTTGAGTCGACTTTGATCTTTTTCCGATTCTCCCAGGCCCCATTGATGAATAAGAATTACATCCTCCACGGCTTCTCTGAATCCAGAAGATCTTTTACTACCTTGTAGTCATTCCTCAAGTTGTAGTGGTAGATTGGGATGTGATGATACTTACACAAGTTTGCCACAACAACAAATTGCTCCACTGGTAGTGGAATCTTAGATAGCCTGGATGTCATGATGCTGGCCAATAGGGTATACCAACCATTTGGGCTCAGCTGGTTGGGGCACAACTTGGTCAAGTGGAAGTACCTGACTATCTCTGGATCTAAAGATAACTGAAGTCCCCAATTCAGTACCTCTGTATAGACCACCAGCTCATTCAGTTTGCAATTCATCAGAGTTTCTAGGGTGATAGGGATTCTCACATTCACAAACTCTGGATTCCCCACTTCGCACGAATACGACCCAGTTCAGTAGTGTGGGTGTATACGTAGGCTACATTTTGAAGGGATAACAAATACTTCACACTAACCTTCTTGAAGTTTGGCCCCACTTTACCCTCCAACCTCTCTGGAAGTGCATCTGGATGAGTCATACCTACTTTAGTCTTACCCTCCCAATCATCAGTTGTGTCCTCCGTTTGGCCGGACGCCTCAAAAGGGGCTTCATCTAAGTTGTCCTCCATGTTTTCTTTCATTACAGTGGAAGACTGTTTGGATGGCTGTTCGGATGGTCTGGCCTCTTCCAAGGGTTTTTGTCCAGATGGTCTGGCTTCTACCATGGGCTGTTGTCCTGATGGTTTGGCTTTTGACACAGGTTTTATTGCCTCCAAACTGGAGAGTTTTGAAGAGGTAGGTGTGGATTTTGATTTGGATTGGTGACTCGGCGTGAGGTTAATTTCTCTGGAGATTTCTCTGTATCTAACCCCATTGTGATAAAGGGCAAGGGGTTTTTTAATGCTAGATACGGATTTCTCCTTAGGGAGAGGGTTTTGGGACTCCTGAACAGAGGACCCTGACGGAAGAGGTGAAAGACTTGTGACAAAGGGAAATTTTCTAACCTTGAAAGCTTTTGAGGATAATGAGCCCTCATTTGTATTCACTTGTGGTTGATTGTTTCCTTCACCAGGAGAAACAGCGAGACCATCAACAATGTGTTCGTCTCTTGCAACTTTTCTCGCTTTCTCTAACTCGGACAAGTTCAACCAACCTCATTTTACTAGAATGTTTCTGGCTGTGAGCATATATGACTCAAGCAAGAATTTGAAGATGAACTAAGATTTCTCTCACTAGGAATGTTTATAGATTTTGAAGACAATTGAACAGTAAGAAGGTTTATATATAGCAGTGAAAAATGGCAGTTACCTAGGAGAAGGTAAAGCGATTTGGGTAATGATTAAAAGCTGCAAAGTATGGGAGTTAAAAGCCTAGGTAACTTTCTAGCCTAGTAGGTACGAGAATCTAGGAGAAAAACAGCTACAAGGTCGAACCAGAGCCTGACACGTGTCTCGCGATTGAAAAAAGACTCTTAGAATTCTGAATTGAAAAGTCAGTTCCACCAAAATTCGAACAAAGTTACTGTTGAAGGAAAAGTTTACAGTTCGAACGCAACACCAGATCGGAGAATGTTGGTATTTATTTTTAAGGGTTAGCTTTTCCAAAGGTTCTTTGCAAGACCTAAAGGGGCTACTGATGAGATCAAATATATTAACTACTGTGTCTTGACTTAATCTGATGGACAGTTCGGACCATGACCACTATTATAAAAAACCAAACTGGACAAACGTAATAAATGTCGACTAAGCTAGTTGCTCGTCACTTCAAACCAGATTACTAATGGGTCCTTAAACTTGACCCAACTTCACTACCCGACCCAATAAGCTAATGGGTCAATAATTAAGTATAAATACCCCAACCACTTTCATTAATGAGGGTAATCAGAATTTACTGCTAGCACACAACTTAATTATTTCACTACTCTCTACTCTAAATATTAAATTCTATAAAACACCAAAAACACTTTACAAAATTACCCTACGATAGAAATAAATCCCACCATCTATAAGTAACTGAATCTCTTCTCTGGGCTTTTAACACTCGTCCAGTAGGGTGACCGTGATCGTTATGATAGGAGCAGAAGTACCTATTCGATCTATGTATGGGCTTTTTTGCAGGTTCCTCATCGTCCTTTCCTGAGGTAGCTCATTTGGACGAAGATTTGTGACCAGTTCTATCAGCATTTTTGCCTCCAACACCAGCCGACGCTAACTTTGTGGAAGACTTGAGAGCTGGTTGTACACCCTCGACATTTGTCGCCCCCGTGGATGGATATTTATCAGCAGACATCAAATCGCGGGGGGAAGGAGTTGCAAGGACAGCACTTGAGCTGCTGTGAGCTCAAACATGGCTAAGGTTTGTAACTCTAGCCTTTGATGCAGCAGCTTCTTTGCGCTTTTTCTTCTCTTAATCTTTCAGAACTACCCACTTGGCGGTAGTCGCGGTGTTAGGACCGGTTCGACGCCCTATAATGTCGCGGGTCAGTTGAACGTACTCGTGAGGAGGAGTGGATAAGGAGCTAAAATTACCCATAGGTAATAATGGTCTTCCTGGGAAATGAGCGAACGGTAGCGGTAGGCCTCGACGAAGAAGCTCTTTGAGAGGTCGGAAGATTTGCGTTGGAAGAGAGAATTGAGGGGTCGGGATTTTTGGGCTTGGGAAAGATCAACAGTTCCGAACCCAGTAGCATTACAAGACCTTTGTGAATCAACCCGGCGGCTTGGTATTCCTCTACCCGGTCGGATATTTGCAGATAGTGGATGAAACCAAAGATTGGCTTCTTAGGGGCATCAGTTTTCTTCATAGGTTTCTTGCAAGTCGGGGGTCTTCTCATAAACTATATTGGAGTTTCTCTCTCTAGAAAGGGAAGAACAACCAGATTTTATCTCTCTAGAAAAAACTTAGTTGAAATGATAGTGAAAGGAAAGAACTATTTATTGGAGAAGCAAGCGTGGTAAAGGTCCGCTCTATGGAGAAGCGCAATCGAAAAGAGCATCGGGAATATCAAGAGTCGCTTAACCAAAAAATTGGTTAAAATACGACCCAATTACCACGAGACACATGTCCAACCGATCGGCTACAGCATACTTAGGAGGGCTAGGATTGTTACATGCGCGTAGGCAGCTAATTATGATGAATACACCAACTAATTGAAGGAGGACACGTGTACAGATTAATAACCCGGTTAGACGAAGCATGGTGGGCTTTGAAGAGGTTAACTTGGCTCTGAGCCCACGGAAATGGCCCAAATAATTTGAATACAGGTTTGATTGTATCCAGCCCATCGCAACGTAGTAAACGAAAAAGTCGATGCTTGGCAACAAGAGAATTAGGGTCGACATTTCATATTAGTGGTGAAGGGTCAACGTTTGAATACAAGTTTAATAGGCTTACGAGGAATCCCGACCCTACGCATCTGCGTTCGATCAAGACAATGAATAAAAAATCGAGGCTTGGCAAAAAGAGCATAAAGGGTCGACATTTCAGATTAATGGTGATGGATCGACGGGACCGCTATGTATGAAAAGGTTCGAAAAATAAGCTTATGAAGAATCCCAATCCTACGCTTTTACGCTCGATTAGTTTTTGCTCGATCCTCCGCAAAACTAGGGGGCTACTGATAAGGGCATAAAATACCAAGAATAACAAAGGTTCCAATTTATAATACCTAAACTTGTAGGGACTTAATTGTAAAGTAAGAAATATGTAACATAAGTATAAATATGAGGGGTCACATGTAATTAGAGGAAATATGGCATGTGACAGTGGGTCCTACCGCTGTTACTATATAAGGAAAGATCATGTCCCCTAAAAGGGGATCTTCTAATGATTAGTACTTTATTTTGACTACGTTCTCTCTCTAGAATCTTGTACTTATTCACCTGACATCCTTCTTACCATACACGTTTCCCGATAATCAACCCTAGATATTCTTAGACTTATCAGAAATTATTAATTTCGTTGACCAATAACACTACTTATAAAAGATTATATATGTATTGTGACTCAGTTCCGCAAACCAATAAAAATAAAAAAAATTCACTATTATAATCTACAAATATATGTCATTTGAAAACATTTTTACTTCCATAAATGAATTGTATACTCATGTCACATGCTAGTTTCGTCTAAAAAAATTATAACAAATTAAATTGTTTTTTTCATAAGTTATTTGTTGGCTAGTTGAATATTTTTTTCGAATATATTTTTAAATTTCATTTCATGTATTAAATGTTCAACATACATCATATTAATAGAAAACTATATCCAACTTATTCAACGAATTAAGATATACGATAGGCCTTGAAAAACTAATATTTATTATCCTATATTCAATAAATTTTAATTTATCAAATAATTATCATATATTTATCTATCATTATCTCGTACATATTAGCAAGTATTGAATGAATAATTTCATACATGTAGTAGTGATAAACTCATTTTGACTTGCATACACTTTTTATTTTGTAATCTATAGATTTATTGATTTATTTTAAAGAGGTTGGCAAGTATATATGAAGAGTTTCTTAAATGTAGTAGTGACAAACTCATTTTTATTTGTATACACTTTCGATTTGTAATCTATAAAACTAATGAATTGTTTTTAAGATATTAACAAGTATATGTGAAGAATTTTGTACATGTTGTAGTTACAAACTCAATTTGGTATGCGTATTCTATTTGTAATCCGTAAATTTATTGAATTTTTTTTAAGAAATAATATCATATTATAACTTATATCAAGATTATATTGTATATATAATGTCCATAAAAAGATTCTAAAATAATTTATTATAATATATTGATTAGAAAAAGTATTTCACATATTGAGCATGTAAGCTTGTATATTTAATAACTATAGTATATCCCAAAAAATATAACTAACTCTTTTATTTATGGTTATTCGTGTTAGTTACTAGTTAAATTGTTTCCTAAAAATATGTATTACATAAAAAAAATCTATATATAAAATATTGTCTTGCATTCCCAATATTTATTATAACCATTTTTTCTCTCTCCCACCTTTCAAGTGTGATTAGAACACAAGCAAATCAAAAGGCGGCAATGGTCAAAGACAATTTTAATTAAAGATTTATTTTTTTAGGATTAAAAGTATAGGTTTTGATTTTAATTTAGGATGCATGTAAAATATGTCTATTTTTAAGGGTTTATGAAGTAAATTGGAATAAATTTTAATAAAATATATTAATTAAAAAACAAAATTACAATTGACAAACTCATACTGCAACAATGATATGATGTTTATCTTGTAGATCGTACAGAATTGCATAAGCATTCATTGGTGATGACCGAAAGCGATTATTTTGAATATTCAAAATCGATGTTTCTTTGATCGTTGAATGTTAGCTCTATTCAATATTATCAAAGTGAAAACTATAATATAAATTTAAAAAAAATGATTTTTTTTTTAATGTTTTAATTTAAGGTTATGGTTTGTTATGATTGTATTGTTGGATTCTAAGACTAGTTTTTCGTAGCATATTAGTGTAGAGTTATTCTTTTTATCTATTGAGGTTATTAAGAAATAATATAACAGTTTTTTATTATTAAGTTTTGTCAAATTTTTCTATCTAATTATGATTTTGTAAAAATACAAACACAATAATAAATTAATATTGAGTTTGATAAATTTCATGTTACTCAATTTTATATATTAGTGTTTCCACTATGGTAAAGTATAAAAAAATAAGATATGGTTTTAATATGTGAAAGTATAGTAGATCTATGGATTTTGACTATTAAAAGTTATTTGTTTGTCAAAATTTTCAAAAATATGTGAATAATGAATAAGATTATTTTCATATAATGAAACTTTATATTATTTCAATTTTTATTTTTTTATTTTATTTTTTTAAGATAAAAATCAAAAAAACCGTATTGCATATAAAATATATCAATGATGTACATGTAATATAATTTAAAATTAAAATAAATAATAAAATTCGATAATCTAAAATATATGTATTTATATTTTTATATATAAAATAACAACACATTTTGTTAGAATATTCGACTAAATTTGGAAAGCTTGATTCATGGAGTAATAATTGGGGTGAACTATTGACCACTATAATTTGGGATTTCACATACTGTCCTTAATCTTCTCCCTATAATTCGGCTACTTCTCTCTTTGTTTTTAACCCATTTCATCTCGGAAATTATACAGGATTGAAAATATAAAGATATATATTTTGAAATTTGGTGTTACGTGTAAAATAGATGAACATATATTATTGTTGAGTTGAAATAGAAAACTACTAAAATATTATGATTAATTTTTAACAAACGTAAAAATTTAAAAATCTTTTATGAGAAGTCAAGATTTAATACAAAAGATAAATTTCATAAAAATTTAAAAGTTAAATAATTTCTGAACTTATCCACAAAATTAATATCAAATGTTTAAATACAAGTTTTTGTTTTATCAAACACAATGCTAATTGTTTTCGTATTTAGCCTTCATTTACGGTAAAAGCTTTTTAAAAAAATTAAAAACTATTTTTCAAAAAACCATATTTTTTCATCGATGGTTACAAAATTATGATTTGATTATAAATAGATAAAAATGAAAATTCAAAATTTGTCAAAGGTCGATGATAAATATAAAATTTTATTTTTTAATTTCATTTACATTTTCGTGTTGAATTTATATGTTTTTTGTCAGATTTTGGGGACTAAAGTTTTGTTAGGTGCAACCAAAGTCTCATATCGATTAGACATGAGAATCATCAATGACATATAAGTAAGAACATATCTCAACTAGTATAAAGCATTTTAAAAGTAAACCAAAAGAAAAGTCGTGTGGGTCTTCATGCCCAAGGTGGAAAATATTACAATAGTGCAGATATCGAGTTGTTTATACTTAATATAAATCAGAATATGTGCCCCCAACACTTTTTCCAACAATTGGTATTATATCTCCCAACCAGACTGAGTATTGTGTGTGTGCAAAAATTTTGAACATTGAACATGATAGACCAACCAGGCTCAAGGTGAAAGATATGTTTTAAAGCTCTATGACTCAAATAATATGGTATGATAAGAGTGAGAAGATAGATTTGTTATAAAACGGTATGAATCGGCTGGTGAACCAACCATGGGCACAACTTGACTAGACTGAATAGATAAAACTCAAATGATAGGAGGCCAAACCGATACTTTATTTGAGAATCTTGTTATGTGCGACCAAAGTCTCACTTCGATTATGTATGAGAAATATCAATGGTTATTTATGTAAGAACATATATCAACATATATGAGGTCTTTTGGAAGTGAACCAAAAGTAAAATCGTTCGGACTTTTGGATCTAAAGCATACAATATTATACTAGCATGGAGATCGGGTTGTTCGTACTTATATACGAAGCAGAATATACGCCCCCAACATATTCCCAACAAATAGACATGCTACTTGAGGTTTAGATAATAATTTTTTTGAATATTTTTGTCAAAAGAGATTAGGAAAGATGAAACTGTAATTTGAAATGTGAAACATTAGTTCATGATATAAAACTTCTCTTTAAAGTTAGTGATAAATTGATTGATTCATGACTAATAACCACAACCATATATACACTTTTATTTAACATAAAATATATATTTTATTAACAGATTTACAATCGTCAAAACAGTGATAAGATTTTCGAGACAAAACTCATAGCATGAGTTCCAAATTAAAAAAAATGTATGCTTGTTATTGTTAAATATTTTTAAGAAAAACCTATGGCACATATTGTTGTGAATGAGTTGAATAGTGCCTTGATAGTGTACCGTAAGGATAAGTTATCGCTATCAGATGTCAAAAGGGCACTGAAATCAAAGGAGATGAGACAGTTGCAGCCCGACAATCAGGCTGAAGGGAAAGGTCTTATGACTAGGGGTAGATCTAGAAGTAAAGCGAGTTCTTTAAGAAGGTAGAACTGGAGGTCCAACCCAAAGGTAAAGCACTCAAACTGTTATGAATGTGGTGAGTGTGGTCATTATAAAAGAGATTGTCCGAAACTAAATGGTAAGAAGGGAAATAAAAAAGAAAATGCAGCAAACATTGTTGAAGGTGTGAACAATTCTGACGATATTAAAAACAGTGGTAGAGGAGATGTATTGTCCGTGAGTTCAGACTTTGGGAAAAAATCTTGGGTACTCGATACTTGCGCTACATATCACATGTGTCAGTTCAAGTAGTGGTTTAATACTTACAAGCCAATATAGGGAACTGTCTATTTAGGAACAATCATTCGTTGACTGTTGGTGGTATCGGTAACGTTAGAATCAGGATGTTTGACGGGGTTGTTAGAATTTTGACGTGTTGGCATGTTTTGGGGTTAAATAGAAACCTGATTTCTCTTCGTACTCTAGACTCTTTGGGTTACAAGTACCGTGCAGAAGATGGTGTAATCAAAGTGACAAAAGGCTCAATGGTATGTATGAAGGGCAGTTTGCAGAAGGGTCTTTACATTCTCCAGAGGATTGTTGATATGGGCAATGCTGCAGTAGCATGATCAGGGAGTAATAGCCAAAGTAGGCAGGATCAAAATAAGTTTTGGCATTGGCGTCTTGGTCACATGAGTGACAGAGGATTAGTTGTTTTGGGAAAGAGAGATTTATTGAAAGGGTATACAGTAGAATCATTGGGATTTTGTGAGCACTGTGTGTTTGGTAAACAAATTAGAGTCAAATTCATCAAATCGGCTGTAAGAAAGAGTAAAGCGACAGTGGACTACATTCACTCAGATCTTTGGGGTCCAAACAAAATTTCATCCAAGAGCGGAGCCAGATACTACATGAGTTTGATTGATGATTATTCAAGGATGGTGTGGGTTTACTTTCTGAAAATGGAAGATGAGGCATATTCAACCTTTCTCAAATGGAAGACGGTGATTGAAAAGAAAACAGGAAGAAAAATCAAACGTCTTAGGACAGATAATGGGTTAGAATATTGCAATCGTGAGTTCAATGAGTTTTGTGAAGCTGAGGGAATAGTGCGCCATAACACTTGTTCTAGAACACCACAACAGAATGGAGTCGTAGAAAGAATGAACATAACTCTTTGTGACAAGCCACGAAGTATGCTCTCGCATTTCGGTGTGGGAAAATATTTTTGGGCTGAAGCTATCAATACAGCATGTTACTTGGTGAATCGGTCTCCATAAATGGCTATTGATTATAAAACTTCTTTTGAGATTTGGTCAGGATCGTCGACTGATTATGAACATTTGAGGGTGTTCGGTTGTCCTGCGTATGCTCATGTGAGAGATGGTAAGCTTGAGCCGAGGGCAAAGAGGTGCATGTTTCTAGGATATGCTACTGGAGTGAAGGGATATAGGTTATGATGTACCTCTCCAAAGTCTCCAGGTTTTCTCATCCAGTATGGACGTTACTTTTAATAAGTTGGCTTCGATAAACAGTCATAAGGAAGTAGGAGAAATGGTCGAATCAGGATCGGTTGTGAGTAAACATGTGGAGCTTGAAGTAGAATCAGTTCCTAGCAGGTCCAATAATTCAAGTGGTTCTGAGGTGGATCTAGAATCCGTAGGTGAAGTATCAGCATCGGATGATAGTGATGATAATGCGCCCAAACCAGAACAACAACCTTATAGCATATCATTGGGCAGATAAAGAAGAGATATTAGACTTCTAAAAAGGTATACGAATCTAGTTGCATGTGTTTTGTCAGTTGCAGAAGAAGTTGAGATGCAGGAACCTAGTAGCTACAAGGAAGCTATAACGAGTTCAGAGGCAGATCGATGGATTGGTGCTATGGAGGAAGAGATCGAATCTCTTCATAAGAATCAAACATGGAAGCTTGTTGACTTGCCTATAAAGAGTTTTAAGAATGTTCATGGGTGATTTTGTGTTACGAAGATCTCTTGGTGCCAAAATAGACTTAAGAACTTAGCTAAGGAATCTTTTTAGAGAGAGAAAGTAGTATTATATTCATCTCGGGATCTGTGAAGCGTGTGTGGTCCTTTTATAGTACAATTGCGGGTCCCACACGCTTTAATTCCCGTTTATTACATTTTTTGTCCCTATTTCTTTTCATCTTCTCATACAATTTTCCCCTAATACAATTTATTCTTTACAATTCTCTCCTATCATACTTCTTCTTTACAATTTTCTCCTTAACAATCCTCTTCTTTACAATTTTCTCCTTAACAAACCTCTTCTTTACAATTTTCTCCTTAACATCTTTTCCTCGGAGAACTCTTCTTCAACTGCAAAAACTTCCTCCTCGAAAATGTTTTTGACCAATACTTCAAATGCTACATATCTCTTCGAAAAAACGTCTCCTCGAAAAAGCGTCTTCTTAACAAGTACATCCCTTAGACTATAGACTTCTTTTATCTCATATTAACCAGTAGCCCCTCAATCCTTGCAATGTCTTAGCAAGGGCTGGCTCAAGCCTTGGTAATATTTCTCGTTGGATTTGTTGTGCTAGCATATCACAACCACCCTAATACTATGATAAGACATTGCAAAGATTGACTGAAAAAGGTATGACGTCAGCAATCGTACTTTCTTGTCAGCGTATCTTTTGAGAGATCGTTTCACATTCTTGAGACCAGATCATGCCTCTGCAGCTTCTCCCGCGCTTTTCTGTCAACAATTCTTCACCTAGGGTACCCATAATGCCGCTAGGAAAACAATAGAAAATGTCCCCAGGCTTGACTGACCCAAAAAGCCCACTACCCTCTATATATACTGATCTCCCTCCTTAGAATTGCAAACTTTACATCTTAAAATTTCTAGAGAAAGAAAGCTGGCTTATAAACCTCGTCGGATTCCAGAGTGGATGCTTATTAGAAAAAAATTCGAAGAGAAGGTTGCTGCTGGTGAATACATTGAGCCTCAGCCCCAACCTGCTGTTACCACGTTTTACGGCTCGTGGCCTCCACCAGAAGATTCTACTGCCATCATACCCTTTGAAGTTTCCCGACAAAGCCTAGTTTCTAATCAAAGCGAAGTCGACCCCATGGGCAAAGATAAGCAACATAAACACTCATCTGGTAAAAGGAAAAAGCATCACAGAAGAAAATCTGAGGAGCGCAAACGCGCGAAAACAACGCCCTCAGATATCTCGAACTCTCCATTGGCTCTGATTGCCGAAAATCCCCTTCCAAAAAATGATAACTCAACATCAAGTCTTCCAGCCACTCCTTCAATCACAGGGGACGGTACCCCTTGATTTTCTCCATGAAGGAATATCTTAACCGAGGAAGAGCTGCGAGATATGCGAAACAAATCTTTGGCTGCTAGAGGAAGAAGGATTGCCTCGGATACCCCTGAGCCAGAAATTCACCCATCATCTCCTGAAGAGCAACAGAAGACCACTAACTTGCCCCCAAAAGGTGATAAAGGAAAACAGATTCCCTCAGATATCCCTGAGTCAGAAATTCAGCCATCGTTTCTTGAAGAGCAACATAAAACCACTAACGTGCCTAGGGAATTTTCGAATCAAATGACTACCAGGCATCACATAATGTCCGAAGAGCTAGCTCGTCGGATCGCGCCTAACTCCAAGGGAGATATTACGCTTACCTTAGAACTTGATGCTATTATAGGAAACAATATCCAAGGGATCGAGAACAAACACTTGGTGGCATTGCACAACATTCAGTATAAGTACTTTTCACCATCAGAAGAACCCATGCTGAGAACCCGGTGGTGCATTCCTTCGTATATTAACATAAGGTTCCCTTCTGAAGGTGAGTCTCCTCTATTTGTGAGGGATAATGAACTGATTGTGTATACCGAAATAATGAACTGGGGATTAAGGTTCCCTTTAGACCCATTCTTTATTGAGTACTTTGCCAAGATTAGTATGTGCCCCTCACAAGCTGGGCCAAATATGTGGTTCACACTCATGGCGATCATTATGGCTTCAAGGATTTCAGGCATTGAATTTTCCTTAGAAGAGCTGATCGGACTTTCTGGCCTAGCAAGGAATCCATTTTTTCCTTTTTACTCACTAACCTTTAGCCGACGACAAAAAGTGTTAAAAGACTTACTGGAGGCAGATAAAAAATGGAGGCAACAATTTATCTTCTTTTCTAGTCACTGGGAAACAGGGTCAGAATCGACGCCTTTGAATCCTCACAAGCTATCCCTCATGTTGACCAATAAATGTAAGTTGACTATCTTTTGTGATCTTTTCTCCTCGGATAATAGCATGCTGACTTAAAAAATTCTTGTAGCTTTTACAGGTATTTCAAAACCCTACTCGGACTAAGTAGAGAGTGCTACTATTGTCTTCACCAAATTGAGCGAGTGGGCCAAGGAACACTGGGAAAACAGATTTCTCATGTGCTTCGTCAACAACAACTTAGCCATGGGCCGGTTGTGGAGATTGAATCCTCTTGACCGATTGACTGTGAAGGAACTCATGACCCCTCCCCCACAACAAGAGGTCTTAGACCGTGTGACGAAAAAAGACATAGTCATATACCTCCCAAAACGTTCTCGTGCCAAGAGTCATCTTGGAGAATCTGATGAAGAACTCTCCTCGAAAGATCGCCAATCAGAAAACGAAAGAAGAGTCACCATCCAGGAACCACCTCCCACTGCCATCATTGAGATACCTGATTCCAACTCCCCTCCAACCAAATCTGTCCATCCACCAAAGAAGAGAGACACCATAGCAAAAGAGAAGAGGAAGAAAGCTATTCTGGAGCCCATCCAAGAAATACCCGAGGATGGAAAAATGCAATACGACATTCAGGAAACCATCCATGACAATGAACTCCCCAAAACACCGAAAGAGCCCAAACAGGAAGTTCGAGAGAACTCTCCCAAGGAAAACTCTAACCAGACACCAAACTCTCCCCAAAATCAAACTTCGAGGCCTGCCTTCATCGAAAATTCCCCTGTGTTGGCACCACTCCCCATTCCTCGAAGCCAGCCTCCTCAGAATGTGGACATGGACATTGTAATTGGGGAGACTTCGGATTACGATCCTACAGTACTAGGCTCACCCACCAATTCCTTCGAAGTTCCTCTTGATGATGAGTTCTCATTAAAGTTTCGAAGTTTGCTACATACTTCTGTCCTTAAGGAAAGGAAAATGAAACATCTTGAAGATCGAAAAAATCACTATAAGTTCAAAGCCTCCATGTTGGCTTCACAACTTGAAGAAGCCAAGAGGCAATATGCCATTGTGGAGAGCCAGGCTGATGCATTGTATGAAAGACTGTCTGCGTCTGAAAATTACGTCATCATGCTTGAAAGATGTTGTCAAGAAGAAAGGGACCTCTACCAAAAGAAGACGAAGGGCCAAAAGAAACTCATTATCAAATATCAAAAAGCTCATGAAGTGGCACACAAAGGCTTTAACGACTGCTGTAATGATTATGAAAAGATTTACAAAGACATAGAAAAGTTGGTAAAGTGCATCGAAGATTTTCCTCGGCAGGTGGAGGAGGAGAAGGAAAAGGCTGTGAATGCCTATGCGACCAAGTGCACAAAAAATCTTGCCGATCGAGATGCAACAGTTTGAGCAGGCCTAATAATTCAACTTCATGCACAGCACCCCGAATACGACCTAGGCGGCTTTTGGAAACTCGTGTCCCCGGATCTTTGTCCTCCTCATATTGTTGTCAGTGAGAGTGAGTCATCAGACTCTGAGGAAAATGATTCCCCAGATAGATCTCAGTAGTAGGTAAAAAATGGTGGCACAGTTTGTATTTTTTGTGTATAAGACCTTATAAAGCATTTTTTGTTTCCCTTCTTACTTTATGCGAGGAGATGTACTCCTCGGATTTTTGTGTATGCCGCAACTGGGAATGTTTAATCATGCAACTAATTATTTATCGTTTTATCCTAAGTGTTTGCCAATTCGTATCGTAACATCGATTCAATAGTTAATCTATATCAATTCGCGATATGGTATGCATCAAGAACTATGCTAAGACTATCTAAAAAGACATAGGCTAAGGCATGGCACCGATAAAGTTTAAGTACCAAATATGCTACCCCAAATAATAGCGTAGGGGATTAAACAATTCGAGGCACAAAATATTGTGACCCAAATAATAGTTCGAAGTATTAAACAACTCGAGGCACAAAGATATTATGAATTAAATAATACCCCAAGGCAAAGAACAATTCGAAGCACAAAATATTGTGACCCAAATAATAGTTTAAGGCAAAGAACAATTCGAGGCACAAAATATTGTGACCCAAATAATAGTTTAAGGCAAATAAATATTCGAGGCACAAAATATTGTGCTCCAAACAATAGTTCGAAGGAGGATTGGTCAATTCGAGGTACAAATTATTGTGACCCAAATAATAGTTTAAATCAAAGAACAATTTGAGGCACAAATCATTGTGACCCAAATAATAGTTTAAGGCAAAATTACGTCTGATTAAGCAGCTCATTGGGACACCTCGTTAAAACCTTCCTGTGCCTATCAGGGTACGAAAGAGTATGCCCTCACTATGTTTTGGAACTTTGAGATACAAAAAAGGACAAATGTTACGGTCTAACTAGTTCCTCATTCAAGATACAATTTTAAGTGCTCAATGTTCCATGGGAGCCGGAGATATCGCACTTCCTTGTCTTTAGTCGATACGTGCCCTGTTTTACTTTCTTAGTCACTTCATAAGGGCCCTCCCAATTTGGTCCCAATTTACCAAGACTCTTTTCTTTAGTGTGTAGAAAGACTTTGCGTAGTACTTTGTCCCCCACCTGAAAATATCTATGCTCTACTTTATATGCATATTGACTCCTCATAAGAGTTTGGTAATGTAAAGACTTCAACTGCGCGCGCTGTCTTTTTTCTTCAACCAAATCTAACTCCAGGGCCCTGCTTTGATCATTCACGTCTGCTGTATAAGTTGCCACACGATATGAAGGGAAAATAATCTCCGAAGGGACTATGGCATCCATGCCATACATTAAAGCAAATGGAGACGCAGCAGTGGTCGTTCGAGGCGTTGTCCTATAAGCCCACAATACTTCTTGTAAATAATCAGGCCATTTTCCTGCCTTTCCTTCCAAATTCTTTTTCAAATCATCGAGAATTGTTCGATTGGTCACTTCCACTTGTCCGTTAGCTTGGGGATGAAATGGAGCCGAAAAACATTATCGTATGCCCCTGGAAAGGTAAAAACTTTTAAACTCCTTGTTATCGAACTAAGGCCAGTTATCCGTTGTGATTTGAAATGGTACCCCAAAGCGACAACAAATATTTGACACAACGAATTTAATTGCATCTTTGGCTTTTGTCTCTGCTAGGGGTTCCGCTTCCACCCACTTAGAGAAATAATCCACCGTTACTATTATAGTCTGTCTGCCTCCAGACGCCATTGGTAGGGGCCCAACTAAATCAATGCCCCACCTGTCGAATGGGCCCGCCTCTGAAATAATCTCTAATGATACCCCAGGCTTGTGGATTATGTTGGCATAGCGCTCACACGTGTCACATCGTTTTACCAAGTCTTTGGCATCTGAAGCGATAGTCGGCCAATAATAACCAGCCAGAAACACCTGTCGAATTAACGCCTTATACCCACAGTGGGTTGAACCTTCCCCATCGTGCAGTTCGGACAGGACAAATTGTGACTCATCCTTGTTCAGACACCTTAGTAATGGTCGGCTCAAAGATTTCTTATATAGAACGCCTCCCAACATGAGATACCCATGAGACTTGAACCTGATTTTCCTAGCCTCGTACTTTCCAGCAGGTAAAGTATCATTTTCCAAGAAGTCAATAATTGCTGACCTCCAATCATCTTTGATCACATTTCTCAGCTCGGTAACATTCATTGAATGCTCCGCATCGATCATGACCGAAGGATGTTCCTGTATCAAATCCCATGGGTATCCTTCCATTCGCGAGGTTGTGGCCAAAGAATCTGGGACGACATTTGCCTCTCTTCAAACATGTTCATATTTGACCCCATCGAACTCAGAAACCAAATCTTTTAATACTTTTAGATATTGTATCAGCTTATCTTTTCTGGCCTCAGATTCCCCTAAAGCTTGGTTTATCACCAACTGTGAGTCACTGATCAGTTAAATCTTTTTGGCCCCACATATCCGAGCTAAACGCAAACCCGCCAAAGCTGCCTCATACTCTGCTTCATTGTTAGTTGCCCTGAAACCAAATCGAATAGCTTGAAACATAGTTATCCCTTCTGGAGAAATTAATTGGACACCCGCACCACTTCCAGAGTTATTCGACCCTTCATCCGTTCGTACCAGTCATTCTGTGTCATCAGAATGGTCAATGATCTCCATGTCCTCTCTATCTGAGTGGAATTCAACCAAAAATTCAGCCAAAACTTGGGCTTTTATTGTCGTTTGAGGCTTAAATGTAATGTCAAAGTCTCCCAATTCGACTGACCATTTAGTCATCCTACCAGAGATATTGGGCCTTTGTAACAAACCTTTTAGGGGGAATGTCGTTCGAACAACTATAGGATGTGCCTGGAAGTAAGGTCTCATCTTTCGGGAAGCTGTTATCAAGGCCAAAGCTACCTTTTCCAACTTGAGATACCGCTTCTCGGCATCCAACAAACTCTTATTGGCATAGTAGATAGGTTTCAGAAGAGCGTTCTCTTCTCGGAGTAAAACAGCACTGACCGCACAATCTGAAACTGATACATAGATAATCAATCTTTCCCCCACCAATGGTTTAGACAGTAGCGAAAAGCTGCTGAACACTCATCAGTCCAATTAAATTGTTTCGCGTTTCGTAAGACCTTAAAGAAAGGCGCACATTTATCCGAGGACCGAGAAATGAATCTATTCAATGCTGCCAATCTCCCTGTCAAGATTTGGACTTCCTTGATATTTCGAGGTGGAGTCATGGTGATTAAAGCTTTTATCTGTTCTGAGTCAGCCTCAATGCCTTTTCCACTTATCATATAGCCAAGGAACTTGCCTGATCGTACCCCAAAAACGCACTTTTCCGGGTTCAGTTTCAAATTGACCTTACTCAAATTATTAAAATTCTCCTCTAGGTCAGCAAAATGATCTTCGTCCCTCAAACTCTTGACGAGCATATCATCAATATATGCTTCGACATTCCGACCAATTTTCCCCTCAAAGGTTTTGTTAACTAAGCGCTGGTAAGTTGCCCCTGCATTCTTGAGGCCAAATGGCATAACCTTGTAACAATATAATCCTCTTCTGGTAATAAATGACGTGTTCTCTTCATCTTGTGCATTCAAACGGATTTGGTTATAGCTTGAATATGCGTCCATGAAGGACAACAAACGATTGCCCGAGGTTGAATCCACTAATTGATCAATGCGGGGCACCGGAAAAGGATCCTTCGGACAAGCTCTGTTTAGGTCAGTGAAGTCCATGCACATTTTCTACTTGCCATTCTTCTTCCTGACCAAGACAGGATTCGATGCCCATACAGGATAATGCGACTCGCGAACGTGGCCTATGCTTAATAGCCTTTCTACTTCCAACAGAATAGCTGCAGCCTTCTCCTGAGAGACAGGTCTCCTTTTCTGGACAATGGGTCGAACATCAAGTCGTACCGCATGCTTATGACATATTATCTCTGATGGTACTCCAGTAACATCCTGTGCACACCAAGCAAACATATCGAGTTTGTTAGATAAAAACGCAATTAATCTTTCTTTGAACTCAAAAGAAAGTTTTACTCCAATATTCAAAAATTTGCCCTCTCCAAATTTATGTTCCTTGGAATCTTCTTCTAGGACCAGAAATCCGGGAGTCTCCCTCAGATCATCACACGAAATGATTTCCGAGGGAGGCCTCTTTAATTGCTATGCGTTATCCGATACTTCTCCCCGAACTCCCTTCGAAGATAAAGCGATCTGGTAACATTCGCGGGCCATCTTCTGACTGCTCCTGATTGTCCCGATGTTGTTGCCTACCACATATTTGAGACACTGATGCACCGTCAAAATCACACCATGCATTCGGGACAGCCAAGAGCGACCCAGAATTGCATTATACGAAGTTGGCGCGTCGACAACAATGAACAATACTTCCACCTCCTTCTTGAACGGCCCACGACCTAACTCGACCACACACTAAAATTCTCCCATAACCACTGCGGTGGCGCCGGTAAATCTTACTATGGTTCTGTCTGATCGTCGTATAACCGGTGGGTCAGAAATTATCCTGTAAGTGCTCATAAACAAGATGTTCGCTGAACTTCCTGTATCAACAAGTATCTTCTGAACTTGATCACCAGCAATACCTGCGGCAATCACCACCGCATCTTCGTGCGGGCCCGTGACATTTCGCATGTCGTCGTCATCAAAACATATGATCGGGGAGGGTAGTCGGTACATTTGTGCCGACACCCCCGCTTCAATCTGGGAAGTCAGATTGACCATATGCCTTTTTCCGTGAGCTATTAGAATTCCCGGCGATGGTATCCCCTCCAAAGATTGTCAGTGACTCAAAGAAAGCACAAAGGTCGTTTACTTTCCCCCTCGGAATAATTTCCTCCACCATATTAACGTTGTTACTTCCCGACACTGTGGTTCTTGCCTTATCAAATATAGTTGCAACATTTTCCGTTAACTCCGCGAAATAGTCCGGTCGAACCCACTTGTTCGACATCAGTCTGGCACCTTGATTGTAATTTTGATGGTTGTCATATTACTATGGGTTTGTTTTCTGCCTCGGCGGATATTGACTCGTACTTTTGGCTTGAACATTGGCACGAGGCCCTTGGTTACTAGGCTCAGATCTCTGAAACTGGTTCTGATCCAATTGATCTTCGGAACCTTTCTCAGATGCCTGAGTCTCCTCCACCAGAATTTTCTTCTCAACCTGATCCAACAATGCTCCGAAGGGCATGGCCTGACTCTCCGCCACCGTGTCCTTTAATAGTCCGGGGAGTAGGCCCATCCTGAAAGCTGCAAGTGCCATTGAGTCTTTATAATATTCCATGTCTGTCTTCATTTTTGGTGAGGTTAATTATCGCCTGAGGGTAGGCTTGTAATTTGTTTGGTGTTTTGTAGAAGTATGTGAGTGTTTAATATTTAGAGTAGAGAGTAGAGGGAGAATTAAGCTGGCTGGTTGCAGTTAATTTGCATTACCCACATTTAATGCACGTGGTTGGGTATTTATACCTTTACATTTGGGCCCTTATGGGCTTTCGGGTCATGTTCAATAGACCCGGGTCATGTTTAAAGACTCATGAGCTCTAAGTAGGAGAGCAAGTAGCTTAGTCAAGAAGTGTTTAGGTTTTTTAGTACTTTTGTCATAGTTCGAACAGTCCCATTAGTTAAGTGTTCGAAGTGGTCTGTCCGGTCCGGAAGGCTAGGTCCGATTTGTCCCTGTTCGGTGAGTAGTCAGAATTCGGACTAATCAGGAGCCCCTTTTTTAGGTGCTTGTTCAAATATCTTTGTAAAAAACCTGAAAAACAGTCCGATGTCAGGGGTGGTTTTAATCCGGACAGGTACGTTTGCCTTATGGTTTTATCCGGACTGATAAAGCTTCATGAATCCAAACGGTTTTTTGCCAGAGTTTGTGGGACACGTGTTGCTTTTTGATTCATTGCTTCAGCCATTTTTTCATCTTGAATTTCGAACCCACCTTCTTCGAAAAGCAATCTCTTTATTAAAGTTGGTGACATCAGCGCCGTCTTTAATCATTACCAATCTTTTCGAATTCTCCTAGGAATCAAACTCCTTTTTCAGATTCACTATAAATTAAAACACTTTTTACTGTTTTACCATCACTTTCACATTTACTCTGCAACTCCTTAAAGCTTTCTCTCTCTAAAGTAAAAAATTTACCCATATAGTTTATGTTTACAGCGAGGAACGCTTTGATCAAAGGTGGGTGGCTCAACCTCTCTGAATTGTAGAAGGCACAAAAGGTCGAAAGGGAAAGACGTATTGCGGCAGGTTTACCCGTTTCGCCTGTTGACAGACCAATAACTTCAGCCGCAGAGTCAGATCAAGGCTCTTCTTCCTCAAAAGGCATCAAGCCGAGAAAGTTATTCCACATTAATCTCTCCCCCATCATCTCTGGTTCTTCGGTTCAAGAATCGGAACCCACTGTTGAGCCAGGGGTAACTGTCACCATTTTTAAAAAACCCTCCGCCTTCATAGCTATGGGGTCAGACACTGAGCACTCCCCTCAAAAGCTAGTTGACCGGAGAAGAGGCCGGTTAGTTAAAGGCCAAGCTTCCAAGAGCACCCCCTCAAAATCAGGTGCCAAAGACAGTAGCACAGGGTCAAAAGTGCCCATCAAAGTTTCCAAGGACAGGCTGCCCGGTCTGGAGGGAACTAGTCCAAGTCTTCGAAGATAAGCATCTGCATCAGAGCCCCAATCGGAGGCCAGAAACCAAGGGGACACTAAAGCCCATCAGTCCGGAGTCCAGGCTGAGCCAGAGTTGAACCCTCCCTCTACTACTGCTACCGAAAACCCTTCATCAATTATGGAGGATGTAATGGAGGACTCTGTCGAAGAGGCTCCATTTGAGTCTGAGCCCTCCGGTCAGACCAGTAGTGCTGCTGTTGCCAAAAAAGACAAAGGCAAAGAGAACCTGTGTTTGAGGCATCCGGATCTGCCGGAGAGCCTTGAAGGAAAGGTGGGGCCTTGCTTTCACAAAGTCCAGGTTAAATACCTCCTCGCCCTGCAAAAAATTAACTACGCATTCATCCATACAGCTGAACTGGGCCGGATGCGTACGAAGTGGGGTATACCGGAGAACGTGAAGATCAGGATCCCCATACACCCAGAGACTCCCGTGGATTGCAAATTAAGCGAGATTGTTATCTTCACGGAGCTGTTCAATTGGGGACTAGATTCCCCATGGACCCTGAAATTGTCAGATACTTCCATCTGATAAAGCTCTGCCCGAGCCAACTGAGCCCTAATGCCTGGTACACCCTTATGGCCAGTATCATGGCTTCAAGGCTCTCCAGGATTCCTCTACCAATGGAGGAGTTTGCTGCTGTGGCCAGCCTCTGCAGAAACCATCACATCCCCTTCTACCATTTCAACATGGGGGATAACTTCAAAGCTGTGGACGACTTGCTGGAGTCAAAGAGGAATTGGAAGACCCAGTTCCTATTCGTAAGTGGTGCATGGGAGAATGGGCAGAAAATTAAGTCTGGTGTCAACCCAAGCCTTCTTACAAGCAGATGGAGGAGCGATCGTAAGTCTTCTGCTTTACACCCTTATCTCTTCTTTTTAAGTTAGTTTAAATTAATTTATTTCATTTTTGCCTTAGCAGCTGCCCAAGGACTTCAGTGACCACCTGAAAACCGGGCAGGCCACTTGCACCAAGATCAATGCTTGGGCCGCTGAAAGATGGGGGAACCGGTTCCATAATGCTTTTACTGGAGGCAACTTGGCAAGGTCTCACTTGTGGAATACCACAGGTCGGAGAGACTTAACTTGGGAGGAGCTCACCACTCAGCCTCCTTCGGATGTTGTGCTTAAAAGGACACATAAGCCAGATGGGTCACTCTACTTGCCAGGCCGGGTCAAAGCCCCGAGCAAGATGAAAGGCAAGAAGAAGGGCAAGAAAGTGGTTGGTGAAACCAACCCTGCAGAGGTGGAGGAGGATGCTCCCATACAACCGGAGGGGCCAGTCCCCAATCAAATTGATGCTGCACTCCTGGAAGTAGTGGAGCGGGAGGCTGAAAGGCAAGAAGTGCACTCCCCAGACCCTCCAAGGGTTCCCAAAAGAGATCGTAAACGGGGAGGTGAAAGCAAAGACAGGGAGGCTAAGAAGAAGAAGACCTCTAAAGGTGACGAGCTCTCTCTCCGGGCTCTGGAGCCTCCTTCCCAAGCTGATCCTACTGACCCGACACAAGCGGAGGAAATACCGGGCGACTTCCATACCGATGAGGTCGAAGGGGGAGATCTCAACATTGATGGGGTAGACATCATCGGTCTTGGTGGGCTTGGTGAGTACTTCATCAATCTTCCCAGAGACGACTTTGCTGGGCCTTATCTCCCTCCGAGCACCTCAAATACATTCACTTTCAATGGTAAGACCTTTATTGTTTTAAGTGAAAGGGATGTCATAGCCCACTCTTTATTAAGCAATGTTCAGCATGTACTTGCGTTGGAGAAACAAGTTCGGAGTCAGGCAGACATCATCAAGGATCTTAAGTCTGACAAAGAGAGGCTGTCCGATGACCTTCGCACTGCCACTTCAAACGCTTCCATTCTAAAGGAAGAAAACGGGGAGTTGAAAAGAATCCAAGAGGCAAGTACCACAAAAGTCACCACATTAGAGGACACCATCACAGAGCTCCGGGGAAAGCTGTCCGGACTGGAGAAAGATCTTGCCACCTCAAAGGGGGAATCCAAGGCCAAAGACCAAATCATCACCAACTTGACCAATGACAAAATTGCTCTTGAGAATACAGTGTCTAAGGCTGCCGAGGAGAAAGCTACTTTGCTAAGGGAGCAGGAGGCCAAGATCCAAGCCAAGATCGACGCTTATGCCAACAACGTGATCGACACCCAGGAGGAAATGTATGCCAAGGTGAAGTCTGACATGGTTCTACTCTTCCATGAGAAGTTTCCGAAGAGGAACCTAGGGGATTTATGGCTTTATGTTGAGTCTGACGACCTCCCGTATCATACAATGGCTAAAGGCGACAGGTATGGTTACTCCAGTGCTTCCTCATCGGATGACGAAGAACACATCGGGGAGAAACCCGACGAAGAGAATAGTGATCTCAAAGGGAAGAAAAAGACAGATGAAGGTGAGCCATCTTCAAAGGCTCAACCTTAACTTATGATTTAGTTTTTACTTGTTTACCCAAACGAAAGTCCTTGGATGGCCAAGGCATTCTTTTTTGTAATTGTGTCCGGTATCTGACCGGATAGGTTTTTTGTTCTATTTTGACAATTCAAAAGTCCTTGGAGGGCCAAGGCATTTTAAGTTATTTTAATGACTATCTTCGTTGTGTGCAATTCTCATCCTCTTACATAGTCTGTTTCAATTTTGATGGCTAGAGTTTAAATAGCCCTTGGTTATTTCATAGTGAGAGTGTTTAAGTTCTCCGGCTAGAGTTTAAATAGCCCTTCTCCGATGACGAATGTTTAAGTGGTCATCATTCTTTTATTTCAATCCGGATGGTGTGACAAAGGACAAAACTAAAACACTTCCGAAAAAAAAATTAAGAAGGCATCAAATTTTATTCAAAAGCCCGGACACCTCATTAAAACCTCCCCGTGCCACTAGGGAGGAAAGAGTATGCCCCCAAATATTTACATGGATGTTTAAACAAGTAAATATTTATACAAATGCTACTCCAAGTACATCCAGAGATGTTCGATATTCCAAGGGTGAGTCAAAACTCTTCCATCCTTGTCTTCTAGCCAATATGTTCCAGGTTTAAGCCTTTCAACAACCATATAAGGTCCTTCCCAAGTCGGAGCCAATTTGCCGAACAGTTTTTCTTTAGTGTGTAAGAAGACTTTCCTCAATACCTTGTCCCCCGGTTGGAAATCTCTTCTTTTAATTCTGGAAGCAAATCTACTCCTCATCAAACCCTGATAGTGTGCAACTCTAAGGTGGGCTTTAACTCGTCTTTCTTCTACCAGATCGAGCTGACCTCTGATTGCCACCTCGTTAGCACATTCGGAGAAGTTGTGAACACGAAATGATGGGAGATTTGCTTCTATGGGAGCTACTGCATCCATCACATAGACCAAAGCAAAGGGTGACTCTTGTGTTGCAGCCCCAAGTGTTGTCCGGTAGGCTCACAAGACCTCTTGTAAATAACTAGGCCACTTCCCAGCAGCCCCTTCCAAATTCTTCTTCAAACCGGACAGAATAGTTCTGTTAGCCACTTCAACTTGTCCATTTTCTTGTGGGTGGAAAGGTGAAGAGAAACAATGTTGTATACCCCTTGAGGCACAGAAACTTTCCATTTCCCTATTGTCAAACTGTGGCCCATTGTCTGTTGTTATCTTTTGTGGGACACCAAATCTGCAACAGATGTTGGATAGAATGAATTTTATAACAGCTTTTGATGTTGTTCACGCTAGAGGGGCTGCTTCAATCCACTTCGTAAAGTAATTTATAGCAAAAATTATAGTTTTGCGTCCTCCGGAGGCCATAGGGAGAGGCCCTACTAAATCCAACCTCCATCGAGCAAAAGGAATAGGCTCAGAAATTGACTCTAAAGGAATGGCCGGGACATGAATTTCATTGCTGTACCTCTGGCATGGGTCACACCTTCTTACCAATTCCTTAGCATCTTTCATGATAGATGGCTAATAATAACCGGCCAGTAAAACTCTTCTTGTTAAAGCCCTGAATCCACAATGGGCTGATCCCTCACCATCATGCAATTCGGAGAGGACTACTTGAGACTCTTCATCCCCCAAACAGCGCAGGAGAGGTTTACTGTAAGACTTCTTATACAAAACGACTCTCAATATGATAAAACCACGAGCCTTGTGTTTCAATGTTTTGGCTAGTGATTTATCCGGAGGCACGATACCATCAGAGAGGTATTGCAGGAGAGGAAACCTCCAGTCCTGAGGATGTTTCACTTGTACTTCAAAAATTTCCTCTTCTTTACCCATATTAAGTTGAATGGAGGGGCTTTCCAGCACATGGATCCATGAGTATGACTCCGTGTACGCTATGGTTGCCAATGAGTCTGCTAGCTCATTTTCTGTCCGGGGTATATGTTCATAAGTAACACTTTTAAACCTGAGTGCTTTATTTTTAAGAAGGAGTAAATATTTCACAAGCTTCTCCTTTTTAGCCTCAGATTGACCTTGAGCATGGTGGATAAGAAGTTGGGAGTCACTTAGTAGCCTGACCCTCTTAGCCCCACAAATGTAGGCTAACTTTAATCCAGCTATAGCTGCTTCGTACTCGGACTTATTATTGGATGCCCTGAAGGAAAAACATATAGCTTGGTACATTCTGTCACCATATGGAGAAGTCAAACACACCCCGGCACCACATCCCATAGTGCTAGATCCACCATCTGTTCGGACGACCCATACTTTTTTATGTTTTATGTCAGTAGTATGCTCCGAATCTCTGTCTGAGTGAAATTCAACCAAAAAATCAGCCACAGCTTGGGCCTTAACTGCTGTTCGAGTAGCAAAATCTATGTCGAAATCTCCCAGCTCTACTGACCATTTAGTCATCATGCTTGAAATGTCTGCCTTTTGGAGGACGTTCTTCAAGGGAAAAGAATTCCGGACGATGATAGGATGAGCCTGGAAATAAGGCCTCATTTTTCTCGCAGCTATTACCAGGGCCAAGGCTAATTTCTCGAGTTTCAAGTAATGCCTTTCTGCATCTATCAAACTTTTGCTAATGTAATACACCGGATGGGGATAACTATCCACTTCTCTTACCAACACAGCACTGATGGCACAACTTGAAACTGCCAAATATACGAAGAGTGTCTCCCCGTTAACTGGTTTAAACAAAGTTTTGGGGGAGGACAGGTGCTTCTTGATCTCATTAAAAGCCTCATTGCACTGTGAGGTCCAATCGAATCCTCTTGCACCCTTCAAGGTTTGAAAGAACGGGGCGCACCTGTCCGAAGACCTTGAGATAAATCTGTTTAAAGCAGCTAATCTCCCCGTTAGTCGATGTACTTCTTTAACATTTCGAGGAGGCTCCATCTGGAATAGAGCATTAAGCTGGTCCGGATCGGGCTGTATCCCATGTTCACTTATAATATAGCCTAGAAATTTACCGGACTGGACTCCGAACACACATTTTTCTGGGTTTAATTTTAAATTCACTTTTACCAAGTTGGCAAAAGTTTCTTGGAGGTCAGCCAAGTGTAATTGCTCATCCACACTCTTCACCATCATGTTATCGATGTATACTTCCATATTTCTTCCAATCTGATCAGCAAAAGCTTTGTTTACCAATCTCTGATAAGTAGCCCCAGCATTTTTCAATCCAAATGGCATTACCTTGTAGCAATGAAGACCTCTGTCAGTGACAAAATGTGGTATGCTCTTGATCCTTCGGATCTACTTGGATTTGATTGTGCCCAGAGAAAGCATCCATAAAGGATAGTAGCTTGTTCCCAGAGGTGGAGTCTACTAGTTGGTCTATCCGGGGAACTGGATACAAATCTTTTGGGCAAGCTCTATTGAGATCTGTGAAGTCAATCCACATGCGCCACTTGCCATTTTTATTTTTCACCAGACACGGATTGGCAGTCCACAAAGGATATTGAGACTCCTTGATATGCCCCATCTTTGTGAGCCTGTCAACTTCTTGCACAATGACATCAGCCTTTTCCTTGGAAAAAGCTCTTCTCTTTTGAACCACTGGTGCTATGTCTTTCCGGATGGACAGGTGATGCGATATTACTTCTGCTGGAACCCCAGTAACATCAGCATTGCACCAAGCAAAAACGTGCTGATGATTCTTCAAAAAATTTAACATTTCGTTCTTCAAAACGGGTGGCATCTTAGACCCTATCTTGACACTTTTCCCTTCTTCTAAACAATGCGTCTCTACCTCTTCGACTGGTATCAACACCCCAGGGGTCTCTCTGGGGTCATCAATTTCACCCTCACCCCTAGAAAGCCCCTCAAACTGCTATTGCTCGTTGATACGAACTGCCCCCAGTGTCCGGGGAGCCAGAGCTGTAGCATAACATTCTCTTGCAACCTTTTGACTGCTCCAGACGACTCCCACCCGTCCCTGAACAGCATATTTCAAGCACTGGTGTACTGTTGAAGCCACTACATGCATCCTAGAGAGCCAAGACCTCCCTAGAATAGCATTATAGCAAGTGGGACAATCCACCACGATAAAAAGTATCCTGACCATTTTCTTGAAAGGGCCCTTGCCCAATAGAACTTCTTTTTCGAACTCTCCGATCACATCTGCTGAGCTGCCGGTAAAGCCCACAATTGACCTGTCCGAACCCTGAATTAGAGCTGGATTTTTCATTCTCTTGTACGTGGTTAAGAAAAGGATATTGGCTGAGCTTCCAGTATCCACCAGAATTCGTCTTATGTCATTGCCTCCAATAGATGCTCCTATGACAACAGCATCTTCATGGGGGCCGGCTATATCTCTTAAATCATCTTCATCGAAAACAATAAAGGGGAATGGATTTTGTGATTGATAGGAAGTCATGCCTTCTTCTAGCTGGATGGCTAAAGTGTGTACATGCCTCTTCCTCGAAGAAGCAGTAGGAGCCGTCATAGTATCCCCTCCGAAAATTGTAAGTGACTCAAAAAACTTAATGAGCCCGGAGACCGTCCTAGAACATTCCTCAATTGCACCTACCCTGTTTCGAGTTGGATCAGGGTCCATGTACTCAGATTCCACATCAAACCTCTCAACTATCACCATGGCTCCCTCCGGAGCAGAATTACTTGGACCAACCCGGTGAGTATTGTCAGGCCTGTTATCTCCTCTTCTTTTGACATAAGCCCCCAGTTTTACCCTTTCGATTAAGTTCTGAACCTCTTGCTCAAAGCTATACAATCATCAGTGGTATGGCCAGTGTCATTGTGATACTGGCAGAATGAGTTATTGCGATGTTCCCTAGGAGATTGCAATGTGGCTGGTCTTCTATAGTGCACCTCTTCCTTTGTTTTATCATAAATGGTGGCCACACTTTCTTTCAATTCTGCGAACCACTCCGGTTGAACCCAAGGCCCTTTCTTGTTTCTGGATTGCTGACTCTGAGCAGGAGCAGCTGGCTGAGACTGAGCTTTAGCCCTACCATGCCCCTGTCCGGTTTCCCTTGCCTTGTTCCCGGACTGATTTTGATTTGGATGTGGTGCCACCGGGGCATACCTCACTTGCTTGTGCACCCTTGTTTTCTTTGTTTCGTCTACGTTAATCTGTTTTCCAACCTGATTCAGCAACCCTCCCCAGGTCATGGCCTTCTTTCTGGTCACTGAATCAGCCAAATTGCCAGGGTTCAAGCCCTGTCTTAAGGATGTTATTGCCACTTGCTCGAAGCAATCAGCCAACCCATTCTTGGTGTTCACAAAACGACTTATATATTCTTTTAAAGACTCGTTTGGTTCCTGGGCACAATGGATTATTGTGTCTCCATTGCCCTTTAGCTCTTTACTCCCACTATGGTCGCCAATTTGGTAAGGTTAATTATCGCTTGAGGGTAGACTTGTAATTTGTTTGGTGTTATGTAGAAGTATGTGAGTGTTTAATATTTAGAGTAGAGAGTAGAGGGAGAATTAAGCTGGCTGGTTTTGAATGCTTGATTCAGGCACCTTCTTCTCCCACTATGGTCGCCAATTTGGTGAGGTTAATTATCGCCTGAGGGTAGGCTTGTAATTTGTTTGGTGTTTTGTAGAAGTATGTGAGTGTTTAATATTTAGAGTAGAGAGTAGAGGGAGAATTAAGCTGGCTAGTTGCAGTTAATTTTCATTACCCACATTTAATGCAGGTAGTTGGGTATTTATACCTTTACATTTGGGCCCTTATGGGCTTTCGGGTCATATTCAATGGACCCGGGTCATGTTTAAAGACCCATGAGCTCTAAGTAGGAGAGAAAGTAGCTTAGTCAAGAAGTGTTTAGGTTTTTTAGTACTTTTGTCATAGTTCGAACAGTCCCATTAGCTAAGTGTTCGAAGTAGTCTGTCCGGTCCGGAGGGCTAGGTTCGATCTGTCCCTGTCCGGTGAGTAGTCAGAATTCGGACTCATTATTTTTGACGAATCGACTGGTATAATTCTTCAAGCTTTCCCCAACTTTTTGTCTACAATAGATTAACGTATCTCTGTTAGTTCTGAACTTTTTGCTCCCCACAAAGTGTTGTCTGAAGATATTCCAGAACATGTCGAAATTCTTTATCGAGCCCTACGGAATCCTATTATACCACTTAGAAGCTACCCCCTTGAAGGTCTGAGAAAACGCTCTACACAACAATTTATCATCGTCATCGAAATTAATCATAAATTTTTTGAATTGCTCGATATGATTATCAGGATCTTGTGTCCCATCGAATTTTTATAACTTCGAGATATCGAAATTCTTTGGGAGGTTGCCCACCAAAATGTCTAGGGACAAAGGAGAAGCTCTCCAATTATGACATGTCCGATAAACATTAGATCTCAAGTTTTCATTACTCGAAAAATACAACCCCTCCTCGGATGGTAGAGTATATTAATGCTGCCACTCCGAATTTCGCGGGCCAACATTTTGGTTCCCAGCGGGAAAATTTGTTTGGCCATAATCCTGCACATTAACTCGAGTATGATAACTATTCTCCCTCGGAGACTTCCTCTCCGAACTTCTTCCCCTTCGGTGGTCTGCGTGTCCTCGACCATGTCTTTTCTTTCTGTGATTTTTCCTAGGAGATGTCTCTGACGAGCTATAACGAGCGTAGTCGCTCGAGTCAGATGACTCCAGACGTCGTTTTTCTTTCCTCCTCGAAGATCGTCGTTCATATCCTTTATATCTATCATCCCTGGCTTTAGGACGAAAACCGGTTTCGCGCTCCTCTTTTCCACTGTCTGGCTCCCTTCTCACATCGGAGCGAAGATTTGCCTAAACGGTTTCCTTTTCTGCCTTCAATCTTTCGATCTCCAGTAACAGTTCGTTCCTTCGAGCCAACAGATCTGAGTCATCAAAAGTGTCTCCGACTCGCTGGCCCACATGTGCCTCGTATTCCATATCATTCCGATAATGTCGCCCACCAGGTTCTCATCGCAGTTGTTGACAAAATCATCCCCTTGCTCTTCCATAATTCCCCTCGGATTAGGAATTATTTCCAGAAAGTGATTGTCGTCAGAACAATCATCGTTTCCCACAGACGGCGCCACTGAAGAGTTTTAAGAATGCTCAGGGGTGATTTTGTGTTACGAAGATCTTTTGGTGCCAAAATAGACTTAAGAACTTAGCTAAGGAATCTTTTTAGAGAGAGAAAGTAGTATTATATTCATCTCGGGATCTGTGAAGCGTGTGTGGTCCTTTTATAGTACAATCGCGGGTCCCACACGTTTTAATTCCCGTTTATTACATTTTTGGTCCCTATATCTTTTCATCTTCTCATAATGGCTACTTCTTTAGTAGTCTATGCAATTTTCCCCCAATACAATTTCTTCTTTATAATTCTCTCCTATCATACTTCTTCTTTACAATTTTCTCCTTAACAATCCTCTTCTTTACAATTTTCTCCTTAACAAACCTCTTCTTTACAATTTCATCATGTCTTTTATTATCCCTCATCAGCCTAAAGGACTAAAGATAGTAGGCAGTGAATGGGTCTTCAAGAAAAAGGAAGGTAATCCAGGGTTTGAGGCATCTCTATTTAAGGCAAGACTGGTCGCTAAGGGTTTTACTCAAAGGAAAGGAATCGACTTCAATGAAGTGTTTTCTCCAGTAATGAAGCATAGTTCGATTAGAGTTTTGTTAGCCATAGTAGTTTTGCAAGATTTAGAGCTTGAGCAGTTGGATGTGAAGACTACGTTTCTACATGGTGAATTGGATGAGCAAATCTACATGAGACAACTAGAGGGATTTATCGAACCTAATATGGAGGACAAAGTTTGTCTGCTAAAAAAGTCACTGTATGGTTTGAAACATTCACCTAGGCAATTGTACAAATATTTTGATACATTCATGATGTCAAAAGGGTTCACGAGGAGTCCATATGATAGTTCTATGTATCATCAAAAGATTTCAGATGATTCTTATGTTTACTTGTTGTTATATGTGAATGATATGCTTATTGTTGCTTGTAGTATGTCACACATTGTGCAGATAAGGAAGTAGCTTAGTGCCGAGTTTGAGATGAACGATCTGGGTAGAGCAAAGAAAATATTTGGTGTGAATATTATCAGGAACAGAAGTGTAGGATCATTACACGTGTCTCAACGAAGCTATATTGAGAAAGTGTTAAAACGATTCAATATGTTTGATGCTAAAGTAGTTAGCCTTCGGTTTGCTACTCATTTAAAGTTGTCTGCATAAGAGCGGCCAAGGACGATGTTGAGTTGGAACAAATATCAAAGGTTCCATATGCAAGTGCAGTTGGTAGTATCATGTATGTTATGGTATGCACACGTCCTGCTATTTCACATGGGGTTAGTGTAGTTAACATATACACGGGATGTCCTGGGAAAGAAAACTGACAGGCAGTGAAATGGATACTTCGGTATCTTAAGAATACTGTGAACATAGGTTTAACTTTTAACAAGACCAATATTGGTGAATCACTGAATGATGTTGCAGGATCATTGGTTGGTTATGTTGATTCTGATTTTGCAGGTGATATGGATAAAAGAAGATTTCTGACAAGATATGTATTTACTCTAGCTGGAGTGCAATCAGTTGGAAAGAACAATTGCAAGCTACTGTAGCTTTGTCTACAACAGAGGCAGAGTACATGGCGGTAACAGAAGCAGTTAAAGAGGCAATATGGTTGCAAGGTTTGGTGGCAGATTTGGGCTTGGATAGAACTACTACAAAAGTGTTTTTTGATAGTCAAAGCGACATACACCTTACAGGGAACCAGATATACCATGAGCGTATAAAGCACATAGATGTCAGGTATCATTCTATTCGTGATATAATATCAAAGGGAATTGTTGATGTGAAGAAAGTGTCTACAAACGATAATCCAGCAGATATACTGACCAATGTCGTATCAATTCAAAAGTTTAGGGAGTGCCTAAACTGGATGGTGTTCGCAGTATAGAGTGAATGCCTTAGGGGCATTTGGTGAGTCAGAAGAAGAGAAGTTTCTTTGTTGATAGTAAAGAAAGGATATTCGCCTCAAAGGGAAGATTTTTTGTGAATGAGTCGAATAGTGCCTTGAGAGTGTACTGTGTTTGGTGGTACAGTTTTGTGTCATTGACAGTAAGTTGTAATATAATGGATCATTTTCTTATTAGTTTATATGAGCCCATTAGGCCCACTGTCTAGTAAGTCTATTTATTCCCTATAAATAGACTACTAGGACTACATAAAATACAATCTGAAATCTGTAACATTTTCTATCATAGTGAAACTCTTTTCTCTGGAGACGCCCGTGGACATAGACAATTGTCGAACCACGTTAAATCTTGTGTTCATTTCAGTCTGTCCTTCACATATGTTATGTGCTTGAGCCATTTTGTGACAATTTCATAGTGATTTAATAACACATATATATCTAGTATTATATTTTAGGTCACGTTTTTAGAAATAAAAAACTTTTCTCTTCATACACCCATATAAAATAACCCTAAATATTTATATTTAAACTTTTTTATCTTTTTGAATTGTATTGTTTATATTTTATTTGAAAACATAATTCGATATAATTTTAAATTACTATATCATTTTTTAATGAACATGTCGATGTTAGTTTAGTCAAAGATAATACAAATGAAAAGATTAGTTTTAAATAGGAGTGTAATTTAACAACATTTTTTTATTAACTTTGAGATTGTTAAAAAATAAAATTACCAATTATTAAACTATTTATAAATACATTCTCAAAATTTATTTGTTTATAAGTACATTCTCTAAAAGTATTTACCTATTTATGTGATTGTAAAAATAAAAATATAATAAAAAACTATTATTCAGTTGAAATTTTATTATTTCTCATTTTAAAAATGATTTATATTCAAACATTAATATAAAGAATATATAATAATAATAACATACACTTGGGAGGTAAATAACTATATAATTGTTTGAATTTAATCGATTTTAGTGATAAAAGTTATTAGTGATAAGGTTATATCTTATAGGTATTATATATTCTTTATAATGACGAGGTAAGCTTATATTGAAGACTAACAAAATGGTCAGTTTCATGTAATATGAGGAAACCGAAGGATAAACTCGACATATACGAGGCGAGGTGATAAACGTTATAAGACGAGGGTTATAAAGAAGCTACAAAAAAAAGGTCATGTAGATAATACGAGGTAACCAAATAATAAGATGTATATATAAGAGACGGGGGTGATAAGAGTTACAAGACGAGGATCATAAAAGAAGCTACCAGACGAGGTTCGTGAAGGTAAAATCTGAGTGCATGAAGAGAACGTTCAAACTATTATGATGAGATGATACGTGTCACTGTCTTATACATACAAAGAGACGTGTCCGTGCATTTATTAGAAAATGTGACTAACATTTACGGTACGGTAAGGCGTTCAAAAGTGTAACAGTTATAGAGTAAATGTGAAAAGAGAGAGTATCGTGTAACTTATATAAATATAAATAAGGACAAACCCCTCGATGTAAAGGCTGATAATATTTTCACACATAAGAAATCGTTATATTCATAATCATATTTCTTTCTCTGTTGTCTTTCATCATCTTAGCTTTAAAGTTTCAAAAGAAATCTTTTATCAAATGTGGCGCCATCTGTGGGAAATCTTTATTTATTCAAGGATTTGAGTCTTAATATACGTATGGTGATGACGAGAATGGGAATCGAAATGGAAAACCCAAAAACCCGTCATATTCGAGTTAATCCACTGACTGTTCTGGGAATCACAACGAGCTTGCCGACTTACAAAAGCAACTCAAGACGAGGCCAATTGTTGGGCGAGCTAACTGCCACACGCACCGCAATTGATAAAAAAAGAACTCAAACAGTCGCAATGACAATTGGTAGTCAACCAGCCAGTTCGACGTCCGATGTGCAATATGAGGGTAATCAAGCCCAAGGTGGTCTGGTGGATGCCACAACCCTTGTGCACGCTAAGCCTACACCAATTGAGGTAGAGAATCCATCTAAACAAGGTATGTCGGGTACTTCGTCTAATGTTCAACTTTCAGAAATGCAGATTAAAGAGTTGAAGCAAGAAAAATAAGGATAATTTGTTGCAATTTGAAGAGATCAGGAAGCCAAAGTAAGAATGGAGAAGCTAATCGAGGCACTACAGTTATTGACAGAGAAAATCTTGTAAAAATAAAGGAAATCATAAATTGAATAAATAAGTCAACAAGACGATCTGCACGGAAATGACAATATAGAAACATAGAATGTTGGGCATGTGGGTGAGAGTAGCGGTAAATATAAAAAAAAATAAAAGAGTGTCGAGTACGAGGACTAGTCGATTGATGTGGTTTTGAAGATGGATAAGAAGAGGAATGATCTAGAATATAATGAGGAAAGATAAAAAATGGTGGCTTACATACTACAGGAATCTCTTTTCGATCCTAAAATACTTGAGGCCAAACTTCCTCGAAAATTTGATCTCTGCCAAATTGACACTTATGATGGTTCAGGGGCTCTGGAGCGTCATTTGGAATAGTTGAAAAATATGATGATGGGACTCCATCTAGATGACATGTTTAGTTTGGAGCAAAGATGATTATGGATAATAAGTATAGTCCCCCCAAGTATATAAGTCGATCTCATAACATATGATATTATATAGTGTATCTATACAATCATATATGCAGATTGTTATTAGTATGCTTGTGCAATCATAAAAAATCCGTTATCAATTCTAGTTTTATCGCTAGTGTGGATATGTTTATACTTATATATCGTTAATATTTTCTATGTCTAAGTAATGTGGGATGTGGAACCAAATTTTATTTTCAACATGATGTCTTTAATGACCAATAAAAAACTTTAGAAAATATTTTCAAACCGGTGGTTCATTATTCAATAGTTGGAAATTTTAAAAACATTTATGAACTTGGTTTTTCTTTAACGATCGTATAAAAACTTTGAAAAAAGTTTTAAATGCGTTATTTTTTTAATCAACATGTGAGAACTTCAAAAGATAACTTTGTCTTTTAACCTCCGAATAAAAACTTTGACAATTTGAAGAACTTTGATATTAGGGATGGCAATGGATCGGGATGGGTGCGGGTGTAGCTAAACCCATAACACATAACTCATCTCGTCTATATTTTTCCAAAACCCATACCCTAACCTGCACTCATCGGGTAATAATATTTTTTTCCCACACCCGATCCCGTCGGGTTCGGGTACCCATCCGCGGGTACCCATTGAAGTTTTAGTTTTTTTTGTTTTTAAAAAACTACCCACTTATTTCTAGATTTAAGTCAATTCTATAAGAAAAAAAACCCAATCTAATGCTAATTGTTATTCATTAATAATTAATACATAATTTTACTATATATTAGTAAATCAATTTCTTTTAATTTAATTAATTATATTATTAGGTAACTGCAGAAAAAAAGAAAAAAATGTCTAAAAAATATAAATCTTCAAATTTAATATTTAAAGGTAGAATACTACTTTATTATCTATTAATAATTATATATGATTTCGGTACATGCTAGTAATTTTTCTATTTAATAAATAATATTATTATTAAAAAAAATTAAAAAAAAAATTGAAAAATCAAATATAATATTAAATGTAGTTGGTTTGCTGGCTACTGCGAGAATGACGGTTTACCCCACTGGTTGGACAGCAGCAGTCTGTTATCTCAAAAATATTATATATTGTCATCAAATTTAAAATCTAATTGAGCTTTTTTAAATTCTCAAAAAGAATTGGAAGGTCTAACTAAGTTGAGAATTTCTAAGTTTTTCACTCGTCTTTCGAACATGATTGATATGACCTGTAGAGCTCACTTGCTCCTAGAGGGTTTCTTAATATACAGACAAGTTTAGGGTCAGAATTCGATAGAGAGATTGTCATCGAAAAAGAGACTCAATAGACCATAATTAGGGTTTCTTTTTTAAATTTCACTTTTGTCCCATGGCAGACGCCCTCTCCGCTATTCCCGCCTCTGTTCTTCGTAATCTTTGTGACAAGCTCTACGAGAAACGAGAAACGCAAAAATGCTGCTAAAATCACGTTCACAACATAGTTAAACGTTATTAAAAAGTTGAAATGCCTATAATAATAAAATACGAACCGCAATCCAGTCCAGATGACAAACAAGAGTACTGGGCAGACTGCGTACCTTGAGATCCATAAACTAGAATGTTTTTAAGAGAACAAACAAACCCTACTTATCTGAACTCTAATTTTAAGCACCCAATCTTCGAAAACAAGGGTCAAACCAACATGGGACACGGTTTCAAGCTGCCGCCACTAAACATAATACAACTGACAAGGGAGATATGCAGCCCACGCTATTCAAATATTCATCTAAAACATCATTAGCACAATATCAGTCTCCATATACATATGCTACAACGAGAAGAGAAAAAAAGTCGTACACCATAGCCGAAAAACAAAAAACACGTGAAATCGATACATCGAGTCTTACGGGGCTGAAATCAGACCATATAAAAATCATCGCAAACTGGAAAAAGAGAATACACTATATAACAAATTCATAAACCGCTCTTCAATTCCAACGCTGTCACCATTCTTATGAGTGAATACTTCGTATTTATGCAAGAGGGTGACAGGTTGATAATAGAGCTCTTTTATTGGATTTAGTCTGCTGTCCAGCTCTGCTCCACTATTTCGCGCACTCTTCGGTTGTACTCCCTCTTGTTTTCGCTAAACATACGAGCTGCTTCCGAGTTTGCAGGGGAGTTTGGGTTTGGATCACAAAGCAGCGACTGCAAGAAGCAAACAGAAAAATATCGTTATTATTCAAGATTATTAGAACATCTAATTTTTTTCTTTCTCTACATAACCAATACCGTTAAATGAGACTAGCTATACGAAATAACTTCATAATAGTTGCAATAAGGGGTGAATTCGGTTTTTCAATAAAACCAATCCAACCAAACCGTACAAGACCGGTTTATATAAACTAGGTACATCAACAGACAGTATAAATTACCTAGAACATTGCTTGGCTCATATATTGGACTATACGATATTAATGCTTTAAGTTTAAGACTTAAGAACGACGATGGCAAACAGTGAAACTTAAGAAGACTAAGAGTTACGGAATTTAGAAGTAGTGAAGTACGAAGTTATAGGTAGAGTATCGTTTTACACTATTATTTTTGTACAGTTCACCTAAAAAATTAAAACCAAACCATTACTTAAAAAACACTCGAACTATAACCATAAACAAACCTATCCAACCATATCAGTGTAGTTTCGAGCAGAACTTTGCCCACCCTCTGGTTGCAATGATTGGTCGTCCAAATTCTAACTTTCAAATAACCTAAGTTTTAGCACCTAACGTTTACCAATTATAGGCAGGAATTCTTTAGTTATCTTAACTACTAAGCGCAAAGAAATTGTAATAACCTTAAAGAGCTCAACCTTCAGACAATTAGAGTTCTTTCAGACTAACTAAATTATTTGTAAAAATAAACAAAACTGAAAAGTTGCATTGTAAAAGACATTTGTTCCTCTGCAAAATTGCAAAACAACTAAACAAATTTAGAATTCAGAGGAAAGAAAAAAGAGGCCTATGTTAATTTATGTTTGAGTTAACATATAATATAGTTCCTACGAAGTTTTTAAGGTTTGGAACATAGTACTTTAGGACTAGACATTCAACATTATTCCTATCATATCCTGAGAAGCTACTAGGTAATTTCCTGTAAACCCAAGCTGCGCCTTACAATAATTCTAGGTGGAGACAACAAGATGCTTCCCTAGCTAGACCTACACACTAAGGAAATTCTTTAAGCAATGGTGTTTTGTAAGTTATGTGGCTGCACGGATCTTTTTAGCGTTTCAAACAACTTCATGTATTTATTAATTAAGAAGAAATATAAACAGAACATTTGACTCACTATAACAACCAACAGACGGAATGAAGAAAGAAAAAAATGCTAGTAATCAAGTTTCTGCTATTTCCTAGTAACTAAGGCTTCTGATCCTTTTCGTTCTCAAAGTTTAGTTGCTTAGAACTTTTACAAATTCTGTTTCAGATTACACTATTGCCATGTACGACAGAAACAGTCATTTATAAGGCTCTTGTTACTTAGAATTGCATCTCCTAGTCAATAAAACATGAGAAAAATGATCTATAGAAAAACATGGGATGGAATATTCTAATTTGTTTGAGCAACACGAAAATACATACTATTCAATAAAAGATATAATAGTAAGCATAAACTGATTTCAACACTTATACCTGGATAGAGGTCAGTATAGCCGCAACATCATATATAGGACTCCACTGATTCTGTAAGATATCCAAACATATACTTCCATCGGCGTAGACTATAAACACAATTTACATAAATTGTCAGAAACTACAGTAAGATAAACGTCAGAAGAATTGACAATCTAATCAAGAACCAATAAAAACCCAACGGCGTATAGAACAAAATGACGTACTATTTGGATGGAACATCCGCGAGACGAATCGCACAGTAGGAGGTTTATTTGGATAATCCTCAGTAAACTGAAGAGTCAACTTAAACGTACCTGAAAGCTCAAACACACTCAGAAGAGAACGAAAACATGAAGCTAATAACTAGAAAGAAGAATAAGAAAGTTTCACAAGAGTAGAACAATCTTAATAATTACTACTAACTAAGAGTAGCACATAGAAGAAACTTGAAAGCCAGCTGCGTGAAGTAATAAACTTTAATACATAAAGCAATGACCTGTATGCCTAAAGTAGTGAACTATATGCATCATAATGCCAAATTTAGAGCATGCATACTGAATAAAAAGCTGAGAAACTGAACTCCTCAAGGTCACAAAAGCAGACATTATAAATAAACCATCATCACCACATATGATAATTTAGAAACCCAATTTACGTTGAAGGGTTATTGAACACCTAAGACTTAGCCTAGATCAGTACTCATCAAGCCTATGGTTAGCCACAGCAAAAAACACCCACAAACATTTCATCTTTCATGAAGCTAATCAAGCCATGAAAGCTTAGCATCCACATCAAATTAACAAGCTTGAAATAAGCACAAACCAATCACACCGAATACTAAAAAGACAAAACTGAAGTTAATGAAATCACCCACCTCCATCCCATGGAGTATCATCAGGCCTGCAAAACCCAGAACATCATCAAACGAACAATTAACCACAAGATTAGAAAACAGCCAAATCCGGAAAAGGGATTTAGAAAAAGTAAAAGGGAAAATCAAATACCCAAAAATAACAGCGTTCCATAGCATGATATTGTTGTCCTGAGGAGCGCCGCTGATACCAGCAGGTGGATCATGCTGGAGGCGCTTGAAATCCCTCATTAGCCTCTTCCTTGATGGCGTTGACATCCTTTTCGCGCGACCGATCGAAGGGTTTCGCTCTTGATTTTTGATATTTCTAGTGAGAGAAATGCGAAGAAATAGAGCTGCTGGGTCTGAGGCTCACGCAATATAGGTCTGTTCTTGGTAAGAAAACATAAATGTCTCTTTCATTCCTGTTGAAAAACTGTTTCAAGCGAGTAGTAAACTTATGTTTAACTGATGCACCTGCTCCATTACTCCATTATAATATTTATATTTTAAATAAATTTTTAGACAAAAGTCGACACTTGAAGTGTTTTTCTATAAAATTTGTAGTACTAAAATTAATATTTCCAGTTTATTCATAAATAAATTTTTATTTACTCTACGATAATAAGTAGGAGTTACTAGACATTGAGTGTACTGTTTCGTATAAAATAAAATAATAAAACGTAACCGTAGCCAAATCTATGGCTAAAAACTTAAATTTGTCATATGTTTTATTTTAGTCTCACGTTTATTTTGGCAATTGTCAATACTTTTGAAATTATTATAAACTCGGTTTTTATAACGGCAGGAATTTTTTAATATAGTTATATTCTTTTATCATCCGTATCAGCTTCCGCATAAAATGTTCATGTAGACACGGAAATTAAATAATTTATGTTAATGTTTTACTCTTAGTATTCCACTAATGCTTATTCCACTATCTCATCTAATACTAACAATTCGGCTTGTTTTAATGGAGATTAGGCTTAGGATGGGGAAGAATGATATACTATGAGTTGAATATTAGGTAAATAGTATTTTGTTGATTTGGTATAGATTTGGGTATTTTATGTAAAATGGGTTGGATATCATGTGAGGCACGGGTTGGATTGAGTAATTAGATAAATAATAAAGTCAAAAATTAAAACGTATATGGTGATTATATAATTATTTGTCGTGTCCACGTCATTTTTAAAAGTTTACATGGATAGTAAAATGGCATAGTTGGTTAAAATAGACCATGATGTCATAAAAGGCTAGTTTATATCCGTTTTGAAAATGATAGAATCGGTTTGTCACACAAGTGAACAATTAAACTAAAATGAGACAAATCGTAAATGAGAATGACTAATCATGATTTTTAGTCTAAATCTATTTTCAACTATTTATTTGTCATTAGTGTTCTTTTTCTTTTCGGAGAAAATATGCAGTCGTTATTTAATGAGAGTGCACATGGTGAACCTTCAGTCTCACACAATAGTCTGCAAATCAACGCCAGAATATAACCACACAAAGTGACAGGCTCAGGCAAGAAAACGTTTGTAAAAAGATTCAGATTCATAACATTTGGTCACAAGCATGTCTTACTCCACAAACTCATTAGTTGTTTGGGTTAAGAATATGAATTTTGCTATCTAAATTGGAAGGGTTTTTTTTATTAAATTTTAATAGGATGATGTTAACTTAGATGGCCCTCCAAATTTATATTAGCAATGTATGGCACAATATTTCACTAATAAAATATTGAGTTCAGTTGTAAATATTCATTAAAATAATTTTATTTCTAATATTTTTGAAGTACATTTTTCTTTTGTTTTTATTTCACGTCATTTTTTAATTATCTTTTTAACAGTATGAAAACTAGATGTGCTTTCAATTTCATTCGCGACTTAAATATTTTTATAATTCTCAAAAATGATAGTTTTGTGTCTCTAAATATAATATACGTTGTATGTTTGAATATTTGTTTACAACTTTGTTGTCTGAATGAATCATATTACTTAGCCATTTCAGTAATTGATTCACATCAATTTAGTTCTTTCTCTCTGGCAATGAAGTAGTCGGTTTAGTTCTCACGATTTTGTGTTTCATGATCTTCTCTTTCTATTTCATATGGAGTGTATCAAAATCTTTTTATTACACTGGTGCTTTCCAAGGTTTTCCTTGAAAATGGTGGTTTCAAGATCTAGGTCGAAGAGGATTTCGATCCCTTCATCAGATCAATGTCGGGTTCGTTAAAGTTCCTCAGCAATGTTGTCAACATCGTTGCGTTTCCGGTTCTACGTTACAAGAAGGAGATCCTTCTAATTTTAGAATCTGGTTGGTCCAAAAATATCGTCATTTTGATCTCGACTCATATTATACAATTTTTTAATTATATAGGTTTTGTTTACCGTTGCTTATGTTGATGTCATTTTCGGTCTTATTTTGTTTTCACCTTTCGTGCTCGTGACTTTCTTTGCAATTTCTAAAATTAAACCTCACATATAGTGTAAACAAAAAAATGAAATCCATCTTTGGTTACCCTTTTTTGGAATTTGAATTTCGAGATAGTGTTAGTACTTTAGCTGGTGAAGTCGATAACCCACAAAAAATCCTCATTACCATTGTTTGTTTATGTAATTTTCACATGTTTGGCTTATTTGATCCATCTTTTAGCCGTAATCGGAATTGTATCCATCGACCGTAGCGATTGGGGATCCTGGTTTCATGCCGATGCAGCTAAATATGATCGTTGGAACATGGTTGAAAATTTGGGTCAAAGTTGGTGTTGTTCTTTCCTTCATCGGGTTGTTCGATATTTCGCAAAGCAAATATTCTTATCGACTTATTGATATTGCAGATGTAGGGGTTTTATCTAAACGTTTTGGGTCTGGATCAAAATGGTTCAACACTCATTGGGTTGGGATTTTGATCTCTACGATTATCACTATTGCGGTTTCATAAATTTCGTATGTGTATTCGTTCATAAGTTTTGTCAATTGCTCGTAGACTTCTCGAAGGATGATATAAGTTATTATGTAAGGAGAAAACAACCGACTATTAGGCTTAGTCAGGTGAACTTATCAATAAACTTGAAAACATGAATCAAATTATTCTTGATCTTAAATCTAAGCTAATCAAGGACAACATATTAACTAAAGGTGCTCGAGCCTCTCATGCGTTCAATGATATAGTATGAGAGTGAAAGTATTATAGTTGTCTTGGTTTGAAAGCGCTCTTCTTTTGGTTGAACATATTTATCTCTTTGTATGTCATTTTATGGTTGTTATGTTTGGAGTGTGTGTTTTTTTCTCGCGAGAAGCTTGTGACGATCTTACTGTTTGTTCCCTTCTTGTACTTGAACTTCAAAGAAATTTAGACTATACGAGGCTTTATGAAGCTTTAGCACTTTGTATTTTCCCCATGTTTTATATAAATATTGAACTTTACATCTATTTGTTTGTTTTCAATTATCTTGGATACTAACTATAACTACATGAATTCTTCTTCTGTTAGAACAATAAATGTGGTTTTAAAACAACGTGATATGAAAAATGTTCTTAAAGTTTAGGAAAAAATAATTTCTTAAAGCTTGGCAAGAAATTTTTTCGAAAAACAACATAACATGACAAAAACAATTTAATCTCGACCGGATAAATTTTCTTAAAGCTTGACAAGATAAATTTTCTTAAACCTACAAACAGATCAAATTTCTAAAATCTGCAAACGTGTCAAATTTTTCAAAAACCTGTTAATACAACAAATTTAATAACACCTGCAAACATAACAATTTTTCTAAAAGCAACTTGACATGATAAATATTTTAGAAACAACTTGTCATTTTTTTAAATATGGCATGATTAAAAAATAATTTGGCAGATCAAATTTTTTAAAGCAACATGGCAAGTAAAAAAAATTAAAAACAACATGGTAGGTCAAATTTTTCAAAAAATAAAAGGACATGCTAAATTATTTAAAAATAACATGGCATGTCAAATTTTCTTTAAAATAACGTGACATGATAATAATAAAAAAATTAAAAACAATATTGTATATCAATTTTTTCAAAAACGTGGCAGGTTAAATTTTTAAAAACAACATGATATGTTATATTGTTTTTTTAAAAAAAGTGGTAGGTTATTTTACGAAAAAACGTGACATGACAAAAAAATAAAAAAATGGCATGTCAAAAAATTTAAAAATAATCTGGTAAGTCAATTTTTTATACAAATAACATGAAAATGCAATTTTTTAAGAAAACAACATGACATAACAATTTTTAAAAACAACTCGACATGTCAAAAAATTTAAAAAAACATTGGAGGTCAATTTTTTAAAAATAACATGGCATGACAAATAAAATTAAAAGATTTGGCAGGTCAATTTCTTTAAGAAAACGTGGCATGCTGGAATTTTTTTTATAACATAACCGACTATAACTTATGGTGTTTTTTATAAGGTTTTAGTATTTCATTCTCATATGTTTATATTCTTTATTTAGGTGTTTTATATAATTCATTCTCAGATATTTATACTCTTTATTTAGGTGTTTTATATAATTCATTCTCAATTTCTAAAAAATTATTGTTAAAAGTAGGATAAATTTTAAACGCCACTTTTTTAATAACAATGTCATATTTGAATAATGGTATCATATAATGTCCTATTTTTTCCAATGATATAAGATGTTGTTGGAGGCTTGATTTATGTATGTGAAAGCCGAAATAAACTTGAGTAAAATTTACTATAAAAATATGACATTCTAGTAGTTAAACAAGAGTTGAAGCATGTGGATTTACGTTTGAAATAAACATACCAATCTGCACAATCCATAGCTATGAACTCAAAAGAAGTTAAACAATAAGAAGTATAAATAAAAATATTTTATTAAAAGTGTTCTAAAATGTCAAATTCTTATACTAATAATATCAATATGTATATAAGCAACTCACAAAAAAAGTTAAGAACAAAAAGTAAAACTCGATATTAGTTTTTTACTTATAGATTACAATATAAAAACACAGAAAGAAGTTAGTTCTTGAAATTCTTAATGAAAATTTCATAATATTATCATTCATATTATGTTCTTAGTCAGCTTTCTAAGCAACAGTTTCATCTTGTCAACTCGGCTAAAATTTCTTTTCTCTTTGAAAAGCTATACTTAGTTTTTTGCATTTACTTTTTCAATAAAATAAACAAATTTTCTTTAATACACTGATAATTTACACAAATATTTAAAAATTGGTTTTGCTATAATTTTAGACGTATGTGTTTATATTAGCAAAACAAACTATTATTTCAAACCTTCGTAAATTTGGATGTTCCAAAAAAATCTTAGTGTTTCAGGCGTGATCCTTTTACATAACGCGATACATAAGCCATTTTTCCATCTTTGATCTGCATACATGAATAATGATGTAGTTGTACAAACATGCATATGCTTTAGTCTAGGTTGACGCTTAATTCAAAGTTCATGTGGGGTCTTAATGATTGATTTTGTCAAAACTATATTGAGAATTTATAAAACATATTTGATGGCCTGGTAGTAGTATAGCTAAATTATTATGTTATTAAATTACTATGCAATTATCACAAAATGGCTCAAGCACAGAACATATGTGAAGGAAAGATTTAAATGAACACGGGATTTAACGTGGTTCGACAATTGTCTACGTCCACGGGCGCCGCCAGAGAAAAGAGTTTCACTATGGTAGAAAAGGTACAGAATTCAGATTGTGTTTTGTGTAGTCCTAGTAGTCTATTTATATGGAATTAATAGACTTACTAGATAGTGGGCCTAATGGGCTCATATACTCTTTTAGGAAAATCATCCATTGTATTACAGCTTGTCAATGACACAAAACTGTGCCGCCGAACATGGTACACTGTCAAGGCTCTATTCGACTCATTCATAACAAATCTTCCTCTTGAGGCGAATATTCTTTCTTCACTATCAACAAAGAAACTTCTCTTCTTCTGACTCACCAAATGCCCCTAAGGCATTCATTATATACTGCAAACACCAATCCAGTTTAGGCACTCCTTAAACTTTCGAATTGATACTGCCTTGGTCATTATATCTGCTGGATTATCGTGTGAAGACACTTTCTTCACATCAACAATTCCTTTTGATATTATATCACGAATAAAATGATACATGGTATCTATGTGCTTTGTACGCTCATAATACATATTGTTCCTGGTAAGGTGTATGGCGCTTTGACTGTCACAAAATACTTTTGTAGTAGTCCTATCTAAGCCCAAATCTGCCACCAAACCTTGCAACCATATCTCCTCTTTAACTGCTTTTGTTACCGCCATGTACTCTGCCTCTATTGTAGACAAAACTACAGTAGCTTGCAACTGTGCTTTCCAACTGATCGCACTCCCAGCTAGAGTAAATACATATCATGTCAGAGATCTCCTCTTATCCATATCACCTGCAAAATCAGAATCAACAAAACCAACTAATGATCCTGCAACATCATTCAGCGATTCACCAATATCGGTCTTGTTAAAAGTTAAGCCAACGTTCACAGTATTCTTAAGATACCGAAGTATCCATTTCACTGCATGTCAGTGTTCTTTCCTAAGACATCTCATGTACCTGCTAACTACACTAACCGCATGTGAAATATCAGGACGTGTGCATACCATAGCATACATGATACTACCAACTGCACTTGCATATCGAACATTCCACATTTGTTCCAACTCAGCATCATCATTGGCCGCTCCTACTACAGACAACTTGAAATGAGTAGCAAATGGAATTCTAACTGCTTTAACATCAAACATGTTGAATTATTGTAACACTTTCTCAATATAGCCTCGTTGAGACACGTGTAATGATCCTAAATTTCTGTTCCTGATAATCTTCATACCAAGAATATTATTTGCTCTACCCAGATCCTTCATCTCAAACTCGGCACTAACCTGCTTCTTTAACTGCACAATGTGTGACATACTACAAGCAGAAATAAGCATATCATCCACATACAACAACAAATAAACATAAGAATCATGTGACATCTTTTGATGATACACACAACTATCATACAGATTCCTCATGAACCCTTTTGACACCATGAATGTATCAAAACGTTTGTACCATTGCCTAGGTGACTGTTTCAAACCATACATTGACTTTTTCAGCAGACAAACTTTGTCATCCATATTAGGTTCGATAAATCCTTTTGGTTGTCTCATGTAAATTTTCTCCTTCAATTCACCATGGAGAAACGCAGTCTTCACATCCAACTGCTCAAGCTCTAAATCTTGCAAAACTACTATAGCTAACAAAACTCGAATCCAACTATACTTCACCACTGGAGAAAACACTTCACTGAAGTCGATTCATTCCTTTTGAGTAAAACCCTTAGCGACCAGTCTTGCTTTGAATCGAGATGCCTCAATCCCTGGATTACCTTCTTTTTTCTTGAACACCCATTTACTGCCTACTATCTTATGTCCTTTAGGCAAGTCAACAAGCTTCCATGTTTGATTCTTATGAAGAGATTCAATCTCTTCCCCCATAGCACCAATCCATCGATCTGCCTCTGAACTCGTTATAGCTTCTCTATAGCTACTAGGTTCCCGCATCTCAACTTCTTCTGCAACTGATATAGCATATGCAACTAGATTCGCATACCTTTTTGGAAGTCTAATATCTCTTCTTTCTCTGTCCAATGCTATGCTATAAGGTTGTTGTTCTGGTTCAGGTGCATCATCGTCACTATCATCCGATGTTGACGCTTCACCTCTTGATTCTGGATCCACCTCAGAACCACTTAAATTATTGGACCTACTAGGAACTGATTCTACTTCAACCTTCACCTGTTTACTCACAACCGATCCTGATTCGACCATTTCACCTACTTCCTTCTGACTGTCTATCGAAGCAAACTCATTAAAAGTAACATCCCTACTGATGAGAAAACCTGGAGACTTTGGAGAGGTACACCATAACCTATATCCCTTCACTCCAGTAGCATATCCTAGAAATATGCACCTCTTTGCCCTCGGCTCAAGCTTACCATCTCTCACATGAGCATACGCATGATAACCGAACACCCTCAAATGTTCATAATCAGCCGAGGATCCACACCAAATCTCAAAAGGATTTTTACAATCAATAACCGTTGATGGAGACCGATTCACCAAGTAACACGCTGTATTGATAGCTTCAGCCCAAAATCCTTTCCCACACCGGAATGCGAGAGCATACTTCGTGCCTTGTCACAAATCGTTTTGTTCATTCTTTCTGCGACTTCATTATGTTGTGGTGTTCTAGAACAAGTGCGATGGCGCACTATTTCCTCAGCTTTGCAGAACTCGTTGAACTCGCGATTGTAATATTCTAACCCATTATCTATCCTAAGATGTTTGTTTTTTCTTCCTGTTTGTTTCTCAATCATCGTCTTCCAATTGACAAAGGTTGAATATGCCTCATCTTTCGTTTTCAGAAAGTAAACCCACGCCATCCTTGAATAATCATCAATCAAACTTATGTAGTATTTGGACCCCAAAGATCTGATTGAATGTAGTTCACTGTCCCTTTAGTCTTTTTTACAGCCGATTTGTTGAATTTGACTCTAGTTTGTTTACCAAACACACAGTGCTCACAAAATCCCAATGATTCTGCTTTATACCCTTTCAACAATCTCTAGTTCCCAAAACAACTAATCCTATGTCACTCATGTGGCCAAGATGTCAATGCTATAACTTATTTTGATCCTGCCAACTTTGGCTATTACTCCCTGATGATGTTACTGCAGCATCGCCCATAACAGCACTCCCCTAGAGAATGTAAAGACCCTTATGCAAACTGCCTGTTATGCATACCATTGAGCCTTTTGTCACTTTGATTACACCGTATTTTGCACGGTACTTGTAATCCCGAGAGTCTAGAGTCCCAAGAGAAATCAGGTTTCTCTTTAACACATGAACATGCCAGCACGTCAAGATTCTAACAACCCTGCCAAACATTCTGATTCTGAAGTTACCAATACCACCAACAATCAACGAATGATTGTTCCCTAAATAGACAGTTCCCTACATTGGCTTGTAAGTATCAAACCACTTCTTGAACCGACACATGTAATATGTAGCGCCAATATCGAGTACCCAAGAGTGTTGCCCAAAGTCTGAACTCACGGACAATACAGCAATCTACCATTGTTTTCACTAACGTCGGAATCGTTCACACCTTCAACAATGTTTGCTGCATTTTCCTTTTGATTTTTCTTTTAACATTCAGTTTCAGATAATCTCTCCTATAATGATCCTGCTCACCGCATTCATAAAAATTTGAGTGCTTTACCTTTGACTTGGACCTCCAGTTCTTCCTTCTTAAAGAACTCATTTTGCTTCTAGATCTTCCCCTAGTCATAAGACCTTCCCCTTCAACTTGATTGTCTGGCTGCAACTGTCTCATCTCCTTTGATTTCAGTGCCCCTTTGACATCTGCTAGCGATAACTTATCCTTACTATGCATAATGGTATCTACAAAGTTTTCATAGGGAGTTGGTAACGATCTCAATACAAACAAAGCTTGATCCTCATCCTCAATATTGATATCTATGTTCTCCAAGTCCATTATAATTGATTTAAAATTATCTAAGTGCTCTGTTATGGACATGCCTTCTTTCAATCTGAAATCATACAAACACTTCTTCAAGTATAATCGGTTTACTACTGATTTCTCTGAGTAAAGATCTCCTAGTTTCTTCCATGCGCAGGAAGCAGTCTTCTCACCACTAATCTCGCGAAGGACATTGTCTTTCACACTCATTAAAATCTAGCACAAAGCCCTTTCTTGAAGATCTTGTTTCTCCTCTTCTTTCATCTCTTCAGGTTACTTATTCTCCACAACCTTCCACAGCCCTTGTAGTACCAATGAAGATTTCAGTTTAATCTTCCACAACACAAAGCTGGATCCCCCATCAAATTTTCCAATCATGTATTTTGTTGCTGTAACAAAAGCCATAAAATCACCACGTGGCTCTGATGCCAATTTTGTTTTTAAATTACTATGAAATTATCACAAAATGGCTCAAGCACAGAACACATATGAAGGAAATATTTAAATGAACACATGATTTAACATGGTTCGACAATTATCTACGTCCACGGGCGCCGCCAAAGAAAAGAGTTTCACTATGGTAGAAAATGTACAGATTTCAGATTGTGTTTTGTGTAGTCCTAGTAGTCTATTTATAGGGAATTAATAGACTTACTAGACAATGGGCCTAATGGGCTCATATACTCTTTTAGGAAAATCATCTATTGTATTACAGCTTGTCAATGACACAAAACTATACCGCCGAACACAGTACACTGCCAAGGCACTATTTGACTAATTCATAACTGATTAATTATATTAAGCATAAAATTTCATCTCTTATATACATTAATCATGTACGGAAGAAATATATCGAACTTCTCTAATTAATTTGCAAAATATTCATAATATTGTTCACCTTAACCATCATATATGTTATGGTATCCACCACCATGGTCAAGCTTGGCGCATTTATACCTTTTACCAAGTTGTTTTTCAACATTGGTATTAAAATCTATGAACTTTGATAAGGGAATAATTCGCCAAAATTAATAATAAGGAGTTAATTGTAAATAAAAGGAAGTTAATATGTCTGTAACAACATTTGTCGCTTATTAGAGGATAATTTGTAAACAAAGTATTTAATGAATGACCAAAGGAGAAATAAAACAAGCCCACCAAGGATATTAATGGGTCCACCCTTCCCTACTATAAAAGGAGACCCATTATTCTTGGTAGGTGGGACATTCTGGAATATAATATTCTCTTTCCACTTTCTCTCTCTACTTTTGCACTATAGTCACATCAGGTCCAAGATCCAATATCCTTCTTAGTCATTTATTCTCTCATCATTGGCGCCGTCTGTGGGAATCCGTGATACAAAAATGAATCTTTTTCTTTGAAAATCGCGATCTGATCTTAAAGAATGAATGACGAGGTTGTTAGAGAGAGGGTCGGGAGAGAGGTGGCCTGAGCCGTTTCGCTATCTGAAGGCGAAGAAGCCCCGGTTCGGGAGTACTACGCTCAAGGTCGGGACAAGCGTTCGACCCTTATCATGACTAGGAGACAGCTGCTGGAAGACATTGCCAGGTTAAACGCTGAAAAGGATCGAGCTTTAGACGAAAAAAGAGTTCGGGAAGGAAAAGGTAAAGAACCACTGATAGATAACCGCGACGAAGGCAACCCGACTGCGGGACACCGCATCGAGGCTCGACCTGTTAGATATTAGCGGGAGCCTCGCCCGGAGGACAGGAAAAATGGCAGAGAAGAGCGATACCCAGAGGTTGACCGCGACATTTCCGCCGACTACACATCGGACGACTCATCGGGAAGGGAGTACCGACGCAAGGAAAGAATGAACAAACGCACACAGAAAAGCTGCTCCCGACGGGATAGGGAACCCCGTTCAGATTCTCCTAAGTACAAGAGGGGTAGCACCGAGAAAAGAGCGCCGATGTCCCTTGAAAAATAAGAGGTGCAAAAAGGCAGCAGAGAAGAACGGGTAGCTCTACCTCAGGTCCAGTGGCAACCTTCGAACAAGCAGAACCAGGGGTACCGAACTAGCAGTCAGTTCATCAATCCCGGGGATGAAGGTCACTACGGGATTCAGACCTAAGGGCTCGGAGGCGGAGCTTTCGGATTCATAATGAACTGAAGAGCTTCACCATTGTCCGACGAGATATTATCGGGGCATCTTCCGAAGAGGTTTGACATTTCCAAATTGGAAAAGTATGACGGAAAGAGAGACCCAGATAATCACTTGGAAGCCTTCAAGAACTTCATGTTGAGTTTCGACAACGACGATAAAATTTTATGTCGGGCGTTTTCAATGACCTTCAAAGATCGAGCGCATAAGTGGTACAACCGGTTACCACAAGGTTGCATTAAAAGCTTCGGGATGTTCTGGACGATGTTCCGGCAGCACTTCGTCGGAAGCAAGAGTTTCCGAGCTAATGGAGATACCATCATGAATTGTAAGCAGAGGTTGGGAGAGAGCCTCAGGGATTACACCAGGCGTTTTATTGACGCAAAGACCGACCTGGACCATTGGGAGGAAAACGTGGCGCTAACCGCGTATCGCTTGGGTTTGCTCCCAGGACTGATGAAGCAAGCAGTTACTAAAAAACAAGCATTTACCTTTTCCGCTCTTCTGGCCCAAATAGAAAAACAGATATTAATAGAAGAAACCGAGGCGTCCGAGCTGGCGGCGAAAATTCAGCAGAGCGCTCAACCATCGGTCGTTATAAAACAAGGGGCTCAATTCAGCTATGCTCAGCAAGCCCAACCGGTCAGCATGATACCACCGACCCAATCCTTGCCTATCAAGCCTTCGCCCCCCCCCCCCCCCCCCCGAGCCAAAAATCAAAGCAGACGAGTCAAGTGGCTTCGCGACCCATATCTAACAAGTGGATCCGACCCGCTTACTTCGCTGACTTGACGGAGTGCGTATCTTCGATCTACGAAAAAACTAAGAAAAGCGGGATGTATCGGAGGCCTTTCCCTATACCAACGCCTCGGGAACAGAGGAACAACCGGTACTGTCGCTACCACAAAGACGTGGGGCACGAAACTAAGGATTGCATTGCCCTCAAAAAGGAGATACAAATGCTGATAGAACACGGGAACCTCCTAGAGTACGTGAAAAAGAAAGCTCAGCAGGTTACCACTTCGAAAGAAGTCGTGACAATACCGATGTCCGAAACCACCATGACCATTTCCGAGGTCACCGACCGTTTGATGTTTCAATCGAGTACCTCGACCCAGAGGTGAATCGCAACATCATCGGGATCATCGAAGAAGGAGCTGAGGAAAGTGTTGGGAATGTAAAAGACCTTTGCAACTTTTTCAAATCACTGACTATCTTCGGTGGAGACTCTATGGCAGGTACCACACAATCCTCTCGAAAACGGCATATCGTGAATCTGGCCACCCAGTTGGAAGCTCGACCTCATAGAAGAAAAATGGAATCGTGCTCCGCTAAATTCTTTACAGTATCATACTCTAATGAGGAGTCGGTATGCGTCTAAAGTACGAAGACGGGAATTCAAAGTCGGTGACAAGGTTTTAAGACACGTTTTTCTGCACACCAAAGATAAAAGCCTCGGTAAGCTCACCCCAAACTGGGAAGGACCATACGAAGTGATAGAGAAAGTCAAGAGCGGGACATATCGTTTACAAGACAAGCTCGGGTGTTCACTAAGGCTACCATGGAACATTGAACATTTGAAATTGTATTTGGAGTGATTTTGCATTTGAAACGACCCCGACAACTGACAAGCTGATCGACGATTCTTTTTAGTAATCTTGCCTGCTTAACAGTATTTGTGACAAAAAATTGTAATTTGGGGTTCCACATGTCTCTGCATGGTTAACTTGTGTGACGGTAGATGCGAAACATTTGTATGATTTTTGTACTGAAATGCGAAACATTTGTATGATTTTTGTACTGAAATGCGAAACACGTGTATTCTTTATAGTGATAGATGTTAGATTCAGAACCATATAATGAGAAATAATGTAAAATATAAGTTGATTTTAAAAAAAATCAAAACATACCATGAATGGTATTTTCAGACTTTTTTTCTGAGTTACGGAAAATATACAAACTTTTTAATTTTTAATTTTAGAGTATAAACGAAAAGATGATTGTTACAAAAAAGATGCTAAACCTTTTTTTTGCTAGCGAAACATTTCTAAGTTTGTACTGGTAGATGAGAAACCAAAAAATTATAATAGATGCAAAACTAGACTAACTATGATACATGTAAAACCAGGCCAACTATAATAAATATGAAACCATATAATGAGAAACGAGTGTAAAATATAACTTTAAAAAAAACATATCATAAGTGGTACTAGTTTTGTTTGTCTTACAAAAACAAAACCAATGGTATTTTCTGATTTTTCTCCGAGTTACGTTTTAAAATATACAGAAATTTTAATTTTTAATTTTAGAGTATATAAAAAAAAGACTCTTACGATGTTAATTTCTTTTTTCTAAATGTGAAACATTTCTAAGATTGTACTCGTAAATGCAGAGTCAGACAATTATAATAGATGTGAAACCAAACTAACTACGATAGATGTTAAACTAGATCAACTATGATAGATGTGAAACCATGTATACAATGGATTTGAAACCATATAACAAGAAACCAATGCAAAATAAAACTCTTTAAAAAAAATCAAAACATATCATTAGTATTACTAGTTTTGTTTGTCTTTAAATAACAAAATCAATTATATTTTTTTATTTTTTATTTTCTTTTTCGAATTACGTATTAAAAAATATAAACTTTTAAATTTTTAAATTAAATAAATATATATATATATACCCATATGTTTGGTGAATTTAATATATAAAAGTATTTTAGATTCAAAATCTTTTAATTTTTTGTATATCTTTATCTATAATAGTTTTATTTATTAGATGGATCTTAAATAATAAACCTTTCATTTTTTAAAGTATTTCTTTATTTTTATGAATTTACGTACTATGTTGATTAATTAGAATTTTATAATTTTATGATTATACAAAAACTAATTATTATGTTACCAATTTCAATAGTGGATCTAATTTTTGTTTAAAGTGTTTTTCGAATGTAAATATAGATAAAGTGTTTTCTGACTTATATTGTTGCATATATTTTTAAATTTTAATAAAAGAAGATTACCGACTTTAGACTTCAACGGTGTAAAAAGAGACCCCTAAGGGGGTAGCCGAGTTGGTTGAGTATGGCATTCTTATGACTAAAAGGTCATGAGTTCGAGTCCCTCTACATACACTTTCTCGGCTGAGTCTGTCACCTTGTGTGGTTTACCTTCTGGCGTTGGTTTGCAGGCTATCGCGTCAGACTGAGGGTTTACCCTGTGCGCACTCATTGCACTCTGAGTAGCGGCTGCGGGTTCCCTCCGGAAAAAAAAAAGTGTAAAAAGAGATTATTTGTATTAAATGGTGATTATTCTAATAAACGCTCCATAAGCTATGGACCTCAGTGAGATATTTATTGGGTTTTTAAAAGTCCTATGAAAGTTTCCAAACTATTGGATTCGGATAAAATAAGTCTTCATTGATGTAAAGCTATCATGTGTTACAATATTCAATAAAAATTTGTATCATTAATGGTCCTTCGATTTTATCCAACAACTAATTTGATAAAAATGTAACTAGTTAGGCCGATCCAGGAACTAAAATAAGGGGGGCTAAACATAATTTTCTAAAATTCATTTTACACGATTCTTTCGTCCTAAAATGGTTTCATTTCATTTTTTTGGGTAAATGTGGGTGTATATATATATATATGTACAAGGTTATAATCGTCTAGAGAGTCATATGATCTCTCAAGTGAGTACAGTGCAGGGTAACAATGTACCTAAAATAAAAAGACATGTCCAAGAGTGCCTTGACAAAGGTCTAGAGCACTTGCCTCCTTAAAAAACCTTAACCACCCGTTGGGTAAAAACCCGGTCTAAGGAAAAAGAGTACAAGTCTCCAGACCGACATTAATTGACTATTACATAGAAAATCCAAAAAAACTGAGTGTATCAATAAAAAAGGACTCTAACATGTGAGTCGATAATGCGGATATAATCTAAATAAAATCTTCAAGGCCATGAGAGTGATTCAGATGACGACGGTGTCTTGAGTCACGGTCTCTTCATCAAACACAAAGCGGTTGCGGGCGCGCCAAATCTCGAAAGTAGTGGCTTAGAAGGCAAGATTGATGGCGCGGGATTGGTAGGATGTTCCTCGATGCTCCTTCCTAATCCATTTGTGTGCACTATCAAGTGTTGTCATTTCTTGAGTAATCCCCAGCCATGATCGGATACGACTCCAGATTTCCTTAGTGAACCTACAAGCAAAGAAAAGATGAACACCAAACTCATCTGAGTGCCTGCAAAATGGGAAGCTGATGTTAGGCAAGTCCATGTAGTGGAGAGTGTCTTTCGTGGCAAGGCGGCGATTGAAGGCTAGCCAGACGGTGAAAGAAAACTTAGGTGGGATAAATCTCTTCCATAACTTTGATAGATTCGGGCATGCCTCACTTTTTGTTCTCATGGCTTCGTAGACGCGTCTAGTAATTAGTTTTCTACCCAAAGTACAGCTTTCAAAACCCAGAATGGCACTATCTCGACCCCCAAATATCTGTATCCAAGAGTCTCTATATCAAGAAGCTTCCGAATAAGATGACTGTCTTTATCTCGTCTTTGGTAGTCCCATATAGTTTGTCCTCGAAGATAATACTCATGCACCCATTTTATCCATAACGACTCGGAGTCAGAATGTAATAACCAAATCGAACGGGTAAGAAGGACACGATTCCAAACTCTGATATCCATAAGACCAAGTTCTCCTTCATCCTTGGGTTTACAGATTTTATCCCAAGCAAACCGAGCATGTCTACTCCCCCAGAAGAACTTGAGGCAGAGCGAGCGGATGGTGTTAAGCACCGCCGAGTGCAAAGGAAAAGTGCGGAACCAAAAGGATTCGACCCTTTGAAGCACGGAGGTGATCAATTGAAGTTTTCCCGCGTAGGAAAGTTTCATATGTTCCCATTTTTAATGTAACTCGAGATAGCCTCTGCCAAAGGGGAAAAATCAGTAACTGAGACGATCATAGGAGCGAGAGGTATCCCCAAGTAACGTACAGGGTAAGTGCCAACTTCAAATCCGACTCCTTCCATGATCCGATTATAAACAATCCTTTTAACCCCGGCTAGGTATATTGTGGATTTAGAAAGATTCAGTGATAGTCCCGAAACATCTTCCAAATGTCTCAAGCATTCCATAAGGATGTTAACCGATGTCTCATCTCCTTTTGAAAGTAGCATCAAATCGTCAGCAAAAGCAAGGTGGGTAGTGTGAGTGCGGGCGCATTTCGGATAGAATTTAAAACTCTGTTCGCTCGATTTCTTCTTTAACAAACGAGAGAGACATTCGAGGTAAATGATGAATAAAGTAGGGGACATGGGATCACATTGCCTTAAGCCCCGCTGCCCACGGAAGAAGCCATGAAGCTTGCCGTTGATAGAAACCGAGAAGGACGCTGTAGTGACACAAGCAAGAATCCAGCCCACAAACTTTAGAGAAAACCCGATATCATGGAGAATATCCGATAGGAAGTCCCATGAGACTGTGTCAAATATTTTGCGAAGATCCACCATGAGCATACATCACGGAGAAACTCTTGCACGGTTCGAACCTCTAACCAACTCTTGGGCAAGGAAAACATTATCGACAATATTTCGACCACTCACGAAAGCACCTTGTCCTTTATCAATGAGATTCGGAAGTAAAGGGGCCATTCGGTTAGCCAAAATTTTGGTAATCACTTTGTAAGTAAGATTTGTGAGCCCAATTTGCCTATCGTTCTCTTTCTTCGGAATAAGGGCAAGAATGGTGTGATTTGTTGCACGGAGGAGTCTACCAGTATCAAAGAACTCACGAACATAATTAACCAAATCTGTTCCCACAAGTTCCCAATTCTTTTTGAAGAAAGCCGAGGTGTAGCCGTCCGGTCCCGGAGCCTTGTCATTCCCGATATCAAAGAGGGCATTACGGATTTCATCAACTTCAACAGGTTTGAGAAGCTGCTCATAATGTTGATCCTCGACGAGGGATCCGTGACTCATGACCGTCGGATCAATGGGGGAGCTAGGCCGAGATGAGCCAAAGAGGTGCGTGTAGATATCTACAATGAGTGAGTCAACTTCTGTAGGGGATGTGGTGTGGGTGCCATCATCTCGGACGATGTAGGAAATGTTCTTTCTTGCATTATCTCGTTTGATTAAGCTGTGAAAGTATTTCGTACCTTTGTAGCCATCAACTAAGTGGGTGGTCCTCATACGCTGTTGAAGAAAGCTTTTTTCTGCATTAAGAAGGAAATTCGCACGATCCCGTAATATGTGTACCTCTTCTTTCAAAGAAACGTTATCAGGATTAGCCATGAGTGAGGAGATAGCCTCTTTAAAGGCCGAATTTTCAGTAGCTGTACGCTATAGAATGTCACCATACTCAGCTTTATTCAAATATCTTAACGGACGCTTTAAGGATTTCAACTTCTGCGCAAGTATATACTGTTTTACACCATCAATAGACTGCCCCCACAAACTTTCTACAATGCTAGCAAATCTTGGATGATCAAGCCACATGTTGAAGAATTTGAAGGGCCGACAACCATGCTGAAAATCTCGAATAATCGAGGCAATAACTGGACAGTGATCGGAAACGGGTTCCATTGGAAGGAACGTGGCTTTGCATAAGAGATATTTATCACTCCACACATGGTTTATAAGGACTCGATCAAGCTTGGCCCAAACAGTACCATTTGTCCAAGTAAAGAAAGGACCTGTGGAAGGAGCATCGACAAGACCGTGAGATATCCGAAAATTATTTAAATTAATTAACTTACCATTTCGAAGTGGGGCAGTTATAATTCGGTCTCCTGGAGCACAGTAGGTTTTATAATATCCCGTAATCATCCAAGGTTTAGGTGCTCCCAAAGAACTCTCCTTTGTGGTACAGTATACAAAGGGTAAACAAACGTAACATAAAAAATTTCTTAAGTGACGTTGCAATGGACTTGAAAGTGGATCTGTTGTCTTCCAATTTCAATCACCGTACATGTCACCCTGCTAGCATCCCAAACAACAACGATGCATCCTCTATTTATAACATCAAGATTAGAAACTTGATTGTAGCTTATAAAACAAGAAGACATAAAATTATCTAAACGTTCTTGGGAGAATTTGGTTTCTAAGAGGAAAAACATGGGCAAATAATTTTGTTTGACGAGCTTACAAACCGTGGAGAGAGAAGTGCCTCGATCTGCACTCCCACATAGGCCCCTGATGTTCCAAATAAGTATCTTCATTTATCAACCGAAGAGTTTGTGGGCACTCTGCGCCTCGCATTTTCCTTTGATCGTTTGTTTTGTACTTTTTGCCATGGAACGGTTGATGGATCATCTGCGTTGCTGGTGAAAGGTATGGTTTCATCTTTGTCTCGTGGATGGCCAAATATGGGTTCCCGGTCATTAACATAAGTCATCGGTGTGTCAACTAGGGGGCTGATTCGGCTAGGCAAGTAGTCGATATTATTTGAATGGACGTGTTCTTTATTGGTGTTGTTCATCTCTTCTCCAATAAAGGGGGTGGGAATTTCAGATGATCTGGGGCGTGCGATGGGGTTAACGGTGACTTTCTGAGATGGTGTAGAAGTGATAGGATTACCTCTGGGGCCGCTTGTTATGTCACTTGCGTTCTTGCGTAGGTTTTGAGCTGCTCGGGATGGTCGTGTCGAGGTTTCTTTCCAGCTTGTATACACCCAGATATCACAGAGTTCCAACTGGAATTTGCTATTTTTGTTTTGTTTTACGGAAAAAAAAAACAGAGTATAGCAAATTTTGCTATACTCTGTTTTTGAAAAACTAAATAATAAAAATAAAAATATATATTTAAAAAATATTAAATTTGAAGGGTAAAAATGGAATTAAAAGTCGAAGGACTATATGTGGAACGCAAACCATTTAACTATAGTGACATGTGGCAGCATTACAGCAAAAACCACGCACGGGGACTGAATTTATAGATTTTTGATAGACGAGGGACCCTCAACCGTGATTTTTTTGTCGAGAGACTAAATGACACAAAACGTGATAGTCGAGGGACGAAGCAGCGATTTAAGCCTGGATTTAACCTAGTGTTAAAAGACTAGTGGTGATACAAAATTCTGCTGACTATCATGAGAGGTGTCAAAACCACATGAATCAAAAGATGAGAGGATCAGATGGACTAACTTTATCCAAAGCTCATAGTTCAATGGACTATCCGTCACCAAATGTGATAGTCATAGACAATATATTATTCAAAACCTAACTTCTGTCACCAATGGACGATATATTGTTCAAAACCTAACTTTGAATTTTGGTTATCAATGTGTTCTTTCTTTTCTCCATCTAGTTTAATTTATTTAATTAAAATCTCCACATTCTTTAATTTATATTATTAAAATCTCTATCTTCTTCATTTTCTCCATCTCGTTTAATTTATTTAATTTAAATCTTTAACATCGTTAATCTATATAATTAAAATCTCCATATTCTTTCATGTTTTTCCTTTTCTTTCTCTTTTTTAATTTATTAGGTAGAACAATTGAAGAAGACAATGATGAAGAAAAAAAAATTAATATTCTGAGAGAATGATTAAACCAAATAAACCCGAAACAAATTATTACAAAAAAAAAAATGAACAAAAAATAATACTTACAGAATCAACCGAATTTTATCTGTGGTTCTAATCTTGAAGGGATTGAGATGGAGATGCGGACTACAACCTCCAATTTATAAAAAAATTTACTTAAAATTTACTTTAAAAACCGTTATTATCCAAGATTTTAATTTAAAATTTTGCTTAAAAATAATCATTATCCAAAAAAATTATTTAGATTCTTCTTTTAGAATATTAATTATTTCGTATTTTTAAGTTAAAATTTTAGTTAAAAATATTAATTAATTTAAAATAAACTATATAAATTAATTCATATTTTATTAAACTAAATAATCGAATAATATAAATTTATGTCGTTGATTATGATGCTATCTGGCAGGTACGAAAGATTAATCTTATCTTATTTTGGATAGTCCAAAACTCTGGTTAAACTTTGAAAATCTCTTTCACTAAAATCTATATCCAGAAGCGAATTACTGTATGAAGCTGGAAAAATTACAATAAAAACCATTTATATATTCTTAACATAAAACTGATCGGAATTAGGTTAAGAGTACCGGAGCCAAACCCAGGTTTTGGATCCGAATTAAATACATGAGTCCAAAATTCAGGTCAGAGTCAAAGAGACTATTTATTTACTATAAAGATTTTTAACTTCTGGGTCTCTACAATCCCATACTAATTTGCACCTTTTTCATTACATGCATTTCCAAACACAAAACCAGAAAACCAAACACAAAAGTCCGCTTACTTCACCTTTTCTATCCCAACCCAAGCATTTAACTTTCTATTCCTGACTGAGGCGCGGGGATTGACCCGGTGACCGAGAAGCAGGAGATTCCTCATTGCTAATCGAAACTTGAGACGCAAACTGCAAGTTCCATAGTATATCTTCAACCGAAGGTCGGTCCGCCAAATTATTTTGCAAGCATCTCACACAAATTGCCATTGTAGTTTTTAAAGATTGTTCCGAACAGCTCCTTTCGACAGCTGGATCGACCATTCTCCTTCGAGCTACTACATCATCGCCTACGATGCTAGCTTCTAACTGCAGGGTCCAAAGATCATGTTAGATTGGAAAATGCTTAAAATTGGCTTATGCGATATACATGGTCGAATAACGAAGAAAGAAACGTAACCTGATCTTTTAGGATATCCACTTCATCTGTGGTCTCTATTGGCTTCCCTGTGATGATCTCGAGCAAAATAACTCCGATATCGAAAACATCGATCTTATCTTCATTACTCTCCCTGCAAAGGACAAGATAGTCAAGACTACATTCTATGTAGAAGCTGCAAAACTTCAAAGAACATATAGTCTAATGCAATAGGTGAGGGTAGGTCTAACACAAGAGCGTAACATCGATTATTTATAATGAAATTCAGCAGCAACCTTGCATTAAAGCCAGGGTCTTTCGATCCACCAGAAGAAGACACACCATGACCAGCCTGCAAAATAGCGTGGATGCGATTACCAAAACAAGAAAGTCTGGTTTCGTATAAAGTAGAGAAATTAAAAAGTATGAAACTTTGGTGTACCTTTCTTGCATTCTCTGCTAGTACTGGTAGGTTATAGCTTTTAATCTTTGCGACATGGTTGTTGTCCAATAGAACGTCGGTTATTTTCAAATTGTTCGAGTAAACAGCAGGAACGATCCCTGTATGCAAAAACTGGATGCCTTTTGCCACTCCTAAAGCAGCTGCTATACGTTGTTCCCAGCTAAGTGGTTGTCCGATACGCCCCTCTGCCAAATTACAATGCAGAGAAGCTTTCAGCCAAACAAATTTCTGGCTTATAGACCGAAATGCCAAAATAAATAGGACCCTAAAGTAGAAAAATGGAGCTACGTTTAAACAACAACTATTATAGATTAAAGGCCTAAGAGGTTCTAAATTACCAGAAACCCGGCTTCTAAGTGTGCCATTTGATACATTTTCGAAGACGAAGAAAATTCTGCTGATAGTAGAATCGTCCAGGTAGGATTCAAAACAGTGCCCAAGAGAGCTAACTAAATGTCCATGACGCAGTTTGGAAATCAGTTCTACTTGGTTCATATAGTTTTGAGTGCTGTAACTTTTCTTCACTTTTAAACACCATATAGCAACAACTGGGCCGTCTTTAAGCTGACCTTTGTACATCTGAAACCATGACAGAAGAAAATAAGCAAGGAGATTTATGGAGTCTATAGCACATAAAGCTCATTCGGGAGTAGTCTTAGATCATGTAAAAACAATCAAGCATGCTGATAGGTGGAAAGTACACCGTTCCTGGTTAATATCAGGCCGGACAACTCGTTATAAAAAATATTAGTCAGGCTGACCCAAACCAGACCTCGATTTCGGACTCGTATGTATGTCCGTATCCAAATTAGTCAGTCAGAGTTGTTTTTTGCATTTTTTATATAAACTTTTTGAATTTAGATATCAAAGCATACAACTTTAAGTTGCAAAACAGATTTCGGACACACTGTTCATCTCTGTACCACCTCTGTAAGAGATTAGCCTACCTGTCCCAGAGACCCTTCACCCATGAAAGCCGACGTATGGAACTTGTTAGTCGCATTTTCAAGCTCTTCCAGTGAAAAAGTTCGATAAGCAGGAAGCCCAAGTGACTCCAGCTTCATTTTCTGAGATATATACCCTGCCGTACGGACCAAGAGAATCGAATACAATTAGATTATTGCCTCACTATAACTATCGTAACCCAACAAATAAGAGAGGCCAAAACTTGGAACAAAAAGAACTTACTTGCATCTAATAGCAACTTCGATGTATACCCGACTGATGCATTTTCTGCAATCAATCTAGTTGGAAGTTTCTTCGGGCTACTCTTGGCATTTACTTTCTTGAAAACTAGAAATATCGAACCAACAAGTATAATACCTCCGATGATGCCACCGATTATACCCATTGTAATAGCAAATATAAGAGGCTTCTTTTGCTTCCTTCTCTGAGGTATTATACCAACAGCTAACGCTTCGGTTCTACAGAACTTAAGTGGTTTTTGATCTCCCTCTTCCGTAGTAAGACAATTTCCATTATAACGAAGAACCATGTTCTTCATATCGGAAACAAGGGCGGTAGGTACGTTCCCAGTCAAAAGATTCGAGGAAAGATCTACGACGTTAAGTTCAGTATTGCAAGAAAGATTGGCAAGAAGCATTCCCGTAAACTTATTGTTGGAAATGTTCAAATAACGAATCGAAGGGAGAGACAAAATAGATACAGGAAACGGCCCAATGAATATATTCGACGAAAGATCGAGAATTTCAAGCTGATAGTACGAGCTAGCCTCGGCAGGAATATTCGACCTGAATCTGTTCTTGCTTAAGACAAGCCTAACCACCTTATCACCAAGTTGAGGAAACAAGGGTCCTAAACCATTACTCTCCAAATCCAGTACTTGAAGATTCGTCAAACTACTCAAGTCCGGTACGTTTCCGTAGAAGCGATTATAAGAAAGTTCAAGAATCCGAAGATTAAACAAACTACTCAATGACGACGGTAAAGATCCATTAAACATGTTGTGCCTGAGACTCAAAGCGGTAAGCCCCGGGAACAAATGTAACCAATCAGGTAAAGGACCGGAAAACATGTTATGGTCGAGTATTAAAGTTCGGAGACCGGTCAAATAAGAAAGCTCTTGAGGAATGGAGCCGGATATATAGTTCGAACTTATGTTAAGAATCTCGAGGGTCGATAGACGTTCGATTTTTCGAGGCAAGTGACCCCATAGCCCTAGTGAAACCAATGTGAGGACTTTTAGATTTGGGATCTTAACAAGGGTAGTGAACAAAGAGTTGATAGAGAAACTCTTGTGTAAATGCCGAGACTCATTAGGAGTACCGATGATATGTAACTGAGTTATGTTGTCTTCGTAGCATACAACTGTTAAAGATTGACTCGGTTCGGTGTTACAGAAATCTGTGGTGTTGTTCCAGCTATCTAAAACGGACGGAAAATTTAGAAGCTGTCGAAGTCTTAAAAGTGTTTGAGACTGAGAGGATTGTAGCTGAAACGAAGTGTTCACCGAAGTTAAAATCAAAAGTAGAAGTAAGAATGCACTTGGTTTCGCCATTACCTTAAAACATAAACTAATCTTATTCTAGTGAGCCTCCAGCTTTCAAAATCATACAAAGACACCTACCTGCAATTGCAAGTAGAAGAACACTAATTTATTTTACTAAACATGCACATTAGTATACAAACCAAACTGAAGAGTTTACTTGCTAAAACACTAGAACAAGTGTTTTAAAATCTTAGTTCAGACAACTATAGAACTTACAAGTTACAAGGTACAAGAGTAGGATAATGGTGAAGCAATGTATCTTCAAGTTGTTTCTCCTTTTGTCAATCCTGAAACCAAATATAAAAAATGAAATAAGAATAAAAATGTAGCAAATGAGGGACCTCCAAGTGTAGTAAAAACACTAAAGGAATGGTTTTTAAATTTTTTTAAAAGGAAAGTCAGTTTCTTTCATTCTTTGATAAAGCAAAAGACAAGGTAGAGACACGGGTTTGATACAAACACTGCAGCTTTATCAAACACTACGAAAACGAAATATCATGAACCGACCATTTTAGTAATTTGTTAATAAGAAAAACAAAAGCCCTGAAAAATAAAATAAACAAACTACTTGAAGCCAGAGATAGATCGTGAAATTGAATAGTAGAGAGAAAAAAACAGTACAGAATATATGACTCTCGCTTTCTGTCATTGTTAGATCTCTATACTAAATAGTTTTAAGGTAAAAAATAATAATTTGAAGCTCTCCATTGATTTAATAACAACTCATTTGAATGGAGTAATAAATTTATGTATAGATTTGAGCAAAACAACAAAAAAGTGGGGTGTGTGGTATACTAATACTAGTATTGATATAAATTTGTGTATTAATTTAGCTCGGGAAATGTGAAGCTATGACATTTGAGGTTTGGTGTGATTAGGCTTTCGAGATGGTATGGTCTCTTGTGACTTTTTTCTTTGCAGTGTGGACCTCACTACCTGCGATTTACTGTTACTTTTCCCGCTATCTTCTTCTTTCTTATTAATGTCTTCATTTAGGGTTTCGACTAGTCAGTGTATTAAGTGAATATACTTTTTGTTGTACAGTTATTTTTTCTAGATTTTTTTTTCTCTTTTTTTTTTTTGGAAAACTGGAAAAAAAAAAATGAAACCGGTAATCAGATTATGTTAGGTATTTTCCTCGCACTATTATGTTTCATGCTATTATTATGTTTGAAGGGAGGATAACGACTGAAATATTCGGTTTTGATCGATTTTTTTTTCCACCATTGTGTTTTTATTATAAACTTCGGTTACAATAGATTTAGAACCATTTATCTAGAATCTTATGTTATTATAACAATTTGATTAAAATTAAATTTAAAAACAAGAAATTTTTAAAACAAATTTATGTCGTTTTAGACCAGAAAGAGAAGAGCATTGGGCTTGAAAATCGGTCTACCCAGATGGTCACCGATATGAAGATAGAGGCCAACAAAACTATCTAAAAGAAGACGAGTTTTTGATTTCCAAGAAATTATTAAGAAACTTTGCATGATAAAGATGATAGCTTCTAGGAACAATCCTCAGGTGAGTTAATCTGAATTTTCGATTTTGATATATCCAGTTTCTAGGCTTTCGAGAAGGATAATCACCCTAAGCCTATTAGGAGCTAGGTTATTGTCAAAATTTAAGTCAGAGTCTTTATTGAGAGTAAATTTAGCGATCCAATCTGCTGCAACATTTTGTTCTCGATATATATGAGTGATGTTCATTGAAGAAGTTATTAGAGATCTGCAACATTTGATGATAGGTTCTGGAAACCAAGGAGATTTGCCCCTTAGAATCATCTTAGTAAGGATTTGCAAATCTGTTTCGATATCCAGAAGAGTTATACCTTTGGCATGACAGAGCAGGAGCCTATCTAACAAAGCTCTCCATTCGGCCACAATTGGTTCTTCATGTTTGGCATCCAAGAATTTAACCCACATCGTGTTCCGTCTTGGCATAAAGCTTTGATATTATTTGTTAAGAATATGGGTACCACATATTTCACTTTCGATATATAAGTATGGACAACCCTATTTGTATACTAGTATGATATTGTCTGCTTTGGACCCAAAGGCTGGCGCTATTTTTCTTTTGGTCCATTTCCAAAAGGCCTCATACTAGTTGAGATATGTTCTTACTTATATACCATTGATCCTTCCATGTCTAACCCATATGTGACTTTGGTCGTACCTAACAAGGATTTTAAATCGGATGTATATTAGCAAAAAACAAATCAAAGCAGTTACAACAACTTGTACCAACATCATGATCAACAGTTATGATCAAATAGTACACCAAACATTTACAATAAACTTGTTTGAGTATCATGATCAACGAATATGATCAAATAACACATATTGACAAACTTGTACCACCTTGACACATTTTCAATTATCCATTTATATCCAAAATAATATAAAACTTAAATTCATACCACTTTTTACATAATAGCCAAAACTTGGAGCTAAGATGAGTTCGAACATTCCATGTAGAGATTTAACTAAACTAAAAACCAGACCTCTCATACTAAAACTAAAATCAAGCTAATTCTGAAGCTCCATTGTGATATTTAACTCAAACCAAGGTTGAATTTCAATGATGAGACTTAACTCAAGCGGACAACGAACTGCCATATCAAGATTAAACTCAATCTGAAGCCAAGCCCCCTACAGCTGTCAAACCATACTAATTTATGACCAGTACCTTGATGTGGTCAAACCTCTTTATAAGGTTGAGCCCTTTACAGCGGTTAACCCCCCCCCCCCCCATATCAAGACTGAAACACATGCTGCGCTCGTATTCCATATTCAATAACTTTGGACATACTTCTAATAGTTATACACGCAGGTTCACAGTAAATTAAATATTAATATCCCAGATGTCTTAACTATATTTATCACAAACATTCAGCCCACATGCATCTCAAACTTAAACAAGCGTCATGCAGTATGTGTACTTTGAAACTATTAGTATATTTGTCAAAAAATTATAAATATTATTTTCGCTTGCATTCTTTCGAACCTTCAATTTCTCTTCTCCAACATATTATTAATGAAGTGGAGCTTAACATCTACATGATTAGTCCTCTCTTAGAACTTAGGGTTTTCATCATTTAAAAATCACTAATATTATCACACAAAAATACAATTTCTTGCTTTGTACCCCTTCTCTCACTTAAAAATATTTTTAACAAATGCAATAAAAAACTATATGGTTTTTTATTGCATCAGTTGTAACCATATATTCATATTTTATAAATGATAAGATAATAACCTTTTGTAAACTAGCTCTCTAATTAAACACATTATGCATAATTAAAGTCCACATGTTCTCGCAACATTTCATCATCTCTATGTTTATGATTATAACACACTTTAATAAGTAAAATATAAACATGGGTATTTCATCATCCATTTAAGATCAGGACAGTGAGGCTTCTCTTAATCTACCATAAGTCTTCTTAAAATATGAACTGAGTATGCAATACCAAGTATTATGAAAATCCTATCATACATGATAATTCTAATGATATTTTCATAGGGTATATATTGAATAAACTTCTTATCTTGTGCATCATCTCGTGTTTGAGTGGTGTTGAGTTTAAATTAAGAACCAATAAGAGTTTCAATAACTCTAACTTAAAAAATTCTAAACTTATTGAGTAGATTTTGTATGCATTGTCATTGAGATGTAAATATATAACCTCCTAATTTGTTTCTTTTGATGTTTATTTTAATAATATTTTTACTTTACCACATATCCTTCATTTCAAACTATCTTAAGTTGAGTTTGCAGATTTTTAATCATTATTTTTTTCCAACTATAAGTATGTCATCATCATACAATAGTAACAAAATTTTCCTATCCATGTGTCTCCTTATTGTGATATGCCCATTTTTTATAATAACTTCTAACACGATTGATTGACTACATGAATGAGTTAAGTCTCCTATTTTATTTTCTCGGTGACATCTTCCGTTCATATTAAAATATATTTAACAAATACATATCAATCTTATATTTATTATTCCAAACCTTATGGTTGTTTCATATAGACGGTATCATCTAGCTCTTCGTGTAAGAAGACATTAGCAACGTCCAATTGATCAAAATCAATATCCAACCTTGTAACATTTAATAGCATAACCCTTACAAATTTCTATTTTATAACCGATGAGAAAATATTATAGAATTTAACACACTCATTTTGTATAAATCCCGTAGTCATTAATATATCTTTGTACATAGATAATTCAACTTCATGAGTACCTTATTTCGTTCTAAATATCCATTTACATCCAATAAACTTATGATTCTTTGACTATTTCACAAGAATCTAAGTGCCATTTTTCTTACAAAAACTTAATTGTTTCTTCATGACATTCAGTTATTTTAATTTATCGTTAGTCTTATAGCATTGTGATAACTCTCAAGTTCAAGAATATTTCCCTACATTCCAACTGATAAAGCATAGTTATACCTTATATATACGAATATTAGGTCTCTAAGATTTAAACTTCACTAGGTGATAACTTTCAGAATATTTATTCTTTAGTTTAAATATCTGAAACATACGAACCATCAAACTCTCAGACAAAAACAAACTCATACATAGGTTAACTTCTTACACGGAGGTCATACCTGTGTTAATCTTAAAACCAGCTCTGATAGAAACACTATTTTCTATACCTTTATGTTCAAACTCCACCTCAACTTTAGCTCGTGTTTTGAAGTAATATGCGTGCTATTAACCTTCTTGAGAAGTATAATATAAATTTTATTGAATCAAACATTTATGCTAATTTAAACATTCTCACTGTCATATGCTTAACACCGTATCTTATACCTTATTAGTTATTCCAAATAACCAAGAATCATACATGTTAATGCCATAGACTTTAAGTTTTTTATACGTTATATGCGCATAAACAACACATCTAAATACTCTTAAGTGACTCAACACTAGTGTTTTTCGACTATATCTCTCTTGAGGATATTCCAATTACAGTGAATGATATAGGGTTTTTTCGATGAAGTATACAACTGTGTTAATATATTTTCTCCAAAATATATTTTCCATTGTAGTTGTTAAAAGTATAAACCCCAGTCTCTCAAGTAAAGTTATGTTTATCCTCTCAACAAAACCATTTTACTGAGGAGATTCTTTCATAGTTATATGCCAAAAATACCAAGCTTTGAACAATAGCTAGCATTCATAGTTAGAACATACAACTGTTTACAATATGTTTTCCAAATATTTTTTCAAATATATAATTTCAAGCTTGTTTTAAATCTCCGTGGCATTAAATATTTTCAGAAACCTCCCTTAGTACTTCATCCCTCAAACTTAAGATCAAAGCAGTATTAGCCTTGGACAATAGTACTTTAATAACTATTTTTTTTTCAACTTTCTCATTAATGGTGACACATAGTCCATCATATATAGATCTTTAGACTCACCATACCACTTATTAGAGAAATCACAAGCAACAATAGAGGTTTGAGAAATAAAATTTTAGACATGAGGTAAGCTCATACAATTATGAAAAACTTAAAAAACAAAACATCAATCCAAATAGAACTTATACCAACGTCATGATCAATGATTATGCTCAAATAATACATCCAATCCACTGTAAAAAGTTTGTAACACCTTAACACATCCAATATTATCTATTCGAATCCAACAAAATATGAGATTTGACTTCATACTAGTTCTTCTGTACATCCGAAGTTTGGTTTTAACACGAGATAATACGATTCATGCCAAAATTTAGCTCAAACTGAGATCAAACCAATCTGTACTCAAGCTTAAATTTAAATGAATCCAAATTTATATTATGAAACTTAATTTAATCGAGACCAAAATCTCATGTTAAGACTGGACCCATGCCAAAACTAAACATCTATAGTGTTTGAATTCCAATATTTTATGACCGAGATAATGTGGTGGCTAAATGACTTTCTGAAATCAAACCCATGCTGAATTCTCTCTTACCAAAACCATAATATATATTGAACTGAAAAATGATAAAATTTATCCACTAATCCATACAAAGCAAAAAAATGTACCATGCACGCATACGAATGTTTCCATGCAAGCAGAATTATCAAAACTACTGAAGAAATTAATCAACACAATACTAACTAAAAAAATACTAACCAATTAACTAACTAAAAAATTACTAGTTAGTATAGTTAGATTAGTTAGTAAGTAGTTACTGAATAATATAATCTTATATAAGATCTATTTTCTTCTACATTTTCTAATCAAGATATAGTGAAATAATATATTATGTTCTTTCTCTTTATCTCTGTTTTGTTCAAGAATTCAGCATGGTTTCAGAGCAGTTGATTGATAAAACAAGTTATTTGTTATTAAATTATTAAAAGATTACTAACAAAGATGGAAGAAACAAATGAATTTCATAATCAGGAAGATTTTAGAGAAGAATTGAACTATAACAATGAAAGTCATCTCCATAATAACAATGCTGAATTAGCTGTAAATCACCATTTAGATAACCAAGATATGTCAATTACTAGCACAAAATTAACTGGAAGAAGCTATATCATTTGGTGTATAGCGATTAAACCATTTTTTGTGGCTAAACAAAAACTCAGTTTCATAGATAGAAGATCTATGAAATCTTCACTGATTTCTGTTTGATATGATTAATGAAATCAGGTCAATAACAATGTCTTTTTTAATGAATCATTAACTTCATTTTCAGTCCTCTAAAAGAACAGTTCATGTTCTTAGATAATGCGAAGACATTATGAGAGGAAATTACACAGATATATGGCTCTTAAAATTCATTTCATGATTAAAGAGAGAAATTAATTTTTTGACACAATAGAGCTTGAGTGTTGTTGCATATTTATGAAATCTCTAGCGTTTATAGGATGAAAGGAATGCTCTTAGGCCATTTCTAGTTTTTAAATGTCAGATCAAGTGTGATTGTGGCAGACACTTGGAATTGATGAAAAAAGAGGAATAATATAGATTGATGCAATTTTTAGGCCTAAATAAAAGTTTTGAGGGAACCAAAGATCATATTCTCTTAATGGATCCCATACCATCTATTAGCAGATTTTATTAATGGGTACCTTTTGTTAAAAATAAAATGAGTCTAAATAATCAAAGCATAGAACATTTTAATGCTAGTTCTGTAATGATGGTAAAAGGTTCTCAAACCGAAAGGAAGCAATACTCTAAAAAATGAAAGAAAAATACATTAAAATGTGATCACTGCTTCCAAAATGGACACACTATAGAAAATTAATTCAAAACCAAATGATATTATTAATGGTGGGACAAAAGGGATTTCAAATGTAAAAATGGTATAAATAAAACCAATGCCTTCTATGCAGAAATTCCACCATATAATTGACAAGAATAAAAGAATAAAATGCAAGGCTTGATGTACACTGTCATGAAAGTGTAGTAAGATTTAGAAATAATAATGGTACATGAAGGGAAATTATGAAGAGGTAGAAGAGGTGACATTGTGAATCTAGCACATTTTAAGGACTTCTCAAGTATAAGAATTCAAATAAGAATGATAACTTTTGGATTGTTGATACATGAGTATCAAATCATATGTGTTATGATCCATCTTTTTTCTTTAAAATTTATCGTCTTAAAAAACCTTCATCTATTTCATTATTATATGGTTTTATAAAGACAATCAGTTTTTAAAAACCAGTGAAGATTCATAACAAATTAATCCTAAAAGACTGTTTATATATAACTTATTTTAAACTTAATTTGTTATATGTGAGTTAGCAACATCCATCTTTTTAAAAAATTTAAATAGCCATTGTTTTCTTTAGGACCAATACTCTAAATAAGTGATTGGATTTGGGAAACAACACAAAGGACTTTACCTCATTGGTGATCAATCTTTCAACCAAATATTTATTGGATCCGTTTGTTCTGAATTTCATAGTTTATTTCCTTGTATTCCTAGTATAGCTGGTGTGATAAAACCAGATATATGACATCTTAGAATTGGTTATTTTTCAGCTGAAGCATTAAATTTTTTAATAAAATAAAATATGTGATATTTGTCTCTTAAGCAAACAATAAAGAAATATGTTTTTCGTTCAACAACTCTTTTTCGGCCAAACCTTTTCAATTGATTCATTTAGATGTATGGGGACCTTATAGTGTTCAAAGTATTACTGGAAGTAAGTAATTTTTAACAATAATAGATGACCACACTAGATCCGAACCTTTTTACTTAAGAGAAAAACAGAAACTTTTCCTACACTCAAACAATTTGTTGTTATGTGTCAAACTCAGTATAATTCCAAATTCAAAACTATAAGATCTGATAATGACACTGGGTTTATTAACCAAGATATGTCTTCTTCTTTTTCTGGCTAGCCTTGGTATTGTTCATCAAAGGATTTGTCATTTTACTCTTCAACAAAATGAAATTTTAAAAAGAAAACACACACTGACTTGAAACTGACAGATCCTTTATGTTTTAATCAAACCTTCCAAAATATTTATAGGGGAGTCAATACTGACAGTTATACATCTCATAAACAGAATTTCATATCGTGTTTTAAAATGGAATATCCTATTAAACTTAACAGGAATGCCACATATTATAACTAACCTTAAGGTCTTTGGGTGTCTATATTTTGATTCTGTCAAGCCAAAAATTATGATAAGCTTACTTTTAGATCCTATAAAGCTGTGTTTGTATGATATTTATCCACACCAAAGGGTTATAAACTATAAAATCTACAAAATCATAAGCTACTTGTGTCCATAGTTGTTCATTTTAGAGAAGATATTTTTTGTTATAAAGTTAATGTTCAACATGAACATGTACTAATCCAATTGTAAACAATCATGATGAACAATATAATATACAATCCTAGAAAAAAATGATATCTAATGAAAAGTTATCATATGATCATAGTCCTTCCAATAGTATTCGTGACCTTTATTGTACAAATGAAACCGTGATCCCAAATGCTTTGAATGATAATAGTGTGCATACACATGTTCTCATTAGAACTAATACTAGAGTTAAAAGAAGGTCAAATGACTTAAAATTTTTGTTTTTCAAATATCAAGATAATAAATGCACTATTTCCAAGAGATTATGTTCTCCACACATCCCTCATACTTTCCCTTACATTGATAATATTATGGTACCTACATCGCATATAATTTTTTTGGAACATATGTCACATGTCCAGGAATCTCAGTCTTATGAGCAGGCTAAACATCATCCTTGGATGAATCATAGCTATGGAGAATGAATGAAAAACTTTAAACTGAAATAATACAGGAGAGCTAACTGCTCTACCATCTGAAAAAAGAAGAGTATAGGATCTAGATGTGTGTTTAAGGTAAAAAAAACTTGATGACAATGTGGAAAGACTAAAAGCAAGATTTGTGGCTAAAACATATGTACAAATAAAAAGGGATGATTAGAGTGAAAGTGTTACTTCAGTTTCCAAACATATCAGAGTAAAAACAAATTGTTTTGGTAGCTTCAACAGGATTTCCAGTGCATCAATTGGATATTAACAATGCATTTTTGCATAGATTTTTAGAAGAATTTGCTTATATGAATCCACCCCCAACTTTACTAGAAAATTGAGATAATGAAGATTGTAGACTATTAAAATTATATTATGGATTGAAGCATGCTTCAATGCAGTAGAATCATGTCTTGACAAAGAAACTTATTGCTTTTGGTTTTATCCAATCTTTAGCAAATAATTATATTTTTTACTATAAGACAATCAATATTGAAACCTTTTTACTTGTGTATGTCGACGACATATTACTAATCAGTAAATCTTTAACACAAGTTACTGAGATCAAGAAGTACTTGTATAATATGTTTACTATAAAAGATCTTGGAATGGCAAAGTTCTTTATTGGAATAAAGTAATAAAAGACAAAGAGGGTATTTATCTGAATTAACAAAAGTACATATTGGATATGATCACAGAGGCTGTAATTCTTGGGTGTAAACCTTCTAAGACACATATGATTGCTGGATTAAACATAAGTAGCAGTGACTCTGAATTTATAGAGAATATATGTAGTTATAAAAGACTCATTGGAAAGCTGTTGTTTTTTAATTTTACTAGGCCTAACATCACCTTTGTTGTACAACAACTCAACCAGTGTGTTCATTAACGAATGGAAGTTTATTGGAACTATGTGGTTCACATCTTAAAGTACTTAAATGTTATCCATCTTAGGGATTATTTTATGCATCAAGCCCTTGACTCTCAAAGTTTACTGTGAAGCAAATTGGGGTTCATGTCCGGAAACTAGAAAGTGTGTTACTATTTTCTGCATCTTTTTGGGATCATCTTTGGTTTCATGGAAGACCAAGAAACAAGTTACAGTGAGCAAGAACTCAGTTGAGGCAGAATATCGAGCTATGACATCAACAACTTTGTGAGTTACACTAGCTATCATATATCCTAAATGACTTACAAGTGCGATTATCTCTGCCTATTACTATGTATTATGATACTTCAAACCCTATTTTTGATGAAAGAACTAAACATCTTGACATAAATTGTCATATTGTTAGGAATCAATTTCTTAAAAGTTTTATTAGACCTACTCATGTGCCTACCAAACTATAATTAACCGACACTTTACAAATGCATTGTCTAGTTGTTTGTTCTAATCACTTGTGTCCCTCCACGATTTCTTTTGGTCTCAAGATTAAGAATTTATACTCTAACCGGTAAACCATGCAAAGAAAAAAAATACCATGCGTATATATGCAAACAAAATTATCAAAACTACTGAAAAACTGAATAAACACAAACCTAACAAAAGAAAATTGTTAACCAATTTAGTATATTTAGTAAATAGCTAATAAAAACTATAATCTTATATAAGATCAATCTTTGAATATATTTTGTAATCAAAATACGTTGAAATAATTTTCTCTGTGTTTTGTTTAGGAATTCAACACGAACACTCTTCAAACTTATTCTAACAATAACGAAATTAATTAGATTCAAAATGAATTTAGCAATTTGAGTTTTGGACACCCTAAACTAAACTGTAATATTTGGTAAAGTTCAGTTTTTTTCCTTTTAAGTAAATTGAAATCTTGTTGATGTGCTTAGCTCAATTGCAATGCGGTTAACAACGACATGTTTCTCGAAATTCATTGAAACGAAAGATAAAGCACAAGTGGTTTAATATATACTTTACCTCAAATTGAAGTTACCTCGAGTGATAAAGAGAGAAAAGGCAAATCATTAAAGTTTAAAATAAAAAAGGCAATAAAAAGAAAATATTCTTCGCAATTTTAGTTACAAATACATGTGGAGGGCATCATATACGTTTGTATATATACGATCTGGCTTATAGGCCACATGTTAACAGCTCAATATCGAAAAATCCCACAAAATAAATTAGTTTAATCTAATACTTTCTATAAAAAGCTGGTGGTCAACTTTTTCACCAGAGGCGAATTGCACTATCTAAGGTCTCACCGAATTTGTCTATTGTGACCGACTTACAATTTTCCAGACAGGTGTTTTAGTGCTACATAATTTTATTACGCTTTATATATTACAATTTGAGGGGATATTACTCATCGTCAAATGCTAATTACAGGTATAAAGTATATAGAAAGAGATTTTATGCCTTCACGCTGTTTGGCACCATATGGCACTAAACTTCAAAAATACAAATGTTAGTACTTGTTCTGTTCCTTCATGCTAAGACCACGAATCTCATTATGTATAAATGATTATGCAACGACAAAAACTAAGAACAACATGCAGAATGGCATTATTGATAGGTTATACACTAGGTTCTGAATTATGGTTTGTACATGGGTTATTTATAGTAGTTTATATACTATACACTGGTGAACTTCTTTTGGTTTTATATAGAATTGGTTGTAATTGTCGTTTTTAAGCAAGTAAATCTATTGTAATGTTATAGTATGATTGGTTCTAATCCTATCTTTTAAAATAGTCCATTTATTGTATTTTCATATTAAAAACTTTGTATAAAGTTTAGAAACAGTAATGTAGTTAGACAAATCATACCGAGCATAAACATTTTTTTTGGTGCGAAAAAATATTAAATATAATAAAATAAATATTCATACAGATATTTAGGGCATACTTCGAAGAGATACAACCGACCAAAGCAGAATGTTGAAATACTAGTTGATGGCAAAAAATGACGGAAAAAGTCAAACAACAAACAATTCAAAACTAATCCAGAGAGAGTGAGAGTTTACAAAATAAAAAACACACAGATCAAAATGAAGCGATCCAGCAGCAGAACACGACATTCGGGAGGAGGGAGAACCTGCAATACAATAATAAGTCAGTAAAGGTGGAAGTTAAACATGCCAGCCAATCTTGGTACCATGGAGTCTAAAGCGAAGATCTGAGAAGATCCGTTTAGAAACCATGGAGGGAAAGACAAGAGCAGAACCATAAACTCTGGAATTCCTCTCCCACCAAACATGGTACGTAACCGCACCAAAGCAAGTACGCCAAACATGACAATCTCGAGATTGAGATCAGTTTAACGTCACGCACAACCAAGATGGCCAACATCCGACAGAAAGAGAGAAACCCGAAACAGAGCTAAAATGGAGCCACAAACTCTTGGTGAAACTACAATCAAAGAGGAGATGACTGATAGTTTCAGGATCAGAGTTGCACAGGACAGTCGGGGGAGGTGTTGTAACCCCAACACCGAAGTCTGTCCCGAGTGGAAAGCTTGCCTAGAATGGCCAACCATAAAATAAAAGAGTGACGAGGAATATTAAACTTGTTCCAGACTAACCCGGCCCACCCCACAATGGGGGAAGGCGTCCGAATGACCATATATGTGTCCCTAATAGTGAAGCTTGGAATGCGAGCCTTCGCAGTCCAGAAGGGAACATCCAAAGAATTGATGTTAGGAGGAGGAAGTGAGAGAATGAGGTTTGGAATCTCCCAGATGTTGGGGCGATTCCTGGCACTAGCCAATCTGATGTTGGCAGGCCAATTCTATTTGCCATCAAGAATGATGTCAGAAACTAAGAGTCTTTTGCCAAGTCTAGAGTCAGAAATGCTACTGGAACCATAATGATCAACCAAGGAGGTGGAGAGGAGCCAATGGTCGAACCAGAAGAAGGTACGCGAGCCGTTGCCAATAGCAACCTTGAAAAACTTACTTGCAATAGGACAAAGACGTAAAATCTTCCTCCAAATCCAGGAAGGGGATGAGCCAAAAGCCAGATCACAAAAATTACTGTTTTTAATTTTTTCATAGTGAATCCAAGCACTCCAGATGAAGTGATTGTTATTACTTATGATAGACCAGAGATGTTTAAGGATAGCCGCCTGATTCCAGATTTGGAGGTCAAGAATCTCAAGGCCGCCCTCATTCAAAGGAGCGGTAACATTGGACCATGCCACTTTACCCCATGAATTTTCATAGCAGGGCCAGGCCAAAGGAAACGACAGAGTAGTTTGGAAATTTCTTTGAGGATTCTAAAAGGGAGGATAAAAATGGAAGACCAATAGACTTGACTAGCAAAAAATAGATTTAATAAGCTGCAATCTACCAGTATAGGAAAGGTGCTTGGAAGTCCAAGAATCAATCTTAGTGGTAATTTGTGAAGAAGGGGGTGACAGTCAGAGTGGGAAAGACAGCCCGTAAGGAGGGGGACTCCCAAGTATTTATTTGGGAGAGAGCCTTCAATAAAGCCCAAAATAGAAGAATCTCAATGCAAAGAGAATGGCTTGATTCCATAGAGAAAAATAAGACTTTTAGAGGGGCTGACTTTTAGACCCGAAAAGGACAAGAACTCATCAAGACTGCCCTTAATAAGAAGAAGAGATTTGACGTCACCATGGAAAAAAATCATAAAATCGTATGCAAAGCATAGATTCGTGATTTTAAGCTTGTGACATTTCCAATGAAACTGGAAATTCTTGTCAAAACTTTTCTTTTTTAGGATGCTGGAAATAGGGGAGAGCGGGTCTCTTTGACGGAGGTCTTTCCTACCAAAAAAGTTACCATGGGGGTCGCCATTGATGATAACAGAGTAAGAAATTTTAAGAGATGCAATTGATGATCCAGGTAATCATCTTTCCAGGAAAATTCATAGCAACAAGGATATCAAGGATGAGGTGCCAATGAACATTATCGAAGGCTTTCATCAGATCAATTTTAAGAGCGATCCTTCTACCGTTGTTATTAGAGTGATAGCCCCTTAGGAGCTCTTGAGATAAGAGAATATTATCAGAAATATTCCTGCCCACAACAAAAGCCGATTGAGAGTTATCAATCAGGTAAAGGAAATAATCTTTGATTCGGTTGGCTAAGATTTTAGATATTATCTTATAGACAACATTGTATAGAGCAAGGACGAAAATCAGCAGCCACAAAAGGACAATCACCTTTTGGAATGAGGGCGATGAAAGTAGCATTCCAAGAAGAATCGAGAAAAACCGAATGAAAGAAATCCAGGACCCCATTTCAAATATCATTACCCACAATATTCCAAGAGGTCTTGAAAAATCTGGATTAAATCTATCAGGACCCGAAGCTTTATTGCTATCAATGCTAAAAAGGACGGACTTGATCTCCTCGCGAGTGACCTCGCAAATCATAGAATTCTTATCAGACTCTGTAACATTGGTCGTAAGCAAATATGCGACTTTCTCAAGACCCGGGTAACCGGGAGGGTGTCTAGTGCCAAACAAGTTCTTAAAATAATTAACAAAAACCGAAGAGACACTAGCCGGATCGGAGACAGGGACACCATGATCATTGTTGATAGATATAATTTTATTGCGAAAAAACGAGTTTTAATACTATTGTAAAAGAATTTGGAATTCCGGTCACCAACCTTAATCCAGTTTTCTCTAGATTTTTTCTTAAGGAATGATTCTTCGGCACAACTGAGAAAAATGAAAGAAGAGGAAGCCTCGATCTTGTTAGCAACACAATCAAGATTTAAGGGGTCTTGGGCCAGGCGAGATTGGGCAAGAAAAAGGTTATTCTGAGCTATAGACACTCTGGAACTAATATCACTATACTCTTTACGATTCAGACAAACAAGCTCATGCTGGAGACAGATGAGCTTTTGGGAAACAATGTTCGTCCTAGAAGCATTAGTGGGGAGATTCCAGCTGTTGGCGACAATGTTTTTATAAAGAGGGTGAGATTGCCACATGTTAAAAAACGTGAATGGATTTTTACGCTTTTGACTGAGGTTTCCAAGGTTAAGAGTGACCGTGGTATGGTCAGAAGTACGGAGAAACCCAAAATGGGCAAAAGACATAGGGAATAGATCATCCCAATTAGGGTTAACAAGGACACGATCAATTTTGGATAGGACAGGATGAGAAGGCTGCTTGTTAATCCAGGTAAATGGGAAGCCAGTGGAGCGAAGGTCACTAAGCTCACAGTGATAACAACAGTCATTGAAGTCATCAATAGCAGAAGACCAATTATCAAAAGAACCTAAACGTTCCTCAGGATTACAGATAGCGTTAAAATCCCCGAGAGATACCCATGGGATATCCATATCAAAGGAAGCAATGGTTTTAAGGTCGTTTCAAAGATGAACACGATCAAAAGCATCATTAAAATCATAGATGGCAGTGAAGCGAAAAGTAAAGAGGAGACTATGACATTTGGCCATACAATGAATAAACTGTGAGGATTGAGATAACATAGAGACAGTGATAACACTAGGGTTCCAAATAATCCAAATCTACCAAGGGGATGAGATGAATGATTAATTAGAGCGTACCAAAAGGGGGCCATGGTTCTAAGAATATGGTTCACATTAACATGTTGAACTTTAGTCTCAACTAAGATAACTAAGGAAATATTATTACTAATTATAAAGTTAGTAACATCTTTTTGTCTAATAGGGTCATTTAGACCTCTAACATTTCAAGAAGCAATTTTCATGAGGAAAACTTACAGTGAGTCAGATGATGGTCCTGTAGGAGGACAAATCCTTAATACCTGAGTTCTTAGCTCCAGCCAAACGATGGCTCTTAAGAGGCGAGCCCACCTCCTCACCACTCTCAGCTTTTTTCACCTCTTCGAAGGAAGTTGTGAGGTGTCTAGAAATCGAAAACGGATCCATCTCAGAAAGACCGGACTCTTCCGAAATCATAAGCGGTATACTCGAGGCGCGACAAGCATCTAAAATACTAAATAAATTAAACTCAATTAAAATATTTAATAAATTAAATTTATTTAAAATACTTAATAAATTAAATTCATTTAAACTATTAATAATATTTAACCCATTTAAATTACTAAATAGATTAAAATCATTTAAAAGTCTAAAGAATTTTAATAAATTTATTAGTAGGCCTACGTAATTAAATAAGTCAAAAGGAAGAATAAGAAAGACATGCCCAAAGGTATTTGGTTAAGACCCTCGACTCCTTCAACAGAAAGTGGTAACGTTGCCTTTACATAAGAAGTCTCCTCCTTCATCGTCAAAACGGCAAGCTCCTTTAGTCTGATGCTATTTTTCATGAATAGTTTCGTCGTCAAAACTTCAAAATCCTCATGGTCGATAACGATTTTCGAGAAGTTTGTACTTCCCAAGGACACCAGAATAGCATGAAAACCACCGGAACCAAAGCTATCCACCAGCGAGCGACCTTTTGTCGTCTCGGTATCCTGCTCCTCCAAGGAAGCAGGCGCCCTCCTACTGCATTTAGATTCCGATTTACCAGGATATATCACGAGGCAGAGTTCGCATCCAAAAGCATGTTGCACTGTACTGCTGGTCCTCAACCAGACCTTGGGGAGGATACGATCCATGAACGAACATAGTTCCTCCGAGAAAGACGCCATAACTAAGCCGATAAGAGGAAAACTATGAACGAGAAAGAACAAACAAGCCCGTGATGATCCATCGGTTAGCAAAAGTCTAGCCGATTCCGGGACGTCGAACAAGACCGAGCTACTGAAAACCGTCGAGGATGTTGCATTTTATGTATTTAATCTAAACATGTTTTATTTATTTTATAGTAACCGTTAGTATTAGAGTTTTATGTGGGTGTAGGAGTTACGTAACGGGCATTAAGTGAAGAGAGAAGTGGGATTAGTGGATCTTATTTTGTAACTCCCACCTCGTTTATTGCCTATTTATTTCCTTTGTACGCTGCATTTGATTAATAAAAGAAGCACCACAGTTTCACTTTCTCAAAAGGGATAATAGATTTGTAGGGCAACATACACTTTCTCTTTGTACCCACGGTCTATCACATTGAACATAAAAAGGGTTAATACTTGGTATCAGAGCTTCAGGAGGTGTTCATAACTTCAGATGGAGACGACAAGCAAAAGCTCCTTTGGTCTCAGCTACCCGATGTTGAGCAAAACCAACTACACTGCATGGGCTCTCAAAATGACGGTATTCATGCAAGCCCACGGAGTGTGGGAGGCAAACGAACCCAAGGACCCTAATGCTCCTGTGGAAGACAAGGTCGACAAAAAGGCACTCGCTGTTATTTACCAGGGAGTTCCAGAAGATGTCCTGATGTCACTTGCAGAAAAGAAGACGGCCAAGGATGCGTGTAAGGCTGTCAAAACCATGTACCTGGGAGCAGACAAGGTAAAAGCAGCTAGAGCCCAGACCCTCAAGAGCGAATTCGAAGCTCTAAGCATGAAAGACGATGAGCCATTAGACGAATTCTATCTGAAGCTGAACAGCCTGGTTACCAATATTCGAGTGTTGGGAGAGAAAGTGGAAGAGACATATGTGGTTAAGAAACTTCTCAGAGCGGTTCCCACAAAATTCTTACAGATTGCATCTGCTATTGAGCAATTCGGAGATCTGGAAGAGATGTCGGTAGAAGAAGTCGTTGGTTCTTTGAAAGCCCACGAGGAAAGATTGCGAGGGACAACGGAGAAACACCAGGGAAAATTGCTGCTGACAGAAGATGAGTGGAGGAAGAAAGAAAGCGGCGAGGGGCAGCTTTTGTTGACTCGAGAAGAATGGTTAAGGAAAATCAATAGAGAAGGGACTCGAGGTGGAGGAAGTACTCGTGGAGTACGAGACAGAAGTAGAGTGAGGTGCTTTAACTGTCAAGCACTGGGACACTTTGCTGCAGACTGTCGTAAACCAAGAAAGGAGAAAGACATGACGAGAGAAGCAAATCTCTCGAAAATCCAAGAAGATGAGCCAGCCTTGTTGGTTGTTGAGGTCGGAAAAATGGATATCGAATCTATGCTTCTGAAAGAGGATGGAGTGGTTCCAAAGCTACGAACAAACGCAGGTGAACAAAAGGAGTTACATGTGTGGTACTTGGATAACGGCGCCAGCAATCACATGACTGGGCAACGTGGAAAATTCAAAAGCTTGGATGAGCGTGTCTCCGGGAAAGTGAAGTTTGGCGATGGATCGACCGTGTGTATCAAGGGAAAGGGAACAGTGGTGTTCCAGTGCAAGAATGGTGAAGAAAGGATGCTTGAAGAGGTATACTATATCCCAAATCTCTGTAATAATATTATAAGCTTGGGACAACTTTCTGAGGCAGGGAATAAAGTCGTACTTGATGGGGATTATTTGTGGATTCGCGAGGCGAGTGGAAGACTATTGATGAAGGTGAAAAGGACAGAGAATCGACTATATAAGATCAGTCTTGAAGAAAGTAGAGCAACATGTTTGTTTAACAAGGTCGAAGAAGATCCTGATGATGTCGAGGTGAAAGGGATTGGATCCTCTAAAAAAGAGGATGGCTTAAATGATACCTCCATGGAGGAATATGGAAAAGATGAGAGACTCGATTTAGATGATAATGATCCTGAATATGAACCCGAAGAATATGGTGGAGAGGATTATGATGAGAAGGACACGGAGAAAGATGATTTGCATCAAAGGGAAGATGAAGATTATGAGGAAGTAGATGAAGAAGGAGATGACCAAGCACAGGACGAGACAGCTGATATACCAGAGGAACTGGACAGCGAAGGAGATGATGAGCATGGAGGCGAGGAACAGAGGCATGAAGCTATAGTTGAAGCAGAAGAAGATGACCACCATGAAGTTGTTGAAAAGAGGCGCAAGCGCAAGGAGTTTGAAATATTTGTTGGGGGTTTGGACAAGGATGCAACCGAGGAAGACCTTAGGGAAGTCTTTAGCAAGGTGGGCCAGGTCACTGAAGTTAGGTTGATGATAAACCCTCAGACAAAGAAGAACAAGGGATTTGCATTTTTGCGTTTTGCTACTATTGAACAATCTAAAAGAGCTGTTGCAGAGCTCAAAAACCCCGTGATTAACGGAAAAAAATGTGGTGTAACTCCAAGTCAAGACAGTGACACTCTTTTCCTTGGTAATATATGCAAGACATGGACAAAGGAAGCGTTGAAAGAGAAACTGAAACACTATGGAGTTGATTGTGTTGACGAGATTACATTAGTGGAAGATAGCAACAACGCAGGACTTAATAGAAGGTTTGCCTTTTTGGAATTTTAATCTCGCTCGGATGCCATGGATGTTTTCAAAAGTCTACAGAAAAGAGATGTGTTATTTGGAGTGGATAGGCCAGCAAAAGTCTCTTTCGCAGATTCCTTCATTGATCCGGGTGACGAAATTATGTCTCAGGTGAAAACTGTGTTTATTGATGGACTGGCACCTTCATGGGATGAAAGTTATCTCAAGGAACTTTTGAAGAAATATGGTGAGATTGAAAAAATCGAGCTTGCAAGTAATATGCCATCTGCAAAGCGCAAAGATTTTGGATTTGTCACTTTCGATACTCATCATGCTGTTGTGACTTGCGCCAAAAGTATAAACAACACCGAGCTAGGTGAAAAGGAACACAAGGCTAAAGTTAGGGCTAGGCTGGCTAGACCACTTCAGAGAAGTAAAGGACGAAATGTAGGTCGAACAGATTACCATCATGCCCGTGATGTAGAGCGAGCTGTTAGGAATTCATGGGATCGTCCATCATCACGTGGCTTTGCATCACGTAGTGTAAGGGGAAGTGCAGCTCGCTTTGCACCAGCGAGCGTGAGAAGGCCTGTTAGACCTAGAGATAGACGCCCTATCGTGTCCGTGCCAGCAAAAGGGAGGCCCTTGCCTCCTCCATCTAGGTCATATGACAGAAGACCACCTGTTCCTTCGTATCCGAGGAGTAGCTTGAAGAGGGAATATAGCCGCCGTGAGGATCTTTCTCCTCCAAGAAGTAGACCTGTAGTCCATTATGATCCAAGGATTATTTCTGAGAGGCGCCCATCTTATAGAGATGAGTATTCATCCCGGGAGTCTGATTATCCCGATTTACCTAGAGTTGCTTCTCATTCAGCACCAAGGAGAGCTTATTTAGATGACGGTTATGGTCAAAGATATGAAAGGAGTGCAGGTTATCGTGAATTACGAAGCCGTGATTATGACTCTGTTTCTGGGTCCAAACGGCCATATTCTGAGATGGATGATGTTCCTCCCCCACGTTATACTGATCCTGGTGTCCGGCATTCAAGGTCCCGTTTGGACTATGAGCTTGGGGGAAGTACTTCTCACTACGGAGATGCATATGGTGATAGATTCGAAAGATCTAGTCTAGGATATGGAAGCAGCAGAACTTCTGCATCAAGTCAGGATTCACATGGACTTTATGGCAGTCGTCAAGGAATGGGTTACGAAGTCGAGGTTTGAAAAACATGTTGAGATTAGGGGGGGACATGTTGCATTTTATGTATTTAATCTAAACATGTTTTATTTATTTTATAGTAACCGTTAGTATTAAACTGAGTCTTAGAGTTTTATGTGGGTGTAGGAGTTACGTAACGGGCATTAAGTGAAGAGAGAAGTGGGATTAGTGGATCTTATTTTGTAACTCCCACCTCGTTTATTGCCTATTTATTTCCTTTGTACGCTGCATTTGATTAATAAAAGAAGCACCACAGTTTCACTTTCTCAAAAGGGATAATAGATTTGTAGGGCAACATACACTTTCTCTTTGTACCCACGGTCTATCACATTGAACATAAAAAGGGTTAATAGAGGAGTAACTGAAATGACACACATCCTATGATGATCCGTCGAGAAAAATAGGGTTGAAAAAGAATTCGACGAGGCTCGTTCTCGACGAGGGGAACATAGACGAGAGATATACCTATGCATAATACTTCCAGCGAGAACAGTAGAACGGACACAGGGATAAAAAAAACAAAACAAACTGAACCGGCAAGCAAAACTACGCTGCCGGAAAGTTAACACCTTGCTTGAGAGAACAAGCTTGGACTTAAGAAGTTTAAAAAAAAGAAGGGAGACATGGTTCTCAGACCAAATGGCCTGAAAACTCAAACATTTCTTTTTTAGTTTCGTGACGTGGATGTTAAATGTTTTTAATCACCATTAGAAAAGGAATTTTTCCATAGTTACTTTGGTGTTTTTTTAATCTATCCTATTGTACGTAATATGTAAAAAAAACACAAATTTGTATAGTTTTATGTTTGAAAATCTTGGTTAAATAACGGTAAATGTTACATTATCATCACTTAAAACTTAAAATATGTAAAATTCAACAAAAACTAACTAAAACATTATCTTCAAGTTTTAGTAAAATTTGTTGAATTTCTGTTTTGAAGATGATTTCTACAATAAAAATAGGGGTAGAATTTGTTTGAGTTTTTTTATTATTTTACACAACAAAAGAAAGCAATAAATATTAGAATGTAAAACCAAATAAACACAATTACACAAGACAAATTTTACTTAGTTGAGACAGTGAATAATCATACATCAATGGACAATAGATATTGATTTTATATATAAGGAGGTTACAAAAAACTCTCTCAAAAACAACTAACTCAACTACTGTTCTTTTGTTACAAAGAACCCTTGGCTTACAAAAAGAACTATGGATCCAAGATTTTATCTTCGTGTCTATCTTCTACCTTACTTTTCTCTCCAAAACCAGATAAACAAAATCTTTTTATCTCTAATAATCTTCTATATGTTTCATGGAAAATGCAACAAAGCTCTGATATTTTTTCTCACTATATATAGACTCAAATATGTGGTGCACAATGCATCAGATTCACATTAGCATCAGAAGGATATTACTATGCCCAACCAAATAAGAAAATGGTTGTTGCCCTTCTAACACATGTACTGTCTGTCGGTTAGTGGCATAATTTCCTTTCACATGCACCATTATACAACATGTTCATGTTTCAATGCACACTTTATATAAATTCTCTTAATTAGCGGCAAAGATCTTTCACCCAATTCTGAATCTTCCATACAAGTGATCAAGTTCATTTTAGGAACATATAAATATATCAAGAAGTTTTCGACAATAAGTTCATGCACCTTCTGTTCAGCATAAGATCAACCTACACATCCGGTTCCAGCAGTAAGAATACACTTGTCTTAGGAAATCTCACACATAGGTTCCAATAGACGTCTCTGAACCTAAGTCTTTGGTTTTAGCTTCAGCCGAACAATTAAAAGCTTTGGTAGTTCATGCACTTTAGTCTCGACCATTAATCTTTGGCTCTGAAGTTTGGCAGTACTCTGGACGAATCACTATTAGACTAAAATTAATAATTTTCCACCTATAATTTATAGTGACTCAAGTATCTATTTCCTTACCTACACGTTAAAGATATCTAGTTCACTTGCCTCCAAGACTTGCATAAATCTCATGTAGTTTGTAAACTTCGAAATAGGTAATATCTTGGTCAAAACATCTGAAGAATTTTCCTCACCTGTAATCTTCGACACCTTCATTTTCAATATCTCCATCACATCTTGGATGAAATGCAACTTGATATCAATGTGCTTAGTTCTCCCATGAAACTTCAAATTCTTCATTAAATGAAGAGCATCAGTATTATAACAAAAAAAATGCATACTGTTACATACCATTAATCTCACTTAATAATCATTTCACCTATATGACTTCCTTCATAACTTCGATAACATTGATATATTCGTCTTCTATAGATAAAAAAGTAAAGACATTTTGTATAAAAGCCTTTCATCTAACCACTGTATCATGAAGAGTAAAAAAAATAACCTCAAGTTGACTTCCTCGTGTTAAGGAAGCCCGCATAATCAGAGTCAACATACCTTCTCAACATCTCATCAATCGTGTACTTCTGATCATAATACAACCCAACTTCAACTAAACCTTTCAAGTACTTCATGTTTCTAGTGATCCTTCCTAGATTTAACATAAATCTACTCAAAATAAGAATAGAGTATGCAATATCAGGTTCGTGCATATCATTGTATACATAGTGATTCCATTAAAGTGCATAAGGTATCTCATACATGTATTCATTATATTTTTCTTCAATTGGTGTTAGAGTGGTACTTAGTTGAAAGTGAGCCCCAATGGGAGTTTCATTCTCTCGGGATTCAGATTTTTTGAAATTCACGAGAACCTTATGTATGTATTTTTACTGATACAATAATAAATATCCTCCCAACCTGCTTATCTTGATATCAATACCAAATTTTCTCGAAGCCTCTCTCATATCCTTCATCTCAAACCATTTCAGCTGTATATTAACTGTTTTCATTCTCTTCGGGTTTTTTCCATATATTAGGATATCATCCACATACAATGGAAACATGATATGTCTTTTCATGTGTGTTTTCCCATCATAATAGACATAATTTTCATAACAACACCTCACATACTTAGATTCATAAAAGAATTAAATCTTCTATTTTACTTTATCAACGATTGTTTCAGTCCGTAAAGGCGTTTCTTCAACAAACACACATCTCAATTATTCATTTTTTCAAAATCTTTCGGCTGACATGTGTATGTAGTCTCCTCTAATCCTTCATGCAAGAAAGAACGAATAACATCCATTAGATGTAAATCAAGATCAAATCTAGCAATAATTGAAAGCATAACCCTCATAAAGGTTTGTTTCACAACTAGTGAAAAGATTTTATTTAAATCAATATATTTTTTTGCGTGAAAACCTAAACCACCAGTCTAGCTTTGTCTCTGAATAACTCAACTCCAGTAATACTATTATTTCTCCTATAAATCCACTTACTTCTCGTAAGCTTCTGACATTTTAGATGTTTCACAAGAATCTATGTGCCTATCGTTTTTAGAGAACTTAGTTCTTCTCTGATGATTTTAACTATTTTTCTTACCACTACTTTTAATAGCATCGTAATAGCTATCGGGTTTAAGAACATATCCTTGAATTTCAATTGATAAAGAATTCCTTATAACATCAGCAAACCATACTTTTGTGAAGGTCTGTTAGGTCCTTGGGCTCTATCTTTCACAACTGATAACTATGATGATTATGTTGGTCTTTAGTCTGATCATCCAAAGCTTTTAGAACATCAAACTTTCAACCACATTTAGTCTTATGTAATGGGTTAACTTCTTTTTCATAAGCCGAAGCTGGATCATGTTTGAAAACATATTCAGCAGAAGTCTCTCCTGGTTCACTCTCTTGTTTAAACTCATCATCAACTTCATATATTATCTCGACAATACTAGGTTTTATCTCCACCATCGTAACCAACAACATCACGTAATTATTGAATACCATGTCTCAACTTATCAATGCCTTATGACTTTCGGGTTTGAGATACCGCACCTTATATTTTTTTTACTTATTCCAGCTAACTAAGGAACAAACACTTTAGTACTTTCGAATGAAGCTTATCTTATCACATATGTGCGTATGCAGTACGTCTAAACACTTTACCATATTCCAGCATATATTTATTTCCAGTCTATACTTCATACATACATTTAAACTTTGGTATCATAGATTGGATTCTGTTGATGATCTATGTAGTTATCGACATAACTTATCTATTTCGGCCCATTTTAGTTGATGGAATTATACACCTAACTTTTTCTAGTAAGGTTCAGTTCATCATTTAACAACCTATTTTATTGGGGATTTTCTATCATATTTTAATGTCTAGAAATACCAAGTTTAAAGAAATATACAATAATTGAATCATTCATATATTTGAAATCATTATTAGCTCTCAATTTATTAAGTATCTTTCTAGTATAATTACCCACCAGCCTCTTACAGTTCGTAAAATCATCAAATTATTCATCCTTAGTCTTCAGAATTATAACATATACTTTTTTGGAGTAGTTATCAATCTAATACATAAAGTACCTTGCATAAACTGTTGGTTGTCTTGTTGTTAGATGTGATCTTAATCCTATTACTTTTATCTAGCACAAAGCTCAACTTCAAAACTATGTTACCATCCAAAAATTCATGTTTTCTAAGCTCAATACTGTACTTATTAATCACATACTCTAACCTCAGAGGTCATAACTTTGTTGAATCTCTCTCTATATTAGACATACCACCGACCACAATAGAGTCTTCAATAACTAACACACTTATAGTATTTTAAGCTTTCATATTAACAAGTAAACTCTGTAGAACCCTAAGTCTGTTATCTCCACCCTAATATGAAAACCCTTCTTTATCTAAGATAAAGAACCCTAAATTCAGGCACATACAGCACGTATTTTTATCATTCTCTCAAGTCATTAAGATAACTTGAGTCGAATATTTCCTATACCCTTTATAACACAGGGTTCATCCTTCCCATGATGACATTTCCACCATCAAACCATATGATGTTTTCAAACCAATGTTTGTTAGAAGTCATGTAGAATTAATCTACCGAATCCAACACCCACTTAACATTGTACTTGTAACTAAAATTTATTAAAGGATGAGTGAATTCATAATCATGTGAGACCATTGTAGCATCTCTGACATCCTGCCACCATCAAACCATATGAATTTTGTTCTTGCACAAACAATATATCACTTTATAAACATTCACAAATCTTCTTGATCTATACCGATATATTCTTATATTTTTACTGGATCTCTCCTTCCAAACCTTCCCAACACACTAAGTCCGGGACCCTTAGAGTCAATCTTAAAATTTCTATTCTTTTGAAGATCCTTTGAGTTTAAAGAATTTTTTATTTCGACTATTGTAATGAACTCTTTACCATAGAGCATGATGTTAATAAACTACTTATACAAATTCAAAAGAAAACTTGTGAGGATTATTTTTTTCTCATCATCTTTTACATTAACCCCAACTGCATTCAAGTTAATAATGGTTCTATCAAAATCATCCAAGTGTCTTTAGATTTCCTTGGTACTATCCATAGTCATTGTATACATATGTTTCTTGAAATATAGTTTGATTTTTAAATACTTATTCATGTAAATATCTTCCAACCGGTTCAACATCCCTAATGTCATTAGCTCTTCAAATACCCCTCAAAATATCTCGCCTACATGCTCAAGATCAGATAACGATGGGCCTTAGACATTACTTCAATATCAACTAATTATTTGATATTCTTAACACTGAAAACATATAACCCTTTATTTACTTGGAAAACCTAAATTTTAAGGTTAAAATAAATCTCTTCGTTGAATTTTTCAAAGTCGTTTCATGTGAATCATCTTGGTGAATTTCTTCGCTTTACTAGTGAGATCTAAGTCTCTAACCTAAAGATCTGAAATGATCTTCATCTTTTTTTTTGTATTTGACCGACAAAATAATATTGTTACAAATCTTTCATGCTCATTGCACCACATATTGGGGTAAATTTAATAGCCAGGGTTAAATCACCACCAGCTCAAAAAATAAATATATGTAAGATCTAACAAAGACAATAGTAAGAAAGTGTTAGTCGAAGCTTTTGTAAAGTTTGTCGAACCTCTGTTTTAAAGATGATTCACGCAACAAGAAACATGAAATGCAATAGTTTCTGATTTTTAATTTTTTCCACAATATAATAAAGCAATATAAACCAGCATGTAAAACTAAAAAGGAGGTTACAAGAAGAGTCTCTCAAACATAATAAAGCAACATAACAAATACTGATTTTATATATAAGGAGGTTACAAGAAGAGTCTCTCAAACATAACTAAATTAACAAGTTTTATTTTGTTAAAAAGTACCATCGACTTACAAGATTAATTATGAATCTGAGAGTTTATCTCAGTGTTTATCTTCTACCTCACTTCTCTCTTTAAAACCAGACAAGCAAAAAGTTTTATCTCTCTAGAAATCTTCTTTATGTTTCACGTAACACGCAATAATACTTCTATTTTATTTCTCATTATATGTAAACTCAATACATTAGGCTCATACTAGCATCAGAAGTATATTTTGTTTCTCAGCCAAATACGAGAATGGTTGCTGCCACTCTGATATATGTACAGTATGTCAGGTAGTTGCACAATTTCTTGACACATGCACCATTATACAGTTTATCTCATGAACCTCCGGTGCCACATGATATTAACATGTACTTTTGGTTCCATCATTAAAAATACATTTTTATTTGTAAGATCTCACACATAGGTTCTATTAAATTTTATCTACACTTAAGTCTTCAGTTTGAGCTTCAGCTGAACAACTTAGAGCTTCGATAGTTCCTACACTTCTGTCTTGGTCATCCATCTTTGCCCATAACATTTGGAAATATTTTGCACAATCACTTTTAACCTACCCATAACACTGTTTAAATTTTGGGCTTTAAAGATTGACTCGAATCCAGGGTCTGACCCGGAAGGCCCATGGATCACAAAATTAGTATAAATACCCCAACGAACTTCATTTAATAGGTTAAAAAATTTCCAAAACATTAAATACAAGCATACACCTCCTTTATCTCACTACTCACCACTCAAATCATATTATTCAAATCACAAACTTTCTAAAATACCTCTAAATAACAAATCATCCACACCACCATGTGCCACAATTACTTTGCCTATGTCTGACAAGTGTTGTCCCTAGTTGCGTGTCTGTACTAATAGCGCTTCATATCTCTATCTTTATTGAAACGGCGTGTATTTTCCTCTTCTCCTTATAACCCGTGAGTTGGCCCCACTGAAACCATTTCGTTTACTAAGTATAAATTGCCATCATCAACGTTTATTTCCTTTTTTCTCTTTCTTTCAAACTAACCTTGAAGATGTAGGTTTTCCCTCGTTAGGTGTTCATCACTTGTTTATTTTCTAGGGACAGACATCGATTCAAGATATAGGTCAAAATGATTTAATCTTTATCTTCTTTTTGCTATCATACTTTTTGTTTCATCATTTATCTAGTCGTCATTAGTTTCCCCGACCCTCTTCATAGAAACCCTAGAATATTACATTATAGGTTTCGATTCTTCTGACATCAACTTCTTTGTGTGTCCTAGAAATTACTCGCAAATGATCGTCAAAAAATTAAAAACCATCACTAATACTGTTCCAGTGCCCCACCAACGGACACGATGGAAGACAACGATTTCTTAGATAATTATTTAAATATTCTGCCACACATGTAAAAAAAGATCCTCGGAGGGTTTCTTAGGTTTAGATTAGTGTATGACTTCCCAGACTCTATAATTTCTAGGCTTCCCGAACCTGGAAAACATCCCCACAATTCTAGATAATAGGAGACTTGTTTATACACTATCTTATTTAACTGGGGAGTTCGACTACCTTTACCCAAGTTATTAAATGAGTATTTTAGGTAAATCTAAAATTTTCCCCCACAGTTGACGGCCAACGGATGGCATTTGTTTCTCAGTGTTGTACTAAATTTGAAATTATTAGATAATGAGATTAGCGTAGATGAAATATTTTCTAGCATTGATGTATATATGTTTTTAAAGACCTCATACTACTACATATCCACCCATAGTAAGATTGTTACGCTTCTAGATTATGACAAACATTGGATGCATTCTTTTATTTTGTTTCCGGGAGTTGGGAGCATCTCATTACAAAACATGACCTTCAACTCTAAAGACGATAGATGAGCACACGTCAAGGTTAGGTTTATTTGTTCATTTCCTGCCTTTTTCGTTATCTTATTTTCTATTGTTGATATGTTTTCCCTTTTTATTTGCTAAAGGTACAGACTTTGGGAAATACCAATATTTTTGGAAAAAGTTGTACGATGATCGGGAAGTAAGCCCATTAGAGCGTTTGTCAGTTGGTACCTATACTCAGTGGGAGTATGAGTACCCAACGCCTGTTTACACCCGTTAATTTTATTATAACTGGGTTGTGGATATTAACGGAGACACAGATGTCAAAGAACGGAGATGTGACACTTACTTCAACCGGGCCAATTGTCACTGTAGAGGTCGCGGGGGCCATTTTAGCAGAGAGAGTGTATGCTGATAACCCTAGGGGGGTTGTATTGGACCTTCCCCCCAGAAGGCCTAAAGATGCAGAGGATGGTACTGACGTTGTTTTTAGATGAAATAGAGCCTTTAGGGGTAGTGAGACCAATGAGGCTAAACCCAAGTAAAATAATAAGTTAGCTCACTTTGTCACTACTACATATGCATCTGATACCACTCTCACTGTTACCGCATTCGATCATCGTGATTCCAGCGATTACAATAGAATATCCTCGTTGAGAAAATAAGCTGAGAACATATCGCATATCAATCTATCTATTGGAGGAATTGTAAAAAAGAAAAGGGTGCTCATGAAGAACGGGACCCCCGTTAGTAACAGTCAAGATAGAGCTAGGGACCAATCTCTTACTGATTGGAAAGTTTAGATATAGTGGTGAGTGTGATCCTCCTTTAGATTCATGAGCATGTAAATTCTTATAAAGTTGGGTCTGGAGGTGTTTCTACTGATGCTAGTAAAAAGCATACCATCTCACTTGGTTTGACCAACCATAGTTGAAATGTATCGAGTACTTATCATACCAACGAACTAAATATCCCTCCTTTAGCCTCCTTGCATATGGGCTTAAGTGATCATAAACCTGGTGCCAATGCTATTACATCTGACCCTCCAAACACCGTTAATTCTGTTGGTCATGTTGTTTTAAAGTCTTCCTCCCAATACAAACTACATGACCGACCCTTTGCTGCAAGTATGCCGAAGCTGTCTACTCTTATGTTTCAATAATTAAAGCACTACCCTAAGATGACCTTGTATAATAGCATGAGCATGTCGCATCTCCTATAACGGCAACTAGAATCATCGATAGAAGTGTGTATTTATGTTTGTTTTGATTTCTAGGATAAGAAAATTGTTGCATTTTGTTCTCTTTGGATTTTCTAACGTTTCTTATGATGTAGAATTACCATAACTCGATGGTACTTGCCTATCGCAGGATGAACCCTACAGATGCAAAGATCATGAATGATTTCCAGCCTGAGCCACTATCTTTTGACTCTGTGAAAACTCTCTCTACCGAATTTTCTTGCTTCAATAAGGATTATAAATCTTCCAAGGCATATTGTGAGAAGTTGTTAAAGGAGAAAGGTGATATTGGAAATCGACTGTCAGCTGTTATTTTTGCCACTGATGAGTTAACTAAGACTTTGGCGAACCTATCGGGTCAAAATAAGGTTCTTTCTAAGCGTGCGACATAACTGATTTGCCAAAATTCTGGGTTGCTTGCTGAAGTTGATGAGTCGTCAATTGCAATAACCAAGTTTGTTTTGAAAACAATATTATTTGGTCGAAGGAAGCTCATCTGAGATTGGATTTGGATCATATTGAGAAGCAGCGGAATGAACTGGTTACTAAGGCACATGATGACAGCCAACAGGAGGCATTAAGGAGGATGAAGCCAAACCTAGAGCAGGTTTGGAAAGAGACCATTATTGAACTCTAGAAAATGAATGCCAATATGGAGCTCGATCAATTTAGGGCATTTGTGCCAAATGAAGAAAATTCATGGGTTATTGATGATGAAAAAGAAGAAGATATAGTGGAAAAGGTGATAGAGGTTGCCACCCTCCTTGTCCAAAAAATCCCCTCGTTGTCTGAGGGGTTAGTTGTTGATCCCCCGCTACTTACCCATATGCAGTGCCCTCTATTGCTGGATTACCGAAGGGTGGGCCGCGCAAAGATGACGTTACTGTTGAAGATCACATATAAATTATTTCAAAATTGAACTATTTTCGTGCATTGTTTTTGCTATGTGTGTCATAGCTTGACTTATTTGAACTTTTATCTATCTAAATACTATGCATATTGACTACTTTTATTCATTGTTATTGTGAATTGTGTTTGTGTTTGTTTTGATTTCTATGACAAGATAATTGTTGCATTTTGTTTTCTTTGGATTTCCTAACATTTCTTTTTATACATAATTACCATCACTCGATGGTACTTGCCTATCGTAGGATAAAACCTTACGGATGCAAAGATCATGAATGATTTCCATCCTGAGCCCCTGTCTTTTGGCTCTGTGAAAACCCTCTCTATCGACTTTGCTTGCTACAATATGGGTTATAAATCTTCCAGGGCATATTATGAGAAGTTGTTAAACGAGAAAGCTGATATTGGAAATCGACTGTCAGCTGTTATTTTTTCCAATGATGAGTTAACTAAGACTTTGGAAAACCTGTCGGGTCAAAACAAGGTTCTTTTTAAACATGCGACATAACTGATTTGCCAAAATTCTGGGCTGCTGGCTGAAGTTGAGGAGTCCTCCATTGCAATAACAAAGTTTGTTTTGAAAACAATATTATCTGGTCGGAGGAAACTCATTTGAGATTGGAGTTGGATCATATTGAGAAGGATCAGAATGAACTGGTTACCAAGGCACATGATGACGACCAACATGAGGCATTGGGGAGGATGAAGCCAAACCATTTGGAAAGAAACCATTATTGAACTCTAAAAAAATGAATGTCAATATGGAGCTCGGTCAATTTAGGGCATTCGTGCCAAATGAAGAAAATATATAGGTTACTGAAGAGGAAGAAAAAGAAGAAGAGATGGTGGAAAAGGTAATAGAGGTTGTCACCCCCTTGTTGTCTGAGAGGTTAGTTGTTGATGCCCCTCTACTTGCCCAAATGAAGTGCCCTCTAATGCTAGATTACCAGATGGTGGGACTCGCAAAGATGACCTTACTGTTGAAGATCGCGTATAATTTATTTTGAAATTGAACTATCTTCGTGCATTGTTTTTGCTGTGCGCGCCATAACTTGACTTATTTGAACTTTTATCTATCTAAATACTATGCATATTGACTACTTTTATTCATTATTATTGTGAATTGTGTTAACGGTATTAGATATTGTATGAGGGATTATGATGATTTAAATAAGCATAGTGTTGCGTGTTATATGGCTATAAGAATTACTCATAGTCATGCTCGCTTCATAGGTTCCATCAACTTGGGCTCAGTATGGCCCATAGCATGGTCTTATAGACTATGACCTTTCAGTCGGTTCACTTTACTAAGTTATATAGCTTGGGCTCGGTATGGCCCCTAGCGTAGCCTTTAAGGCTTGTGATATACATTATTTTGCTTTTATTGACAGTACTTAGTCAGGGCTCAGTGTGGCCCGTTGCATAACTAGTTAGGCGTGGATGTTCTTAGCCTTTTCTCTTTCATGATAATTGGTGGATACCCTCCCCCTATCGGTTTGATAGTTATAAATTATGGAGATTCATACTTTTAATTGGTAAAGGAAATGCAACAATAACTTGGTAAAAAATGTGACTTCATTAATAACTTTGGCTTACAATGTGCCTCATTATAAACCTTTAAACGCCACCAAGAGGGAAACGATTGCAGAACCACTCTTAAGTATCATGGTAATACATTTTCAAATGATTTACATTCCATGGATGTTTTAATACATTACCTTCTATGTGTTCCAGTCTGTAGGCCTCGTGATGTCCTTTAGAAACGATTCTGTATGGTCCATCCCAATTCAGAGCCAGTTTGCCTGTTTTTTTTTGTCTTGTACTCGTTAGAAAACCTTTTTCATAACTAAGTCACCTATGTCGAATCTTCAATTTTTAAGCTTGGATTTGAAACTACTTCTCGTTAAACTTTTATAATGCTCTAATCGTACACTGGCCTGATCCCTTTTTTCTTCTATCGTGTCGATTGATGATTTTCATTTTTTGTCATTTACCTCTTCGAATAATTGACTATTTGATGGTTTGGTATTATTATCTCTACTGGTATTACTGGCTTCACTCTATATACTAGCGAGAAATGTGTATCTCCTGTTGTTAACTGAGGTGTAGTATGGTATGCCCATAACACCTCAACTAACTTGCCTGACCATTTCCATTTTGATCCTTCGAGCTTCTCTTTTATTCATGCTAAGATAGTTCTATTTGTTACTTCGACCCGACCATTTTCCTGGGGGTAGTGCGGCATAGAAAAATGGTGGGTGATTCCATGTCTTTTCCAGAACGTTACCATTACTTCGTTTTAAAATTGTGGTCCGTTGTTAGTTATGAGGATCTTTGGAATTCCAAACCTCAGAGGATATGAATTTGAAGGTAGTCATATACTTTTTGTACGTTTTATTTTCCAAATACTTGGCCTATACCCACTTAGAGAAGTAGTCAAGGGCCATTACGAGAAATCTTCGCTTACTAGTAGCCATTGGGAGAGGTCCCACTAAATTTATCCCTCATTTATATAAGGGATACATTGATGGAACTATGCTAATTGGCTCACTGGGTAGATGTCGCTTGTTGGCAAATTATTGGCAAGGGAAAACATTTTTGTACCAAATCCTGAGTATCGGAGGCCAGCTTGGGCCAATAAATCCCTGCTAATAGAAATTTCCTTTTCAAGCTCATTAAACCACAATGAGCACCTACCTCCATATCATGCATGTCTTGAAGTAGGGATGACAATGGATCAGGATGGGTGCGGGTATACTTAAACCCGTAACCCATCCCGTCTATATTTTCCCAAACCCGTACATGTCTGGTAACAATATTTTGTTCCCACACCTGAACCCGTCGGGTTCGGGTAACCATTGAAGCTATGATTTTCTTAGAAAATTACCCATGAGAAAAAAGCGTCGTCCCCATATTAAAAAAATTAAAACATCAAACTTAATATTTAAATGTATAATACTATTTTTCAAAATATACGTTATCTAGTGATTATTAACAAATATTTTGTTATCAATTTATAATTAATATATGGTTTTGGTATATGTTTGTAATTGTTTTTAATTTAATTTATAATATTATTATTAGACTGAAAAATAAAATAAAATTTAAAACATAAATTAAAAAATCAAATTTAATATTTACATATAGAATGATATTTTTCAAAATATACTCTATATAGTAATAATTAGCAAATATTTTGTTATGTTATTAGGAATCCAATATATTGTTTTGGTATATGTTAGTAAAATAGTTTTAAAAATTATTCAATTAATAATATTATTAGATAGTTTTTAATTTAATACTGATAATATAAGTCTTGCATAGAAAAATAAAAAATATATAAATGAAAGAGATTGAAAATCAATTTTAATCTTTAAATGTATAATAATATTTCTCAAAATATATTGTATATGATGAGTCCGGAAATTCTCACCAGTCACTGTAGAAACCGGGCAGGGTTCGGACAAAAACCACCCACTGACCCATCCGAACTGGACTAAAGTATTAAAAGCTAATCACTTTATGACTAAGCTAATTGATAATCTGCTTAATAAACTAATGGATTTTTGAATTCGACCCGGTTTCATAAGTATGACCCGAAAGCCCAAATGGCCCATAATTAAGGGTAAAATACCCAACCACTTTCATTATATGAAAGTTATGATCATTTAATACAACCAGACAGCTCAAATCTCTCACTACAAACCACTTAAACATTAAATACCTTTGAAACACCACAAAATACCTAACCAAATTACCCTTAGTTGAAAATAATCCACACCAAATTGGCGACCACAGTGGGAAAAGAAGGTTCCTGAATCTAGCATTCGAAACCATCAAGAAAAACCAGTTCGGATGAATCCGGACGAGCATGAAGTTCCAGCAGCTTTGGCAAAAGTGGTGGGGGAAAACGATGAATATACGATCGAGGAGCGAGACGGGTTAAAAGCTGAGATAGAAGCCTCGAGGGCTGCTAAAAGGGCAGAGATGGGCTTGAAAGAAAAATCAAAAGTATCAGCAGTTCACCACACTGACAATCAAAGAGAGCATGAGCCATCAAAGACCCATGTGAGCACTAAAAAGACTCATTCTAGCTCAAAGAAGTCTCACCAGTCTAAACCAGTGGAGAGCTCAGACTCAAACTCAGAGTCTTCTAGTAGCTCCTCGAACGAAGATGGAGTTGAAGAATCCCTATCATCCAGCAGTGATTAAGGCCGTTCTAAGAAGAAACAGAAATTGGTAAAAAAATAATCAAGAAAGAGGGACAAACATGGAAGGTTTAAGAGGCACCTGGGTAAAGGGTCGTCTCATAGCCACAGCCATGGCCAGAGATATGTAGACCGGTTGTTAATGGATCCTTTCACTTTTCATGATGAACCAGGTATCTTTGCAACTCCCAATGAAGATACTGTGTTTAGTTGTGGCAGAAATTGGAGACAATCTCCATTATCCTCCAAGATACTGTCTGGAAACCTCCCTAAGAGGTTTGACAGCAAAAAGATGGAAAAATATGATGGGAGTAAAGATCCGGATAACCATCTGGAGCAATTCAAAAAAATTATAATGAATTTTAACGATGATGATAAGTTACTTTGTCGAGCGTTCTCCCAGTCTTTTACGGGGAGTGCTCTGAAGTGGTACAGTAGTCTGCCACAGGGCTGCATCAGAAATTTTGATACTTTTTGGGAGGCCTTCCGGAGGCAGTTCGTTGGAAGTAAGGAAGTGAAAGGCAATGAAGACACTATTATCCATTGTGCCCAGGAACCAAATGAATCTTTGAAGGAATATATAAGTCGCTTTGTGAATACCAAAAAATGGATTAGCTGATTGCTTTGAACAAGTAGCAATAGCTTCTCTAAGACAGGGTTTGAACCTTGGCAATTTGGCTGATTCGGTAACCAGGAAGAAGGCCATGACGTGGGGTGGCTTACTGAAGCAGGTCGGCAAACAGATTAATGTGGATGAAACAAAGAAAACTAGGGTGCACTGGCAAGTGAGGTCTGCCCCAGCTGCACCAAATCAAAACCAAAATCAGTCGGGGTACAAGGCCAAAGAAGTCGGACAGGGTCATAATATGGCTAAAGCTCAATCCCACCCAGCTGCACCAACTCAGAGCCATCAATCTACAAATAAGCGAGGACCTTGGGTTCAACCGGAGTGGTTTGCTGAGCTGAAAGAAAATGTAGCCACCATTTATGACAAAACAAAAGACAAAGTACATTTCAGAAAGTCGGCTGTATTACAATCTCTAAGAGAAAGTCGTAATAATTGTTTCTATCAGTATCACCATGATACAGGCCATAACACTGAAGATTGCATTGCGTTGAAACAAGAAGTGCAGAATTTGATTGAGAGAGGGAAGTTGGGGGCTTATGTTAAAAGAATGAGTGGAAATAGGCCTGATAATGCACATCGGACTGGCCCAAACAATGCAGGGACATCGGCTCCGGATGGGGCTATGGTGATAATTAAAAGGTTTGATGTAGAGTAAGAATATCTGGATCCTAATCCAACCCGAAATAAGGTGGGCGTTATCACAGAACACTACAGGACGGTGTCCGAACTCATCAGCTTTTTTGAGTCACTTACAATATTTAAGGGAGACACCATGACGGCACCAACTGCTTCTTCGAGAAAAAGGCATGTTCGTACTTTAGCTACCCAACTCGAAGGAAGCATGACTTCCTATTAATCGCAAATTCCTTTTCCCTTCATTGTTTTCGATGAGGATGGCTTGAGAGACATAGCTGGTCCCCATGAAGATGCTGTTGTGATAGGAGCATCTATTGGGGGCAATGACATTAGACGGATTTTGGTGGACACTGGTAGTTCAGCCAATATCCTCTTTTTAACTTCCTACAAACAAATGAAGAATCCAGCAGTAATACAACATTCGAATAGGTCAATTGTGGGTTTCACTGAAGCTCAGCAGGTGTGATTGGGGAGTTTGAGGAGGAGGTTTTGTTGGGCAATGGCCCTTTTAAGAAGATGGTCGGAATACTTTTTATTGTGGTGGATTGTCCCACACGTTACAATGTCATTTTAGGGAGATCTTGGCTCTCCAGGATGCATGTTGTGGCCTCAATAGTCCACCAATGTTTAAAATACGTTGTACAAGGACAAGTGGGAGTTGTCCAAAGTAGTCAAAAGGTAGCAAGGAAGTGTTATGCAACAGCACTGGCCCCTCGAACTTTGGGGGCAATTCGGAGCAGTGAGGATTAGCAATTTGATGGGACCTTTGGGGGAGAGGGTGAAATTGATGACCCCGGAGAGACCCATGGTGTTTTAATACCAATTGAAGAAGTTGAAACTCACTCTCTGGCTGAAGGAAGAAGTGTCAAGATCAGGTCCAAGATGACATAGGAATTAAAGAGTAAAGTGTTAGCCTTTTTGAAAGACCATCAGCATGTTTTCGCTTGGTGCAATGTTGATTTAACCGGAGTACCAGCAGACATTATATCACACCAACTATCGATCCGGAAGAATATAGCACCTATTGTGCAAAAAAAGGAGAGCTTTTTCTAAAAAGAAAGCTGATGTCATAGTTCAAGAGGTTGACCGGCTTACCAAGATGGGGCACACAAAGGAATCTCAGTACCCTTTATGGACAGCCAATCCGGTGTTAGTGAAGAAGAAAAATGGAAAGTGGCGTATGTGCATCGATTTTATAGATCTCAATAGAGCTTTCCCAAAAGACCTATATCCAGTCCTCCGAATTGATCAGTTGGTGGACTCCACATCTCGCAACAAGCTATTTTCCTCTATGGATGCCTTCTCCGGGTATAATCAGATTCAATTAGATCTGAAGGATCAAGAACATACTACATTTGTTACTGATAGAGGCCTTCATTGTTACAAGGTGATGCCATTTGGGTTAAAGAATGTTAAGGCTACTTATCAAAGATTAGTAATTAAGGCTTTCGCTAATCAGATTGGAAGAAACATGGAAGTCTATATCGATGACATGATGATAAAGAGTGTGGAAGAAGAGCTACACTTAACAGATCTCCTAGAAACCTTTGCCAACTTGGTGAACGTAAATTTAAAGTTGAATCCAGAGAAGTGTGTTTTCGGAGTACAGTCCAGAAAATTCTTGGGGTATGTGATAAGTGAGAAAGGGATATAGCCTGATCCAGACCAGCTTTGTGCTTTATTTCAAATGGAGTCACCTCAGAATATTAAAGAAGTACAAAGATTGACAGGGAGGTTAGCTGCTCTAAACCGTTTTATTTCAAGGTCTTCAGATAGGTGTGCCCTATTTTTTCAAACTTTGAAAGGAGCAAAAGAATTTAATTTGTCTCCACAATACGACCAGGCTTTCGATGAAATTAAGAAGCACTTGTCTTCCCCTAAAACTTTGTTTAAACCTGTTGATGGAGAAACTCTCTACGTATACTTAGCAGTTTCTGATTGTGCCATAAGTGCAGTGTTAGTAAGGGAGGTGGATAATTATCCTCGTTCGGTGTACTGTATCAGCAAGAGCTTGATAGATGCAAAAAATGTATTTAAAAATTAAAAAATTAGCACTGGCCCTAGTAATTGCTGCTAGGAAAATAAGGCCCTATTTTGAGTCTCATTCTATTGTTGTTCGGACATCTTTTCCCCTGAAAAACGTTCTTCAAAAGGCAACATTTCAAACAGAATGACCAAATATTCAGTGGAGTTGGGAGACTATGATATTGATTTTGCCCCAGACTATTGCTGACTTCCTAGTTGAATTTTATTCGGATAGAGATACTAAACAAGCAACAGGTGAAAAAACTAAAAAAGTATGGGTTGTCCGGACTGATGGTGGATCAAGTACCATGGGTTATGGTGCTGGGATATGTTTAACCTCTCCGTACGGCGACAAAATGTACCATGCTATATGTTTTTCTTTCAGGGCTTCCAATAATGAGTCTGAATATGAAGCTGCTATAGCTGGCTTGAAATTGGCTCTCATTTGTGGAGCCAAAAGGGTTAGGTTAATGAGCCATTCTCAGCTTCTTATCCATCATGCACAAGGTCAATCCGAGGCCAAAAAGGAGCAGCTGGTTAAATACTTATTCGTTCTTAAAGAAGTGGCACTTAATTTCAAAAACATCACCTATGAGCACATACCCCGAACAGAAAATACATTAGCAGACTCCTTGGCAACCATAGCCTATTCTGAGTCCTACCCTTGGATTCATGTGCAAGAGTTCCCATCCATTCAAATCAGTCAGAATAAGGAAGAAAAAAGTTTAAATATACAAGTAGAACATCCTCAAGATTGGAGATTTCCTCTTTTCCAATACCTTTCAGATGGCATCTTGTCTCCGGAAAAAACAGTGGCAAAGAAAATTAAGTATAAGGCTCGTGGATTTGTCATCCTAAGAGATGTTCTTTACAAAAAGTCTTTTAATAGACCTCTCTTACGATGTTTGGGGATCGAAGAGTCCCAAATAGTTCTCTCCGAATTACACGATGGCGAGGGATCATCAAACTGTGGGTTTAGGGCTCTAACCAGAAGAGTCTTGTTAGCTGGGTACTACTGGCCCTCCATAATGCAAGATGCCAAATAATTGGTGAAGAAGTGTGCTCCATGCCAAAGATACAGTAATGAAATTCATATCCCAGTTGTCCCTTTAGAGTCAATTTCTGAGCCAATACCTTTTTCTCGTTGGGGGCTGGATTTGGTGGGACCTCTACCTATGGCGTCCGGAGGGTGCAGAACTATAATTGTTGCTATTGATTACTTCTCAAAGTGGGTAGAAGCAGCCCCATTGGCAGGAACTACTTCGAAATCTGTTATAAAATTCATCATGTCTAATATTTGCTGCAGGTTTGGAATTCCCCAAAAGATAACTACAGACAATGGGCCACAATTCGATAACAAAGATGTGGAGAATTGATGTGCCTCTAGAGGTATTCAACACTGCTTCTCCTCTCCTTTCCACCCACAGGAAAATGGTCAGGTTGAAGTAGCTAACAGGACCATCATGTCCGGTCTTAAAAAGTATCTAGAAGGGACTGTTGGAAAGTGGCCAAGCTATCTACAATAAGTACTATGGGCCTACCGAACAACTCCCGGGGTTGCAACACAAGAGTCCCTGTTTGCCTTGGTATATGGTATGGATGCAATAGCTCCCATTGAGGCCACTCTCCCTTCATTCAGAGTCCACAATTTTTCCGAACAAGCTAACGAAGTGGCAATCAGAAGCCAACTTGACTTGATAAAAGAAAGAAGGGTTAAGGCTCACCTCAGAGCCATACACTATCAGGGTTTGATAATAAGCAAGTTTGCTTCCAGAATCAAAATGAGGGATTTTCAACCAGGGGATAAAGTATTGACGAAAGTCTTCTTGCACACTAGGGAAAAGCAATTCAGCAAGCTAGCTCCAACTTGGGAAGGACCCTATGTGGTCAGTGAAAAGCTTAAGCCTGGGACATACAGGCTTCAAGATAACGATGGAAGGATTTTGAATCACCCCTGGAACATTGAACACCTCCGGTTGTATCTAGAATAAAAACTATGTAAATATTTACTTGTTTAAAGTCCATGTAAATATTAGGGGCCATACTCTTTCCTACCCTGGTGGCGCGGGGAAGTTTTAATGAGGTGTTCGAGTTTTTTTAATAAAATTCGATGCCTTCTTGAAAAATTCGGAGTGATTTGACTGACAGATCAGATTGATTCGGTGGAGTGATGACCATTTAAATATTTGTCATCGGAGAATTTAAACACTCTCACTTTAAAATACTTGCAAAATAACTAAAGGTCATTTAAATACTAGCCATCAAAATTGGGGAACTACAAACAATGTAAGAGTTGTGTAAGATAAAATTGCCCGGCAGATACCGGAGAATGATATTAAAATATGTAAAATACCTTGACCATCCAAGGACTTTGAATTTTTAAAAGAGAAGGTTTGTCCGTACAAGGGCCGGACACGGTTACAAAATTACCTTGGCCATCCAAGGACTTTAGTCTAACACAAAAATTAAAGAAAATGGAAACATAGTTAAAACTTTAAGGCTGAGCTTTCTTAGATGGCCCAGCCTCACTTGGTTTCTTCTTGGGATCCTTGGTCTCCTCATCTGGACTCTCTCCGGTCCTTTCGTCTTCATCAGTAGTGTCATCCCAACCACTGGAATAGCAGTGCTTATCACCATCGGCCATGGTCTGGTGAGGAAGGTCTTCGTATTCCACGAATCGCGATAGATCTCCTAGTGTCCTCTTCAGAAATTTCTCATAAAAGAGCAAGACCATGTCTAATTTGACTTCAGCATACCTTTCCTCTTGGGAGTCTATCACCTTGTTGGTGTATGCATCAATCCTGGCTTGGATTGTCTTCTCCTGCTCCTTTAACAAGTCATCTTTTTCTTGCTTAGCCTTAGACACAGCATCTTCAAGCGAAATTTTGTCATTAGTTAGGGTCTGAATGACGTTGTCTTTGGTCTTCACCTCATCTTTTGAGGTAGAAAGATTCTTCTCCAATTCAGAATAATCGGATTGAAGTTCTTTGATAACCCCCTCTGAAGTGGCCAGCTTGGTGGCCAAATCCTCCTTCCCCATCTTCAACTCCTCATTCTCTCTCTTTAATGCCTCAACACTCTGGTTGGTAGTAAGGAGGTTGTTAGACAAACTCTCTTTATCAGAGTTGAGGGTGTTGATGATGGCTGATTGATTTTGCACTTGCTTCTCCAAGTTGAGCACCGGTTGAATATTGCTCAACAAGGAGTGGGTCACTATGTCCTTCTCTCCTGAAACAGAAAAAGATTTACCGTTGAAAGTGATAATGTTCGAAGAGCTTGGGGGGAGGTAAGGGCCAGCAACGTATTCCTTCTCAAGGTCTCCAAAGTAAAGACCAATCCCTTGAAGGCCACTGATGTCTACTCCATCAATGTTGATGTCCCCTCCGGCGCCCTCTCCAGTGTGAAAGTCACTTGGAATTTCCTCTGCTTGTGTTGGGTCTGTTGGGTCGACCGAAGGAAGAGACTCCGGTGGTCGGAGAGCAACTTCATCTCCCTTAGAGGTTTTCTTCTTCTTGGCCTCCCTATCTCCACCTTCTGCTCCCCGTTTTCGGTCTTTCTTGGGAGCTTTTGGAGGTTCAACTGCCTCTTTGGTGCTCTCATTCTCTACCACTTGAAGCAGAGCAGCATCAATCCTTCCTTGGTCCTGCACCTCATGGTTTGCTGGGACAGTCTCCTCAACACCACCTGGGTTGACCTCAGTTACGTCTGGCTTAGACTTGCCTTTCTTGCCCTTCATTTTGTTTGGGGATTTGGCTCTGCCTGGCAAGTCTAGCTTTCCATCATTTGCATCTGTCTTCTGAAGAATGACCTCTGGAGGGGGCAGAGTGGTTAATTCCTCCCAAGACAAGTCTCTCCGGCCGGTTGTGTTCCAGAGATGGGATCTCACCAAGTTGCCACCAGTAAAACAGTTGTGGAAGCGATTTCCCCATTTTTCAGCAACCCAAGCATTTAACTTGGCACAAGTAGTCTGCCTCTCCTCTAAGTAGTCATTGAACTCCTTCGGCAGCACTACCAAAAGAAGAAGAAGAATGTTTAAGTAAACAAATTTTCTAAGGAAAGAAAAAAATATGATGAAATATTAACCTGCGCTTTTCCATCTGCTGGTAAGCATGCTTGGGTTGACACCAGCCTTAACCTTCCTCCCATTCTCCCAAGTACCACTGATGAACAAGAATTGGGTTTTCCAATTCTTCTTCGATTCAAGCAGGTCACCTACCACTTTGTAATTGTCACCCATATTAAAATGGTAGAAGGGGATGATGTGGTTCTTGCAAAGGCTGGCCACAGCAGCAACTGTTCCATTGGAAGCGGAATTCCGGAGAGCCTGGAGGCCATGATGCAGGCCATGAGTGTGAACCAAGCATTGGGGCTCAGTTGGCTTGGGCAGAGCTTTATCAGATGGAAATATCTGACGATCTCTGGGTCCAAGGGAAACCTAATCCCCCAGTTGAATAACTCTGTGTAGAAAACTATCTCACTGAGCTTGCAATCCATTAGCGTCTCCGGATCGACCGGTATCCTCACTTTAATTGACTCTGGGATCCCCCACTTCGTCCGCATCCGGCCTAGTTCAGCTGTGTGAATGAAATCATAATTGATGTTCTGCATGGGTAGCAGATACTTTACACTCACTTTGTGGAAGCAAGGTCCCACTTTTCCTTCAAGGCAGATCGGCAGGTCTGGATGTTTTAAACATAGCTTCTCTTTACCCTTGCTTTTCTTGACAATGGCAGTCTCACCAGTCTGCCCGGAGACATCGGTCTCAAAAGGGTCTTCTTCAACACTGTCCTCCATCACGTCTTCCATTACCGTGGAAGGGTTGTCAGTTGTCATTGGGAGAGGAGTGCTGGTGGTTGGCTCATTAAGCTGTCTAGATGGCTGAGCAGCACTTTCCTTTTGTGGTCTGGAGTCCGGCTGGGGCTCAGATCCGGAGGGTTCATTTTGAAAGCGTGAACTGGTGGCCTCCGGACCAGTTGATTTGTCCTTAGGAACCTTGATGGATGCTTCTGACCCTGTAATCTTGTCTTTGGCCCCAGACTTAGAGGGGCATTGATTTTGGAGATTTAGACTGTAGAAGAACAGTCTGTCCTTTTACCAAGCAACCTTTTCGTCGAAGTAATAGTTTTTCTGGGGAAATGTCAGCATCTGATCCCATGACTATGAATGGGTAGGCTCTCTTGGTACTTGTAACTGCTTGCTCTTGTTCGACAATAGGCTGTGACTCCTGGACCAATGAGCCTGAGACGATTGGTGAAAGACTAGGCTGGAATAACCTTCTAGGTTTAGAGCTTCTGGCAGAAGATGAACCTCGATCAGGCTCTGAGCTTGGTGTTTCAAATTTGTCGATAGGAGAAACTGGAAGGCCTGCAGCAATGTGCCTTTCTCGTTCGACTCTTTGTGCTTTCTCTAACTCCGAAAGATTAAGTCACCCACCTTTTATAAGTGCGTTTCTTGCTGTAAACATAAACTTACACCAAAAAGGGTTTTTGGAAAAGAGAGATAAAAGCTTTGAAGAACAAGAGTGAACAAGAGATGAAGATGGTAAAACAGTGAAAAATGAGGTGATTTATACTAAAGAAAGAAAAGATACCCTGAAACGTAGGAGAATACGATAAGATGGAAGTAATGATTAGAGACGACGCTGAAGTCACAAGCATTAATTGAAGAGGTTACTTTTTGGAATGAGTGGGAGCATCGTTCTAGGAGAAAAAGGCTGGTGAGGCGAATCAGAAGGGGACACGTGTCCCACGATCCATGGTAAAACCTTTGAGCTTCTGGATAGTTTTGTCAGTCCGGATAAGTCTTTTACTTAACTCGAAATCGGTCCGGACTATGTCGCAAGTGCTCAAGAGCGATTTTTTAGGTCTTGCCAAAGGCCTTCGAACATAACCTAAAAAAGGGGCTAATGATGAGTCCAAAAATTCTCACCACTCATTGTAGAAGCCGGACAAGGGAAATTCGGACAAAAACCACCCACTAAACCATCCGAACTAGACTAAAGTATTAAAAGCTAATCACTTTATGACTAAGCTAATTGCTAATCTGCTTAATAAACTAATGGGTTTTTGAATTCGACCCGGTTTAATAAGTATGACCTGAAAGCCCAAGTGGCCCATAATTAAGGGTATAAATACCCAACCACTTTCATTAAATGAAGGTAATGAACATTTAATACAACCAGACAGCTCAAATCTCTCACTACAAACCACTTAAATATTAAATACCTTTGAAATACCATAAAACACCTGACCAAATTACCCTCAGTTGAAAATAATCCACACCAGTATATATTAGCAAATAATATATGGTTAGTATATATTAGCAAATAATATATGGTTATGTTATTACGGATACTAATATTAAAAAAATTATTTCAGAGTTTGATAAATATATTAAATAATATATTATTTTATATAATAATAATTTAGCATGTACTCATTGAGTATTACCCCGCGGGACAAGCTCTGTTGAGTATTCGTGAGAAATTTCTTAAATTCATAACCCATCCCAAACCCGACAGGTAGTAAATTTTCAAACCCACAATCCATCTCTGGGCAATTTTTGAAACCCATAACCCATCCCATCTGGTCGGCTCGGATCGTGTACCTGCGGGTTCGAAAAAATTATCATTCATATCTTGAAGTATGATCTATGCTTCCTCTTTATTTACACAACACAACAGCAGGCGGGTTGTATTTTTTCTGTGTAGCAAGCTATCCAGAATCGTATATTTTTATGCACGGATCCGCAATGATCTTGTTTTTTTTTTATTCGGGTTGAAGGGTGTGGTCCTTAAAATATACAATATACTGATCCCATTAGTCGACTTTTGTTATGAGTGCTAGTGCTTCAAATGTTTGGCTCTTGCCACTATGATCGGTGAATCCTGGGTGAGGACAGTGGAGCTTTCTTCTTAAGTTGCTTCTTTAGCCAAACAATCTGCGACCGAGTTGTTAGATCATGGTATCTGTTCATATTCGATTCCATCAAACTTGCTTTCATATTCCTTCAAAGATTCTAGGTAACCCTTTGTACTTGCCTGTTTGGCCTAGAATGAGCATGTGGCCTGACCCATGACTAGCTAAGAGTCCGACTAGACTAATAACCGTCGAGCTCTGCATATGTGAGCCAATTTGAGTAATGTTAGAACACCTTCGTACTCACATGCCTTATTTATCATCGTCAAAGTGAATCGTATTTTCTATATGATTTCCTTTCCATTTTGCGTTTTTCATATAACTCCAGCACCCGCTCGGTTGCATTTGACGCAACTTCTACTTGTACTATCCACCGAGCAGTGTTTACGTTTTCTGTTGTTAGGTCATCATCTGAACCCCGACCTCCAACAAACTTGCTGATAAAATAAGCTACTGGTTGGCTCTTTATTGCTGCTGTAGGTTCGTAAGCTATTGTATGCTCCGAGTTCCGCAGAACATCTTGTTACTCTTCCCGAAACAACTAGATTTTGAAGTACGATACGCAATGGGGAACGAAGTACGTAGAACTAAGGCATGACTCTGGAAATATGTGTGTATTTTCCTAAATACAACCACTAAACCAAGGGCTAACTTTTCTGAGATAAAGTACCTAGTTTCTGCATCAACCAACCCTTTGCTGAAGTAGTACACCGACCTCTAGAGACATATCATTTGTCGTACAAGTACCCCAATCACTGTATAGATGGAAATTGACAAGTATATGTAGAGTTTTTATACCGGGTATGGTGTCCTTAACACTGTTGGAGATGTTAAGTATGCTTTCAATGCTTGGAAGGCTCATCGCATTCTTTTGTCCAGCTAAACGTTTTGAGCCTCTTCTGGATCTTGAAGAAGCGTTTAATTTTGTCGGATGATCTACATATGAATCGACAGATGGCGGCTAACCATCCCGTTAGACATTGCACTTATTTTATATTTCTTTGGGGTTTCATGTCTAATATCGCCTTCAGGTGAGAGAGGTCAGTCTCAATTCCCTTATTGCTAACAATAATGCCCCAAAAGTTTCCATTACGAACAACAACAAAACATTTAAGAGGGTTAAGTTTCAATCCATACTTTTGCAGTGTCTCAAATACCATCCTTAAAACTTCAAGTTGTTTCTCTCCCGAGTTGCTTTTCACATTCATATCATCATTGTAAGCTTCCATATGCTTGCTTAATTTCCTTTTGAAAAATATTGTTAACTAACCTCTAATACGTTGATCCAACGTTCGTGAGTCCAAATGGCATGACCTTATAATAATAGAGGCCTCGCTCACTTTGAAAGGTTGCATGCTCCTCATCCCCGGGGTTCATATATATTTGATTATACCAGGAGTATGCGTCCATGAATGATAGAAACTCTTTACCAAAAGCAACATCAACTAATTGGTCAATTCTTGGCAATGGAAAAACATCCTTCGGACATGCTCGGTTGAGATCTCTGAAATCTACACACATTTATCATTTTCCATCGTCTTTTGTACCAATACTGGGTTAGCGATCCATATCAGGTATTATGCTTGCTTGATATGACCCAGCTTGACTAACTTATCAATCTCCTTGAATATCGTTTCTGATTTTTCTGGGTAGAAAGTACACCATTTTTGTCTTACTGACCAAACACTATTTTCGATGACCAAGGAATGAAATATAATTATTGAGTTTGCGTATGTTACTTTCTCTGTATCCCATGTAAACACGTCCTCACTTTTCTGAAACAAAACTATCAAACTGTTTTTAAAGTATTGTTCAAGTTTATTACCGATTCTAACAACCTTGCCCTCGTCTAATGTGACATTTTCTCTTCGAACGGGCTGCATCCTCCTTGTTATTTTCCATGGGGTTGTCCATCTCTAAATTATTCATGTCGAACGGTCTTTGGTGGCCAATACCTTAGAGCTCGTTAATTGCGATTTGGCCTTATTGGAAGGGTCCAACATTATGGCATAACACTGCCTTACTGTTCGTTGGTTTCCTTTTATTATTCCCACTAAATTCTCCATAGGATACTTGATACATTTCCTAAATGAACTAGCCCTTTCCTCGAGCTTACGTAACCATGGTCTCCCCAGCATAGCATGGTAGGAGCTGGGTGATTTTTTGGTCATAAACAAAGTGTGGATCACTTTTTGGTGTTTCCATACCCAACTGTGACCGGTAGATCAACCTCTCTCACATGTTGTCTTGAAAGGAGGCATCCCCAGAATCTGTTCGTAGCTCCCCTTACATATAATGTTGGCCAAACTACCGTTATATACTAATATTCTTATTACCATAAGTCCCAAAATTTTGGCACTGATTGTTAGTGCATCCTCGTGGGGTGTAATAATACTTCTCAACTCATCATCATTGAAAGTCAGATCCGCAACTGGTTCCTAAATTTTTTGATATGAAGAACCGTCATTTAAGTGAATATCAAGGTCTTGACAATGTCGCTTCCGCGCTGCTGGGTCGTTTCCTGATAAGGTGTCGCCTCCAAAAATTATGCATAACTATTATTGTATTTCCATAGGTCTATCTGATGCCCCGATGGTGCCATGTTGGGTACCCTCTCTTCCACTACTGCTCTGTTTCTTTGCTTTATAAATTGGTCACGGTTCCCACTATCGATAAACCTTTGAATTTTATCTTTGAACTACCAACACTCATTTGTTGGGTGCCCATGATCGTTGTGGTATGCGCATAAATATCAAGAAGATCTTTTATATGTTGCTGCTAACATATTCCTCGACGGTTGATACTTAGCTCTCCCATTGGTTTTTTCGTAGATAATGGATATGTCTCCGCTAGAGGCGTGAATTTTGTAGTTGGATTCTCATAATAGGAAGGGTTCGATCGACTGGTTTGAGAACATGATGCCTCCAGTCTTGGTCCCTCCTTATAGCGCTTCTTCTCGTTGGCGGTCGATTTAAACATCAACTGATTTGACCGAGTGAGGATGTCCCTCATCATCTTGATTGGGAACCTTATAAGGATGATGAAGAAGGAGCCATCTCGATCCAACCCTCTTTTTAATTCCGCTACCGTCACTGCTTCAATGCAACCTTATAGGGAGTTCATCTCTCATAGGAATATTTGTACATAACTCTCCATTGTCTCCATCCTTTGCTGAAATAAATACATGATAACAACTTCGTTGCATATTTCTCATTGTTTTCTACGAAATGATTCATAAACGCAACCCAAAGGCCCTCGAAGTCCTTGGTCGATCATTTTTTAATATTATTAAACCAATCTAGGGTGACTCTCTTAAACAACATTGAGAACGTTCTGCAGAGCAACACATCGTCAGGGTTAAAATCCATCATTAGGTTCCTGAGTTGCTCTAAATGGTGCTCGTGGTCTCCCGATCTATTGTATGAATCCATTTTATGCAAGTCAAACTTCCGTAGAAGTTTCCCATCTATGATGCTCTTCACGAAGGAAGACTCCAGCAAAACATGCGTATCCATAGTGGGCCTTACCTTTTCATACTCGACAGCCTCCGGTCCTCCTAAGGTACTTCATTAGTGAACATGTCGTTAAGGTAAGAATCTGTCTCTCTTTTCTTTCTTTGGTTTTTTCTCTTACTCTCACCAGCACGCTCGCCTTTATGGGGATGATTTTTTCTTTTGTCAGTGAGGTCATCTCCACAATTCTCCAGTTAGGTGTTGGAGATCTGGTCAAAATGTTGCCTTTCCTCCTCGTGTCTCTGTTGCTTCTACTATGCAACCCGATGTTGCTCGTTTTTTATTTCCTTTATCTGAGTTTCCAAGATCTGCACGTTAAAAAAGGGTCGAAGACATATCGAGGTTCACGATTTTTCTCCCTCTGCAGGTCCACCAGCATTCTCCATAGCATTGATATGGGATTGGTCATCATTCTGGTTCGTTGTTACGTAAACCTCTCGATGGTCAGCTTGATAAGCTCCCATGATGGGCTCGCTGTTGGATGCATTTTCCATAATTCCTAGGTTACTTTGCCCTCATTTCGCGTGAGGGGATGCCATATTCTCCCTTTCAATTCTTGACCTAGTCAACACCTTCACTTGCCCTATTACGAGCTACGCGTTGTACGTTTCCCTTAGATGGCACCAAAATCTGGTGAGGGAATTTTTTGATAGGTATAAAGTATGGAAAACAGAAGAATAAAGTGTGATTATATTATTACTTTGATAGAAAAAATGTTATATAATTTTAGGATCCAATCTCATTTATATAATATATTTATAATACATTGCTTCATTACTTCCTAATAATTTTCCACTGTTTGTGCATGGTCATGGGTCCATGCTTTATTTCCACGTCCTTAATACTTCGCCACTATTGCTCTTAGTGGTCTTATTTTGTATTACCATTATTCAGCATCGACCGAGGTAGAGGTCGGCTTTCACACAGATGATAGTCCTGCTTCCACAAGGACGACGCCTAACTCTTCTACTGATGTCCTTGCCTTTGCATTATCGTGTCAAGGATACCTCGTCCTATTGACCCGTTGTATGGCTCTATTTTGTATCGTGCATTTCAATTATAGTTCTTCTTATAGTAGTACCCCTCGATTATCAGCTTGTAATCAAGGTTACATCGTTCTAGCCGATAGGTATAACTTGGTGACAGGGTTATGGCGTATCAGAAAAATGGAGAAGAGCACAAAGTTCTAGCATTCAGCTCCTATCATACGTGGGATATAAATACACTAAAACAACAACAAAAAAGGTGGCATCTACAAGAGAAGTGTCAGTTTGACGCCTAGATAATCCAAGAAGGTCAATTACTTGATATTTGTTTTAGAACCCAAACGTAAAACTATAAAATACTTAAATTCTCTTGATGTAGCTACAAACAAATATGATATGATTGATAATTTCAGGATTAGAGTTGCATAAGATACAATATGGGAGAGAGTTAAACCCCTAACTCTGAATCTTGTCACATATGGATAATTTGCCATAGATAATGAGCCAGAGGATGAAGGAGTGGGGGCGGATATTAAATTTATGTTTAACTAAGCTCACCCACCCGATATAACGGGGGTGGGAAGGGCATAAGAAGACCATTTTTGGTGTCCTTAATAGTGAACTTTGTGATTCTTCTCTTAGCAATCCAGTAATGGACATCGTTGTGGATGATTTTAGAGAGAGTGATAGAGACGATAAGTTTGTTGATCTCTAATAAGGTGCTATGATTTTTAGCACTAACATATCTAATATGAGTGGGCCAGTTGATGAGCCTATGGCAGATGATGTCTGAAACTTTGAGGTTCTTTTCGAGTCTAAATTCATGGATGATTTTAATCCCGTAATGGGTAACTAGAGAGGTATGGATGAGCCAAGGATTATATAAAAATGAGGTGTTCTCCCCATTATCGATCACCACGTTGTACAAATTACTAGCCAGAAGTCAAAGATGTTATATATTTCTCCAAGTCCACTAAGGAGAAAAGTAAATCTTCAAATACCAGAAATTATTGTCTTTATTATTCTTGTCTTTATTATTCTCAAAGACAATCTAGTTACACCATGTAGATTTTTCATTTATACTAACAATACGCCATAAGTGTTTGAGAACGGTCGTCTGATTCCAAGGTTTTAGGTTTGGAATCTCAAGGTCTCCCTCAAATAAGGGCAATGTAACAATAGACTAAGCTAAATTCCCACCCATAGCCTATATTTCTTGACCAGACTAGAGAAAACAATAGAGAAACTAGGATATTTCTTTGAAAACTCTAGTACAAATAATGAAGATCAAAGACCAATAAACATGTCCTACGAAAAGCACAGATTTGATGAGTGGAAGCCTACCCACACAAGAAAGATGTTTGGAAGTCCATCTGACAATACAGGTAGTAATTGTACCAAGAAGGGGTCAACATTCTTTATAAAAGACTCAACCTATGAGGTGATGGACTCCGATATATTTAACCGAGAGAGATCCAACGCTCAAACCAAGGATATTGATCAAATTCGATCTTAACAAAGGGTTAATGCAAGATATGGAGATGCGACATTTCTGGGGTTAACTTTAAAACCATAAAGACCGATTTTTTTATTTATACCATCCTTGATGAGGTTGAGGTAGTTGATATCACCTCGGCACAAAAGTCATCAAATCATCTGCAAAGCAAAGATTGACAATCTTAATCTTATGACACTTCTAATGGAAGTGAAAGTTAGAATTATTACTTTTCTCCTTGAGAATATTGGAAAGAACTTGTACAAACAAAACAAATAAGAAAATGGACACAAGATCATTCTATCTTAAAAAAAATCTGTCGTAAAAATTACTGTGAGGCTCAACGTTAATATTAACAGTGTAGGAAGAAGTGGCGACACATTGAATAATCCAGTTAATTATATGTTCTGGAAAATTGATAGCCACTAAGATATAGATGATAAAATTCCACCGAACATTACCAAAATCATTCATCAAATTGAATTTTAGGATAATCCTCGAGTCCTTACAATTAATGGGATAACATCTTAGAAGCTCTTGAAAGATGAGGATGTTCACCATGATATTACGACCAAAGATGAAATCCAATTAATATTTGTCAATCAGATTAAATAAGCATTGATCCTGTCAGCCATGATAGGAAATAATCTAATAAACCACATTGCAACATGAATTGGCCTAAATTCCTTGGTAATGGGGAGGAATCCTTCAAAATTAAAGGAATAAAGGTGACATTCCATGATGGGTCAAGACGACAAGTACTGAAAAACATTAAGATACCATCATAAATTCTTTATTGATATGTTTTATGACTTCTTGTAGAAACAAGCGTTAGAGTTATCTAGTCCCAAGAAATTTTTTCGTCGTCAATGCTAAAGTGAGCATTTTTTAATTTATGCGCAAGTAACATGGTGAACCATCAAAGACCGGTTATGGGAATTAACTTTTGTATATATAAATGAAGAGATTTAATTTTGTTGAGCATTTGGGTGAGAACAAGGAAAACTATTATATATTGTTTACTTATATTTAGGTTTCAAAAATAATATTTATGATTCTTTTATTAAATTAAAATTGTATCATTAGATTAAAAATATATAAACTGAATCGAGATTTTAAAAATATTAAAATAATAATTACATTTTTAGTCAAATCAAAAGTAAATAAATGTTTATTAAATTTTTAATTAGTTTAATTTAATATTTTATATTTGAATCATATGTATTTAATCACAAAATGCCATCGATAGAACATCATCATCTAGGGTGACTAATCCGAAGCCCTTGAAAAAGGTAGCACATTTATCGGTAATGTTATATTATAGATCTAATCCAAGAAGCGCAACGCTTTCTTGTATGTAGCGGATTTGGAAAAGCCACCCTCAACACCAACCCTAAGGTCAACCCCAACACCAGAGCTAGAGTTGAAGGCAGACCCAACGTGTCAAACAACAATCATACGAAGATAAAGAGGAAGATAAAAACCTATCAGACTAAGTGAAAGAATTTTGGTTAAAATACCCTTATATACCAAGATGATACGCTTAATTCTCTCATCACGGTTGGTTTATAAGAGATATAATAATAACTCATCTCAATTTTATTATACGTACAATGCATTGCGTAAATAGAACTTGAGCAATCAAAAATCATAGTGAAGATTCATCAACAACATGATATTTAGACCATTTCGATCAATATGAAGCACTTAAAGGGGAAAATTTCCCTCTTGGAAGAGTGTTAATATAGAGATGATACCCTAAGACAAGTATTTTTCATTTCACATTCGGAGATATAACGATAATGTTATAAGATGTTGTGTGTATTAACCTCTGAGACTTATACCGAGGATGATTCATTAACCTAGACGACAACAATGATAAATACTTCAGGTTGGAGATGGTGTCATAGTTGATCCTCTGAGACCTAAACAAATTATGTCAGTATGTGTGGGGGATGCACATCTTGGCCGAACTATACAATACCTTATGTTCGGGAAGAAAACATGAGATAAGAATATGAATAGTTTTATTTTGGTGCTTGAGTGTTGGATCTACGATCAAATCCATAGTTTATAACCTTCGCGTTGGAAGGACTATTTCTCGTTTATACTATATTTTTGTGCATGGGTTTCTGATAGGCATACACCAATAAACAAACATTACATATAAAATTTCAATATATGTACCCATATATTTATAGTCTTTTATATATATATATATATATATATATTATATCCTTACAATATATATAATACACTTTCATTCATTATATTACATGTCAATTTTCAGCCGTACAAGAGTCTCTAGGTTATTAGATTGTTTAAGAAAGTGACGTGGTTTGATTAAATTTTAGGTGCATAGATATAATAGAGTTGTATCAGCCCGAATGTGTACTTCGAAAATTAGGTTACCTCCAACGTGTATCGGGATTTTCCAGAAAGCCAAAACCTAGTATAGGCAAAATATACAATCAAAATGTAAAGTAGATTAACTCGGTTTGGCGCTATTCAGAGAATAACCTTTGACTAGAGAAAAATAAAGGCATGCGAATGGTTCCAAGATTTGACATTCATACTACGGTTTAACATGTGATAGTTTTATTGAAACTATATTTGGTATGTTATATAACCTACTATAGAAGAGGCGATCCATAATGCTCTAGAGACGTGACACACGATGCACGAAGAGGACTTGCATACCTTACCTAAGAAAGTAGTCAGCCAAATAAGACTTAATTTTTATAGATGTTGATTCATGAGAGAGATAACTCATTTTGGAAAAAAAATAGAGTTATCTGAGTTGCATATATCCGACTATGGATGCATTATGTTTTTATTAGATTAGTTTTATTTTGAGATGTTATTTTTTTTATGTTATGTTTTTGGATTTTAGGTTTCCATATGTTATGTTTTGGAGGATATTTTATATATATATATATATATATTATTGTTATGTAGATGTTTTAAGGTTTATTCTAACTTGTGATTTTAACTTTATTTTTATGTTTTTCAGGTTAGGTATTTTTTCTTATTTGTAAAAATAAATTTCACTTATTCTTGACAAGTTGCATTGATATTAGTTTTTCTATAAACGTAATTGATGTCGACGGAATATATTAACTTGAGTGTAAAAGTTACCAAAAAAATGTTATCAGTTTAGATGCAAACAACTAATACCGACGGGGTACATTGACATATCACATTTATCTATCTATTGGGTATAAATTTTAATTCACAAAAATATAATGTCATATGACATGTATCCATCTAATATATCATTTTAAAAAACATGAGGTGTACTTAAGTTTTTCATTTTATATTCTTAAACTATATTGCTATATTGTATTATTTTATGTTTTAATTCTTCTTACACTAAAGTTAAATATTATAATATTAAAAATATCATTAACATAAATAAGAAACAAAATATAGTTTAAAATGGATAGAGTTATGTTATAACAACTAAAGTTACCATAAAATAATATAAAAAATTAGACATTTCTAATCCGCGAAAAGGTCGGTCACTCTTTGTCGTTTCTTAATTACCTCATAAATTTGAATATATTTGCAAGTGCGATCAAATAATAGATTCATTCAGCCAACACTCACTTATCTACACTATGTTTTCCAACTAGGATGAATGTAAGAGGAAGTGACGTGTTCGGATGGATCTTAGCTTGTTAATATAATACAAACAACATTATAACACAAAGTCTAGTTATAAAATATCGTACACAACTTAATTCATTAATCTTTTTACTTTCACAAAATGATTTACATTCACTTGAGCGATATAAACCTCCTTTAGTTGTGTGATAGGGGTCAACACATTTTAAAGGTAAACAAATCGTCAAGGCATGTATAGAAAATTAATACATGATGCATATAAACATAATCGCAATCACGAAACAAATTTCAGGCACTTTCATCCAGTTCTCGAACCCAAAACTTATATCAAATATTTTGAACATTTGAAGTTCTTCATTAATATTTTCACGAATACTGTAAACAACTTCATACAAAGGCAAGTACGATAGAATTTTTCTAATTAGTCATTCCCTTAAATATCGTCAAGTCTCTTAATTTCCAAACAAAAATTGATTTATAACCTTAAAACCACAATGACCATATGTTTTATATATGTTACCTCTCAATGAACAAAATCATGAACAAGAGAAGATGGTCGTGAAATAATATCTCTTATTTAACTTCTTATTTAACATTTTCACGTTTACATGTCTTTGAGGGTTTGAATGTTTTTATACAGCTTAATTATTTTAGTTTGACTTGTAAATATTCTTGTGATCCTTGCAATTATTGTCAGGGTTGGAGGGGTGTATTTCCAGAGTATGCTCTTTGCTAGAAGCTTCTTCGATGACATGTTTAAAATTTGATTTTGATATGGCCATACCTTTCAGGCAAGTCGAGTCATAGGTTCTGGAGAGGTAAGACCAAACCGAGGGGGAAGTATCGATCGGTTATAAACAGAAGAATGAAAATTTTACCGATTTTATGGTAAAACCATGCCCCTTGGTAAACTAACTTCCCCGCTAAGGATAATAAGCCGGCGGTAAGAAAGACGATAAGTTTTCCAAGTTGAGAGCATGATATTTGGTGACTGATCGTTGGAAAATGAACGATTACTACAATCAAACCGCCCCACCAGAAGCGACTATCGAGCATGTATAGTAGCACTTCATTTAGTGGGTCACATATTAAATACCACTAATACATGTTTAAACAAATAGTTATGTAATTAAGAATATGAAAGTGGAGAAAGTGGATTGTGGTTGTAAACCTGTATAAATAGAACCGAAAGAAATAATAAAAATGAGGATACTTGACTTGAATATAATTTTTTATTTCTAGATTATATGAGTTATCACTTTGACATACATTTGTGAAGATTTTCCCTAACATATTTCACATATTGTTAAACTATCGTTATCATATTTTTTTCCATATTTTCCTATATTCATTGGTTATTTAAGGGGGAAATTAGGTTTTTTTATAAATTACTTCAAATATCTTCAGCAATATATAAAGCCTCAATTCCATATCTTAATCACAACCTAAACTATCCATTTTCAAGAGTTATTTATCCCAAAAATCATCTCTATCAAATTTTCCTTTTGTAACAAAGTTTATAATTTGTCACCTCATGTCGATCTTAGAATAAATCAAAATGCATCCCTTCATTACCATCATAGCTATATCTAAACCGTGCGTCGATTTAATAATAAATTATCATTACACATTTGAATCATCTTTTTAAACCTTTTTGTATTCTTCCAACATAATAACAAGAGATTTCGCGCATACCTAACTTTAACTTATTTGAATATGATATTTTCATAATTTTAATTAGATATTTTCTTACATTTCTCAAATGATGCTTTTATCTTCGTGTATTGGATACCGAGCAAAGTTGAGTTGGCTCGTCCCTAAATAAATTGATTCAATGATGAATGCACATCTTTGGTATTATAATAGTAAGAAAATGTTTGTGGCACTATGTTACTTGAATATCACTTTAATATATAAGGATGAATGAACTTAGCGATTTGCTGTTGTGTTTATGTAGTGTTTCACTATGTTAGCATATGCATAAAAGAATTTTTGCCCATACGGTTTGATATAAATGTTTTCGGATTATGCAATACCTTATGATATGCTTTATATGTCTCTTTTATTATTGTTATGTTTGTGTGCTACTCGAAAATATTTGCAGAATACACAATAAATTACAAAAAAAAAAAAAAACGTGTTCATCTTCATTTCTCCTTCAAAATGTTTCTTTATACTCGCAATAATATTTCTACTTATATGTCACTTGCATAACAAGTGAATATCTTTGGAAAATACCTTATCGATTGCGCATATAAATACTAATTCTTTATCTGTCAGCGTAACATTAGGTAATGCGCACATGGTTTCTTTCATGAGATAACCAAAGATAATCCATCGCCTAAATTTAGTTGTCCAAATTTTATTCACTCATAAAAATGAATGCAATATGTGTTAAACTTTTCAAACTAACACCAAAGATTTCAAGCAGCAACATTCAATACCTCGTAGTATTATAGATAATATCCATAATCAATCTTGTGAGAAGGTCCATAATATATCGATGAATTTTGAGTGTACAAAAAATATAAATATGATTACTTGTGACCACTCAACTATGCGTGGTATTATTCAACGGATGAGTTTTCTTTCAATTTATCAAACCAAAATTGCATGTGTGGCTCATTACACATCTCAAATGCATGGTATTTATGTCTTACATTACAAATATTACGTATGTTATATACCTTTTCGGGTTTCTCTTTCTTCAAATTGACTAAAACTTCCCGAGGATGGGAACTGGTTGTAGATAATTTTGTAACGATTTTTTCTTCGTTTATTTTCATTCTTCGGCGTCATGATTATTCTTTCTATTTATAATTGTTAAAGTAAGTTATTCACTTTCAATTGTAACAGGATAAATCTCTAAGTCTAAAAAGATAAAAAAAAAATTGTCCCGTTAATTATTTTTTTAACATTAGGTTCCTTAGGTTGTTTCATATACGGTCCTGATTTCTCGCAAGAAAAAGAAAATCCCAGAGCTTTCACATTCTCCACGTCAATGTAGTAATTCTTAACTATCATGTATCTCATACATTTACCCACATATTATACCCATTCTTCAAGCTTTTAGGTCTAGTGTAATGTGTAAAAATTGTGAATACATGTAAAACATCTTCATACATTGTTGGTTCCATCATGGTTTTGATTCTCTACAAAACCTAAAAATGAGAAGATAAATTAAATCATAAAGTATAAGCTATATATCCCAAATAAAATGATAATTAATATAGATGCATTATGTTGTCATTGGTTGGCAATTTGTACTAACTAATCTCGTCGTATCATGTCGACTAAAGTTAGCAAATTTGTCAACTAAAGTTGATATTATCACATAATATAGACTTCACCTATGGATATCGGATACGGATGTTGACGTATCATATTGACATCTCTTAAAACGAGAAGCAACTAGTTCACGAATTTTGTTTCAGTTCGCTTTCAATTTTAAACTCAATTTTATGGTTGATTTTTCTATTTTCATAGTTTGATTCTTGTGAATTTTTTATGTAAGGTCTTTAGTTTTTCAAATATTTTGTTTTTGTATTTTAATTTATAAATTAATATTTAAATTTTAAAAAATAAATTAAGTGTTTCAAAATTTAAAACGAAAATTAATTTTAAAAAATAATTGTAAGATACTTATTTTAAATTACAACGGTACTATCAGCTTTGCGTACATAACCGCCCGCTTAAAAATACTTTAATCTTTTAATTATCTATTTTTTATAAAATTAATTTTCAACACACGTACGGGTTAAAAATATAAATTTATCAAAATTTAACAATAAGAAGTAATTATAGAAAAACTATCCCAAGCTAATTTTTAATGAAAAAACTATATATATAGAAAAAGTGACGGCCAAACAATTATGTTCAAAACCCGATTACCAATCAGCAATTACTACTCATCCTACTTTAGACAGACTTACGTGCCCAACTAAAAAATTGAATGGGATGAAGTTTTATAGCATTCATACTTGCAAACCACCTAACAAATAATAATAGTAATACATATGATACCTAGTAAAAAGAAGTGGAGAAGCTAGTAAAAGTAAACCATAGACTTGAAAGCTTTGATGATTATGGCAATCTAGATCTAGGGATTCTAGTCATTTATGTAGTGGGGATACAGTTGGCCCATTAAACCATGACCAATCCTTTTTCAGCAGAACACAACAATTTCTATATACAAAAACATTGACTTAAGATAAGATTGGGTTTCGAAAATGACCCCCAAAACACGATATGGTCTCATGGATTTTGACTCTTCGTAAACATCTTCCACGACCCAACATTCTTATATAACCCTGTATTGAGAGCATGCATTATACTAGTACTTAGCACGAATAATTATTTCAGTGGTTTCTTCAACACCATTTATATATGCAAATTGAAGTTTGTAAGAAAGATGAAATAAAATAATAATTACCCCTTCAACATATATCTTTTTTATATAATGAAGTAATATTTTCAAATATATTTCTAATCTTCCAAAAAGTATATATACTAAAGAATAATAATCAATACATTGTTTTATGTTTTACAATTTTATCAAACTGTTTTTTTTTTCTTCTGTTTTTATCTTTTTAATAGTTATTCATCTTCAAAAAATTTACAAACTTTGTATGTTTAATTTCGGATGCTTTTCACCTTATATATCAGAATATCATTTTATATATCAATTCTGGTGTCCGAAAGTCCATACAGCTTTATTTTTTGTCGACTTCCAAAAAAAATATACTAATTAAAATATATTGTTACTTATATACCACTTATCATTTCCATGTTGAATCAATGTAGGGTATTTATATACCAGGGACCTTTCGATGTGAAATGCGAGAATTTGGCGCTACATCGAATTAATAATAAATGACCACGTAAAGATAGTTGAAAATATTGAACACACAAAACTTTAAAATGCGCGAAATATTGAACATACAAAACTTTAAAATGACCACATGTGCGATTTTTTTTTTAAAATTCAAACAATCATTTTATTACTAAAATGAATGCAATACAAACATTAAGGACCAAATATTTTAAAAGAAAACAAAAAGGCCCAAGGCTAAAATATCACAAATTAAAGTCAGGTCTCAACCCTAATGGAAACACCCAAAATTAGAATTAGGGCAAAACCCTAATTGAAACACCCAAAACTAGAATTGGGGCGAAACGGGTACGAGATATCCCTAGAAGCAGAAGGAGAGAGAGCCAAAACCATAAGCACGCCTAAAATGGATGAAGTAGCTTAGTCAATTTTTACCCAACCACTCCACTTAGTCAAGGTGAATCCATTTAGGACAATGAGAATGAGTTGATAGGAATTCCGATTCATTTTCGGATTATTCCCGTCATCAAATCAGCTCATGCTTTAGGATGCGAAGCTGCGAATGAGGTATCTATCGAGAAGATTTGGAAATAGATTGGTATACGGGATTACTTCGCGGAGATAAAACGAATCCAAGTTGGGGCAGATGAAATATTAGACTACCACGATTTCACCAAATCACCCCATGGCTGCTCCAATCCTTGTCCACCGAATTATTGTCCGAGTTTAAGGCTTAAAGAAGGAGATTTTATGATGCCAAGGAAGAACTTCCCCGTCTAGGATCTGATCAGACAATGGTGAAATACAAAAATGGCGATAGGAACTAAAAGCAGCAACGAAGGCGGTGGCGGCAGCGGTGGAAGACTGTCGATTCCAATAACCCGTTTGTTGCACCACCACTCGTCTACGGTTTCGTTGCATCAGTAATTCTCTTTGGATCTTTTTTTTTCGATCACGTATTCTCCATTCCGATCTTGATGCAATGCAGAGGTTTTGATCCTTTGTTTTATGCGTTTGATTCAGATTAGGCAGATTAGGCGAAACGATTACCAGATCTAAAGTCGAATCGTACGTCGAGATAATGAACCATGAAACATTCATCACCGATGATCCGTTGAATTTGTAAAAGAGAGAGGCGTCTCTAAATCTGATTGGGAAACAACGGGCATCTATCCTGGATCAATATAACCTACCCCGATGCTCTCAAGAGTCGAGATAAATATTAAAGGGATTTGAGCATTGATGTACCTGAAAGATTTGTTCTTACGCTCAGAGAGAATCCACTTAGATATCCAGTCGGCGGCGACGTTTTGAGCCCGAGGTATATATCTGAGAGACATTTCAGGCATGATCAAACTTCGGCAGATTTTTAGCAAAGGAAAGAGCTTATCAGCACTGAATGAGGCGAGGTTGTTTATGAGGGATAAGCAGTCGGATTCGAAATCCACTTGGTTCCATTGATTTCTTCTGCAAATTATAAGAGCCTCAACCATCGTTCGACACTCAGCCTGAAATTGATCCACTTTACCAAAGAGATATAAAAAACCAGCAACAAGATCGCCATTGGAGTTTCTGACTATGACTCCTCCACTGCCTTCTCCATTGAAGATGCAAGCACCATCAACATTAATTTTCAGCCTACCCTATTTCGGAGCTTGCCATTTCAGGTAAATATCATTTCTTCTTCTTTTGTTTGTAGTGGGACAATAAAGGGCTGATCCTACATTTGTCACACGAAACCAGTGTTTAGTATTGAAGTTTTTACCAATATTAATGCCCTTGATAATTCTGTTAATTCTGTCGATAACACTCGAGAAATTATCAAAAGTGCTATTGAACTTACTGCAATTTCGATTAAACCATATTGTCCAACATATTACTTGAGGGACAAGATGGGTTATGTGAAAATTGCAGTGAGAGAACCAGAACCAACAGTAAAGAATGTGAGTGAGAGACATGAAGTGACTAATGGGGATCTTGAATAAGAGACTGTAGTAATTCCAAATGGACCAGGCATAGTTGCAGTTGACGAAAAGATGGTTCTTTTCTTCACAACTGCAACAGAACTGGCACTTGGAAACAGTTGTAAAATGCTTTTTGGAGAGGATTTTATCAATATGTATAAAGTTATGAATAAGCTTCCAACTTAGGAAGGAGTATTTAGATGGTATATAGTGATTCTAATTTTTTTTTTAAAAAGATATGACTTGTTGTGTTTCTGTCTTATGCTTTCCCAAGTAGATTTCATACTAAAATTTTTGTCTTTAGAAATTTTCCACTCTATCTTATCATCCTTATCATGGTAGATCTTCACATTGTTAATGTGATTGACCTTATCATGAGAAAGGAAGTTAAGTAGAGTGTTGTTATCCTAAGTGCCATCTTTCTAAAAGGTATTAACCTTAACAGTGAGGTACCATCTGTTATTACTAGGATGATTGATAATAGAAGTCTGATCAATCCAAGCATCAAACCAAAAATCTACTTCCCCACACCCCAAAGACCAAGCTACATTTTGATATATTTTATCTTTAATAGATTAAAGCCTCTTCCATATAATGGAGTCATTAGGTTTACAAGTAGCATTAATTGGGTGAGAGTCAGGGCAGTAGGTTTTGTGCATTAGCTCAGCCCATAAAGTATCTTTTTTACGAAACTAATACCAGAGCTTTTGAGAAAAAATGGATTGGATATCATGTAGATATTTAATGTCTAGTCCACCTTCCTCAAAAGGCTTACAGAGCTGTTTCCAAGAAGTCCAGTGGATGGATATTTCATTCAATTTTGATCTCCATAGGAACTTACTGAAACAAAGCTCAAGCTTAGTGATGATTGAGATGGGGATAAGACTATTTTGCATCCAGTAGTAAACAATAGGGTATTGAACATTCTTAATCAGGGATAGCATTCCCCCAAAAACACAGATTTTTAATATCCCAAACATGCATTCTATTATGAATGTTATTAATTAAAGAAATAAAGTTCTTCCCTTTGTTGTTTGCAGTAATATTGATGCCCAGATAAGAGAAAGGGGCTTGATGAGTAATGCAGCCAGTAGCAGAATTCAATCTTGCTAAGAAGGATTGATGTGTCTTTGAGGAGGTAATTATTCTGGTTTTTTCTTTGTTAATCATTTGGCCTGATGCTAACTGGTAGTTTTCCAGCAGGATGTAGAGCTTTTCAATGGTTGAAGGAAGACTATTGGTAAAAATGATGATGTCATCTGCGGAGGACAGACAAGGTAAGAAATATCCAGACTTCAAATGATAAATCATGTTTATTTTAGTATTGAATAGATTGTGAATGCCCCTGATAAGACCTTCCTCTGCAAGGATAAAAAGACTTGGAGACAGTGGGTCTCCTTGTCTTAAACCATTCTTTCGAGGAAAGAAACCAACAGAAGTTCCATTTATGAGAATAGAAATCATGACCTTAGATATAAGATTGTTTATTAGGTTGATAATCTAAGTAGAAAAACCAAAACACCTTAGGACTTTAAGTACAAAGGCATGAGACATATTGTCGAAATCCTTAGACATATCTAGCTTAACCATAATGTTACCCTTAGAAGGCATTCTATTTATATTGTACAACATTTCTTTAGTGATCAGGATGTTGTCATGAATAAGCCTGTTTTTGACAAAAGACCCTTGGCTCTTAGAAATTATGATAGGTAATATATCAGAAAGCCTGCTGTTAATGAGACTAGAAATCAACCTGTTGTATATTGTACACAGGCTGATGGGTCTACAATTAGTCCAGTTTATAAGGTTGGGGCCTTTGGGAATAAGAAAAATCCCAGTGGCAAATACACCATTAGGGATTGAGTGACCTTTAAGGTAGGAATTAAGAGCATTGCACAAATCAACACATATAATATTCCAGCAAGTTTTTAGGAAAAAGCAATTGGAACCATCAGTGCCTGGGGCACTGTCATTCTTCATGGCAGAAATAATGGACCATATCTCCTTTTTGCTAGTAGGCATGAGGATATCCAAGTTATCCTTGTCAGAGATAGGTTTAGGAATATTGCTGAGAATAGAATCCTGCACAACTATATCAGAACAATTATATGTGTCATTAGAAAGGATCCCTTTAAAATATGATTCAGCAGATTTAGTGATATCATCATTGTTAGTAAGCCAAATGCCATCATCTTTAATTCCTTTTATTGTATTCATCTTTCTCTTTTTAGATACATATTTATGATAGAGTTTAGTGTTACCGTCACTTTCATTAAGCCAAGTATTGTAACATTTTTGCCTCCAGAAACATTCCTCATTTTTAAAAGCTTAAATGTGAATACTAATGGCTTTAGACAAATCAGCTTTAGACTCATTGGTGTTGTCTCTTTGATGATTAAGGTCTTTAATGATAACATCTTCATTAGCTGCTTTGACCATACTAAATATGTTTCCAAAATGCTTTTTATTCCAACCCTTCAGGAATATTTTGAGTCTCTTTAACTTTAACCAAAATAAAATGTTAGCCTCACCATAGCAGTATCTGTTCCAGTTCTGTTTGACACTATTCAGAAAGTCAGGATCATTAGTCCAAGCATTTATAAACTTAAAATTGCCTTTATTGTAAAGCTGAGTGTTATTTTGAGTATTAAAGAGAGTGATAAGCAATGGGGGCATGGTCAGAACAAGTTCTGACCATGTGGAAAACCTGAATTTGATTAGTAGTTGCCATGTTGCTATTAATCAGAACTCTGTCTAAACGTTTCCAAATTTTGTTGTTGCTCCAGGTGTATCTAGATCCAATATATCCAGGATCTTCAAGATTGCAAATTCTGATGGTTTTTGAGAAATCTTCTGCACTGGAAGCATCGAAGGATGAGCAACCTAGTTGGTCTTCAGGATTTGTAATAGCATTAAAGTCTCCAGCAATCAACCAGGGCCTGCCATCAGAAGCTAAGAGAATCATCTGATTCCACAGGATTTTACGCAAAGAGGTATGATTTTTAGCATAAACAGAAGTAAAAAAATAAGTATTGGTAGAATAAGTGACCTCCATATGGAGGAATTGATCATGGTCTATGTTAACATTGATATTAACATCATCAGACCAGAATACCCAAAGTTTATTAGAGCAATTAGCCACATAATTATGTAACCCCATTCTTTTAGACACTTTCTCAATTTTATCAAGTCTAGCCATAGGTTCTTGTATGGAAAAAACCTTGACCTTATCATTCTGCACAATGTAATTAAGCCTAGCTAAGGTTGGGTTATTATTAACACCACGGGCATTCCAACTAGCAGTCTTTATCATTTTCAGATAGAGAATTGTTGTTGGATTTCTCTCTTTTAAGAAGAGAGTTGATAGATAACCTTTTACCACTTTTCCTTTTTTGCGCAGATTTGATTTTTTTGCTGAGTAAGGAGTTGAAGTCATTGTTGGAGGAGGATTCAGTAGGAGAAGCATTTTGGCTACCAATGTTGTCACAACGAGGGGAAGCATTTTTGCTACCAAAGTTATCACCCAGAGGAGAAGCAACTTCCATAGTTAGGTCATTGTAGCTGTGAATCTGGTCTATTTGTTGGAGGGCACTAATAAGATCATTATTAGTCTTAGAATTTTTGTCCTCTGTCTGTAAACTAGGAATATATCTTTGGCTGTAATAATCGATTTTAATTTTCTTCTATAAACCTTACTGAAAGTTTGAACCTGAGTGGTTTTGGGCAGATCTTTGTTTGTAGAGCTCACTTGTAAAGACTGTGAATTAATCTGATGATTAGTATTCTTTTCTATTTCCACATGTTCATCTTGTTCCTTTTCTTTGTTAGATGTTATCTTCTTTCTACATTCTTCAAACTTGTGGCCCAAATGAAAACAATAGTGGCAGTAGTTAGGGGCGTTTTTATAGCTCACACCCACCCAACAACCATCATTTTCTCCGAAACCAACCCAGATTTTCCGTTTAAGAATCTTGGAAACATCTATTTCGATTTGGGAAAAACACGCATTGGTATTCACACGGTTGAGATCAGGCACAACAGTTCTATAAACTGTACCTAAAGAAGCAGCAAGATCTTCTATGATGCTTTTATTGTAAAGATACTCAGGGAGCTTTTCGAATCTAACCCAGAGCAGACACTGAGAGCATTCAAAACTCTTATTACTTTCAGGGCACCACTTCACTAACCTCATAACTCGACCATCGACATTCCATAAATATTTAGACCAAATTTTACTTATGTCTTCTTTGAGCCAGAATTCAATCAAAACTTGGTGGGAGTCTGTTGTAACAAAGTTGAAAGACCCTTTAAACTTGAAAGAGTCTAGAAAAGCTTGAAGAGCTGCACGTTTTGGAATTCCCTGAGTAAATTTCCCAATTAGCGTGAATCTGGATTGTTGAAGAAGTAGATCTTTGGTAGCTTTTGAATATTGTATAGTATTATGGTCTTCGGAGATCTTGGTTAACTCAGGCAGTGGCTCTAAGCGTATCAAGTCTTGGCAAGAGGACTTCAAGATTTCGGAGTACGATTTCTTGATGATGTTGTTTTTGGTCGTATCACTGTTAGGTAGAAGAGCTGGAAATTCTTACATCTATTATCGAAGCCAAAATCACCGGAAAGTGAAGAAAGATATGGACGCTGGAACAGAACAGAGCAAACACCAGAGGACAAAACAGAGCAAAATCACGGCAAAGGTTTGAGATCAACCTTAAAAACAGAGATATAGAATAATAAACAGCAAACTAACGAGAGAAATGACGCTAAAGTCAATGGAGCGCGTCGCCGGAAGACGACTAAAGAGGCTCAGGGGAGGCCAAGAAGACGACTTTCTTCTATTAATTAATTATAAATTTTATTTTATTTTAAAAAAAAAGTTTATTCCGTGAATTTTACTCTTCAACATGTTTTATACTCTATTTATTAGAATATATTTTAAATCTAATTCACATGTGCGAAAAATTGAACATACAAAATTTTAACGACCAGCAATCGTATGGTGGAAAAAACGGAACACGCCAAATTTTCAAAGGCTATAACTGTTGGAAGACAAAATTTACGGATAAAAAACCCCAAAGATAAAAAATTAGTTGTAACCTTTTTACCTTTATCGACATGGGCTGCATGTAATAGATGTACCAATTACGACAGGCTTCATTAAGGATTTTGAGTCAAGCCCATTAATACCACTTCTATTTGGTCCAATCTTCAAAAGTCAGCATGCATACAATAAAAGATATTTACTATGTTCAAAATATAAAGAAAGTACTAATTAGATATTTCGATAGACGATTGATTAGAGCACTAAGACAAACGTTTGAAACTCGTTTAACAAGACTTTTGCCAAAAGATACCCACTACAGAAACGCAACTTCTATATACCCTAGTAAAAAACATAGCAACGAGCCCAGAAACTGAGAATACAAAGACACTAAACGCTAGAAACTAGTCATCGATAACACCAGGGCCTAAATATTCAATCCCATCCATGTACGATTCCTCCGGCAACTCTATTTCCTTTAACCATCTATACTTGTTACTCGCTTCATCTTTAACTTCGGTATCTGCATCTACCAATACAAAAGAAAATCTGTTAAGCCAACTCAAGTTTTTTTACCTAAGGTTAGCTTAACGTGTCACCAAAAAAGTCGAGAGTTTTGCACAATTCTTTCACTTACTCGCAACCGCAAGGGAGTATGGAAATTCTTTGTAATACGAACAATCGCGGTCGTCTTTAATGGAATAAGGGGGTCCAATAACATCAAGAACAGCGCACGGTGTAATGGCGGTAAACTCGTGCAAGTTTCCTCCAGTTGTCGGGTATAACACGGACGTGTCGCATGGAGCCGTAAAAACAGCGTCTGTTTTCAGCTCGGCCAACCTCGCTGCAAAAATACCATAACAAACTTAATCAGATAAACTTACTGAGGAAAAACATCCTAATAATATACGAATATACGAACCTTGACCTTGACCTTGAGGAGATGGTTGAGTTTCAGAGTTTAAAGGAGGATAGACCCAATCGTACGATTTGATGTGCATAGTTCCTAATAGAAGCTTGCTGAAAACGGTCATTCCCGGATGGTTATGGAGAGGGATCACCGCGTTCTGAGGAAGAAAGAACATGCATAGCTGCACCAACGAAGGAGATAAAAAAAATCACTAACCAAAGAATCGAAACGGCACGATCTAGGTTTTACAAGTCAGCACCGGCACCGGCGTCTCTGCATGCACAATCTATACATGATATATTATGTTTATTTATGTACACCTAAAACATTAACTAGTTCAGCTGGTACATCTATCTCTATTATGACAAAACTAAAACAAAACAAACACTTGAAAGCAAGACATAGAAAGAAATGTTTTTTCTTACCGAAAACTTATCGCACTGGTAAATAGTGGTGTAGGTGACTCTAGGAGTCTCTTTTGGTGCACCAGTAGCTTTAAAGAACTCTAGTTCGCTACTTAATCCAACAGCTTCTGGCTTCATATTGTCTAAAATCAAGTCAAAAAGCGTCATCAGGGTCGGTTTAATAATTTATAGCTTACTTTAATCTACATAGAGTACACAAGAAGAAAGCAATCCACTTTCTTTTCAACATACTTTATTCTAGTGTTCTTATTAAAGAAAGAACACATGATATAATAGTAATACTAATACCATTCTAGTTGCATTATTTTAATTCTCTAATACAAAAATGGTTATTTATTTCCACAAAGATTATTTTAAAAAAGGGGTTATGTTAAGCTACTACATATAATCGAAATCGAAAATAGATCAAGGATCCAAAGAACATATGACCAGATCCGAAACAAATATGAAACATGCATCTTTGAACATTGTATCAAGGAAATCGGTCAAATCCACCGATATATAGATCTGATCCTTAATCTCCCTAAATGTAAACTTATAGTTATGATCTAAGCCATTCATATACTCTCCAAACCATTGAATCTAATCTTGCATATTAACAAAATCACAAAAAACCAATAGATCCATAAAGTTCAAAACTTTAAATATCATGGTGCAAAATCACATAAACTGAAGACATGCATACAAATTCTAAATCCAAATGAGTTTTAGTTCATGCAATAAAACCATCTAATCCAACAAATAAACATAAATTTAATGGAATGAAATCATAAAACTAGACAATAAACAAACACTAATAGTACTTACCAAGAATGTTGCACAGTTTTTGGACATCAGTAGGAGAAGGAACAGTGTCTGGGTCTTGAAAAACATCTTTACATGAAACAAAGAGATTTGGTAATGAAGCAACAAGAGGAGCATTGTTTTGAGAACTCATTTGTTTAGTACTATTCCTCTTTTTACATCTATAGTGTCTCTTCTTAATCAATTTATTCAGATACCCAATTTTCTTAACACCTTCAACCGAAGGACGGGTGTCAGTCGCCATGGAACCGAACACTAGATTTAAAAATGTAATAAAGATTTAGTTTTTTTAAAAGAAGAAGAAAAATTAAATTTTGCGACTAGATTTAGACAATCGATGCGAAACACAACCCAGAGAATATATATATGCTAAATTTGGATAAACCAGGTGAAAGGACTAGAATTTTTATGTAGGTGAAGGACTCGGAAAGATGAATTTTAAAGGGAGGAGTGGATAGAGATAAGAGATTCGATGATTGAAACAGTGGGGGAGCAGAAATCGAGAATATATGAAGAAAAGTTGCAGACGGTAGTAATTCAAAACCAGGGGCCAGCTACAACTGGAACCGGCATAGAAACAAAAGATTTATGTATTTTTTGCCTTAAATATATACTGTTATAAATGAATAATTCACAACCATCATTTTCTCTAATGTGAACACGGTTAATATGGACCTAGATCAATAGCTTACGGAACTATTAGGGGTTGTTTATGTAACTTTTATAAGTTAAATATAATAATAAAAAAAACAAAGTTTAATTTTTTACTTTTTCTTAACTAACAATTAAATATATTAATTATATAAGACCAAACATGTATGAAAACATTTTAAGTGATACGTGTAAGAATTTTGACTAACGACCTTATGTTAGTGTCTTTTGAGTTAGGTTGAAAATAAAATATATTAGTTTTTAATTATCTTTCCAACAAAAAAAATAGAATCTTTTAGTTATTTTTATAAATTTTTAACATGCATTTGATAAAAAAAATTAGAATCCAATATATACTTATGAAATAATATTGGATAGAAACAAAATAGAAAAATATTTGTATCTTATTTTTATAAATAAAATTGTTATAAGAAGGTTACACTTGACTAGACTATAAAAGGTGCTGTAGCGAGACTCGTTCAACTTATGCAAGTTCAACTTTAAAACGATTGTATTTATGCATATAGACGAAAAGAAATAAATTTTCATCTTTATCATTTTCTTTTGCTATTTTCATACTCTTTAGGACAATTACAATATTATTTCTGTGATTTTAATTGGTATGCATGCAAATTCAATATTTTTTTAATATAATTATATTTAATAAGTAACCTTTTATATATTTTATATATATAGCTGAAAGTAATAACTAGGAAAGCTAAAGTAATAACTAGGAAAAATTGCACGAAAAAATAGATAATGGAAGATTTGTTTTGTGTCATATACCCTTGTTAGCATAGATAATAAGGTAAATAAGTTTTGAAAAGTTTAGCTGAAATAGTGGAGTAAGATATGTTCGTGTTTAAAAGTTATGACTTCGAGTCTCTCTACAAACGTTTTTATGGTTAGATTTGTTATTTGTATGGTTTACATTTTGGCGTTGGTTTGTAGGTTATTGCGTCAGGTCGAGGGTTTACCCTATGCGCACTCGTTGAGTAGCGGCTGCGGATTTCCTTCGAAAAAGAAAAAAAAAGTATAATAGATATAATTAAAAATTTGAAAATATGAAGCTTTAAGAATTGTAACTTTGGAAGTTACTTTTTAAGATCCTCTGCTTTAAAATGCATTAACCAAGACATGGTTAAAGTTGAAAATGCACATCATGTGCTGATACAGTTTTTGGAAATATATGCCATCATCTTTTCACCAACTCGAATGATCACTCACCTCGATTGTAGGAATCGATCCAAGAAACTGTCTTCAACATGTCCAAACACTCAAGTTATCTCAAATATTGAATTTCTTGCACTAATTCAGAACAAAAGTTTAGAAAGAAAATTGTTTGAAGTTCTTACACGAATCCTGATCCAGTATCCACTCTACATACAATCCTAATGACCGTAAGAAACCACATCAATCTTCTAGTCTGCTACAACCCCAAAAGTCAAAGAGTCCAATAAAATCTTTTGTTGAAGCGGTAAGACCCTCAATCAAAGAATTCATTCATGATCAAGTGAAAATCGAAGATAGATGCAACTACAGATCTGTTCAATTTATTAGACATGAAAAAAGCATTGTGGAATAAAATGCCATAATTAAACTTATTAAAAAAATTCTAAAAGGGTACGCATTCAATGCCAGAAATCCATAATTTTTTTGGATCATTAGGTTTCATTGGCCAAGTCATCCTGGCCTTATAGGATCATAGGCACCTCATTATATAGTTCGATCTCCACAAAGACATCAAGAAATTATGGAGAAGTAATGCGTGGACTCTTGAACACGATACTGTGTGTATTCTTAAATGGACTCATTCTTTCAACCCCGATAAAACGTCTCATATCACCCCTGTATGGGTTTCATTTTCTAATGTCCCATCATACATGTACAATACTGATACCATTATGGTTCATGTAAAGGTTATAGGCAACCCTCTTGTTGTCTCGATCCCCCACAAAAACATGGCAGTATTTAACTAATGTAAGACCTAGTTCAAATTGGATATCTCTAAGTAATTAATAAAAAAAAAGTCTAGGTAAGTTTTGGTCCAATAGAAGCTTACTGGCAGGACATTCGATATAATGAAATGCCTAGCTATTTTTATAGTTGTTTTCATTTGGGAAACATATAACTTGAATGCAGGATATCTAAGCAAGTCAAAGTTTAACAAGACTCAAATGCACCTAAAGATCAAGACACATCTACTTCATCTACTATATTAAAGCAAAAGATAAAAATAGATTCATAAGCTCAATTCAATAATTGTTAAGAATGTTGACCAAAACAAGTCATAAACCATTAAAGATGTATGTACCGAGAAAGGTCAAGATGTTACCAATATTAATTAAGCCTCAATTCAATAAGTTTTCACAGTTTTACACTCAGAATCAAAAGATAATATATCTCTTAACAATCACCTTCTATGTCTAACACAAAACAAGATAGATCATTTACAACTTATCAAGAGAATGATATATCTTTACTTGCCATCGGAGAAGAGGAGATTAAGGAATCTCTTAACATTTTTGGAAACTAGATTAATGTTGACAACAAACAAGGACTTGTGCTCACTAACATCCAATCATGCCTCTCCTCAACTCCAATTTGCTGGCAACATCCCTTATTCACTTAAAAAACAAACGAAGATGGTAAAGCCCGTAAGAAAATGAAAAAAGTCAAGTTTAAACCATCTAAAAGTCTTTTCTCTACCAAAGCACTTCATCCCAAAGGATCTGCCAGACCTAAAGCTAGTTTTACACAATGACAATAAGAAGCATTTGTTGGAATGTCACCGGTATTGGTAAAAAAAGTACTATTCGTAGGCTTAAATGTATTATTAGATTTGAAAAATTAATTTCTTAGCTGTTGAGAAAGCAATAATCTCTCAGGATCTTTTAATCAAAACAACTAGAATCCTTAAATATCATGCTAGTATTGCTAATATTTCAAATAAAATATGGTTATTCTAAAAAAAAGAATTCACAATTGACACAATAGTAAATCATGATCAACTATTACATTTAAAGGTCAAACATGTTACTCTTAATAAAAAAAATCATCTTTTTTTGTTTACGCTAAGTGTATTAGAGAGCATAAGAAAGATCTTTGGGATATACTAATAAGGCTTGCTGATACAGTACAGAATGATTAGTGATGGGAGATTTTAATGTATTACTAACCTTAATGCATGATTATCATCTTCTACTTTGTGCTTGATGATCATTGATGATTTTAACAACATGAATAACTGTCACCTAAATTATTCTAACTTTTTAGATCAAAATATACTTGGACTAACTCTCACAAATGAAAGCGTCTTGAGAGAGTATTATACAATACTATTTAGTTTACTTATTTTGAAAATACTATTGTTAAGCACTTAGCAAGAAGTGGATCTGAGCATAACCCTATATGCATATCCATTTCTGATTCATTTAGTAAAATTAAATCATCTTTTAAGATCCTCAATAAGTGGTTGATCCACCCCGAGTTCTTAAACTTTATAGAGCAATGTTGCAATGAAAAAATCTATGATCCTCCTTACATGTTCTTTGACACAAATTTAAAAGGCTTAAACTCAAGCTCAAAGTATGAAATAATGTGGTTTTTGGAAACATATTTAATGCTATTGTCCAATCTGAAGAATATGTTAAAGTTTTAGAAAAAAATCTGGCAAAATCTAAGACTTTTGAAGACAGAATTAAGCTTTCTAAACTTAAAGCCACTCACCTAAAATTACCAGCTAGGGAAAAAAATTATGTGAGAAGAAGTAGAATGTTCATTCGACTAAATATGGAGATAAAAACTAATGTTTCCACAATTATTCAAAGAAATAATGAAAGGAAAACTAAATTTATAAAATCCTGGTAGAAAAAAATGTATTGAATACCATCAAAAGATTGTTATCTCTGATGTGAATCATTTTTAGTCTATTTTATATGAGCATTCCAAACATTTAGTTCAAGATGATCTTACCAGTATTATCCCAAAGATCATCATTGATGAAGACAACATGATTCTAATGGTCTTACTTTCTGTAAATAAAATCAGCTTTATGTTAAAGTTTTAAACTTCTCTAGTGTAGCTGGAGTTGATGGCTTTAACACTAAAAAATTTCAAAATTGTTGGTCAATAATTGTAAATGATATTACTGATACAATTAATGTTTTCTTCAAATGAGATCAAGCTCTAAATGACATCTACGCAACATCAAGTTATCTTATTCCTAAGAAGGTTTAAACTAAAACGTAGGATGTATAGTCCAATAAGCTTGTGTTTTATCTTTAATAAAATTATTTCAAGAATATTGAATGACATAATTTCTACTTTACTCCCCAAACTGATATATGAGGATCAAAGTATATTAGTAAGAGGTAGAAATATTCATGATAACATTCTACTAACCCTGTAGATTGTGCATGACCTTAACAAGAAATGTAGATTTAGAAATTTGATTATCAAAATTGATATGTCCAAAGCGTTTGACATGCTTTAATTCTATTTTATTTTAAGAATTCTTGATGCTTTTGGTTTCGACACTAAATTTTATTGACATAATAATTTTTTTTATAAATGTTGTGTGTTTCTCTGTCATAATTAATGGAGAACTTAAATGATATTTTAAATCCTCTAATGGTGTTAGACAAAGGGATTTACTCTCCCTAGTTTATTAATCTTAGCATATGAAACTAAAGTTGACTATATATAATAGACTATAACTGATCAAGGAGAATACATCACGAAAGCTACTTGGAACATGATCAAAATCAAAGGAAGTCAATCAAATCTATGTAAGAATATTTGGAATGAGATCACTTTTAATAAATATTCAATTTCAATTTGGCGATGGTGAAGAATTAAATCTCTTTTAATACAATTCTTCAGCATTGGAAATTATTTTTAGTTTTAAAACATCAATGTTGTGAGAATATTTAATCCATTAACCACTTGTTCATTCAATGTTATACTTCATGTGAGGTTTTGAAGTACTTTAGGAACTTAATTAAACTAAATATTGGTAGACATATGAACTTGTAACACATCATCAGAGTTTGGTTTTGGTATACTAATAAGGATATTAATATTTGATCAATTATCCCCTCTTTCATTTGTTGGGCTATTTGGATAGCTCGAAATAAAGTCAAACATCAAAGACAAAGGATTACTGCTAACAACATCATTCAACATATAAAGATCACAATATTGAAGCTTGACTGTGCTATGTTACTTAATAGAGAATTTTGGTCACATGCCTCCTCTAATTGCTGAGTGCATGGATTTATTTGATATAATATATGGCAAATTGCCTCCTCTAATTGTTGAGTACATGGATTCATCATTCCATATGCATTTGATATAATATATGGCAAACAACCTCCTCTAATTGCTGAGTGCATGAATTTATTTGATGGTCTAACTCTCTATGATCGAATGAAAATGTCTAACCTAGATATTAAGACTCGTTTTTATATACTAACAACAATGCTACAAAAACATAAATCTCCTTCGTATCTAACTCGTCTTCTAGATTGTTGCAGGATATTGATTATATCTAGCATGACTATAACACACATTTTCAGGAAACAGAACTCTGTAGTAGATTGGCTGCCAAAATGGACTCACAAATGCAAATTCAAGCAAGACTTAGATTATTTACAAATCTCTAATCAATTAAAATCTATTGATCTTCTTGACCGTTCAGAATTTATTTTCTAAAAGTTATTACCTGTGAAAACTTGTGTTATTCTTCCAGTTTACGTTATACTCTGCTACCTCTTACTATTCGATCGATTTCTTTCAAAAATAAACTTTCAAACTTGCTCGTCCGATATAAGTTGTCGACTACTAATTTTCTTTCACACTATGTTCCTGGAAAAAAGATAAACAATAAGTCGAAACAAAACTTTGGAAACTATAAAGTTGAAATAACAAGAAATAACAGACACTCAATTACTTCTTTAAAAAATCATAGGAATTTAAACCTACTTACTAGAGAATTATTTCTTCATCTTTGCCCTAACCTTTAAATACAATATTATGCCCTACCACCTTCGTACGACCATAGGTTTTCTTGCTTAGTTTGTAAAATTCTCCGTGATATATCTATAAATTTTCTTAGATTTATACTCGTCTAGTTACGAATAAAAAAATTACACTAAAAGAGAAAAATGCGAGAGCTATTTTTTTTCTTCGTCTTGGTACTTCAATCTTAAATAATTTTTTAGACAATGTGGCTATAAACAAAGCTCAATTTAATATATACTATACTCTAGTATCATGAATTTTAATAAAATGTTCTTACATTTAAAAACATTATACATATATAGTTATTCTCATTGTAAAATCGTTTTACGTATCTATGAAACCATGGCATACATAATTATATTACTTTTACCACTATTCATAAATTAATGTTTCACATTACAGTACAAAATATTCATACTAACTTATTTTAGAAATAATAAGTATACAAATTAAAAGCATGACATCAAATTAAAAAACAACACAAAATTTAGTATAGTGTTTTGTCCAAACCATCTTACCCTATACGAATAACATCGACCATAAATAAAATAAGAGATGAGTAGAAATCTAAATTAGAATAGAAGCCAAAATTTTGAGTAAAAAAATGTTTACAACCAACCAACATAAAAAAATGAAAGAAAATAGCCTCACAACAATAATACAGTATAAATCCAATAAATCTAAACCTACAATAAACAAACGTTAAATGCGAAAAATATTCATATTATTGTTTGATACTATTTTTAAACAATAGTTGATAAATATTACAAATATATCAATAATGCAAGTACAGTATAAAGATTACTTGAGTTTTAAATCAAATGAAATGTTTTAAAGTTTTTAGAGTTTTAAATCAAATGTAATGTTTTAAAGTTTTTGGTGTAAAGTTTTTTATTTCATTAATCGAATTTGTAGTTAAAGTTCATTTTAATTGAATTATTTACATTAAATTTTATTTTATTTATTTAGACAAAATTATTATATTTATGCATTTTGGAGAGAAAAATTAGACTAAATCAAGTGTAGAATGCCCATTCTTATTTTTTTTTAATGAAATGTAACTATATACTTTCGTCTGTTTGTTTACACGACAATTCCAGCAAAGTTACAAATAGTTGTTTAAGCCACCCCTGGTTTTGTTTGATAAACATGGACAATCAAATTGACTAAAACGTCCTTCGATTTATATTAGTGGTACTGGTAGGCCATATATTGATAATTATAAAAATGAGTTGACCAACTATTACTCCTCGTTAGAAGTAATTAAGATTATCTATTTTTGCCAAATTAATATTATTTTGCATAATCCATATTAGGCTAATAAAGGACTTTGTTATGCCGATGTGAAACTTCCACGTGTTTATTTGAGAAGCTGACAGAACAATTTTTCGATAAGACACGTTGTATTTTCGAAAACTGACACGTTGCATATACACAGTTCTGTGTCGGGAATTGACCGACTTTTTAGCGTAAGATTTTAGATCTACATCTACTACCTCTTTGAAATAAATCAGTTAATAATATCACACACCATAACTCCTGTAGTAAAAAAAGACAGTCGATTTCTGGTAGACCGTGCGTGATTGTCATAGACCACGTGATATAGAAGTAATGTTTACACATTTTTAGCGGAAATATAGCTGTGCGCTCGAATTAAAATATTGAAATTTATATATATCAAAACACATAAATTGTTAATGATTTTTAAAAATAAGTGTCAAACGTGTGTCACACTAAAATTGAACGGTTTGGTTTACCGAAAAACTAGAAAATCGAGCTCCTAAAATATGTTTATACCCCAATCGATAGAGGTGATAAATATAATTTTTTTGTAACTCATTTAAATCGAATGGATATAAAACTAAATCAGCAAAATCGATATAATCAATATAAAATTGAATGGCAAAAATTGTAAAACCGATTGTTTTTATTATATATATATTATTTATGTTATTTCAAAATTATCATATAAAATTAATTAAAATAAATCAATGTTTATTTTTATATTTTATTTTTATATTATTTATTTAAATATAAAAAATGAAAATTAAATCAAAATTAGAATTAAAAAAATTTATGGATCAATCTTGTCCGTACCCAACCTGATTCAAACCTGGCGGATCCAGGAATCAAAGTAAAAAGAGCTAAATTTTGTTTTATAAAATTCATTCTACCCGATATTTTTTTACAATAATGGTTTCATTATCAATTTTAAATTATTATTTAAAAAAAGTTTTTCACGGTATGCAACGTATTTCTAATATATCTTAACATAATTTTTATTATATATAAAAATAATATTTAATAATAAATCTTAACATTTTTAATATATTATTTTAAAAGATATTTAAAAAATCAAATATAACAAAATCAAATTTATTATGTAAAAGATAATTTTGAAAATAGATAAAATAAAATAAAATTTATTAAGTAAAATATATTTATTAAAAATTTATGGAAATAAAATTATTATTTTTATATAAAAATGCATTGATATAAAATATAATTTGTATCAAACATAATTTATAATATAAATAAATTATATTATTGAAAAAATTAAAAAAATATTTCGATATATATTTTTTAACAAACATGTAAGCATATTAAAAATAAAATTAATTATTTTATAAATGCAAATGATAATATATTTCTAATTAAAAAATATTTTAATAAATATAAAATAATAAAATGAGAATTTTTATTTAAAATATACTTTAAAAAAATATTTTAAAAAAATACGATAGAAATACAAATTTGATAACTAAACAAATTAGTAAACCTACTCACGTAGGTAAGTTTTTCATATATATGTAAATTTAAATTTGAGTTATAATGTTATTTATTTATTTAATGTTGTGTTTTTCATTTATTTAATTAAATCTACCCATTCTATAATTTATTTTATTAAAATTTCCGTTTTGTTTCGTTTCTTCATCTTGTTTAATTTATCTAATTAAAATCTCCATCTTCTTACATGTTCTTCATTTTCTTCTTCTTTTTATTTTATTTAATTACAATCTCTCCTTATTAACAATAATCCATTAAGTTTTTAATAAAATCACGGATGTAGAACGATAAAAGAAGACAAAGAAAAAGATAAATTCAATTTTGAGAGAGAAAGATTAAACCAAATAAAATCGAAACAAATTTTTGCAAAAAAATAAAATAAAAATAAGAATACTTCAAATCTTACAATTGATAAATAGTTTAACTTAAAATTTGCATTCAAAACCGTTATTATCCAAAATCTTAATTTAGAATTTTTCTTAAAAATAACAATTATTTCATATTTTCAAATTAAAACTTTTATTCAAAATAATCATTATTTTAGAATTTAAATTAATTTTTCTTTTAAATATATAATATCCAACAATAAACTATATAAATTAACTTATATTTTAGGTAAACGGAAACAACGCCCCTCAATACCGATATAATACCGTACAAAACCAGAATAAACACGACTAGACCAATTATTACGAATCCGAAATAGTAAATTTGGACCGTTTAGTCCAATTCCGTAAAAAACTTGAATAAATCTAGTCATTAGACAAACCGCATATTTTTGTTTTCGGTGTAAAGATTTTTATTTCATTAATGAATTTGTAGTTAAAGTTGATTTTAATTGAAATATTTAGATTAAAAAAATTATTTTATTTATTCATACAAAATTATTATATTTATGCATTTTGCACAGGGAAATTCAACTAAATCAAGTGCGCAGAACGACCAATTTTTATTGTAAAATGAAATATAACTATATACTATCCTTCATTTGTTTACACGGTAATTACAATTACAGCAAAGTTACAAATAGCTGTATAAGCCACCCCTGGTTTTGTCGATAAACATCGACAATCAAATTGACTAAAATGTCCTTCTGTTCATATTAGTGGTAGGCCATATATTGATAATTATAAAAATGAGTTGACCAACTATTGCCGAGTCCTCGTTAGAAGTAATCAAGATAATCTATTTTTGGCAAATTAATATTATTTTGCATAATCCTTATTAGGCTAATAAAGTACTTTGTTATGCGGATGTGGAACTTCCACGTATTTATTTGAGAAGCTGACAGAACAATGTTTCTGTAAGACACGTTGCGTTTTCGAAAAATGACACATTGCATATACACAGTTCTGTGTCGGGAACATCTCTAAAATAAGTAACTGAGTTAATGTACTTATCACTCATTACTCATCAGCAACCATAACTCATTGAGACAGTCGGTCTCTGGTACCGTGTCGTGATTGTTATAGACCGCGTGATATATGATATGGTAGTGTGTCATATAGATATAGTAGTGTTTACCCATTTTCAGGTTGAAATTTTTATATATATCAAAATATAAATATATAAGTTGTTATTGATTTTTAAAAATAAATATCAAAGCATTAAAATTAAACTGACCGATTTAGAGAAAAAAAAAAAGTAAAAAATCAAACTCGTAAATAAATTCATAACTGAATCAATTTTTTATATAGTTGATTTAAAATCGAATAAAAAAATGGGTAACAGATGGAACCGATATATAACTAAATCAACAAGATCGATATTTTTTTTTATTTTTTTCGGAGGGAACCCGCCGCCGCTACTCAGAGTAACTGAATCAATTTTTTATATAATTGATTTAAAATCGAATAAAAAAATGGGTAACAAATGGAACCGATATATAACTAAATCAACAAGATCGATATTTTTTTTTGGAGGGAACCCGCAGCCGCTACTCAGAGTGCAATGAGTGTGCACAGGGTAAACCCTCAGTCTGACGCGATACAGGGTAAACCCTCAGTCTGACGCGATAACCCGCCAGAAGGTAAACCACATAAAGTGACAGGCTCAGCCGAGAAAGTGTATGTAGAGGGACTCGAACTCATGACCTTTTGGTTATAAATATGTCATACTCAACCAACTCGGCTACCCCTTTAGGGGCAACAAGATCGATATAACTAATACAAAATTGGATTTTTTATAAAAGCCGATTGTGTTTTATTAATTATATATATATATATATATATATATATATATATATATATATATATTATTTATGTTATTTCCAAAACCTATCAACCTAATGATTAATTATAATTTTTATACCATTTGTTTAAGTAAAAAAATTAGAAATTAAATTAAAATTAATTTAAAAAAAAATAGAGATCAATCCGTCTGAACTGAACCAGATTCAAACCGGGCTGAACCAAAATAAGATTGTACTAAACTCAGAACGAACCAGACCAGATCGATTCTTACGTGTTTAGTTTGGCCCGAAAATTAAAACCGCAATCTTATAAGTTCAGTCTGATCCGAATTGATAAATTTAACGGTCCCGTCAAAATTCCATCAAAACTGGAACAAAACAGAAGCGTTAACCGACGTACATGTGTCCAAATTTAGTCATTTAAAACTACGATTGAATGGATAAAATTTACGATTGATCTTTCATATTTCACATTTGTATTATTATGATTTTTATATTATTTTTGTATCAAACAAGTTCGTTATTTTCAAAAGTTACATCGTTAGTTGGCCAAAGTCACAATATGATTTATGGTGTTCATTTTTTATATTAGATGAGTCTTTCATATTTAAAATCAAATTATTTTTAGTTTTCGCGCGTGTATTTCACTTCACGATTGTAAGACTAAAATGTAGAATACAACTCATAAAAGCTCATAGTTAATCCTTTGCGTGATGACAAAAAACAAATTTTTAAAAACACGGGAGATCAGTTTAATGCAAAAACAAACTCGGTATACCATAATGAAACAAACATGAAATATAGGGAACTAATAGTATTTTTTAGCCTATATGTATACATTCAAGTCCTATAATTCATAAGTTGTTGTGCCATCATGTGGTATCTAGATTTATAATATATATATATATATATATATATATATATATATATATATATATATATATATATATTACATCGATAAATTCATTTATTATTGTTAATTATAGGTTCAAATCTATTACGAAAATATCACTGTTGAAGGTTTTATTAGGTCTCAAAATCTGTAATTTGGTGTTGAAATTGTAACTTAGTGTAAAAGTTGTAACTTGGTATCGTATGTTGAAATTTATAGCCGAAGTTGTATATTGAAGCTAAAACTAAGTACCACCAACTGGAACTATAGGTTGAAGATGGAACTAAGTGTTGAAGCTAGAACTAGACATCGAAGACTGGAACTAAGTGATGTAGCTGTAAAAATATGGTTGGTGCAGTTCAATCAAATTTTAAGGGCCAAAGATGTGAGTAACCTGAGACTTAAAAAGCTACAACTACTGACTCGTTATGTGGTTGGATGCTCAACCAGAGTTAGGTGTAGAGAAGTCTACTGGAACCTAAGAGTTTATCATAGCCGACGACAAGCATATTTTGGGTAACCATTGTAACCGAAGGTTCAGGTAAATCCTAATAGACCAAATGTGTAGTAAGTGGTGGCCAAAGCTTCTGGATATGCTTTTATGTTCTTGGAAAGAACATGATCACTTTTATGAGAATACTTTAAATAGATAGAAGATCAATTCTTTTGATTAACAATAATTAATCTAGACCATGTATCCGAAGAGAAGACAAGAAGTACAAGAATGCTCTAGATGACAACTTGCGCCAGGAAATACGCCATTACCGACACTTGTACTGTGTTAGTGTGGTAGGAAAAATTTTCATATTTGGATGCGTAAGGACTGCACATACGAAGCACTATTGTGAGTCCAATGTGTCCGTATAAAAAAGACTTGAATAAATTTTAGTAAGAGAAAGTTCTTCGACTTGTTTCAGTTTAGAAAGTGTAGTGATGTAGAAGATTAATACTTAACAAGATGCTCTGACATCCATAGTTTATTTTTTAAGGTAAGAGTGATTTGCAACAAAAGATGAGTTATTGAATGTTTAATATTTGAAGAGTATTCTTATAATCTTTTATATATATTGTCTATCTTTCACGTTGACGTAGAAATTATTCACAATATAAACCACGTCAAATCTCTTGTTGTGTGTTTGATTTTCTTTATGTTCCTTCGTGTTTGGTGATGATGAAATCTAATTTTGGATTAGTTTTGGAGTATATTTTGTTTATGTGGTATTTTAAATACTTGATAGAGTCTATGAAGAGAAATGATGTGCTTGTATTTAATATTTTAAGAAATAGTCCAACCCATTTAGTGTTGTTGGTTGAGCCATTTATACTTTTTTTTAGATCCATGGGACATTCGGGTAATCTCACGAGCCCCCAATCTCATAAACTAATGTAATAGGAACTTAGCCAAGTCACTAAATATACTTAGCTTACTACTTATTCATCAAGTTTTAGCTATTTGCTCTGAACTACCCTCTAAATAAATTCTGACCCACTTTAGTATAAAGGACATCCAAAAGAATATGATCCTATCATCTAGCCCCCTCAGCTCTTTCCGAAGTATTTCGAGATATCTAATACTGTAAATGATTTATGAATGCATCCGAAGAAGGTTATCAAGTCTCTTTCTACTGAAAGGTCGTGACTTTAAACAATTAGTTTTTCTAGAACACGTGTCATGTAGTCATTGAAGTTACTGAACGGTTTCTCTATTGGTAATGGTATCTACTGCTAAAAAAGGAAAAACATATATATATATATAATAGCCTTTCTTAATTATTATGTTAGGTCATCCTCTGTAGTAAAACACTCAAGTGAATCACTTAAGTGCGTCTTCTTTATTAATATATAAGGGTAATTTTTACTGTTTCAATTCCTATAGTGAGAAATAGATTGATCTTATAGTTCTAGATAGAGAAAAACTCCAACTTTCATCAAGATTTCTCTTTTGTTCTTCTAGTTTCTTTTAAAGTTATTATGTTTAGAGCAAAGACTGCATTAATTAGAAGAGTTTGGCTCAATTTTTCTGAGTTAGAGGAAGAAAAAAAGAAGGCCAGAATTGCTACCGGATTACCCGTTTCTCCGGTGACTCCAATTCAAGAACTAAATAAAAGTTATTCATCTAGTAGACAACCATATGAATCTAAATTTAGCTTCATTGCAGAATATCTTACGATCCCCAAACAATCTGCTCAGTCAGCTAAGAATCCTGAAGTAAAAGTCATTAACACTCGAAGACCTCTATAAAATTTCATTCCTATGGGGTTGGATATCGGCGAAAATACTCCTCGTTGGCTTACCAGACTTTCTAAGGCTAAAAAAAAACCTTCTACATCGGAGAAAAAAATGAAGAAACCATCGGAGATTTCTACAACTACCAGCAATCTCTCTCAACAAAAACCGATTGATGGGGAAACAATCAGTACTACTCTTCCAATAACCTCATCTGCTGAGCATCCTCATATTAAGGAAGAAAACCCTGGTACTCAGGCTGGTGATCCAGCGAAATTGGAACCACAAATGATGGAAAAGAAAATGGATGATAGTGGTGAACATACACCTTTGGAAACATCGTATTATACTAGGGATACTAAAAAGAAACTCAATAAAAAAGAAAAAAGACCTATCTGAAAGAATCTGAGCCACTTCACGAATGTCTTATTGGGTGAGTCGGGCCCAATTTCACTAAAAATTAGTGTCAAATACTTGTTCGCTTTACAAAAAATATCTTATGTATACACTCATACATCTAATTTGGATAAGCTTCGGAACAAGTAGAGGTTTCCTGAATCAATTAAAGTAACGATTCTTATCCTTGAAGAGACTCTGATAGACTACAAGGTAGGAGAGCTGGTGGTATACACCAAAGTACTTAATTGGGGTTTTGGGTTTCCTTTAGACCTAAAAATTGTGAGATATTTTCACTTAGTGAAACTATGCCTAAGTCAACTAAGCCCCAATGCTTGGTTTACACTCTTAGCCAGTATTATAACTTCAAGGTTATCGAAGATTCTGATTCCCGTTGAGCAATTTGTCGTTGTGGCTAGTTTATATCGAGATGGTAACATTCTTTTTATTAATTTAACATGGGAAATAACTATAAAATAGTCAATGATTTACTGGAAGCTGATAAACCTTAGAGTACTCAGTTTCTATTTATTAGTGGCGCTTGGGAAAATTGTAGAAAGATTACCTCTAAAGGAAATCCGAGTATGCTTACAAGATACTGGAAGTCTTCATGTAAGTATTTTCTTTAAAATATTTCTTTTGTATGTTTAAATATTTGATCTCACATTGATTTATTTGATAATGTTCTCAAAGCTATTTTCACAGCCCCTTGAAGTGGGAAAGTAGCTTTCACCAAACTGCATCAATGGACCGCTGAAAAATGATCAAACAGATTTCATAACTGTTTTACCACATGAAATATGGTAAGAGCTCACCTATGGAGAACAAATCCGATCCGCGAGCTCTTATGGGAAAAATTGACTACCCTCCCCGATCTTCAGATATTCTTAATAAGACTGAGGAAGTTGATGGAAAAATTTTCCTACCAGCCAAAAACAGAGCTCCCAACCATCTTGATAAGATCAATAAAAATAAGAATAATAAGAAGAATAAGGAGGATGAGGAGGCACAATCTCAAGTCATTCCCAAACTGGGAAGCGTGGGTCCTCCGGATGAAATCGATGCAACTCTGTTTGAAGTTGTGGCATTTATTGTTGAGGAGATTAAGGATCCATCAAAATCTATGATAGTTAATAAGAAAAAAGACATAAAAGAAATAAAGAAGGCAGTGACAAAAGAGAGGCAAAGAAGAAGAAAACTATTATCGGTTCAGAGATCATACTCCATCTGAAGCACCTCATGTCATTACTTCTACTAAAGTTACTCCTCAATCAGAAGTACATGTTGATCCTTCTTCCTTTATACTTCCTACTGATGATAAACCCTCTTTCGAAGGTGTTGACCAACTAGACGACATATGAAAATTCAATTTTGAATATTTTGATAAAAATTTCCCTCAAACCACTACCATTGCCAATGTTGTGACACATGATTGAGAGTCATTCAAAGTGTCAAAGGAACATGATGAACTGGGGTACGCAGTTTTAGGCTACAGAAGGCCAAGAGTTGACTTAGAGAGACATGGTAGATCTCAAGTCAAGAATATTACTTTATTTAGTAATGAAAGCCAAAATTTACAGAACATCATCGGAACAGAGAAAGACAAAGTAAAAAATCTAAATAAGAAAGTGACGACCCTTAAGGATGGACTGGTTCAATAAAAATCCGATCATGATCAGTTGTAGCTCAAATTTGGTGATTCGTAAAAAGATATTACCTCTTTGAAAGAGGAACAGGCTAATGATAAAGTTAGCTTTCAAAATTTATCCGAAGAGAAGAAAAAATTGGAAGATCTTCTAAAGAAAAAATAAGCTGAGATTACCAACTTTAAAGAAAACACCACAAAATACATAATCGATGATGTAGATGCATATAGTGATGGTGCATTGAAATCTATGGATAAGAAAGAAGAATCCATCAAATCAGAAATGAAATTTTTGTTTCATGAAACCTTTCCCAAGCGGTCTCTTGGGGATTTATGGAAGTTTGTGCCATATGAGAAAACTTATTTTCATACTATGTTTGTGGGTGACAAACTATGTGTTTCTTTGGATGGATTCGGCTCTGATGATAAGACTGAGGAGGGTTCAGGTGATGATAATTCAGGAAAAGAAGAGGAAGAAAACAAAGGAGAAGAGACAAGGAAGAAGAAAACCGAAGAGAACGAGACCTAAGGTTAATAAATTTTATGTGTTTATATTTTAACCTAAATTCCGTGATGTGTGTAAGGCATTTTATTGTTTATGGATTAGATTATTTTTTTACTTTATCTGTATAAATCCTTGTTATATATAAGGCATTTTGTTATGCATATCGGATTTTAATTCAAATGTATTTTATTCCATCTTTATTTTTATCAACTTTATGGCTCACTATGTATTTTACTCTCATTAATATTTGATCTCAACCAAGTACTTAAAGATGTTTAAAATTTGAGAATCTTTACCCAAAGTAAAAATAAATAAATATGATCTCATCCATTTGAGAGGATTACATTCGAAGGAAACATAATTTTAATCCTTAACAAGCCATTCAAAGGTAATCCATTTGAAGATAATTTGTCTCCAATTTAACTGATTCATTCAAAGGTAATCTATTTGAAGGCATTTTGTATTTAATTCATTTGTTCCATTCAAAGTTAATCAATTTGAAGGAATTTTTTCTTTAATTCATCCACGCTATTCAAATGCAATCCACGTGAAGGCATTTTGTCTTTAATATATCCGAGTAATTCAAAGGCAACCCACTTGAAGGCATCATAACTTTAATCTAACCAAATAAAGCAAAGACACTTTTAAAGGCAAAGGATGATATATGCTAAAAATCATGGTTAGTCACTGGAGTTAGTCACTTGTTTCAAAAGTGCCACTTATTTAATTTTTGTATCAAAACAATCACTTTGTTTCACCGGTGGTCACTAATGTTGGTCTTTTATTTTCATTTTAAATCACCACTAGTGACCATAAATGTAAAAAAAAAAATATCCTGAGTGGCAATTCTGAAACAAATATAACTTGAGTGATAATTTTAAAACAAGTGACTAACTCCGGTGACTAATGAAGTTTCTTAGCCGATAATAGATTGAGTGGAATTAGGATTCCTCATTAAAACCTCCCCACGGCACCAAAGTAGGAAAAAGTATGCCCATAATATTTACATTGAATTAAAACAAAGTACATATTTACAAGATAAATTTATTCTAAATATAACCTTAGGTGTTCAACATTCCAAGGGTGCTTCAAAAGGTTGCCTTTTTTTATCTACAAGCTTGTATGTTCCTTGCTTGACTCTTTCAACTACGATATATGGTCCTTCCTAATTCGGAGCCAGATTTCCGAACTTCTTCTCCTTAGTGTGTAAAAATACTTCTCTTAACATTTTGTCTCCGACTTGAAAATTTATTCTTATTAATTTAGATGCAAACCTACTCCTCATCAAGCCTTGATAATGCAAAGGTCTTGAATGAGCTTTTACTCTTCTTTCTTCAATTAAATATAATTGAGCCCTCGTTACCCTCTCATTATTATGTTCGAAATAATTTTAAAATTCTGAAAGAAGGAAAAATAGCTTCTATAAGTGTAATTGCATCCATTCTATAAACTAAATCAAATAGAGACTCTTGAGTGGCTGTGTGGGTGGTGGTTCGGTATGCCCATATCATTTCATGTAGATAACTTGGCCATTTTCCAGCTGCTCCCTCCAAATTCTTTTTCAAACCTGTTAAAATTGTTTGGTTTGTCGCCTCAACTTGTCTATTGGCTTGAGGATCTAATGGAGAAGAGAAACAATTTTGAATTCCTCTTGATGTACAAAATATTTCCATATCTTTATTTTCAAATTGAGGACCATTATTCGTAATAATGCGCTTATGATTACCAAATCGGCAACATATGTTGGATAAGATAAACTTTATCACTCCTTTAGATGTCGTTCTAGACAAGGACGAGCTTCTACCTATTTGGAGAAATAATCTATTGCCACAATTATATTACGACATCCCTCAAAAGCCATCAGAAGAGGTCCAACAAGATCGTAGGTACATGGATTGCATTTCTATACCTTTGAAAAAGGTCACATCTTCTCACCAAGTCTTTGGCATCTGCCATAATAGAAGCACAATAATACCCTGCAAACAAGACCCTTCTAGATAAAGCTTTATAGCCACAATGTGTTGATCATTCCCCATAATATAGTTCTGATAGAACACTTTGAAATTCATTAAGTTCGAGGCAGCGTAAGAAATGTTTGCTAAAATATTTTTCATAAAGAGCCCCCCATTAGAACGGAAAATCACGAGCTTTGCACTTTATCTTTTAGGCAGACGCTTTGTCTTGAGGTAAAACTTCTTCAGTGATAAATTCTTGGATCTCATTCCTCCAATCTTTAGAGACTATGGTGGATACTTGTATATTTTCTCCCACTTCACCCTTTATTTCATGTATTTGTGACTATGGAAGGACATTCTTGTATAAGGATCCAAAGGTTATGCTTTAGAATAAACTATAGTGGCTAAAAAGTCAGCCATTAAATTTTCCGATTTGGGGACATGCTCGTATTTAATGTGTTTAAAACTGGTTGGGATTTCTTTCAAAACTTATAAATATTTTATCAAGTGCTCTTTCATAGTTTCAGATTCTCCATGTGCCTGATGAATGAGTAATTGTGAATTGCTGATCAATCAGATTCTTTTGGCACCAAATTTTTGAGTTAACCTTAATCTGGCTATGGAGGCTTCATATTCTGACTCATTATTAGATGCTCTAGAACCAAAATATATAGCTTGGTACATAAAATCCTCAAAGGGTAAGATTAGGAAAATACCAGCTCCACATCCCATTGTACTAGGCCCACCATCAATTTAGATTATTTATTCCTTCTTGGGCTTATTGGTTTGAGTTTTTTCATAAGACATTTTGAAGTGAAATTCAACTAAAAAAAATCAGCTACAGCTTGAGCCTTGATTGCAGTTCGGGGAGTAAAATTGATATCATAATCCCATAGTTCAACTGAACACTTGGTCATTCGCCCCGATATCGGATTTCTGTAACACATTCTTAATGGGAAAGAAGTTCAAACCGTGATACAGTGTGCTTAAAAATAAAGCCTCATTTTTCTAACAACTATCACCAATGCCAAAGCTAATTTTGCTAATTTTAAGTACCTTTTTCCGCTTCCAACAAGCTTTTACTTATATAATATATAGGGCGGGGATATTTATCAACTTCTCGTACCAATACCACACTGACATCATACTACGATACCGCCAAATAAATATAGAGTATTTCCACATCTACAGTTTTAACTAATGTTTAGGTGAGAATAGGTTTCACTTGATCTCAAGGAAATCTTGGTCACAATTTGGTGACCAACTGAAGGTCTTTAACATTTCTTAAAACTTGGAAAAATTGTGCACATTTGTCCGATGACCTTGAAATAAACCTGTTCAACGCCTTTAGCTGAACTTCTTTAGTATTCTGAAGTGGATCCATGGCTAGCAAAGCCTTTAGCTGATCTGGGTCAGTTTGGATCTAATTTTCACTTATAATGTAGACTCGAAATTTCCCGGATCGAACACCAAATGTACATTTTCATGATTTAATTTTTAGTTGATGGTTCTAAGTTTGAAGACGTTTCTTGGAGGTCGGATATGTGGTCTTTCTCTTTAGTGATCTTAACCATCATGCCATCGATATAAACTTTTATATTTCTTCCAATTTTGCTAGCAAATGCCTCATTAACCAATCGTTGATAAGTGGCTCCAACATTCTTCAACCCAAAAGGAATCATTTTATAAAAATGAATCCCCTTTTCATTGATAAAGTAGTGTGATCTTAATCATTCAGATTCATCTGTATTTGATTATACCCCGAAAAAGTATCCATAAATGATAACAACTTGTTTCTCGATGTGGAATCTATTACCTCATCTATTTGGGCAAGCTCTCTTGGCAATAGAAGAAGCTTATTGGGAGTATAATATTTATGTTAATTGGTTTAAGGAGGATGATAAAAACACATCACTTTTCCATAATTCTATTAATAAATGACAAAAGAAAAACAGAGTTAATGGTATTAAACATGATGGTCAATGGATTGAAGATAAAAAAATAAGATGTGCGAGTTAGGTGTAAACTATTTTCAAACCCTTCTTGGTCATAACAATCCTATTATTCCATACATTGATCCTTTGGAATCATTCCTACCTTAATCACCGTATCTTACAACATTCAATTATTGAATATCCCAACAACAGAAGAGATTCATGAAACTGTTAAGAACCTTAAAAACTAATAATGTTACTGGTTATCTTTTATAAATCTTGTTGGAATATAATTAAAAATGATTTTTTCTATGCAATAATTGATTATTTCAAATATAAACCTGGTCCTAATGGTATATATACTACCACAATTTGCTTGATTCCCAAATCCGATAACCCTAAGAAATGGAAAGATTTCAGACCTATAAGTCTTTGCACTATATTCAATAGGATTATCTCCACAATCATTAATGACAGTTTATCATTAATCCTTCCTAAGAACATTTCCCATTAACAATAAGATTTTGTTTATGGGAGAAACATCCATGATCAGATTCTCTTAACTCAAGAAATCATCAAATGATATAAATAAGAAATCTAAGGGAGGAAACTTTGATTTTAAAAATTGGCATGACCAAAACTTTTGAAAAATTATCTCATAAATTTATATTAGAAGTTATGAAAGCCTTTGGCTTTCATAACAGCTTTAGAAATATTATTCATAGAAGTATAAGTTATGTATTCTTCTATATTATGATAAATGGAGAGCTACATGGTTATTTCAAAGGTCTCGGTGATATTAGGAAAAAGATCCCATATTCTCTAGCCTATTTATAATTGCTAAGGAGTACCCAATTAGAGGTATCAACAAAATTTTCAATAACCACCAAGAAATTATCTTTAAAACCAGAAACCAAATGAACATTAAATGTTTGGCTTTTGCTGATGACTTTGTTATATTTGTCAATGGGGCTAAAAATAATATTAAAAGGCTAAAAGATTTCCTAAATCTTTACCAAGGTACCTATGGTGTAAATATTAACAAAGAGAAATCTAGTTTAATCACTTCTCTTAAATTATGTCCTAGAAGAATTCAGTTTTAAATACAAATCATTGCCAATAAAATATCTTGGTATTTATATTTACAATAATAATAATAAGACTAACAATATGATGCCATTGTTAGCAAAATTAGACTAAAAATTCATGAGTGGGACTCTACCTACCCCTCTTTTGAGAGCAAATTAGTACTGATACAATCAGTACTAATGACCTTGCCCACTTATTATATTCAATGTTGCACTCTACCAAAGAATATTATTAATATAATTAGAAATCTCTCTAACGAATTCATATGGGGATCTAAAAAGAATTCCAGTTCTATTCACTGGTCTAAGTGGATAATTTTTGTAAACCATAAAGAGAGGACGACTTGAATGTGAGAAGAATCACTGATTAACATGACATGTTTTCCTGTAAACTTTGTTTTAAATTTCGGGAGAACAAAATACTTTGGGAAAAATATATAAATTATGTCTACTGTAAAACCATACATCCTCTTCAACTTAACTCAAATATCAAGGCTTCATTACCTTGGAGAAGATTACTAAATATTAAAGAAATTATTGAGCCTCATATAATTTGGAACTTAGGTATGGTAGCATATATTTTTGGTTGGATAAGTGGATTTGAAATCCACTCATCCAATTTTCTAGTTATGAATATAATGATTAATATACACCTGACAATGTATATAGCTTATGGTCTAATAACATATGAAATGTTGATAAATTAAAATCTAATGTTACACCCTCTGATATTAACAAGATTCAAAAACTTAGAATTCACATGGAAAGATAAAATTATATGATCTTTAGGAAAATCTGGAGAGTTTAATACCAAATCAACATTGAATCACATTAGGAAAAATGGCACACACTAAAATATTTGTGCAAAAATCTGGAACAGCACTATCCTCACAAAGTATTTTTTATTACTATGGAAAACCTTAAAGAGTTGGATCTCTGTTGACTCCAACCTTCAGAAGAAAAACTTTAACTTAACATCAAAATCTATTTTCTGTCAAGATATAGTAACAATTAATCATTTATTTGTTACTTATCCTATATCTTGGGAAATTTGGAATTACTATTATGTTCTATTTGGAATCACCATTAATAGATATATGACTTACTATCATATACTTAGATGTTGGTATTGGTCTTCTCACAAAATGATCTGCATCAGTTTGATTATACCTGCTATTAATATTTGATGATATTATAGAAATAATATTAATATTATTACTAAGAATATTTTGGATAAAATTCATCATATTATTTACTACCTTAGTAATATCAAATCATTTAAAAAAAATTTAGGCCGGTGATATATAGGGCTGTTAGTGGTTCTTGAGAACTGAGAACCGAATAGGAACCAAATCGGTAAGGATCGGACCAAGAACCGGACGAACCTTAACGGTCCGGTTCACGGTTCTATTTTGAAAACTGAAACTGATAAAGAACCAAAACAGCAAACCGGTAAGGAACCGAACCGATAAACCAAAAGAACCGATTCGGAACCGGATTGGATTTGGAACTCAGTGGTGTCAATATTTCATAAAGCTGCCTCCTGCACTTATATATATCATATCTTTTGGGGTTTTATATGAAAATCAAATACTAATTTATTATATTTGTATTCATATAAATTATCGGTTCCATCAGTTTTATTATATTCGAAAATCGAACCAGAAAAAGAATACATAAAACATATATTCATTCCACCGTATAACAAATACAAACAATAATTATATTATATAGAAAGTAGTAAATAAACTTTTTATCGGAATCCCACATCGATTTATTTAAGACAACAAACCACGTCCAAATTCTATATAAAGAAACCCAACTCTCTTATAAGTTACCTAACACAACCTACCACAAGCTTATAAATACAAGCGTAGCCCACAACAAATTATGGTGGAAAATACAAGCGTAGCCCACTCTCTTGTCAGTATTGTTTTACATAACCGAAATGTTAACGGATCAGTTTGGTTCGAACAGAACAGATAACTTTCTGTTTTGTAAAAAACCAGACCGATAACAGTTCTAGTGATATCGATGTGGCTAATAAGTTAAGTATATTTCTCACTTATGAATTTAAGTTAAATTGTGATGGTTCTTGCCTAATGAATGATGAATCTAGTTGAGTTGGTATCTTTAGAGATAACAATAGGAAAATTATAAGCTCTTATGGTAAATTGAACCCCTTGATGGTTGAAACCATGGCATTATTAGATGACTTACTTATTTGTAACCTAAGAGATTATAAGAATGTAGAAATTGAATCTGACTCTATATGACTAATAGACCATGGAAAAACCTCTATGATTTCTAAATTTAGTTATCGACTGTTGTAGAAGCTTTATTAAATCAACCATGAAAATTAAGTATATCTCTATAAACCATAACCATGCATCTCATTGGTTAGCCTTGTGGATTCATAAAGGTAGAAACCTCATTTCTTTTTCGTCACTATTCTTGTTTTTAATTATGATTTTTAAATCAGTACTTAATGAAATGAATCTAATAAACTAATCCTTAACTATCTTGTAAATATTTTTTAAATATGTGTTTAAAATTTTTCTTTTTCCTTTCAAAAATGAATTATTGTACTCATATATTCATATTTATTAATAAATAAAACTATTTATTTACTATAATTATTATAATGTAGACAAAAACAATTTACAATAACAATAATCTTTTAGAAATAATACAATGTTTTTCGTTAGGTGCCGATCAAAGTCCTACGCCTCACATCAAATTTAAACCATCGTAAGAATGATAAATAGTCCTACGCCTCTAACATATCTCAACTCATATGAAGTTTGTTGGGAGTGGATTAAAAGCAAGCCCATACGAATTTTCGGAACGAACAATATTGTGATAATTGGATTATTCTTATTTACTGTATTTATATTTTCATTTATTTTTTTAATAAAAAAATAAATTAAAAAAGATTTAAAATTAAAAAAATAAATGAAAAAAGATTTAAAATCCGTATTCATTATCGACCAAATTATGTAGATATTAGAAAAAAAAACGATCGATAAAAAGATAAATAATTCCGAAATGAAGAGAAAGAAGATGGGGACGGATAATTAAAAGAGTACATTTGCAGATTAGAAACAGCTACAGATGGGAAGTCACGTCACACGTGCCACGATATGGGCAAAAAGCATTAGAAAAATTGCAACACCTCTTTGTCTACGATATCACTTCGTATCTGCTGATAATGACTTATCTCCATTCTACATCTTTTAACAATAAAATTTTAGTTTTAAACAAATTCAATATGTTACTCTTTTTTTGGTAAAATATTATATGTTCTATTATTATTATTATTATTATTATTATTATTATTATTATTATTATTATTATTATTATTATTATTATTATTATTATTATTATTATTTGTTTTTCAAAACAAATTTCGATTTTTTTAATGAGACCATAAATTAATTTTAAATACTCCTTTTAAAAACAATATATTAGTATATGTTAATATTTTTTTTATTTTTCAAAACAATTTTTTCTTTTTATTTTAAACTGGAGCGGAATTTATAATATGGAAGTGATTGAAGCCTTGCATAGAATTGAACAAGACTTTGCTCAAAGTAATCTCCAGTCTGAGGAGAATGATATGATTGGAAATATAGTAAGCTGTGATAACACCCCAAGAAATCAGACTTCAAACAAAGACTTTGATTCTATCATCACTGGGAAGATTAAATCTCAGTTGAAGAAAAGTAAAACTAAGAAGCTCACCATTAATTCTCTATCTATGAAAGGAGGAAAATTGAAACATAAATCTTTATCTGACAATGATAAAGATCACTAATTGGAATGCTAGAGGCCTGACTAATAAGCCTACTTTGAGGAGGCTTCTTTCTGTTATCAAAGATAATAATTCTAAGATTTTGTCGATTCAAGAGCCTATGGCTGATCCTTGCAAGTTGAGTGGTGTGTCTGATGTTCTTGGCTTCAAGAATTCTTTTTCTAACTGCTCCAATAAGGTTTGGATCTTCTGGAAGGATGATGTTGAGATTGATATTCTTAATGATTATGGTCAGTTGGTTAACATGTCGGTTTCTTATCCTAATTGCAATACGTTGTTTAACTTTTCGGTGGTTTATGCTAAGAGTCAAAGAGTGCTTAGAAGGGATCTCTGGAATCAGATGAAAACATTTTCTTCTGTTAATGCTCCTTGGATCATTACTGGAGACTTCAATGCCATTACGTGTTCGGAGGATCAGATTGGCTGTTCATCTTTTGATCATAATAGTGCAAATGACTTTAATGAGACTATCAGGCTTTGTAATCTCGAAGACGTTGGTTACATTGGTTCGAGGTACACTTGGAATAGGGGGACTCGTTGGAAAAGGTTGGATAGAACTTTGGCTAATGAGAAGTGGATCAACACCTATAAGGATACCAAGGTTTATCACATGGTTAGAACTTGTTCTGACCATGCTCTCTTCTTTATTCAATCTAATCATGCCTCTAATAATATAATCTGCAAGAAAAGTTTCAAATTTGTTAATGCTTGGACTAATGAAGTTAGATTTTTAAGTACTGTTAAGGAGAACCGGGACTTGGATTGTAATGGGAATCAGGGCCAGGTCTTCTGGTATAAGTTGAGGAGGCTCAAGTTTTGTCTTAAGAAGTGGAATTCTAACACCTTTGGCAACAGTTTCAATAAGGTGAAAGAGACTACTGAGGTTGTTAGAAGAATGGAACTCATTCATGCTGAATCCAATAGCAGTTCATCTAATTCTGATCTTTCGAAAGCAAATAGTTTGTACTTGAAGGCTCTCAGAAATGAAGAAAGCTTTTGGCGTCAAAAGTGCTACAATGGGTGGATCAAAGATGGTGATGGTAACACCAAGCTTTATCATGCTTATGTCTCTAAAAACAGAAGGCGTAACTCTATTAAAGGGATCAAAGACAATGGGACTTGGCTTGATAATTCTTTAGATATTTATAACTCTGTTGTGTGTTATTTCAAGTCCATTTTATCTTCTCATTCTTATACTAATAGAGATGAAGAGGCTTTATTAATGCAGGATGAGATCTTCAGTAGTATTCCTAATGTGGTTAGTAAAGATGATAGTGATTCCATCATTAGGCAGACTAATAAAGAAGAAGTTTGGAGTGTAATTGCCAGTATGAAGACTGATAGTGCTCCTGGGCTGGATGACTTTAACATCTTTTTCTTCAAATTTTGTTGGTCTATTATAAATACAGATTTGTGCAATGCTCTAAACTTCTATCTTTCAGGAAATGACATTCCTGGGGGCGTCTTTGCAACTGGTCATTGCCTTGTTCCAAAGAGTGAAAATCCTACTGATTGGAAAGCTTTTAGACCGATAAGTCTCAGTTCTATTTTTAATAGAATGTTCTCCAATCTTATAAACTCTAGATTATCTAGTATTTTTCCTAACATTATCTCCAAGATGCAAGGTGCTTTTGTCAAAGGGAGGTTGATCCATGATTATATATTAATTACAAAAGAATTGGTTCATGATATTGATAGGAAACCTAAAACCAGCAATGCTATTATTTAGTTAGATATGTCTAAAGCTTTTGATAAGCTTTCCCATGCATTCATTCTTAGAGTTCTCAAATGTTTTGGCTTTACTGATCATTTTTTGAATTAATTAGAAAAATGATTACAAATGTACATATCTCTTTACTTATCAATGGGTCTATCTATGGTTACTTTAAGCAAAACAAGGGTATTAGGCAAGGAGACCCTCTGTATCCTAGCCTATTTATCCTTGTTGAGGATGTCTTGCTTAGAGGAATTTACAAGCTCTTTGAGATTAATAAGTCTATTCAATATGAATCTAGAGCTAACTTCCTGGTGCCTTGTTTAGCTTTTGCAGATGACGTTTTGATATTTACCAACTGCAAGGCTGACTCCATTGCTTTGCTTAGTAGCCTGTTTGATAAGTATCATCTTGTCTCTGGCCAGTCTGTAAACAAAGATAAAACTAAGGTTATCATTTCTAGAAAAGTTAATCAAGAAACTGCAAACAATATCAAGATTCAAGCTGGATTCAATTCTAATAACTTGCCATTTAACTATTTGGGGATAACCATAGCTAGTAGCAATAAAGGGAAGTTTTTTCAGTCTCTTCTTGATAAGATTCAAGATAGAATTATGGGTTGGGATCTTAAAAACTTATCTTTTGGGGGCATGTTGACCCTTATTAATTCTGTTTTAATGCCTATTGTTTTCTATTGGATGCAGAATTCCTTTGTTCCTAATAACATTATTAAGAAGCTTGAGGGTTGCTTTTATAAGTTTCTTTGGAGGTCTAACTATAATGTTAAGACTATCCATTGGGCTAGTTGGGGTCAGCTTTATAAGCCTCATGCTGAGGGTGGCCTTAACATCAAGAGTCTATATGATGTTCAAACTGCTTTCTCTTATAAATTGTGGTACCTTTTCAGGACGAATAATAGCCTGTGGGAATCTCTGATGCATAAGATCTATTGTAAAGACTCTCATGCTCTTAAAGTTATCTGCAAAAGCACTGATTCAGTTGTGTGGAAGAGGATTTCTGCAATTAAATACTCTGCTGACAAAAACATCAAATGAAGGCTGGGTCAGGGGTTTATAGACTTCTGGCTAGAAGACGGGGATGATAGTCCTCTTTTGATAAGTGACCCTAACTCTTTTAGATGGTTTTTAAGTGCTAGTGTGTGTTCTTTTTAGAAATATGATAGCTGAGATTACAGTGTGCTTCACAATATCCTTCCATCTGATAGAGTCAATCATATATCAAATTATAAAATCGACTATAATAAGCGTGATAAAATCATTTGGAAGCTTTCAACAATCAAAGAGTTTGATTTTAATTATACCTGGAATAATATCAGACATACTAATGCTAAATCTGGTCTGTTTTCTCGGGTGTGGAATCAATCTACTCCTAAGAAGTACTCTTTTCTGTGTTGGAAGCTTATCAAATGTTATATTCCTCTTGATAGTATCCTTATGAGAAGACATGTCACCATGGTTTCTAAGTGTCAGTTCTGTCACAACTGTGAAGATAAAAACCATCTCTTCGTGAGTTGTTGTTTTTCTTGGCCTCTTTGGAATTATTTCAGTAGCTTGTTTAGGATAGATGTTAGAAGGCATATGGTCCCCTCTCATGTCTTGCATACCTGGTTTATTTTTTCTAAGGCTAAGTGTCATGTTACTCACATTATTACTCAAGTGATTTGTTAAGTTATCTGGAGAAACGGAAACTTATCAAAGTTTGATGATTCTCCAGATAATGTTCAGAAGGCTATAGCCAGGGTTGTTCACATAATTAAAGGTCCGGATTTAGCTAATGTAATTACTTATAATCATTGGACTAAAGCTTTTTATGCTGGTGTTTCCATAACGTGTAATGCTTTGATCAATAATCGTAAAATCCCTAGTTACCTGAGGTGGATGGCTCCGAATCCAGGGAGAATGAAGCTCAACGTGGATGGATCGTGTAATAAGTTCGGGGAAGCCAGCACTGTGATCCTGGTTTGTAACTCTGATGGTGATGTTCTCCTGGGCTGTGGTTCTCTCCTTGGCAAGCTTAATCCTCTTATTGCTGAAATCAGTGCTTTAATTGAGGGCCTGATTATCTGTAAGCAAAATCATTGGATTAATGTGGATGTTGAATCAGATAACTTGGTTCTTATCAATCTACTAGCTATAAGAAAGGAGGCTTGGTACCTGTTAGATTCTATGGAGATTTGCAGATCGTTAATCCACTATAAGATGACGATTTGGCATGTTTCTCGTCTCCAAAACCAGTGTGCTGACTGGATTACGAAAACGGTGATGAATTCGAAGAAGAACCTTTAGTTCGTTACTCCTCCTGATGAGCTTCGTACGATTGTGTTACTGGAGAGTCTTGGCTTAGGTTACAGTTCTTAAGGTTGTCGAAGCTGGCTTGAGGTTGAAGATGAAGTTGGGCGCTTTTGAGTTGTTTTTCCCTCAATTTTCTTTGTATCTTTCAATTTAGTCCTAAACTCTGTAGTACTCTCAATTTGGTAATAAAATCTTCTACTTGCTTAAAAAAAAAACTGGAGCGGAATTCAGTTACATAAAATTTAATATAGTACTTTTTTTATTTGGTAAAATATTATATGTTATTTATTTTTCATAACAAATATTCGTTTTTCAAAATATATTTTTATTTTTAATGGGCAGAAAATGTTCGGTAAAAATTGTTTGATCCATTAAAATATAAAATCTATTAAACAGTGATTTGATAAACAAAAGATAATATGAATTAGATAACTACCAAAATAGGTTACACGATCAAATTATATATAAAATTTAATATGCATGAATTGGTCATCTTGACTTGTTACGAGTGATATTATACTGTTCTATTACTCGATGAATAACTATATGTTTTTGTTTTTTTCTCTTCTACGAACGATTGATTGATTTTATATTTGTTTCATATTTTTGTGTTATATCTATTCGGAATCCTCCGAACCCAATTTTACTAAATTGAACGCCGTCGTTCTCAGAAACTGGTGGTTTTTTTTCCAAATTGTAGTTAAAAAATAGCAATCGAATTAAACAAAATTAATAATTTAGTGTTAAAAAATAACGTTTTTACTAGTATCGTTCAATGACAAATGTACCTTAAAATCTGTATAAAAAAAGAGATTTGTTCAATCACAAAAAATTCAGGATTCGGAGAGCTTCCACCCACTGAATCAGATATCTAATCAATTTCATTATTGTTATTCTATTATTTTGTATTTGTCTTTACAAGTTAATCGAAACTCTAATTATCGATATGAGTTTTCAGATTAAGAAAACATATTTGGGATGAAGGAGCCAAACTTCAGCAATGGTTTCGCTCCAACGAAACGGACGGATCTTGGGTAAAGATGAAAATGAAAACATCAGCAATCGTTCTGCTCCAACCAAACGGATGGATCTGGAAGGTAAAGATGAAAATAAAATAGCCGAACCCTATAAATTGTCCACACCAACCGAACACATGGATCGAAAGAGTATAAATGAAAAAAGAAGAAGTCAAACTAGTAGCGTCAAGCTACGAGATGGAACAAGCAGCTGAAAATACAGAGAAAGAAAGACGAACAATAGAAAGATAGATAGCTCTAACCCTATGTCAGAGTAAAAGAGACTTTAAAGAAAATCAAATTCTATTAAAAAAGGTCTGAGACAAAAGTAGGGTTTGAGAGCCTTTTATAAAATTGTTCGAAACCTTAGCCCAAATTACATCTTTTTCCTTATGCAATAAAATAAAGCCCAGTCCAATTTCAAAGCGATTGGAGCTGGTTAAGTATTTTAATAAAATCCAACAAAAATATGAAAATGTAGAAAATTCACTAAAACAGCAAAACGAGGGTTTAAACGATGGAATTTAGGGTCTGGACTTCATCATAGTGTGATGTTTTCGAACATCGTTCGGCTTCTCGACGCGTTCGATTTGAGTGATTGAAGCGCATAATTCTGATACCTGGGCCCCAAATAAAGCCCGTTTCCGTTTGTCCAAAAGGGCCATATAGCCATGGGCTCGTGCAACTACATCATCCTCTCATTCTTTGGAAGAAGTCGCCCACGAATTCTCAGTTTCATCATCCTCAGCAGCAGCAGTAAATGGTACGAGGTGCTTCACGCTGAAAACGTTATGGGTCTTCATGTGGCTAGGTAGCTTCAACCTGTATGCATTGGGATTAATCTTTTCAATAATTTCAAATGGACCCACCTTCCTTGCAGCCAACTTGTTGTACTCGTGTGCAGGATAACGATCCCTGGTCAAAACAACCCATACAAAGTCCCCTACGACAAACTTCACCAGACGACGCTTCTTATCTGCGACAATCTTATACTTCTGTGTTGTTTCCTCCATGTGTCTGCGAGTGTTCTCATGGATCTCCCATTGATCAGCAATGACGTTATCGACCTTAGCTGGAACCTTATCAAGCGTTGGGAAAGCTAAGTCCATAGGACCCCGTAGGTAATAACCATAGACTACCATGAAAGGACTATACCCAGTACTGCGCTTGTGGTGCATGTTGTAGGCAAACTCAACGTGATAAAGGCGGGAATCCCATGCTTTCAAGTTCTCAGAGACCTCTGTGCGTAACATGTTGCCTAACGTTCGATTAGTTACCTCGGTTTGGCCGTTTGTCTGCAGGTGATACGCGCTGCTAAAACTCAGTTTCGTGTTTGTGAGACACCACAAACTCTTCCAAAAATTCCCCATAAACCGCGCATCATGATTAGAAACGAGATTCAAGGGTAGACCATGTAAGCGGTATACCACACGAAAGTATAAATTAGCAACATTCACAACATCTGTGGTTTTCTTGCAGGCAATGAAGTGGGCCATCTTAGAAAACCTGTCAATTACTACAAAAATAGAATCGTTACCTTTTTGTATCCTTGGAAAGCCCGAGATGAAATCCATGCTGACGCTTCGCCACAGTCTTTCCGGTATTGGGAGTGGTAGGTATAAACCTGCGTTGGAGGATGTACATTTTGCCACCTGACAAACCCGACAACCATCTACAAAACGGATAACATCTCGCTTCAAATGCGACCATAAGAACTGACTGGATACAGAGTGAAGGGTTTGATCTTTACCCCTATGCCCCTCATTGTGTCTCTCTTGTACAATTAGTAACCTCAAACTACCCGGGGAACACAAAGTAAATTACATTTGAAGAGGTAACCATTGCTCACTGCAAAATCTTTTCTCAAACCTGTGCTGAAGTCCTCTAGAATAGGACCAAAATATGGATCAATAGCCAGTAGATCCTTCATCATCTCGAAGCCTACAGCTTCTCTTTCCATACGAATCATCATGCTGCGTCGGTTCGGTGCGTCATATATGTGTTTAACTGTCCTCGAAGTATGTTTAATGGAAAAGGTAAATTGATGAGTAAATGCTGCCCAACGTGCATGCCGGGAAGAGAGTTTCTCTTGAATTTGCAGATGCTTCAAGGCATCATGATTGGTGTACAGGACTAATTCATTGTAGGACAAGTATGAAATCCAGTGCTTCAAACCTCGTACAACTGTATAGAACTCCTTGTCATAGGTGTTGTAGTTGAGTTTAGCTCCACTTAACGTTTTGCTGAAGTATGCTACAGGGCAGCCTCGTTGGTTGAGTACAGCGCCAATGCCCAATCCGGACGCATCATAATGCAGTTCAATCCTTTAGAGAAGTCAGGTAAAACCAGAATCGGTGCAGTGGTCAGTCTTACCTTGATTTCCTAAAACGCCTTAGCTGCTTCAAGGGTCTAGCAGAATGTCTACTTTTTATACACTATGTAATATGAGCCATGATAGTGTTGAAGTTATGTATGAAGCGTCTGTAAAAGGAGACCAATCCGTGAAAAGAGCGGACTTCAGTGATGGAAGTAGGAATAAGCCAGTCTCGCACGACTGCCACTTTCGACTGATCCACTGAAAACTCATCTTTTGACACGATATACCCAAGGAAGACGACCGAATGTGTCATAAAACAACACTTATCGAGTCCCTATAAAAATCCTCTCGCCTCAAAACAACCAACACTTTGCGTAAGGGCTGGAGATGCAGCTCTTCTGTGGTACCATATATAAGAATATCATCAAAGTACACAACAAGAAATTTTCCGATAAACGGGAGAAATACATGCTTCATAAACCGTATGAACGTGATAGGATCGTTAGAAAGACCGAATGGCATTACCATCCATTCAAACAGACCTCAGGTCTTGAAGGCTGTTTGCCACTCATCCCCCATATGAATACGAATCTGGTGATATCCACTCTTCAAATCCAGCTTCGTAAACACAGTAGCACCATTCAATTGATCTAATAAATCATCAAGGCGAGGAATAAGAAACCGATACCTGACTGTAATTTTGTTGATAGCCCGGCTATCCACACACATTCTCATTGAGCTATCCTTCTTTGGTTTCAACAGTGCAGGAACATCATAAGGACTAAGACTCCCATGGATGTGGCATTTCGTCAACAGTTCTTCCACCTGTCTGCGGAGCTTTTCATGCTCTTTTGGGCTCATCCAATAATGTGGTCGGTCTGGTAGGCTAGCACCCGGTACAAGGTCAATCTGGTGCTGGATATCTCTCAATGGAGGAAGACCTGTAGGTAGTGTATCAGGAAAGACAATAGAAAAATATGCTAATAGCGATCGAACTCGCTCAGGTATACCAGCAAATGGATCAGTATTAATTTTTTTAACCACAAAAAGATAGAGAATCCATGTTTCATGAGCATGTTCTATAAACGCCTTTCGAGCTAGAAAGTACTTACCCGACTCCTTTGATACTGCAATGGCAGGTTTTGGGAAGACCTCTCTAGTTGGTGTTAATATGAACCTATTAATATTCCATATGAAACTGTAGCGGTTCCTCCTACCATTATATGTGACATTCCTATCATATTTCTAGGGTTGGCCTAGCAACAAGTGATACACATCTGTCCCAATGACATCGCACCATGCTTTATCCCTATAGTTACCAACAGAGAAAGATACCAAACATCTTCTAAAGATATTTACCTCACTACATTTCTTTAACCAGGCAAGCTTGTAGGGTTTTGGGTGGTCTTCTGTTTTCAGGGCCAGCTTCTGCACATCTTCTTCAGAGATAACATTTTCGCAGCTCCCTGAATCAATAAAAAAATTGTATATTTTTTCCCCAATAGTACAAGTCGATTGGAAAATATTGTTCCGTAGCCAATCATCCCCTTCACTTTTGGCTTTCGGCGTCAGACAGATACGTCTTAAAACCAATGCCTAACCAATATCTACTCCTGTAACCTGGTCCTCTGGATGCTCATCAACAACATCCTCTGGTTCCTCATCAAACCGTGGGTCACCCTCCAGGTAAAAATCCGTAGTGTCAGCGAACACACCCCTCGATTGTTGTGGCTGTTGTCGTAATTTTGGACAATGTAAAGCAACGTGCCCTAGTTCATGACAATGGTAGCACCAGACCTGTGAGGAAGTAACTGTGCGACTAGGGACCTACGAATTAGCACTTGTACGCATAAGAGCAGCAGTTGGTACTCATTGGTAAGGGCTTGGAACCGTGCTTTTGGAAACACCAATGAAGTTGTTCTAGCAGTATCTCCTCCATAAGACCTACGTGAAAAGGCTTTCTCCAGATGCAGTGCACGCTGATGTGCTTCAGACATATTCATAGGGGTCGAACATGTTCAGCTGGTCTTGAAACTGTTGTCTCATTCCCCCTATATAGCGAGATACTAGCTGATTTATTGAATCAACAATATCGATACAATTTTGTAGTTTGAAAAAATCGTTAATGTATCGTCAATAGTCCTTGACCCTTGTTTAAAGTTTTGGAACTGCTGATACATGAGACGCGTATAGTTGTAAGGAAAAAACGCAGCCCTCAAGTGCTTCATAAAACTTAGCCTAAGTTGTTATTTTTTGCTTACCTTGCCTTGCTCTAGTTTGCTTGATCTGTTGCCACAAGGATACAGCTCAGCCTCAGAACTTAGTTGCAGCAATTGTACCCGTTTTGTATACGGAACCTCCTTGAAATCAAGGACTTCTTCAACTGAGGCGATCCAATCTAAAAAATCCTCTGGTTCAAGACCCCCTTGGAACTCTGGGATCTCTAGTCTGAATCTAGATTCCCACATGTTGTTGGTGTTCAGATCAGAATCTCTTGCTGGCGGCTGCTCAAAGACTTGGTCATGACAATTTTATGGGGAATATTGACCCTTAACTTGTTCTCGCCGAGGAGCAAACAAATTTCTCTCGCAGTCGCTCTCTCTCTCAGATCTCGGCGGCTGTTTGCTCGAACCTGGAGCTCGAAATCCGTTGGTTTGGTTATTCAACAGCCTGTGAAGTGCTTCTTGTACGTCTCTCATCTGATTTTCTAACGAGTGCAGTTGTTCACCAACTTGGGATTGCAATTGACCAAATTCATCATGGTTGACCGATTCGGTGATCGGAAGAGTGAACTTCCCTCGAAAATATCGTTTTGGCGGCATACCTTCGTTACCCACGCCGTAGGAACTCTGAATCTGATACCAATATGGTAGCGCCAAGCTATGAGATGGGAGAGGGGGCTGAAAATACAGAGAAAGAAAGACGAACAACATAAAGATAGATAACTCTAACCCTAGGTCAGAGTAAAAGAGACTTTAAAGAAAATCAAATTCTATTCAAAAAGTGTGAGGCAAAACTAGGGTTTGAGAGCCTTTTATAAAAGTGCTCAAAACCCTAGCCCAAAATTACAGCTTTTTCCTTATGCAATAAAATAAATTCCGGTCCAATTTCAAAGCGATTGGAGCTGGTTAGGTATTTTAATAAAATCCAACAAAATAGGAAAATGCTGAAAATTCACTAAAACAGTAAAACGAGGGTTCAAACGATAGAATTTAGGGCATGGACTTCATCAAACGTGATGTTTTCAAAAATTGTTAGGCTTCTCGACACGTTGATTTGAGTGGTCGCAGCGCGTAATTCTGATACCTGGGCCCCAAATAAAGCCCGTTTCCGTTTGTCCAAAAGGCCATATAGCCATGAGCTCGTGCAACTAGATTACAAACCCAATCATCTTAAAGAAATAATTAAACATGTATATATTAATTATCTTTAATTTTTACAGCTTATATTGTTTTGTTATAAATATGAGATTTACAATATGAATAAAGATCCGATTTTTTTTCTAGTTTTTTATGAACGACTTATGTTACCTTTGCCTCGTCGCCTTTTTCATATTTATTCAAGATCTAGATCTTCTTAACAGAATTTTGCCATGATATTTTAATAAAATAGTGTTTTTAATTTTTAACATGTTAATACTAAAGATTTTAGGATAATTTT